>OX402001.1:12302220-13572739 GCA_947859395.1 Eupithecia insigniata
TCTAGGGGGGCTCCCGAGCGAAGCCATATTGACTCAAATTTTTTGTAGGGCTGTATAGAGGATGTCAGGTGATTCTGAATGCAAAAAAATTTCACCCCCCTTGCCCCCAAACTAGTCCCTCTTTTTAGGCCCCCTTCCCCCCCAAAAAACTCTCCCCCTTTTTGTATCTTCCAAGGACAGCATTTTGAATGAATTTTCTTTCTTGGGTTGTGTAGAGGATAAAAAACTATTTTTAAAACATAAAAAATTTTGCCCCCCTCCCCCTCTAGACCCCCCTTTTTAATAAAAAACCGAAATTTGCTTTAATTTTGACCTTTTTTTCGGGTGGAGCATTGCGGCGAGCGAAGCGAGCCGCAATGCGACGACGAGGAACAGCACGGCGAGCGAAGCGAGCCGTGCTTTGACCCCTTGACCCCCCTTCTTCCCCCCCTCTAGGGGGGCTCCCGAGCGAAGCCATATTTGTTAACATTTTTTGTAGGGCTGTATAGAGGATGTCAGGTGATTTTAAGTGAAATAAAAATTTTGCCCCCCTTGCCCCCAAACTAGCCCCCCTTTTTAGGTTGCTCCCAGATGCCGTCGTCGTAGGGGGGTTTAGATTGCCGGAACGTATAGAGGGTTTATTCTTGTATGGGGAAATAAAATTTACCTACCCTTCTCCCCAAAAAAACTCGCGGCGAGCGAAGCGAACCCCAATACGATGACGGGGAACAGCACGGCGAGCGAAGCGAGCCGTGCTGTGACCCCTTTACGCCCCCAGACCCCTTGAATCTCCTCTCCCACCAAAAAACTTATATGGGTATCGTTTTCGACTAACTCGAACTCGTAGATTACGGTGGAAAAAAAAACTCCCCCCCTTTTTGTATCTCCCAAGTGGGGAGACATGAAAGAAATTTTTTTTTTGCGTCATGTTGAGGACAAAAAATCATTTTGAAAACATAAAAAAATTTGGCCCCCCTCCCCCTCTAGACCGCCCTTTTTAATAAAAAACCGAAATTTGGCCTAATTTTGACCTTTCTTTTTCGGGTGGAGCTTTGCGGCGAGCGAAGCGAGCCGCAATGTGACGACGGGGAACAGCATGGCGAGCGAAGCGAGCCGTGCTGTGACCCCCACGACCCCCCCTTCTTCCCCCCCTCTAGGGGGGCTCCAGAGCAAAGCCATATTGATCAAAAAAAATTTAGGACTATATAGAGAATGTCAAATAGTTTTGAATGCAAAAAAATTTTAGCCCCCCTTGCCCCCAAAATAGCCCCCCTTTTTAGGTTGCTCCCAGATGCCTTCGTCGTAGGGGGGTTTCGATTGCGGGAACGTATAGAGCGTTTCTTCTCAAAAAAAAATTTGGCCCCCCTCTTCCTCTAGACCCCCCTTTTAATAAAAAAACCGAAATTTGGCCTAATTTTGACCTTTTTTTTCGGGTGGAGCATTGCGGCGAGCGAAGCGAGCCGCAATGCGCAGCACGGCTCGCTTCGCTCGCCGTGCTGTGACCCCCACGACCCCCCCTTCTTCCCCCCTCTAGGGAGGCTCCCGAGCGAAGCCATAATGAATAAAAATGTTTGTGAGGCTGTATAGAGAATATGAAATAGTTTTGAATGCAAAAAAAAATTTGCCCCTTTTGCCCCCAAAATAGCCCCCCTTTTTAGGTTGCTCCCGGATACCGTCGTCGTAGGGGGGCCCTCTAGGGGGGCTCCCGAGCGAAGCCATATTGATTCAAATCTTTTAAAGGGCTGTATAGAGAATGTCAAATAATTTTGAATGCAAAAAAAAAATAGCCCCCCTTGCACCCAAAATAGCCCCCCCTTTTTAGGTTGCTCCCGGATGCCGTCGTCGTAGGGGGATTTCGATTGCGGAATCGTATAGAAGGTTTCTTCTCAAATGGGGAAAAAAAAAATCAACCTCCCCTTCCCCCCCAAAAAACTCCCCCCCTTTTTGTATCTCCCAAGTGGGGGAACTGGAAAGAAATTTTTTTTTGCCTCTTGTAGAGCATAAAAAATTCATTTTGAAATCATAAAAAAATTTGGCCCCCCTCCCCCTCTAGACCCCCTTTTTTATAAAAAACCGAAATTTGGCCTAATTTTGACCATTTTTTTTCGGTCGAAGCATTGCGGCGAGCGAAGCGAGCCGCTATGCGACGACGGGGAACAGCACGGCGAGCGAAGCGAGCCGTGTTGTGACCCCCTGACCCCCATCCATCCATCCATCCATCCATCCATCCGTCCGTCCGTCCGTCCGTCCGTCCGTCCGTCCATCCGTCCGTCCGTCCGTCCGTCCGTCCGTCCGTCCGTCCGTCCGTCCATCCGTCCATCCGTCCATCCGTCCATCCGTCCATCCGTCCATCCGTCCATCCGTCCATCCGTCCATCCGTCCATCCGTCCATCCGTCCATCCGTCCATCCGTCCATCCGTCCATCCGTTCATCCGTCCATCCGTCCATCCGTCCATCCATCCATCCATCTATCAACTACATCTGCCCATTCCAAACAAGTATTAACGCTTTCACTGCCCGCCAAGGGGTGGTGCACTTGACATGTGCGTCTAGGGCCATGAAAGTGTCGAAGGAAGACACAGTTTGAGTGAGTGGAAACCTTGAAATAGTTGTATGGAGGGGTAGGGGACAGCATATCAAGCAATCTCTTGCAAAATTGTATCGCGCTATCGAAGTGTTCCAGGTGTAATTTAGACCCAGCTATCTCTTAAGACCCTCAATTTTGTCGGACACCATATAGCCTATAACCACCGGGGTATTGAGACATTCATCCGTCCCGTCCGTCAACAAGTACAATGGGCGGCCTTATCGCTTAGAAGTGATTTCTTCCAGGCAACCTTTAGATGTATAGAAAATTTATAATTTAAGAAAGGCAAGGGTGTATACAACTTTAATTTCTCATAATAAAATTTAACAATAATATACATAAAGTAGAATAAATAAATACCAAGAGCAAGATAGATAGGTACCTACTTTAATTTTCTACAATTGAGGGACAGATAAAAATAATTGACACGAGCTAAGCTATTAAAAAAAATATAGTTAAAAACTTAAACCCGACTACATAAAAGTCTTAAACAAGCGTTCACCTATTGTACATCCATCCATCCATCCATCCATCCATCCGTCCGTCCATCCATCCATCCATCCATCCATCCATCCATCCATCCATCCATCCATCCATCCATCCATCCAAACATCCATCCATCCATCCATCCGCTATCGAAGTGTTCCAGGTGTAATTTAGACCCAGCTATCTCTTAAGACCCTCAATTTTGTCGGACACCATATAGCCTATAACCACCGGGGTATTGAGACATTCATCCGTCCCGTCCGTCAACAAGTACAATGGGCGGCCTTATCGCGCAATGCGACGACGGGGAAACACGGCGAGCGAAGCGAGCCGTGCTGTGACCCCCTGACCCCCCTTCTTCCCCCCCTCTAGGGGGGCTCCCGAGCGAAGCCATATTAATTTACTATTTTTGTGGGGCTGTATAGAGGATATCAGGTGATTTTAAGTGAAATAAAAATTTTGCCCCCCTTGCCCCCAAACTAGCCCCCCTTTTTAGGTTGCTCCCAGATGCCGTCGTTGTAGGGGGGTTGAGATTTAGGGATCGTATAGAGGGTTTATTCTCAAATGGGGAAAAAAAATTCAACCCCCCCTTCCCCCCCAAAAAACTCCCCCGCTTTTTGTATCTCCCAAGTGGGGAGACATGAAAGAAATTTTTTTTTGCGTCATGTTGAGGACAAAAAATCATTTTGAAAACATAAAAAAATTTGGCCCCCTCTCCCTCTAGACCCCCCTTTTTATAAAAAAACCGAAATTTAGCCTAATTTTGACCTTTTTTTTCGGGTGGAGCATTGCGGCGAGCGAAGCGAGCCGCAATGCGACGACGGGGAACAGTACGGCGAGCGAAGCGAGCCGTGCTTTGACCCCTTGACCCCCCCTTCTTCCCCCTCTAGGGGGGCTCCCGAGCGAATCCATATCTATTAACATTTTTTGTGGGGCTGTATAGAGGATGTCAAATCGTTTCGAATGCAAAAAAAATTTGCCCCCCTTGCCCCCAAAATAGCCCCCCCTTTTAAGGTTGCTCCCAGATGCCGTCGCCGTAGGGGGGTTTCGATTGCGGGATCGTATAGAAGGTTTTTTCTCAAACGGGAAAAAAAAAATTACCCCCCCCCTTACCCCCCAAAAAAACTCCCCCCCTTTTTGTATCTCCCAAGTGGAAAGACTTGAAACAAAAATTTTTTTTGCCTCATATAGAGCATAAAAAATCATTTTGAAAACCTAAAAAAATTTGGCCCCCCTTCCCTTCTAGACCCCCCTTTTTAATAAAAAACCGAAATTTGGCCTAATTTTGAACTTTTTTTTCGGGTGGCGACGACGGGGAACAGCACGGCGAGCGAAGCGAGCCGTGCTGTGACCCCCTGACCCCCCTTCTTCCCCCCCTCTATGGGGCTCCCGAGCGAAGCCATATTGATTTACTAATTTTGTGGGGCTGTATAGAGCATGTCAGGTGATTTTGAATGAAATAAAATTTTTGCCCCCCTTGCCCCCAAACTAGCCCCTCTTTTTAGGTTGCTTTCAGATGCCGTCGCCGTAGGGGGGTTTCGATTGCGGGATCGTATAGAGAGTTTCTTCTCAAATGGGGAAAAAAAATTCAACCCCCCCTTCCCCCCCAAAAAACTCCCCCCCTTTTGTATCTCCCAAGTGGGGAGACATGAAAGAAATTTTTTTTTGCGTCATGTAGAGGACATAAAATCATTTTGAAAACATAAAAAAATTTGGCCCCCCTTCCCCTCTAAACCCCCCTTTTTATAAAAAAACCGAAATTTGGCCTAATTTTGACCTTTTTTTCGGGTGGAGCATTGCGGCGAGCGAAGCGAGCCGCAATGCGACGACGGGGAACAGCACGGCGAGCGAAGCGAGCCGTGCTGTGACCCCTTGGGGTCAATCCTTCTTCCCCCCTCTAGGGGGGCTCCTGAGCAAATCCATATTCATTAACATTTTTTGTAGGGCTGTAAAGAGGATGTTAGGTGATTTTAAGTGAAATAAAAATTTTGCCCCCCTTGCCCCCAAACTAGCCCCCCTTTTTAGGTTGCTCCCAGATGCCGTTGTCGTAGGGGAGTTTAGATTGCCGGAACGTATAGAGGGTTTATTCTTGTATGGGGAAAAAAAATTTACCTACCCTTCCCCCCAAAAAAACTCGCGGCGAGCGAAGCGAGCCCCAATACGATGACGGGGAACAGCACGGCGAGCGAAGCGAGCCGTGCTGTGACCCCCAACGCACCCAGTCCCCTTGAACCCCTCTCCCTCCAAAACATCTGATATGGGTATCGTTTTCGACTAACTCAAACTCGTAGATTACGAAAAAGATGTCCATTTCAAAATCCAAGATGGCTGACATTTTTTAATCGCAAATATTCCTCTTGGATATCGATTTCTACAAAATCTTAAACGTTGGTTACGACAAGGGGCTCTCAATTAAAAAACAAACAGTCTAGACAAACGCCGCGAGCTGCTTGCAGCTCGCGCACTCCTAAAAAACTAGTTTATACTATATATAGCTTAATTCTATTATATATAGCTGGATTACCACTCACTGACTGACTCACTCACTGACATAATTGTTCTCCTTGATGGTGGATGGGGAGGTATGTTTTTTTTTGCGGAATCGTATAGGGGTGGTTTATGGGACCTAGGGAAAATTCCGACTTTTTGAGATTTCCCCCCTCTTCCCCCCCGCCCCCAGGGGGGCTCGCAAGGGGAGCCATATTGAATAATAATTTTTAGGGGGCTATGTAGAGGATGTCAAGTAGTTTCGAATGCAAAAAAAATTTAGCCCCCCTTGCCCCCAAAATAGCCCCCCCTTTTTAGGTTGCTCCCGGATGCCGTCGTCGTAGGGGGGTTTCGATTGCGGGAACGTATAGAGGGTTTCTTCTCGAATGAGGAAAAAAAAATTTAGCCCCCCTTCCCCCCCAAAAAAACTCCCCCCCTTTTTGTATCTCCCAAGTGGGGGGACTTGAAAGAAATTTTTTTTTTGCGTCATGTAGAGGATAAAAAATCATTTTGAAAACATAAAAAAATTTGGCCCCCCTCCCCCTCTAGACCCCCCTTTTTAATAAAAAACCGAAATTTGGCCTAATTTTGACCTTTTTTTTTCGGGTGGAGCTTTGCGCCGAGCGAAGCGAGCCGCAATGCGACGACGGGGAACAGCATGGCGAGCGAAGCGAGCCGTGCTGTGACCCCCACGACCCCCCCTTCTTCCCCCCCTCTAGGGGGGCTCCCGAGCAAAGCCATATTGATCAAAAAAAATTTAGGACTGTATAGAGAATGTCAAATAGTTTTGAATGCAAAAAAATTTAGCCCCCCTAGCCCCCAAAATAGCCCCCCTTTTTAGGTTGCTCCCGGATGCCGTCGTCGTAGGGGGGTTTCGATTGCGGGATCATATAGAGGGTTTCTTCTCAAATGGGGAAAAAAAATCAACCCCCCCTTCCCCCCCAAAAAACTCCCCCCCTTTTTGTATCTCCCAAGTGGGGAGACTTGAAAGAAACTTTTTTTTTGCGTCATGTATAGGATACAAAATCATTTTGAAAACATAAAAAAATTTGGCCCCCCTCCCCCTCTAGACCCCCCTTTTTAATAAAAAACCGAAATTTGGCCTAATTTTGACCTTTTTTTTCGGGTGGAGCATTGCGGCGAGCGAAGCGAGCCGCATTGCGACGGCGGGAAACAGCACGGCGAGCGAAGCGAGCCGTGCTGTGACCCCCTGACCCCCCCTTCTTCCCCCCCTCTAGGGGGGCTCGCAAGGGGAGCCATATTGAATGATAATTTTTATGGGGCTGTATAGAGGACGTCAAATAGTTTCGAATGCAAAAAAAATTTTGCCCCCCTTGCCCCCAAAATAGCCCCCCCTTTTTAGGTTGCTCCCGGATGCCGTCGTCGTAGGGGAGTTTCGATTGCGGGAACGTATAGAGGGTTTCTTCTCGAATGAAGGTAAAAAAAATTTAGCCCCCCTCCCCCCCCAAAAAAAACTCCCCCCTTTTTGTATCTCCCAAGTGGGGGGACTTGAAAGAATTTTTTTTTTGTGTCTTGTAGAGGATAAAAAATCATTTTGAAAACATAAAAAAATTTGGCCCGCCTCCCCCTCTAGACCCCCCTTTTTAAAAAAAAACCGAAATTTGGCCTAATTTTGACCTTTTTTTTCGGGTGGAGCATTGCGGCGAGCGAAGCGAGCCGCAATGCGACTACGGGGAACTGCACGGCGAGCGAAGCGAGCCGTGCGGTGACCCCCTGACCCCCCCTTCTTCCCCCCCTCTAAGGGGGCTCCCGAGCGAAGCCATATTGATTCAATTTTTTTGTAGGGCTGTATAGAGAATGTCAAATGATTTTGAATGCAAAAAAATTCAGCCCCCCTTGCCCCCAAAATAGCCCCCCCTGTTTAGGTTGCTCCCAGATGCCGTCGTCGTAGGGGGGTTTCGATTGCGGGATCGTATAGAGGGTTTCTTCTCAAATGAGGAAAAAAAAAATTTAGCCCCCCTTCCTCCCCAAAAAAACTCCCCCCCTTTTTGTATCTCCCAAGTGGGGGGACTTGAAAGAAATTTTTTTTTTGCGTCTTGTAGAGGATAAAAAATCATTTTGAAAACATAAAAAAATTTGGCCCCCCTCCCCCTCTAGACCCCCCTTTTTATAAAAAAACCGAAATTTGGCCTAATTTTGACCATTTTTTTTTCGGGTGGAGCATTGCGGCGAGCGAAGCGAGCCGCAATGCGACGACGGGGAACAGCACGGCGAGCGAAGCGAGCCGTGCTGTGACCCCCTGACCCCCCCTTCTTCCCCCCCTCTAGGGGGGCTCCCGAGCGAAGCCATATTGATCAAAAAAAATTTAGGACTGTATAGAGAATGTCAAATAGTTTTGAATGCAAAAAAATTTAGCCCCCCTAGCCCCCAAAATAGCCCCCCTTTTTAGGTTGCTCCCGGATGCCGTCGTCGTAGGGGGGTTTCGATTGCGGGATCATATAGAGGGTTTCTTCTCAAATGGGGAAAAAAAATCAACCCCCCCTTCCCCCCCAAAAAACTCCCCCCCTTTTTGTATCTCCCAAGTGGGGAGACTTGAAAGAAACTTTTTTTTTGCGTCATGTATAGGATAAAAAATCATTTTGAAAACATAAAAAAATTTGGCCCTTAGAGGGGGAGGGCCCCTCTAGACCCCCCTTTTTAATAAAAAACCGAAATTTGGCCTAATTTTGACCTTTTTTTTCGGGTGGAGCATTGCGGCGAGCGAAGCGAGCCGCATTGCGACGGCGGGAAACAGCACGGCGAGCGAAGCGAGCCGTGCTGTGACCCCCTGACCCCCCCTTCTTCCCCCCCTCTAGGGGGGCTCGCAAGGGGAGCCATATTGATTCAAATTTTTTGTAGGGCTGTATAGAGAATGTCAAATAGTTTCGAATGCAAAAAAAATTTAGCCCCCCTTGCCCCCAAAATAGCCCCCCCTTTTTAGGTTGCTCCCAAATGCCGTCGTCGTAGGGGGGTTTCGATTGCGGGAACGTATAGAGGGTTTCTTCTCAAATGGGGAAAAAAAAATTCAACCCCCCTTTCCCCGCCAAAAAACTCCCGGGTTTCGATTGCGGGATCGTATAGAGGGTTTCTTCTAAAATGGGAGAAAGAAAAAATAACTCCCCCTTCCCCCCAAAAAAACTCCCCTCCTTTTCTATTTCCCAAGTGGGGAGACTAGCAAGAATTTTCTTTTTTGGGTCATGTAGTGAATATAACATTTTGAAAACATAAAAAAATTTGGCCCCCTACCCCCTCTAGACCCCCCCCCTTTTTAATAAAAAACCGAAATTTGGTCTTATTTTGACCTTTTTTTTTCGGGAGGAGCTTTGCGGCGAGCGAAGCGAGCCGCAATGCGACGACGGGGAACAGCATGGCGAGCGAAGCGAGCCGTGCTGTGACCCCCACGACCCCCCCTTCTTCCCCCCCTCTAGGGGGGCTCCCGAGCAAAGCCATATTGATCAAAAAAAATTTAGGACTGTATAGAGAATGTCAAATAGTTTTGAATGCAAAAAAATTTAGCACCCCTAGCCCCCAAAATAGCCCCCCTTTTTAGGTTGCTCCCGGATGCCGTCGTCGTAGGGGGGTTTCGATTGCGGGATCATATAGAGGGTTTCTTCTCAAATGGGGAAAAAAAATCAACCCCCCCTTCCCCCCCAAAAAACTCCCCCCCTTTTTGTATCTCCCAAGTGGGGAGACTTGAAAGAAACTTTTTTTTTGCGTCATGTATAGGATAAAAAATCATTTTGAAAACATAAAAAAATTTGGCCCCCCTCCCCCTCTAGACCCCCCTTTTTAATAAAAAACCGAAATTTGGCCTAATTTTGACCTTTTTTTTCGGGTGGAGCATTGCGGCGAGCGAAGCGAGCCGCATTGCGACGGCGGGAAACAGCACGGCGAGCGAAGCGAGCCGTGCTGTGACCCCCTGACCCCCCCTTCTTCCCCCCCTCTAGGGGGGCTCGCAAGGGGAGCCATATTGAATGATAATTTTTATGGGGCTGTATAGAGGACGTCAAATAGTTTCGAATGCAAAAAAAATTTTGCCCCCCTTGCCCCCAAAATAGCCCCCCCTTTTTAGGTTGCTCCCGGATGCCGTCGTCGTAGGGGAGTTTCGATTGCGGGAACGTATAGAGGGTTTCTTCTCGAATGAAGGTAAAAAAAATTTAGCCCCCCTCCCCCCCCAAAAAAAACTCCCCCCTTTTTGTATCTCCCAAGTGGGGGGACTTGAAAGAATTTTTTTTTTGTGTCTTGTAGAGGATAAAAAATCATTTTGAAAACATAAAAAAATTTGGCCCGCCTCCCCCTCTAGACCCCCCTTTTTAAAAAAAAACCGAAATTTGGCCTAATTTTGACCTTTTTTTTCGGGTGGAGCATTGCGGCGAGCGAAGCGAGCCGCAATGCGACTACGGGGAACTGCACGGCGAGCGAAGCGAGCCGTGCGGTGACCCCCTGACCCCCCCTTCTTCCCCCCCTCTAAGGGGGCTCCCGAGCGAAGCCATATTGATTCAAATTTTTTGTAGGGCTGTATAGAGAATGTCAAATGATTTTGAATGCAAAAAAATTCAGCCCCCCTTGCCCCCAAAATAGCCCCCCCTGTTTAGGTTGCTCCCAGATGCCGTCGTCGTAGGGGGGTTTCGATTGCGGGATCGTATAGAGGGTTTCTTCTCAAATGAGGAAAAAAAAAATTTAGCCCCCCTTCCCCCCCAAAAAAACTCCCCCCCTTTTTGTATCTCCCAAGTGGGGGGACTTGAAAGAAAAATTTTTTTTGCGTCTTGTAGAGGATAAAAAATCATTTTGAAAACATAAAAAAATTTTGCCCCCCTCCCCCTCTAGACCCCCCTTTTTATAAAAAAAACGATTTTTGGCATAATTTTGACCATTTTTTTTCGGTTGGAGCATTGTGGCGAGCGAAGCGAGCCGCAATGCGACGACGGGGAACAGCACGGCGAGCGAAGCGAGCCGTGCTGTGACCCCCACGACCCCCCCCCCCCTTCTTCCTCCCCCTCTAGGGGGCTCGCGAGCAAAGCCATATTGATTTACTATTTTTGTGGGGCTGTATAGAGGATGTCAGGTGATTTTGAATGAAATAAAAATTTAGCCCCCCCTGCCCCCAAAATAGCCCCCCCTTTTTAGGTTGCTCCCAGATGCCGTCGTCGTAGGGGGGTTTCGATTGCGGGAACGTATAGAGGGTTTCTTCTCAAATGAGGGAAAAAAATTTAGCCCCCCTTCCCCCCCAAAAAAACTCCCCCCCCTTTTTGTATCTCCCAAGTGGGGGGACTTGAACGAATTTTTTTTTTTGCGTCTTGTAGAGGATAAAAAATCATTTTGAAAACATAAAAAAATTTGGCCCCCCTCCCCCTCTAGACCCCCCTTTTTCATAAAAAACCGAAATTTGGCCAAAATTTGTCCTTTTTTTCGGGTGGAGCATTGCGGCGAGCGAAGCGAGCCGCAATGCGACGACGGGGAACAGCACGGCGAGCGAAGCGAGCCGTGCTGTGACCCCACGACCCCCCCCTTCTTCCCCCCCTCTAGGGGGGCTCCCGAGCAAAGCCATATTGAATAATAATTTTTATGGGGCTGTATAGAGGATGTCAAATAGTTTCGAATGCAAAAAAAATTTAGCCCCCCTTGACCCCAAAATAGCCCCTCCTTTTTAGGTTGCTCCCAGATGCCGTCGTCGTAGGGGGGTTTCGATTGCGGGATCGTATAGAAAGTTTCTTCTCGAATGAAGGAAAAAAATTTTAGCCCCCCCTCCCCCCCAAAAAATTTCCCCCCTTTTTTGAATCTCCGAAGTGGGGAGATTTGAAAAAAAATTTTTTTTTGCTTCATGTAGAGGATATAAAATCATTAAAAAAACATAAAAAAATTTGGCCCCCCTCCCCCTCTAAACCCCCTTTTTTATACAAAAACCGAAATTTGGCCTAATTTTGACCTTTTTTTTCGGGTGGAGCATTGCGGCGAGCGAAGCGAGCCGCAATGCGACGACGGGGAACAGCACGGCGAGCGAAGCGAGCCGTGCTGTGACCCCCTGACCCCCCCTTCTTCCCCCCCTCTAGGGGGGCTCGCAAGGGAAGCCATATTGAATGATAATTTTTATAGGGCTGTATAGAGGATGTCAAATAATTTCGAATGCAAAAAAAATTTAGCCCCCCTTGCCCCCAAAATAGCCCCCCCTTTTTAGGTTGCTCCCAGATGCCGTCGTCGTAGGGGCGTTTCGATTGCGGGAACGTATAGAGGGTTTCTTCTCAAATGAAGGAAAAAAAAATTTAGCCCCCCTTCCCCCCCAAAAAAACTCCCCCCCTTTTTGTATCTCCCAAGTGGGGAGACTTGAAAGTAAAATTTTTTTTGCGTCTTGTAGTAGAGGATAACATACATTTTGAAAACATAAAAAAATTTGACCCCCTCCCCCTCTAGACCCCCTTTTTTATACAAAAACCGAAATTTGGCCTAATTTTGACCTTTTTTTTTCGGGTGGAGCATTGCGGCGAGCGAAGCGAGCCGCAATGCGACGACGGGGAACAGCACGGTGAGCGAAGCGAGCCGTGCTGTTACCCCCTGACCCCCCTTCTTCCCCCCCTCTAGGGGGGCTCGCAAGGGGAGCCATATTGAATGATAATTTTTATGGGGCTGTATAGAGGATGTCAAATAGTTTCGAATGCAAAAAAAATTTAGCCCCCTTGGCCCCAAAATAGCCCCCCCTTTTTAGGTTGCTCCCAGATGCCGTCGTCGTAGGGGGGTTTCGATTGCGGGAACGTATAGAGGGTTTCTTCTTAAATGACGGAAAAAAAAATTTTGCCCCCCTTCCCCCCCAAAAAAACTCCCCCCCTTTTTGTATCTCCCAAGTGGGGGGACTTGAAAGAAATTTTTTTTTTGCGTCATGTAGAGGATAGAAAATCAATTTGAATTCATAAAAAAAATTGGCCCCCCTCCCCCTCTAGACCCCCCTTTTTATAAAAAACTGAAATTTGGCCTAATTTTGACCTTTTTTTTCGGGTGGAGCATTGCGGCGAGCGAAGCGAGCCGCAATGCGACTACGGGGAACTGCACGGCGAGCGAAGCGAGCCGTGCGGTGACCCCCTGACCCCCCCTTCTTCCCCCCATCTAAGGGGGCTCCCGAGCGAAGCCATATTGATTCAATTTTTTTGTAGGGCTGTATAGAGAATGTCAAATGATTTTGAATGCAAAAAAATTCAGCCCCCCTTGCCCCCAAAATAGCCCCCCTTTTTAGGTTGCTCCCAGATGCCGTCGTCGTAGGGGGATTTAGATTGCGGGAACGTATTGAGGGTATATTCTTGTATGTGGAAAAAAAAATTACCTACATTTCCCCCCAGTCCCACCCAGTCCCCTTGAACCCCTCTCCCACCAAAACATCTGATATGGGTATCGTTTTCGACTAACTAAAACTCGTAGATTACGAAAAAGATGTCCATTTCTAAATCCAAGATGGCTGACATTTTTTTATCGCAGTTTTCACTCTTGGATATCGATTTCAACAAAATCTTTAACGTAGGTTACGACAAGGGGCTCTTAATTAAAAAACAAACAGTCTACACAACCGCCGCGAGCTGCTTGCAGCTCGCGCACTCCTAAAAAACTAGTTTTTAATATAAAAATGCAAATAATTTGCTTTCTAATGGCGTTGCGAAGTAAACGTCAAATGTCATCAATGTGTCAGTGTCACGTCATCATGTGTCACAGGTGCCATGGGTTTGTATTCCATTCTCCATTCATTGTCTTATAGCCCGGCTCACACCCAAACATTTGTGCACACGCTCCATCTTGCTTGCGCACACTGGCTTGCACAAGCAAGATGGAGAGTGTGGCCAGCCATCTTGCTTGCGTAACGGTGTATGTGCAATCTGCATGCACAAATGTTTGAGAGTGTAGCCGGCTATTAGGCATGTTTTATTACAAACTTCTTGCGTTTGAGATCCGAGGGCTATTCAACTTCAACTTCTTGATTAATGGTTCTGCATTTGGATTGACGCAATTCTATCAGTGTCCGTCTCATGGCAGCATCGCAAGTTCTAGCACATTATTTACAATCGTAGACTGAGCATAGAGCATAAATTCCTAAATCTACGTTTACAAAAAAAACATGTTAATTTCGCGCGGATTTCACAAGTGATATAGTAAGTACGTATACCCACTAAGTACTTACTATATAATTCGTTGAGAATCGATGACTACAGAAGTATCATTTACATTAGGTATATAAAAAATTGTGGAATATTATTATAAGGCTACATTTTACCCGAGCGAAGCCGGGTTTTCATCTAGTTTATATTATTTTAGGTAATATTGCGCCATTAAACCAGCGTTGGTTTGTATTGGTGCTCACACTCGTTTTATAATTAAAGAGTTTTGTAATTTTAATTAAACTACAAAACTATAATTTATTCTTAGCATCATTTTTACAGTGCACTAAGCCGCTAAGCTTAGCTAAGGTATTTGACCTACAGCCTCAATGTCTGTCGGAACAGAGGTCAGGTGATCATGTTTCCATATGCTCGATTGGACGATGTAGCAGTTAATCCTTCGACCCCTATGTCTGGCCGAAACATTGGGGTTACCCTTACAGTGCTACAACTCTTTAGAAGCTTCTGTCTGTCTTAAATTCTGGAAGAGATTACTGCAATAAGATCATCCAATTTTTTGTGAAGTCTTGGTTTTGACTTACTAGCAAAGAGTTTATCCTCTGTAATATCGACCCCTATTTATTCGACTAGTTTCGTAATTTTCTGAAAATCTTGGTATAAATCGCGTTGGTAGTTTCTAAAAGCTCACCACGGTTCGACTTAGATTCTGTCCCCCTAATAAGTGCTTTAATGGCTCTTATTAGTGGAAAATGCCACAATCCCCAAGCTCGGCATGCAGGTTGGGATCCTACGCTTATTCCCAATTGTCCTGTGTGTTTTGTTTGGTACAGAACAACTGGGACCACTTTTATCTCAGTTGTTCTGTGCACAAGACTACAGGGACAAAAATTGTACCATTAGTTCTGTGAACCAAATATATATATATATATTACTAATTGCAAAAATGTCACCCCATGAATTTCAGCATATTTCAAAATGACAGCAAATGATAGAAAACGTCAGAAAATTATAGAGAACGTTAGAAAAAGAAATATGCCAGAATATAATACCAAATGTAAATAAATAATAAGCGGGGTAGATCACGGGAATAATTATCTAGGGTAGGTTGGAGAAAAATTACGTCACTTTGTCATCAAATGCGCAATAAACTATTGGAAATTCATTCCTTTAACTACAATAATGTACGCAATGTATGTCGATGCGATGTCATTTTTGGCTATTCTACCCTAGAAACACCTCAGCTTTTTTTCACACCGGTTTTTCTCTTTTGAAGATATCTCGTGGAGAGACGAAACTAGTAGATCAGAGAAGGTTATACGCGTAATTGTTACTAAATATTTTATCATTCTAATACCGCTTTTTCTATAAAACTGCTCAACTGTTATGTATTTGCAGTACCGCATTCTCGTATACTATGCGCGAAGCCCCATGCCTAGGGACGCCGCCACCCGCGTCCACATGTCGGCGCCCCATAAAATTCTACACCCCTACAAAAAATAATGACTTCACCATACACATCGTAGGTACATTGAGTTTTAACTCTTTCAATCCGCCTTGAAGTTCATTTGTTGTTTAATTATACTTGATTGCTCTACCATGGACAGTTGGTTAACGATTTTTATGACTGAAAGAATTGTAGCTATGTTCACACGACCACAGGCACATAATATCCCGACGATGACCATAGGGATATATATGACAGAACCATAATATTTATAAAATATTCATCATCATCATCAGCCCATACACGTCCACTGCTGGACATAGGCCTCCCCCGTACGACGCCACAAATAGCGGTCCTGAGCCGCCTCCATCCATCAACTCCCTGCGACCGCTATGATGTCGTCGGTCCATCGAGTGGATGGTCTCCCATGTAGGGGGGGATTTGCCATAATCACCACGCTTGGCAGGCGGATTGGTGATCGCAGTGTTGGTGTTTAAAAATACTCAGAAGGAAGCTGCTGCCCTTCCTCTGGTAGGTTCCCTTAGTCGGCTTTTACGACATCCACGGGTTGAGTTGGAGGGGTCGTTATTCGTACGCCGCAGCCCCACGGCTTATAAAATATACATAGGTAGTATAAAATATACATAGATATATAAAATGTAGCATATTAGTAAAAAAAGGCAAAAATAAAAAATTTTTATTTGCCAGAACCGATGAGTAATATACAGTAAATTAACCTTAAATAAAAAGAAAAACTGTCAAAATCGGACTCCACTCAGCATGTGCTTGGTAGAGCAGATCATACCATGGCGCTAGTCTTCCGTGGATTATAGTAATATCAGTTTAACAAATTTATTTACTCAAAAGAACAATGTTCACTTAAATGAGTACATACAATAATGCTACTTTCTATATTAATTATTTATTACTAAATGCCACTGGTTTACTAAATTGTAGTAGTAGGTTTTACAATAAAAGGTTGGTACCGTTACGCTAACTTAATAAATCTTGTCATAAATGCATTGTTTCAATCTCATCTTAAATATGTGCATTGATAAACAGTTCTTAATGTTATCGGGTAAGCTATTGTATAACTGCGCACCTTCATATTCTTTATGGACTTTTGAGGTACGTTTATTGACAAAGAAAATAACAATCAAATAATATAAACAAATTAAACTAGTATTTACAATTGAGCTAACTGCAGACTGTTGCAAACAATCTACAGATAGCTCAACTGGTCCATATCAATACCAGTCGGAAGCGTCCCCAAGGCATGTTCGAAGCGACGCGTGACCCGAGAGCTGGTGAGTATTTGGCGCAGCGGATTAGCATTGCCATACAGAGGGGCAATGCAGCCAGCGTCTTGGGGACGCTTCCGACTGGTACTGATATGTACCAGTTGAGCTATAATCCTGTAGATTGTTTGCAAGAATATTTCGTTTTCCATAATTAAATACGAACCCGGTAGTCGATACCTTGCATAACGCACGCTGTAAAGCGAAGTCTCGTCTTCAAACTGGTTGGTCGGAATCTTATTCGACCGAGCCAGCTGTCACCTGACAGCAAGCGTTCGGTTCGATTTAAGAGGTGCGGTACGAAAACGGCGTTGTTGTAGAGAAGTGCCACGACCTCAATGCTTATTTGTTTTACAAATATCTGCATATTAGTTCATTTTTAATAATGATTACCTCATAAGCTCCATCGGCATAATTGTAAGGGAAGCCAATCGCGTCCGGCAAATCCAACCAGCTTTGTGCTACACTGATTCTCAGAAAGCTTTGGTCGGGCCAACAAGCACCGTGTATCAAGAACGTAATCCAGAGGAACGAACAAAAATAACATAAACGATTTGAGCTTGTAATAACATTGTGTCCTAATATATTACTTTTGTGACGTGTCCCGTTCTGAATTTATCTAACTTCTACAGCCATGTGAACCGTAATTTTATTATGATGAATGAATATAGTGTAAGAACCCGCATGAAACCCAATTTCATATTTGCACTTAATCAGGTTGTAAGGATTTTCATAACTAAGTACAAAAAAATACAAAATCATTTATTTCAAAATTAAATAAACAAAATAATATGGCGTGTTTTAAAAAACGATAAACCGACTTTAAATTCATACTTTACACTTATTTTAAGATTTGCGGGATAAATACTAATCCCCTGGGGATAATTTTATGGTATCTCCACTCAATAGTGAAAGAATTTTCAAAATAGGTTCATAATTGGCGGAGATGTCGCGTAACATACTCGTACATACAAAAAACAAAAAGTCGAATTTAGAACCTCCTCCTTTTGAAGTCGGTGAACAAGTCTGAGGTCTCCCTAGTTTTTGTTTTGATTTAATATAAAATGTATTACAGAGAACCAGTCTTCCCTCCTACACATGGTTTCTAAATTAAATTATGAAATAAGCATAACACTATAAATGTATGTAACTTCTCTTATTTACGAGTATATGCAGACACGATAACTGAAATCCGTAGAAGAACCAAAGTCACCGACATAGCTCACAGAATCAGTAAGCTGAAGTGGCAGTGGGCACGTAATTTCGCTCGCAGAACTGATAACCGCTGTGGAGTAAAGGTTTTTGAGTAGCGGCTAGGATGCAACGCGAAACGGAGTATTGGGAGACCATCGGGAGATGGACCGACCGCCGACACCGCAGTGGTTACAGGGAGTCGATGGAAGGAGGCGCCTCAGGACCGCTATTTGTGGGAGTCCGTCGTATGGGGAGGCCTATATCCAGCAGTGGACGTGTATGGGCTGATGATCATGATTCAGGTTTTAGGAGGATGTAGGGTAGGTACTGAAAAAATAATGTAAGGCAATATTTTTTTACATGAGAGTATATATTTATTTGTTACAAAAAACATGTATTTTTATAAGCTAGGTGGTGTAAAAGTACTTTACCAACAATATCTTAGTCTACAACTTATTGTTATTAATATTAACCTGTCGCCAACAAAATTATTTTTCATCAAGAATACGGCAGACTTTTCCCTAATGTCTGAGGCGATATTACTTGCAAGCAAATCCTTTGATGCAAGCATTTATTTTCATTTTTCAGGACTGATGGTAAGGGATTTTATTAAAGGTTAAAATCTCAGCGCTCTTTAATAAATTCTGATTATTTGAATCTACCATCCGAAGACAGTTCCGAAAATCTGCAACCATAGTTTTTATCCATTCAACAGTGGTGCCATTTTTAATCATCAAATACTCAAATGTCCCATTCAGTGTACCAGCCAGCCCTAATATGATTATGGTTTCATATTTGATATCCCGGAACAGAGCACCAGCTCATACAGGGCCGATCGTGTTTTTTAACTTTGGCAAGTCTAATATCTGAAAGCGAATATATGAAATATGTGAAAGCGAGATCTTCATATATTTCATATTTTGTATGTCAGAGCAAGACAAGTAGGTACCTATATAATGTAGACCTCCTTAAATATATTTTACCTTTACACATTGTAACGATTTGGTTTGTTTTCACTATTATACTGTAATATTATGTTATATTTAGGTACATCATCATCATCAGCCCATACACGTCCACTGCTGGACATAGGCCTCCCCCGTACGACGCCACAAATAGCGGTCCTGAGCCGCCTCCATCCATCGACTCCCTGCGACCGCTACGATGTCGTCGGTCCATCGAGTGGATGGTCTCCGATGTAGGGGGGGATACGCCATAATCACCACGCTTGGCAGGCGTATTGGTGATCGCAGTGTTGGTGTTTAAAAATACTCAGAAGGAAGCTGCTGCCCTTCCTCTGGTAGGTTCCCTTAGTCGGCTCTTACGACATCCACGGGTTGAGTTGGAGGGGTCGATATTCGTACGCCGCGACCCCACGGCCCATTTAGGTACATAATGATGAAAAAACTAAACTATAAAATATATTATAATAGTTTGGAGATTTTAAGGTATAAACTATATATAATACTTAATTAGTTAAAAGAAATAAGAATGTAATATCTAGTATATTCTATATGCATGGATATATGAAAAATTTGAAGGTACCAACTTAAAAAAACCACACTGGATATTTATTTTTTCGCAGGACAGCTGTCTTTTCGCATACGAACAGCACGCATCTTGACATGTCAATTGCACCCAAATCGCCGTTTGTATACATGATTCCTCCGCTTAAGTTTCGGTTGGGTGCATGGTCCTTGTGCCATTTGGCATACCCAGCTTGCTCGATGGATTCTCCTACACAGAAATATTTCTTACTAGTTTCTGCTCACGGCTTTGCACGCGTTGATTTATGAAATAATAATATGGCGTGTTTTAAATAACGATAAACCGACTTCAAATTCCCTTACCTTTACACTTATTTTAAGTTTTGCGGGATAAATACTAATCCCTTGGGGATAAAATTTATGGGACCCCTTCGGAATCGTTTTCTATACAATAGTGAAAGAATATTCAAAATCGAACCATAATTGGCGGAGATATCGCGTAACATACAAACAAAAAAAAATACAGACGAATTGATATTCTCCTTCTTTTGAAGTCGGTTAAAAAGTAGCCTATGTTTTACTCGTGAACGAACTGAACTACCTTTATGAAAATTTTCGGCCAGATCCGTTCAGTACTTTTGGCGTGAAGAAGTAACAAACATCCATCCAAACATTCAGACTTTTGCATTTATAATATAACTAGTTTCTGCCTGCGGCTTCGCACGCATTTTTTCTATGGAAACGTTAAAACGGCATTTTTATCCCATGGGAAACGATTTATGGAAACGATTTTATGGGATAATGGGTAGTCTAAGACTACCCATTATCCCATAAACTGTACATAAGTGTACATAAGCGTGCGGGCAAAATCTAGTGAAAATTAAAGTGTTTGTTAAAGGGCGACACATTCCGAGATTGGCCGACTAATAGTGTAAATGGTAGTCTCATCTAGTCTTTCTTTCTTCTTTCTCGGGAAAAGTAGCCTAAAAACGTACCTAACTAGAAGATGAAAACAGCGATATCTTTGCCTTTTTGTTTCGGTTAGACGTGAAAGAGAGACTGTCGCAGAACAGAAATTTATCGAGATAGAAGCAAAAAGTGTAGTACTTCGCGTGCTGAAATTGGGGTCTGGAGACCCCAGTTTCTCGCCGCGAAATTCAGTCAGCTCCGGACCGCTTTCCGTGTGCGACGTCAGTTCATAAAAACAAAGTTAGTAGGTAATATAATAAAATTAACTGTTCAAACAAGGCTTGTGTTTTACATTACTAGTTAAACCTAGTGACGTCAAAATACCTACGCAAAATGCTACACGCTCGCTTTCAATGCAAATCGACCATGGTATAATAATTATAAGGTATGGTCTTCCGAGACACGATGGTCACGTCACGTGGGTGTCACTTGGTGACGTCATCATCGCCACCGGCAAATCTGTTTCCTGGTGTTACTAGTAGCGTAAAATCGTAGCTCCCTGAACTCCTTGTATTACCTGCCACCATTAATCTTAATTAACTACCTATGTGGTTTTGTTTTTACCAATTTTTTATCACATTGACTCGTGTTTAACTAACGCTGTTTTGTCTGATCTAACAAATATAATTGACGATTGATTTTTCAATTGACCCTAAGAACATTTGTTTCCCAATTTCTAAAATGTACGTTTTGTTGTAATAAAGAGTGATGTGAGCAAGTGACACTCCCAGCGGAGCAGACTTTTTTTTCTAGGATCATGAAATCTACTTATTCTTTGCTTCTATCTTGATATATTTCTGTGTTTCACAGTAAGAATATAGGTACCTCTACCTCTACCTAGCTAAATGGTCTTCAAAATTCAAATAGTCCGAAAATAAACTCACCTTGTATAGTAATGTAGGTGTCGGCCTGTTGCCAGTAATAGAATCCGACCGCGATTGCTTTGTCCGTTACCTTAGGATAAAAAAGGCTTAACCCTGTTTCCCAAGGATACTTCTCAATCATTTTCTTCAGAATGTCAGCCTCCGTAACACTGGAAAATTCAATACAGTAGATTCCAATTAATCCTACCAATTTAAAGTATATCCTCTGTGGCGTGGTGCGCGAAGGTCTGCTTGCGATGCAGGAGGTTGCGGGTTCGATTCCCGCCTCAGGACAAATGTTTGTACGATCTGCAAATATTTGTTCAGGTTCTGGTCATTTTCTATGTATAATAAAAAATATCTATACATGTAATATATTCTATTAAGTATATCAGTTACCTAGTACCTACCCATAATACAAGCTCTGCTTAGCTTGGGGCTAGATAATGCTGTGTGAATTGTCCAGCATTATTTATTTATTTATTTATCTTAAAACGACTATGACTGGTTTCCCTTCTACAAGGTCGTACATTTCCGGTATACAATTTCATTTTATTTCTATCTTCTGCCATAGAAATTAATATTATAATACAAACCTTAGATAATGTTTTTATCATCATCATCAGATTATATTAGTCCACTGCTGGACATAGGCACAACGGGTAGGATGTACTGTTTGAAAACTTTATATTTTAAGCCAAGTCTTCCCGTGATCCATATGATGAAGAATCGACGTAATTTCTCAATCGCTGCACAGCCTAGCTGGCTCGTCCTCAAAGTAACTACGAGTAGGTATAGCAGGGTAAGCATGGGTCAGATGCCCCTCGGGAAAGTTAACTTGATATTTTTACTGTGAAATCACCTTCATAATGAGAAATATTTTCCTATGCTCTCAAATAATTTTATTATAAAATAATGAAATAAATCGATTTTTCTCTAGCGAAAATTTTTTTTGTGTTCTTTTTTGCAAACGCTAGTTATACTAAAGACGTTTTATAAAAGATACTTTTAAAGTCATCGCAGAAGTTTATATATACAAATATCAAAACTAAAAATGTTAAAAATGAAATTGTCACGTCACAATTAATACTAAGTAGTACTTGCTTAGCTACTCTAATATTCACATACACATATTAAAAATATTTTAGCTTGGGTAATCTACACTAAAAATATCAACCTAACTTTCCATAAGGCGCATCTTACCCATGCCTACCCTGCTATACTCTTTTAATGTTTTTTGCGTTGTGACCAATAAGAAAAAAAAATTAGAGTGACGAATTGCTCCATAAATCGATGATAGAGCGAAATTAAGTAAATCAATTAGGAAAACTGACCCCACCACCATAGGGATAACTAGCTGGGAGAGGAGAAGAGAGAACGTTGACTCGGACTGCGCAGACTCACATAATGTCGACTGTGATCATGCCTGTTTTGTAATTATCACCACGCATGACAGGCGGAATTGTAGTTTATGGTTTCAGATTTCAATAATTTTATTTCTTTAGGCTTACAAAATAAGCACATGGACAAGTCAAATTTTATAGGTACTATAAACAACATACAACAATAATAGTAGATTGTTACACAAGGGTAGTAAGGGAGCTATTACAGAACAAGATCCAATTTGGCGACAGTGCGAGCGCAGCTCGCAAAGGGCCCTGAATTGGATTGAGTGCACCCGAGATATTTAGACGCCCGAGCGAAGCGAGGGCGAATATAGTTCGAAGGTGCACTCAATCCAATTTCGCGCCCTTGCGAGCGCTCGCAAAGGGCGCTAATGGATCGAGTGAACCCGAGAATATAATTCGAGAGTATAATAGCTAGTTGCAACCGAGGTAAGCATTTTACTTTACATCATAATGGCGAGGCAAATAAAACATTAACTTTTAACTTTAGTATATTACAGTCGCACAGATCAAATGAAATGAAAGGCGGCCATTATCATTTTATAAGAAAAGAGATTGTTTCACCAAAGAGTTTTGCATAGCTTGAACTGTAAAGTCTTTACAATTCAAACAAAGTGTGACGTAATGAGATTTGAAAATGGAATTCCTATAAAAATGCATTGCTTTGCGAATACCATCTTACGCAGCCTCTTTGCGTACTTAGTAAAACCTTCTTGCAGAGTATTATGATGTAAATATAGTTATTATTAAATAAGATATATGGTGTTATTGATTTTCTCTTCACTTCAATTTAGGATTTCAATTTTAGGGATGATGATACTAACTAAAAATCACCAAACCTATTTATTGACCTAACCATATAATTATATGAATATAATATGTGTTTTATAATCTAATTATATATATATATATATATATCTATATTATATTTTTTTGATCGCGATTAATTATTATTTTGATAAAATAAAACTACAAAAATTATGGTCATTCTGTATCATCAGATGTTCGTGCATCGGTGACGTCATTGACAGACGCCACTAGTATTGTAGCGTTTTAGAGAATTGTTTCCCTTCAGAATCATTTTTTTTTGAGTAGAGATATGATTTATTTTGTAATCAGTAGATATCTCAAAACATTTTGGAGTATTTTCTCAAAATCAGCTATCTATCATGCATAGTGGGTGGAAAGTGTGGAAACATAATGTACCGACCTGTTAATAATGGCGAGATACGCTCCTTCTTTCTGGCAAGTCTTGTAGGCATCATACCAGGTCTCGCAAATATTGCAAAACTTGTAGCAGGAGCCGGTTCTATTGTCCAGCTTGAAGTCTGTGAAAATGCAGGTACTGGATTAGGTCGTTACCTACATCAGGACTAGGACGTCTTAGCACGATTGTAAGCTGAATAAAAGCAAAGTAAAAAATAATCACATAAGATCCAATTCTAACAGTTTTACTCGATTCAGGATCAGGAGCTGTATTACAGTTAAGAACCCTTTTTAACCGACTTCAAAAAGAGGAGGTTATCAATTCGTGTGTATATGTTTTTGTATGTATGTTACGCAATATCTCCGCCATTTATGGACTGATTTTGAAAATTCTTTCACTATTGTATACGATCCCGAAAGGGTCCCATAAAATTTGTATACCCAGGGGATTAGTATTTATCTCGCAAAACTTAAAATAAGTGCAAAAGTAAGGGAATTTGAAGTCGGTTTATTGTTTTTTAAAGCACGCCATATTATTACAAGCATTTATTTTATTCTACTTGCCCTGGTATTTCGTGTTGAAAATTTTGCAACGGAATTTTAGATCAGTTATCCTCAACCGATTGAGCTGAAATTTGGTATACTGCAAGCTTGGTGACAATGCAATGTCATGGTACCATACCATCGAGCTGGTATGATGATGGAAACCGAATGTGGCCATAGTACACAACTTAACCACGTCTATCTTCATTAAGAATTACTTTTTATTTATATAGGCATTTAAAAATAATTTAATTTATTTATATGTTATTTATACGACATCGTAGCGGTCGCAGGGAGTCGATGGATGGAGGCGGCTCAGGACCGCTATTTGTGGCGTCGTACGGGGGAGGCCTATGTCTAGCAGTGGACGTGTATGGGCTGATGATGATGATATGTTATTTTAAAAGTTAATCGTTAATAACACAAATATATTGTTACTTTATTTGTTAAATCCATGTATTTGTATACAAAAGATGTCCTGACAACTGCCTAGCGTGTAACAAACATATTTTATATGCTGTGTGGATTGTCAAACATATATTCATTTATTATTTATTTAAATCAATAATTTTCATTTTCATTGGATTCTTTAATGTATCGTACTCATCTAACGTGTCAGTGTGGCGGATTATGTTTTGCTTTTGAACTGAACTGGACCAGACTGCTTTGACTTGGATAACCTAGAGTAAATTCCTCCGGAACCTCTCGACGATGTTGATAGGGGCCAACTACAATTTATTTAAGAACAGCACTTATGTGAAGCCGCAGACAGAAAGAAAGCCGCAGAAAGAAGCTGTAGGTACGGAAATGTAACCACGTATTTGTATGTGGAATGCAATAATAATTACTTAACTATGAACAAGTTACCGTATTCCTCGCATCCCAATGTCTCAGCCACCGGAGCCTGGCAGACGAACGCGAAAGGGAGCTTACAGTCCACCAGTTTTCTGGTACCGTTGGAGTTGTAGACCACACAACGGGCCAAGTCTACAGTATCCTGCAACTTTCGCGACAAGATCAGCTTTCCTGTAAAGAATATATTAAAATTGAGTTTAAATCGGCAGGATTTTTCGAATCACGCATACACGGCGCGAAGCTCTATAGATCTCACTAGCTGCGTTTATTACACGCAGCTAGTGAGACCTATAGAGCTTCGCGTCTTTCGTTTGAAGACTGGCTGAAGGAAATACTTAGGTATTTATAAAAGATAGATGCACTACCATAAACTAAGTAAGTACCTACAGTTTCTGGAAGTTCTTGGACACGCGGCGGTGTGGGGCAGCACAGCAGCGTGGCTTAATTTCAACTTCCCTTTCCTAGGAATTTTGAAAAATAAAGTTATTTTGAGTAAGTACGGTTTGGTTGGAAACATAATACAAAAAACCATACTGTAAAATGTTTTCATTTGTAATTTAAAAATAAGTTTTATTTCAAAAAGCCACTATTTTATATAATGTTTTAATGTTTCCAACCTTAGTTCATACTCAAAACAGTAAAAAATCCTACGAAAGCATTGAACTAATATTACTAGAGTACGTAGTAATAATAACTCAGTGTACGAAAGGAATTTACCGACAACCACACCGCCGCAGCCGCCGCCGCCCCGTCGCCACCGCCCCGTGCAGTAGCCGCGTCGATGTCGACTTGTCGCTGTCGCCCGCCGGACGCTGATATTTCGGTTTGAATTGAGCCTTAGAAACTAACCGCTAATGTTTTTGTAGATTCCTTCAGAAAAATATTCTTGAACTCCGGCGTAGATGGTCAAACCTTCAGTCACATGTTGTAGTAGAAACGACCAGAACTGGTCGTTCGAAGGTGCCGCTAGAATTGCACCTGAAATTCAAGGATCATTCATTACGCACAGCTTTCTTGCCAGGTGCCACACATTTTTCTGGACTCTTCCATATTATTCTTAATTTGTTTTTGATATCATCTATTTTCTTACCTTCGTCGTGACACTTCATTCGCGCAATTTGCCAATCAGCTGGCTCCCTGTGTAATTTCAGTTGCACTTGTATTCCAGAATAGTATTGGTAGCCATCATTGATTGCCAATTTTCCTAGAGTAAATTTAAAATAATATTGTTGAAAATCACAAAAGTATCACTAAAACATTATTATTTTAAGTACATATAACGAAGGCCCCCGCCGCCGCCTCCATCTGTCTATATAAAAGTGAGTTACGGATTTTCATTTGGTTTTCATCAATGAATGAAGCGATTCCTGATGAAGGTATAAGTGTATGTAATACAGCCGGACGGAAATAGACCCGAGAGTTTTTCTAAATAATACCTTTTACACTTTTTAAATAAATTTGCACCAGCGAATTTTGTTGATATTTTTTTTCCATAGGAATGTGACCTATTTTTGAAAATGTAAAAAACAACTATATTTTGAAATTTCATAGAAAATTATAGCTACCCTGAAAGAAATATACATAAATATTATATATGTATATATATATATATGCCACTGACTAAAAAGTACGACAGGAATATTAACTAAGTGTTTTAAACAACTTGAGCACTTGCCGCTAGCAAGGATAGGTAGGACTCGTAGGTAGGTCCTATTTCGATAGGGCTTAGTATAGCCCGTAAAAAAATACCATTTGGTTTTTACAAAATAGTATTAAAACCTTTTATAGTCTATATTGTACATGATGTTTGTATATTCTACTGAAAACAAACCCTTACTAGACCCTCGAGGTCTCTCTATAGTATAGAGAGACCTCGAGGGTCTAGTAAGGGTCTATATGCTATAGAGAGACCGCGAGGGTCTAGTAAGGGTCTATATGCTATAGAGAGACCGCGAGGGTCTAGTAAGGGTCTATATGCTATAGAGAGACCGCGAGGGTCTAGTAAGGGTCTATATGCTATAGAGAGACCGCGAGGGTCTAGTAAGGGTCTATATGCTATAGAGAGACCTCGAGGGTCTAGTAAGGGTCTATATGCTATAGAGAGACCGCGAGGGTCTAGTAAGGGTCTATATGCTATAGAGAGACCGCGAGGGTCTAGTAAGGGTCTATATGCTATAGAGAGACCGCGAGGGTCTAGTAAGGGTCTATATGCTATAGAGAGACCTCGAGGGTCTAGTAAGGGTCTATATGCTATAGAGAGACCGCGAGGGTCTAGTAAGGGTCTATATGCTATAGAGAGACCTCGAGGGTCTAGTAAGGGTCTATATGCTATAGAGAGACCTCGAGGGTCTAGTAAGGGTCTATATGCTATAGAGAGACCTCGAGGGTCTAGTAAGGGTCTATATGCTATAGAGAGACCGCGAGGGTCTAGTAAGGGTCTATATGCTATAGAGAGACCTCGAGGGTCTAGTAAGGGTCTATATGCTATAGAGAGACCTCGAGGGTCTAGTAAGGGTCTATATGCTATAGAGAGACCGCGAGGGTCTAGTAAGGGTCTATATGCTATAGAGAGACCTCGAGGGTCTAGTAAAGGTCTATATGCTATAGAGAGACCTCGAGGGTCTAGTAAGGGTCTATATGCTATAGAGAGACCTCGAGGGTCTAGTAAGGGTCTATATGCTATAGAGAGACCGCGAGGGTCTAGTAAGGGTCTATATGCTATAGAGAGACCTCGAGGGTCTAGTAAGGGTCTATATGCTATAGAGAGACCTCGAGGGTCTAGTAAGGGTCTATATGCTATAGAGAGACCGCGAGGGTCTAGTAAGGGTCTATATGCTATAGAGAGACCTCGAGGGTCTAGTAAGGGTCTATATGCTATAGAGAGACCTCGAGGGTCTAGTAAGGGTCTATATGCTATAGAGAGACCGCGAGGGTCTAGTAAGGGTCTATATGCTATAGAGAGACCGCGAGGGTCTAGTAAGGGTCTATATGCTATAGAGAGACCGCGAGGGTCTAGTAAGGGTCTATATGCTATAGAGAGACCTCGAGGGTCTAGTAAGGGTCTATATGCTATAGAGAGACCGCGAGGGTCTAGTAAGGGTCTATATGCTATAGAGAGACCGCGAGGGTCTAGTAAGGGTCTATATGCTATAGAGAGACCTCGAGGGTCTAGTAAGGGTCTATATGCTATAGAGAGACCTCGAGGGTCTAGTAAGGGTCTATATGCTATAGAGAGACCGCGAGGGTCTAGTAAGGGTCTATATGCTATAGAGAGACCTCGAGGGTCTAGTAAGGGTCTATATGCTATAGAGAGACCTCGAGGGTCTAGTAAGGGTCTATATGCTATAGAGAGACCTCGAGGGTCTAGTAAGGGTCTATATGCTATAGAGAGACCTCGAGGGTCTAGTAAGGGTCTATATGCTATAGAGAGACCTCGAGGGTCTAGTAAGGGTCTATATGCTATAGAGAGACCTCGAGGGTCTAGTAAGGGTCTATATGCTATAGAGAGACCTCGAGGGTCTAGTAA
The DNA here is from genome assembly GCA_947859395.1 of Eupithecia insigniata. Classification (NCBI taxonomy): domain Eukaryota; kingdom Metazoa; phylum Arthropoda; class Insecta; order Lepidoptera; family Geometridae; genus Eupithecia; species Eupithecia insigniata. The sequence continues at coordinate 12,330,644 of OX402001.1, forward strand.
GGGTCTATATGCTATAGAGAGACCGCGAGGGTCTAGTAAGGGTCTATATGCTATAGAGAGACCGCGAGGGTCTAGTAAGGGTCTATATGCTATAGAGAGACCTCGAGGGTCTAGTAAGGGTCTATATGCTATAGAGAGACCTCGAGGGTCTAGTAAGGGTCTATATGCTATAGAGAGACCTCGAGGGTCTAGTAAGGGTCTATATGCTATAGAGAGACCTCGAGGGTCTAGTAAGGGTTTGTTTTCAGTAGAATATACAAACATCATGTACAATATAGACTATAAAAGGTTTTAATACTATTTTGTAAAAACCAAATGGTATTTTTTTGTAGCTAGAGGTTTCTCGAGTATTAAGGTAACTTACCCTCACAATTGGAGAAGCACAGAAGGGATACACAGAGTAGAACTGCCTTAATGTACAACATGATGATCACTGATCCAAACCGACCTCTAGTCTAGAATATTCATATAAGAAGTGCAAATGTGCAAAATAAGCAAACAAGCTTTTATACATTTGACTTATCATCAAAACACGCTGTACAGTCAAACACATAGTACCTAGTACAAAATCAAACATCTAGTAAGTTTTGATAAGTAATATCTATACTTATAATAAAACTGTAACAGGAGTGCTCTCTATTATCGATACTGATGCCAAAAATGTAATTTTATTCCATCATGTCTGTCTGTCTGTCTGTATCTTGGCCGCGCATAGCTCCAAAACTACTGAACGTATTGAAATGAAACTTGAGAGGATTTGAGTTCATACTACGAAGAAGGACATAGGATACTTTTTAATCGGATTTCAATAGGGTTCCCTTGGGAGAGGGGATGAAAGTAAAATTTTTTCGCTGCGCATAGCGCCGGAACTACTTAATGTATTCAAATGAAACACCGCAGGATTTGAGACCATACTATGACGAAGGACATAGGATACTTTTTATCCCGGATTTCAATAGGGTTTCCTTGGGAAAGGGGATGAAATTAAAATTTCGTGGCTGCGCATAGCGCCGAAACTACTGAAGGTATTCAAATAAAACTTAGCATAATTTCAGTTCATATTACAAGAAAAGGCATATAATACTTTTCATCCCGGATTTTAATAGAGTTCTCTTGGGAGAGGGGATGAAAGTCAAATTTCGTTGCTGCGCATAGCGCCGAAACTACTGAAGGTATTCAAATAAAACTTAGCATGATTTAAGTTCATATTACGAGAAAGGGCAAAGGATACTTTTCATTCCGGATTTTAATAGGGTTCCCTTGGGAGAGGGCATGAAAGTAAAATTTGTTGGCTGCGCATAGCGCCCAAACTACTGAATGTATTCAAATAAAACTAGGCAGGATTTGAGTTCATACTATGATGAAGGATGGGCTGTGGGTGCTCTTGCTAAAATCTCCGACGACATACGCTTAGCTATGTCTAATAAACAGGTAACTGCACTAGTGTTATTGGATTTTAGCAGTGCTTTCACCTCTGTTGACCACGATATCCTTGTTGCAGTTCTTTCCTCTCTCAATATCACTTCCTCAGTAGTCGCTTGGTTTCGTTCTTATCTTTCAGGTCGCTCACAGCGTGTGCGCCTTGATGATTCATACTCGGATTGGTGTAACATTTCTGCGGGTGTACCTCAAGGCAGTGTCCTTTCACCTCTCCTTTTCTCCATCTTTATTAATTCTGTTACTAAAGTAATTTCCTCCAGCTACCATCTCTACGCAGACGACCTGCAAATCTACCATCATTTTAAAGTGGATGAGATCGCAGAAGGTATTGATCAGATTAACTTGGATCTATACAACATAAACTCATGGGCTAAGGCCTATGGTCTTCTGATCAACCCCTCGAAATCGCAAGCCATGATCTGTGGTAGTAATTTTATGTTGAAATCATTAGTTCTTTCTACAATTCCGCCTATTACTTTGGCCAGTAATATAATTCCTCTCGCTACGAAGGCTAAGAACCTGGGCGTAATTTTTGAAAGCAATTTATCTTGGATGAGTCACATAAACAACATTAGTAAAAAGGTTAATTACACATTTTATTCTCTTAGACGTCTACAAAACTTCCTTCCTTTTGAGACTAAAGTAATCCTTGCCCAAAGTCTTCTTCTTCCCCTCCTCGATTATGCTGACGTCTGTTTCCTTGACGCGACAGAGGAACTTTGGAATAAGCTTGAGCGCCTTCAGAATTTGGGCATCCGATTCATATATGGATTGCGTAAATTCGACCATGTGTCTGCTTTTCGATCCAAACTTAAATGGCTACCCATACGACGGCGGCGTGATCTTCACATTCTCTCTTATCTGTACTTCATTCTCAATAACCCTCTTTCCCCGACATACCTCCGCGAACGATTTGCATTTCTCGTTCCTCGCGGTGTGCCGTGTAGGACGGCAGTATCACTACTTCTTTCCAGTAGGCCCGGAGGTTCTTTCGCCGCGCAAGCGGCTAGATTGTGGAACTCTATTCCCCATGATATTCGAGCCAGTCCATCGCTTAACATTTTCAAAACTAAGTTAAAAGAGCACTTCCTACTATCATAAATAGTTTCTATTTTATTAGTATATATATATACATATATATATATTGAAAATTAGATATTTATTAGGTTTATTTCGTCTTTATTATTTTAGTTTATGTATGTTTATTATAATTATATGTATTGTATGTAGCTAAGCTACTATTAGTTATTGTTAGTTTATCTATTGTTCGATTTATTTTATTTTTGTACACTTCCTCTACCTGTTCGATCGCCTCTCCTATAACTCTAAGGTTTGCTGGAAGAAAACTCTTTTCAGGGTTATGCTCGCCTATGTACATAATCTTTTTAGATAAGTTGATAAAATGTATTATTGTGTACAATAAAGAATTAAAGGATATGGATACTTTTTATCCCGGATTCCAATAGGGTTCCTTTGGGAGAGGGGATGAAAGTAAAATTTGGTGGCTGCGCATAGCGCAGAAACTACTGAATGTATTCAAATGAAACTTGGCAGGATTTGAGATCATACTATGATAAAGAACATGGATACTTTTTATCCTGGATGTCAATGGGGTTCCCTTGGGAGAGGGGATGAAAGTAAAATTTCTTGGCTGCGCATAGCGCCGAAACTACTGAAGATATTCCAATGAAATTTAGCATCATTTAAGTTCATATTACAAAAAAGGGCACTAAATACTTTTTATCCCGGAATTCGAAAGGATTCCCTTATGCGAGAAGAATTGAAATTTTGCGCGTTGCAGGATGGCGCGCGGGGCAAGGGCGGTAGAGAGCGATAGCCCCCCATTGTGGGGGCACTGGTAGTGGGGCCCCAGGCAGTGGAGCCCCAGGCAGTGGGGGCCCCAGAAGTGAGGACCCCAGCAGTAAGGCCCCTCACGCAACCGGACCTTCCCAGTAGCCCCCCACAGTGGGGGGCACCGGCAGTGGGGCCCCGGAAGTGGGGGCCGCCGGCAGATGGCCCCCCGAAGTGAGCCCTCAACATTGCCCCGCAGTGGTAACCCCTCATTAGCCCCCACAATGGGGGCACCGGCAGTGGGGCGCTGGCAGTTGGGCTCTCGGCAGTGGGCCCCCACATTTCCTCGCAGTGGGACCCTCAGTAGCCCCCCGCAGTACCCCCCGCAGTGGGACCCACTCAGTAGGCCCCCACAGTGGAGGCCACCGGTAGTGGGGGCCCCCGGAAGTGGACGACCCCGGCAGTTTGCCCCCGCAGTGGGCCCCCCCACATTGCGCAGCAGTAAGACCTCCAGTAGCCCCCCGTATTGCCCCCCCCGCAGTAGGGTAAAATTTCTTGGCTGCGCATAGCGCTGTAACTACTGAATCTATTCAAATGAAACTTGGCATGATTTAAGTTCATACTACGAGGAAGGTCATGTAATACTTTTTATCCTGGAATTCGTTAAGGTTTTCTTGGGAGTTGGGATGGAAGTGACATTTCTCGGCCTAAAATAGCGAAAAACTACTGAATGGATTCGAATGATACTTAGCATGATTTGAGATCATACTACGAGGTAGGACATTAAATACGAGTCCATACCCCAAAGCCAACAAAATGATTACAAAATTGTTATTAGTGCCGATAAACGACCTACTGGACAGCATCCGGTTGGTACAAAGTTCTCGCTACCAATGATGTTGCCGTCGTCCTGGTAGATCAGCACTGTGACAGGCCGGACATTGTTCTGCGTACCTACCCGGGATGACAGCTTGCAATGCATTGGCGAAACGCACCAGGCATTTGATGCTCTTCAGTCTCTACTCGCTTATATACTTACTGTCGTGGCGAAGACGGATATAACTTTGATCTTCGACATGTAAATCCGAAAACTGACGAGACTGGACACTAAAAAGTTTCTGCAATGCAATTCTACGCCTAGATACATTTTACCAATAAGAGAAGGTCGCATTGCTCACCTGCAAAGGTTTCGAGGTTTGTTTAACCGTTTTCTGGTGGACACTTACGCCAAAATTAAAATGGCTGGTGGTAACTTAACGCCAAAATTAAAACGATGCGTTTGGTATACATCAGAACAGAACTAATGAGAGAAGACTACGCGCTGAGAATTATGTAGATCTGCGAGACGCCATAAATCAAGATAGAAATTGTGAAGATTTAGGACGACTGGTGATTCTTCCTTCCAGTTTTAGAACTGTACAATAGATGTGTAGTGCCCTATTCTCCAGTAGGTACTATCAAAAGCTTTTGAAGCGCATAATATACCTAGGTAAATGTGGAGCTGTGTGACGTCCAGTCAATAAAATCTAGGTATATTTAAATCTATATTATATACTACACTAATAAAAATAATTAAAGGTTTGTGTGGTTGTAGGGGGTAATCTCTGAATCTACTGAGCCAATTTTGAAAATTCTTTTACCTATTGAATTTTTTTAAACACGCATCGTTTAAAGCCCTTTATTTGCGAGTTTTATAGACTACTAAAAATGTTTACCACCCAACGAAGTGGGCACGGGTCAGCTAGTACATAATATGTACAGTAGTATTAATAAAGGGCTATGGGTTTTGTTAAACCAATAAATACATGATAGGCCGCGGAAAATTAATTATATTTATTTTTTTAAAAGTAGCCCAATTTTACACTCGTTGGCTATCGAGAGAAAGGGAGGGTACTTAGTAGAAAAACGCCCCGGGTACTAGTGTAAGGAAAAATCTTGCTCCATCTGGGTGAAAATCCCACCAATAAATTAAATCTAAATGCTTTTCTAGTTAACTGTAGTTCTCATATAACCGGTAATTCCCCGTATTGTTAGTTAGTGTCTACTGTTGTAATTGAATACCTATTTATGCAGGGGGGGGGGGGGGGGGGGGGGGAGGGGCGAAAGGCGAACACAAAATTTCATTGTCCAAAATGGACATCACAAGGAACCTCTTGTTAGATATCATCATTATTATGAATACCTATCTATGTACCTACATTGTTATAATTTTGTCAATGTAATGTACCTATCATTGTGTGGGAAGAACTCCCACTGGATGGACCGACGACATTGGAGCGGTCGCGGGGATTCGATGGATGTAGGCGGCTCAGGACTATGTTCAGCAGTGGATGTACTACGGGCTGATGATAAATGTATCATATTATGACAATTTAATGTATAATTCAATAATGGTAGATCTTCTTTGGAAACACAGGGATTAAAAAAATTAAAGATACAATGGTGGAAAATAATATATTTATTTATTAGGTAATCTAACATCGGTTTATAAAAAAATATAAAACAAAAAACTTATGCTAAAATAAGGCAAATAAAGGATTACACAGAGAAAGTAAAAATATTTAACAGAAGGTGTGTGAAGCTAATAACAGAAAAGAAAAATACATATTTTGACAATAAATAGGTAGTACAGAATAAACAGTAAAGTGAGAAATTCATATCAGTGGTTTAGCGACGTGTGTGTTAGTGTGCGTGCGTGTATAGGTGTGTGTGTCACATACACACACATATGACACGTATCATTGGAGCAAATCGTAGAAATTCGAAACAATTTCTGGTTTTGAAAGCTTTTATTCATCATATCATTCGGATATCGTTCGTTTTCGATATCGAATTTCTAACCTTTTTCTCGCAGCTCGCTGCCTGTCCGCGGCATCATCGCGGCGTGCTCGCTGCGAACTTACGACTTATGAGGAGCTCTATGTATGTGCAAGCGCCTCGTGTCTCGCTTTGAAATAGTAATTCGCTTATCGCCAGTGTGATATTATTATGATAAGGCTCTTTGTTGACCTAAAATATCTTGGATTCTAGAACCAGGTGCAAAAGCTTATTTCAGCTGGAAATACAGATTCCAGACTATAAATCTTACCTTTTCTCACACAAATATTTATAATTCATCAAGATCTTCCGAAGCGTACCTATAAAACAAAATTTTGATTAAATAAAAGATTAAAATGAGAAAATTTCTTACAGAATTTAAAATATAAAATGATTGATCGGCTTAACCATTTTATTAAAAACAAAGTTTAATTAATTCTGATTTAGTCGGAAGTCGGATGCGTTGTTTACACGAAGAAACCGCAACGTATGCGCACGCGTCGTTATAATTGTTTATTTTTACACTAGCGGGCATTCGTCAGCACAGTTTTTAGACCACCCGAGAGGTGATAGATAGTTGTGACAAAATAAATAAAGATTTACTTAGTAACTTTAGACTACTCCAAGAGGGTTATGCTCTTCACGCGTAGTTTGATTCTTAGCTCTTTCTTGATGCAAAAAAACACACAAAGTTGTCTAAGAGTGCGTCCATATTATGTAACTTCTTGTATAACTTATGTTATAATAATACTAGCTGTTGCCCGCGCCTTCGCCCGCGTTTTATGTGGATAAAAAATAGCCTATATGTTATTCCAGGTCCCAAACTACACCCATACCAAATTTCAGCCAAATCAGTCTAGTAGTTTTTGCGTGAAAGAGGAACAAACGGTTCTTTAGTTAACTGATCCCGCTCTAAACTCATCCCACGGCATGAGACTAAATAAATAATTTTAATAATTTTGCTTTGTCAACCCATCTCGCTTAAAAAAATAAGTTAAAAAGTAATGTACTTTTTGAAATCTAGTGTGTACATTAACACACTAGAATAAAAATCTTTGGGGGAAAAAATTACATACCATTGTTTGATTATACTGATATATTAAAAAATCACAGTCATACTCATCCTGTCATAGTCATTATAGATTCGTATATTGTTTGCCAACTCAATTTTCACTATTATCCAAATTAGATGTGGCCTCCTGTAATTGCGGGAGCACAAATCCATACAATAATTTTGTACACATACCTACTCTAAACTTGTAATGTGTATCCTTCGTATGGGGTCCAATTACAATAAATAAATAAATACCTAGGTCAATTACAGCGTAGAAAACTACGCTGCTTATTATAACAGTTACAATGATAACCTTTTCGGATAAAGGTTTTAATTCAGTTCAATGAGGCGTAACCTTATTACTCAGACAAAACCGCAGGCAAAGCTCGTAAACTATAAATAACAATTAGGACTCAAATAGTTGTCGTAATCAATACTCAATGAGTAACCGACAGAGCCGACAGTCATCTGCGGGTATAAAACTCCAGTGCACACTTAATTGGGCTTTTTTGGGACATTAATCAAGTTGTACGTCGACTGGGGGAGAATTTTTATGTCGGAAAGTCGGGCGATACCCGTGACGAATGACGGGCGACGCAGGGTCGCGGCCCAAGTGCATCCATCACTCCATCTAACTAGTTAGACTGCCGTCTACTGAGCTAGGTAGGCATTCTACTAATATTATAAATGTCAAAGTTTGTGAGTATGGATATATGTTCCTCTTTCACTCAAAAACTACGGAACTGATTGGGATGTGGGTATATTTGTATAGGTATAGTTTGGGATCTGGAATAACATATAAGCTATTTTTTATCCCGTTAAACGCGGCCGAGGGCGCGGACAGCAGCTAGTCCTTACTAATATTATAAACGTGAATGTTTGTATGTATGGATGTTTGTTACTCTTTTACGCTAAAACTACGGATTGGGTTTTGATGAATGTGAGAATGTAGATAGTTGAGGTTCTGGAATAACATAGGCTATTTATTATCCGGATACAAACGAGCGAAGCCGCGGGCGGATCTAGTATTATGTTAGTTATTAGTGAATTATCAATAACCCAGTATATTAGAAATGCGAGCGTTGGGATGTTTAGATGTTTGGATGGATGTTTGTAACCTTTTCAAGCCAAAACTGCACTGAAAAGGGTTCGGGCAAAAATATAAAAAAAAAATACAGGTAGTTCTAGGTCTAGCTATGCTAACATGGACTTCTTTTTATTTCATAAATCAACACGTGCAATACCGCGGGCACAGGCTAGTATAATCTGTAGAAATATATATATATATATATAATGAAACTGAAATTTTCGTTTTTATCTCAAAATAAGTTTTAAAATTTTATCGTTTCTCCGTTCAACCTATATGTATATGTTATGCTATATGTGTATGCTGCTGCCCGCGCCTTCGCCCGCGTTTAATCGGGATTAAAAATGGCCTATATGGTTATTTCAGGTCCCAAACTATACCCATACCAGCCTTATCGGTTCAGGAGTTTTTGCCGACCGCCCATGGCGAACTCTTCCGCGGGACCTCATCCCAGCGGAAGGACCTTGAGTCCTTGGATTGTATACAAAAAAAAAATACAACCACATGCAGCCCCAAAAAAATAATTTATTTCTCCTAACCAGAAATGAGCATTCTGCTTCACTGCTGCTGACAACCCAAGGACCGAGGGGTCGTCACACCTCGAGTTGAAGCCGGGGCAAAGAGGCATAGCCTCGAGGCCTCCCTCCGTGCCCCCAACCAGGGCCGGAAAGAAAACTGCTGCCTTACAAACTTTGACATTTATAATATTAGCAGGTTACTCGTATTGTATTGTAATTGTATTGTAACGGCTTTATACTAAGCAAGCTGACCCACCCGCGATTTCATTCACGTAGGCTTTAGAAATACCCCTACTAATGATAGCTTCCACGCAAAATTCCACCGCCAAAATTACAACCAATGCTTTACGATTTTAAAGTTAGTATGGGAAAACCTATGAATCCCATTTCTACCTTCATAGAATGGGTATTTCCAAAAATTGGCTCTTATTGGCCTCCTATACCATAAAATATATTTTTTTGTATGTATTTTACGCGATATCTCCGCCAATTATGGACTGATTTTGAAAATTCCTTCACTATTGTATATATAAAATGATACCGAAGGGGTCCTATAAATCTCAATTTGTATCCCCAGGGGATTAGTATTTATCCCGCAAAACTTAAAATAAGTGTAAAAGTAAGGGAATTTAAAGTCGGTATATCGTTTTTTAAAACACGCCATATTATTGGCAAACAAAGGGGTCCCGAGCCTTTTATCAGGTATATAACTGAAGCCGTGGGGCCGCGGCGTACGAATAACGACCCCTCCAACTCAACCCGTGGATGTCGTAAAAGCCGACCTACCAGAGGAAGGGCAGCAGCTTACTTCTGACTATTTTTTAAACACCAACACTGCGATCACCAATTCGCCTGCCAAGCGTGGTGATTATGGCAAATCCCCCCCTACATGGGAGACCATCCACTCGATGGACCGACGACATCGTAGCGGTCGCAGGGAGTTGATGGATGGAGGCGGCTCAGGACCGCTATTTGTGGCGTCGTACGGGGGAGGCCTATGTCCAGCAGTGGACGTGTATGGGCTGATGATGAATAACTGAAAACTATGAACCACATGACTGTTCGATTGAAAATAAAATATACAGATAAAATATTTTTTATTTCCGTAAATACAATAAATGTAAACTTAGAAACGGTCGAATTCTTAAAATTAAACCCATTCATGGAAATTAAGTGATACTTTTGATTTCTGGATAACCTAGATTTTTGTTAACCAGTAAATCATAACTCAACTGACTCGTTCTTAGAAATTTATCATGTAGGCACTTTGGTAGGTATTTCTAGGAAAACTGTTTTTGCTGTTTACAGTGAGTTAGAAAAATAGCGGGCGTTCTAAAACATACCTTATTTTAATATAATAAACGTTCAGCGGGCTCGTAATTAAAACTCAGCATAAATTTATAAGTTTCGCGGATAGGTATTATTAAGCTTCTCTGCCTTACTCGGCTTGCTTATTTTAATAAACACGATAATTCAATATACATAATTATAGGTATCTGAAGCTAGGTTGGCAGAAAAGCTTAATTAGGGTATTGCCTGCTAATGTTACCTACGTACGCAACATTTATATTTTGGTCGATCATCTATCTGCAATTTAGCGTAGGGATTCATTTATCTGAGGGATTTAAATTTCAGTTTATTAAAGCACATCCCCGGCTCACACTAGGGCTGTCACCTATTTATTCTTATTTTAACGTTAAACAAAGACATTTTCACGTGTGTGTCGGGGTAGCCTTTACCACAATATAAGCGATTACTAAATATATGTATGTATGTATATGGGACATAAAAATACAATTCAACGTAGCAGAGAGTTCTTGTTCGGCACTGGACATGGGAATATGTGCTGACTAGGGCTTGCATTCGAATATTCAAATATTATATTAGTTTGAATATTCGAATATTATATTAGTTCGAATAATCGAATACTGAAAATGCGAAATAACATTAAAATAACATTCAACTCAGAAATCTTATGTGCATAAAATGCCACTTTAAGTTCGCGCTATATATCCATAAAAGACAATACCTTAAAAGATGCAGTTTTTACTTTAGATCCTTTGTTTCAGGGTGTTATATCAATAATGATGGTGAGCCAGCCTGGCGTGGGAGGGGTCCGGGCAAGCACGCAGTGAGATCTTCCACCATGGCCCTGGCTCTCACACATCCCCGGCTTCTCCTCTTCATGGCATTGCTGATATTCCGGGGTAAGCCACGTCGATACAATGGGATGGAAAAGTACTCATAGGTACTCATTTATGTGGCGTAGGAGCACATGGCACATCCACCCCCGAATATTCAAATGCAACACCCATTTTAACACTTTTATGGCCAACGACACACATGCCTGCGTTTTTGCAGTAATTTGGCACCCTTCTGTTTATAACTAGCAGATGCCAAATAATGTCACAAACAAGCCATAAAAAATCCAAGGTGAAACAAAGTGAAACACGGGTACTTATTCAACTTTTAAGATTGCCTCCACTACAATTAAATCAGTTTTTTGCAGTTTTCAGCCTTTAACTCCTGAACTATGAGGCCTAGCCAAAAGTTTCTTCGTTTTGGTAGAATGGTGAAATCAGAAAAAAAAGTCCTATGTCCGCTTTTTTTGCGATTCGGGACCACAGTGAGGCGGAGTGGTGGACTAGGCAGTGAATGAGTTACGTACGTCTCACGTCGTAATTTTTTGTCAGTTTTCAATGAAATGCTATATTTGACATTTATTTATTTGACCAAGAACGGCATAGACATAAACAAAAGTAGTATAAAAATATAGGTCACATTGGTCAAATAGAATGATGATAAGATCTTCCATTTGCTGGAATAGCATGCAGCTGAATTTTACCAACAATAAAAATGAGAAAGTCTTCAATAATTGTGACAAGAGTATGACAAAATACCTATACATTTAAGAGAGCCCTTCCCGGGTCGCCGAAGTACAATGCAAGCATCGTTTAAAAGCTTGTTATTTCGTCGAACGCAATGTTGAAAAAGACTTTACAAAGAAAAACGAAAGACAGTGCCAGAGTCGTCAGTTGGAAAATTAAGAGGTATTAAAAACGATAAAAACTAAAATTAGTGCGCGGAAATTGCATAGGTCATACGTGTTTTTGGAAAACACATACAAGTTTCTGAAAAAAAAAAAGAATGTGCGAGTTTTCTATTTAGCGGTTTTCTTCACTTTTACAATTTATGAGTACATTATGAACGGCCAAAGTTCAGATAAAATAAGTGAAAAAGCTGATTTTGGGAGGTTCTTACCGAATTTGTTTTTAAATATTTTAAATTTTTGCTGCTATAGAAACCTAGATATAGTGCACAAACTACATATTTAATCAAAAAATCTGAAGAAAAATTTGTTACAACGCCATAATCACGTACGAGCATTTGAATGGAAAGTATGACGGGTTGGCTGCCCTTAACCATAGTAGGTAACCAAACTAAAACGATTTGCAGGTCACAAAAAAATCAGCTTGCTACAATTCAAACGAAAGTTTCAAGATCAACCCACCACCTGTTTGAAGATCAGTCAGTAGTCTGTTATATAGACACGTATGGTTTTAAAAAGATGAAAGAGTTCATTTCAGTCTATTCAGATATAATTATGTATATTATGCATTCGTATCAAAACTAGCGTTGCTATTCTATATAGTCGTAACTCGAATTCTTTGTGCTTATCGATTACAAAGTTCTATTTATTTCTACAATATCCATAGAATGCGTAGCTCCTTTGTTCAATTCGATTCATTAGGTTATTGAAAGCTTCAAACAGACCTTAATAATAAAACTTAGTTCAATATGCAAGAGATTCGCAACAACCTAGTGCTCAAACAAAGCTCTAAGTTCTCAATAATCCAATTTGTTAGACTTAATAGCCTTCGTACAGTGAGTTTAATACCTAGTAGGTAACGATAATGGAGTCTATAGACTAGTCTCTAGCTAGACTCCATTTTAGTCCAGTCATCCACCAAAGTCGGCAACCCTGCCGACACAGCATTATTATTACATTTATAGAACCACAAGTTAGTTGCCCACAGATCCACATGTTCTTTTTCGAGATAAATAGTAATCTATGTCCGTCCCCGGGTTACTTTACTGCCTGTCTCCCTGCCTAATTTCATTAATATCCGTTCAGCTGTTTAGGCGTGAAAAGGTAACAGAAAGACAGACAGAATTACTTTCGCTTTTATAATATTTGTAAAGTATGTCAGCCACAGTGCCCACTGACTTCTTGCGATATGTCCGCGACAATTTCTTTTTTCTCTATGGTATTGTTTTTATTTATTGTTGAGAACGTTAGTTTTTTTATATAAAAAAGATACATATTTCATTCTTATACTTAAATATCGGCAGAACGTCCGCAAGAATGTTGGCGACATGTCCGCGAAAGATGTCGGAGGCAACTCCGCGACTTGTCAAAACTTGCTGATTGCTTGCCGTGCCGCCGATAATATTTACCAACAACCGGGCTGTTGGTAAACATTATTAGATTTAGTGTGTAGTCTCCTACATATGACCATAACTAGGCAGGAAGACCATGATAGGATAGGCCTACCAAGATCTGCCGGATGGTGTCGGCGACATTGGTGACCTTAGTGTGTAGACTGCTTTACTTTATCGCCTTCGTAGCTTGAATTCGTTTGCTTTGCAATCAAATAACCGTACTTAGATATATTGAGTCGTTGACTTAGCTTGGTGCTGACGTTGATGTCTCTAGCGTGCAGCTCAGTCAAGGGGTAGAATCGGGTGAATTAGTGCTTACTTCCAAGGCACTAAGTACATGTACACATTGCCTTAATGTTTCCAACTACCTGCATTTATATTTTTTAATAGACAAAGGTTTGGTCTGTCTCTAAATAAATATACGAATCTTTATTCCAGGCACAATGATCCATATCTTTACCGACTTCAAAAAGAAAGAGATTCTAGACATGTTTGTCTATATTCGCCGATTAATAAATGGACTGATTTTTATGATTCCTTTGCTATTTTGTATAGAATAATATAAAGGTGGTCCCATAAAATTTTATCCCGAGGGTATAGTCCTGGAAAACATAACTTGAGAAGGGCTGTACCGATTGCATTCATCTTAATTTCAAAACGTTTCTAATACTTCGTAGAAGGTTTTTACATTACGCAGTAACTCAGAAAATTAAAAAAAACTTAACGACTTCCTTCACTATAACCTTTTTTAATGTAACCTTAGCCCCAGCGTTGTATACTCTTTGCTAAGCACGTTCGAAATTAATTTGAAGTTTGAATTGAATGACAGGACAACGTCTGTCGGGTCAGCTAGTTATAAATAAATAACCAACAAACATTAAATGTATAAACAAATAAATTACCAATTTATTTGGCAATCGGCAATGAATAATTATTCGATAGTAGGTAGAGTCTAGCCTGTCTATAAACATTCTATTTATATTGTTAATTGTTACTAATTTAGCGCCAGATCGGTGCAGTTCTAACCAGTCCTACGCTACATAAAATAGCACTTTACTTTCTAATTTGTTATTTAATTTAGCTGGCTCTCACACGTCTCTTTTAGGGTTCCGAATACCTCAAGGAACCCTTTTAGTTAATAGGTGTCTTCTAGACCTTCGTGATACACCGTCGGCCATATCGTCACTTTCCATCAGGTGAGATTGTGGTCAACGGAAGGTCTACCGACAATTTAAAAAAAATGTACCATCATGTCCGTCTGTAAAAAATAAATTTATTTCAGGCGTAGGTATACAATAATTACATTATAAAGCCGGGTACTAATCGGTGTTACGTGATGTAATGTACCATTCACAGCGAGCATGTTACGTTACGGCGCGCCGTGTGCCAAAATCCGCCTCGTTGCTCGTTGCGTTGGGTAATTCCCATCTGAACATATTGCGAGCGCCTTCTTTCCCCGCACTGACTACATGAAAACTCGATTTGTAACACGTTACAAATAGAAAATGCGATTTAACATGAATTTAGCCATTTTATCCTTTGACGGACTATCAAATATATAGACTTTGCTTTATTGGAATTACCCTCTTCGTCGCGGAAGAGGGAATTAAAATCGCATTAGGCATCCCCGCCTAACTTCGCAGCCGGGTTAAACCCCGGTGTATCGGGATAAATGAACTAAACTTCGTCTATTTATGCACTCCTACTGAATATTTAACGTTTTTCTTTACCATTTCATCAGTTTATTTTACACCAAGACGAGGAAATGATCTCCTTGTTTATATTTATTTCATTATATAATATTTAAAACAAAAATTAGAAATCTATTTTGTTTGTTTCCATAAATACTATTAAAGTACACTTAAACACAAAACACAAAATGTCATAAATAAGATTCTTAAATTAAACACTGACACGGAAATAAAGTGATATTTTGGATCTCTGTCGCGTCGTAGTAGACTAAAATAAAAGTAAAAGTAAAAAAAAGTAAAAAGATTTTTATTTGCCAGAACAGATGAGTAATGTCCAGCAAATTAACCTTAAATAAAAAAAAAACTGACAAAATCGGACTCCACTCAGCATGTGCTATGGTAGAGCAGATCATACCATGGCGCTGATCTTCCGTGGAGACCGTGATAAAGAAGCGTTGAATTAACGTTTAGCCTGTTAATTGTTATTTTTTGAGTTAGAACAAAACCCAGGCTTATTAAATAATTTTACAAAAAATTATAATTATCTACCATAAAGCTTATCGGAGCTTTTCATGGGACAGAATAATTTAACAAAAAAAGGTTGCGTCTAATGATAGTAACAGATTTAGGTTCGAATTATATCGACTAGGATCTATATTGTGTCATCATCAGATTAACCTGTTTTGATTATAAACTCGGTTTAAAAACGCGCCCTCTAATTACGCAAAAGTGGATGTTTGTATCTAAACAACCTTTAGTCTAAACAAAATAATGATATCAATCAAACATTATTGTACTTGCAATCACAACCACGACTGACTTGGAAGAAATAAGGGTCTATTTAGATAATTTGCCTAACTCGGGTAAAAGCGTATAAAAATGCGGCGCACAGTCACGCCTGTTCGCTGTTGCTCACCCAAATAGGATAATCGCGTAGTTATTGCTTGTGTCTGAATAGACAGCAACCACGCCAACCGCTCGTTTATTTACGTGCCATAATCCATGGCATAACCCCATATCTCATTTATATGGAAAATGTGGAAATGTCTTACTAGCTTTAGGTACTTATAGCTAGAGAGATATAATAGCTTTTGCCCGTAACTTCGTACGCGCTATTGCCAGAAGAACTTCCATACACTTCACTTCACCCTATTCAAGATTATTTTTGAGACTAAAAGTGTTCAATGTTGGTACCTTTGTTACGTAGTAACATTACCTAGTCTGTGCCTTTGACCTTCAGCTATTCGGTCGGACTTTCGGACAACACCTAACAGGCTAAAGGTTTCTTCGTCGCTTCTTTACTTTAGTCTACATACCGAAGTGACAGAAATCAAAAATATAACCTTATTTCCATGTCAGTGTTTAATTTTAAGAATTTGACCTTTTCTACGTGTACATTTATTGTATTTACGGTAATAAAGAATTTTTGAATTTGGTTTTATTTTTGATGTAAGTTGTAAAAAGGAAACTAATAGACAGACACTCACAGAAATAGTAACCTACTTAATTTTTAATAACTATAATATTACCTGTTGGAAGTTAATTGATTGCTAATTCCAGGTAGCCTACTTGAATATACCAAAATAAAATTTGGTGCAGCCATTTCTGAACGATTTCACATTATCATTAAATCATTTACGTGTAGATGCAGAAGATTTTATTATAGGTACCCAAGGTAGGTTATTAAAATTAGGAAATCGAAATTAATTTTATGGTATGCTAAATGTTGAAAAATCCGAAACACGATTCGTTGCTGCTTTACTAATTTATTGGTGCAGAAATATTTAACAAGCTGCCCAATATAACAATACTTGCTGACCAATTTAGTCATTTTCACCGACCACTATATGCAGCTCAATTCAATTCTTCTGCTGACAAAATCAATTTTTCTGCTGACCAAAACCTCTTTCATTTGCTGATCATTTAATTGATACTCATTAATTATTTGAATAAATGAATGAAACAATTGTTTTTTTATTTATTTATTTATTAGTGTATTGGATGTGGAATGTCCGACTGATTACCATAGCTATAATCTATAGTAATCCGTGAGACATTAGGTTGTAGGCATTAGGCATATACCTACAACCATAATCTAGTAATTCGGACTACATACGCTTGATAGATAACGGCCTTGCTGTTTCGATTGATACTTGGGGTTACACTCGTACTCATGAATATTTTACCTTTTAAAGGTCAAGTCACAACCCGGTTTGATACTTTTCCGAGTAATGGGGAAAATACTGACTACTGATATTAAGTAGGGTTACGGTACGTACCTATAAAGTTACACGTCGACTGGATCGGTATAAAATAAATAAATAATGTTTAACAATTCACACAGCATCATCGAGCCTCAAATAGAATGGAATAGAAATACTCCTTATTGCACACTAAGATAAAGAAAAACAAAACACGAAAACACAGAAATAGTTGCACATTGGGCGGCCTTATCGCTAATAGCGATTTCTTCCAGGCAGCCTCAAGCAAAGCAGAGCTTGTGTTTGGGTACTAGATGACTGATACATAATTCAGTACATTACATAGATAGAGATTTATTGTACATATGTATAAATACCCAGAACACCCGGAACATATATTGGCAGATCGTACAAAAATTTGTCCCAGGGCGGGAATCGAGCTCGCAACCTTCTGCGTCCCAGGCGGACCTTCGCCCGCTACGTCACATCGGTCGTCAAAAAGGTATCGGAGCGTACGGAGTATACGTATTTGTTGCAATATTTCTGCCGATGACGTCATCCGCACCAATATCGTCGTCACTACGAGGATATTAGGGATGACATCATCGTCAAACTCTAGCGCTTTTGCAATATTGCTGATACAAAATCCGAAAGCAATAGACGCATCGCACATATTGTAAATACCGACCGACGTTCGTGTACGCTGCGTATGCATCCGATACCGATCTAATGGACGCGTAACTTGTAAGACTTTACAGAGGTACCTAGTGTTTCTCAGTGTGTTGCGGATACTGTAAGTGTTGTGTGTCGTCCGAGTGTGCAGGTGGACATTCCAATAATTTCTGAAGACCAAGTGAGGGTAGTTGCAAAAAATGCTGCCCCCGCTTCGCAGAGGCGGTAGCTCCAGTACTCTAGTCATCCCGTGACCACGACAGAGTGTAAACCTGTTGAAACGTCGGGAAAAATATGTAAATAAACGCGATAAATACCCGTGAATAATTAATAATAGAGGTACCTACTTAGGTCGTTTATGTTATGTTCTGATTATAGAGATGCACTTGTCAGCGGTTAAACAAAAGCCTAAAAGAATGAAATGACAACGTACATATGTGTTAAGGATCAGCCCTGTAAATGCCCTGTAAGTAAATAGGTAATATAATTTCGCTTCAGCGTATCAGCAATACCTATCTATATCGAATTTCAGTAGACTCTACCAAAATAAGCTCGGCTGGACACTATAAATGGCATCACTGCCACCTTTTGATACACACCCACACCACAAATATGTACATGTGTACAGTATACATGTACATACATATGTGTGGTGTGTATATAAAATTGTATGATACCTAGCTAGCTTTTAATGGTCACTAGAGTACTATTGGAGTCTACATACTAAAGTCGCCGGCGGCGGCGGCACGCCGCGTCGACAAGTTGACAAAACATTGTCGGCGGTCTACAATATTCGGTAGAACGCCTAGTCTCAGTAGAATATTTCTAAATATTGCTCCCATAAATTGCCTAAAAATCACTTTCTTGTCGATTTTGGTACAGAATTGGCACTATTTTTCCATTTGAATTCTTTCATACAATGCATAACGCTGACAATATTTTTTTAACACCTCGCCAAAAAGAGTATTTTGGATTTTTGTATTGAGAGTTGTTTTTGATAATAAGAAATAAATAACTATATTTATAGCTGTTTATAGTAGATATAAAATCTGACTTGTCTAAGTGCTTATTTTGTAAGCCCAAAGAAATAGTTATTGAAGTTATTGAAATCTGAAATCTTACAAATATTCTTCATTGAGAATAGTTGGATGCAATGCCTATCACTTCTTCTCTGAGGAGTTCATGTTTGCAAAGATTAAGTTTAGGTTGGAGTTACTCAGTTAGGAGAGTGCAGTACATCCTAACTAATATTATAAATGCGAAAGTGTGTTTGTTTGTCCTTCCTTCACGCCGCCCTTAGCAACCTGACTTGATTTTTGGCATTGAGTTAGTTAAAAGGATGGACAGTAATAGGCGCCTTTTTGTCCTGGTAAAACATCAAATTGCCATTCTATTCATTCGAACTTAACGTGGGTGAAACCGCGGGGAACACCTAGCTCCATGTTACAGGTAAATAAGTAATATATACAATTATTTCCATAAACTCGTATACCAAACCCGAATTCAAAAGCATTATCAAAACAAAAGCTTTTGACGAGCAACCAATATGCAAAAATGTCGATAGAAATCGTTAAAACTATAACGGAAATTGTTTGCAGACAAGGCGGGGTAAATTTATTTTTTTGTTATTGTTTGTTTGGAGACAATCAGGCGGTAGGAAGACATGATGCGGTAAGCCGGACGAGCCGGCTTTGAATACCGATGACGCCGCAACTACGACCCGTTCCAACTACGACCCGTTTCAATCTGTACTCTATGCATAAGTAATGTGAAAAGTATGGTGATGCGGCTCGGAAGCGGAATACACGCTCTTCTAAAATATCACCGCATATTTTTATGGAAACGACATCGGTTATTTGTTCCTACGAGCGACCACCGCTTTATAAAAAGGGTAATAACGTACGTTGAATATTTGATCACTACTCTATTTTGCTACGGTGAGCTTGGTCCCACTTTCGGAAGAGTATTTTGGGGTAAGCCCTATTTTAAGATCGAAAGTGTTAAGTCTAGAGAAAGAGACGGTCATGTTTTTCCAATTTACGTATCACTAATTCATTCTGGGGCTTTCGTTTCCATCAACCTGAGGATATTTCGTTAAAATGAAAAACAAAATGATTGTACCTAGCACAAACAAAAAGTTCACCACATGTAAATGTTTGTTTGGTATAAAAAGTGAATCTTCTTTTCGACTACTAGATTTGTTTGAACTTTTATAATTTGAAAAATGTACAATAGTGGCCCTGAGTCAGGAAGTTGGCGGTGTAACATTAGATCCCCTCGGAAAGCAAGTTTAGCTGTTGGTCCTGCGCCTAACCTCTCCCCGGTCGTATCAGTCTGCCGTCCCATCGGATTATGAGAGTGTGGGAATAGAGAGTGCACCTGTGTTTGCGCGCACTTGTGCACTATAATATGTCCTGAACACCTGGCCAGTCTATGTTAAGACTAGCCGCCGCGCGCCGTGGTCCAAATTCGTCTAGGATGGCATCATTATCATTATTATATTAATTTTATATCCATCCAAAAGCGATTTCTTCCAGGCAATCGCTTCTAAACGATAAGGCCGCCCATTGTACGTGTTCATGTTAATGTCTATGTTTTTTATTTATCTTTGGGGTGCACAATAGTTTTGTATTTTATAATTTCTGTCTTTGCACTTCGTCTCAGAGGTTGTAGGTTGGGTAAACACACAATAATCCATTTTTCACCTGAATAAAACACCTGTCTTTAAAAATTTAACATTAAAAAGGCAGATTAAATCTCAGAGAATACCGATGGGAAGACAAAAAGGGCTGTAACAATTATTTTAAGAGTAGAACCAACGGCTTTCTTTATGACTTCAGTCTTTGGTTTATGGGCCGTTGTGATTAGCCGCTATTCAGGTAGGTTTGGGTATTTTATTGTTTTTTCAAATATAACAACGAAGGGCCGCGCCGTTTCCGTTTTAAATTAGATTCTAGATTTAGGTCAATAGGGTCCATCCACATGTTGACCGAGTCATGGCAAGTCTTTACCTACCTATTATCATTTACATCGATTGCTTGTCCACTGCTGAACAAAGGCCTCCTTCCTCCCACTTGAACGATTGATATGGCTCTTACTCTTACTTATAATCATTTTTTTTTAACTTGTGTGTTATTGTTTATGTTTCTTTTATATTTCGGATACTTAGTTACTGTTTTTATGTGTGGAAACTGCTTAGCATAATCTTCCCTATTGCGTGTTAATTTTCTAGTTCTAAAGCTTTTTGTTTCTAAGTATAAATCAAAAAATAAAATAAGCGCTTTTACTATATCGTAAGGCCATAGTTAACTGCTGGGCATGAGGATTGGGGATCGCAGTTCGGTGGTGATCTGTTCTGCAGGGGGCGCTACTGCCAGCTCCCGGTGGATATTCCTAAGTCTTACCATGTCTTACGACTTCCGCGGGAAGAGTTGGTGTGGGGAAAATATGAAGGCGGCGCGGCGCCACACGGCGAGACCGTAAAACCTACCTATAGGCACAGACTACAATAACTGTTGTCTAGCCAACATTGTAGATGGACCAGTAAAACCATATTTTTTTAAAATAATTTCTACATAATGTATGTATGTAATGTATAACATCCTATCCTACTAATGTTATAAATGTCAAAGTTTGTATGGATCGATGTATGGATATTTGTTACTCTTTCACGCAAAAACGACTGAACCGATTAGGCTGAAATTTGGTATGGGTATAGTTTGGGACCTGGAATAACATATAGGCTATTTTTTATCCCGATAAAACGCGGGCGAAAGTGCGGGCAGAAGCTAGTAATTAAAATAAATCCTTAACTAATAATTCATTCTGGGGCAAAAACGACTGAACCGATTAGGCTGAAATTTGGTATGGGTATAGTTTGGGACCTGGAATAACATATAGGCTATTTTTTATCCCGATAAAACGCGGGCGAAGGTGCGGGCAGAAGCTAATAATTAAAATAAATCCTTAACTAAGAAAATAACAAATTATAGTATTTACAATTATTGGGGATCGCAGTTCGCTGGTGGATCTGTTCTGCAGGGGGCGCTGCTGCCAGCCCCAGTGGATATCTTAGTCTTATCATGTCTTACGACTCACGTGGGAAGAGTTGGTGTGGGGATTGACAATTGTCCTAACTGCAGACTGTTGCAAATAATCTACAGGTAGCTCAACTAGTCCATATCAATACCAGTCGGAAGCGTTCCCAAAACGCTGGTTGCATTGTCCCGCTGTATGACATAATTAAGTTGTTACGGACCCGATTCAGGTAAAAGAACTGACTATTTCATAAATGTATTTTTAATTATCAAAAGTTAAGTGCCTGCCAAATACTAATTCAGGAAAACTTTTTTCCGTAAGTCTCCCAAATTGTTGGGCATCATTAAAATAATTACCTTTATGATCAAAGTGACCTTCTTTTTATAATATATTTGAGTAAAAGTGATTGATTTTAGATTAATTCTGTAGTTTTCTCATCGTAGTCAAGAGTTCTTCGGGCACCCCTCCGTCACCTTGGTAATCGCTGTCAAATAATATACGAATTATGTCTTAATAACCTTTGTAATAAAGGTCAAAGGGAAGACAAAACACTTTCGCCACAGGGTAGAGAACAGATACTTGCTTTTGCTTCTAAAGTGCTATTTATTGGTATCTCCTTGTTGGTAATTTCGATATTGTATTTTGATAGGTATCGTACATCTAAAGGCATTGTTGTGATATTCAATTTCACTTAAAATGTCCATTTTAAGTGAAATTGAAACTTGGTTCCACTAACATAAACGCTACGATTTTTTACTCCTTCTTTGAAGTCACTTTCCATCAGGTGAGATTGTGGTCAAACGAAAGTCCATAAAAAAAAGATAGAGTTCATTTCGAAGATAGACTTAGATAAAAAGGTAGAATTGGATAGGTACATGATTAAACTAACCCAAAACTGGCCACTTTGGGGTAAAAGGCCATGCGATTTTTTTTTATTATTGTCCTAATTATTGTAATGACGGTGACCCCGTGCCGCCTAAATCTAGATTATTAGTATGCTTAAGTATGTACGATATATGATATATGGATATAGCTAAAACTTCTCTTTTAAACCATGAATGAAGGTATAAAAGTGGCCAAGTAACTTAAGCGTTTTTATCGACCCCACCGTAGACGCCAAAGTGTAGCGTGAAATTTTATAAAAATAATGAAGTTTTTCTTAGTTTATTTTTTATAAGCTAATACTTTTTACACAGAGAAGATGACTCGCTATCGCTATAAAAACATTTTCGTTAACTATTAGATAAGAATAAATCTTGGTTACCTATGTTATTTTTGCCTAAAAGTTATTTTTGTATACAGTTTCCGGATGGAGAGGCACATTCTCGGCATATTGTAGATTTCAGACGATAATCAGCTCAGCCCTGTAAGCAACCCCCGTGTGTGTAATGCTCGGCAATAATTCGATTTTTTTGCTTGAGTGGTCGGCACGCGTGACTGATTCCCATTGCCACAGCAAGAGAAGAACGGCTGGTTTGTATCGATATCATGAAGTGGATAATTTAGCTCTGCTAAAGTGTGTTTTAGATTTCAATAACTTAATTTTTTAGGCTTGAAACGAAGCACTTAGACAAGTCAAATATTATACCATAAATAGCTATAAATATAAGGTTTAATATAAGAAATTTAATAAGATCCCAAAAATCTTATAAAATTTCTTAGAAATTAGTTTTTGAATTTTTTTCCCAGTGTGCGGCTTCGCACTATTATAGCAAAAACCTTAGAATTTAGAATAAAGCAAAGCGATACCTATCGTCAATAAACGTAACTTTAGTCATTGAACATGTTTGGACAAACTTCAACGTTTTCCCTGAAGGTGGAGCTAACGGCGTTAGAGTGAAGTTCTAGAGTTTTTCGACTCCTGCATCACTTGACCTCGTGGCGCAATTGGTAGTGCATCCCGTACTGAGGCAGGGTAGCGGGTTCAAGGCCCTTCGTTGATTTTCTTGGGATATTATTAAATTTCTGAGCTATAAAATATATAGTTATTATTATCAAATAAATATAGTTATGATCCTAAAAGCATAAAGACAGGTCACCAGCTACCTTCGATGACCTGTACCGCGCTTCAGCTGTAGGCACAACGTGTGACGAAAGCACAGGGGTGGCGAACATGTGAAACAATTTTCTCCTTATGAATAAAATTTTAAGATGCGTATGCAAATTTCCATTACCGCAGGCCGTCTCTAGTAATGGTGTCATATGTGCACACATTCTCTTTTCATATAGACTCCGTAAAAGGGTAATTTCGAATGCCATCCCGCGAACATAAGTTTACCTTCAGCAATCGAGACTTTTATACGTGTGCCTAATAAGAGTAAAGTAAGCAGGTTATAAGTTACTGGGAGCAGGCGCGTTCACCTTTTGTTTTTTCATACGTAACACGCTCATAAGTAACACGCTGACGTCACAAAACTGTCGATAATGGAATGATAATGTCACAAAACTGTCCGAGAATAAGAAAAGTGCCAATGGACACGTTCTAGTAATTAGTTCTTCTAAAAATAAGTTAAAACGAAATTATCCATTAGCCAATTCTATGGCTAGATTGTAATTATACTCTAGTGTATTTAACATTAAAATAAAAATATGTATACTATTAAATAATAATAATAACAAAACCTGCAGGGCAGCTTGTGGTGAGCTGTTGGTGAGTAGCGACACCACGGGTATACCGAGTGCTCCCGGGGAAGTTCCTGGTTCTCATCTCCGCTTGCGGAGTGGTATCCCAAGAGAACCAGATCCCCACATCTTGCTTGCCTTCATTGGCCGATCTGAGTGGAGTCGCGAGAGATGCATCTTAGGATGTAGACTCGGGGGTGGAAGTGTCTAATTGCGTAATAACGAGGAAACCCGCTCATGTGTCTTCGTGATGGTGAAATCGGGGCCGCACCTCTCGACACTGCTTAGTCATTTGCACCGATGTTGTTCCTTTATCGGCATTTACGCTGACATTTTGAGGAACCCATCCAGCATTCGGCAAGCCACCGTCTGCCGCTTGTAACAGTATTGAGAGTATGTTTATGGCAGGCGTCCATAGTTTCCCCCATAGCCCAATTACCCAGTCCATCCATTCACCACAATAACATGGCTTTTTTTGTTATTTTCATTTCCTTTGCAATAGTCTGTCTCTACACCTGGCGGATATAATCTTCGGGTGTATCATATTGTGCAACGAAGGATGATACCCGCTATGTGTAGCTCTCGCTTTTAGATTAATTCTCATAAAGGGCCTCTGTGCTGTTGGCTTCAGCTCCACGCATGCCTCCCAAGGGACCGGGTCACTATATGGCCCGTGATCATGGGAATGAGAAACAGAGTAATAATAATAAAACAAAAAATAAACCGTCCGTTTTGTGATTTTTTTGTATTTTCTAGGTCCTACAAGCAATTTAGCTAGCAGTAGATAGTTTTGTGACCATGGTAATACATTTGTTATGAACCCATGTTAAAAAAACGCGAAACATTATAGTCGTTAAGTCTATCGACCTTGCGTTGATTTTAATAAAATTATATATGGCTTACTAGCTGCAGCCCGTGCCTTCGCCCGCGTTTTATCGCGATAAAAAATAGCCTATATGTTATTCCAGGTCCCAAACTATACCAAATTTCATCCTAATCGGTTCAGTAGTTTTTGCGTGAAAGTGTAACAAATATCCATACATCCATCCATACAAACTCTCACATTTATAATATTAGTAGGATAACTGACTTTAATTTATCTATTTAATAGACTCGAAAACTAATTTATTCATGTGATTCGCAATTCATTTTATCATGGGTTCTATGTAGCAAGGCTTGCAATGATCATAAAACTATTTTCTAGTCGAATAACTTGTGAAACTCATATATAACTAAACACCTAAAAACTTGGAGGCCGTGGGGCCGCGGCGTACGAATATCGACCCCTCCAACTCAACCCGTGGATGTCGTAAGAGCCGACTAAGGGAACCTACCAGAGGAAGGGCAGCAGCTTCCTTCTGAGTATTTTTAAACACCAACACTACAATCACCAATCCACCTGCCAAGCGTGGTGATGAGACCATCCACTCGATGTTCCAAAGACGACATCGTAGCGGTCGCAGGGAGTCGATGGATGGAGGCGGCTCAGGACCGCTATTTGTGGCGTCTTACGGGGGAGGCCTATGTCCAGCTGTGGACGTGTACGGGCTGATGATGATGATGATGATGATGACCTAAAAACTTTAGAGCATAACGCGTCAGGAACCACCTTAAAGCTTTTTAGAATACAAAATGATGAAATACCATACATAATACGTGTATACAAAGAGTTAACCTCGCTTGTTGAAATATAAACCTAAGTGGTACGTACCTTACACTCATATTAGCTTGAACAAGACGTTAAAACTTTTAAATTATCCACATTTGTGTAACGTACTTGGGTTTTGACTTCAATACAATAGAGATGGCAAAAAGCGCTTGCTACCTCTCGTTTAACTCAATAAAAACTCCTTTTACGGGTCTACGTAATTACGTTCATACAATATTATCTTAGGTCTATTTAATTAAACTTTAAAATGGGAATGGCAATGGGAGTAGGCCTAGCCGCATTTTCATGTGGAAGTATGCATATTCAGAATAAACAGAATAAACAATTTTATTTGTAAATTTTAGTTTACAGGTCAGGTGAGAGAGAGGTCAAACAACAAAAAATATACTTTATATAAAAATATTGCTCACTATAGGCCTTGTGCATAGGCTCAAAGTCTCCCAGCGAGCTATGGAGAGAGCTATGCTCGGAGTTTCTCTACGGAATACGGAAATTCGTAGAAGAACCAAAGTTATCGACATAGCTCTCAGAATCAGCAGGCTGAAATGGCGATGGGCAGGCCATATAGCTCGTAGAACCGATAACCGCTGGGGAGTAAAGAGAGGAGTAAAAAGTTCTCGAGTGGTGACCGCGATGCAATGCGAAACGGAGTGTGGGAAGACCTCCCACTCGACGGACCGACGACATCGTGGCGGTCGCAGGGAGTCGTTGGATGGAGGCGGCTCAGGACCGCTATTCGTGGCGTCGTTTGGGAGAGGCCTATGTTCAGCAGTGGACGTGTACGGGCTGATGATGATGATGAAAAATATTAATTATTGTTAATTATGAATTATCATAGTAATTGTTTTTTTTTTATCATAATAATTAAACATTATTAACTCATTATATCCACTTTATAGAACACCTTCGGAATAAGGCAAGATTTCAGTCTAACTTTAAAGCTAGAAAGACTCCTTGTGGTGAATATTCGAAAAGTATATTCTGTGAATGCCTTATTTTCTAATAAAACCAACTTCATGCCGACTGCACTGGAATGGAAAAAACTGATAAAAGAAAGGTTATATTCAGGGTTTTGGTTTCCCAAAACAGGCTAGAGGATGTCCGAAAGTAGAGCAACTCAACAATTTTAAGATAGGAAGATACAAACTTAGACATCCTACTAATATTATAAATGTCAAAGTTTGTATGGATGGATGTATGGATATTTGTTATTCTTTCACGCAGAAGTACTGAACCGATTAGGCTGAAATTTGGTATGGGTATACTCGTAGTTTGGGACCTAGAATAACATATAGGCAATTTTTTCCCCGATAAAGCGCGGGCGAGGGCGCGGGCAGCACCTAGTTTATAATATTAGTAGGATTTAGTATCAGCATTGCACCCATGCGAAGCCGGGGCCGGTCGCTAGATATTAATAAATAATGTAACCCAATCAACCCCATTGACATATCCTGAACAAAAGGCATTCTGAAATGAATTGCGCTGTACAATCTACCAGCATGAACACTGTATCGTGCATGATTTTCATATTTAATTACAGGTTTATGACGGTTGATGTGACTTCAAATCTCTTCACAAAAGGTTTTTTTACAGTTAATTGTTATAGCTATGTGTAGTATAGAAAGTTTCTATCTTTTTGTATGCCTCAGAGTCTTGGACGATCCGGGCAGTAGATAGGAAGAAGATAGATGCCTTCGAAATGTGGTGCTGGAGTAAAATGCTGCGGATACTCTGGACAGCCAAAAGAACCAACGCGTCAATTCTCAAGCAGCTGAACATTAAAACAAGGCTATCTACCATCTGCTATCAACGTATTCTCAGCTACTTTGGTCAGAGAGTGTTAGGTTTTGAAACCTGTGTTTACTAGTCCCCGTAGTCGTCGTCGGTCCTATGAGTTATATGCTCTACCCAGTGCTACTTGGGTTTTTCAATTTTGAGCGCTATTTCAGTTACCTTGATTCTTCTGCGGATCTCCTCATTTCTTATTCGATCTCGCAGAGAGACTCCGAACATAGCCCTCTCCATTGCACTCTGTACGACATTGAGTTTTCAGCCGAGGCCCATACTCACAAGATTAGTATCAAAGGAAAATCACCAAGGCATTTGGTGAATGCTTGTTAATGACTTTTGATTAATCTATGATCAACGGGCGACAATACCATGAGATATACAGTCACACAATGAAATCAATAAATCGCCTGGGACAGACTGGCTCAAGGAAGCTCAAGACAGAAAAGCATGGAGTAAAATGGAGGAGGCCTTCACTTGATGAGACTTCCTTAATAATACATATTATTAATTTCAATTAAATTACCTAATTGAAATAAAAAAACATTGTAAATACTAGTTTAATTTGTTTATATTATTTGATTGTTATTTTCTTTGTCAATAAAAAATTACCTAATTACCATTATCATATAAATACAGTGTATTCAATTCAATTTTTTTTTTGGCAATTTTATTTTATTAAGGAAATAAAAGGAAAAAATTATTATTATTATACACTCACAAATCCGTACAGGTGACAGCAAGGATCTTGGAGTCGCACTAACTAGCAATTTAAAGTGGAAACTACATATCAGCACCGTAGCCAAGAAAGCAAATTCTTTAATTTATGTGAAACGTAGATCCCTTCATCAATGACAGTGGATGTCTTCCGGAAGATATACAAGACATATATCAGACCACTGCTCGAATATGGATTCCAAGCATGGAGCCCCTAGATAAAGACGTAAACCTGCTTGAAAGTGTTCAGAGAAGAGCTATCAAGATCGAGCTCATGGGCTCTACGACGGAAATCGTATGAAGACAGATTACACGCCCTACGCCTCACTACTCTAGAAGAACGACGTCTTCAATGTGACTTTGTCGAAACCTACAAGACACTCACTCACCAATACAACCTACCATTCTTGCAAGACATATTCATAAAGAAAGAAGGACCCGTGTTCAACCCGTGGGCACCATCCTAGACTGGCCCGTAACTCTACAAATCCCAAAAGCAATAGAGTGGTGCACAATTGGAACATGTTGCCGGA
Source organism: Eupithecia insigniata (assembly GCA_947859395.1). NCBI lineage: Eukaryota > Metazoa > Arthropoda > Insecta > Lepidoptera > Geometridae > Eupithecia > Eupithecia insigniata. The sequence goes on from OX402001.1 coordinate 12,359,725, forward strand.
GGCCATTGAATCGGCCACATCTATAAATGCCTTCAAGAATAAGCTCGACAACTGGTTACGAGACAATAATAACAAACTAAAAAAAGTGACGCAATGACAATATTCAACACTGTGTGATATAGACACATCAGCCACAGACTGCTCGTCTATTAATCTACTAATCGTACTAACTCGTACTCGTACTCGTAATATTATAAATTCTAAAGTAACTGTCGATCTGCCTGTCTGTTAGCTTTTCACGCCTAAACGGCTCAACGGATCTTAATGAAATTTGGCAGGGAGGTAGATGGTATCCCGGGAACGGACATAGGGTACATGAAAAGCGCAAAGCCGCGGGCAGCAGCTAGTAAATAAATAAATGTGAATCGCCCTGCTGATACCACAAGAGCGAAGCTATTTGTAGAAAAGAAGCTAGTAATATAACAATTCATTGTGCTACACGATACAGCCGAATCATTAAGAAAAATTATTGATTAATGTGGTAGACTTAATACATATCTACATTATGAGGATATAGCGACTGGCGACGAACGGGGTGGCGTGATAGGCCACGTTTAACTGCTCAATTGAAGCCACGCTTGAGATCTATTTGTCATTTTACTTGTAACTCTATTAATATTGAGTAATAATAATCATCATCATATCAGCCCATACACGTCCACAGCTGGATATAGGCCTCCCCCATACGACACCACAAATCGGTCCTGAGCCGTCTCCATCCATCGACTCCCTGCGACTGCTACGATGTCGTCGGATGTATATATATATATATATATATATATATATATATATATATATATCCGACGACATCTATACTTATAATAAAACTGTAACAGGTCCAATTCTGTACATTGGAATTTTGTTTTTTTTTTTGAGGGCACTATATTATCGATACCGATGCCAACAATGTAATTATTTTCCATCATGTCTGTCTGTCTGTATCGTGGCCGCGCATAGCTCCGACTACTGAACGTATTGAAATGAAACTTGGCAGGATTTGAGTTCATATTACGAGGAAGGACATAGGATACTTTTAATCCCGGATTTCAATAGGGTTCTCTTGGGAGAGGGGATGAAAGTAAAATTTGTTGGCTGCGCATAGCGCCGGAACTACTGAATGTATGTATTCAAATGAAACTTGGCAGGATTTGAGATCATACTATGATGTAATGTAGGATATAGAATACTTTTTATCCCAGATTTCAATAGGGTTCCCTTGGGAGAGGGGACGAAAGTAAAATTTTTTGACTGCGCGTAGCGCCAAAACTGCTGAATGTATTCAAATGAAACTTGGCAGAATTTGAGTTCATACTATGATGAAGGACATGGATACTTTTTATCCCGGATTTCAATGGGGTTCCCTTGGGAGAGGGGATGAAAGTAAAATTTCTTGGGCATAGCGCCGAAACTACTGAAGGTCATCAAATGATGCTAAATTTCCTATTAAAAGAAAAGGCATAAAATACTTTTTATGCCGGAATTCAGAAGGATTCCCTTATAGGAAGTGAAATTTTGTGCGTTGCAGGATGGCACACGGGGCAAGGGCGGTAGAGAGCGATAGCCACCCATTGTGGGGGGCACTGGCAGTGGAGCCCCAGGCAGTGGGGGCCCCAGAAGTGATGACCCCACTAGTAGGGCCCCTCACGCAACCGGACCTTCCCAGTAGCTCCCCACAGTGGGGGGCACCGGCAGTGGGTCCCCGTAAGTGGGGGCCGCCGGCAGATGGCCCCCCAAAGTGGGCCCCCCACATTGCCCCGCAGTGGTAACCCCTTATTAGCCCCCCATAGTGGGGACACTGGCAGTGGGGCACCGGCAGTGGGGCTTTCGGCAGTGAGCCCCCACATTTCTTCGCAGTGGGACCCTCAGTAGCCCCCCGCAGTACCCCCGCAGTGGGACCCACTCAGTAGGCCCCCACAGTGGAGGGCACCGGCAGTGGGGGCCCCGGCAGTTTGCCCCCGCAGTGGGCCCCCACATTTCCCAGCAGTGGGACCCCCAGTAGCCCCCCGTAGTGGCCCCCCCGCAGTAGGGTAAAATTTCTTGGCTGCGCATAGCGCTGAAACTACTGAATGTATTCAAATGAAACTTAGCATGATTTCAGTTCATACTACGAGGAAGGTAAAATATGTAAAATATGAGTCCATACCCCAAAATCCAACAAAATGATTACTAAATTGTTATTAGTGCCTATAAACGACCTACTGGACAGCATCCGGTTGGTACAAAGCTCTCGCTACCAATGATGTTGCCGTCGTCCTGGTAGATCAGCACTGTGACAGGCCGGACATTGTGCTACGTACCCGGGATGACCGCTTGCAATGCATTGGCGAAACGCACCAGGCATTTGATGCTCTTCAGTCTCTACTCGCTTATATACAAAAAAAATTACCTACTGTCGTACCTACTGTATATACCTACTGTCGTGGCGAAGACGGATTCAACTTTGATCCTCGACATGTGAATCCGAAAACTGACGAGACTGGACACTAAAAAGTTTCTGCAATGCAATTCTACGCCTAGATACATTTTACCAATAAGAGAAGGTTGCATTGCTCACCTGCAAAGTTTTCGAGGTTTGTTTAACCGTTTTCTGGTGGACTCTTACGCCAAAATTAAAATGGCTGGTGGAAACTTACGCCAAAATTAAAACGAAGCGTTTGGTATACATCAGAACAGAACTAATGAGCGAAGACTGCGCGCTGAGAATTATGTAGATCTGCGAGACGCCATGAATCAAGATATAAATTGTGAAGATTTAGGACGACTGGTGATTCTTCCTTCCAGTTTTAGAACTGGACAATAGATGTGTAGTGCCCTATTTTCCAGTAGGTACTATCAAAGCTTTTAAAGCGCATAATATACCTAGGTAAATGTGGAGCTGTGTGACGTCCAGTCAATAAAATCTAGGTATATTTAAATCTATACTACACTACACTTATAAAAATAAGTAAGGTTTGTGTGGTTGTAGGGGGTTATCTCTGAATCTACTGAGCCAATTTTGAAAATTCTTTTACCTATTGAATTTCTTTAAATACGCATCGTTTAAACCACGTTATTTGCGAGTTTTATAGACTACTAAAAATGTTTACCGCCCAACGAAGTGGGCATGGGTCAGCTAGTCGTATATATAAGTATATACATAATATGTTATTATAATATACTTACATACATTTAAGTAATAAATCAGTAGAAAGTTAGTATTTATACGAAGGTCAATTTTTGTAGAATTAGCCGAAATAGAGAAGTTACCAGAAGAGGTTATTGTTACCAGAAGACTAACAAAATATAAAAAAAACCATTTTGCAGATTTTTGTCTGTCTGTCAATCTGTCTGTCTGTGCGGGGTAATCTCCGAAACTAATGAACAGATTCAGTTCAAACTGCTAGGTCAAAAATCATTGCAGGTCTAGGTCTACTTTAACGGTAGTCCACCTCTATCACCACCTCTAACACCACTCCACGTGGAAGAAGTCGCGGGCAACAGCTAGTTGATAATAATTGTGATCAACCAGAGAAGAGTTTGCTGGCTAGACACTTTTTGCATAGTTCTGGACCTAAGGTTTCACTGGGTATAAGTGTTTTTAATGTTCAGTACTTTAGGCAGCAAACGGTCTCAGCATCATCAAAGATTGTCTTGCGATAGGTTTTATTACTTATACCATATTATTACCTATACCTATACCATTACCTATATATGTAGTGTAGAAAGCTAGCTGCTACCCGCAGCTTCGCCTGCGTTTTATCAGGATAAAAATTGGTCTATATGTTATTTCAAACTATCACATCAGCCCATACACGTCTCATCATAGGCCTCCCCCATAAGACGACGCCACAAGTAGCGGTCCTGAGCGCCTCGATCCATCGACTCCCCGCGACCGCTACGATGTCGTCGGTCCATCGAGTGAATGGTCTCCCATGTAGGGGGGATTTGCCATAAATACCACGCTTGGCAGGCGGATTGGTTATCGCACAGTTGGTGTTGAAAAATACTCAGAAGTAATAATAATTTTACTGTAGGTAGTTGCTATTCAGATTGATTCAGATCCCATACTAAAATGGAGGGAACGACTCGATTACGTCTCGAATTCTCAATACCTATTATCTATCCTACCACAGGGTAATTTATTTAGGTGTTCTGCATGCCTGTGACTGAAAAATACTTTTTTATTATTTATAAAAATATATACATTTTTTTACACTTGATATCGTAGCTAACATATTTCAAAATCATAATACAGCGATATCTCAAGATATGTAGAAAAGGAGCCAAGATAGCGCTGCTGTAATATCTCTTATGCGTTTCTACGACTATTACTACAGGCACATCCGAAACCATTTCAAAATCGAACTTGTAAACGACTTTCTACGTCAATATTTATCCGGCCCTCAAATCTAGGTTCCATATTTTGTTCATTACTTATGCATAGAGTATAGATTGGCTACAGCAAGACGCGTCATCAATATTCAGCGATTGCACTGACGGCGAGATTACGTTAACTATTTTCCGATGGGTATTCTTTGATACCTGATCCAGCGGATCTGCAGGCAACCCTTGCATTAAATTGGGAGATAGTACCTACTATTTTATAAAGAGTTATTGGTAATTCACTGAAACTGCTGGAACTGCAGGTTCTACCCATCATCACCAACACGTTCGTAAAGATGCCAGGTCTTAAAAACATAAGTAAATACCCTCAGAAAAAATTAAAACAGACGTGTGTTCGGTACCTAATGAATTAATAGATAGATAGATAGAAAACTCTTTATTGTACCACACAAACACAAAATACATACAGAAGGAAAAGTTGACAGCAATGAAGTACAAAGGGCGGCCTTATCGCTTTGAGCGATCTCTTCCAGGCAAATAATAAAGTTCGATCTCCCATTTCCACATCATCATCATCATCAGCCCGTACACGTCCACTGCTGAACATAGGCCTCCCCCAAACGACGCCACGAATAGCGGTCCTGAGTCGCCTCCATCCAACGACTCCCTGCGACCGCTACGATGTCGTCGGTCCATCGAGTGGGTGGTCTTCCCACACTCCGTTTCGCATTGCATCGCGGTGGCCACTCGAGAAACTTTACCTACTTACCTTTTAATACATATATGGGTGTATCTGATGTGTATGGGTTGTTATTGTTACTTAACAACAACACAAAAAAGAAAACATCGAATTTCATAATGAATTAAAAAGCTAGGTATGTAATTGAGTGAAATACTTAAAAGAAATGGCATCATCTAATTGACCGTGTCATTAGCTAATAGGTGTGTAGCGTGTTTAATATGATGTCATTTTGTTTAGTACCTAATACCCAAAAGATATGTAAATTAGATTCCATTATTTTCAGTAATTTTAAATGAAAATCATTAAAGTATTGTCCAGGAATAACAGCAATGTTTTGACGAATGACTTTGTAACAATTCGTTATGTGCCGTCCAATAATCAGGTTTAAGGAATCGTACCAATCCTACTAAAATTATAGTAAGTGTCAAAGTTTGTGAGTATGCATGTTTGTTCCTTTTTCACGCAAAAACTACTATAATTCCTGAACTCTACCTCTGTTTACGCTCGTTGCTACAACGCGACGTTGAATTCGAATCCCTTACATTGTTTTTAAGGTTTTGCGGGATAAATATTAATTTCTTGGGGATACAATTTTTATGGGACCTTCTAGGATCATTATCTATAAAATTTTTTTGAAATCGGTCCATAATTGGCGGAAATATCGTAACAAACATACAAAAATAAATATAACATATATACAGCCGCATTGAGAACCTCCTCCTTTTTTTAAGTCAGTTAAAAATTACAATTAAAGAATAGAAACTAATTCGAACAAGTATTTACAATTGAAATAATTGCGCTAACTGCAGACTGTTGCAAATAATCTAGAGGTGGCCCCGGTCCATATCAATGCCAGTCGGAAGCGTCCGTATGTAATTTGTTGATAATAAAAATTAGGGAACCAATAGCGCTGGCGTTTTCCAGTACCTTAGCGAGGAGAGTAGAGAGTTTACTGACCATGACACTGGATTTCCATGTAGAGTATAAAGTATATCTAGAGTATTTTCAGATACCTAGTAAGATGTACAAAAAATTCTACCTACCAACGTATCGTCACAGAATTTTGTCTATGCTGCGATACCTCCTTAAAGAAATCTGTGCTTTTGCCTTATTTTTACAAGTTTTTTTTTACTAAACTGCGGAATTCAGTAATGATAATGAAACTCCGTGGGGGACTGCTTCTTGGCACTATCTGTAATGCAATCGCATCCAATAAGAACTGTTGATGTGGGTTCGATACCTAATCTCTGTTTTGCATAATAATATCCTTTGTGCTCGATACCATCTCACTCTAAAGTAAAGTCTAATCTACAGTTATTAAAGTTGATATTATGAATACTTTAACTTTGATGTTTTAAGAAAAAAAAAAGAAACTGTGTTAAAAGCATTTTTTAATTTTTCCAGCAACAGAAATAAGATGGAATCTTAAATTTGTTGTAATTAAGGTTCTGTAAGAAAAATCTAATTAATAATGCGACTTTCCAAGAATAGATTAATTCGTATTTTGTTTACAAAAACTGCACAGCAATATTCAGATTTGAACAAAATCGACTATTTTTTAATATTATTTTGTACCAAATTGGGCAAATGCAAAAAAAAGTTACCGTATTGCAGTGGTTTGTTAAATGTTTGTTCTACTAAAACCCAATGGCATAACATTATCGGAAAAAGGCAATTAGGTAAAAAAATATTTTATATTCTGGTGCTTAAGTAAATGGCGGTCTCTGTTAATTTAACTATAATACTTACCTACTTATTTGACCACAACACACTAAATTAATATGACTGTGAAATTGTATGATTGGACGATTGTTTCAACGTAGGAATAAATAATACAGAATGATTGGAAGATGGGTAGCATAGCTATAGTATGATAGCTTCAAGGAAGATTTTTTTTAGAAAAAAGCTAAAATGAACGATGAGCAAAGAATGAGACCAGTGCTAGGCGAGGCGCAAAACTGATGAACAGCCATTACAAGTCACCAAAATTGTGGTGGATGAAACCATGTTAGACAAAATTAGAAACGAGTATAAACTATGACAGACATTCAAAATAGCATCTATTCAGGAAATCTAAAAGAGAACCAACTATGACGGTCACGTAATACGAAGAGATGATATGACCAAGAAAATCCTTTGTCTCGGAACCGAAGCCGCTAAAAGAAGACCACGCACACCTCCAACCATTTGAACTGGAACCGTCCAAAAGGTTAAGAAGACGATGGGTGCGTAAACCCTGAAATAATATAAAAGCGCCCGGAGTGGCGCATGCGGGCTAGGAGAGCCGACCCCTTGAGAAATGGGACATAAAGCCAGGGAAAAGAAGAAGGAATAAAAAAAAACAATAATGTTTACTGCTATGGTAATGGTAGATTGGACTCACGTTTTGCAACCTACCCAAGTACAGTTTTTTTAACTTACGCGATGAACACATTATTATGAATTTTGGGTCGAACGGGGCAAAATACCTATTGGGTAGAAAAATCGTGGGTTGAACGGGGAAGTACTCATTTTCACGGGCAGCGTAGACTGGCGTGGCTCGTCGAGAAGGTGTTCTATAATGTTGACGATTTTTTGCCAAAAATCGAATAATACTATTTAACTACATAATTTAGTTGGTTAATAATTTTTTTTATTTTATATATCGCGCATTGAATGCAAAACGGCCACAAACCAAAAACCACATTTTTTACAGGAGAGCCAAAACAAAATTTAAAAAACGATTTTTTGAAAAATATAATGCTTTTATATTTTAATGTTATGATGTTAATACATCATTAATTTTCTAATTCTTTGCTCTATCTTTTAAAATAATGACCTCTGTGATAGCTTTCACCCAACCTGATAAAAAACCACAAAAGCCCTTTTTGCATTCAAAATTTTAACCAATGTTAAGACAATTATGTCAAAAAATGAAACATGCTTTATTTTGTTTTATGAAGTAAATATTAAAAAAATAATAAATAACCTCTTTTTAAATCGAAACGTATCATTTTTGAACATCTTTAAACGGACATGAGATCAAACAATCCTTATAGACAATGTATATGTAACGAGAAAATATTATATAAACGAGTATTTTGCATATCCTTATATAAAATTTCTGAAAGTTTGACATTATAATAATATGCATCAAAATATGAAATTAGTAGTAGGTAAGGTACGATAGGATAGCAGTTCAGGTTTCACGCTTGATGGTTGCGTGGCAATAATAGGGGGCTGGGGTCAATACTAGGTTTGGGGTTGTATATCAATGCTAGGGGGCTGGATGGTTAATACTGGTTGGTTGTGGTGGTTCAATCTCTAAGATAGGTGGCTCAGTGTTTGAGGTTGCATTTCCATGTAGTTGGATTTGTGATTTGCCCTGGAAGGTCTAGATTGGGGTGAGTAAAATGTGTACTTTTAAATCCGTTTTGTCTCTCTGTTTCTCAGTTCGAAAATCAGGATCCTTTCCACTATGGTCCGAGGAAAAATCAGATTAAATGAACTAGATAACATGGAACTATTCGTGTCACTGTCAGAGTCACTATCAGATGAGTCGCTAGGTGGAAATATTTATATAGGTTTTTTCCAAAAGTTATTAAGCTCTCGTTATCATCACATAGCAACGCTTTATTGTAATCAGAATGGCTGTTAGGGTAGAAGTAAAATTATTTAGTATTTGCTTTTTCTCTTGTCCAACGAGTGCTGGTATTTGAGATTTCTGAGTATTGTCGGGGAACCAGGTTTGTTTTTATAGAGTTCGTATAGAGATTGTAGTATGCCCTGAGTTCCATCATTAATTAACTTCAAATTGTTAGGACTAGGCTGACTGACTGGATGGCAGTCTGCATCAAAATAAATCTTACCCGTTATTATGTCTTGATGAACTCTTGCTGGATGATCACATTCTTGAATTTGTTGAGAGTTGTTGATAACGTGCAGTTTTTTAATCGTATCTGAGTTTTTATTTAAATTGCCAACAGCCATGTTCAAAATAATTCTTGCTCTGCCAAAAAATAATCATGCACTTACAATTTATGATATGCATTATCATAAATTGTTATATTGGGCGCAAAATTAAACGTAGTGGTGTGCGTATTTTCTGTCAAAACTAACAATTTATTTATCTATTGTGATAAAAATAAATTAATTTGGAAATATAAAAATATGAAGCAATCTAACAATTTCAAAGTGATTGACGATAACTGATAATTGTATGAACGTAAACCTCTAACAAGTACATTTAATTTTCAAGTACCTAATTTAATTTTATGATAATATTTTACCTATAAAATGTACAAAATCCCAAACCAACAAAAAGTTTAGCTGTGAATAAATTATCATTAACTCTATAATAATTGAATTCAAAAAGTACATATTTTTAAATACGGCATTGATTTATTTCCTAGTGAAATGCAAAATGTACGTTTTCCAAAATATGGCACTGTTGCAGTAATAATTCTGAATGTTCTTACTTGAAATTAGAATGCAAAACGGATGCATTCCGAATCGTGGCCCCTTTGCACGGAACACTGAAATCGAAGTTGGGTATTTTTCTGAATTGTGGGCGTTTTGTATGAAACTGACATGCATGCGTTTCCTCAAAGTTCTGGGTCACAACTGACAAAATGGCGGTTTTGATCTGAAGTTGGCGCGTAAGTTGGCCTAATGCAAAAAAGGTGGTTGATCAGTTTGGCATCAAAATGAGCGAAAACGACGGGTGTCAGCAAAATGTTAAATATAGTGGCTTTAGACCCCAATTTTGCAAAAAAACGATTTTCATTTTTTTTTTTATTTGTGGTGATTTTGCATTCCATTAGCGATATGTACATATATTATTCTGATTATTCTGTATTTATCGCGTTTATTTACCACTACCTCTACCCAAGTAGTTCTATCTGTATATATCTTTTACATGCGAGCTCGAAATTTATTATTTTTGGTAATAAATTCATTTTCACAAAGCGCATAGACATGTCATGTTGAATAGTTATTATTTGGAATATTGACAACTATTCGTTGATCAAAATAATAGCAGCTAGCGGGTTTTTACTCTATGTAGCAGCTCTTTTTACCCGATTACGACGAGGGTTATGATTTTGACACCCTATGTATGTATCTATGTAGCCGATTTTTATGTTCCCACGTAGCGCTGGCTACTTCCCATTGCATCCAAACCTATTGTTCTCGGAAACGAAATCTTTCATACATTATTAGTTCTCAAACGCATCCAACGAGCATTTCAATAATAATTTAAAAAAATATTTTCGTTCATACATTAGTTCCCACTCGCATCCATACATAAGTTGAGGTACAGTCAGCACGAGAATCTTCTGATAGTACCTAGGCTTAAGTAGTCAAGGTACGAATACTTAAAAATATTTAAGAACATACATAACGGAAGCTACTGGTCCAATTTCAACAAATGAGGTGTCGTATGATTCATCTTAATAGCCCAAAGGTTATAGGTTATGTGAGGTTAGATAAAAATGGGGGTCTAACGAGATAGCGGGGGTCTAAGAAAGGGTCGAAAATCTCAATGTTAGTAAATATGCTCGTGTGTAGTATCGTTGCAAAGGTCTTTGTTTGTACTGTCCGAAACTGTTTCTTAAACTTTTGAGAAATTAACGATTCTCAAACTATTAGCAAAAATGTGTAAAAAATATATAGTTAAAAACTAAAACCCGACTACTTAAGTCTTAAACAAGCGTTCACCTATTGTCCATAGCATTTTCTTTTGATACTTAGGTAGTTGGAGGCACCCACCCCATTTACCTAGGGTACAATTAGTATCAAAGGCCTGTATTCAGATATCAACGTTCAACAGATTTGAGATTACATTTTTATAAGAATAGAAAACCATTTGTCTAGTTAAGTACAGACCGTTGAACTAAGGATTTTATGTAATGTAGGTAAGCAAACATCAAAAACACACCTCACGTAATCGTTTTACCTCTCATGTGCTAAAAGGGAAACATATGTTTTTATTAAAATAACTCGTAAAACAACGTTTTCTGAGGGTTTTCTAGCGCTGATTTCGATGTTGTCTTCTGTGTCATCTGGATGCTGCTTACAGCAAATCTAAATGTGAATGTTAAAGATTTTGACAGCCGTCATCTCATTTAGGAAAGTGAAGTAAGATCATTAAATAGTCACTAAGTACGTAGTTATGATTGTACAAAATTGTATGAAGTAACCGCAGGTTTTTAAACCCAACTAAATGGAGGTGAGTCCACGAAATTTTTAATGTATTCAAAGATAACAGTGACAAATGGCCGATCTTAAAACACGAGTTTTACAGGCTTTGATTCAAGATAACCTTCCCAAATAAGGAATGTTAAATATTGGCAATTTCTTATTTTTCTTAACGGAAATAATAATAAGTCCCGACTAAGAAGGTACACCATTATTCAGATAGAGATCAAATTAAAAATCCTAAAAATAAACATCAAGAACAGAACGATATAAGTAAGTTAGGAATCATTTATTTCCAAAAAAATAATCTTAGATAACACTTAAGTACAAGATAGATCTAAACATAACTTAATATTTAGTATAATATTCCAATTAACTTAAATTTTATTGATATTAATGCGTTATATTGTTATAGAACTCTAGAAATAACTTAGTTAGGTACATTAAATTATATAGTAATGTTTGAATTGTAACTATATCTTTTCATGCATCTTTGAATATTATTTTATTAAGGCTCTCCGGGTTTTCAAAAAATTATCTGAGCGCCTGGTCGAAGCGACGCGTGACCAGAGAGCTGGTGAGTGTCTGGCGCAGCGCATTAGCATTGCCATACAGCGGGGCAATGCAGCCAGCGTCTTAGGGACGCTTCCGACTGGTATTGATATGGACCAGTTGAGCTATCTGTAGATTGTTTTGCAACAGTCTGCAGTTAGCTCAATTGTTTCAATTGTAAATACTAGTTTAATTTCTTTATATTATTTGATTGTTATTTTCTTTTTAAATAAAGAATTTTATTAATAATCTATATTAAAAAATAATATTTTTTACTATGTCATGCATTATAATCGCAATGCAATATGCAATATATCAGTTGAATTGGGTAGGTCAGGTGAAGGTCTCCTCCATCCAGATAGGACTCTGTGGAGATCACAGTGTCCGTCGTCTCGTGTCCATGTGACACCGGCCACGTCCTCTGTCATTTCTCCTTGGCGGCGCCTTGGCGGCGTGGGGCGGGCTGAACGATATAGGAGACAAAATATACATTTTTATTTGGACGTAACGATAAAGTTCGGTCGGTCGCAACTTAAAAATTGACAACTCAGTCAGTGGCTGTCGTAAGAGTCGACTTAGGGAACCTACCAGAGGAAAGGCAGCAGCTTCCTACTGTGTATTTTAAAACCTCTAGTGCGATCACCAATCCGCCTGCCAAGCGTTGTAATTATAATTAATAAAAAACCCTCATTCTCTCCTTAGATTTTAGGTTCAGATTTCAACTAACTTTATTTCATTAGGTTTACCGAATAACCACTTTGATAAGTCAAATTTTATACTTTAAACAGCTTTATATACATAATAATTAATTATTATCAAATAAGTAGAAGAAGAATATTAAGGAATAAGGTTATTATTTATCTATTCAATTCAATTTTTTATCCACTAGTCGAAGAACCGAAAAAGAAACGACTAGTACATTTATATCTTATATCACGTATGTGTCTAGCACATGTTTATTTTGCCTAACTAAATCTAAACATTGATTTAAATATATGTCATTATTTATATAAAGCTAAGCAGAACATTGGATTTCTTATATACTAGTCAGTGGAAGCGACATCTGACCAAGCATTAACATAATTGATGTAATCATCTATGAAGTAAAAGGCCTTCCTGATAAGATTTATTAATTGATGTCATTAGATAAGAACATATGAGTGCTGATCGTTACATAATAAGCTATTCTGTCCCTTAAAGCTTTTCGTTCATCGGACTAATATAGCCTATTGTGACATATATTTGGTGCTCAGCAAATAGTATTAATTAAAAGCTCTCGCACGGCTCATTGATTTACGGAAGTCAAAGCAATCAACAGGCATTCTCTACACTCTCATGCAAGATCAGTCGTACATCGTCTGATTGAATGATAGTAGGTTATTATGTTGTTAGAAGTTAATCGTCAGCAGGCTATTTACAGTTTCTGAGTAAAGCTCAATCAAGAGGTAGGTATCGAACTTACACGAAGACAGTTAGTCTTTTCACACCAGACTTTTACATCAGACTGAGCACTTTGGGAACAGACTTTTTATTAGTTTGAATCGAATAAGTTGTAATCTAGGTATTTTTTTACTGCCACGCGTGGACCGAGAGCTGGTAAGTATCTGGCGCAACGCATCAGTATTGCCATACAGCGCGCGGGGCAATGCAGCCAGCGTATTGGGAACGCTTCCGACTGGTATTGATATGAATCGGCTGAGCTGCCTCTAGATTGATTGCGACAGTCTGCAGTAAGCTTTAACAGTAAATAATCTATTATACTGTTCTATTTTTTTCCTATATATATTTAAATTGTAATTTTCTTTGTTAATAAGGGTTTTTTACTCTACCACTTAATGCGTCTATGGTTCAGATAGTTTTAAGCAAAAAACAGTGTGAAATATATCTCTAGGGATCATAAAAAAGATATAAAAACCGGCGTGAAAAATATAACAGATTGTTGTTTAAAAATACACCCACCAAGCCAAACAAAAATCATTTCTCCATCCGAACGTATAATTAAAAACTTTTGCAGCAGTGTCGATTAAATTAGCATTTGTAATGGAGTGGAAGGAAAGCTGAATTGAAAATATATACTTATGGAACATTTTGTTAACTTAGTCAAGACTGGCAGACAGCCAGCCTAATGCCGACGGTACCTCACCTACTATGTATCTATGCAAAATTATTATCAAAGGGTCTACAAAAAGCTCTGCACTCCGACCTAAGCGTGGAAGGACGTACAAAAATATAGATACTAATAAATGTGTTTACGAGCTCGACGACTTTAATAACGATATATTTAGAGACGTAATAAGTAAACTTGTGTAGTAAATAATAAGTATGTATGTTCATTTCATGTAGAAAGGCATCATACCTTGCCAGTCTTCCTTTTCAAAGGCCTAAATCACTAATATATGAAAAAAACTATCTTCTGAATATATGACTGCAATAAATAAAAACATACAAATAGAAACAAGTAATAATAATAATACCTTATTTAGATTAGATAAAAAAAATTGAATAAAATGTGACTAGTCTAAGTGCTTTTTTGTAAGCCTAGAGAAATGAAGTTATTGTAATCTGAAATAGCAATGTAGGCAATCGTAATCTACCTTAGAAATAAGAATTCTTACCTAAGCACCGGATGAGAAGAGGTAACTTCCTATTACCGAAAACATTAAATCAGCATACCAATAACCATTTCTATTTCGAACCAAGATAAACAAATGCAAATGTAATGTACACAATAACAGGGAGTTTCAATTATCTAAGGCTCAACATTCTACCGCAAATTTCACTCGGTTAAAGAGGCTTTACTGACCAATAGCAGGCAAAGGAAAAGAAAACAACGCCGTCTATAGAAACAATACAATTACCTGCCAAATTAATTTCCGTAGCGGATGGGTCTCCTCCAATTTATTTTAAGTACTGCAATGCTTACTTTGTCAACGCAAATATTGATTACAGCGAAATATTGACAATAAAGTGGCCCTTCGTTGTCTTTCATGTTTCTGGAATGACGATGCTGTTGGGCTTAATCGTCCCTATGTTTCAAACTATTGTAGTTATAACTTGTTTAAAAAGCCATTGCCGATGACACACATTACTAAATTGAATACTCACCACATTACTTTCGGTATTTCCATAAATTTTTCATACGTCCACTGCTGAACGTGCATCGAGGGATTAAGCTGCTGTCCTTCCTCTGGTAGTTACCCTGCCTCAGTCGCCTCTTACATACGACATCTACGAGCTGATTTGAAGGAGCCGTTTCTTCCACCGCGACCGCCATGGCTTAGTGACTCAGAAAATTGCTTGCCTTGGTCAAAATCAATAACACCTTATTTCTTATTTGATAATAATTACTATAAAATATATATGGGGAGTCGATGGATGGAGGCGGCTCAGGCCCGCTATTTGTGGCGTCGCCTATGTCCAGCAGTGGACATGTATGGGCTGATATGATGATGATGAATAATTACTAAACATTGCTAATTCACTGACACTGCGCGAACTGCAGGTTCTGCCCATCATCACAAACACGATTGCTAAGACAATATTTTTTTTTTCAAATTTTCGTTGTCTTGTAGGCACCCTTGTAGGTCTTAATGCTATTTTTTTTTGTGAATCATCTCTGATACTTTGTGAAACACACGTTTATCCGAAACCCAATGAAGGATGAAAGATCGATTTCCCACACCCACAGCCACTGTTAATTCAGGGCAGAGTCGTTTTTATGCTAAGTTTCAAATAAAGCCTCTCTAAAACGATTTACGATTAAACAACGGTTCGTGCTATCTATAACATGGGTCCTAGAGAATCCCTGCGTGATAAATTCAAAGAAATAAATATAATGACAGTACCATGTCAATATATTTATGAAAACTTATTGTACACTCATAGAAATATCGATCGATTCCCTAAAAATTGCGATATACATAATGTAAATACTAGAAATACGAACAAACTCGCTTTGCCCAAAACTAGACTGCACAAGATTAGTGTATCTTTTAAAGGGCAATGTACACGCTTCTACAACAAAACTCCGAGTGAGTTGCAAAAATTATCAATAAATAAATTCAAACAAACTATCAAACATATCCTTTGTAAAAAGGCTTATTACAAAATATCAGATTAAAGGATAAAAAAGCATGGGACGACTTTTGCTTCAACTCGAAAACTAACAACCTAACAAGGTAAAGGTTTCTTGTTCGCTTCTTTACTTTACCTTAAAAAGATTGAAGTGAACAAAAAACAAAGTGATCACTTTATTTCCCTGTTTTACTTATGTAATTTTAATTTTGTGACGTGTCCAAGAGTCCTGTAAGGTCTAAAGGAAATAAAGCACTTTGATATTTGATATTACTAATTATAGCACCTACAACCTATACCAAAGAATTTAGACCTGGCGTCTTTACAAACGTGTTTGTGATGATGGACAGAACCTGCAGTTCACGCAGTGTTAGTGAATTCTCTTAAAAGCTCTAAACTCTAAACTCTTTAAAGCAATTATTATCAAATAACAAAGAACTTGTTATTGATTTTGACCAAGGCAAGCAAAGTCTATAATACAATAACCCTGTTTAAAAAGCTGTTTATGGTATAGAATTTATCTTGTCTAAGTGCTTATTTTGTAAGCCTAAACTTATTGAAATGTGAAATCAAATCAAAATATTTACTGATTATTGTATCCCAAGAAAACATTCCATAAGATACTTGCCAGCAAATTGTTTCTGTGATCTCGTTAAGTGAGAGTGCGTCGGCGCCACGTCAAACAATGCCAGTAATTGAAAGTGTCCCGACCGTGCCCGTCCTACTCGTTGCACACCAAACAATAATCCATTACTTTTATAATCCCACTATAATTTGGAGACAATGCACGTTATGAGTCACTGTCTTATGAACTTCTTTGTTTAGTGCTTTGAACGCTGGAGGCAAATTTGGTTCTATGCTAATGCCGAACAAGCTTCTAGCTTTGTTTCATTATCTACCTATCCTTAAATTGGAATAATGGTACAAGGTGCCACATAAGGGGTGTATTAAGGCGAAAGGGAGAATTACGCAACTTCGGAGTAGGTCACCTCTGTAAACGATTAACCAAATCGTTGAATAGAGATTTGGTTAAACGTTTACAGAAATTTAAGAACAATTTACACGCAGCATAATCTGGCACTTTATTTATGTTTTTTATCCATTATAGTCGTAATCGTCTGCCAACTACACAAAAGTAGGAATTGATAAAAAATCTGTCATATTATTTCGGCTTAGTACAATGATAGTGATAATGTTGCACAGTTGCATCTTGTATAGTTCATAGTGATTATCACTACACATTTCAGCGACCAAATTGGCTATTGTATATGTACCTTCCAATCAACGATATTGGCTAATCGTACTTACAAAGCATTGAATGTATAACTGTAATGTATAATTATGGTGTGCGGGCATCATCGAATTCCAATAGTTATTGTAAACATGTAATCCGTTCCTAAATAAATTATTATTTATTTGTCTAGATGAAAATTATAAAATGTATAAAAATGAACCATAATAATCATTGATAATAATAATGTATCATCATCATCATCATCAGCCCATACACGTCCACAGCTGGACATAGGCCTCCCCCGTACGACGCCACAAATAGCGGTCCTGAGCCGCCTCCATCCATCGACTCCCTGCGACCGCTACGATGTCATCGGTCCATCGAGTGGATCGTCTCCCATGTAGGGGGGGATTTGCCATAATCACCACGCTTGGCAGGCGGAGTGGTGATCGCAGTGTTGGTGTTTAAAAATACTCAGAAGGAAGCTGCTGCCCTTCCTCTGGTAGGTTTCCTTAGTCGGCTCTTACGACATCCACAAGTTGAGTTGGAGGGGTCGATATTCGTACGCCGCGGCCCCACGGCCAGATAATAATGTATGTCTGAGCAAATTAACTACCTAAAATTTTTTTTTTCTACTTTACAAATTTGTAGCCCAGTTATCGTTTTTTTTATTGAGAACTTTATCACACTTGCGATTAAGACGTTCGTGGACATCGTTTCATTTGAAATCTGTATGTGTCGCTATTTATTGACAATACTGCATAATTATTAAAAATAACCTAATAAACTAGGTACTATGTAAAGTATAATACCTAATAACAATCAAACAATAGAAACAAATTAGAACTAGAATTTACAATTGAAACAATTGAGCTAACTGCAGACTGTTGCAAACAATATCCTAGTAACTGTTTCGTAAATATGAAAGCTGTCACCAAGAAGAGTGCACAGAATGCTGGCAGCATATGGCAATGCTAATTCGTGGTCTGAAACGAAAGCCAGCAATCCGATAACTCAATTAGAAATTTCCTTCGTTGTGTTTTTTCATACAGAATTGCAAAATTAAACTTACAACTAGGCACGCTATCACCTTGGCGTTGAACGTCAGAAGCAAGCTCCATTGTAAAGTAACCGCCCGTGGAACATAAAGTTGGCAGCACTCCATAAAACTTGCAAAAAATCTAGTGGACAAATAAACGTCTATCGTCTGTTTTGTCAAATCTGTGCCGAACGTGCCTCTCCGGGAGCGGGACACACGCCGCGAACTGATTTTATAGCGCCATAAAATCTCGTGAAACGCGTCCTTAAATCACAACGGTACGTCGTATTTCATCGTTTGGTTGTCAATGTTTATTTTATATCATATTTTACAGATCCCTCGCGTATAAATCACGCCTGGATTGATATACATTAAGGTCACGTAGATTTGTCAGATCGCTTAGTTTTGTTTCCTGCCCGCCCGCCTCCACCCTGCTGCTGGCTGATAAGTGGCCGATGCTCCGCAATTCTTTCTCTCAGTTGTCTCTATTCCACAACTTTAGACACAATCTTCTCAGTCTCTCACTCTTGGAAATCGTAAGAATAGGTACCAATTTCTCAGCCACTTAGATCTCCGTTTCGAAGGGTACCGTATAACTATAGTTACGTGAAAAGCCTTCAAAGTTAAAAATGGAGAGATCTCGCACTGATTGCAACCTGACAGGGTGTGAATGGGGAAGAATTCAATGAAACCTTCTCGGCCGATTTTAGTGGCCAATCTTTTTTAAGATTATGCCGCGCTTTATGTTCCATGTGGCATTCTTAGCTAGACTTACATAATCTCCTCATAATATTTTTTCATGGTTTTACAACCAGTGGATATTTACAAAAGTCAGAAGAATAACTTTATTTCTTTTGGCTTAAAAATAAGCATTCAGACAAGTTATATTTTTAAATATAATTATTAACTAATAAAATAAAATAATAAAAACATAAAAAAATAAAGCGATATTGATTTTCTCTTCACTTCTTTGTGTCCACTAGTGGAAGAAGTGAAAAAGAAACCACCCGCAAATTCATATATCAATTATGAGATAATTGGTGGACATATTGTGTCGAATACATAATTTGTTTTGTCTATCTAAATCTAATTAATTAACAGAATCTCAGTTGAAGTTCTAATTAATTTATAAGCAAGTTATTTTGAGTCAATACGGCGCTTATCAAGATCTTTGTATCATAATTTTTTGAATACTTTATTTCTTTTGTACCTGGGGCTGACGTAGTCAGTATTTGCCTAAAAGCACTTAATAAATATATTATTTTGAAATAAATAAGGCGCTTATCAGGGCAGGCTTATGCCCAGCAGTGCACTGGTAAAGGCTGTTGATGTGCAGCAAGTTAATTTAGTTTATTTCAAATCTTTAATTACTGTCACATGTTACAAATTCATTATTAGATATAACCTGGATAACTGCTTTCAATTTTTGAATTCTGTAGAACTTCGCTCTACATAAATTTAGAGCATTATTTTCATAAATTTTTGAACTAAAACGTAACATAAGGAATTTATTTATACTTTGGGCGTAGATACCGATACCTATCTACGTCTATTGATCTAGTTTCAAATTAGAGCAATCAAATTGAGAGCTGTGCGGGGTTCCAAACTTCCCCGCGCCGCCCCGCCGTGACTATAATAGTCACTGAACTTTTCTGATCGAAAAATTTAGTACCTATCTATTCTCTCGCTACATAATTTCCAATGTTATTTTTCTATCGTCAGCTCACCATCTATGATTTGCTAGACGAATATTTTTGAAGAAAATAAGAAAATATTTAATGTCCGTTAGGATGTTGCTAGTGTTACAACTGGTTTTGTTGATAAAATGTTGATTGACAATGGCAACGCACTCCTAATGTTAGATGGATTAAACGACAAGCCCGCCCATTGGAGCACTTAGTCAATTTGAATCCAATTAAATAAACATGTAATCAGCTATCTATCCAAGTATTTCATTGGCTCCATGTGAACCCAATAATCCACTTAGGATTAGTCCAAACAAGGAGTGCCTTTGACGTGACGAGGAGTGATCTGTTAGCGTCTAAAGTGTACCTAATAAAGGACATGAGCGGCATTGTTCGGGGCATTAGGCTTTTAATCCGGTGTCGTGCTCGCGAGCCTGCTCGTTAGGGCGATTGTTCGCCGGTCGCCGGCAGATGGCCGCCGTAATTCGAGCCAGCCTCAGAGGGAAAATATAGCCTCTTTGTGTTTGTTGCATCTGCAGGTAAGTAGAACGCTAAAATTGGACCGTTCGTCACTGCACGTGTCTGGCCCTCCTGCCTCCGAATGCAGCCGCTATGAATTGCATTATTCGCGAAGACTTATTGTTATCAGCGCACCTTTCTTGTTATTACACGCTAGTATGCCTGTATGAATCACCCGGTTCTGTCGACTTGCAAATATCGTACTTTAGGCCCTCAATTGCTGTTCTCTTTATATATTTTGTTGTTTTACTTTGTTTTTTGAACAGCTAGATATCTTCATTCTGTCTAATGATACTTATTTGATACCATAGAATTATTGAAATGTAATGGTAAAAGTTTATTTGGCACAACACAAGACATACTTATATAAGAACATTCATCGGAATTTACGATATAAATTTTAGAAAAACAATCAAAAAGAAAAATATACATACAAATATTTAGCGTAGTGACAATATTTTAAGTCTATGGTCGAAAATACTAGTTTTAAAAAATTTGTATAGAAATTGACTTCAAACTTTACTACCTTTGATTAACGCACTGTAACACTCGCTTCATGAGGCGATGATAATAAAGTATTGTCTATACCTGTATACTAAACACCCTGGTGTTTAGTATTGGGACCTACTCATTTTTTTGGAGAGTCGGAGGGATCATTAGCTACATTTCTCTGATAAAATCTATGTCCTAAGTGTCACACTTGCTGAAAATGACTTTGAATACCCATAACATTTAAAAAAAGTGAATTGTGTTATGTAAAAATTTATTTAGAATGTATGTACATTGGAAAATACATCACAAGTTAATCTTTGGCATTACAACCACTTTTCAAAAAAAACTTTAAAATAATCTCATATCAGCAACCGTGATACTTAGGACATTGATTTTACCATAGAAATGAAGCTCATGATTCCCTCAACTCCCCAAAAAATGATGTCGGTCCCAATACCAAACATCCTGTACATTTGTCTCTCACTATCCTATTATTGCCTATTATACCCATACCTACAGAGTCGGTTAGTAGATTTCTACTGTTACCAACAACACTAATGGCCCTGCAGGGACTACCTACTTTGGCTATGAGATGTCAGTTCTTGCTTGTTGTTAATAACCCTATGTTGACTTACTCATTGACTGCGACGTATTTATGTTTGCAATGTCTGATTATTCATCGTTCAGGATATATTTTATATGGGAGGGTTCTAATCCCACCTTTATATCTATAAATTATCTACTAGCTGCTGCCCGCGGCTTCGCACGCGAATTTCATATACCCTATATCCGTTCCCGGGATCATCTACCTCCCTGCCAAATTTCATTAGCATCCGTTAGTAGTTTTGGCGTGAAAACGTGACAGACAGAGTTACTTTCGCATTTATAATAAAAGTAAGGATATCTACAAATTATCTATATATCTATCTATAGATAGTGGTTATCTTTTGACTAGTTTACCTTTACAATCGGTCATGCATGCCACAATGCTTTCTATTTGGCACCCTTATGTATTGTCAATCAAATATTCGTGATATTTATCCAGCCACATAGTACTACAAATATAGCTATGTGTACCAGCAGTTACAGTTACCTGAGCTCCCAGCTCAGCTATGGCTATCTATGTATGTATAACTTAAGTAGTCAAAGCGCAAACACTGTCCGTGAGTTTGCCACCATGCTTGAAGCGCATCGTTTATTCAAAGCCCCAGCAAGCTATGTCTCGGCAAACCACTGAATGATGAAGTGTACCGATGACCAGTGGGAACTATGCCCCAATGATCCAGTTCGAGGTGAGTGGAGCTAACACGGGCAGTGCAGCGGCTAGCGTCATTACCATCTCATTAGCATACACAAACATTAGTCACACATCGGAAAGGCTTAGAGACTGGCTCTGGGTCTGACTGTGCCAACAAGGCACGGCCGCTTCAGGCACAATTATTGTACTTAGCTATTGTCTACACAAACAGTGGTGCATATTTGTTCAACAAACGTAACGGGAGCGAACTAGATTAGCGCGTGTTTGCGTTCATTACTGTACCACCTTCACCGGAATGGGAGCTGTATGGTTTATGGTACATTAATACACGGATTACGAGACTTTTGATTCGTAATTGGAAGGAAGAATTCATCGAACGTGCGTCTCGATAATCTATAACATTATTTAGATTTTGTACGTAGAGTCGAGTCGGAAGCGAATAAATGAGACTTATTATAGCTCGTAAAACCGATAACCGCTGGGGAGTAAAGGTTCTCGAGTGGCGACCGCGATGCAATGCGAAACGGAGTGTGGGAAGACCTCTCACTCGATGGACCGACGACATCGTGGCGGTCGCGGGGAGTCGTTGGATGGAGGCGGCTCAGCACCGCTATTCGTGGCGTCGTTTGGGGGAGGCCTATGTTCAGCAGTGGACGTGTACGGGCTGCTGATGATGATAAAAAGAAAGGTTCTTCTTTAAATATAAATCCTATTAATAATTTAAATGTCAAAGTTTGTATGGATGGATGTATAGATGTATGGATTAATGGTTATTTGTTACTCTTTCACGCAAAAACTATTGTACCGATTAGGCTGAAATTTGGTGTGGGTATAGTTTGGGACCTGGAATAACAAACATATAGTCTATTTTTATCTCGATAAAACTCGGGTGAAGGCGCGGGCAGTAGCTAGTATGTATACATATATCTGGCGTAGTGCATCAGCATTGCCATACAGCGGGGCAATGCAGCCAATGTAATTTTCTTTTAATAAAGACAATAAATGTAACAGTCACAACTATATCTTGACTCCAATGAATGTGGATGTGATTTTTAGTTTTTTGTAGGGCTTTGTTGAAATAGGTCCTACTTACATATTTTGTAGCCAACTCTAAGCTCGACAATACATTACTGGATTCATCTCATTCTCTATAATTTTTTCTGATAGATAGATCCCACAGACAATTTCTTGCCCCAAAATAGTGTTGACAGGAAGAATAAAAGTTGACAGCAATAATGTTTCTATAGCAGGGAATCATAGACAGTTATGTAGTTAACATCATGTGGGAGTTTGGTTATTCAGACATTGTGTTCAAAGTGGAACTGGGGACTAGGTACGGCTTCAACACATTTGTATAAACATTTGTGTTACAAAGCTTTCAGTAGTGAAATTTCTCAAAGTGGAACTGGGAACACAAATTGGTATAAACATTTGTTCTACAAAGCTTTCAGTAGTGACATTTCTCAAAGTGGAACTGGGGACTAGGTACGGCTTTAACATATAATTTTTTAAATATTTGTTGTTACATAGCTTTTAGTAACGACAATTCTCAAACTGGAACTGGGGACTAGGTACGGCTTTAACATATTATAAATATTTATTTTTACAAAGCTTTCAGTAGTGAGATTTTTTTCCTTTCAAACTAAATAAAAACCAGATCAAAATACATATATTTGTGACGATATTATGAAATCGCTGCCACAATTCCTCCCATAGATCAAATTTTGAGCTTGTAAATATTAATGGATTCAACTGGGAGGGTACAGATGGGGCAAGTTTCGCCAAACAATGTTAAATACAACAAAATCGTGTTGTTATTAACGTCGCCGTGTAAATTATTCATGATATTGAAGTTGGGAAGTAGAAAACACAAATTTTGGTTGTATCTCATAGGTAATTGAAAACGGACAGAGTTTGCCTTCTTTATAAATTATCACTGAGGGACGCAGTGCAGAGCGACGACGCGTTGCTCTGATAAAGTTTATTTTATGACTTAGGCGAGAGCATTAATATTCATTACTGGAGCGAAATGAACTAACTTTATCGTTCTAATAAAGATCAAAAGTTTTTGTTTTAGGTTTCAACTCTTATTTCTATTGGCTCTAACTATAGTTACTAAATAAATAATAGTAAAAAAATATTTATTATTAAAATATTTATTTATACATCTAAACTAAAAATAAACAAAGCTTGGCTTAAAATACTGTTGTACATACTTTTTGTAGTTTGCTGAGTAGATTTTACAGGTGATTTTCGCTGGCTTTCGCACTATCTACTTAATGCTAAAAAAATGGCTGCAATAAAGGGCACGATACAAAGAGTAGTAAGAATATCTACTTGTATGGCGATAGGTTTGATTACAAGTAATTACAACTCATTTAGTTATGTATTGAACCACTAACGAAAGATCACCTTAAACTACGAAAAACAGGAAGAAGGCTATTTTCTCTTAATAAATATATGTGACTAGCTATACATATATTACACAATGATATACTTTTTAACAAAATATGTTACCTAAATAAAAGAAAAAAAAATGTACTTCGATAAACAATGATCTAAATCTATGCCTTTTGTGCGTAATTGCATAATCTTGTTTCTACAGACTGAGACAGTTTTATTGTTATTAGTTATGTCTAGCCTCAGGTTTTAGAACACGTGCCGACTAAAATCACCTTCGCAGCGAATGTAAGCCATATGCGATTCTCTTAGATTTTTTGTAAACAAAGGGTTTACAAAATCAATGAAAACTTGGTGAACAATATTTTAGGGTACTAGCATCATCGTAGCAAAGCGTTGAAATATGAAAGAATTGTTAGCTTTGACTGCTTTCATCATCATTTAATTTATCTTTTGTCCGTTTTCAAATTCCTCATCATCTTCCTACCTTTATCCAACGCTAGGTGGGGTCGGCCGAACAAGTATTTTTTCCACTGTCCTCTATCAGCCGTCATCTCTGTATTTACATCTTTCTTAACCATGTCCATGCGAAAGATCGCACAATCTTCTCTTCGTTTTCAAACAATTTATCATCTTCCTATCTTTATCCCACGCTAGGTGGGGTCGGCTTAACATGTATTTTTCTTCCACCCTCCTCTATCAGCCGTCATCTCTGTCCTACAACTTTCATAACCATCTCCTCTTTCACACAATTAAACCATCTTTTTTTAATTTTCAAACTCTTATTTAAAATATGAACAAAAAGTTAATAGGTAACATTATTTTAATATCTGATAAAAATAGGAATGATGTTGTCTGTTATTGTTATCAGATTTTGTTAAGTTTTCATTCATAAATATCTTTGTTGACATAAAATATCGTGGATTCTTGAACCGAGTATACCCCAGCACAGCTGTCAGTCGGTATTGCGATTGTCTAAAAGGTAGCCGAAAGCCTTGAAAGGCAATGGGCTTACGATCAAGCTATTTGAGCAACACATGGCGTGGTAAGGCTTGACTGGAGCATCCAACGTTCGTGTGAAATGTCGCAAAAATGTTCACTGTGTTTATCTAAGTACTTTTCATTTTGGATTTAATGGATGTCATCATCATCATCATCATCAGCCCATACACGTCCACTGCTGGACATAGGCCTCCCCCGTACGACGCCACAAATAGCGGTCCTGAGCCGCCTCCATCCATCGACTCCCTGCGACCGCTAGGTCTCCCATGTAGGGGTGGATTTGCCATAATCACCACGCTTGGCAGGCGCATTGGTGATCGCAGTGTTGGTGTTTAAAAATACTCACACTTAATGGATGTAAACTTGTGTAATTTATAAAATAACGCAACTGCTAATGGATATTGGAAATCGAAACGCGCTCGCTACACAGTTTAGCGTTGTATTTTCTCATATAGTTTTGATAGAGATATAATTTGATTATAATGTTAAGGATTTTGTTAATACTTTTTAAACACGCTTTAGGGCAGTTGACACTGTTTAACGAATTCAGTGCGTGATTGATTAATAAAGGGGACAACTATAAATAATAATTATTATATTACTCTTTTTTTGTAGAACCATAGGTCCCATCCAGGTTGTCTGGCAGAGATCGATAAGACCGCCCATTGTCACTTATGTTGTTGTGTTCTTTCTATCATAGTATCGAATTGTTTTACGAGATACAAAAAAAGTCAAAATAAATCTGCTCTACTTTTTTAATACGAGCAAAAGACGGACTTTTAACTATTTTAGCCGTCGTTTTGTGTTTAACGGAAATTTAAGTGCTCGTTTCACGGGCAAACTCAACGCTAAAAGAAGCTCGGTCCAGGCTAAAAAAATTCAAACTATGATGCAATGGTACTGCTATTTTTTAGGAAGTGAAAAATTTACGTAGAATAGTATTTACCATTTTGGTACTAGTTACTATGATTTAGATCCTCGAGTTCCTAAAAGTCTGTTTAATAAAAAAAAAAAACAAATAATGTATGTAGCAAACTAAGAACTTTAGAAATCCATGCATATCACTTCACTCTGACTTCGTCTACAAACAGTTACATTATATTCGAGAGAATTTTCCTTGATTATGGAACTAACTCTTACACCTATTAGAACTATCTTCAGACGCACAAGATTAGACTCTATATCAAAAGAATAAAGGTCATGATTTTTGTACAAAAATACCTTACGCCAATTAAAACTATCTTAACAGGAACAATAGACCTATTTATAAAACGCTACTTTTAACAGAGATTAAAAAAACTCTGTACTAAAAGAATAAAAGTCGAAAGCTTATGCGTTTTTTACCTGCAAATATGCCTTATGCCTATTAAAACTATCTTTACAAGCCAAAATACATAATTAAAAAACGCTCCTCGTAATTGAGATTAGACTCTATATCGAAACAATAAAAGTCGAAAGCTCATGCTTTTTGTGACCTGCTAAAATACCTTACGCCTATCAAAACATATTTACAAGCACAAGATATCTACTCATAAAATGATCCTCGTAATTGAGACCAGACTCTATATACAATCAAAAGAATAAAAGTCGAAACCTCATACTTTTTGTGACATGCAAAAATTCCTTACGCCTATTAAAACTATCTTTATAAGCACAAGAGACCTACTCATAAAACGCTCCTCGTAATTGAGATTAGACTCTATATCAAAAGAATAAAAGTCAAAGAAAGTTCATGCTTTTTGTGACCTGCAAAAATGCCTCAGCGAAGCAACATAACTCGACAGCAAGTTCTTGTAGAGATGCAATTCTTCATGCTCCCTATCTAAACGAGCATCGTAACGACACAAGACGACTGTAATCTCGAGATGGTGTAGGTGTGCGCCAAAGATAACTTCGCAAACCAAAATGAACTTTATTTTCGCCAAATAAAATTCCGATTCCAAAATTAACTTTTGGCATAGATGAATGATTTAAAATAAATATTTACGGTTCCAATTTGAATTTCAATGTGTATGCTTTGGCTTTGCGCTGTAAATGAATGAGAAGGTTGCTATTTTAAAATATGTACCAAATTGATATACATATGTATATAGTTTTTATTACTGTTTGGGGGAGGCCTATGTTCAGCTGTGGACGTTTGAGTTTTACTGGTAAACCATCGATGTCGAGTGTTTTACGCTTATACAACAAAACTCTAAGTGAATTGCAAAAATTATCAATAAATAAATTCAAACAAACTATCAAACATATCCTTTGCAAAAAGGCTTATTATAAAATATCAGATTATCTATATATAGTAATTTTAATTTTGTGACGTGTCCAAGAGTCCTGTAAGGTCTAAAGGAAATAAAGCACTTTGATATTTGATATTTTGCCAAAAATGAAAGTTATTTGTTTAACAAATAACTTTCATTTTTGGCAAAATAAATAAAAAATTTGTTTATTGCTGTATATACGTAGATAAAAAATACCTGCCATTTATTTAGGGCTCTCATTATCAATAGTAAGCTATTTTGAAAATAACGGTGGTAGGGTTCAGTTGGGAAGGTTCCGGTTTTCTCCATTTTAAGTTTAGGTGCTTACATAAAATAAGAGATTTTCCCGAGCAGCTGTGTAAATTTTAATTTAAAATATGATTTGCAATGCTTTAAGACACTTGATACCATGATACTCTCTGCGAGATAATCGCTCAGTAATTAATTTTGGCTCTAATGTAAGAAGCATTGCGGTGTGAATTTCACTTACTTACATAATTATAAACATTAATTGTGGCACACAATATGTCACACGTTTGTTGGTTAATGTTGCCAGAAATATTAGAGCTCATTGTAAACGTAATTGTCAGCATTGTGAGAGAGACTCATTTTTCTTCCAAGATTTATAATCCTGCTTCTGATTTTTCTTTTAAATATTTATGGCAATTCTTTTGCTGTCTTGTTCAAAACTGGCATTATGAGATTATTCTATTCAGTCTGTATTAGGTGAGACTTCATTTCTATTGTATCTCCAACTTTTCTGGGTTGCTCTTGTAGAGTTGTAGTAACTTCTTGGTCCATAGGCACAAATAGTCAATTTGTATCTTCTGCATGAAGAGGCGAAATCAAGGCTGCTGAAATAGCAATATTCATGCTTGATTGGAGCCAAAACTTTTATCAATAATCAAGGTTTGGACGATAAGTTTCTAAGATACGTTTCTTGCTTGTTATTTTGTAATACGCTGTCTCAGTGTTTTCGGACGTTAAGCGGTAGTGACTCCTAACTCCTAAGTAATCCCGATGTAACTATATCCAGGAAGACCCACAGCGGCCGGATTCAATTGCAGGGTTAAAGAATTTGTTTTTAATTTATTCGTGTCGGGCATGTAGGTTCTCCGCCCGCCCTGTGGAGACTACCTTGCTCTAGGTAGGTACCTATAGAGCAGAAGGGCTGAACCATATCTGTTTGCGCAATAGATTATTTTTCGCGATATAAAATGTACGTGTGTCCTTGCTTCTAGTGTAGCCTACTACAAAATATACCCAAAACACAAACAGAGGGGTGATTAAAAGTTTAACGTGTGTAGTTTATTGTACTTCTCTGTAGCATAGTTGTAGTAGCTTCCAAATGGATGAACTGATTTTGTTAACGTTTAAAATGTCATGGGGCCTACTCGGAAAACGAAAATCGAAGTTTCTTTTTCGTTTCGTGCAAAACCAACTCTTATGTCGCTTGCGTAAGATTAGCGTTTCCATGAAAAATAATCAGAAACTTCGATTTCGTTTTTACGAGTACGGGCCCTGTAGAAAACACTAATTACCTATTGCATGGACCTATCGTTATGCACGTTCTTTACGAACGGAAGAGTTCGGGCACATAAATTATGTCCTACCCACATCCCCGCAATAGCCTAAGTTGCCCTATCGAAACTTCCGATGAGACACTTTAAAACCGTACAACATTTTTATGAGATATTATAGGAACAAAAGAGGCGTATATCCTAGTATATTAGAAACTTTAGCAATTGTATGTGAACCCCTTATGTTTTGCCGGAGCTATTTCCACACAAAGTTTCGACTTTTACGATAATGTCAGCCATTGCCATTCAAACGCGCTAAAACTTTATCAATGTGTGCGAAAGGATAAGTGTTCGGCTTTATTCTTCGCCTGTCTGTGTTTTACCCGGCTGTGTAGAATAATACACGGCACACAAAGCCGCGTTTACCTAATCAGCTACGCGCCGGGCTGCCAGAGCTGATTACGACTATGCAGAACTTGTAAGGTTAACATAGATTTATTTATTGAGGAATATGTAATAACAGATCATTAAAAATATGCTTAGAGAGGGCGAGGATCTAAATGGCTCTGATGGTGATGCTTTGAAGATAACGGAAGCTTCTGTTCAACGTTGGGATGTTCCTGGCAAACTGAATGGATAATACTAAAGTTAATAAACGGGGTATTGAGTTTGTTTTAAGTTGTTCCGCTTGTTCGTTACTTAAACGTTACACGTACAGTTACATGCGCCATGATCAACGGATCATGGCGCCGAAATATTGGAGAACTCAAAACTCAAATGATGGTAAATATCCCGTTAGTAAATTAAGTGTTGTAAATAACCATGATAGTTTCAAAAGTTTTATGTATCTATGTATGTATAGGATAATCAAACTGATACTGGATATGGTTGTTTGTTTATCCTACCACAACTTTTAAATTCCTGAACTAAAGATTTGTTTGGATGCATGGGGTACCGTTAGAATTCTGACATAATTCCGAGTGAAAATAGCTGTGATTTTTTCTAATAAACTCTACTTGACTCACACTACAATATGGGTTGAAAAATTTAGCACATTTCAAAACTAAGAAAAAAATATGTACATATTCTTCATAGTTCAACAAGTTCAGGCTGCTGACAACGTAAAAGCAGACACGTTAGAAATCGTAGAAATCCGTTTAGATTCCATTTTAGACTTCGACTTCATAGCTAAACGGTAAGCTATTCCTTGTCGGCATTGTTAGGTAGACCGTCGTTATTGGAAGAAATCAATACCAATCTTTTAAACTTGTCTTTATTAACAAAGAAAATAACAATCAAATAATATAAACAAATTAAACTAGTATTTACAATTGAAACAATTGAGCTAACTGCAGACTGTTGCAAACAATCTACAGGTAGCTTAACTGGTCCATATCAATACCAGTCGGAAGCGTTCCCAAGACACTGGCTGCATTGCCACCCGCACCCGTTGTATGGCAATGCTGTATAATAATATAATAATGCAATGCGCTGCGCCAGATACTCACCAGCTCTCGGGTCACGCGTCGCTTTGACCAGGCGATCACATATTTTTTTGAAAACCCGACCTATCTTTTTAATTTAAAACAAACTAATTTAGTATTTTCTTGGAATTCCAGCGGCACTCTTACAGATTGCCAGTCCTCTGACTGATTGCGTCCTCAAAGTTATGTCTCCGAGAACTGAGTGAATGTGAATACTCACCAAGGCAAAGTCAACATAGAACTGTGTACACAAAATTTCTCTCAGCGTATGTCTGTCAGTCGTTTAATTACACACAAAATGCCCAAGTGTTTGTTTACTATCCGAGACACTTATCGAGCTGTAACAAGAACTTTATTGACACATTCAATTGCCTCAGGGCTGCCAATCTCTTGTAAATGTGCTCTACTTGTAGTGTTGCCATTAGCGTCAAACTAATAAGCTTTGAAATTTATAGCTTTGATGAGACACACTACACATATCTTGTTTGTATTCCACTATCAAACTGGATAAGGGTTGGTAAGAACTAGGTATCTAATAATTTACTATTTGAGGATTTGCATAAATGATTGGTTTTAATTAGTTTTAGGTACACGCCCTTTTATTTGATGCTTTTTGATGTTTTTTTATTGCTAGTCATTTATTATTAGCCCTGAAAAAAGAAAAGTTTGTGTAAATTCTGTGACACTGTGTGTCGAGTACTACCTAGGTACATGTTTTATGGAGTTCATAGATAGGGATGAATTGTATTTTTTTTTATAAGAATAAAGTTACTGATAATCTTTAAAAGTAAATAAAATATTTACATAGAACCTTTTTGATTTATCAGCCAACTCGGTTTCTGGTATATCTATGATCATAAATAGATATTATACCAAAAACCAAGTTAGCTGATCTACTCTGGTGAGATAGCTGATCCGAGCTGAGCTTGGGACTGGATGATGGTGTGTGAAATTAGAAAAACCCGATTTACATTAAAACTTCGACTACAAAAAAATAGTTCTAACAAACTGAAAAGAGAAGAGCTCTTATTTCGTGGGGCCCTTTTGAATTTTTTTATGAATGTGACATATTTATACTTTCTAGGAATAACTTTAAAAACAGGTTTTTCTATTATTGTATTTTTTTTGTTTAATTCATTCTTCAGTTGCCTTTTTTTATTTGTTTGTTTATTGATATTTTTATAAATTAATGTCTGTAACGATGTTTTATTTTAATAATTTTTCTATTAGTGGCATCTTGATTTTTGTGTCCATAGCTTTATCATATATAGTATATATACGTTCTGTTAATATTAAGAAAATTGAAGATTTAAGAATTAATGAGAGAAAATAGAAAGTGCATGCTATCTTTATCAGATAGACATTAAGAACACGCCACATAGTCCAGTTCTTTATTTATTTATCAACTTTCCGTTATTGCGTCATTGCGACAGGGACAGCCCTGTAATATGATTTAACAACTAAGTACTCGAACTGAACTCTCCAGTTTGCGTTCCATATTAGGAAGCACACACAGCATAGGTACTTAGTAATTTGCTTTGCGGTCTTCGGTGAAATGGCGTAGGCTTTTATAACTGGGGCGATACATTGTGCTGGTGTTGTGGCGGTGATACACACTGCATTCAAAAATCTTATTTTACAGTATGATTGTACTGATCACAACTTAAAGAGGTAGTGTTAAACTGAATGCCCTTATCGTAATAGTAAGGGATTATTTAATAATTAGCATTGTTGGGAAACTACACAGGTTATATTATAATTTCAAAAAAATTAGGGATCTTGAATTTGGGGCGCGCCGCTAGTCTATCTACATATATAAAACAAATTCGTGTCAGTCAGCTGAACCGATTTTTTACTTTGACTAAAAAAAAATAGGTTCCGCGCAAAAAAAAACCACGGTGCAAAAACCGCGGGCACAGCTAGTAACATATGAATAACGGTAAAAAATTATGCTGGTAAATTCACACAGAATCATTTAGCCCCAAACTTAGCAGAGTTACTCGTATAATCACGGGGGGAGTTCTCAGGATAATATTGAAAAAATGTCGACAAAGAGTTTCCCCCAAGTCTAATCCTCTTTTTTAGAGTTCCATAACTCAAGAGGAAAAAAGAACCCTTATAGTATCATATCGCTGTCCATCTCTCTGTCTGTCCGTCTGTTAAGACTTTTTGGAAGTCGAATAAAAATGTGTAAACAACCTCATCGTGTAAGAATATACATGGCGAAGTGCTTTACTAGGTACATGATCAAGATTCATTAGAATATTGTTCACAAAACAATTTACCAAGTAATTTCCTACACAAAGCGTTTTTGTTTTGTTTAAAGACGAATCTGCAAACAAGTTTGTTTTACTTAGGTGAGGCTTTAAAATATTTATTCCACAAGGTTCCCGAGACCTCAATTTAAATACCCTTAGCCCTTCAAAATAGGTAAAGAAATTTAATATTGAACTTAATTGCACGACGCTGATAATGAACGTTTACCCAACCATTATTTATTAAAAAAAAATATGGGTAAACTTTACGGGTAAAAATTAAATTATTTATATTATAGGCCCACCAAGATTTTATAAAAAGTTCTCCTTCACAAACCAAGACCTAAAGAGCTTCAATATTTTATGAAATCTAAGTACCCTTCACTATAAGAGCACTAATGAGTTCTTTAAAAGATATTTGCGCTGTATGAAAAAAATCTTAATTAAATTAATTAAGATTTTTGGCCTTTGTTTTTGAAGAAGCTTACGTTTTATAGACTTTATACTTCAGCTGCGGTCTAACTTGTAGGGTTAACAACAATCCCCGTGCTAGGGGGGTAGCCCCCCTAGCACGGGGATTGTTGTCTAGGGTAGAATAGAGAAAAATTACGTCACTTTGTCATCGAATGCGTAAAATTATTTGAAATTCATTCGTTCAACTTCAATAATGTACGCAATGTATGGTGATGCGATGTCATTATTGTCTATTCTACCCTAGAGATAAATCCCCGTGCTAGGGGGGCAGGTCATACAAAAAACTCCCAATGGATCATTGATCCGTTGCAGCTGCTTTATTGAACACATTTTGTGCCAACGGATCATGATAAAAAAAATTGCGTATAAATTTTTCATGTAAATTTTTGCGTATAATTACTAAGCAATAACAATCATTTTCTACACGACTTCTTTGAACTATGTTCTATTTTTTCCTAGTTTCTATTTTTTTTTCTGCCCGCGACTTCTCACCTTCTATAAAATAGAATTATTTATTCAGGAAAAAACAACATTACATTACATTGCATGTATTTTGGTTAGAAATGCCTTAAAGCCTTTGTTAGTTTTAGCTAGACACATTAGTTCTCACCTACTAATTGATAGGTATAATAATAGAACGTTAATATTTCAACCCATAAAACGTAGGTATATCCCAATGGAAACTGATTTTTGGATTGTGAAGCATTATTTATTATCTATTTCATTGATCTATTTAAACTGACAATATATTATTTGGTCATACAGACAAAACAATGTATTCTACTGTAAGGTTAAGGGCGCGCGGGCACGGCTACTTTTTGTAGCAATGCTGTCGCGCGTTTAGGGTTCATCATCAGCCCATACACGTCCACTGCTGGACATAGGCCTCCCCCGTACGACGTCACAAATAGCGATCCTGAGCCGCCTCCATCCATTGACTCCCTGCGACCGCTACGATGTCGTCGGTCCATCGAGTGGATGGTCTCCCATGTAGGGGGGGATTTGCCATAATCACCACGCTTGGCAGGCGGATTGGTGATCGCAGTGATGGTGTTGAAAAATACTCAGGAAGAATCTGCTGTCCTTCCTCTGGTAGGTTCCCTTAGTCGGCTCTTACGACATCCACGGGTTGAGTTGGAGGGGTCTATATTCGTACGCCGCGGCCCCACGGCCCGCGTTTAGGGTTAACTTGCCTGAATCGTACTAGCGCTTATATCGTGCCTGGCCTGGCGCTCTCTTGCTCGTAATTGCTACTAGCGTTTCCAGCGGTACAAAATGTAACTAACAGTCGGCCATTATGACCTCGTAATTTTTTGATGTTTTTTTAAATTGTTCATTACTCTACAGTTTGTAAGATTACTGTTATGTTTGATTCTAGAAGAAATAAACATAGCCTGTCGCGCGATAGTAGCCCTACAAAAAGTCGCCGCGCCGCCGTGGGCGCGCACTCTAAGTTTGTTATTTTATTCGGATCAAATGCGATCCGAGTAAGTGAATGGACGCGATTAAAAGGCACTCGAGGAGCATGTGTGAACGGCTTTAGCAATGTATTAAGATCTCATGTTCGACATAAAACAGATGTTTAGTGGGTACCTACTTTTGAGACATGAACTTTTGTAGTTTGGAATGTCCGAGACTTTGTTTCATAAATCCTACTAATATCAACTTCAACTACTAAGTTAATGTCTCTGCGCCTGGATTGACGCAATTCTGTCATACTAATATCATATAATAATATCAAAATGTGTGAGAATGGATGTATGGATATACATATGGTTCCTCTTTCACGCAAAAACTACTAAACTGCTTAGGCTGAAATTGTAGCGATCACAATAGGCCTACCAAGGCCGCTGCAAAAAATATTTAGAGACTCGCTGCTGCCCTAGCCGTCGCTCGCGTTCTATCAGGATAATAAATAGCTTATATTTTATTCCAGGTCCCAAACTATTCCCATATCAAATTTCAGCCCAATCAGTTCAGTAGTTTTTGCGTAAAAGAGGAGCAAACATCCAGACATCCATCCATCAATCCATCCATCCATTCTTACAAACTTTGTCATTTTGAATATTAGTAGGGTTATATAAGATGTCATGTGATGATGTACATCACATGACATCTTATATAACCCATGAGTGAGGGAGACCATCCACTCGATGGACCGACGACATCGTAGCGGTCGCAGGGAGTCGATGGATGGAGGTGGCTCAGGACCGCTATTTGTGGCGTCGTACGGGGGAGGCATATGTCCAGCAGTGGACGTGTATGGGCTGATGATGATGATTATGATGATGATATAAGATGTAAGGTGTCGAATAATTTAAAGCAAATATCTAGAACTATGAAGGTAGGTACTAGATAGGTACTCCTTCCAGTAGATACTTCGCGTAATCGAAAAGTTGTTTACAAAGGAGAACCCTTTACAAATTAAT
The DNA here is from genome assembly GCA_947859395.1 of Eupithecia insigniata. Lineage (NCBI taxonomy): Eukaryota > Metazoa > Arthropoda > Insecta > Lepidoptera > Geometridae > Eupithecia > Eupithecia insigniata. The sequence goes on from OX402001.1 coordinate 12,395,639, forward strand.
TCGAACCATCCCGAAAATTCAACTTCGCATTCCCATTTCAGTTCCAGTATTTTTACAATTTTTTTATTGAAACGATACATTACACATTTGAAATGGTTGTGGCTGCACCTGATGCCGGGATTGCTTCTCGTAATGTATTCAGGATAAACGTTGCATTTCAACTCTCACCTACGACGTAGTACAGCTGGAGTGGAGCTGTAACACGACGTAGTACAGCTGGAGTGGTGCTGCAACACGACGTAGTACAGCTTGAGTGGTGCTGTCGTAGTACAGCTTGAGTGGTGCTGTAACACGACGTAGTACAGCTGGAGAAGTGCTCTAAAATGATGTAAGTAAGTAAATCATTTATTTGTCACATAAAACACACACATAAAGGGTTTACTAATTACTCGTAAGCGGTAAAATTTAAACATAAATTATTATTTCTACCATAAAAGTGCAGGAAATTTTGTATGTGTTGCATCGTGACAAAAGGGCCATGGATCAGTGAAATTTTTCACATATTTTTCAGCCTAGTCTAGACCCGATCAAGAGCGAGCAAAACGAGTTGCAAGACAATGTGTAGCTATGAATTATTGTGGTTTTGTAGCAATACTACATTCATGAATTTTTAAGTTGTAGTACAGTGGGAGTATTGCTGTAACACGACGTAGTACAGCTGGAGTAGTGCTGTAACTGGCTGGAAAGTGAATAGAACATATATGGCATATTCATTGGCTGTAAAGTGAAAGAAGAAATAGAACACATAACCCACACCACAAATAAAAATTGACATTGAAATATGGCTCGTATTAAATGTCATTAATAACACTTTATTTGTCTTGAATGGAGCGCGTGGACCTACGTGGCGCGTGCACGCTGCTGCATGCGGTCAATACGATTTAAGGCAGAGGCGTGCGGTGCGGGTAATGTGCTGGAGCGGTGATTATATAAAAAAACCTTTTTATAAACAAGCTTTTATATCATCTAAGACCAAAGTGCTTGGGTTAATATTTATCAGTTTATCACAGTAAACAACTGAAACCCTGAATTGTACACACCCGGCATCCTACCTTACATAGTTGAGATTCGAACTGCCAAAAACAGGCCACAACCGCCGCAGCTTCCATTCATGAAATTGGTCATACGAAATTGAAAATTCTATGAACAATATAGGAAAGTGCTTCGATGTTATAACAAAATTTCTGTATTTTAAGAGAAGTGAAACCGATATTGATGTGGACCAGTTGAGCAACCTATAGTTTGTTTGCAACAGTATGCAGTTAGCTCAATTGTTTCAATTGTAAATACTGTTATAATTTGTTTATATTAAATAATAGAATTATTAAGAAAATTACAATCAAATGATTGATTGTAATTTTCTTTGTTTGTAAAGTGAAACCGATAGTTTTAAACTGATCGTGCTTTAGGTATGTTATGTACATATGTATTAAAAAGATAATAAATCATTTAGTTATGTCCTTATAGAACACGATATTTACAGGAGTTAAATTAGTTACAAAGATTTGTTTGTATCTTTGTAACTAATTCAACTCCTGTAAATATCGTGTGCATTCAACACAAATAAAAAAATAATGCTGGACAATCCACACAGCATCATCTAGCCCCAAGGTAAGCAGAGCTTGTGTTGTGGGTACTAGATGACTGATATACATAATATAATACTTTAACTAGATAGAATTTTATATTTTACATAGGAAATACCCAGAACACCCGGAATAAATATTTACAGATCGTACACACTTTTGCCCCAAGACTGGATCGAACCCGCAAGCAACCTCTTGGGTCGAAGGCGGACCTTAGCCCGCCGTGCCACATCAGTCGTACAAGATCAAGCAAGATAGTGAAATTTATTGAAACGCGTTAGATTTCAAATTCGCATAGAAATGCGACACGTTTTGCGATATCGGCTCAAAGTTGCGTCCTCAAAACTTCGAAAACTCAAGTAAGTATAGGTGTACCAACTCAAGTACCTACTTGAAGTGTCTATAGATTTGGTTTGTATACTTACCTAAGTGGGTTAGTACCTACCCTTCTGCCAAGAGCTAAGGTAAGTAAGGAAGGAGTTGCTAAGTTTAGAGCTTGCAGAAATGGAATTGGTAACTGCAATTAGAGTCCAGTAGGAATCGGAAGGATAAGTTAAGCCGGAAACACATTATAGACATGCCACTCCACCCGACAACGAAACGCGATGCGTGTTGAGTTGGATCAAATCCTACTATTTTCTATGCCCAGAATCACATTATTAACACCCGATGCTACGAAACGTTTTACGAAACTGTTTACAATGTGGTTATTGAATATCTATATTAATACGATTTGATTCAATTCATCCCATTTCGTCGGGTCGCGTGGCGTGTCAATAGTATATTTCGGGTTGACTGAAAGTTCTTTTTCAATAAAAAAAATTATTCCATGGAGACCAAAGTTTAGATAACAGTAAAATGAAACAATAAAGTAAAAAAACAACCATTGAGTCTAGACGTTCCATTCAACGTACCACGCTTAGGTTAGTACTATAAACTTACGTTTCGTTACTCCAAGCTACAGTAGGATACCTTACTCACACCTAGTCAATCGCACCGGCATGGCATTATCCGCAGAGAAGTGCAATAGAGGTGGCTAGTACGTGCACAATCTCTATGACACTCGGCGAAGCTCCCGTGCTGACACCTCACTTAGCCATTTCCGTCTCCACAAGGGCTCCTGGCCCAAACCTATGGTTTTGACACGCAAAGGAATAACAAATTCTCAGAGTATACACACAAGAACACAATTTGAATGGTAGAGGTAGGTACGTGCGAGCTTTTGTGTGTGCTTTAAGTCAAGTTAGCAAGGTGGGTTGATGGATCATCAGCCAGTATTTTCTTTCTAGAACAATTGTGCATCGTCAGCCACTCATAAGGGTCAGTTTCCATTTAGAGAAGAGAAACGTGCAAAAATACTTTAAGGACCATTGAATGGTGTAAAGATAGATCAATGTTATATTTGAGATTCTATAATTTATTGCTGTGCGGAAGATGATGAAGGAAATGTCACGATCTACAAAGACTAAAAGCGGCCCACAGACCATACAATAATATTGGGCAATACTTTTATTGTGCAATAAAATTGAATACCTACCCCATTGAATTCAGACGTTCAATAATATTGCGCAATACTACGCCTATACGCCCTGCAATGAAATGAAATTGCGCAATAAAATTTAAGCTTGCTCAAACTTTTGTGCAATCCTTGTTCAATCTTTCAATATGTTCTACACCTTCAATAATATTGCGCAACCGTTTTATTGCGCAATATTATTGAAGGTCTATGGGCCGCCTAGGTAAAACTGTCGCAAGAATGAATGAAATGAAATAGAATGAAACTATGTTGTTATAATCCTAAACATTAGATTTCCTTGAATCAAAGTTAGTTTATCATAGATTTATAGATGGTACCTATGCGACAAATTACTTTATCTAGTTTCTAGCTTTATTAATATTATTATTGTAGAACTAAGAATTAATTAAAAACCGGATAAAAATATAGTACGTAACAATTAACGTCACTTACGCAATGTAAATCGATCCACAGCATCCACGTCATCTCTTCGCATTGTTGAACCGGACATTCTTTAGTTTAATATAACAATTCATTTTTCATTTATTTAAATCACAAACAGTTTAGACGTACATAAAAGAATTAAACTAGGTAGCATAAATAATTATAGTACAATAGTACATTAACAATAAGTCGGTCTGCCTGTATTAGGAAGACGTTATTCAACTCAACGGTTTAATTATAATTTTGGCTACTTAATTAAATATTATGTATATTATATTATCTATCTCAACTTCCATAGGTATTATGGAAAAACCTACGTCAAATAGTTACATTGACTTCAACTAATTAAGGGCAAGATACCGATGAAAATATCCAATAATGAATTTTGTAACATCTGCCGACCAACCATTTGTTACAAATCGATCGTTTAATCCTGTAGAACTTCGTTTGTTAGTCGTTCATTATGCGATCACATGAATTCAATAACACCATATTAATACGCCATCTTTCATTAGTATTAGTTCCTTCTGCAAGCAGCTTAACTTGTTTTTCCGAAATTAAAATATCTGATTTATGTATATCTAATAGAGGATATAGTATAGAGGACCTGTTACTCGGCCCAAGAGGGAATACGCTTGTGTATTTAAAAAAAAATTAAACATTTCTACTAGTTATAACATTAGCAAAAATAAATATAACACATCCAAAATATAAACCACTAAGCTAAAAAAATAAAATTATTAAAATCACTTTCATTTTTGCGTTTGAAACGCGGCCATTTTGGCGCGCTTACTCTGTGACGTCAGAGTTCAGGAGTTCCATGTCAACATCTAAGTTTTACGTTCACAAAGTTATTGAAAGTTAAAAATATGTTTAATAATATCAACATTTTTCTATGGAAAAGCACAGTAAAGCTAATTATAAATATTGTTTTATTCTTATGTGCCAAAATAACGTACGAACGAAAAAACCTTCACCTGAGAAAGTATATTTTCTTATGCAGAAACAAGCAGGTATAGAAAAAACTGGTGCAAAGCGATGAGAAGAGACAATATATCGTGTATGGGCAGTTTATACTGTTGTGAAGATAATTTTAACGTAAGTAAGGACATTAAAAAAGTGATAAAATACATTATAAGAATCACTTTACTTAGTTATCTGCCCACAGGTACTTGTTTTGATATCTTCATCATCATCATCAGCCCATACACGTCCACTGCTGGACATAGGCCTCCCCCGTACGACGCCACAAATAGCGTTCCTGAGCCGCCTCCATCCATTGACTCCCTGCGACCGCTACGATGTCGTCGGTCCATCAAGTGGATGGTCTCCCATGTAGGGGGGATTTGCCATAATCACCACGCTTGGCAGGCGGATTGGTGATCGCAGTGTTGGTGTTTGAAAAAATACTCAGAAGGAAGCTGTTGCCCTTCCTCTGGTAGGTTTCCTTAGTCGGCTTTTACGACATCCACGGGTTGAGTTGGAGGGGTCGATATTCGTACGCCGCGGCCCCACGGCATCCGCGGCCCCACGGCATCATATCTTGTCTTGACCCAAACATCATCTCAAACATTCCCCCCTATAATATATTAGTAGAGTTCAATAACAGCTAGCTGATTTAAGATGTTGTGTAGAAGTTATTCGCGCATGTTGTTTTTATTCTGCAATTTACTTACATTTTGCGCTCCACCCCGCGGGTCGTAAAGTAATATTATCCACCACTGCTGGGCGACGGCAATAGTGCCTCTTTTACGGGCCGCGAGCGAGCGTCACATGGGAAATTATTTGACGTGGCGTTTAATGGATTTTTGCCTTCATAACACGGTACAGGCAATACAAAAAGTCTTGCAACGAACTCGCCAGCGTCAGCGGAGTTTTGGAACTTGGTGGAAAATGTTTTGAGCGAAAAGTCCGCATTTTCTGAAGCAACCACCATCCACCATCACTGTAAGTGATGGTGGTTGGCACATACAAGAATATTGAAATCAACGTTAGAAAATAAGCAAAGGTATTAATTTTTATTTTTCAGCTTTAATATTTAGCAGCTTCCCATAATTTTAAAATGATAGTCTATAATTTAAAAAAAAATTAATGCCTTTCTGCGGTGAAACCTACTTATCTCCAAATAAAAATATTTTTACATCAATATAAAACTAAATACATTTAAACGGAACATGCAAAATGTTTATAAAAGCTTTTTAATTTGCAAATACACGACACGCTAACATTTATGACAATTTTGGCGAAATTGTGAGTCGTTATCGTAAGCGTATTTTGTGTCGCTCCCTCGATATTTTTATAAGGCTTTAAACGGTTCTCGCCGTTGCCTTTGTTATCATGGCCCGTCAGAATAAAAACATTGGCCTTTTTATTAGATGCTTTTATTTAACTTTTATACAACTGCGTCTGTATATGTTAAGTAAATTATGATGTTGGTGTCGCAGTAAAGGAGCTTTTAACCGGGGATCTTACATGATTAGATGGATTACTTAGGCTTGCCGTGCATGAACATAATCCTACCGTTAGCTTGATTAGCTTTATAGAAGAGTATAGGTTCGTTTATAGTTTGTTAAACATTTGTCTTAGGATATTTTTGAATAACTATTTTATTATATTTATTTATAGAAGAGGTCAGAAATCTAGAGTGAAGTGTGCCAAGTCGTCATGGTCTTTTACGTACTTTACTGCTTTGACAACAAATACATATTTCACGAATAATACGCTATCGACAGTATTGATTCACGACCGTTTCATTGAATATAGTCACTCTAATAACATAGCCTTTATTAGTCAAATAATGTCAGCTTCATCAAAATCTTCTTATGGAAAAGGCTTTTGACGCTCGGGCCGCAACTTTCTTTAAAAAGCTACGAACTGAAACAGCAGCGAGTTTTTACTCTAGCTACGAATGTATCAGAACAGTGCATCGTACGTATGGCTCTTTCTCCGTATGCTGTTTGAGGTATTGCTTGCTCGACTCTAATCGATGTTATCAAACTCTGCTTGTTACGTTCAAATGTCTGTTGTAAAAAAAGATAGTGCTTAATGTAATGCCATTGACTAAATGTGGTAAACGAATAAAAGAGTACGTGTTATGACCACACCATAAAAGTTAAAAATTAAATCTCTCTAGTCAGGAGCCGATCCGAGTCTATGGCGTCTCAGTTTCGTGCACACTTCCAAAAAAGTGCGCCTGTTGAAATTCTCATTTCATTTTTCTTTGTAGATCACGGAGCAGATTCCCTCGAGCTGGTGGAACTGCGCGTGCCGACACACGTGCCGCTGGGCACGCGCGCGTCGCTCTCGTGCCGCTGGCAGCTGGGGCCCGCTGACGTGCTCTACTCCGTTAAGTGGTACAAGGACGGGAAGGAGTTCTTCAGACACGTGCCACGGGACGTCGAGCCTAGGAGGAAGTTCTTGTTACCAGGAGTTGACGTGGAGGTAAGCTTAGTTTGCCACAACGAACCAGGACTAGCTTAGGCTTAGACAGGCTGTAAAAATATAAACAAATGACGCGACTAACGGGCGAACCTGGATATGGGAAAGAAGTTTATGAAAATTGACAGTCGCAACGCAACCTGACTTTGCATCTAGTTGTCGAGTTGTTGTATTAGAAGTTGTATGGTGTGCGGTTTCTCTAAATATCACTCTAGCTAGAGCAGATTTCTCATGTTTCGACAGATAAAAGCACAGCTTTGCAAACTGCTTAATATGGTGAATTATTTGGGAAATATTTGTCAGGAGTACCTAAACAAAGAACCTTGAAGGATTGAAAATTCCCGCTGGATGCTGAGGTGGCTCGGGCTTTTGCTAGTCGGATTATAAACAAGAAAATTATCTAAGTGAATGCAGCAAAAGTTCTTGCATGAAATACAATGTCCTAGCTGCAACTTGTTTGACTTATTTAAATGGAAACCATTATGCATTATGCAAGCAAACCCTACTTGAGTTAAGTGCCAAGTAAATTGCTATAATTAGTGTTATCCTGAAAATAGATTTGCATTAATCAACTGATAATTCATTTGAAAAAGTTTCCAATTAAAAGATTTTTTAATGGGCCAGTTAAATCAACTGGTATGCTTGTAGCCTTAGTCGCATTTTTCATCGCCTGTTTTATTTCCACGAATCAAGCAATTAGCACTGAGGATTTACGCATGTGGTATTAAAGTACAACTGGGACAAGCCTTTACCTATATCAAACCACTTGCTTAATAGGCCGCCACCGGGAACCCTTTTCTCGAACCATCTCGAGGCACTTTTTAACCGACTTCAAAAAAAGGAGGTTCTCAATTCGTCTCTATGTTTTTTTGTACGTATGTTACGCGATATCCCCGCCAATTATAGACCAATTCTGAAAATTCTTTCACTATTGTATAGAAAATGATCCCGAAGGGGTTCCATAATTTTTTTATCCCCAGGGGATTATTATTAATCCCGCAAAACTTAAAATAGGTGTATAAGTAAGGGAATTTGATGTCAGTTTATCGTTTTTTAAAGCACGCCATATTATATCACTTATCAATCGTGTCACAAATGAAACCTAGGGTCTGAAAATTATTTTAGTCACTCTTTCTAACAAAGTTAACAGACTCCTACCGACTACTTGAAGGTTACCCTCGACTACTAGTTGTATGTAGGTAATTTGCCAACTGCATAGTCGAAAATACTGAAATAGCTGACATGGATCTTCCAATGATCTCAACACTTTTTACGGCGAAATAATTACAAGACGAGACATAATGTGAACATTAACCAATGTTTTTGTTCGGATTACTAATTACTTGCCCAAAAAGCCGGCAGCTAATTGGCATTGATAAACCTTCCCAGTACAAATGCGTAGATAACCTAAAGGTGCATATTTAATTGGATTAACCCGTCGAAGCGAGTTTGCTTAGGTCTCCCAAGTGGAAACAATATAAAAGTGGATCGGATATTAAGCTGTAAGGAGGAGCAGGTGTAAACAGAACCGCCTCACGTGTAGGGACTCGTTTCTAGTTTCTTTAATTTGAGCGGGAGCTTGTACGAGGCCAGCAGTCATTTTGATTGGATTATTTTTTGAACGGAATATCCTACTAAAACTATTTATGTACCACGCAATATATCTATAATAATATAGCCGTTTAATTCCCATTTCTTAAGAAACATTAATTGAATTAAACTTATGCTTAGATAAATGATTTGATTGTAACTTAAATAATAATAGATAATTATTAAATATTCTGCGAGCATGTTTTTTTTTAACTATACTTAATAATTTTGATATAATAAAATTTTAAAGTGGTAAATTTTATTTATTCTTCTGAGATGTCCTTAAAGAACATAGGCCTCCTCCAACATGCTTCATTCGTTCCTGTTGATCCGACAGATGGTGCTCTCGATTATTTTCTTATTATTTTATAGATTTTATAGATAACGTGGTAGATTGTTTGCAACAGTCTGCAGTTAGCTCAATTGTAAATACTAGTTTAATTTCTTTATATTATTTTCTTTGTCAATAAAGATTTTATAGATATATACCTATTTAATTTTATTTATTTTAAACTTTGGTTCTTCTGTACCATACAATTTTAATTTCGAAATATTATGCTTTCTTTGCATAATATAGAGGGTGGTGTTCTACTACTCTCCTGGTGACCAACCGTATTGGGACTAACAATATATCTATACTCCGATTCAAAATCCCGGATATTTTCTGTATACAAAGGGGTTACAAACCCCAAGGAATATTGATGGAAATTTGTGGCGTCGTATGGGGGAGGCCTATGGCCAGTAGTGGACGAGTATGGGTTGATATGATGATGATGACGATTATTGGTGGAAAATATTTCACGACATTATGGTATCATCTAAGCAAGCACAGAAGTTCGAAACAATTTTTGGTTTTGAAAGCTTCTATTCATCATTTAATTGACCATTCGTTCGTTTCTGAATTCTAGTTGAAACATTTTTTTGCTTTGTGAGATTATAATAATAATTCAATTTATTTATTCAGATAATTATAAAATCCATTTTGTTAGTAGGCTTATAACTAGAAGTTAGTACTTAAAATTAATAATTGATTTTGTTCTTTTGAGCAAACTATACATTATAGGACAGTCAAATTTTTCAGCTATCGCGGTTAGAATGCTGTTGCTGCTCCCGCGGGTTCTGCTGAGTAGTGAGGCTGACTTCTTTCGCCAGATGGCATCGAAGGTGTCGGTGCGTGCCTGGGCGAACATGGCCGAGGCCTTAAAGAACTGTGTTTTACTTTTCAGTGATAACTTTGCTGTTACCTTGTTGTTTTCTGTTATTGTCATCAGTTTTTGTTAAGTTTTCATAGATAAATATCTCATAATTTTGACATATCTTGTTTTCTAAATCGGAGTTTAGTGGCCTAAGGATTTAACTTTGATGACTAATCAATCATGTACCTACGATAAATAAGGTAATGAACAGGTGTCCGTCTAGTTAGCAGCCCCGCCATAGAATTTGGTGATTTCAACTATGCCAATAAATAGACCCTAAATAGACCCTCCCGGTGCCATAAGTACAATAAATAGTGCCCCAGTACTTTAGGAGATATTTAGGTGTTTCACTGTGGCTGCTATCTTGACGTCTAGTTAGCAGCCCCGCTGATTCCGACGAAACCGTAGCGAAATATGAATCGTGAACTATGCTAATAAACTGTTCCCTACGGTATCTAGTTCTCCTGCAAGGCTCATAAATAGATCCTAAACATCTATTTGTAGGCAAGTATAGAGTCGATAGTTGCGTAACAAAGAAAAACCTGAATTTAAATGTAAATAGTCTACACACCAAAGTCAGCAACGCCGCCGACACAGCCCGGCAGGTTGCTGTCAGCAATATTATTTTATAGAATCATGGCTTCGACACGCCCGCCAACGTCTTGCGACATGTGTGCGACAATGTCTGAGGCATGTCCGCGACAATCCGCGACATGTGAACTGCTGATTTCGTGCCTGTCTCCAATAATGTTGGCCAACCCGGCGATACATGTGAAGCCACCAACCCACCGGGCTGTGTCGGCAGCGTTGGCATCTATCTTTGGTGTGTAGTCTCCTTAAGATTGTATTTTGCTATAGCAGTGTAGGTACGAAAATTCCAAAAATGTAAACGTGTATCGACCGGTGTAATAGGGCGAAATGTACCATGCGCAACGAGCATGAAACGTCAAAAATCTATCTTGTTGCTCGTTGCGAGCGCTTTCTTCCCCGTACTGGCTGCACAAACGTCCGCTGTGTATCACGCGGATGTAACACGTTTCATTACGCCCTGTAACACCCGTCAGTACCTCATACCTACGTCATCATATCAGCCCATACACATCCACCGCTGGACATAGGCCTTCCCTATACTACGCCACAAATTTGTATCTATCATGATTCTTGCAAAACCCACGTTTATAATCACTACGCTTGGCAGGTGGATTGGTGATCGCAGTGTAGGTGTTGATTATACTCAGAAAGAAGCTGCTGCCCTTTCTCTGGTAGTACCTACGTACCCGGTTTTAAATTGGATCTCAACCCAGGCCGCAGGGAATCATATTATTTTTCACAATGCCGTATCTACCAAGTCCTAACACCATAAAAGTGCATTGCTGGTGTTAAAAATAATAAAAATCTAATCCCGTTCTACGAAATAAAAAAGCGATTTGCTAGAAATTTTTAACCTTTGTTTTCAGAAATCGAGCCCCAACGGTGCCAACATAACCCTGTACCCGGCGATCCTGGAAACGGGCGGGCGGTACCGCTGCGAGGTGTCCGGGGAGCGGCCTTTGTTCCCGACTGTGTCCGACCATTCCGATATGGTCATTGTTGGTGAGTCCTAACACTATTTTTTATCCATCGCGGATGCAGAGGCTTAAAACATAACCTGCGACTCATGGGAAAAAATTATGGGATGCTAGTCTGAACTGAACATATTTTTCCAAGCCGAAGCTGTCAATGGAGACAATGAAGAAATAGTATAACACAAGCTCTGCTTAGCGTGGAGTTATACAATGCTGTGTAAATTGTCCAGCATTATTTAAATAATGATAAATAATAATACTTAATACAATATATTACATAGATATATATTTTATTATACATAGAAAATAACCAGAACACCGGAGACAAATATTTTCAGATCGTCCAAATATTTGTCCCAAGGCGGGAATCAAATCCGCAACCTCCTGCGTCGCAGGCGGACCTTCGGCCGGCGCGCCACCTCGGTCGTCATAAATTGAGCTTATGAACTCCGATTTTAGAAATCGTATGAAACGTCACATGTCATTAGACGAATCATCAGGATTACAGAGGTAAGTCACGACATGGTTTAATAGCGCTCGGCGAAAGTGGAGGGGGGTTCTACGCTGGTGTAAAACGGTGTAAAAAATCGACTTCTGCTCATCAAGGTCAGCGCTATTAAACCGTGACGCGACCTGTACCTAACCTACGACCGATGTGGTACGGCGTAGGCCTGCGATGCAAGAGGTTACGGGTTCGATTCCCGTCTTGGAACAAATGTTTGTACGATCTGCAAATATTTGTTCCGGGTGATCTGGGTATTTTCTATAAAAAATATCTATCTATTAAGTATATCAGTCATTTACTACCCGTAACACAAGGTCTGCTTAAGTTGGGCCTTATTTATTTTATTTTATTACCTCTATCATATCAGCCCATACAGGTCCACTGCTGGACATAGGCCTCCCCAGTAAGAAGCCACAAATTACTTCTTTATTAATTACCTCTATAATCCTGATGATTCAAGAGACTCCTTTAAATCCCTTGGCGCTTCAAAATCTTAAACGAGCTTTACAACCGTTAAATGATTTCCATGTTGAGTTTTAATTGATCAAATCATACAAGATTTTCATTACAAACAAACTTTAACCTTTGAAACGAACCTTAGGTAATTGAGGTAAAATTGAAACCGTAAGATAAAATGATGATGGTTCTACTAAAAACATTACCTATCTATTTTTATGCCGCACTTCAAATACTTAGTGGTCTGAAGTTAGCAGCGGAGTTGAGTTCAAACATAATTGAGTTTACTTGAACCAATTGTAAATTTTACATTGCCGGATGGTCCATTACTATATTGCTTCGGAGCCACGTTTAACTGGTTCTCTTGAGTAATCACACTTTACCTTCAATCTATGGAAAATGTTTGTAGCATTGTATTTCAACGGCCCATGGGGTGCGGCGGGCGATGGTCCACCTGAGACGCAGGAGTTGCGGACCGATTCCCGCCTTGGGCCAAAATGTTTGTACGATATTCAAATATTTGTAACGTATTAACGGTATTTTCTATTTACAATAATATCCAGCAATGTAAAGTATTTTATGAAGTAAATCAATATCTACCTTTAACAAAAGCTCTGCTTAGTTTGCTGTGTGAATTGACCAGCATTTTTTTTTATTTAAACCTTTTTTTAAATGCGTTATTTGTCGTCACTAAATCAACATATCTTTTAGTAGTGAAAACCGTTTATTTCGCAATCTTTTCCTCACAAAGTGACTACTCCACAGCATTGCCAGACCAAGGACCGACGATAACCGGTTCACGGTTGCGATACCAGATCGGAGACAGGGTCCACGTGACCTGCACATCCGGCAAGTCACGCCCAGCCACGCGCCTCTCCTGGTATATAAACGGGGAGCCAGCACCGTCTACATCACTCCTCACTCCAACGCAGGAAGTGTCAGAAGACGGCCTAGAAACCACGAGCTTGGCGCTCGACTTCAAAGTCAAACAGAAGCATTTTAGGAAAGGCGATTTAAAGCTCAAGGTTAGTAGCATGATCATCAAAGCTCTCAAAAGAGGGTATACCAAACGTTTTCTTAGTGTCTGATCGAAGCGATGCATGACCCGAGATCTGGTGAGTGTCAGGCGCAGCCACAGAAATCTAAGTGCCATATTATTTAGAATCCTGTGAGCGCCAGCATTGCCATACAGGGATTGCCCCGCTGTATGGCAATGCTGACACTTGCTGCATTGGCAGTCAGTATCTTTGGGATGGTTACCATTGGTATTGATTAGATCAGTTGAGATACCTCTAAATTGTTTACAACAGTGTGCAGTTATCTCAAGTGTTTCAATTGTAAATTGCCATCTGTCAACTGTTTCAGCGTAGTTAGCACCGTAGAAATTGTTTCTATCAGTTATAATTCTTTGTTACTACATAATTGTAGCACATAATCAAGTTATGCAGCAGCTTAGGTAGTGAAAACCGCATTTACGATACGAAAAAATAAACGTCAAATAATATTCATGCCAAAGCTCTACATTTTCCGATAGCACGCGATGAGCACTTGACCTGTTTGTTGCAGTGTCTAGCAACAATAGCAACGGTGTATTGGCGGAGCAACGAAGAGAGCGTCCAAGGCGAGCGGCCGAGAGGTTACAGCAGGTCCCGAGAGTTTGGCGAGGGCTCCCGGGCCGACAGGGTCCAAGCTGCCAACAGGCCCAGTGCGGCTTACCACGCACCCACTTTACTACTCCTATACGTGACCACATTCCTACTCGCTACGAACTTACTGTGAAATGACGCTTATGTGACTGTGTAAAAATGCTGTGAAGTGTTGTAAGATATTGTTTTCATGCGAATTTTTTTTTTTAACGTAAGGTGTATTTTTAACTAAGTCCGGGTCGATGAGCGTTTATGACTATATTTGATTGTGCTTTGAATTGGGAAGTCTTCTTGAAGTTTGAAAGGAAAAATAAACCGTTATTTTTATGCTTGTAGCTAAACATGACCAAACCTTTATTTATGTATTATACATATGTAAATATATTTATATTATTAATATATATTTATAGTTCCAGTAAATATGTAGGTTCACACCTTACAGCGCTGTAATATATTTTTACAGTCATAAAGCAAATATTTGAATAATCCATATTAAATGGTTATTATTTTGAAATATATAATTATACAAGCAGCGTTATGAACACAGATGGGTAGAAACGCTTTAAATAAATAATGAGAAGTTCAGAAACAAATTCAAACACAAATAATATATTTTGCAGAATTCTTATTGTTTAGGTGAAAACCTCAGGATTCCAAAGAAAGTTTCTTTGACCAAAGCAAATAAAATATAAAATTAGGTAGGTACCTACTAGAAACTACCTACTGAGCTAACCTATTATGCTATAGCCCTTAGATTACATATATACTATCTTAAGAGCTTATTTTAAGTTCTTCGTAGATAGGTAATCAAAAAGTTTTACATATCATTACGTGATATATGTATATATACAGTCCTGTTTGTAGGAACTTGAAAATAAATGGAATTGTATGTAATAACAATAAGATATATAGTAATCTAACGCAACATTTTATTTTTTGCTCAGTAATAATTTTATATTGCTTTTCTGCTGTTTACAGAGCCTTTGTAACATAATGGAGTTGTGTGATGAACCTATGTGAAGAAGTGAATCTGCAAGTATTAGGATTTCTCAGTTCCTTATGAAACTTCAAGTTATTTGATTTTCCTGTTCCTGTTTTCTTTGTCATATAGCATTTTTGCAATAAAACTTAGTGCAACAGAAATACAACGAGTTTAATACATTCATTGCCCAGCCCAGCCTTCGCGATGCGACCCGAAGAAGTGGTGGCTTAGAGGGATGAAAACGCAGACGGGCATTTGCATCCTAGGCAATGAAATTGTTAATGAAGGTACCTATCTATTATACATACACGCAAAACCTTCTTGACAAAAATAACTTAGTAAAATATTTAACATTCTTTTTATGAATCGTGCATCGTGCAGATACATAATGTTACCGTTATTTAAAAACCTTGTAAGCTTACCTACATTAAGATAAACCATTTAATTATTATTTAAGCTATTATAGTTAAAACTATATCTTAATGTAGAGATATAGTTTAAAAAGCTCTAACCGGAAGGACAACCAAATATCTAAAAAGTTTACATGTGTTCGCTAAGAATATTGTTGCTATTGTTATAATTATTGTATAGATAAGTTAATATTGTAGGTAAATAAATTTATAGATACAGAATGAAATATTCATTTGTAGTTTCCAAATTCAATTATTATTAAACAAAATGTGATGATTGTTGGTTTTTTTACTGATCCCCAAAATGACCTGATGATTGCTTCTCAGGACACTGATTTATATCGTGTACAAAGTTTTTTGTCACAAGCGTTACTGCACTAGAAATCTGTAGTTGACAGTACCTTGGCTACTCTTTTTTTTATCTGAATATGGGACGAATGCGGAATGAATTCGCCATTGAATTTGATTTTCTGTGTTCGGGCTACTTTGGGCCGAAGCCAGTGGGACGAATGCGGAATAATTGTTTTCTTTCAGATTGAAAAATATTCTTCATGTTATTCATGGCCCAGAACTTCATAGATGCCAAATTTCAGTCCGATCCATTCGGTAGTGTTGTCTCATGTCATAGTTATATATCTTCTGATCCACAAGGTAACATCATTATAAGCTGTCACCTTTATAATGTTATTTGCAGCGACTAACCTCTCTATATTCATCGTGTATAGGCTGATATGATATACACGTCCACAGCTGGACATAGGCTCCCCCATACAACGACGCCACAAATAGCGGTCCTGAGCCGCCTCCATCCATCGACTATTTCTATGTTAATTGCATTATACTATCTACGGTACTCGATCACTAGTTCTGTCCGTTTCTAGAAACATATTTTTTTTTTGCAGTATCATTTTCAACAGCTTTTTAACAGAAGGTCTATTTGAAAAATTGAAGAATATAAATACAATAGTATAACAGCTTATTTTTTTATTGATACTAATTTATAGTATAAAATTTGACTGGTCTAAGCTCTATTTTGTAGTCCGAGAGAAATAAAATTATTAAAATCTGAAATCTGCCGAAGTTTGAGTTAAAAATATAGTGATTTAATTTTAGAGTCTATTTTCGTTTTCTAACTCTACCTTATAAGTTTTAGTACACTCGCCATAGGCTAATTATGTAACTGTATAATTAGGATTCTGGAGAATTTTATTCAGGAGATTTATTTAGGGAGGGAAACAAAATAAATCTCTTTCGATATGACAAACAGCTATTACCAAAGTTCTGCGATAAAATTATTATGTAGATGCTTTGAGTTCGTGCTCATAGTATGTTGAAGGAGATTAAAATTACCACCGCCAACCAGTGTCCTGAATACATTTATTTACCTACCTTAGTCGTTCTTTGCCGATCGCTTTCGGTTTAGACAATAATTATTCAAAGCTTTTGATTGCAGGGCTCTTTGGAACCATTTTTACCTCAAATTTACCTCAAATTATGTTTATCAATAACGAAAAATTACAAAACGTAAAACTTTGAAAAATATTTTTTAGCAAAGGCGTCTGCTGGTCAGGGAGGTCTGGTGAGTCTGGTCTGATCTGGTGCAACGCATCAGCTTTCCAATACAGCGGGGCTAAGCAGCCAGCGTCTTGGGATACTTCCGATTGGTATTGATTTAGATCAGTTGAGCTCCCTCTAGAGTGTCTCCAATAATCTGCAGATTGTTTTATGAGATTTGTTAATGTACCTTTTTTTTAAAGGCATAACATTATTTCACGTTATACCTATAGTCCTTACTTGAGCTACGTTGGTATTACTCTTTAGTTTGAATACTTGCATAATAGGTACTTTGTTGTAGGAACATAAGAGTAGTATAGTATATTATCATTTGCCGTACGAAAACCTGCATCAAAGATGGCAGGCACCCGCATAAACCCATGAAGCCTGTAAGGTGCATCGCGAGTCACGAATTCCTGCAGGTGTCGCCGTATGATACATGTACAAAGTCGCCGTCTGTAATTTTACCGGAACACAGCAATTTGTCACGGCCGAGTACAGCGAGCTTCCGGGCTGAAGGCATTCCTATACCAACTTAGATGAGTATTGCGCCTAGATTTCTTTAGTACTCTAGTAGATTAGTACTAACTTAGGTATAGTCAACAATGATAGTAACTTAGTACTTCTTCAAGCATTTTGTTTCGTGAATATTAATAGGGATGGTGTATGCAGCAAATTGCCACTTTAATAAGGTGCCTATTTATAGCTCCCTAAGTGATGCCAAGGGCAGTTAAGAACAGCTCCCTTTCGGATAATCTGAATTCTAGTGAATTCACTAGAATTCCGATTTTATCATTGTTTTAAAAATATTCACTAAAATTATGTAAACCAGCGCTCTTTCACAAATACCCAGGTTTTTGTGTGCATCATGCTTAGTCAGGACCTGTTAGACCAACACACTCGCTTTCGTCTACATACAGAGTGGGCTACTTAGTACCATTGGGCCTTGGGCACCTACCCAATGCTCATTTGTGTTCGTTAGTACCTAATGTTCACCTGTGTTTTGTCTATCTACCTGTGTACGTGATAGAACTTTGTCTTTGCGTGGTCTATGTCTATAAGGTGCCTAATTTTGTTTTTTAAACTATTTTGTCAATTAAATTTTATTTCTTTCTTTCGTTATTATAATCAAACAATATTACAGGTTGATAATCAGAGAGTAGAAGATTTCAATATAAAGAAGAAGAAAACTCTCTAATTCCCTCGAGTTTGAATCAAACCTGGTTACCAATAACCCGGCATCTCTTCTTCCTGCCCCTATCCCACTATAGGTAAGGTCGGCACCAAGCGTGGGTCACTAATAACCCGGCAGCCAATACCAATACTGACTTGTTATCAAAAGCGCAATAAGTGGAGCGGGTTACACACTCGTAAAATCTGGAATCTATAGAATTACAAATCTGTAGAGTTGGGAATCTGTTGAATTGGAAATATGTAAAATTAAGAGTCTGTAGGATTGGGAATATGGAGAGAGAGGAATCTGTAAAAAAAATCTGTAGAATTGGGAACGAACCTTGTCATGGAATAACTAATGCGATAACTAGTGCGGTTACCCGCACTAGTTATTGCGCTTTTCATAAGGAGGGCAGAATAACCCAGTTTAACCAATAACCCGGCATCGGCTGTATAATAATTCCCGGATCACAGCGCCATCACATAGCGTGCACTGTATACGTTTGCTGCATTTTTTGCATAATGCACTTACTGACGGACGCTCGGCAGCGCCCCCCACCCCAATCCCCCCTTTTAACCCCAATTTCATTATCCCGGACAATTCACAAAACTGTATTAACAACGATTATGATAAATCATAAATTACGGTAGTCTGTTTTATTGAACATTTTAATTATATTTTGTATTCGCATTACCCGAATCAAACAGTATTGTTTCACTGTTTCGGAATTAAGATTGATGAGTAATGTTTATTGGTAGGTTTCAGTAAATTTTTGGCTTTTCTATTTTGAACTTGATCGATTCTATGCTATGTTTGGGGCGGCTTATGTTCAGCAGTGGACGTATACGGGCTGATGATGATCATAAGCTTGTAAGATTAATCCAAAATTTTACAAAAAGGCCTTTGCCGTAAAAAAATCATGGAAACAAAAATATAGTTTTAAATAAATCATTTAATCATTAAAAGTTTTGAATAATAGTTACTTTAAAGCTTTCTAAAGCTTTTTTCCCAATTTTAAGTAAGTTTCCCTTCATCTTTAAAAGTCAAAATTATAAGGAAAACATCTTATATATAAAATTTCCATGTCACAATGTTAGTTACCGTACTCCTCCGAAACGGCTTTACCGATTTTTACCAAATTTTATATGCGTATTCAGTAGGTCTGAGAATCGGCTACTATCTATTTTCCATACCCCTAAGTGATGGGTTGAAGGCAAAACAACGTTTGCCGGGTCAGCTAGTATTATATAAAATGAAACGAGCTAACAATGTAATATTGCATTTATTGCAAAAATATTACAACTTTAAACATTTTCACAATGTTACGTTTAATACCAGTCGCCTGGTTGTTCCCCTAGGACCCATGTTGTGTCCCCTGCACGAAATTGCAATTTCAACCATACACATACCCAAAGTAAAGCACAGAATTGAATAAAACTGCTAATGTTTTGTAGAAGAGTTATTAAAACCAGTTATTTTCCTTTTTTCCATAGAAAGCACTAAGCTGTAGAAGGATAATTACCGTAGGTAATGCTAGGACATTAAAAACTGCAACGATATTTTCTGTTAGTACATTTTCAGTGATTTTAAGTTCATCTTTATTAAAATTGCAAACGATATAAAAACATTTTCATTTCACTATATTTACACGATACCCAAAATACGGCCTGTCAAGTCCTGTCTGACTCTTCTTCCTAGCATTTGTAAACACGGACACTGTTTAGGCCTACATTTAGCATCATATATAACTAAGCAAACTCTTTATTTACAAAGAAAATTACAATTAAAGAACAGAAACAAATTAGAACTAGTATTTACATTGCCATACAATTTTCTATGTAATTGACCTGTAACTTGTATAAGATCTTTTATTAATGTATTTATTTTCTAGTACAATAAAGTGTTCATTCATTCATTCATTCATTTATTCTTGTAATGTTATTATGAAAAATACTATGAACATCTGCAGGCAAACAATATAGAGGTAGCTCAACTGATCCATATCTATACCCATGGGAAGTCTCCCAAGAAAATGGCTGTATTGCCCCAATATAGGTAGATATGTCAATGCTGATCCTCTGCGGAATAACAGAATAACTTGTAACTTGTATCAATTGTGGCACTGATTTGTTACAAATTCATGCCAAATAGTCATAACATAAAAAAAATGATTTTGTCGCATATCAATGCAAATCTTAACGCAGCCCATCATTTTAACTCTTGGAATGAACAACCAGCAACTGATGGTTCCTATTTTTGTGTCACGTCATCACTACATACATAGTATAAAACAAAATCTCTTCCCGTTGTCTCTCTCTCCTTATATATTATTATGCTTAGATCTTTAAAACTACGAAATTGATTTTGATGCGGTTTTGTTAATAGATTGAGTTATTCAAGAGCAAGGTTTATATGTATAATTGGCACCCGTGCGAAACTGAGGCGGTTCGCTAGTCTATATTATAAACAAAAGCTATTCGCATTTGTTCAGCGTTGGGTGGCGTTGGGGCTGTAATTTCGTTAGTAAAGAAAGTACATAAAATTGTTCGTTGTTTTCTAAAAGAGGGAAGGAACGTAGTACTACATAGTACTATATAGTAGGGAGCATAGTATTGCGTCACAAGCTAAGTAACGTTTTTTGATTGGTAAGTTCGTGTACGTTACGTGCCAAAGAGGAGAGAGAAAACAGCTCAACAATATGGTGGTGAATCTTCTCCTTATTTACTCTGGAGGTGAGGCATGGGTTACGTTTTTAAAGTGTTCCGATGTTTTTGGCGGACCCTCATTTACATAGTTATTATTACCTCCAAACGATGATTTTAATAAATTAATTACCAAAATACTCGTCTGCTTTCCTATTCAAAGCTCCGTTCAAAGCTACTTTTTGTAGGCCTACGCCCTATCATTTGACGAAAAAAATGAAAAAGCGAGTACTTAATTTTTTTATATTTGCGGTTTAAAGATTTATTTTCTCATAAAATAAAAATGTTCATTTATAATGAGATACAAAATTCCTTAAAATAATGCTTAAGCTAGTATTACGGAGCACCTCAGGGGCCGGTAGGCCGTATAGTAACTATCTACGTATATTTATGTAGGTATAACTTTTAAATTACAATAGAACGATCCACCACTCCTAACATATAGTTTATTTGTGTACAATTTCAAAACTAGGAATACAGATAACGGCGTGGTTGCATTACATTTAACGGAATAGGTTAAAGATAACACTTGGGTATATACTAAGTACAATATTTGCAATTAATCACTCGACTCGGATAAAATTGGTAGTCGCTGTCAGTAATACCATTTACAGATTACGCTAGTCGTCATCGCTACTGTGTAGTAACATCAGTCCGTGCTGCCAACTCTGACTAGTGGATTTGTGTTGTGTCCCATGACTCACCCTCTATGCACCTCAATGCACCAAACCCCTGCGCCGATAAGGAAAACGAGGGAACAAATTTAAATGGGAAATAACTGGAAATGGCTCACGCTATTGTTCCCAATATCCGAGGGGAGATATTGAAGCAATATCTATCAAACGATTAGCCGTTATTTATTCTGCCTGAGAATTCAAAACAAACGCTGTTCCATTCCATTAGGCCTGACGTCTACCAAATATAGGATAGAGAATGACGGTAGAGTCAATTTTTTTTTCTGCCATGAAGATGAACGTAATATCTTTATTAAGGTCCGATATTAAGGAATAATTTATTATGTTTAGTGTTTATTTGCTTTGAAATTATTCTGTAAGTTCAGAAAACAATAAAGAAGTATAAAAATAAATAAATAAAAATCACTACACTGTTAAGCTTCTATAAATGATAAAACAATCATCTACATATATTGAACCTCCGCTTGACAGAATTCAAAGACTTGTAGATACTTTTAGATATTCACAAAGATAGCAAAAATTTACAGTTAATAATCATCCCTACTTTCATCACGCTTCGGTAAACAACTCGCCGATTCGGATAATGGAGGGAGTTGTTGGTTGCCAACTGATAAATTTCCTGTCGTTTGATTACAGCCCCGGTTACCCTTGCTATTTCAAAGACCCAAAAGAGCCATCAACGATATCTTAGCCCATTGATTTAAGCGCTGCAAATTATACCTACCTCTTACGGCGTAGCACTTTGCTACGAAAATTTACTTTTGGTTTATGTTGAAAAAAGTGATTTCATGAATGTCTTCTTTTTGCTAGTTTTTTATGTCTCGTACTTCTTCCTCCACAAAGGATTGTTAAACCAAAATATATGAGACGCATTTTAATAAGTTTTAAAACCTTTCTTTGACCCAAAAACACAAAACAGTGGCGTATAATTTTATTCGAGTCTCATTGTGAAAAGTTACCATCGCGCTTGTTAACTCCCCAGACACAGCATAAATGCACGTAGAACTTTATTTAAAACGCAACGGTAAGTAGGAAGTTTATAAATTAACTTATTACTGTGACAGCGTTTTAAGAATACCAAATTTTATTTAAAATCTAACCGCTTTGTTTTTGTCGCATAATGGACTTGCCATGTGTGCAATTGGCCGGATGCCCACACAAAAGCATCTCATTCTTAGAATCTCCGAGACTCAGTTCAAGAAGACTGCCTAAACTTGCTGGAAAGTTGACCAACCGCCCAGATTAATGGATATATACGGGCCTTGCCGTATTGTTTCTTGCCTTGCAAGCAAAAATAATTCAAGCTATAACAAGATTCTGAACTTTTATAAAATACTCGTTGACTTGAACTTACCTTCTTTGCATAATCTTGAGACAGACGTATTTTTACTAACTTATGCAATATAATTTTTTTTAATTAAGAAAATTACAGTCAAATAATAGAACTAGTATTTACAATTGAACCAATTGAGCCAACTGCAGACTGTTACAAACAATCTACAGATTTTAAACGAATGTTTTTGTGAACTATTCTCTGTTTGGACGGAGACAGTCCTTGTCGATTCAAGGGACTTGCTTGAGAAACGAGCGTGCTTGAATACGTGGGTGGGTGGGTACGTATAAAAATCTGCAACTATATTATTATCTACTTACTGCTGCCCGCGCCTTCGCCCGCGTTTTATAGGGATAAAAAATAGCCTATATGTTATTCTAGGTCCCAAACTATACCTATACCAAATTTCAGCCCAATCGGTTCAGTAGATTTTGCGTGAAAGAGTAACAAATATGCATACATCCATCCATCCAAACTTTGACATTTATAATATTAGTAGGATTTTAACGTGATCGAATCCGGAATACGGAAATCCATCCAAAAATAAAGGAGTAAAGGTTCTCGAGCGGTGGCTACAATGCAATGCGAAACGGAATCTTGGGAGACCATCCACTGGACCGACGACATCGGCGACGGAGGCGGCTCAGGACCGCTATTTGTGCATATGACGCCACAAATAGCGTTGTGGCGTCATATGCGCGAGGCCTATGTCTAGCTGTGGACGTGTATTGGCTGATATGATCTAAATATTTTAAACCGAAACAAAGTTAGTTTTTGTATTTACCTAAATGCTCGAATTTGGGGTACAGCTCATTCGAACATAGTTATATTAAGTTCCGGCTCGACGAATAGTGAAATGGTGAAATCCACGTTGGCTCACATAGTTTCACAAATTGAATAAATTTTAATATTCTCTTTTAAGCCTCTGTCAAGGGATAACTGAGATAAAACTGAAAACTCATCTAGCGCCGGCCGGCATCACTCGTCCTGATTAACTAAACTTTTGGCTTTTACTAGGTAATTAGTTTAATTTCCTAACAAACAAAGGACTACCATGTACCTGTGACTTATGGATGTAACTAACTTAAACGGGGATACAGGCACCAACAGCAATGTTTACACGGGGTTAAACGTGTTTAAACCTTATTTAAAATTATAGACTGCCAGTAATGTACGAGATTTTTACAAGCTTTGATTTAACTTGCAATGTATGTAGGTATGTTTGTTCGGGTGGAATCTTGCAACTCAATTCCTCAACCGATTGAGGTAAAATTTGGCAGACTTATGTAAGTTTGTTAACAAAGTCATGGTACCATAGAGCTGGTCTGATGATGGACACCGTAGACCACCATAGGAACTCCTAAACGAAACGACTTAACCACGTCGAATTTGGGTTCATTGGATTTGTCTTCCATAGCACTTTGGTCCTAGATGATATAAAAGCTTGTATTAAAGATTTTTTTTAAAATTCAAAAAAAATATTTTACTACTACACTTTTTGAGAATATTAGCAATAAAACTACCCTACTATTATTATAAATGTTATATAAAAGTTTGTAAGAATGGATGTATGGATGGATATTTGTTACTCTTTCACGCAAAAACTACTGAACCGATTAGGCTAAAATTTCGTATGGGTATAGTTTGAGACCTGGAATAACATATAAGGCTACCTTATATGTTATTCCATGCTTTTACCCCGATAAAACGCAGGCGACGGCGCGGGTAGCAGCTAGTTTTCTATATATTATACACTACACTGGTAAGTAATGCCTGTCGCAAGACAATCTTTGATGATGCTGAGACCGTTTGCTGCCTCAATAGTTTCAGGTTCAGGCAGACTTATACCAAACAATGGGGAAGACTGGTGATGATGTCGAATGACTTACGATGAGGGGGTTACGTAAATTAATTAACCAGGATATGTAAGAAACAAAAAAAGACAATACTAACCTTTTAAACTATTCTTGGGGATGCTTGTCCAGGTGGTGAACCTTATTACGTTCACTGCTGTACAAGCATTTATTGGTTTCTTCTTCATAGATTATCAAATTCATCAAAATATTTATTTATTTGTATGGAAGAAGAAGAAACCAAGCAACCAATGACTTTGTTTACCTACTAGTTATAGTATTAGGTATATAGTAAAGGTTCTCGAGTGGCGACCGCGATGCAATGCGGGAAGACCTCCCACTCGATGGACCGACGGCGAGGCGGCTCAGGACCGCTTATTCGTGGCGTTAGGGGGAGGCTTATGTCCAGCAGTGGACGTGTACGGGCTGATGATGATATAGTATTAGGTATAAAATCTGTCAGCTTTTGCTTTGAACGTGCAAATCTTATATTTATATATCTTATTATCTTATTCTTATCCGCACTGATGCCAGAGCGGGCCTGTCTTTTCGTCACCAAGTGTAAAACAACAAAATAATCCAAAATTTGTCAAGATAACGTCATATAAAACCATTGCACAAGGACGAGACGACATGCCACGTATTCAAGATTCAATTAAACTTTTTATAAACGTCCCACTTCGCTCTGGTGGAAGGGTGGAACCCATGTATAGATTAGGTACCCATAGTAAGAAAAAAAATTAGTTTCTCTTATTAATCCTACTATTATTATAAATGTCAAAGTTTGTGAGTGGATGTATGGATTTTTGTTCCTCTTATCGCAAAACTACTGAGCTGATTGGGCTGAAATTTGGTATGGGTATAGTTTGGGACCTGGATACCGATAAAAAGCGGATGAAGGCGCGGGCAGCTGCTAGTATTTCTAAAGGTAATAAGGTTGATTTTGTTAGTCATGTTAAACTTACCAGAGCATCATGCTCGCATGTGCGACAAAGCCCTCAATAAAGAAAAAAAGAAAAACATATTTCTCACCTAATCATAAACACTCAACTAAAGTTGTGTCTAAGTTATATACTAAAACATCGTTCGAGATCCCGACACCATCTATATGTACTTCCATTTATTTTAACCCTCCAAAGTTTAATTTCATAAACTAGCCCCAAGTTTTGTTTATTGAACTTTGAACTCCCGTTATATAACTTAAAAGCCAAGCTGAAGTTAATTAGAAACAAGTGAAAATTAAGCGCTACAAATAATCGCGAATGCTCTATAAACTACGCGGTTATAGGATACTCCTACCAGAGTTTGCAGTTGCTATGCCACTTCGGATTGTGTATAAAGGTTTTATCTGTAAATACTGGAGAAACTTTATAAGCAAATAAAATTACAGTTTATGAAACGAAACAAATCAGAACTTGTATTTATAGTATTTGTATTTGTGGTGATATCCGATGGGAAGTAAAGGTTCTGGAGTGGCGGCTACGATGCAACGCGAAACGGAGTGTTGGGAGACCATCCACTCGATGGACCGACGACATCGTAGCGGTCGCAGGGAGTCGATGCATGGAGTCGCCTCAGGACCGCTATTTGTGGCGTCGTGTGGGAGAGGCCTATGTCCAGCCGTGGACATGTATGGGCTGATATGATGATGATGATGATTTGTGGTGTAAACAGACCTGCGTGAGCTACAAGCGGAGGACTGGCGGGAAATTGAGCAGGACTGGGAAAAACGACGATTTCTCTTGTCCGAGACCAAGACACACTTCGGGTCACTGAGCCATACGAGTAAGTCCAATAATATTTACGATTACTTGAGCTAACTGCAGACTGTTGCAAGCTTACAACCTAGCCAGCGTCTTGGATGCTTCCTATTGGTATTAATCGGAAGCGTCCCCAAGTCTATACGAGATGCTGTCGTAGACATCACAGACTCTTCGCCTATCACACTCCGCGAACACGGCATGCTAACCATGCCCCAACACTACGCACGCTCAAACTATTGAATAAATTTCTAATCGAGTTCCAACATGTAGACCTGTTCAATGATAGCCTAGCTGCCATTTATATGTATCTGAGAATGTACTTAAATTAATTAGTTTTAAACCTTATCTAGGTTTAAAACTAGCAATTTGGTGTAAACTGTACGCGACTATCAACTTTTAATAAATAATGTCTAAGACGCTGGCTGCATTGTCCTGCTGTATGGCAATGCTGACTGTCCCTGTTGAACTAAGAAGACTAAAAGACCTGTTGACTGTCTCACCAGCTCTTGATTCATACGTCGACGTCGCTTCAAATGGACGCTCTGAAAAATTGTTGAAAATCATGCGAGCCGCAGTACCCCAAGGACCCAGGGTATAGGCGGTGTCGAGACCGGCATATTTGCTCCTTGAGATTCTCAGCCAAATCTAAAATACTTTCTTCTAAAAGTTTGTACTCATGTTTATTTTGGATTATCGAATCTGTAGCTGGAAAGGCACTTTACAAACTTTACAAAAGAAAATTGCATCGGCAAAAGATCTCTTACTAAGTTAGATTATTTAGTTAGATTCATTGTTCCTGGAATCGTGGAAAACACTAATAAACAGATACAGTTGTCTGAATAGACTTATCCTTAATTACTACATTACTTTTATCAAATGATGAAAACTAATTAAAGAACCATTAGGTATACCAACCAACCTACTTGAATTATACTGACAAATTTATTAGAGAATTTACGTCCCTATGAATTTCATAAAGTATATTTCTATGTCTATAATTTTCTCCAAAAGCTATGGAATGTAGTGGGGAAGTTTTTGATTTTAAACTTTTGAACAATGAAGTTGTTGGACACAGTTCTGTGAATAATTAAGAATTCGTTTCGTCTAATAATGGTAGCTTCATAATTTAATCCGCCCCTCTACGCCCTAAGAACTGAGACCTCTATTTGAATTGTGATAAAATGTCACGACCGTTCGATGTACATCATCATATCTGCTCATACACGTCCAAAGAGCTGCGGCGCACCCCTGCGGATCGAGAGTCAGGCATGGCAGTGAATGTGTTAAGGCTCAGTAAAGAGTTATATCCTAACAATCTGAAACATTAGTTATATTAATACCACTTGTTATTTTGAAAGAGATATTTTCATTTTTAATGGTGAATATAAAATTTCTCGCCGTCGAGACAAGTCCTGCGCCACCGCCCTCTCGCGGCCTTAATGATGATTTACTCTCCCTGGCTCCCTCGGGCGGTGTAATTTTCCTTTAGTAAGGCACACTACACGCCGTATCCCAGCCTAAAGTGAAAACAAATGAAGTAAGGCTTCGTTTAATCATTCATCCGCGCGCCACAGTGAGCACCTTCATTGAGATTTATCCTCCCTTTTATCGGTCAGAGCTGGACGTAAGAGTGTTTTATGCGCCTCGGATGTTGGACCTTTGTAGAGATTAGTAGGTGAAATATATTATTTATCTCTATTAACGCAAGACACAAGGCCGCTTTGTTGTCTTGGAGTTTCCATGGAGACAATCCCGCTCTAGCTTTCTAGATTGTAACAATTTGTTACATAAGTTACGATCTAGGATGCTACTAAAATAATTATAGAATGTTTATGGTTGAATCCATTTGTGTTTCAAGTTCATTATCCAACATAAGTAATATTCGGTAACACAGTTACTATACCTACCTACTTTAACTCCGTCAATTCGGTTGTAAAAACTTTGTAACTTTGTGAGAAGCGGTTTTTAGTAGTTATCAAAGGAAACCTCGTTAGTCGCAAGAAAGTTTATAGAATTTAAAATTTTGCGTTCCGCCCTATGCGTCTAATATTACCGTTGTTTTGTAATGTTACCACTAATATCTATAACTATTATTGCTCCTAATCAGTTCTTGCTCTTAGACATATGTAATAATAACGATTTATATACATATGTATAAGGTTTCAAATCTGGTGTTTCGCAAGCTCGTTCAATGAACCTATGCGACTGAAAAAAACTAGGGTACCTAGGGATACATTACTACTAGGTTTAAGTACCTACATGTTTAATTTAGTTAAAGGGCTAATACGACGCCATTTTATGAAAAGGATCGGTATAGGATTTCGCGTTCATATGAGCAGGACAGAGCAAAGCGTCGTAAGCGCAAAAACCATGTTTTTATTTTTTTACTTATAGTATTTTTTACTTTTGTTTTATATTCTGTTTGTGTACTGTACAAAGTATCAAGGCTTATTTAAAGTATTGATTGAATAGCGACGTTTTATTGTACAGTTTAGAGTTAAATTAGTTTTTTTTTCTATCGGGAATATTTTTTTTAAATGTAATTAATTATATATTTAAGTAAGGGGTTTTGCGGGCAATGCTTCACTTGGCGCGCGGAGCTCCGAGAGGCAACATAACTGGCGGGACTCTGTCGGTGTTGCTGTGCTGACCAATCTCAATGTCAAGGTCGAGTATTGTGGTGTCCTGAAGATGAATTAATTAATTAAATAAATTAATTATATATGTTTTTTTTTATTATTGTTAATCAACGAGTTTTAATGGGTTTTGTTATATAACTTTTTATTGTATTGTGATTAATTAGGTTTGACCAATTTTTATATTTTAAATATTTAGTGTTTGTTGTGTTACACTTTGACTGATATTTTATTTTATTTTTAATGTAGATTTGTTTTGTTAAAATTGGATTTTTGTGAATAATAATGTTAGTAATAGGTACTCTATTGCATTGGGTACGCCTGTAATAATAGAAGTACATGTTTAATAAATAAATATATAAATAATTGTCTCGTGGAGAGACGAAACTAGTAGACAACTTACTTTGATGAATACTATCAGAGAAGGTTATACGCGGAATTGTTACTAAATATTTTTTCATTCTAATATTTAAGTAAATATTAATTATATATTTAAATAAATATATTTAAGTAATCGTGTTTTCGAAACACTAGCGTTCTAGCATCAATCCTGAACTATAACATATATTAATCTCAAATTAAATGCTTCAGTATTCAGATATGATCGCTGATGCTAATCGATTTCAGGTATAACTGGCTCTTATGTACATATGTTGAGATTAAAGAAGCTTTATTTCTCATAAAAACTATAGAAGTTCATTTACAATGAGAATAAGTAATTCGTAAATAAAGTTTAAATTACCTCTAGGACTTACTTATACATAATTGTAGGTAATCTAAGTTCTTATATAATAGTGCTTTATAACATAATATGTTTATGTTTAAGTTAGTTTGCATGTTTATGTTTAAGTTAGTTTACATGTTTATGTTAGTTATTTAGTACCTACATGACAATGCGTGGTTATTGTCAATTGACTCATCGAATCCGCAATCAATCAGTGATCAGATCAGAGGGAAACCGATAACTACAAGAAAAATAAAGTATCAAAGCATTCGTTGCCAAACCAAAGCCAACATCAAAGTAACAAAAACAGAACCCTACGAGTACGGGCAAAGTCATGGAAATTTCATTATAGCCGCACAGCGTAGGACCATCGGTAAAATAAGTGTATTTGCTGACGTTTATTATTCGCTTTGGGCTTCGGGCTCCGTAATTAATACTCTTGTGGAATTTTTCGAATGTGTAAAATAGTTTCCAAACTATGGATACCTCGTACTCTTCAGAATATTATTCTTCTTACCGCTATTTAATAATTTGACGGCCAATGTGGCGCGGCGGGCGAAGGTTCGCCTGCGACGCAGGAGGTTGCGGGTTCAATTCCCGCCTTTGGACAAATGTTTGTATGATCTGCAAATATTTGTCCTGGTTGTTCTCGGTATTTTCTATGTATGTTAAAAAATATCTATCTAAGTTAATATATTGCGATAGGTATCAGTCATCGCTAATACCCATAACACAAAAGCTCTGCTTAGCTTTGGCTTTGGGCTAGGCTAGATGATGCTGTGTTGATTGTCCAACATTATTAATTTATTATAAAACTAACTTTATAGACATACTCCCCTTTTTATTGTTTTATGATTTCACTAGCTGCTGCCCGCGCCTTCGCCCGCGTTTTATCGGGATAAATAATAGCCTATATGTTATTCCAGGTCCCAAACTATACCCATACCAAATTTCAGCCTAATCATTTCAGTAGTTTTTGCGTGAAAGAGTAACAAATATCGATACATCCATCCATACAAACTATCACATTTATAATATTAGTAGGAAGTAGGATATTATAATTATTTATGTGATTACTATAGTTACGTCCTAGGATTTGGCCTTCACTTGTTTTGGTGTGATTCGTGTTTTTTGCGATAGGACTTTCAGCATTCTCATTGCCCTAATCAAACTAGTAGCGATATCTAGCGGTGCGTAGAGGAAACAAAACCGTAGAACTTTGTCCCGTAGGACCGGAAACGGAAAATAAGGGAAATGAATTAACATATATTATCTGTGTTCGTGTACAAACATTAATTCACGCTTTAACAAAAATAATCTACATGATATCATTTGAATCAGACATGGTAGTAATAAAACTCAAGGTTTTTTTTATTAAGTACTAGCGACCCGCCCCTGCTTCGCACGGGTGCAAATTATACATTAAACCTTCCTCTTGAATCACTCTATCTATTAAAAACCGCATCAAAATCCGTTGCGTAGTTTTAAAGATCTAAGAATATATGGGGACAGACAGACAGCGACTTTGTTTTATACTATTTAGTGATGTAGTAATGTATGTATGTAGCACATTGTTTTACGTAATACCTACCTCCGAAACCAAAAACCGAATCACAAAATTACCCGGGCTTGTGGCGTACATTATGGCGCGGGGTGGGCGATGGTCCGTCTGCGATGAATGCAGGTTACGGGCCTTGGGATAAATGTTTGTCATCATCATCATCATCATCATCAGCCCATACACGTCCACTGCTGGAAATAGGCCTCCCCCGCACGACGCCACAAATAGCGGTCCTGAGCCGCCTCCATCCATCGACTCCCTGCGACCGCTACGATGTCGTCGGTCCATCGAGTGGATGGTCTCCCATGTAGGGGGGGATTTGCCATAATCACCACGCTTGGCAGGCGGATTGGTGATCGCAGTGTTGGTGTTTAAAAATACTCAGAAGGAAGCTGCTGCCCTTCCTCTGGTAGGTTCCCTTAGTCGGCTTTTACGACATCCACGGGTTGAGTTGGAGGGGTCGATATTCGTACGCCGCGGCCTAAATGTTTGTACGATCTGCAAATATTTGTTCCAGGTATTCAGGCTATGTAAAGTAAAAAATATTTATATCATTCATCTACTAAAACTTTTGAAGCTTTGATGACCAAAAATGAGGGTAGATCGATAATTATGTCTGCTAATAAAAACTAACTCGCAGTGACTTCCGTTGTTCCGTGATTATGGCGCATGAAACTGTGCCGAAATATTGGAGAACTCAAAACTCAAATCATGGTAAATATCCCGTTATTAACTTTAGTGTTGATTCACCTAGTACTCATAAGACAAGCTCTGCTTAGCTACATGAAGCTGTGTGAATTGTCCAGCATTATTTATTTATTAGGGCTATCTACGCAAATATGGACTTTTAAATTATCATAACTATTTTTAATTGGAAACTAAACATTCATTATGAATGTAAGCGGGTTAACTACGAACCTAGTCTGTGTTTGAAGAATAGGTTCGTAGTTAACCCGCTTACATTCATAATGAATTCGTCAAAGTACGAAAGCTTTTTATAGGAAACTAAACATATTGCCACACACACTGT
This sequence comes from Eupithecia insigniata, assembly GCA_947859395.1. Classification (NCBI taxonomy): domain Eukaryota; kingdom Metazoa; phylum Arthropoda; class Insecta; order Lepidoptera; family Geometridae; genus Eupithecia; species Eupithecia insigniata. The sequence goes on from OX402001.1 coordinate 12,427,998, forward strand.
CATAGACCAGTTATTATAATTCGTTCTCACTGTCATACGACAGTTCTTCAAAGCACACGTGCGTTATTCCGATTATTCTGATTATTTAAGGATAGGCACGTTAAAAAGTTTTGAGTCATTCGCGTGCGCCACACGTGTGCCCTTTGGCGGGCAATAAAATTATCCAAATGTTCATCAAAATTCGTCCACGTTAGCACCCCCGTGACAGTCACCACATAAGCCTTCAATTCATAAAACTTTCCCGGAAAGTGAATAATTTTGTTTAAAAAAAAATAGCAATAATTACGGAAAACACGCAACATTTCTGACATTGGCAGTGAAGTGAGTCGCCGCGCATGCGCGAGACACGCGCGACTTGTTTAAATTTAGAATCGTCGCCGGTATTCGCTGTCCTATTTCGATGCAGCCACAATAGTCGTATTTCACAAAATCCAAAGGATTCACTAATTGCTTAACTGATAGAAGATAATCACAATACTGTCAGTGATTTACCATTCTTTATAATTCGTTGTGAAAGTGTCAAACCGGGACTGAACCTAAATGTGGGTAGTGTAGTGTGTTTGTGAACTCGTCGGCTGCATTCAGATAAAATCTTGTGTAAATTGTGATGATGCTGGGAAGTTCTCTTTTGGTGTTTTTGCTGCTATGGGGACAAGGTTGGTGGTATTATAGTACACGTGTTTTGATAACATTTGTAAGATTGTTTTCGGAAAAACAAACATTTGTTTTACGGTTCAGTTGATTTATGAATGGCTTTAGCTATTGCAAACGTAAACATGTTTTGTTGTACGATTTATTCTAGAAATACCTATAAAACATCGTCTACCTTCATTATATATAAAAGCCATATTGACTTGTCTTACATTTATTTTATTTGCGTAGGTTTAGTTTAAAAAACACTGATCCTCAATAACCTCTGTGGCGCAGCGGGCGAATCCTGCGACGCACGGGTTGCAGGTTCGATTCCCCCATCGGGACAAATGTTTTTATGATCTGCAGATATTCGTTCCAGGTGTTCTGGATGTTTTCTAAGAGCCCATTACAGGTTTTGCTTGTCAATTAGGTTAGGTACATAGGTATAGGTACCTAGATTTATGTCCTTACATTAAGAATAGAACCAATGCGCACGCGATCAAGAACAGATGGTATATTTTTTTGATTTACTAACGAAAAGCATAAAGCTTTGACGTATGACTGTAAATATTTATTTTTGCATTGAAATCTGACTCATAGGAATACGAGACACCCATGTTGACTTGAGATAATTACTAACGATATCGAAAGGCATAATAAGTACGTTTTCTCGCCAAAATGTAGCCAACGATAATAATCCCTGAAGAGCATTACCTTCCAAAACCGTGTTTCGGTGTAGGTAGGGTGTTTAAATCGATCGCGTCAGCCAACATGGCAAAAAATCTTGACAAATGTTATGCTGTTGGGGTTTATAAAGGGCTCTATACTAATTGCAATTGGTTCTACCTACCCCCTTTGGCGTAAGTTCTACCGAACTAAACATATGTTTGTAGGTACATCACGGTTAGGAGACAAAAGTTCGTAATTTTCAGGATATTCAAAATAGAAGATTTTTTGAATAAACGCTTATTTTGTTATGCATTTCATGTAGTTTCGACCATGTTGTATACCGTTGGAATGGCTATGAACTAGAAAAGTTTTTAATGAATTGACAGTTCAGAGACACATTTAGGTAACTAGATTTTTTTTTAATAAATCCAAAAAAAAAAACCCAGTTTTAAATTTTCACTTATCAACCATTGCTGCTTTCTTTACCTAAATGTCAAGTAAAATATTGATGAAAGCTATACATACAGGTGAACTAACGAAAAAAAAAATTACGATCGCACAAGTTTAAAAAACTATAACATTATAAATTAAAATAAAAAATAAATTAAAACACAATTAGGTACTAAACACTCTTTGGTAAAAATAAAGAGGAATAAAATAGCCATGAAAAAAATCTTTTGTAGCCGTTAAAAAATACTTAGTGGCCGGTAAAAAAATAGCTATAAAAATTATTTTGCATGTAAGTACTCCTTAGTCTGGTTGTTGATCCTCAACGTCTATTTCAACAGATTCTGTAAGAAGCGTCAGGTTGGTGGAGCTCCGCGTGCCAGCGACGGAGCGCGAAGGCGGCAGGGCTCTGCTCGGCTGTCAATATGACATGGAAGGAGAGGTCCTGTACTCCGTGAAGTGGTACAAGGACGAACACGAGTTCTTTCGCTACGTGCCCAGAAGTGACGCGCGGATGATGGCGTTTAAACAGCCTGGAGTTAATGTTGATGTGAGTATTACAGAGCTATGTAGGATAAGGCCTTTCATAAAACCGCTGTCCCACTTGACTAAAACTGCAGGGTGCAGTAGCGTGCAGCAGCGTGCACAGCGTGTGCGCAGTTTATCTTCTCTTATTATACGGAACTGTCTCTATTGCTTCTACCGAAGTATAAGAAGTACGTAAGTACATAATTATCCATGTATCCTATTGAGTTTTATTAGTGCACCCATGCCTAGCACCAGTTAGGATAATAGATCATACATGAAATTACTTTGTTACACTTCGAAAATGTTGAACCATTCTCAAAAAGGAATATGTGAATGATTTCTATTCAAACTACGCTCAATCGGGAACAACCGTCTCGTTGGTTATAAAAAGAAAATTCAATCGATGGTTCTATTTTAGATCGGAAAGAATAACTTTTCAATTGCGTAAAATTGCAAATTGCTGATGACTTATTCAAATGTATATTCTACGTACTTCCAATTCGAATTTATCCCCCAAATAAAATAAATCTTTCCCAAGGGATATAAGACTGTAGGTACCTATTGTAAGTATGTAAGAGAGGCCTATTACCATTTTATCAGTGTAATTTGATCTATGACCGATATCTACGGTCATCTCGAACTTTGGTCTCGGAATTATTCACCCCACTAATATGTGTTTCTTACATGACGTGACCCCACGCTCGCCCCTGACTGCTCGTGACAATAGATTCTCATTTTGGTGATGTATGTTATTTATATTCTCTAGACCATTTTCTTTCTAGGTTTTATGTCACATCTTTCACAATCGTTCGTTGAAAGCAAATCGGCAATTTTGTTTTCTCATAGGCCTACTTCGTTCCGTATAGGAACGTGTTACTTTATTGCATTGCAACAGTTATATATTATTTATATATTTATTATTATATATTTTATTATAATTATATTATATAGTTGAACTATTGTAACGAGAACGAGTATATTATAAAGCCAATTCTTCTCCACCAGCGAATATATATAATTGACTGCTTCAGTATCACGCTTTTGTTTGAATTTTTATGTTTTTCTGCCACTATTTATTTAGCATTTTCTACATAATATTATATTCTTTATGTTTATATATTTGTTACTATCGAGACGAGACACATGGATTACTAAGAAATTGTTTATGCCAAATATTAGCGAATCAGGCGGGACTTGAACCTATAAACAGAATCATTTTTTTGGACAGGACAGTTAGGGGTTATATATAAAAAATAAGGATAGTCTGTTAAGACCATTTTCATGTAGCTCCTACATGGGAGACCATCCACTCGATGCAGCGATGGACCGACGACATCGTAGCGGTCGCAGGGAGTCGACGGATGGAGGCGGTTCAGGACCGCTATTCGTGGCGTCGTACGGGGGATGTCCAGCAGTGGACATGTATGGGCTGATATGATGACTATACGCACAAATAAAATGACCTTACATTACCTACGAATCTATTCTTCCAGTTGCCACGTTCTTCCAACACAGTTGTGGCGCTTGAGAATCTAACCCATGAATCTGAAGGCACCTACAGCTGTGAAGTTTCTGGGGAAGGTCCCAGCTTCAACACGACCAAGGGCTCCAAGAAAATTGCTATACATCGTAAGTAGCTTACATAAATTTACTATAATAACAAAGAAAATTACATCTAACAGATACATATTAGGTACTAAAATAGTAGGTATGGTAATTAGTCTTTACAATCGAAACAGTTGAGCCAATTCCAAATGATCAAAATCAATACTGATCGTCCCCAAGACGCCGCCGCGCCGGCTGCAATGCCCCGCTGCTGTATAGCAATGCTGATGTGTTGCGCTCGATACCGAAGAGACTGGCGGTACCCCACTGACCTAGGGTTTCAACTGTTTCAACTCCAAGTGGAGCAAATGCGTAGGCTTTCTCGAGACATGCATATTTGAGCCCCTTGAGATCGTTGGCAGAATCTTGTTTAAAGAATCGTACCTTGTGCTAGAAGCTCGAGATCTTGGTTTAGTAAATTGATGACCGTGTAATATCATTTCTATCTTATAGTCCGGTTTGAACTATATGTACATAATCAAAGGTTGCTTGGGAGAACACCCTTAGCGATAAGGCCACCTTTTGTTTTGTTTATTTTTTATTTAGCTGTAAGATTTTTTATTCATGAAACGACTAAAGACCCGTTAATTTTTAGTAGAATAAACCGTTAATTCATGCATTAATTCAAACCTAACTGTTAATGCACCTTGGTACATCAACCAACAGTCATCGGGTAAATTTGGATTTTATGAAAAGTACGCTTCCTTTGTTTCTTATGTTTATTCCCACTAGGCGGGTTATAATTGTGTTTTAGATTTCATACACATAAAGGAGATTAACACCAATAAAATGGTCTCGCTGGACCTATTTTTCATACCTTCCATTTTTACAGTTCTTCCAGACAGTGGTCCCTACGTGACTGGAGCTCAAGAATCATACTTCTTGGACGAAGCAGTCGTGATGAACTGCACATCATCAGCTTCTCGCCCTGAGGCGCAGCTGACGTGGTTGTTGAACGGACGGACGGTGCCCTCGGCCTATCTGCGAGGGCCTTGGCGGAGGATGTCCGCAAGCAGGCCTGATGCCGTCGAGACGATACTGGAGCTGAGGTTTATCGTCGCGCCGAGGCATTTTGTCGGTGATGCTATGCGGCTTAAGGTAGCTAGTCTTAATTTTACTTTCCAGCTGTCTATGATTTTTTTTTTGCTTGTCGCGATTCCAGCTTAACAATCTACCCTCCAACATATTGTTAGAATATCGTAAGAGTCGGTTGAGGGAACGAGAGGAAGACCAACAGCTTCCTTCTGTGAATTTTAAACACACCCGCAATCATCAATCCGCTTACCCAGCGTGGGGAGTATGGAAAAATCCCCCTTGTTTTGGGAATGCACCCTCAGCAGTGGACATAGAATGCTGATAGGTAGGTCTTTGGTAGGCCTACATACCTACGCTTCCACAGCAAAACTGCAAGTGAGTTGCAAAAATTATCAATAAATAAATTCAAACTAATAGTCAATATCATATCCTTTGTAAAAAGGCTTACTACAAAATATCAGATTATCTAGCTTGCGGATAAAAAAGCTTGGGACGAGTTTTGCTCCAATCCGAAAACTAACAACCTAACAAGGTAAAGGTTTCTTGTTCGCTTCATTAGGTACTACAAAAAGATTGAGGATAAAAAACAAAGAGATCACTTTATTTCCTAGTTTTACTTATGTAATTTGAATTATGTGAAGTGTCCAAGACCAGGAGGCCTACTCTGAAAAGGAAAATCGAAGTTTTTTTTTCGTGTTCGTGCTAAACCAACTCTTATTTCCATGGCATAAGATTAGCGTATGCACGAAAAAGAATCAGAAACTTCGATTTCGTTTTTAAGAGTACGGGCCCAGGACTTCGATCGACTTTTCAATATTGAGTATTTCATTCCGATGATGAGTAATCTATCAAATCATATTTCAATTTGTAAAGTTATACGGAGCTTATAAAATTAATTTCAATTATTAGTCTGATAGGTGAAATATTAACAAGTATACCTATTTATTCTCCTCTACTTGATTTATTTCAAATATATTTATTTGCTTTGATTTGGATTACGAGATGTCTAAAATATTAATGTGCCTAGAATCGCGATAAGCCGATAAGACCCAGTTTTGTAAAACAAATTTTGTAATAACCCAATAAAAATCGACTATAACGAGACTGCAACCCGCAAACCACCTTCAGTACGGGACGCGCGAACCGATTGCGCCACGAGGTCAAGCGTCGTAGGAATTGAAAAACTGGGACTACGTTCGGACTCTAGCGCCACCCCGTTAACTACCGTAAGCACAGATTAGGTAATGTTCCGTAAGTCCCATCTAAGTCAAATTCTTTTGGGATATTATAAAATTTCTTAGAAATTAGATACCCCAAGTTTGAGGGCATACGCACTATATTAACAAAAAACCTTTATACATAGAATTATTAGACTCAGAATAGCAGTTGTCACTAACGAGGAACATCCAAGAAAATAGGCCGATACCGGCCCATCCTGAAATTCCAACCAGTAGTTCCAGTTAGTACAAAACATCAAATGGCGCGGAATGTTTCACATAAAAATGTTACAATGGTACATATATTGTGCGGTAAAAGGGTATTCAAACACTACTGATAAGAAAAGTAATACTACAAAAGTTTCATTTCACTTGTAAATACAAATATTATATTTGTCGTTTTGCATAAAACAGTCATCAAAATGCTTATATAAATTGTAAATTGTTGTCCACCATTTACGTGAAAATTTTGATACGTACGCGGGAAAAAATACCCTGATTTTGTTATATAGTTTATGAAATAAGTAGAAAAATAAATCCACACTGGATATGAACTTACGTGTTGGGGCGAACTTTCGTCCGAATGATACATAGTGCTTTATTTACATATACAAGGGAAAATCGTCGTTGAAGCTTCAAAATCACTCAACGATATTCTGAGAATATTCAAATTGTAAACTCATATTAAAAATTGGTATCAATAAATAGTATAATATAATCTGTGGCCGCAAGAGCGCTTTTCTCTAATTGATTCTTTTTTTAATTTTGTGTTTATTATCATGAATTAATTAGATTACAATTATCACACACATCGTTGAACACCCTGTGAGTTACAATAAGAAAATTACCCAATTTTTTAGGAAAAATGTCATTGCCTTGCAACATTCAATCATACGAATCGGTTAGTGAAAGCCTGTATTTACGTGCTGTCAAAACACACATACAAATTGTTGAATTACACTCACTCAAGGAATTTCTATACTAAGTTACGTTAGTTTATAATTCCTTGCACTCACTATCGCTCTGCTGAGACAGCCAGCAGCGAGTTTTTACTCTATGCCTTTTTAACACAATATCACTACTTCGCCGTCTCAACATTAAAACTACAACTGATTATTCATCGTGTGGCGAAGGTCCGCCTGCGACGCAAGAGGTTGCAGATTCGATTCCCGCCTTGGGATTAAATTGTTCTATCTGCAAATGGTGTTCTGTCTATTTCTAAGTATAATCAAAGATGAATTGTATGGTCGGATCACGTAATATTAAAATTATATTAGTAAAAATATAGGTAGTATATACTAGGTACCTATTATATTTATGGTAAATTCATTCTACCAATCACTCATTGTGCCAAACGCTTTATTGAGTTCATTTAAATGTTTTCAGTGCCAAGCGACAATAGCACCCTTGTATCAGCGAGAAACAAAATCCACGCACTACATCCGACTGCCATCCCTGATGTCTGAACATGGTCTTCTTATCGGAGAACCATACGGTAAGACTTCATCATCATCATCATATTAGCTCATACACGTCCACTGCTGGACATAGGCCTCCCACAAATAGCGGTCCTGAGCCGCCTCTATCCATCGACTCCCTGCGACCGCTACGATGTCGTCGGTCCATCGAGTGGATGGTCTTCCAAGACTCCGTTTCGCATTGTATCATGGCCGCCACTCGAGAACCTTTACTCTGGGGAGTAAAGGGTTATCAGTTCTGCGAGCTATATGACCTGCCCACTGCCACTTCAGCCTACTAATTCGGTAGTAATAATGGTAAGACTCACTCTTTATTTAAACTAGCAACCCGCCCTGGCTTCGCACGAGTAGCAGAGCATATTTTTATGATAGAATGGGTATAGTCAGCTATCCTTAAAAGACAGATATATGCTAGCGCAGACTTTTTTGTAGATCTATAAAAGAGGAATATCCCGTCTTGAATTGTTTTGTTATATCTCAAAGAGATTAAGGCTGCGTTTTCGATGAAAGCTCCCAGGCGGCCAGGCGGTTTGAGTTTTTCCGACACTTCCAACAATTATTATTTCAACTTACACAAAACCCTGACAAATTGTATAATAAAATCTTCATCTTCTGAATTACTCTATCGATTCGGGAAACCCGTGTGAAAATCCGCTCAATAGTTTTTGAGTTTATCACGAACAGACAGACAGACGCGGCGGTGGACTTTGTTTTTTCATATGTAGTTATTGAAATTGTTGGTTTTTTATTATTAAAAGTTAGTTTTTTTGCTACCATCAATTTTTATGTCACTTTTCAGATCACCAATCATCGATCAATTCCGGCGAATCAGATACAAAGAAACCAGTGTCAAACCATGCAGCTGAAATTCCAAAACACTCTGCAGTAGAAGCATTTTTAAGTTTTGCATTTATTTTTATTTTTAGCTTTTAGTATACAAGCATTTGATGATGCTATGTGAATTGTACAGCTTTATTATTATTTAAACTAGTAAATTATGTAATAGTTCTAATGTAACTTAGCTTTTATAGGTAGTCGTTACTAACCGACTATTATTATAGGAACTATGGAATTAGTAGATTATTAATAATAATTTTAGTAATTTTCTTTATGCACTGTAGACCTTTGTTTGACCACAATCTCACATGATGGAAGTGACGATGTGGTCGACGGTGTATCACGAAGGTCTAGAAGATGCCTATTCACTCTTGTCTTGAAGAGACTTCGATTGTAATTGGCAGGAAAAACAAAAGCAAGCAACGAGTTCCAATCCTTAGCGGTCCGAATGATGAAGGTGGAGGAAAACCGCTTAGTACGAGTGGATGGTATATCCACCAGATAAGGATAATACTGTGCCGTCCGTCTGCTTGACCTGGAGTGGAAGGGAGATGGTGGGATCAGGTCATGAAGTTCCTGGGAGCATTCACCGAAATGTATCCTATAAAAGATCGAGAGACGAGCAACCTTGCGGCGGTGTTCGAGACTTTGGATCTTAGTCCCTGCAAGGAACTGCTCGTCAATCAGTCTGAAAGCTCTTCGTTCTATCGAGTCTAAGGCTGGTGGTATTGACCATAAACGATTTGATTATTTATTGCATACTGAATATATCTAAATAAATAGTAATCTATTATTTTGTATAGGTAGGTCATCTTAGAAGCGAAACAACCCCATTATTTATAAGCTTTTTTGTATCAGCAACAATGTTATTTCATCATCATCATCATCAGCCTATACACGTCCACTGCTGCACATAGGCCTCCCCCGCACGACGCCACAAACAGCGGTCCCGAGCCGCCTCCATCCATCGACTCCCCGCGACCGCTACGACGTCGTCGGTCCATCCGAGTGGATGGTCTCCCATGTAGGGGGGGATTTGCCATAATCACCACGCTTGGCAGGGGGATTGGTGATCGCAGTGTTGGTGTTTAAAAATACTCAGAAGGAAGCTGCTGCCCATCCTCTGGTAAGTTCCCAATGTTATTTACAGTAGTAGATAATGTAATAAATAATAATATAGGAGATAGTAGTATTAGATGTGCTTAAAATATGTGTGTTTAAGAGTGATCGTCTCGTGTTAGCGTGAGATTCAATTGTTTTATGGCTTTCTACGTTCTACAAAATATCAAACTCTTACAAAAAGTAATTTGCCGCAAAGTGTGAACTATTTTCTGTGTCAACTTATCGTAAAACCAACTTCGATTCACTTTTATTTTGGAAGCATTCGGGAAAATGTTGTTTTTTTTTGTCCAAAATCTCTTATTTTCCCAAATGCTCCAAAGATACCAAAGAACTAGTTCTTTCATAAATAATAAAAATGGTTTACTATTTGCGATAAATAACTTTTCCTTTAGTTTTATTCCTTGTAGGACGCAGAATAAATAAAACACCCCAAAAAAAATCGCGCCAATCCGAAATGATCAACCTTAAGTAGGTATAGGTTCCTTAGAATTTTTTAAGTTCTTTCGTATTGGTGTTGCCGAAAATCCATACGAAACATTATTATGTTAAACAAGCTATGCCCACGACTTTGCCCGCGTACCATAATTCATAGTTTCATGCATTTTATTTTTTGTTACGGTGAACGTTACGGTGACCTTCTTTTACTAAAATAAAAGTAGCGATGTAGTAAAGTAGTTATGTTACTCGTTATAACTAGCTTTTAGTCCTTTCAAAATCGGTTTAGCCGTTGTGTGGTGATAACCTCCAACAAACAGATAGACAAATTCTTTTACGTATATACTGTTACGTATATATATTTGGTGTTTTGTTATTAGAAGTAATGTAATAGCCCGGCTACACGCTCAAACATTTGTGCATGCATGATTGCACAAACACAGTTTGCGCAAGCAAAATGGAGCGTGTGGCCGGGCTCAAACCAGTTTGCGCAAGCAAGATGGAGCATGTGGCCGGGCTCATCTTGCTTGCGCAAACTGGTTTGTGCAATCATGCATGCACAAATGTTTGAGCGAGTAGTTGGGCTATAAAAGTAAATATCGATTACCTTAAACGCGAGATGCCAGTGAGGGCATTAAAGATGAGATTTGCCTAAAAATAGTCATCCATCATCATCATCAACCTATAGGCCTAGTCCACTGCTGAACATAAGCCTCCCATGAGGTTTTTGACATTACAAACATACAGTTAATTTTATTTATTTAGATAGATGTGTGTGTGGGATTCAAAAGACTGCAGAAATTATACCTAACTCAGTTTCAAGCTTTGCTTTGTTCTGTGATTTGAAGCGGTTCATATTAAACGTCTATTATGTTCGCAAAACGTGGCCCTAGCACTGCGGTCTGTTTTAGCCACGGTTTGCATTAGGGTGCTGTTTTGGTTAAGAGCGGATACGTAAGCGAGGCGGTTTGTTGACATAGTCCATGAACGTTTTTAATAATTTCAAATCAAAATCGGGAGTCTACAACACTAGTTGACCCGCAAGTTTTTACTCTAATAGCCCGGCTACACGCTCAAACATTTGTGCATGCATGATTGCACAAACACAGTTTGCGCAAGCAAGATGGAGCGTGTGGCCGGGCTCATCTTGCTCGCGTAAACTGGTTTGTGCAATCATCCATGCACAAATGTTCGAGCGTGTAGCCGGGCTTTATGGTTGACCCTTTTGATGTCTGAAATCACATCTTTCTGGCTTAGTATAACTTGCGCCCATTACCTACGTGGCACATTCATTATAATATATCTTCACTTATGTATAACAGAGAAATTCAGTTGTTTAATTGTTTTAGGAACAGTTTACCTGGTAATTAATAAGGAAAATAAATTTAAGTGAAGAGAACATCAATAACACCTTATTTCTTATTTGATTATAATAACTATGTTTATAGTATAAAATTTGACTTGTCTAAGTGCTTATTTTGTAAGTCTAAAGAAATAAAGTTATTGATTCTGATTCTGATTCTAATGTATCATATTGACGATGTGGCGCGGCGGGCGAAGCGCGAAGGTCCGCCGACGATACAGGAGGTTACAGGTTTGATCCCCACCCTGGGACAAATGTTTGTACGATCTGAAAACATTTGTTCCGGATGTTCTGTGTATTTCTATGCAAAATTATGTAAATTATTGTATTATGTATGTATATCAGTCATTTAGTATAGTACCCATAACACAAGCGTTACTTAGCTTGGGGTTAAAATGATGCTGTGTGGATTGTCCAGCATTACTTATTTTATATTATTTATTATTATGTATTACCTACCGGGTATTTGTAATTATACTAGTACCACGCATAACAATGAATTCGAGCTTCGATAAATTTAATCATTAACAAACCTGCACTCGTGCCTATAAGATAGTGCTTCTAAATTATTAAGATAGCATTTGAATAAGCAGAAAAAATGTTGTTGCTTACTAAGAGAAAAGCATTTTATTTTTATAAAAATCGATCTTTTATTACGATTAAGATTTGAAATAAAACTGTGATTATGTACTTTTTTACAATTTATTTACATCCATTAGCCACATAAAAACATGTGGTATCCATATATAAGTCCAGTCGTTACATTTCATAGCCATTTTAATAATTATGCTAAAATTTAATAGCCGGAGCCTCTAGGTCCATCTGGACCCCCACTGGGGTAGCCTTCCTCACCGTTAGAACCTCCACCTTGAGAGCTTCCCGGGGATCCTCGTCCACCGCCTTGGGATCCCTTGCCGCGGCCTTGAGTGCCTCTGCCTTGAGGTCCGCCTCTTGGGTACCCTGACTCGCCTTGCTGACCTGCGATTCCATTATTTCCGAAGCCTGTAGAGTCCGTATCACCAAAACCGCTCAACCCAGGCCCACCGCTAGGATATCCTTGAGATCCTTGACTACCTTGGTTGTTCTGGTTGCTAGGCCCGCCACTTGGGTAGCCTTGTCCACCTTGACCCCCTTGATTTTTCTGGTTGCCAGGCCGGCCATTTGAGTACCCTCGGCCACTCTGACCGCCTTGATTGTTTTTGTTGCCAGGCCCGCCACTTGGGTAGCCTTGGCCTCCTTGACCTCTTTGACCTCCTTGATTATTCTGACTGGCAGGTCCACCACTTGGGTAGCCTTGACTACTTTGGCCATTCGATCTAGGCCCTCCGCTTGGGTACCCTTCGTTTCCACCTTGACCGAATCCATCGTTTCCGCCCTGGCCAAAACTGTCGCCTTGCTGGTACCTATCGGGTTGATCACCCTGAGAGCCTGGATAACCATTGCTGGAGCCACCGCCAGAACCTCCGCCAGGTCTGCCTTGAGGATATCCCTGACCTGCACCCTGGTTACTGCCTGGAAAAGAAAACTGTGATCAAATCATTGCTTAGTATTTTATAATAATCAAATGTATTCTGTGTGATAATATACCTGATCCACCAAATGATCCAGGACCTCCTTGGCCACCTAAAAATCAACAGAAATCGGTTTATTTTGAAGCAATAACGAATGAATGCGAAATAGCAAAACAAATTTCAACCAGTTTCATCTTGAAAGCGGCAGATGGTTCTCCTATCGTTAACGTAAGAACAAACCCTCGTAGCGTATTTGAGGCTTGTATCCATCCAGGCCGGCCTCGTACTCGACCACCTGTTTCCTGCCATCGGGCAGCACCACGTTATACTCGCCAGTGGCCAGGTCGCCATCGCGTTGTTCAGAATGACCAAATTTAGTACCTGTCTGCTCGTCGTCGACGTCATAGCTAAACTCGTATTTCGCAGGTTCCTGTAAATAAACCACCGATACAATTTCCGACTTAACAGGTCAGCCGCTGTTTTTTTTCCATCGTTATATTAAAAACAAAAATTTGTATGTTTGGATGTATGGATGTTTGTTACCTCTTCACGGATCGAGCTGAAATTTTGTATACAGATATTTCTAGGCCTGGTATAAAACGTAGTTTTTATCCCAAAAATCAGTTCCTGTACCTGTTCCATAGAAATTACGCGTGCGAAACCGCGGGCAGAAACATGGCAGTAAATACTTTTAAGCTTACATCGTTATCACTTCCATCAAAGCCTCCTTGACCACCAGAGCCACTGGACCCAGATCCTCTGCCACCGGAACCATCTGACCCTTCAAAATCTGGTGCGCCGTATGATGCCGATGGTGGGCCGCGACTGGAGCCTCGTCCCGACCCGCCTTGAGATCCTGAGCTAGGAGTTGAATATGAAGAACTTGGCGATTCTTGGCCTCCAGGCCTTCCACTGGATCCAAAATCATCTGCAGACCCTGTCGCTGGGGGGCCGTAAGAACTGCTTGGACTTTCGCCAAAGCCCGAATCAAACCCTGAACCACCATTTCCGTCTAATCTGTTTCCAGATATTCCGTCTTGTCCGGAACCTCTACTTGGTGGACCGTAAGAAGATTGCAGTGAAGCTTTATTTCCATTTCCGTTACCACCAAATGGTGATTGACCGTTTGAACCAGATCCGCCACGACTCGGTGGTCCATACTCCGAGCTTGGCGAAACACCGCCGTTATTTCCTTGGCCTCCACCGTTCTTTCCTTGACCAAAGGGTGATCGACCCATAGAATCTGACCCGTCACGACTCGGTGGTCCATATTGCGAGCTAGGCGAGCCGCCACCGTTGTTTCCTTGACCTCCCCCAAAGGGTGCTCTACTCCCAGAACCCGATCCTCCAGGACTGGGTGGTCCATATTGTGAGCTAGGCGAGCCGCCACCGTTGTTCCTTTGGCCACCACTATTATTTCCTTGACCTTCTCCAAACGGAGATCGACCGCCTGAACCTGATCCGCCGCGACTCGGTGTCCCATACTCCGAGCTAGGCGAGCCACTTCTGCTGTTTCCCTGACCTTGTGATGAGCCAAATCCTCGCTGTCCACCTTGAGATTGGTCAAATCCTTGAGATGGCGGTCCGTACTGAGAGTCTGGACTGTTTGACGACTGGCCGGGAGGTGAGAAATCATCTGACAGTTGATTTGACGAGCCACCTCCAGGTATATTGCCTCCTAACGGGGTGCCTCCACCCACACCTGGCGGCCCATACTGAGAAGACGGTCTTCCATTACCAGATCTGGATGGAGGTAGATAGCTGTTGACTGGTGGCTCACACTTTGTCACAGACCAAGCTAAAGCTACAAGCCAGACAAGATGCTGAAAAAAACAAACAAAAATTATATAATCACTTTCATAAAATATAAATTTTATTTGTTCTTTGTAAATGGCACTCACCAAAATCATGTTTGCTACGTTATCATGGATTCGAGCCTGAAATAGAACTGGTTTATTTTAGAAGGATGTGTTCCTTTATTGAGGTTTGTCTTATGAATACATTACCTGTAAGGAGGACGAGTTTATATAGTGGTGCCCGAGGCAGCGAGCGTGATATCAATAGTGAGGAAAGATGGCTCACGTTCGTCGTGTCTTGAGAGGCGAAGGCCTAAGCCCGAGGGCCGTCAGTCAACCGAAGTGCATTTAACTATAAACATTGGTAAGTACCTGAATCTGCCAAATAAACATAGATTTGCATTCAAACTTACCTATAGTACTTTCCTATGTACCATGCGCATCAAATAGTATTACAAAATGTCTGTGATATCTCTGCAACTTATTACGATTATAGTATGACACTGTTTAGCCACACTTTCATACTGACATATAAAATAAAAAAATGTTAATTGCTTAACAATCCACACAGCATCATTTAGGCCCAAGCTAAGCAGAGCTTGTGTTATGGGTACTTGGTACTAGATGACTGTTATACTTATGTAATACAATTTATTAGGTACTTACTTAGATATTTACCTTTCACAAATAGGTAATTGTTATAAATCAGATCATATATTTTATTGCAACCAATTGGTAAGGGAGCGATCTTACCTTTAAGAATTTTTATTCTCTACAGAGAATAAACGGCAAGATGTGTAATGTAGATTCATTCAAGATAAAGCATTAATAATGGAAGACAAACAGAATGGTGAATCCGTGATGAAGCGAAATGAGTTCTATGTCTCCGGCTAGTTAGCGGTAGTCGTGCACTCGTGTTATAGGTGGCGCAACGGAGGCAATATCACAGAATTCACAGAATAATGTAGAACTGCAGTAAGTATAACAATGAGGAATCGAACGTACCTACTATGAGATCGTAATACACAGATTTTACCAATGATATTCTAAAAAACTCATTGGATTTTACTATTCAAAACTTTACAAAAATACCCATTCGTTGATCAAAATAGCAATGGTCGGCCAAAATTAATAATTACTTAGGCTGTCAATAAGTAGATCAGGGGATTTCTGGAACTGTCCAAAAATGCTCTGTGTGTCTTCTCTCTGCGCCGGCAGGGCATTTCTGGACAAAAACTCCAGAAATCCCCATCGCAGGGGAGCCGTTATTTAGTGCAATAAAGACCGTAGGGTTTTCTTGTTCATACTTGGTAGGTATGTAGGCACATTGAAACCGAATGTTAATAATGTAAACTAGCTTCTGCTTGCGGTTTCCCACGACCGACATAAATAGTAGCCTATGTCCTGAGTGCGATACCTGGGATTCCGTTTACGTCCGCGTCCCTGCCAAATTTCATTATGATCCGTTCAGCTGTTTAGACGTGAAAAGGTAACAGACCGACAGACAGATTTAAATACTTTCTGATTCATAAGTAATACTAGCCCGTGGCGTTGCGCGCGTTGTTTATATGAAAACTTTTAAAGGGGATTTTTATCTCATGGGCATATGTGATGAAAAGTAGCCTGTTTGATTTCAGGCCCAGAATTACCTGTATGCAAAATTTCAGCCATTACGTTCAGTACTTTTGGCGTGAAGAGATAACAATCATACATCCAAACTTTCGCATTTATATGTGTTTTGTGATAAGTATGGACTGACTATTGTATCAGAGATAAGGATTTGTTTCCTCAAAAATCTTAATCTTTCAAAAATGCTATAGCTCTATAAAATGGTCCCAGTCTCATTCTCATGTCAAGAAACAAATGTCCTCAATTTATTTCTCAAAAAGAATTGCTAAACTTAAGAAACTCATTATCATTTAAATTCAAACGACCAATCCAAAGAGAGCAAATACCTAAACCAATTACGTACAGAATCTGAAACCGAGCTCGGAAATGTATCCCGAATCGAATGGAGCCCGCTTCGGAAATCTGATCACGATTGGACACAAAAACTTTATAAACAAAGCAGCAAGCTCACGCTGTGTTGCCATAAAATTTTTAGGACTGATCCGTTCGAGGAAACCATGTTTTGTTTGAGCTTTTTTATAAGTTCGCATCAATGGTTTGGTTGTTTTATTTACTCCTTTCTTGAGGAATCGTTTTTCTGGATCTATGCAACTAACAGTTTACTATGTTGGTTTTTAATTACCTATTTTTGTTTATTATATGCAATAATATATGTATATTATATACTATTAATATATACTGAATATTTATTGACAAAGAAAATAACAATCAAATAATATAAACAAATTAAACTAGTATTTACAATTGAAGCAATTGAGCTAACTGCAGACTGTTGCAAAAAATCTACAGATACCTCAACTGGTCCATATCAATACCAGTCGGAAGCGTCCCCAAGCCGCTGACTGTATTGCCTCGCTGTATGGCAAATTGGCAATGCTAATGCGCTGCGCCAGATACTCACCAGCTCTCGGGTCACGCGTCGCCTCGACCAGGCGCTCAGTTTTTTTTTTGAAAAATCATATTCTTACTTATCTACATATAAGTATGTACTACCTAGTTAATTCTGCATCGGGTGGTATTTTTGCGGTAGGTACGTTCAGTTGCCTAATACTTACTAGGACAAATAAATAAAATACGTGTCTATTTTTTTTTCGAAAGGATTATAATGCTGTTGACCGCAGATGGCCATGACAGCGTTACCGGGCTTTTGGCGGGCGCAGAGGGCGCCTCGCCGGTAAAATTAGGTTGGGGCGACACGCACAAGGGCCACCACTTAGGTGCGAGCCTCGGCTTGGGCTGTCGCCAGATGCTACAAGAGGGTACTGGAGGTTTCGCCTAGGTGCACGAATGCACCTAAGGGCGGAAGCGGGGAATTCTTCGACCCCGCATCCGGCGGGGTCGGTTTTTGGTCGGTTGTGTAGTGTGCGGAAGCGAATTGGTTGCCGTCACCTCCGGGTTAGCGGCGGTGATTGGGTCAACGGGGTCACCGAGAACGTGTCTCGGTCTACGGAGGAGAGATACGTGTCTATTGTTCAGGGTGTTCTATTTATAATAAAAATATCTATAAGATATAAAATATGTATATCAGTTATCTAGTACCCATAACACAAGCTCTGCTTAGCTCGGGGCTAGTAATGCTGTGTGAATTGTCCAGTATTATTTAATGATTTATTAAATAATACTATTTAGTTATTTATTATCTGTAGGTAATGTTAACATAACAGCTATAAACTAATTAAATTCACTTCAAAGTAATCAGGGTAGGTATTTATAGCAAAACACCATGTATATATTTTTTTGTATGGCTTTCTGTCTGTTTATTTGAGCTAATCTCTGAAACGTCTGGACCGATTTTAACAGCACTGTCACTGGCAGATAGCTGATGTTTTAGTGGATACCTAATTTTACAACGGCTACTTTTAGAAAATATACGCGCAATAATTGAAACCCATGAAAATTTGATTTCTACGAGATGAACGCCGCAGGCATAACTAGTAAAGGCGCTACCCTGACCCAATCAGAGCCGCCACCTATTTTATCGTATTATTACGATAATACAAAGGAATTTTCAAAAATCCCTTCGCTCGTTTGTGATACCTATCATAAACTTATTTTTAAAGCCTCTGTAATAGTTTTATATTTATATTTATTTACAAACTGGCCAAGGGATTTTTGAAAATTCTTTTGTTTAACGTGTTAATACGATAAAATAGGTGGCGGCGGCGCTATTTTGGGTCTGGGAACCGCCTTAAGAAAACAAACTCAGTAATTAAGTTAATATTAGATTAAAAAATAAAACAACCTCTTCTCCATTGAAACTGTAAAACACCTTCAACTTTGCGTTTCAGAGTAGCGCCGGCTTATTCATATAAAATAAATGATAGCCAATTATATCGCGATCAAATAACTCCTGCCTGCAGCGTGTCATAATATAACTATGATGACACGCTGCATTATGTCATCATCGGCTTCGGGTGGGGTATTTATGTCTCTACGGATATGATTAATGCTTCTTCGTAACTCGAGATCTAGGGTTGAAGAATGAAAAATTACGTAACATGTTTATTGAATGTGTAAAATATTTGAATATCCAACATAACAAACCCTGTGCTTGGCCAACTGTGCGTCCAAATAACAATACACCAAATTTACATTTTTATAGGGTTTTCAAAAAACTATCTGAGCGCCTGGTCGAAGCGACGCGTGACCCGAGAAATGACCCTGGTATCTGGCGCATTAGCATTGCGATACGGCGGGGCAAGAAGAATATGACCATGCATTGTTTTGTTATATGTATGTATCTCAAAGGGAATAATTAGGCAGCGTTTTCGATGAAAGCTCACAGGCGGCTTGACTTTTTCCAACAATTATCGTTATAATTCAATTAATTTACACAAAATCTCGTCATCGAAAACGCTGTTCATAGACAGCTTTTTCTGTAGGATATTCTTCTTAGTCTATGCGGGCGTAGCCGCGGGCGGGCAGCTAGTTGTTTTATAATACCTATTTTGTGATAAAATAATGCAAGCTTGGCAAATAACAGGCCGGGCGGCGGTGGCGGCGCAACAACGGCTCCTCCAACTCTGTCCGACGATGTTTAAAGAGCTTACTTGAGGAAGGGCAGCAGCTTCCTTCTATTAACACCTTAACTGCGATCACCAATACGCCTGTCAAGTTTGGTGATTAGACATGATCCTAATAATTCCATTTATATTTATGGTTTCGCACGCGTTGTTTCAATGGAAACGTTTAAAGCTTATTTCTCTCCTATTTAATATTATTTAGGAATAAATGTAACTTATGTTTGATTCCAGACTTAGAGCTACATTATAGCAAGATTTCAGTCCGATCTGTTCAGTCGTTATGGCTTGAAGAGGTTACAAACATCCATACTTTCGCATTATAATATATTGTAATAAACAATTCTTGCTTATTTCACGGTCTAGCTAGATAATCATTTATAGTTTGTCACGAGAAGTAAAAACGTCAGGAAAAAAAAATGTGAATAAAAGCCATTTTCTTTATTGCAGCGATTTTTAACACCTACAAATATATTTCTTCAATTATCTACCTAGAGATAAAATTCCAATACATATACACTAGCCAAACTCGATATTGAAATTTGTAAAAAAACCGCCCATACTTAACCTAAAATTCACAACGTAGCCGCGTCTTTTTACATGCAATTAACTAGTCGATTTGAGATCCTTGCTTCAATAAATATTGCTTACAATTATATCTGAAACTCGATCCAAGCAAGTGAGTTTCAATTATTTGTGTCGTGGTTTGTTTAAAAATCTTTTACATCGAGTTTGGCTTGTGTATAGATATATAGATAGACTTACAAAAATAGAGGTCGATTTATCCAAAACATTCTTATCATATTTATGTACAGTGACATTCATCGATTGGTAATACCCCTGTAAAGAAGTCAATTTCTGTTCCACAACCCAGAAATATATAAACTTACAGTTCCCGGTTTAACAGCGCTGACCTTGCGCTGACCTTGATGCGCAAAAGTCGACTTTTGATTTTACACCGTTTTGCACAGTGTAAAATTTACCCCAATTTTGTTTCATCTCAGTATTATAACGAAAATCAATAGTTTTTATCATCATAAGCACTAGAGTAAAACTCTGGCATCGACAGACCTTGTACTTTTTTTTACAAAAAATTGTCAAAGTTACGCTAAATGCGCATCACGAAAAATACAAAAAAAATTAAAGAAAAAAATGGGGCTACTTATTTAAGTTTTATGTATATACAATGGTTAGACACATAATAACAGACAATCAAACAAGTTTTTGACTTTCTACTGTGAATAGATTATTAAATTGATCTGGATAAAAATATCCAGATATGGGAGTGACAACCCTAACGAAAATAGAAAATTGCTGTTAACTTCTAAATAACGCGGATTTAGATTATGGTTTTAATACTATAGATAAACGTTTGATTGATCGATCGTTTAGTTTAGAAATTACGATCTAATACGGCATTAAAGTGGAGAAAAATAAATTAAAAGAAAAATGATAAAAGTATTATTATTTAATAATCTATTCACAGTAGAAAGCCAAACACTTGTATGATGGTCTGTTATTGTGTGTCTAACCATTGTATATACATAAAACTTAAATAAGTAGCCCCATTTTTTTCTTTAATTTTTTTTTGTATATTTCATTATGCGGATTTAGGGTAACTTTGTCAATTTTTTATAAAAAAAACTACAATGTCTATCGGTGCCAGAGTTTTACTCTAGTGCTTATGATGATAAAAACTATTGGTTTTCGTTATAATACTGAGATGAAACAAAATTGGGGTAATAACCTCTTTATTATATACTTTTAATAGGTAGGTACATACTTTTTACCCCCCACATACTTTTTACCCCCCTGCATGGGAGACCATCCACTCGATGGACCGACGACATCGTAGCGGTCGCAAGGAGTCGATGGATGGAGGCAGCTCAGGACCGCTATTTGTGGCGTCGTATGGGGGAGGCCTATGTTCAGCAGTGGACGTGTATGGGCTAACATGATGATGATGATGATGATACTTTTTACAGGTACTACCTACTTATGAATTACCTTAAAATCTCACATACATAAATTAAGGTTACAAACTAACTAAATATAGCTCTAGTATGTTTAAGCATTAGCGCCCTTTGCGAGCGCTCGCAAGGGTGCGAAATTGGATTGAGTGCACCGTCGAACTATATTCGCCCTCGCTTCGCTCGGGCGTCTAAATATCTCGGGTGCACTCAATCCAATTTAGGGCCCTTTGCGAGCTGAGCTCGCACTGGCACCAAATTGGATCTTGTTCTGTAATAGCTCCCTTACTACCCTTGTGTAACAATCTACTATTACTCTTTAATCTGACGTTTGGTTCCTTATATCTGCTAGGTAGGTACATTATACATACATATTATACATTGCACTTATGTATATGTTCTGGACTAATACCTATTGAGAAATGGCAATGACAGCTTTATCTTTAGCTCAGCAGTGAGACGAATAATGCTGACGAAAAAACAACTCACTAGCTTCAGCCCGGGGCTTCGCACGCGTATCTTCGAATTAAAAAGTGTTGGAAATATAATCCAAACTAATAGAAATGTATGGAACAAATGTTATAAGGTAACGCTGCTCACAATAGACTATAACACTTTCATATTTCGTACATATCTCCATGCCAAATTTCATTCAGCCATTTAGGCAAGTATACATATATGACAGACAAAATTACTTTCGGTTCTATTCTATATCTATTAATGGTTAAAATATGGATTTCTTTGGCTTACAATATTATCAACATGTTAGATAAAATTGTTGCACACAACCTAAAGTTCCTTTTGTTACGTAGGAACAGTAGGAAACAGATTTATATGATTATTAGTTGCTGCCCGCGCCTTCGCAGGCGTTTTATTCAGATAAAAAATTGCCTATATGTTAGTCCAGGTCCCAAACTATACCCATACCAAATTTCAGCCTAATCGGTTCAGTAGTTTTTGCGTGAAAGAGTAACAAATATCCATACATCCATACATACAAACTTTTACATTTATAATATTATAGTAGGATGTCGACTATGCAAATGCGAATACTAAAGTTCTTTGGGCGCAGGTGGCACGGAATGAAGACTCGATGGAGCGTCTCAGAAGGCAGAATGGAGGGCAAAGGTCCAGTGGTCGGCCTCCAACCAGATGGTCGGACCTCATCAACTCCCTTACACAGTCCACCATGACCACCACAACATAGCCAATAGGGAACGATGGCGGTTCATTGCACTAGCAGCCCTTCATCAGGACCCCCCATCATAACCACGACCATGAACGACTAAGAAGAAGTTAAACCAGGAGTTATTACCAATGCGTCTCACATGAGATGTGCTCATTCTCAACGTCTCACGTAAAGTATTCCCAACGTCTCACAAAAATGCACCTATAATAAAAAAATAAAATAAAATAAAATTTATTCAAAGAAACTCGTACATATAAAAACAAACATGAGTGCACTTAATAAATAAATATAGCTAAATGTAACAATTTTGCCTGAACTAGGTAATCCTGTGTTTCAGGTGACAAGAGTGCTAATTATTAAATAAAATAATCTTTTAATATTACGATAAAGGCATATTTAGTATAACAATGTTGTTTATTTTACAAACGGTTCATGGTATTAATAAGGAACTTAACTTATATTGAGTATAGCTAAATTAATCACTATCTTAACTAGATTAACTTAATGTATAAAAAATATAATTTATTTGACAATATCTAATAGCTTCTCTGTTTCATCGTAGGATAGACTTTGAAGTTTAAGTTTAATGCATTTTTTACAATTATTATAGTTAAGCGCGTAAAAATTAGACATTGAATTTAGTCTGTTGTATAGGAAGGGACCAAGAAATAGATAAAATTTATCCGTATAGGCAAATTTTAGGGTTGAAGGTTTAGGGCAAACTTTATCATTCCGTCTCTTATTTGTAAATTCAGTGCTGTATGGAAGCTCTGCGTGCTGTCGTAGCACTGTGTTCATTATAAATAGTTGCCGGACTGTTAACACATCCCAGGACTCATATAAAATATTAGTGGGAAAGATGAAAGGCCGAAAAGATGCCACTTTAAGTATTGCTCTTTGTGCTCTTTCTACTGTTAGTAACAATGTTTTCCCCGCTCCACCCCATGTGGTAATGCAATAAGTTAAAATTGATTGACACAGGGCAAAATAAACTTGTCTAATTATATTATGATCTGCAATATGGCGTAACTTTTTAAAGATAAATATTAACTTTCGCACTCTACCACATAAGGTTTTTATATGGGATTTAAACGACAGATTATCATCTAGTATAATAGCTAAGTATTTTATTTCATTTGCACTTTTAATTATGGGACATAAGCATTGAGTGTTGTTTGGGTTATAGCAATGATGTGCGTATAATTTAGGGTTGGAAATAGTTGTCGTCCGTTTGCGCATTGAGAATTTAGTGTAATTAGTCTTCTCAGCATTTAATGTTAGTAGGTTGTGCTGTAGCCATTTGTTAACCACATTGAATCCATTTTGCGCAAACTCAAAGACTTGTTTTTCAGAATCAGCTGAAAAAAGGAGGGCAGTGTCATCAGCGTATGATATAATTATGCCGTGGTCTAGTTTTAGGTTACACAGATCGTTAATGTAGATTAAGAAAAGGGTTGGACCCAATATACTTCCCTGGGGAACGCCAAAGGATGTATTTTCCTGTTCATCACTCAGGACACTGCCAATTCTCACACATTGAGTGCGTTGTTCTAGATAGCTTTTAAAGAGTTTTAACTGAGTGCCTCTGATTCCTAGAAGTTCCAGCTTGTGCAAAAGAATAGTTATAGAAACTGTGTCAAAAGCTTTAGCAAGGTCGAGGAATATTCCTATTGTGTGTTTTCCTTTGTCGAGTTCTTGAACGATATAGTTGGTCAAGTGATGTACAGCATCGGCAGTGGAAATTTTTGGTCTAAAACCAAATTGAGTCTTCGATAAAAACAATTTGTCCTCCAAATAATTCACCAACCTTTTATTAATAATTTTTTCTAATATTTTAGATAGAGAGGATAGTAAAGAAATTGGTCTATAGTTTGTAACCTGGTCTTTACTGCCCGATTTGTATACAGGGACAACTATGGCTTTTTTCAAGCATGCAGGGAAAACACCAAAAGATAAGCATTTGTTGAAAATGTGTGTCAATGGGGGAATTAGAATGTGCCTTAATTGTTTTAGTATTTTAGTAGTGATATTGTCCCATCCGACTGCACAGTCATCTTTAAAGTTCATGATTATCCTTTCTACCTTGGCTTCATCTGTCTCTAGTAACACAAACGATGTTGTACTATTGTGTTCCGAGACAGCTGTATATGATTGAAATTGTAAGTGACCTTGAGCTCGTTCTGCCAGACACTTACCTACATTGACGAAGAAAGAATTTGCAGAGTTAGCAGATTGCAAATGCGATGCGTTTGTTTGCAATAAACACGAAGATGACTCATGCGATTTTGTCGAATAAGTTACATTTTTAATATGTTTCCAGATTTTTTTACTATTTTTTCCCGCGTTTTCAAGTGCAGTTTTGTCATAGTTCAGTTTAACTTTACGTAATAGATCATTACAAAAGTTACGGTAACGTTTATACGAAATTTGCAAAATCATGTTATATGGACTATGGACAACCTTAGTCCAGATCTTTGTGCGCAAAATTTCATCACAGTCCTTTCAATAGTTTTGGCGTTGTCTTCGACCAAACATTTTCACAAACAGCACATACTTTCACATTTATTATATTAGTAGCATTATGAAAATCCGTTACAAGATAAAATCTCGGACACATAACCCTACATGTGTGTTTGAACTTGGGTAGGATGCATCGGTATAGTAACCTTTGCTTTTTTACCGCGAAAATGTTGCTCAATTTCAGCTAGAGATTTTCCTTTTGTCTCGGGAACCACGAACAGGACGAAGAAAAATGCGAGACTACAGAAACATGCGTACATCCAAAAAGTCCCTGCTGATGTCAGCACAGCCTGAAAAGATAGAAAAACCTTATAAATAAATAAATAATGCTGGACAATCCACACATCATCATCTAGCTCCAAACTAAGCAGAGCTAGTGTTATGGGGCCGTTTTGGGAGACCTTAACGCTTATATGTTTCTAAGTATTACGGGCAATATTCTTTAAATAAAATAAAATGGTTTTATGTACCTCAAGAGCGTGATATGACTTAATGACGGAGAACATTGACAGCAAGTTAACCGCACTGGCCATGGCTGACAGCTGCGAACGGTACTGAGTCGGGAACAGCTCTCCTAACAGCAGGAATGGCAGACCTCCGAACCCGAGGGAGAAGCCCAGCATGAAGACAATCAGACTTGCGATTGGCAGGTAGCTGGGGAAAAGGAAAAAAGGTTAAATTATAAGACGAATATTCAGTCACTAAGCTTGGCTGTTAGCAATAAGCGTGGCTCCTTGTAGTATGACGTTAGCCTAAGCAATTGTCGAGTCATCCTGATCAGGGTTATTGCAAAAAAATTTAAGTCTTACCCAAGCCAAGACTCCTGCTCATACTCAAAGAAGAAAGCCGAGCCCATCGCCAGCATCGACAGAGACATGACGGCAGCAGACACGAGCAGCAGCGGCCTCCTACCAAGTCGGTCCACCAGCATCGTGCTGACGCCGTTGCTGAGCAGTTGGACCACGCCGATCACTATGGTTGCTGTCATTGCGTCTAATTTGCTCCCTGAAAATGAGACCTTGCACTGACACCATGGAAATAGAACAAAGACGGGAACATAGTCCTGATCACAATAAATAAACAACGGTAATTTCTGTCTTATAATACCTAAGTAAGCCGACGAATCCAACTCGGATGGGCAGCGTTCGGGAAACTTCGCAATATCTTCTCGTCACAGATACCGCAGAGCCTCAAGACTAAAGTCTTTAACCAATGTGTGCTACCAGTGATGACTTACGGATCCGAGACGTGGTCGCTCACTATAGGCCTTGTGCATAAGCTCAAAGTCACCCAGCGAGCTATGGAGAGAGCTATGCTCGGAGTTTCTCTACGCGATAGGGTCCGGAATACGGAAATTCGTAGAAGAACCAAAGTTACCGACATAGCTCTCAGAATCAGCAGGCTGAAATGGCGATGGGCAGGCCATATAGCTCGTAGAACCGATAACCGCTGGGGAGTAAAGGTTCTCGAGTGGCGACCGCGATGCAATGCGAAACGGAGTGTGGGAAGACCTCCCACTCGATGGACCGACGACATCGTAGCGGTCGCAGGGAGTCGTTGGATGGAGGCGGCTCAGGACCGCTATTCGTGGCGTCGTTTGGGGGAGGCCTATGTTCAGCAGTGGACGTGTACGGGCTGATGATGATGATGATGAATACCTAAGTACTCATCAGTGTTGTAGATCTAGCTATGCCGTCTTATTGTTAGTTTCAACTCTACGCTCTAAGTTCTGGACTTGTGATTGTTTCTGACGAGGGATCTCTACAATCTCCTTGGCAATAGCTTACTTATTTATCCTACTAATATTATAAATGTCAAAGTTTGGATGGATGTATTGATATTTGTTACTCTTTTACGCTAAAACTATTGAACCGATTAGGCTGAAATTTGGTATGAGTATAGTTTGGGACCTGTAATAACATATAGGATATTTTTTACCCCGATTAAACGCGGACGAAGGCGCGAGCAGCAGCTAGTTAAGGCATATTTTATAACACAGCAGAGTCGCACTTTTTAAAAGACTTCGAAAACAGGAGGAGTTCTTAGATGATTTCAGAGTATGTATGTTCGGCTATAATGTAGTATAATAATGTATATATATGCTATAATGTAGTATAATAATGTATATATATATGCTATAATGTAGTTATTTTTTATTGCATATTTTAAAACAAAGCAAACATTATTTGAACAGCAAGGTATCTTTTTAAGATAGGTAAAACGTCTACACTAATGGATTTTTGTGCTGTCTGACTGAATCAATAAATTAATTAATTTAAGTTCTGAATAATTTTGATTTCGAACCTGCACTTTTGAAGATCTCGACAGTGAAGAAGACGACAGCATCAATCCCGCTGAACTGCTGGAAGAACAGCAGCGCAAAGACGATCGTCAGGGGCTTCATCACAGCTGATGAGAAGAAAACCTTGCGGGTGAATAGGCTGGGCAGGGTTTCTGGGTCTTCTTGTTTTCTGGAAAGAATGTCTTTTTGAAAATTCGGATGAATAAATTATACCCCTATTATTACCAGCAGCCATTTTTATATCTACTCCTTGTTATAATCCCAACATATTTTATACAAGCTGTTCCTCGTGGTTTCATAGGTCTTTTTTGCCGTAAATCTCCCATAGGAATTTAATGATTTACCAGGACAAAAAGTAGCTTAAGTTACTCTCCATTCTTTCAACTAACTCTACGCCAAAAACCAACTCGATTGGTTGCTTAGTTAGAGCATGAAAGAAGGAAAAACAAACACACTTTCGTATTTATAATATTAGTTAGGGTGTATGTATCCCTGGGTGACATGCGCAGATGAATATCGATAGATCAATCGACTAGATCCATGATCGAGTTTTTTAATGCTCATTAATCTGTTTCTATACCTACCTATAGGTACATTATTTCCGCGCCCGACTCACCCTCACACATAGAATAGATCTATTGAGAATGTAATTTCACAAATCTAGAGTATAAAAATATTGTCGATCGCGAGCTAGTTTTATAAACTTACTCGTTCTCATCATCTTTGACAGTAGCTGTGGCCCTTGCAGAAAGATGCAGCCACTTGATAGCTTGAGATGAATCGCCCCCTCGACTCTCTAGCCAAACTGGAGACTCTGGCAACGGCAGGAGGATCACGAAGAGTGCCACTGTAAAAAAACCAATGAAGACATTAATTTTTTAAACGACTTCGAAAAAAGGAGGAGGTTCTATGTTCGGCTTAAAAGTATTCAGTACATAAGCAGTGGAATATTTGCTTGCTACCAGCGACTTCTCCTTTGAAAATTTGCAAAGTTATTGCCACTTCATTTCTTCTGTCCACCTGATGAAAACAAATCCACGATATTCTTTGAATAAATTATCATTATGATTATTTACAAGCTTTTTTTTAACTTGCAATGTATGTTTGTTCGTGTCAAATCTTGCAACCAAATTTTAGACCAGTTATCCTCAACTGATTGAGCTGAAATTTGGCATACTTATGTAAGTTCAGTGAAAATGCAATGTCATGGTACCATCGAGCTGGCCTGATGATGGAAACCGAAGGAACTCCTAAACGAAACGACTTAACCACGTCGAGTTTGGATTCGTTGGATTTGTCTTCCAACGAATCCAAACTCGACGTGGCTCTTTTGGAGGCTCTTGTGGAGCTTTTATATCATCTAGGAGTGCTTACACTTTGGTCCTAAAAGATATGAAAGCTTGTATTTAAAAGTTTCTTTGAATATTAAAAATATATTTGTTTTATACACAATTATTATTGATTCCGGCTTTTCTGGGTGTTTTATGGTAGAATAAAAAATATCCATCTATGACTGTTATGTATCATATTAAGTACATAATATCAATTATGTAGTACCCACAACGCAGGCTCTGCTTAGCTTGGGGCTAGATGATGCCGTGTGAATTGTCCAGCATTATTTATTAATTTGAGGACATGACGCGGAAGGAGTTTTCCTTTCTGTTAACTAAATGCTGGCTTCTTAATTATCATTTTAAGAAATCAGATACTTACTGCAAAATATAGCTGAGAAGAATGCCAGGTATCTCCAAGCCAGCCAATTGCCTGCCACGTATGATAGCAGGATGCCTAAAGACATCGACAGTGTTGGTAGCGACCCGAGACGTCCTCTTATCTCAGGGTCACAGCATTCGCTTACCTGCAAAGACATATGTACGTACCTAGATAAATCAATAGCCATGAATTGACCGACATCCTACCGACAAAACGTATGCGAATAAATGATTTGATTTAATAGCAATGCTGTAAGATTGCTATAAGATTTAGGCGTCCTAAAGGCTACTACTATATTTTCTAGAAATAAATAATTAAAAATATGTTTTGAATTAGTTTAGAAACATTAGAACACATGTTCAAAGTTATTTCTATGTAGCCGGAAGTTACAACAGACCGTGACGATTGGAGGAAAACACATTCCTTTCTGCTAATCAAGAGTGGGAAATACTAAACTAGTAATGAAAATTGTGTTCATTAATCTAGTCACTGGGATAATGAACACAATTTTCATGATGACTTAATCTTTTCTTAAAAATAAAAATTACTAACATTTCACTATCTTCGAAAAAAATGAAGTTCTCTATTCGACTGTATGTAAGGTAGGTATGTATTTTTTTCCGATGTTTGTTGCCAGATTTTGAAATTTCTTTTGGTATAAAAATAGTGAATGATCCCGAGGTGGCCCCTAAAATTTTATTCCCTAGGGATTAGTGTTAATCCCACAAAACTTAAAAACAGTGTGTGTTCAGATTCAGTTTTAGTTTTTTTATAAATAATCAAATTATTTTCGCACAGCTTTAACCCATCGAAAAATCTTTTACCACTGTTCAGTTTCGTATACATAGGTGTAGATGATAGGGTAGGTATCTTGAGTATGTTTATATCGCACCTCATGTTCCTAATAAAATGTTCCTGTTAATGCCTAAGGTGGCACCTAATCTGCCATGTGCTATCCGCATGAATAGAAAGCATTGAAGTAGGTGTTCAGTAGCTTCATTGTTCCTGCATATTATTGTGCTAGAATAGACGCGGACACTGATCGCTGTAGTAAGTACCTACGTGGTTTCATCATCAATGAGAATATGCATCAGTATCAGTGGTATCACCTTGATAGATGACCTAGTGGTTTCTTTCTCACTTCTTCCACTAGTGAACAAAAAATTTAGTTAAGAGAATATCAATTACACCTTATTTCTTATTTGTTAATAATAACTATGTTTATAGCATAAAATTTGACTTATCCAAGTGCTTATTTTGTAAGCCTATATAAATAAAGTTATTGATTCTGAATTTCTGATTCTGATTCAAACACAAACTCAATTTTTTTATTGTTACCATGTTGTTTCTTGCTCTTATGCTAGAAAGCAAGTCCAAACATGGACCCGGCTAGGGTACTACAATATTGTGTTGCTTATAACTAAAATTCTATAATATTCTGATAACCGCTTCATGAAAAGATACGCAATTGCGTAGATAGTACCTAATTATGTTTAGGTAATTTTGAACAGATCAAATACCAGTCTCAAAGTTTCGGTTTACCTAGGATTCGGACTATTATAGCCTTGCTGTAGTCTGTGTAACGATAACACAAAATGTTGTAAAATGTTGTAGTGTTGCTTTTGTGATATAATTGAAAATTTCCGCAGCCTTGCCCATATATAAAAACCTACTCACATAAACCTGAGCTGTAGCCAGAACAAAGCCGACGCAGACGCCAGACAAAAACCTCCCGATCAGCACCATAAAGAAGTGCTGTGCGAAGCCGAGTAGAAGCCAAGCAGCCAGCCACAGTGGGGTGGTCAGCTGCAGCGTGCGTCGTCGGCCAGCACGCTGCATCAGTGCTCCTGACACCATGCTGCCCACGAATGCACCCAGAGGAGGTATTGCACCTGAAAACACACAGGATTTTGTTGGGGTTATTGATATAAATACTGCCTGCTGGCTCAGACGAAAATTAACAATTTATTGATTTATAATATGTAAAAGGCAATACAGGCATTGCACAAAATAAAACGTTACATTAACCTAATTATAAAGTTTCTTAGTATATGAGTAGATTGTGTGATTCTAACAGGCAATTTAGGTTGGTAGGCTCAGAAAAATGACAAGATGGTCCGCAAAATTGCAAACAAAACAAGAAAGTGCTAGCGATATGGACATTTTGCGCGAAGGACGTTTCAGCTAGGGTACATTTGAGCGAAAAAAATCAACAACATAATTCCTTAAATAAATAGAACTAAACGTTGAAGAGAATTGACATACGAAATAAAAAATTACAAAGTAAGTGACAATCGGTGGTTTTTACCGGATATACATCTGTATATAATGTATGTATCTGATTATCTCACTTTTCCCCTTCATGATAACACACTTATTTTATTGTAGAACATTGTAGCCTCTGCTACGATGCTACACCATGCTCACATAGCATACGAAAGATTTCAACGCGCAGTTATTTTTTATATGAAACAAAATTCCGCATTGCTCCGAAACTAAAAGAGCTACCTTCTTGCAGTTTTCACAGTAATATAATATTAATTTTGCTTATAAACAACAAACGAGATTAAGTACTTATAGACGACTTTAAGACGCAGAGGTGTTCGCTATGATAGAGGTAAGCTCTATTATTTGTTTTTAGGTGAGTCCTTATTTTTCTTTTATTTTTATATTATTCAGGACATATGTAATATTTCGTATGACATGATCTACGAATCATATAAAGTTTAGACGTTTTCGGTGGGCCGTAAATCCCCCAAGTACATTTTTAGCTACGGTCCTAGTCTCTTCGCTTAATTAAATGGCCACTCACGAAAACGTCCTTCGCGCTTCTTTCGCGCAAATACCCCTAGCTATATCGGAGTAGAACTTCAGAAGAATACCTCAGTTAAAACAGATCACTTTCCATCAGGTGAAATTGTGGTCAAAAGAAGGTCTACATATATGCTCTAAAAAAAACAGCTACATACCAATCCATGACTTCTGCTCACTGTGCGATATGATGTGAGGGTCGAGCTCCTCCATAGAGGGGATAGCTGATGCGGAGTAGCCTCGCACCAGTCCGATGATGAGGAAGGCGAGAGATGCACCGAAAGTCAGCCATAGCTGAAATAGACAAGTTCATTTTATGTAAATACTAGCTACTTCGCCCATGTTTTATCTGGATAAAAGATAGCCTATACTGTTATTCTATATCCATACGAAATTTAAACCCAATCAGTTAAGTAGCTTTTGCGTGAAAGAGGAACAAACATCCATACATCCATCCTTACAAACCTGAACATTTATAATATTAGTAGGATTTAATGTGTTGTATTAAGTAGGTCAGATAACTAGTACCCATAACACAAGCTCTCTTCTAGCTCGGCTACACGCTCAAATATTTGTGCAAACATGCATGCACAAACACAGTTTGCGCAAACAAGATGGAGCGTGTGGCCGGACTCAGACCAGTTTGCGCAAGCAAATTGGAGCGTGTGGTCAGGTTCATCTTGCTTGCGCAAAATTTTGAGCGTGTAGCCGGGTTATTAGGACTCGATACTATGTAAATTGTAGAGCATTATTTATTCATTGTTTGCACGTAGGCTTTGAAATCGTTGCCGGCGTCTATTTTCTCTGCCATTTACAACCTGAGTAAATAGGAACTCGAAGCCGCTACCTACTGCGTCGCAGATAGATCTTCGCCCACTGCACCATGGTCATAAAAGATCAAGTCAAATAAAAATCAAGACTATTCTGCCGTCCTTATCATAAGTGCAATAACTCGGGCCGAGCTTTTTCGAGAAAAACGCAGTTAAAGATTTTATTTTACCACATCCCTTATGGGTCTGGATCGGCTATAGATACGTAAAATCTGTCTTAGAAGAAAATATAGAGCTCGTTTTACTGGTCACTAATATTGTATATACATAACTCTTTAAGCTAAGGTACTTTTACATAATTGGGTCCACAGTTTACGAGTTCAAGTCGCACAGAGTACAAGTTCAAATTTTATTTTTTATGCATAAGTGTACTTCTGTAATATTTGATGTTTCGTTCTTCTTTTTTAAAATTGTTTGTGTGTTTTACCTACCTAAAAATACTTACCTATTGTTAAGTATATTTTACTGATACCCACCTACTGCAACATCTGTTTGTTTTTTGTTTTGTGCTGTCTATGTTTGTGAAAAAAATAAACCATCTATCTATTTAGCTATCTATCTTTTTGGCGTAAAAACCGAGTTAGTAAATATATCATTTATTTGCCACATATACATACTTAGTTAACGAATTACAAAGCGGTAAAATTCAAAATCTGAGAATAAATGATTTAATAATATAACCTAAATTATTATTATTTGTATCGTTGAACGATAAGTGCAGGTAATTTTGTGTGTTGCAGCGTGACAAAAGGGCCATGGCTCAGTGAATTTTTTTGTTGAAAAGCAAAAACACACATTTTCAGCCAGGACCCGATCGTGAGCGAACAAAACGAGTTGCAAGACGACAAGTTAGGTGCACCTACACTGGTGCACCTGTTATAGTTATAATTCGTTTATTGATAACGTTCATATGACATATACCGTTTACATATAACGTTCATATGTTGTGGTTGTGTGGAAAGTAATGCTCATGAATTTTAAAGTTAAATTGAATGTAGTTAATAGTTAAGTAATAGTTGAGTTATTGCACTTTAGATAAGGACGGTAACATTGCACCCGATTTAAGGAGGATGAGCCCCAGCAGAAAAGATTTTGAATAGATGGGCTCACATTAGACATTCAGCTGGCAATAAAGAACATCCTACACACAACAAAAACCTCTAAAGAACAGCTTAAAAAATATTGCCTAGTAAAAAAATGACTTACGATTTTAGACTAATAATAAATTATGCTAAGCAAGGTGAACCACCATTCAATGGTATATGTACACAGTTCTTTTAAATACCCACTTAGTACCTACCTAGCACCTATGCTCTATGAAGTATTTACCAATCATTTGCGGTGACACCGAGAGCATAAACATATAGACAATCAGAACATGCAATAGATAATATAGATGGATAGTATTTCATCATCATCAGCCCGTTCACTGCTGAACATAGACCTCCCTCAAATGACGCTACGAATAGCGGTCCTGAGCCGCCTCCATGCAACGACTCCCTGCGACCGCTACAGTCGTTGGTCCATCGAGTGAAAGGTCTTCCCACACGGTATTTAGGACGGAAGGTATTTAGTTAGAAGACAATTGGTTTGTTCTCAAAAAGACAAATTCTTTAAATGACTATCAATATTATTATTCTCAATAAGATAGATATCGTACAGGTGCACTCATCATTGTTTAGGATACGTCTCATTTGTCCTTTTCCTGGTTTCCTTAATTTCTGTCCAAGGCTTCGTAAATCCTAAATTACAGAATGTGTTTCTCCTGCCGCTACCACATCAAATACCTACCTACTAATACTAGGCCCCTCAGTCTAGACGAGTCTATGAAATAAAATAATTTGACGTTTTTTAAAACGATAAACCGACTTCAAATTCCTGAAGCCACCTCTTGTTTACGCCCGTTGCCGTGGAAACTGTTTGTTAACAGTCATTGTAATAATTTGATAGTTTTCAAAAACCTAATAATCGACATCAGATCCCTTACTTTTACACTCATATTAAGTTTTGTGGGATAAAAGGTAATCCCCTGGGGTTAAAATTAACATTTTCTATACAATAGTGAAATAATTTTCAAAATCGGTCCATAATTGGCGGAAATATCGCGTAACATACATACAAAAAAACATACCTCAGAATTGAGAACCTCCTCCTTTTTTAAGTCGGTTAAAAACTAGGCTCATCAACCAGTCTAGACTAGTCTGTGAAGTATAGCGATGAGATGACCTTTAGGTGCGGCAATTTTAGTATTATCTACAATAGAACGTGGCGTGACCGGCGGAAGAGAGCGATCACTGACATCACGTGTGCACCTTGGTGATACTGTTCCTATCGCGGACGATCATTTCATTGCGCTTAAAGGTACCTCACTTCACTACATATTATACCTATGGCGTGTTTTAAAACACGACAAACCAACTTCAAATTACCTTACTTTTTCACTTATTTTAAGTTTTGCGGGATAAATACTAACGCTTAAGACCGAAGGAAGTCCCAGAGTTTTTCGAATTCTACGTCACATGACCTCGGGGCGCAATTGGTAGCGCATCCCGTACTGAGGGTTGCGGGTTCAAGTCCCGTCGAAGTCGAAAAATTTTGGGATCTTATTAAAATTTCTTAGAAATACTAATCCCTTGGCGATAAAAAAATTATGGGACCCTTTCGGGATCATTTTCTATACAATAGTATATATGATGTGATTCTTCTTAGCCCACACGAGCGTATAGCCGCGGGCGGGTCAGCTAGTATATAATAAGGATGGGAGTTATTGGATATTTTGGCTACCGGTTATTAGTTGGGTATTTTGTTTCAATGCCGCTAGTACCAACTGGTACCCAATAACGTTACAATACTCTATACCTGTCCTGATTTCTACCCAATATATTTCTAACCGATTTGGTGAGAAATACCAAATACTTGTTGCAGCCACATAACTTTACGGGTGAACGGTCCGCTAGTACCTATGCGTAGATGATAGGTAAGTATAGGTATTGAAGGGTTGGGTAGTTATAGCTCCCGGTCGGTTAGGTGCGATGCTCGCTTTGCACAGTTATTCCCTAGCGGTATATTGATGGTTAGATATTTTAGGACCATGCTAACAGGTAGTGAGTTAGTTATTGAATACCGGACTCATCTCTAGTATATAATAACAACTCAAGGGCTAGAGCACCGATGTGAAGTTTTCTGTGAAATTTTCATTTGGCAGAAAATAGTAATACTGGATGGGATAAACACTGTCAGAGAATAATGTTACATAGCAGGCCTTACGTGTCCTAGCCAGCGAAGACAAACGCTCTTAAAATCTTTGGTCCCGCATACAGATACTCGAGTTTCGGTTCGACACCTGGTTTTTCCACTCGCCAGGATCGGATGGATCCCATCCGCTGGTCTGGTCGGGCCCAAAATCTTACGCAGCACCTTACGCTCAGCCACGAGGTGTTTGTCTTCTTTCAGCGGTAGTTTCCAGGCTTGGCCCCGTTTATCAGAATAGGACAATCTTCGCGATCTCTACGCCTATAGCTGGCGAGAGACAGCTCAGAACGGAGATGCTTTGAGATGTCTTATGCCAAGATCCACTATAGGTCACTGAGCCACAGAAGTAAGTAAGCGCGCCTTACGTAAGGAGAACCGTCGACAAACAACAGAGCATCAAAACGTGGTAAATTTACAATGGAGAACAATTTTTGTATGGATTGCTTGTCTACATTATGCATTGAGAAAACTACACTGCTAGAACTACTACTAGAAGAAATAGCTACAGATTGCAGACACGAAAGTATTATATTTTTTAGCATTGATCGCAGGTGAATGTGTTTATTATTTGTAACTACCAGCAATTTATAATTTTCGTTGCTTTATTCTAATTTTGTACGGTTAGCCCAACAACTTTTTTATACTTACTAGAATAAGTTTCTCTGTAAGTGAATTTACCTAATTCTGAAGAGAAAAAAATGATCTTAAACCAGATATATTGACGATGATATTGACTACAGTGTACTAGGCGAATTCATTATTACAACGTCAAAATTCGTGCTGAAATTTTGATTTAATAATGCAAAATTTCAGCCCGATAGATTCTGTAGTTTTTGCGTGAAAGAGTAACAAATATCCATACATCCATCCATACAAACTTTAACACTTATAATATTATAGTTTGGGACCTGGAATATCATATAGGCTATTTTTAATATAAAACGCGGGTGAAGGCTCGGCCCGCAGTTAGTATTACATAAATATTCCGCTGGAAGGTCCACTAGAATCACAATCACCGGGGTGATTCACCGGAAGTCAACTTTTAGTACGTTAACCGAAATAACTGAGATTTTAGGTGTACGTACCTCTACATTAACGACAATAGTCCTATATTATAATCAGGTACCCATAGTCATAAGACTAGGGGAGATGTAGGCAATAGGAATCAGTTGGCGATGAGGATCTTTCAAATAACACAAAACCTTAAAGCAAGCGCGCGATGTCAATGAATTCAGTAATAAGATGTGTTTCAGAAAAACGTGCAGCGTACGTCTTGTTCAGATCGCGCTGCGTGCTCTTCAGTTATAGACGATGGAAGAATTTTCGAGTGCATAAATGTGATAACACGGCTAAAGTATCTTGTTCTTTTTGCTATGCCTGTGATATGTGCTGTTCATAGCCACAGATATCTTTTTTGTATTAAAAATTCCCAATATTTTGGCATTGTAGGCATTCGTGATCAAGCTAAACAGATAGGTGATCTCCATTGTCTATTAGCTTATTCTATATTTTAACATACTGCAACTCTACCATGATTTACTAGTTTCTATCTGCGTCTTAGCAAGCGTTGTGTTCGGAAGTTGAGATAAAAAACAATTGTAAGGTTTGCGGGTGAAACAATAAATGGGTCTATTAAAATTTGCTTCTAATTGATGTCCCGCTTAAGTAATCCCCATTACCTACATCTCCCCTACGCTTCACCGCGCGTCTGATAGATAAATCTTGACATGAATCACGATTATGTGTCTCGAGGAAATAAATCATTTCTTTCCTTACTAATAATAATAATGTATTTGTTTGTTTTGGTACTCTGCCGTCGTCACTCCGCAAGAGTCCTAACTGAAAACCAGCGCAGTATTGGACAATTAATTGCCCAATACTGCATAATGCTGAGATAGGGACCCATTTTACCCCATTTGTAATAACTGTTAGATTTTTAGTGAGTCACCTTGCGTTAATTAATTTTAGACTTACATTATTTATTTTTCATGTGATTTGTCAGTTTATCTTTATCTTTAACGTAACACTTACAGTACCTACTTACATAAAAGATAAATAAATACTGTGTTGACAATAAACATAATTAACGGACCTGCTATTGTTGTTTATTGACCTCTTTGAATACAACATTATAAGTGTACATTACATACTTGACCGATTAACTCTGTATAGTAGACAGGTAATGCCCCTAGTTTGTAATAAAATAAATAATGCTGGATAATTCACACAAGATTATCTAACTCCAAGCTAAGCAGAGCTAGATTACTGATATACTTAATACAATACACTACATAGATAAATACTTTTATATACTAGCTGACCCGACAGACAGTCCTGTCATTCAATTCAAACTTCTAATTTATTTCAAAAGTGCTTAGTAAAAAGTAGATATAGGTATGACGCTGGGGCTAAGGTTACATTAAAATAGTTTATAATAAAGGTAGTCGTTAAGTTTTCTTAAATTTTCTAAATGTCGGCGATATTTTCTTTAATTTTTGTAAAGTAAGTACCTTCTACGAAATATTAGAAAAAATATATAAAAAAGATGAATGTAACCGGTAAAACCCGTCTTAAGTTATAGCGGAACCAGGAGAAATAGGGGTCCATTTTTAAATATATATAGAGAGATTGATAGTAAATTAAATACCCAGGACACCCGGAACAAATATTTGCAGATCGTACAAATATTCGTTCGTTGTGAGTAGGAGCGTGTTTGAAAAGAATAGATAGTCAAAGTATGAACTAAACGACGGACTGGACCATCATCACCAGGAACTCTATGAATAGTAACAATCACACCGGGAATTATTTGTTGAAGGTATTTTCCCAGCAATGGGACAAATCGAACGAATTATTGACCAAAAGAGAAATTAAACATTATGAATAAAGGTAAACCTTCAATTGTAAACATCACAAGGTTGCAATCGCAATGAAGATGAACCAGTTTTTTAACCTTGGTTTTTGATACCTAAATATAAAAGAAGGTCCGCCTACCTGCTTCAAATATGCCGGCGATATAGTTGTCATCTTCCTTTCAAACAAATTTAACAAAATCTTTTCGTCAATGCACAAAACACTTATTTCAAACACTACTGCACTGTTTTTAACAGTTAATGATATGATCCTATTCTTTAGAGTTTTGTTTATGTGATGTGCATATTGAATAAAGATACACAGGGTACATATGTTATTGTTTGGAACGCGATTGAGAGCCACCGGCCGTCGCCGCTGCCTTAACAGCTCTGCGTTCCATCGAGCAACGATTGCAGACTTATCCTTCTATCAGCATCTCATCTCATCAGATCAAGTGATCAGAAGGACGGGCTTGCAGTCATATGACCCGTCAATCACACTGAAATGATTTGCATCCTCATTCGAAAATAAACACTATTTAAGCATGTGTAAACACCGAGGCTTACTTATAAACGTTGTATAACTTTAATGTTTTTCTTTTGCGATTTGTTTTGAGAGTTTTGAACAATTTAATTTAGTAACTATAATACTTTATAGGTATTGAATGATGAATGCTCGTCTCTGGCAGACTTTTCCCTACAATACTGCAGATCAATAAAATAATAAGTTTAGTAACAGACAAGTTTCGATCGTCTCAATTTTTTGTCGGATTAAATCTGCAGGGCTATTCAGAAAGCACGCTACCGTGTCATCGACATGGAACATGACACAGATTCGCGCGAAATTCATATATTTTAGCGGTTTTTAATATTTTCTGCGAACTGCAAGCAATATTTATTTTGCAATTTATATTGCTTGTAGAACGCAGAAAATATTAAAAACCGCTAAAATTTGTGAATTTCACGCGAATCTGTATCATATTCCATGTCGATGATACGGTTTACCTAAATCATTAAATATTTTAATGAACCCATGTTTTAACAAGATATATAAAAAAAACAATGTAAAATAAATAAATAAGGATAACTTCATAAACAAAAGTAAGAAATTGAATCAGCAAATGCTCGGTTCAGGCCGAGCATTTGCTTACGACCGCGCATGCAATGAACTGTGCCCATGCCCACACGTTTGCTCCCTCTCGCAACGCACGCTGAGGCTAGCGCTAACCCTGCGCGAGCGAGTGGGAGCGAATAAGAAAGCCGATGCAGGGTGGTAGGCCTGTATGCTGAGTGTGAACTGCCATACTGTTTACTACAAAGTTTGCGTAACTTTTCACACTGAACAAGTCCAACATACTTTTCTTGTAGTATTGTCATGACGAATGTGAGTACCAAG
Source organism: Eupithecia insigniata (assembly GCA_947859395.1). Classification (NCBI taxonomy): domain Eukaryota; kingdom Metazoa; phylum Arthropoda; class Insecta; order Lepidoptera; family Geometridae; genus Eupithecia; species Eupithecia insigniata. The sequence continues at coordinate 12,468,158 of OX402001.1, forward strand.
ACAAACCTCTCTAGGTTTTATGGTACGAAACTTTATTGAATGTAATATGTTTGTTATAAATAAATATAAAAAAAAACTGGTTTCGATTCGACACGACTTTTGATGAAATTAATTTCGCTCCAAGCTCCAATAATCGTACTATATTGTAACACGGGTCCATAGAGAATGGTCGACGATTTTGTGGAAAAATACTTTTCTGGTACTTTTATTACTTTCAGAACGATCAGAAAATCTTAAAAACCACTGCATTTGCGCGAATTTGTGTCAGATTCCGTGTCGATGATGCGGTAGCGAAGTTTCTGAATAGCCCTGCACCTGTGCTCGCTGTAAAACCGAAACTAAGTAATTGCTACATTACAAATGGTATGCGAATGTTGTTGTTAGATAAGAAGTAGGTAAGTACCTTTTATTCGCCGTGATAAGGATATGCCAAATCTCGACATCGAGATCGAACACTCATACGAGATTTTGATAAAAATCGCAGAATTTTCACAACCTCTGTTAATCAGAATCAGAATCAATAACTTTATTTCTTTAGGATTACAAAATAAGCACTTAAACAAGTTGCATTTTATACTATAAACAGTAGGTAGTTATTATTATCATCATTATAAGAAATGAGGTGTTATTGATATTCTCTTCACTTAAATTTTTTGCCCACTAGTGTCTATATTTCTGTAAAGCTAAACAGACCATTGAATTTCTTACGTCAGTGCGGAACAGAGCGACAAGATGGCGCGGTGAATTAAAACTAAAAGTGCTTATTTTTCTTTTAGACCTTACAGAACTCTGGGACACGTGACAAAATTACAATCAGAAGATTGGATATCGATACGATATCCGTCGCGAGATGAAGGTATGCGAACGGCGGCGGCGAGGGGAGGAAGTGAAACAAAGTACTGGCTAGCTTTGTGGCAATAAGAAAATTTAAAGTTGATTTATTTATAAATTTTACCCGCTTTTGACAATTCTTTCTCTATTGCATTGAGAATGACGCCGCGGTGATCCTTTAAAAATTACATTCCCATAGGATAAGTATTTAAACATAAAATTCATAAAAATATCAGTAAAAAAAAACTAGAGGTCGGTATTCCGTTTTTCAAAAAATTCAATTATAGATGTTAGAAAACGTTTTCTTTATAATCTTCAGCTTTAGGTATCTACATAAATCAAAAAACCTACAAGTGGCACACGGTTTCATCTGTGACATAATACTATAGACGGAAGTCTAGTGCGTTTGGTTCAATGTCATGCTTGCCCCATCCTTTTGTTGGTTTTTGTACTGCCTGTCGCAATTACTTACGTAGGTATTACCACTCAATTCAGGACACACGTGATAGTACACGAAATAAAAGTTGAAAAGCAACTTTCACATGTATTTTTGGGCGCAATGCTCTTGCTCTACCATTGCTATACAAGCCGTGCGATTATGCAAAACCACCCATCCTATAATAATTGCAATTTGAAACCTATTTCATGGCCTTTGCACGTCCCAATCCATACAATTGCAAATTACGAAGGCGATGCAATGGTTATCAAATGTGATAACGAGAATGTTCTGATTTTTTACGCTATTTCAGGTAGAGTTAGCGCAAATCTTTATGAGCTCTGTGAAGTTGGCTTTAACGGCTGCGCATTGAACCATAAATAAGGCTTTGAGGGGAAAGAAGAACGGGGTGAGAGGGGATCTGTCTGTCAAACCAGGGTTGCCAGCAAGAATTCTGTCGTATTTTTATTTTGTCTAGCATATTTAGTTCTGCAATTTTTTTTTCCATTTCAATATTTAAAGAATATATAAAAAAATCTTAAACTCAATGACGGATTATTTTAAACCCAAAATGTTAATATATTTATAGAATAAAATGTTAAAATATTTATAGTTCTATAATAAATTTAACTTTTTATCTAACGCCCTAACCCAAGTTTCAAAATAAAATAATTTCTATATAGCATATTTATTTATAAATAGTGGGCAATACTGTCGAATGAATGCTTTTGAGTACAATGACGCAGCAAAGTCTTTGACGCTTGTCCAGTGTTCGTTTCGTTGATTTGATAGTTTGTGCACTTCTTTCACTTCAGCGGACTGCAGCTGCAACAGGTGTGTCTATTAGCACCATAAAAAGGATTTCTAGCCGAAGCCCGGGTGGGTCGGTAGTTTATAAGTATCACTTTTCTATTTGATTGTACTTGCGCAGTTTTGCTTCCGTGCTTAGGTTCACAGAGCTCATTAAGTTCTGTGATCACTCTATATTATTTGCTGTCTAAAACAATGACTTAACAGTTTGTTTTTAGGTGTTTTATTATGTTAAAATTGGTCATTTTTGTACTGTTTTTCTTTGCATAACTTAGGACCTGATTTTAAGCAATGCTGCTATAATATAAAAACAGTGGTTGACCTTAGACGAGGTCTTGATACCTATGTACTCATAAAGAAGGAAATCCAGAATACCAACATTCCTATTTTAAAATATGGCCAAGAGGTAGTCATTTTATAACCCGAGGATATCCTTAACTCACTTTTATGTTTTATCATCATATATCATGGTAAAATTTCTTTTTAATTCTATTTGGTGATGACCTCTACGTGAAATATTTATCATCACGTCCTCTGCTGAACATATGCCACCCCCAAACGACGCCACGAATAGCAGTCCTGAGTCGCCCCCATCCAACGACTCCCTGCGACCGCTACGATGTCGTCGGTCCATCGAGTCGGAGGTCTTCCCACACTCCGTTTCGCATTACATCGTCTCCGCACAGTTTCAGTGGAGACCACCGAGCGGAGACGTATCATATTTGTACGCGAAGAAATAAAGAAAGATCAGCAGCGGAGACGAGAAGAGATGAGCGAAGATGTGAGATGTGCCTCGCTGGTGCATTCATCTCAACAAACATCCAACTCTCGCAGCACGCAGCTCGACCGCTTTAGACAGCATACGTCTCCGCTCCAGCCTCGCTATTACGCATCTCCGCAAAGCTTCGGTAGAGATACCCTAGCTGAAAAGCGTCTCATCTCGTCTCGTCGCTACAGAAATCTCCGCACATTTCCGCTTTGAGAAGGGAGTTTACCTATTTTAGTAACTGTGAAGGAAATTGAAAATGAAAAAGGTGCATTCTTTAGGAACCCACGATGTGCGAATTTAACACACACTTGTTGGATTCTGGCAAAAAACCAGTTATGTACCTAATGTACCTTGGTCGGTAATGTTGATTTTATTTTGTTTGTCAAACTTGTTTACCGGTCACGTGCAAATAATATAATAGAATGTACCTATCTAAATAACTTAGTACGCATCAAGGTAGGTACAGGTATCCATACCTATCACATGACCGTTGATCCGTTTCCCTCATCACATGCATTCATCGATCTACAATCTATAGAGTCACAATCACACAGCAAAAATATCCGCGCCAAAACTCGGCGCACGCATGCTCGTTGATATCCTGCTCAAATAACAGCAGATACAAGGGTAAAAATATGATGTGTCATATTTTCGGTACGTATTATAACGACTTTATGTATCCTCAGTGCATGTTTCTATTTAATTGCAATACTTTGAAAAATAAAATGCTCACAGCCCGACCGCAGCGCTCGTAATAACAATGCATAGGTATGTAATGTAGAATGGCGGCGCTCGGACTTTCTTGACTGTTATGTTATGAGTTACAAATTGTTTCTCTTCAGGAGATAGCTAAATGCACGCAGTAGTTTAAATAAATTATAAATAAATAATGCTGGACAATCCACACAGAGCTCTGCTTGGGGTTACATCATGTAGCCCCAAGCAGAGCTCTAAGCAGAGCTTGTGTTATGATTATGAATGATATCATCATCATTAACCCATACACGTCCACTGCTGGACATAGGCCTCCCACGTACGACGCCACAAATAGCGGTCCTGAGCCGCCTCCATCCATCGACTCCCTGCGACTGCTATGATGTCGTCGGTCCATCGAGTGGATGGTCTCCCATGTAGGGGGGATTTGCCATAATCACCACGCTTGGCAGGCGTATTGGTGATCGCAGTGTTGGTGTTGAAAAATACTCAGAAGGAAGCTGCTGCCCTTCCTCTGGTAGGTTCCCTCAGTCGGCTCTTACGACATCTACGAGTTGAGTTGGAGGGGTCGATATTCGTACGCCGCGGCCCCACGGCCTAGAATGATATATGTACATAGTAAAATACATAATTATATTTTTTATCATACATAGAAAATACCCAGAACACCCAGTACAAATATTTTCAGATCATACAAACATTTGTCCGAAGGCGGGAATTGAACCCGTCACCTCCTGCGTCGCAGGCGGACCTTAACCCGCCGCACCACATCGTTTGTCATGTGATGTTTTGATTTACTTAGCATTACATTATATACGCATTGATCTCTGTTTATACAATATTTTGCAAGCAGGTAGGTGAAGGTTGTAACTGATTTTAAATATTAGGATCTAGGTACTAATCAATGTTCAAATGTGATAACTTTTACTATGTAACGGTTTGTGAAGCGTGTCTGTTATTTAACTTATCTACTTAGTGTTTATGATTGATTTTCCATAAGGCAAGAGCGAAACCCCCTAACACAGGTATCTGTATACTTAAAGGGGTATTCCCCAAGCAATTTAAAGATTTAGATAACGCATTGACAGACCCAAACTAGCGCCGCGCCGCCGCCACCTATTTTATCGTATTATTAGTTTAAGCAAAGGAATTTTCCAAATTCCTTTGACCAGTTTGTGATACCTATCATAAGCTTTTTTTTAATACCTCTGTAATAGTTTTTAGTTTAGGAAGAGATGCGAAGTTGCGCTTTTTGGCCACCAAACTTGGTTTTTGCATCTCCTCCTAAAGTAATATAAAACTATTACACAAGGATTATAATAAGCTTATGATAGGTATCACAAACGAGCGAAGGGATTTTTAAAAATTCCTTTGTATATCGTAATAATACGATAAAATAGACGGCGGCTCTGATTGGGTCAGGGTAGCGCCTTAAAGAAATAAACTATTTTATATATAAATTACTTATGTACTTGTAAGTACATAGGTTACACAGTTCACACGAATAATAGTGCCTAAAAGGGGCCGTCACACAAGGACTTAGGACCACATGGCCACTATTCATTGCGCAGAGGGATCCAAAGTGAAACTTTGCTCTACCAAACTGACGAGTTCACATACAGTATGCCACGTAACATGTGTATTACGCCGAGAGGGGGTGATTCTGGGCCTTTTTTGTCATAATAGAAAAAAAAGCTTTATTTTCTTCCTGTTCGTGTTCTTTTAAACGCACTGTTACATTATTTTACAATAAAATATTTTTTTTTGTTTTTTTTTTATTGTCATCAGTACCATTGTTTTGTCATGAAATTATTATTCCAAAATAATGATGTAAATCCTTTGAAATTACAAAACAAAAATGATAATAAAATACGTAAAAAACACATGTAAATATAGTGGCAGACGATATTTATGACCTGCAGCACTAAAAATATAAATTAATGAAAAAATCCTAGAACAAAATTTGATTATAACAAAATTGTTATAATTGTTGATTAAGTTCATTGTCCCCTCGGGGTCTAGAATAACCTCCTTTTGGCTTTGTACATACGTTTCGTGGCACCCTGTATTTAGGGAAAGCTAATAAAGGATCATTAAAATTAGTACAATTATACTGATAGAGTCTGATAAATTATTATCACTGATTAATACCGTGCGATAAATTGGTTCAGTATTTAATGTAATATCGTTCAAATATGTTGTTACTGACGTTATTCGCGCTTGCATTTAGTCCATATGCCGTTGGTAAGTTGAAAATATTGTAAATCCTCATCATCGTTGGACATAGGCCTCCCCCATACGACGCCACAAATAGTGGTCCGCGTTCCTGAGCCGCCTTCATCGATCGACTCCCTGCGACCGCTACGATGTCGTCGGTCCATCCGTCCGTCCTCACAACACTGTTTCGCGTTGCATCGTGGCCGCCACTCGAGAACGTTTATTCCTCAGCGGTTATCAGTTCTGCGAGCTATATGACCTGCGCACTGCCACTTCAGCCTACTTTTCGAATAGGATAATTATGAGACCTAAAATCTAATTTTTATGGAGTTTTACCATGTTTTACTGACTATAACCAAAAACCCGGTTGGATGGATGCAGCTCAGGATCACTATTCGTGGCGTCTGTTGGGGGAGGCCTATGTTCAGCATTGGACGTATACGGGCTGATGATGATGAACCAATAAACCGACTTCATTTTTAATTTCAGGGCAGTTCGGAACACACAAGCAAGACTTCGGTTATGTCGACGTGCGAGAAGGAGCACACATGTTCTACTGGCTGTTCTACACAACAGCTGATGTTGAGAACCACACCGACAGACCTCTTATCGTGTGGCTTCAAGGCGGACCTGGTGGCTCCTCAACTGGAATCGGGAACTTCGAGATACTTGGACCTCTGGATTTATCTCTACAAGAACGGAACACTTCATGGGTAAAGTTAGGGAACGTATCTTCTGTCCGGGGATTTCACTACTGGATTTTTTATTCATCTAGAACCACGTTTACACAAAAATATCACATGCTCTTTTCTAGCCCCATATATCTACAACAAAATAAATATAAATATTTCTATAAAAGAACTGTCGTATAGGTAATGATTGTAAATAAACACTTAACGATTATCTATGATCACATGATCAGACAGAAGACTTATTTCGCAGATTATCTTAAAACACGTACCCATAATACCAACCTAGTAACTTAAGTATCTTAAAATACCTTTTTCCATTTTAGGCTAATCATTAGTTTTATTTTTGTATTAATTAAACTAGATAGTTTTTAATGTTATTAAGAGAACTTAGTTTTTTTATTACTATTTCATAAGAACACCATTATGAGTAAAAAACCTAAGTTAGCCAGAGCAGAAGCCCTCACTTCATAACACAAGTTTCACCTTAGCAAGAGCAAGGAACTCATTAGCGAGGCCTTAAAATGGGACGATTGCTGGACAAAGGCCTCCCCACATACTTCCATTCATCTCGATCTATTGCAGTCCCCCACTGCGTATTTCTTAGTTTAAGCAAGAGTGGTTGACCTTTACGTACCTTACCTACCTACCTCTAACCTAACTAACACCAAACCACATAGATAGTTTAATCAATTATGTTACGCACCTCCAAATAAAAATATTGTAACCACCTGGCCAGGGTCTCCGCGATTATGAAATGGTTACACAAAACTTGATCGATTATATTTTTATAGTTGTGAGTCAGTCGAGTCGAAAGTGTCGACAGTACATTGCAGCGGCATTGCTTTGCCAGAATTATCAAGAGATAACTAACAAGATCTGTTCTTATTCTAGGTAAAGAACTTCAATGTTCTTTTCGTGGATAACCCAGTTGGGACTGGCTACAGTTACACTGATGACCCGAGTTATCTTACCACCACCAATGACGAGATCGGTGAGCAATTGTCTCATAGCTTTTTTTCTTATAGTTGTACCATACCACTCTTATAGTTCTTTGACGACCTCTGTGGCGCGGTGGGTGAAGGTCCGCCTGTGACGCAGGAGGTTGCGGGTTCGATTCCCGCCTCGGGACAAATATTTGTACGATCTGCAGATATTTGTTCAGGGTTTTCTAGTCGTTTTCTATGTATAATAAAAATATCTATATCTGTAATAGAAATTTTGTATTATGTGTATCAGTCATTTAGTACCCATAACACAAGCTCTGCTTAGCTTGGGGCTAGATAAAGCTGTGTGAATTGTCCAGCATTATTTATTATTTATTTATTTTTTATACGAGTGGGAACCTCGCCATCATCAGCCCATATTAGTCCAATGCTGGATATAGGCTCCCATAATGAGCGCCATAGCGCATCGTCTTCAGCTCGCCGGCTCCAGCATATGTCTGTAGTCTTTCGCAGGTCGTCATCCCACCTGGCCGGAGAGCGTCCTACACTATGTTTGCCGAGTCGGGTACCTTTATATATATATGTAGATTTTCTCAGATTTGTAAACAACTGTTTTACCAATAAAATGTCCGTCTATCTATTTCTTCTTCTTCTTTGCGAGAACTACAGTTGCAATAAACCCTTCCGGACCCAAGGCACAACTACTATACTCAACTGGTTGTGCCGTGGATACTTTTGATTCCCTTCTACACAACTAATTGGTCCGTTCGGAAAAAAATATACCATGGCCCAACTGACGTAAACTCAAATCCCTAGTTGTGCCTTGGTGGATGCTTTTGAGATACAACTGATGTAAACAAAATCTGCCGTGGGCCGTGGGGCCGCGGCTTACGAATATCGAGCCCTCCAACTCAACCCGTGGATGTCGTAAGAACCGACTAAGGGAACCTACCAGAAGAAGGGCAGCAGCTTCCTTCTGAGTATTTTTTCAACACCAACACTGCGATCACCAATCCGCCTGCCAAGCGTGGTGATTATGGCAAATCCCCCCCTACATGGGAGACGATCCACTCGATGGACCGTCGACATTGTAGCCGTCGCAGGGAGTCGATGGATGGAGGCGGCTCAGGACAGCTATTGTGGCGTCGTATGGGGGAGGCCTATGTCCAGCAGTGGACGTGTATGGGCTGATATGATATGATGAAACAAAATCTGTAAATGTAAACGAATATTTCTCAAAAAAATATCATCTTCTAAGACCAATTTCCTGTAGCGAAACTGGTTCAGATACTTCTCCTTACTGCCCTGTCCAAATCCACCCTGTATTATCAAAGTAGTGGAGACTAAAACACTTTTCTTTTTGTAGCGTTGGATTTCGTAGAACTCATGCGTGGCTTCTACGACAAGAACCCTGAGTTCAAAGGCGTACCTTTGTACATCTACGGTCAATCTTATGGAGGGAAAATGGCTGTGGATATGGCTATCCGCATGCATGAGGTAAAGAATGGGACCAACTCACTGCTTGAATTTTATAAGCTTACTTTCTTCCTTCAGTCTTACTTAGATCAAATACAAGTACAAAAATTCTTTATTGTACACCAGAAAAACAATATTACAAAGATACATTACATAAGACAAGTAAAATGGGCGGCCTTATCGCTTAGAAGCGATCACTTCCATGCAACCTTTGGATGGAAAAAATTGTGATCATAAGAAAGGCAGGGGGTTTACCAAAATGATCTAAGATATTATTTTAACATAACAAATGATTAAGCTAAAATAATTTTATTAAGTACTTTACTTTTTTTCTAGGCTGAAAATGCTGGTACAATGGAATCTAACCTAAAAGGCATAGCAATGGGCAATGCTTGGATCTCCCCCGTAGACGCCACACTGACCTGGGGTCCACTACTACTAGCGGCAGGGTTAGTTGACGATGCAGGATACGAAGACATCCAAGCACAAGCAAGAGAAGCCGAGAGATTGTTCAACGAAGGATTGTACCGAGAATCTAGCTTTGCCTGGGGTGTTACACAACAGGCGGTGTTCCGAGCGACAGGAAATGTCGACTTCTACGATATTACGACTAAAATGCCGGCTCCGTTTGGTGCTGGCGATACAAAGATGAGTGCTGAAGGTATCTATGCCAAGAATACCACTTAAATTGTGTTATTTTACTAGGATAACAAAATTTTCAGAAAAAGAATATTACAGGATATAATGGTTACAATATATTCATAAGAGATTTAACCGCCTAGGCACATTATGTGAAAATCTTTGTCTGCTCTAAGTCTGTTGCGGTGAGTGGGGAAATAAGTAGTCATCATCATCATCATCAGCCCATACACGTCCACTGCTGGACATAGGCCTCCCCCGTACGACGCCACAAATAGCGGTCCTGAGCCGCCTCCATCCATCGACTCCCTGCGACCGCTACGATGTCATCGGTCCATCGAGTGGATGGTCTCCCATGTAGGGGGGGATTTGCCATAATCACCACGCTTAGCAGGCGGATTGGTGATCGCGTGTTGGTTTTTAAAAATACTCAGAAGGAAGCTGCTGCCCTTCCTCTGGTAGGTTCCCTTAGTCGGCTCTTACGACATCCACGGGTTGAGTTGGAGGGGTCGATATTCGTACGCCGCGGCCCCACGGCCTATATAAATAAGTAGTAGGTATGTAGTAATATTATGTTAGAATACATAGGTCCTCACCATTATAAACATGCAGGAATACTCTATTTATAAAGCTCTAGCAGTCTCTAGCACCCTTCGTTTGGACACGGTGTCGTCTGACGCCCATTTGGCAGGCTAAGGTCCCCGAGGTGGTCGCGGCGCATCATATGTTTCTGGTGCGTCGCGAAGGGGGGTGCTTCACATCCCACAGTGAAGGGCCCGATATCGGGCAGCCGATATCGGGCAGCCGCGGTGGGTTCGTGGAAGAGAAAACGTTCCCGTGTTCCCACCAGCGGCAGAAGCGGAACACCCTGAGGGTTTTAGTGGGTTAAAGTCTCACATAATCGTACTGTCTCCCCGTGGCAGTACGATATGCGTGCGCATTTCCCTCAGGATAATAAAAAAAGGCTCTAGCACCTTTTCTATTACGTTTTTTTGCTCTACCACGAAAATAATGAAATAATTAGTTACTAGCACCGTTTTTATAATACCTCCATGTTGTTTTGGATACACCTTCCATAAACAAATTCAAAAGTACTCTCATTTTTCTATTTTCATCTAGAGTTCTTCAGAAATCTGATGATACAAGACGGATCTCGGCCAGCCCGGAACGAGGAATACAACCTAAACACATTGATGAACACAATCGTGAAGGTAGCTCTGAATATACCGGAGCACGTGACGTGGGGATCCTTGTCTAACCAGGTGTTCGACGTGCTAAGGGGAGACTTCATGAAGCCAGTCACTGATGGAAGTAAGTATGATAGGTAAACTAGAAGGGATTGTTGCTTGCTGACATAGGTACTCTTCAGTCAGAAAACATTTTAATGTCGTTTTTTACATAACTAGCTGCTGCCCGCGCCTTCGCCCGCGTTTTATCAAAAATAGCCTATATGTTATTCCAGGTCCCAAACTATACCCATACCAAATTTGAGCTTAATCGGTTCAGTGGTTTTTGCGTAAAAGAGTAACAAATATCCATACATCCATACCTCCTTCCATACAAACTTTGACATTTATAATATTAGTAGGATTTTTCTGTGCAATACTCTGTTTTCCCTCTGTATCCTTGTATGACGAAGGTTTTGAAGATCACTGTTCGGGTTTTTTTGGCCCTGAGTTTCACTCTAAGGCACCATCTGTCTACAGATACCAGAAGAGTGAGCACTTGTTTTTTTATCACTACATAGTATAAAACAAAGTCGCTTCCCGCTGTCTGTCCCTACGTATATATCTTTAAGACTAAGTAACGGATTTTGATGCGGTTTTTTAATAGATAGATTAATTCAAGAGGAAGGTTTATATGTTTTATGTTTATCAGCATTGCACCCGTGCGAAGCCAGGGCGGGTCGCTAGTTTTCTAATCAAATAAAGTTCTATAATGCGCTTATAGAATTAAATGTACCATATGTTTTTGTGATAAAAGTGAATTACGATGGCCAGTGCAGGAGCACGGTTTCATATCATTAGCGAGGCCTTAAAATAGGTCTTCTGGACACAACATCTATAAATAAATGTGGAAAGAAGATCAGATTTGCCTAATATAGTATTGTAATTGTTGTTTCACATAAGTTATGGCGCTAGGTATATTATTTTTGTTTTTACAGTTGAAAAGTTGCTGAACGAAACCGACATCATCCTCACGAAATACAACGGAAATCTGGATCTCATTTGCGATACGCCAGGTAAAAATATACAAATAACTTGGTAATAAATAAATAATAAATAATTCTGAATAATTCACAGCATCGTCTAGCCCCAAGTTAAGCAGAACTTGGAGCTTGATGGCTCGGTAGCTTAATAGAAGAATAGAAGATAAATGATTGTTATCTGAATAATTAACCCACAAGTGGGATTCCAACAGTGTAGCTTACCACCAGTTTCTGTCCTACCCCACTTCCTTCCAGTCGGAGGCAAATGTTCTAAGTACCAATTTAAGCAGACACGTACCTATGTATATCACGTAAATAAAGGTTGCCTGGAAGAAATATCTTCTGAGCGATAAGGCCGCCCATTATACCTGTTTATGTTAATATCTATGTGTTTTATCTATCTTTGTGGTGTACAATTACAATTACAAAACTCTACAGATTGAAGTCCCAATCAACCTTTGTATTTGAAGGTCAAATTCTAATTTCCTTGTGCCTGTATCGCAAACTAAATGAAACTTTGTGTTGAAGGTCAGATTCTCTGGGTGGACCGTCTGCAATGGCCCGGAGCTGAAGAATACAAGAACTCCCCCCGACTCCCAATATGGGAGAACGGCCGATTGGAAGGATACTACCAGGCGTATGGCAACTTTAGATTCTTCTGGATCAACGTGGCTGGGCATAGTGTAATTATTTGATATCTAGTCGTACTTTACTTAATGGTGGTTTAGTTTTTTATCATGAATCGGCTTTCGTTTGACCACAATCTCACCTGGATAATATGCACCTAACGACAGGTGGCCGACGGTGTATCACGAATTCACCAATAAATAAAAACTTTGGAATCCACGAAGTTCAAGTCGATGTTTCATTTTTTCAATAAATGGAGTTTGAATGCGATAGGTTTATTTTCTAACAAGGCGGTTATGATTATTGTTCTACTTTGTTTAAGACGTAATTTTAGATTTTAGAACAATTTTGACGAGGTTCCTCCGGATTCTGATTACACGCAGATTCTTATTTAACCTCATTTATTTTTATAGTATAGCTCATTTTCATTATCCATGTTGTTCTGCTACGCCAAATGGGCAAAAAACATTCAGCAAATCACTCACACAACTGGTGCTTCGACCAGATAAGTTTTTGTATAGGTACTCTACCTAGAGTAGGACCTAGAGTAGGTTGTAAAAATTGCGCATATTAGAAGGTACCTTGACTCTAGGTTCCATCGGATTTGGTACCTAGACGCTAGGTACCTTTTAATATGAGCAATTTTTATGGCAATAAATATTTTTATATTAGTAGTTATATTATAGCAATAACCGCAATTTACTCAACCAATGTCCGTCTTATATTTGCAGGTACCCCGAGACAACCCAGCTGGAACGAATGCTTTTCTCCGTGATATGACTTCGTTCGGGTGACCATTGATTCATTGACCATTGAACAAATTATTATTTAAATTGAACAAGATTGTAGTTTTATATTCTTTAAAACTTCCCTATGATGCAAATGCCTGGACTTTAGATAACGTTTATCAAAAAAAAATCAGTAGATTGTTTCGGGTTGGCGCGAAAATCGATCTTTTTTTTTATGTTTTTCTGTGCTAAAAGGAATGGAGGCGCGCGTTCTACAAGGATAAAACTAACGGAAAAATAATTTACTCAAATCGTAAATTTTCCCATTTTCTATTAACTTATGTAAAAACTAACTTCACTAACTCATTTCTTTGTTTTTATTTATTTATTTTGGAGCATTTGGAAGTTAAGAGAATTTTGGCTAAAATTCATTCATTCAATTCCCAACATGAGCATTTGAGGAAAATACAATTGAATCGAAGTTGGTTTTCAATGGGTTCATAAAAAATATAATACACTTCCAACAGTTTTAATTTTTCTTCTATTCTTTGTTAGACCGCCAAAAAAATTAAAGACGTATTTTTTTACGAAAATGAACGGCTTTTTCTTTGGAATTATGAAAATATGTTTTTTATTCTTCATCATCATCATCAGCCTATACACGTCCACTGCTGGACATAGGCCTCCCCCGTATGACGCCACAAATAGCGGTCCTGAGCCGCCTCCATCCATCGACTCCCTGCGACCGCTACGATGTCGTCGGTCCATCCGAGTGGATGGTCTCCCATGTAGGGGGGGATTTGCCATAATCACCACGCTTGGCAGGCGGATTGGTGATCGCAGTGTTGGTGTTTAAAAATACTCAGAAGGAAGCTGCTGCCCATCCTCTGGTAAGTTCCCTTAGTCGGCTCTTACGACATCCACGGGTTGAGTTGGAGGGGTCGATATTCGTACGCCGCGGCCCCACGGCCCACGGCGGCTTTTTATTCTTACTGACACTATAATTTTGTTTCATACAAAAATGGTTTATAACGTAAAAATGTTTTAAATAGTCAGAGTCCTAATATTCATCCGAAAATGACTCTTTCGTAGATAAGCGTGAGTAGTAGAGTGTTATTGAGTTTTGCATCCATACTTTGCAACTGCCAATGACAAGCACCAGAGTAGGCCTCCAGTATCAACAGATTACTGCTTAGCTTGGGGCTAGATAATGCTGTGTGAATTGTCCAACATTACTTATTTATTTATGACGTTGTCGTCAGCGCAGCGTGGTATGAAAAACCAAAAACAATCGTGCCAGCTCTTAAAAATTTGCCTATATACCCACTCAAACCTAAATACTTGTTCCATTTTCAGACCTAATACCAAATCTTCTTACCATCTAACAAAGTCGGGTTTGTTCGAACACTTATAACTCGTTAGATATTTCGATAGATATTTCTCCGTCCTGAATAGCAGAATAACTAAAAAAATTGGGTTTGGCGCAAAAACTAAAATTCTGAGCAGGAGAAGCCGCGACCTCAGCTAGTTGTTAAATATAGTATGATGTGTTACATATAAAGACGTATTTTTTTTATCTTTATCTTTATTTCAATTAGAAGAAAGAAAGAAAATAGATTTATTTTGCCACATAACATAACACGACACATTACAGATAAAGAATTAGGTTTCTTATCAAATCCATTGAATGTATTAAAAAAATTGTGCCGAGCGTATCATACCATTATCTATAAGATAAAATACCGATAAAGATTAGGTAAGTGCAGACATGCTTTATAAATTTAATTAGGTAGGTACCTATCTCTGGTCAATCGTCCATCAAAATGGTCAGAACGAGAACAATAGTGATATCAGTGATCGTGTCTCTGGCAGTGGCTGCTGGGTTGGGTGTGCTGATATGGTGGTTGGTACGAGACACTAGTGAGGAAGGTATCTAAGCTTTTATAAAAAAATTGCCTTTATTCACTTCACTGAATTTAAGACTTAATTTGTGTAAATATATGTGTAAATATACATACCTACTTATTATCTATGTATATATTAATTTTTGACACTGGTTGGAGGTAAGTCAGATTGACTTTTCATGAACCCTATGTCCGTCCCCGGGATACCATCTACCTCCCTGCCTTGCATTAAGATCCGTTCAGCCGTTTAGGCGTGAAAAGTTAACAGATAGACAGCGTTACTTTCATAATAATGAAGAGAGGCAGATGCCTATTTTAACTCTCAAAAATACGTAATTGCGTGTTTCGTTCCTTTATTTTGTGGAAATTGGTACTCTAATTCGGTGTTTTTGATTGGTTGAATTAGAAGAGTACAAACATTGACCGAAACACATAATTGCGTATTGGAAAATTAAAATAGACGTTACAGGAATTTAAGAGAAGTTGGGATGCAGGCAAGCAAAATAAGGCAAAATAATAAAAAGAGGTTGTAGTAAAGCAAAATAATAATGAGATTTTTCGTAATAAATTATCTGTTAGTTTATGCTATAATTTTTACTGTTTAAATTTATTGGCTATTATGTGTATTATTATCCAAAAATATACATGATTATGTTGGTAGCTATTGTTGAATTTTATAAAATTATGTTTAGCTTTATATCATATGCAAATATTGCAATCTTCATAAGTTTATAAATAAGCTAAGTATGGCTTAAAAAAGAGGCTTAAAAAAATTCTACAGGTACTAAGATCCAATATATACTAGTTCTTGTAATATTAAATCTTATCATGCTAATAAATAAATTTTGAAACTGAAAACAAAAGAGTGGGAAAATTTGCAAATTCTTGACAGAACGACGAGCGACCGACACGACGGGCTGGAGAACGCCGCCGAAGCGAGGAACACCCTCAGAGTACAAAGACCTTTCTTTGACATAAACTTTGTCTCTTACATTGCTTTCACCTCTTCTATCTTATAAAGTTTATAATAAGGTTTTGGAACTCATATTGGAACTTTGAGATTTTAAGTCATGTAGGCCAATAAATAGTCACTTGTGATTGCAAATTAGTGAATGAGAGAGTTGGCCATACAAAAGACATAAACGCGCTCCGTAAAAGTAATATCTACGCTAAATTATAATTAGGTACGTATTGTATCTAGACTTAGATTACGTAATACCTACTCGTGTATTTAAGTACCTAACCTACCTAACTGTATGCATCTATCTTGGTAGGTATATCATCATCATCCATAGTGTGTCGTAGCATTGACAATTTAGCTTTTTGCACATTCATCCAACGCCGCTATCGCACAGCACAAAATGTGCATTCAAATATGAGCTTAAACTTGTTACTTTGAGATATCCAAAAATGCCCTGTGTGTCTTCTCTCTGAGCTCGTAGGGTATTTCTGGACAAAAACTCCAGAAATCCCATTCGTAAGGGGATTATTGGAATAAGCCCTTCAAACGAGTGGCCCGCGAGGTGTCTGTCATCTGATGCCGTCAATATGAAATGCAATTAAATGCTACAATTTAACGCCCATATTCAAACTCACATTTTTTGTGCGGTAGCGGTGCACCCCTGATCTGCGACATTGTTTTTGCTCCTACCTAAAAAAAAACATAAAAAAAATCGTAATGGCTAAGTTTCAGAAAACATTTTCGGTGATGTCCGACACACAGCAGCATTCACCAGGATTGATGACGTCGGCGACGTGTTCTGGTGGTTCTTCCCCACCACGGCTGCTGGTACGAAGCCACTTCTGTTATGGCTAGATGGCGTTACTGGGTTGCCGCCTAGTCTGCTAGCGAACTTTGGCATGATTGGGGCTTTTGACCTGAATATGAACCGGCGGGAAGATTCCTGGGTACGATTTTAGACATTCGATAATTTTACCTCCTTAACACCTCGTTACTTAACATTATCTATACTTACTCCGACTCAAAAACCTGGATATTTTTTATACACAAAGGTGTTACAAAACCCAAGGAATATTGGTAGAAAATATTTTACGAAAAATATCAAATATCAAATTGCTTTATTTCCTTTAGACCTTACAGGACTCTTGGACACGTCACAAAATTAAAATTACATAAGTAAAACAGGGAAATATGGTGATTTAGATTTCTTGTTCACTTCAATCTTTTTAAGGTAAAGAAGCGAACAAGAAACCTTTACGTTGTTAGTTTTCGAGTTGGAGCAAAAGTCGTCCCATGCTTTTTTATCCTCTAGATAATCTGATATTTTGTAATAAGCCTTTTTACAAAGATATGTTTGATAGTTTGTTTGAATTTATTTATTGATAATTTTTGCAACTCACTCGTAGTTTTGTTGTAGAAGCGTAGACATTATTGGTATAATCGAAGCAAAGCACAGAAGCTCGAAATTTTTTGGTTTTAAATGATGAATGAAATTCATAAGTTAATTCATCATTTAACTGATCAGGTGAGATTAAGGTCAAACGAAGGTCCATATACTATATAAAAAAAGATCTCTTCTTCGTTTGCGAAGTCATAAAAAAAAAAGTTTTGCTACTCTTGTGAGATTAAGCGTTGTTGAAGTTTTTGTTTTAGATTTTAGTGATAACTTTGCTGTTACCTTGTTGTTTTCTGTTATTGTTTTCATACATA
Organism: Eupithecia insigniata; assembly: GCA_947859395.1. Lineage (NCBI taxonomy): Eukaryota > Metazoa > Arthropoda > Insecta > Lepidoptera > Geometridae > Eupithecia > Eupithecia insigniata. The sequence continues at coordinate 12,485,825 of OX402001.1, forward strand.
AATGTCTTTGTTGACATAAAATATCTTGGATTCTAAATCGAAGTAAGTATACGTTACTATTTCACAGATAGATGAATACAACCTATTATTTGTGGATGCCCCTATTGGTACAGGATTCAGCACACCCCTAAACGAAGACGCTATACCGAGAACTATTGATGAACATGGTAAGTTTGTTGTTTTTAGGGTTACCATTCTAAAATTTGGCAACCAGGACAAGACGCTAGAAAACCCCGGATTTTGGAGCCCAGAACCCAGACAAATTAACAGGTTTTTTAAAATATAAGTAGTATAATAAAAAAATATTGAAAATGTCATAAACAACTTTTATTTTCAGACTTTAAAATTAAATTTAGTAATCTTATAACACCATTTTAAATGTAACCAAACAGTTTCATAATACAGTTTGTTAAAAATTGTTTTAAGAATCAGTTTTAATATTTTTTATTCATTGATCGCGGCGCGCACACTCCTTGTGTCGCGCTACTGTCGCGTCGTCGCCGGGGGCGCGACGGCGGCAGCCCAAAACTTGAAATTTTTAAACCCGTACTACAAATGACTCCCTACAAAGGACGCCCTCTAAACTAGGACAAATCCGGGGAAACCCGGACGGATGGCAACCCTAGTTGTGTTTTACCTGTAATAGCCTTTATCATATTTTTCATAGCGATTCATATGTGGTGTACTCACACTGCGCCTTCCGGTACGTGGTCACCACTCAAGAGCCTTACGGCCCCAGCAGCCGTCGGTCCTACGACCTATGTGCCCTGCCCACTGCCACTTGAGTTTCGCAATTCTGAGAGCTATGCCGGTTACCTTGGTTCTTCTGTGGATCTCCTCTTATCTGACTCGATCTCGCAGAGAGACTCCAAGCATAGCCTCTCCATTGCTCTTTGAACGACCTTGTGTTTTCTGACAAGACCCATAGGCATTACAACATTCCTTCCTGTTTGCAGTGGAGCACTTGGTTTTGACGCTCCAGTCTTTCTACGAAGCCCACAGTGAACACAGCGATGCGCCTCTGTATATTGTCGGACAGGGTAGTGGAGCACAGTTGGGCCTTGCTTTAGCCGGACGTCTTTCAGAGGTGAGGAATCTATAGCCATTAATTGCATAAGGGTTCCACCATGGTTCAACTAATTCTTTCGAACGATTGAACATGGTGTAGTAGGCAGGGTTTTAAGCCGTACCTGACCTCTCCCCGGTCGTGGCGGTTCGCCCGTACCATGAGAGTGAGAGAATAGAGTATTTGCGCATATACATATTTTGTGCAATTTAATAATAATGTTCCGCGCACATGGCTTGTCTTTGTGACTGGCCATGAACATGAACTGTAGTATAAAATTCAGCTAGGATTACTCGCAGACTTAAGCAGAGACTTTCTTTAGAAAATAGAATTTGAAAAATATATAGACAACATCAAAGCAGTCATATTTTTATGTTGTTTACTAGGCTAACACTAATTTCAACCACAACCTGCAAGGCGTTGTCCTCGGTAACGGGATCGTCTCTCCAGCCCTAGCGCTAACAAAACTCGGCTTCTACCTCGAAGAACTGGGGTACATCGATGCCAACGGCCGAGCAGCCATAGAAAGCCTCTCAGATGAAACGAACTCCTTGGTTCAGCAAGAAGAATATGGAGCAGCATTCGACAGGTTCCTTTCTTTGGGGGAATTCGTGAACCAAGCCGGAGCGGTAGCTGTGAATTTGAACTTTATTATTGAGAAACTTACGAATGAAAGCGTCAGAGGCCGAGGTACGCACCATGCTTAGAAGTTTTTTTAACTTTTAATGAGTATCTTAACATATCGCGCAATACGCAGTCGGAGGCCTTTGTTACTAATTGTACCCTAGGTATATCGGGTGGGTGCCTCCGACTACCTAAGTATCAGAAGAAAATGCTATGGACAATAGGTGAACGCTTGTTTAAGAGCTTTTATGTAGTCGGGTTTTAGTTTTTAACTATATTTTTTTTAGATGATGACTTCTTCGGACAAATGTCATATCTAAGCTCCAACGGCTACTCTTTCATGGAGAACACCATTGCCGGTGCTCTGGGCATCAATGGCGAGTACGATAGAAGCAGATCCCTGGCTGTTGCGGCTTTTAGAGATAATTTCATGGTCCCATCTGTTCCACTGGGTAAGAGAAACAATGCTTTATATACATATTAATATTTTTTTATCAACCGACTTTAAAGAGGAGGTTCTTAATTCGACGTGTATGTGTTTTTTTTGTATGTTTGTGTTGTTATGTTTAGAATATATTAGAATATAGAATAAGAAAATAATCCCGAGGTGATCCTGGACAAATAATATTATCCCCAGGGAATTAGTATTTATCCCGCAAAACTTAAAAACACTGTAAATACTAAGGAATTTGAAGTGGAAACCAATCAAATTATTTATTTCACAGTCAATCAAATTATTTCACTGTTGATTTGCTCGCCGAACACAAATATACCTACTGTTTGTTCATATTGATAGGTAGGTATCCTTCATATGCACTATATACTATGTACCTACTAACTATGCTATGACGACCTCTGTGGCGCGGCGGGCGAAGGTCCGCCTGCAAACGCAGGAGGTTGGGGGTTCGATTCCCGCCTCGGGACAAATGTGTACAAACATTTGTCCCGAGGCGGGAATCGAATCTGCAAATATTTGTTCAGGGTGTTCTATGTATAATAAAAAATATCTATCTATGTTGTCTATTATATTAAGTATATCAGTTATCTAGTACCCATAACACAATCTCTGCTTAGCTTGGGGCTAGATAATTCTGTGGGATTTGTCCAGCATTATTTATTTATTTATGCTATGTACCTACTTATTTATTTATTTAAATAGGACATCCAACATGAGTTCACAAAGCTATAATATAACAATTATTTGTGTCATAAATCGGTGTCTTTAGAGAATAAGAGGTCTCAGGATCATACTCAGCATGCACAATCCTAACGTTACTATATGTATTTGCGAAAATGTGTTTGTTGGTCCTTCCTTCACGACCTAACTACGCAATCAATCTATTAATTTTTTAGCATAGAGTTAGTTGAAAGGATGGAGAGTAACAAAGGGTAATTTTGTCTTGGTAAAAAATCAAATTCCCATGGGAGATTAAAGATTTACGATTTACATCTTTGTGGGAGATGGATATTTGTTACTCTTTCACGCAAAAACTACTTAACCGATTAGCCTGAAATTTGGTATGGGTATAGTTTGGGACCTGGCATAACATATAGGCATTTTTTTATCCCGATAAAAAGCGGGCGAAGCCGCGGGCAGCAGCTAGTTATTAGATAATAACTTTCATTTAAAAGATTCAAAGATTCATAAAATTAAACTAAATAAAACTCTGTTTTCAGTTGAACAAATTTTGAACAACACAAATTTAACTGTCGTCATCTACAACGGGAATCTGGATGCTGTTTCTAACACCCCAGGTTAGTAGGTACCTACTGTATATAGGTTCCTTTAAAAGTATAGTAAAGTTACTAAAAAGTTCAAGACAGAATCGAGGATAGAATAGAGAAAAAATTAAATAACGCCATCTAGCATTGAGTTGCTATACTAATCACTAGACTGTGACGGGCAGCGTCTTTTACTCTTTGTCACAAACCATAGAGTAAAAACTCGCTGCTGCTGCAAACGTTCCTGAAACATTCAATAAATACAACACACGTTATTAATTTTAGAAATACAGTGATATTACACGTGCCATTATATGTTATATTTATATCTATTTCAGGTCAATTAGACTGGGTAAATAATCTACAGTGGGACGGCCAAGAAGAGTTCAAAAACAGCGCACGGCAAACTTTTATCGTGAACAGAATCGTTGAAGGCTACTTCCGGGTAACAGACCGGCTGAAGTTTTACTGGATGAATGCAGCTGGACAATCGGTACCTACTTAAAACATTTATTTTTTAGTCCATCTAGCGAAATGAACAAATCCCTTTTTTCTTGGTGAAAAAACGTACCTACTACTTCCTCAATATTGATTAGTTTATCTTTGTTTACAGGTCCCCATCGACAGTCCAGTAGCCATACGACGAGTTTTTCAATTGATTACTGAGCAATAGTAAAATAAATAATTTATATTAACTACAAACATTATGTTTTATTTTGTTCACTAGCAAGCAACTCGCCCCGCTTCGCACTAGCAAAGGGATTTAGGCAGCGCTTTTGATGAAAGCTCCCAGGCGCGGCAGCTTGACTTTTTCCAACACTTCCAACAATTATCGTTATTATTCATCCAATTTACATAAAACCTTGACAAATTATGTACCTAAACCTTCCTCATGTATCACTCTATCTATTGGTTAAAACCGCATGAAATCCGTTGTAGTTTTTGAGTTTATCGCGAAAGAACATACAGACGCGGCAGAGGACTTTGTATTATAATATTTATTTATAAACATTATACGTAGTGATTTGACCAAGAGAACCCATGAAAAATTACCTATAGGTACTTATAAAACAATTCCCACCTGAAATTAAATTCGATCAACGGCCTGTTTTGAATTCAGTAGGCAGGTACCTACTCATCCTCGGTTTTGTCTCCAACGGTAACACCAGCTGATCCCAGAAAACACGATCCAAAACTCTACAACACTGTTAGTGTATGTGTGCAATCCTAACTAATAATATAAATGCGAAAGTGTGTTTGTTTGTTTCTCCTTCCTTCACGCGCCCTAACTAAGCAACCAATCGACTTCATTTTAGGCATATATTTATTTGAAAGAGGTCATCCATTAAATACGTTACACTTTTTTCGTGATTTTTTAACCTCTCCCCCGTCCTTGTCACAGTTGATCAAATTTGTGAGACGCCTCCCTCCCTAGTGTGACGTCACATATTTTGCAATAATTTTACATCTAGAAATTATTCATTCTCTCATTATTTATTATTTATTTATTATTATTATTCATCTTGCGCATCACCTATTGGCAATAGCTATCATACGGAACTTGCTTCAAATGATAGCTATTGCCAATAGCTATCATACGGAACTTTCTTCAAATGATAGCTATTGCCAATAGTAGTATACGGAACTTCTTTCAAATGTGATAACGCTCGGAGGTCCAAAGATAGCTGAAGTAACAGTGGAGCAACCTTCGGCGTCTGTTTTCTGTGGTCACATACTCTTTAGAAAACAGGTGGTGGTAAAAGCCCCTGTCGTAATAGAAGTCAAAGGCTAAATTGTCGCATACCACAACAAGGGAGAACTTCGCTTTTTAATATTTGTAATAAATATTGTTATTCATGCACATTATTTGCGTACCAAGTCCCATAATTTAGCCGGTTCAATATCCAGTCTAATATCTGTCGGTACAATATATTCGGCAACCACTGGAAAATCATCAATGACCAATTGACTCCAAATATTAGCTTGCATAATACCTGCACTCTCAAAGTTTCGTTTTTCTTACTCCAAGTCAGTAGTTAGATTACTGGCATCTAGATGTGAACCGAAATTGTCGTGATTGAATTTGGACCAATAAGTTCGGTACTAGGACGTCGTTCCACTCTGTTGAAGGCACTTCTTCCTGAAGCATTTGTGGCAATGTAAATATCGTCCAATCGTCCAAGTCAAAATTCTTGTGTATTGCTAAAACTATAACTCGCTCGTATCGTGGATTTTCGTCAGGACCATCATCGCAAGTAAAAATAAATATGGGTTTTACGAAACCTTCTCGAGTTCCCATAAAGTTTTCGAAAGCAGGTATTTCAGTAAGTCTATGTACTTATAGCCCGGCCAGTGGCGTAGCTATCGGAGGGCTAGGCGGTGCCGCGAACCGGGGCCCTCAAGCTCAGGGGGCCCTCGGACCCTGACCACCATAACCTCAAACATTCTAAAATTTCTCCCATCCTAAGAATATAAATAAAATAGATAGCAACACAAGTTTAATTGTGGCAACTCAGTTGAAAGAAATTCATGACTTGTAGGGAATCCCCTTGAATTCTTTCCGTTGTTTGTGCAGTTTTGCCAACTTGAAGGATTCGCCGTCAGATTTAGCGGGTTAGGGCAAGAATAAACGGAAGAAGGTATTATAATGGCTAACAGATTTCGGAATAATTAGATATTTACCTAATCTAGACCGCAGATTTATTAAAAAAGGGTTAGGTAAATCGAAAAAAGCGGCCAAGTGCGAGTCAGACTTGCACACAGAGGGTTCCGTAAAAAAAATTGTGCTAGTTTTTTTGTCTATTTTGGTCACAGTTTACAAACTATTGTACATTAATAATAGGCGTTTTCATTATTTTTTTTATAAGAGGGCCCTTCCCGTGCCGCTGAAATACAACGCAATCGTCGCTTAAAAGCTTGTTGTTTTGTACAACGCAATGTTTGAAAAAGACGTTACAAAGAAAAACGAAATACATCGCCAGGGTAGTCAGTTGGCAGTCTGAAAAATTAAAATAAGCGCGTAAAAATTATAAAAACGAAAATTAGTGCGCGGAAATTTAATAAAACTTGTTCATACGTGTTTATGAAAAAACCTTACTAGTTTCTGAAAAAATGTATATTATTAAGTATTTCCATTACTGTATGTGCGAGGTTTCTATTTAGCTGTTTTCTTCACTTTTACTATTTAATGGGTACATAATGAACGGCCAAAGTTCATGTAAAATAAGTGAAAAAAGCTTATTTTGGGAGGTTCTTACTGAATTTGTTTTTAAATACGAGTATGTTAAAATTTTGTTGCTATATAATCCTAGATATAGTGCACAAAACACATAATTTTATCAAAAAATATGAAGAAAAGTTTGTTGCAACGCCATAATCACGTACGAGTATTTGTATGGAAAGTATAAACAAAAGTATATACAGGGTTTCCCAGAAATTGTGGATTATCCTGCACGTACGTGTGCTTATCATTATTTTATTTACAATCTATACTTATAATAAAACTGTAGGTCCAATTCTGTACATTGGAGATATTCTAAAAATTGTTTTTGGAGGGCTCTCTATTATCGATACTGATGCCAAAAATGATTTTTTTTTTCATCATGTCTGTCTGTCTGTTTGTATCTTGGCCGCGCATAGCTCCAAAACTACTGAACTTATTGAAATGAAACTTGGCAGGATTTCAGTTCATACTACGAGAAAGGACATAGGATACTTTTTATCCCGGATTTCAATATGGTTCCCTTGGGAGAGGGGTTGAAAGTAAAATTTGTTGGCTGCGCTTCTAATGAAACTTGACAGGATTTCAGTTCATACTACGACACATTGCCCCGCAGTGGGCCCTAAGTAGCCTCCACAGTGGGGGACACCGGCAGTGGGGCCCCGGAAGTGGGGGCCGCCGGTAGATGGCCCCCCGAAGTGGGCCCCCACATTGCCCCGCAGTGGTATCCGCTCATGAGCCCCCACAGTGGGGGCGCCGGCAGGGGGGCTCTCGGTAGTGGGCCCCCCGCAGTGTCCCCCGCAGTGGGGCCCCCACATTGCCCCGCAGTGGGATCCACTCAGTAAGCCCCCACAGTGTAATTTTGAAAATTCTTTCATCTATTGAAACCACGTTATTTGCGAGTGTTATAGGCTATATTATATTCGCTCATATTATTTGTTTCTCGCCTCCATTCCATGACTATGTCCATGAACTGGACGCTGGCAGTAAAGTGGAAACCCAGACACATGTTGCTAATAACAATAAGTCAAGTCAAGTCGTTCGGTGTACTAAAAGAAGAAGAAGAAGAATATATTTGTATCAAAGAGAATACAATACTATACTTGACTATACTGACGAATTTGTATACTTATTGAGTTCAAAGAAATTTAGGTCCGTAATTTTTTATTACATACGTGTGTAGTTTACGTCTCTACGTGGGAAAAGTATGCATGTAAGCATTCCATCAGAGTAAGAAGCAATATATCTTCTACTACTACTAAGTAATAGCCAGCAAGAGGAATGGCTGATATTCTTGATATCCTGGATATCGAGGCTCCAACCTCGGAGATCAGCCGAGAGAGTATAATCCACGGCGACAAGAACAAGAAAAAGTATGTAACGACCAAAGCTGTGAAACGGCCAGAGGGCATGCACCGAGAAGTATTTGCGCTTCTGTACAATGATAACAAGGAATTGCCGCCGATGATGCCTACTGACACAGGTATTTGAACCTCTACTGAACATTGTATTTACAAAGCATCAGCATTTTACTATATCGTAGTTTGACGAATTCATTTTGAATGTGAGTGGGAACCTTACCGCATTCACCCTGAAGAAGTCCCTCGTTAAGGGCTGAAACCCCCTAACGTTAACCCGCTGACATTCATTATTTTCTCTATATAACTAACTAATTATAGCTCCTACCCGCGCCTTCGCCCGCGTTATGTGGGGATAAAAAATAGCCGATATGTTATTCCAGGTCCCAAACTATACCCATACCAAATTTCAGCCTAATCGGTTCAGTAGTTTTTGCGTGAAAGAGTAACAAATATCCCCATACATTCATCCATACAAACTTTGACATTTATAATATTAGTAGGATAATGAAATTATTAGTAATAATGAAACCTACAATGGGACAGGTCAGTCAGCCAACAGCTGCATTGTACATGATAGCTGAATTATGTTTCAGGTAAATCATACAAACAAACAAAAGCTAAGCTTGGCATGCGCAAAGTCAGAAAATGGGTGTGGGCTCCCTTTACCAACCCGGCTAGAAAAGATAATGCAGTATTCCACCACTGGAAGAGAGCTTCGGATGAGGCAAAGGAGTATCCCTTTGCTCAATTCAATAAGGTACTTTCATTATTGCCAAAATGTTTTAGTTATACTATACAACTCAAAAACTTAAGATAATACATAATGCCTCTAATACTCAAACTCAACTCAGGTCTAAGCACATCTCAAGTGACTTTATGACAGGGTTTATTGAAAATTGTGACACAAGACATCCTTTAAACTGAGTTGCTTTTGAAATTCTAGGGGTTTCACACAGAAATAAATTGTCTTTGTTTTCTTTTATTTGTCCTACAAAAGATACTTTGCAGCTTTATAGCTACTTTGCATTGCAATTTGTTGTTAGAAATTTACTGAATCACAATTCAAAATCTATTTAACATAAACAATAAACCAGTCACTTTAAAAATGGTGATATTTTCCAGCAAGTATCAATACCATCATACTCAGAGTCTGAATACAACCAGTACCTGAAGTCAGAGGACTGGAGCCAGGCGGAGACGGACCACCTGATGGATCTGTGCCAGAGATTTGACCTGAGGTTCATTGTGATACATGACCGCTGGGATAAGGCTGCCTTCAGAGACCGGAGTGTGGAGGACTTGAAGGAGCGTTACTATGGAATTTGTGCTACTCTGAGTAAGGTGATTAGAAAAATATTATTATCAAGGAATAAAGAAAGAAAATAAATAAAAAATAGAAAAGTGTAACAAGAAGAGAGATGGTGGTCAAACACTTCAGAATTATCAAAAAAAAAAAATAAATAAGTTGTCAATAAAATGTTTCTGTATGATCTGTATCAGAATAATAAAATAATAAACCTCCCACAGTGACGTGGGAAAGAATTAAGGCATTATCACATCTGTTTGATTAAATTAGGGATAACATTATTGCAGGCTATTTTCATAGTATAATTTATCCATGAACTGAAAAGGCTACTAAGCGAAGGATAAGGATAGGCGTGTGTATTAATAAAAAATCGTCGCTCACTTCGCTCTCCGATATTTCTTAAGATAAGCCTAAGTTTCCACAAAGTTTAAAAATAGTCGCCGCACAAAATTTTCGCGATTCGCTCCGCTCGCCGCTATAAAAAACGGCGACATGTTTTAGGTGCTGGTCGGAAAAAAGCTTAGTGAAAGCTAACGCAATGGCTATCAGAGTGCCTTTTCAAATTTTTACCCCCCATTGGAAAAATTGTAGATCTGTCGCTCTTCTTCACTTACTAAACTTAGTTGAATCTTCATCTCTGTATTGTGTTTTATACAATTTCAGGTAAAAACAAACCCATGGTCTAACACAGTGACTGTGGTTAATGGGGAGAAAAGGATATACCATTATGATGCTGAACATGAAAGAAAGAGAAAGGAACAACTCCGGAGGCTTTTTGACAGAACCCAAGAACAGGTTAGTTTTGATAGTAAAACATTAACAGAATAAAGACTCGGGCCTAGATATTACTGAATATGGAGCCCCATGCTGTAAACATGTAAACCTTTTTTCTAACCTTTATTAAGTACCTACACCATGTTTTGGTATAACTCTTCCAGGAATCGTTCTTGTTTGCTAGATCTCAGAAATCTACACAGCGGGTGGTGGTACACGTAAAAATGGAAATCGAAGTTACTGATTCGTTTTGCTATCGTATGTTGATCATATATATAAGCTTAGCTTGAAAACGAATCAGCAATTTCGGTTTTTGTTTTACGAGTAGGCGTCGAATGCGTCGAAATCATCTCGCCACCATAAACCATCTAGTGTGAGTCGACTCGCACACGGAGGGTTCCGTACCATCGAACAAAACTGTTTCGCTTAGGAAACCCTCAAAATTTATTCTTTTGTTGAATCAAAAAAAAAAGCGAAAAGCCAACATGACGCAGCGTGGGTTCCCAACGAGTCAAACCAAATCCGGTCACAGTACTTAATATTAAGTTGTTAGTATATTGTTTAAAAACTACTCTATCATTCGATTTTGGTCGTTTGCAAAAACCTTTTTGTGAATAAACTGCAAATTCACGGTTTTCAGACTTGCCTTGGTTCTGGCAAAATTTCATGATTCTAGGTCAACGGGAAGTACCCTAAAGGTTTTCGGTCCATGGTGAGAATCAAATATTGTTTTTTATGTGAATAAACTACAAATTCACGGTTTTCGGATTTTTCCCTTTAGTTGTGCTACGACACCTTGCTCCTTGCCTTTCATGAATCTAGGTCTACGGGATATCTGTTTATATGGGTCTATATGTTTTGTGTGCATTTGATTCCCATACAAATTCCTAAAAAATTGAGAAAAATAAAATTGACGTAGAAGTTTGATTTATATCACGGCTCCAAAAAGTTACGAACCTGAGTATTTGATGTCGATAGCTCCACGCGTTCCTGAGAAAAGAGGGTTGACAGACTGACATAAAAAGGAAAAACGGAATCCTATAAAGGTTCAGTTTTTCCTTTTTAGGTATGGAAGCCTCGTTTTATAGAGCGGTTCCTCTTGTTTTGAATTTTGTTTTTTTTTATATTATTTGGTGCCATAGCGGCAAGAGAAATATACACTGAAAATTTAAATTATCTTCCTCTTACCGTTTTTGAGATACAGCCCGCTGATAGACAGACCGAAAGCGATGTCTTAGTAATAGTTTCCCGTTTTCACCTTTTGGGTATGGAACCCTAAAAAACCTATTGTCCTTAAAGCACCATTTCGTATTTGTATTTATTTATTTCCACCGTACATGTTACACTTGATGTCGTTAATTCTATCTAAATTATAATATTAACACAAACTTTTCACATAGGAAACACCATAAGGGATTGTACAAAGAAAAAACAGACAAACATGACACTTCGTGCTTTAAATTTACAAAATGGCAATTGTTGGCATAAGAAGTCAAAAATCATTATTTTTCAAATTACAGATCGAAGAAGAACAAATGTTACTCACAGAGTTGAAAAAGATAGAAGCAAGAAAACGTGAGAGAGAACGGAAAACCCAGGACCTACAGAAGCTGATATCTAGAGCCGACGGCGGTGGGGCGGCTCCCCCGGCCCACAGCGCCACTGCTAACACTGACGGTAACGTCACGCCAAGCTCTAACGCGAACCTGGCTCGGAGGCATGACAAGAAACTGCATAAGAAGAAGATCACTGCGCAACAGCGGCCTGTCAGAGTGCCCGAGGCTGTGGTAATATTTTATTTTAAGACCCAGATATACTGTATGTGAATTGGCGTCAATTGAGTTACGTTAAAAACTTTTTTCTCCGTGATTTTTATCGAAAAAGTTTCGAAAACATAATAATCTCGAGAGACGAGACAGGTCTTCTTTTCAAAAATAAAAATATTTTAAATATCATAAATAATTGAGCAAAGTACCATCTTATAGATAATAAGCAAACACATGATTTTTCGCTTACGACGCTCTGCTCTGTACCGCTCCTTTGAACGCGATATCCTATGCCTTATCCTTTTCACAAAATGGTATCATATGGCTCCCTCTTAATCATTAGCGAAGACCTCTGTGGCTCAGAGTGCGAAGGTCTGCCTGCGACGCAGGATGTTGCGGGTTCGATTCCGAGCTCCATACAAATGTACCGGATGTTTTCTGTGTATATAAAAATATAGATGTATTAAGTATATCAGTTATCTAGTACCCACAACACAAGATCTGCTGTGCGGCATGATGCTGTGTGGGTCGAGCTTTATTTATTTATTTTGTTGCTAGGATCTAGTAATTAGCTATAAAAATTCATTGGGACAATTTCTGAGAAGAATCTTTCATGATTCTGCAATGATTCTTCAGCTAAATACCTATATATAAAAGAGAGACCTATCTCCATTGGTGGGGCAACAATGGCTAGAAATCACATCACACTAATTCTATAAGAGCGAAAGTTAGGATAAATGGATGGAGATAGTTACTTCTTCAGGCTACTTAGTAAGGAATGGATCGGCAGAAAACAAAACGTGCGAAGCTGCAGGGAAAATCTTGTAAATAATAATAACGCTTTCGAGAGGTAAAGAGAGCCCCATCACGTCGATAGATAACCCTATAAATGCTGTAGGTAGATAGGTAGGTACTACTTATAACTGAAATTAAATGAATACCCAAAAAATTACGATTTCGGCGAGACTTGAACCAGCGACGTTCCCCTAAATACGGCACTGCGCTAACCCATTGCGCTACGAAATCAAATACCCGATGCATCGGAAATCTTTGGGACTTCCTTACAGACTCTAGCGCCATTAGCTCCACCTACAGATGAAACATTAAAGTTTATCCATTTAATTTCTTTGAGATTACAAAGCAAGCTTTACCTTGAGTGCGAGAGCGTAACACTCTATTAACAAAAATACAAATTAAATAATTATATTTAAGAGCGCCTGGTCGAAGCGACGCGTGACCCGAGAGCTGGTGAGTATCTGGCGCAGCCAATTAGCATTGCCATACAGCGGGGCAATGCAGCCAGCGTCTCGGGGACGTTTTCGACTGGTATTGATATAGATACGCTGAGCTACCTGTAGATTGTTTGCAACAGTCTGCAGTTAGCTCAATTGTAAATACTAATTTAATTTGTTTATATTATTTGATTGTTATTTTCTTTGTCAATATAGTTTGTCCATTATATTTTGTTACTTATGGTATATCGTCGGCAAACCGAAGATGAGTGACTTAATCGCCGTTGATATTGATGCCATATCCGTCCCAGTCCAAAAGCTTAGAAATATCCACCAATGCAGAGGTGAACAGTCTCGGGAAAAATAACTCCCTGTCTCACCCCATTTTGCAGTGGGGTCGGATTGGTGTTCGGATAGTGGCCTTGCCGTACAAACACTTCAACACTTGGATATACCGGTAGTCGATTTGGCACCGCTAGAGAGATTGAAGGACTGCCCAGGTTTCAGCTGAATCAAAGGCTTTCTCGTAGTCCACAAACGCTATACATAACGGCTGGTTATACTTTTCTGTCTTTTGTATAAAATTTATCCGATTACAGACTGTGGAATGGTCAGGAATAAAGTTCCCTGAAGCGCGGTCGACGGGCGTATGGCTCCGCTCCCAGCGAATGAAGCTGCCCCCAGGAGTCGGCCAGCGGAAGACCAAGGCAATTGAGCAGGAACTCAAGCTTATGAATATTGGTATATTATAGAAACAACACATACCTTATCTATGGAAACACTTATATTCCAGCCAAAAATGTATAATGGTTGTAAACAAACCGCCCGTACTTAACCTAAAATTCACTCTGTTGTGTTGCCGCGTCTTTGTATACATAATTTACATTACTTTTCAATTTGACAACTTGTCACAACATATGTTCAACAGACAACTTGTCTAAGTGCTTATTTTGTAAGCCTAAAGAAATAAAGTTATTGATTCTGATTCAGATCCTTCAATAAATATTGCTTACAAATATATTTATCTGAAACTTGACGCAAAGCAAGAGGGTTTTAGAAGTTGTACCGTGGCTTGTTTGTAAACATTTAACATCGAGTTCGGTTAGTGTATAAAGATTTGTTCAGATGTATTATTCCGGAAATCCCCCAATTTTGGATGTTTGCTAACTCTTTACGCCAAAACTACAAAAAGATTGGGCTGAAATTCTGCGTAGATGAAGCTCCAGGGGCTAGTTTATAATATTAGCGACCTACAACAATGTGTTATTCAAAATAAATAAATTATTTATTTACAAGAATGAGCTTACATTTATTAATGTTGTATACAGATTTAGCGCCGACGCCAACGGAAGCAGTATGTAAGCACTTCAATGAGCTCCGCTCGGACCTAGCACTAGTTCTGGACTTGAAGAACGCACTCGCTTCCTGCGAGTTTGAGCTGCAAGCGTTACGGCACCAGTACGAAGCACTTAACCCCGGAAAGGTTTGAATGGGAATTTATTAATTCGTCGTTTTTTAAGGTTTAACCTACTTACAAGAGGAGGTTCTCAATTCGCCGTTAAGCGGTATCTCCGCCAATTATGGGCCGATTTTGAAAATTCTTTCACTATTGCATAGAAAATGATCCCGAAGCGGTCCCATAATTTTTTTTTATTCCCAGGGGATTATTATTTATCCCGCAATTAAAATAAGTGTAAAAGTAAGAGAATTTGAATTCTGTTTATCGTTTTTTAAAGCATGCCGTATAATTACCACTCAATTTCGCGATTAACATTACCACCCCACGTGGTGATTAATGGCAGAAACCACCTGTTTGTGGGGAAGTCTGTTTAGCAGTAGACGTATATGTGATGAGAAATTCGTTTCTATGTACATAACTAAAGGTTTCTTCGTTTCATATAAAATTTTGCCTAAAAGGCTAATTGTTTCCTGATGGCGCGACATTTAAATTATTTTGTGTTTTAAATTCTGCGTTCTGCAAGCAATAAAACTAAGGTTGCTCTTTTAGCGATAAGGCCGCCCATTGTACATTATCCGTATTTGTTTTTGTGTTCTCTGTTTATTATTTTTATTATTTGGTGTGTAATAAAGAATATTTCTATTCTATTCTAAAACTAGCAGATAAGTAATTTGCCGCAAATTGTAAACAATTTTTTATGAAACATGATTAAACCAACTTCGATTCACTTGTATTACGGGAATATGTTGATTGATAATCAACATATTCCCGTAATACTCGCACCAACACAAAACGATCCACCGTAAGGCCGGTCCAGATGAGGTACATTTGTCCTCGTACTAGTTTTTCCGTCGGAAATAAATTGTTTAGAACCGAATCGCGTAACACACACCTGACTTAAAGTCCCCCAAATAACCGAAGTCATTAAAAGACCCAGACTATACTAAATTAGACGTTACGCGTATCGCGTATCGTCGAGTCTGCGATATATTTTCGTCCAAAATTTTTTGACTGTTCAAGGATTTTAGTCCTCTATGGATGAAGTCGTCCCTTGTCTGCGCAACCCTTTATTTTGGCTAAAGTATAATTTCTCTTAATAAACTATAGTATAGTTAACACTTCTTTAGATGGCAATACAATTTCTAACTTATTCTCTCTCGTTTCAAATATTTTTCTTTAATTTCAGACACTGACAATTCCCTCATCTATATGCAACATATCAACAGACAGTGAGACTAAACCAATGGGAGAGATCATTGATGTTGTCGGCTCACCGAGTGCGCATAATACAACCATATAGCAAAGTGCCAAAGTGCTGGGCAACAGTGATGCTTTGAAATGAACTACACAGCTAAACATAAGGTGTTCTTTATCGAAGTATTTAATTTCCATTCATGTTAATACACCTAAATAATATAAGAGAATTAGGGTGATGTTCTATGAAAGATAATTGGGCAGTTAGCAGCCAACTTTGATTTTAATTTATGAAAACTTGGGTCAAATGCATCAATTAAAATGTATTCATCAGATCTCATCAAAGAACACATGCCTCAGGCTTAGAGTTTATCTTTATATTCGTTTATTAAATTAAACATGTAACTAATAATATGGACAAGTAGCAAATAATAACAATGATTTGCAAATAATGTAGGCATTTGTGTGATTATAATGTAGTGAATGATGGACTCGATGGACCGACGACATCGTAGCGGTCGCAGGGAGTCGATGGATGGAGGCGGCTCAGGACCGCTATTTGTGGCGTCGTACGGAGGCCTATGTCCAGCTGTGGACGTGTATGGGCTGATGATGATGATGATGATGATGATGATGAATGTAGTGAAGTCTCATATTATGTAATTTTAATACAATAAAATATTACACACAGTTGTGCTGTGATTTTGATACTATCTATGGAGAAAATTCAAAAGGGTTTAGAAACACTATGCTAGTTTTGCTATAGGATCTGGAATAAGCTCAGCTTATGCCAGGTTGATAACTTTTAATAACAAAAAACAATTCGAGATGGATTAAATTTATTAAAAATACCTTCACACACTAATTGACACTACATTAGATAGCACCCTTAGGAGCGCCATAAGCATCTGGCATTCTCTCAATGGTGTATTTATGCTCAGCTACATACATAATGGGGACTCCAGGAATCTTTCGTATTCTCCTTTTTAAATCTTTATCATTTGTTGCTACAATGTAACATTTGTGTTGAGTAACTCTTTGAACTATACAGTCATCTGCATAAGTTCCTTTGTGCAAACAAGCAATTCTTTCAAACCGAGGGTCTTTGATTATTCTCAAAGCCACCCTGTACTTTCTACCAAGCTTCTCCAACTCTCCCAATACACAATCTGTTATGTATGGTATACACTTAGCATACAAACAATCCATCATATTCTGGATAATATCAAGTTTATTCTTTATGGAGAAGTTTATGAAGTTAGTATCAATCAAGATATGGTAGGGAGGACCAAGCTGTGTGTTGTACTGGAAGAATAAGGCTGAACTAGCTTGCTGGACTTCTCGTACTTTCATCTCATGGGGATCAGGCTTCTTTTTCTTCTTGGGCTCAGCTCTCTCACTTTTTTTTATTCTTTGATCGCTTGGGCTAATCATCTTTTTCATCTTAGCAAATCGCTTTTCTACAATTTTCCGGGTCTTCTTTTGCTTACCCTGGAATAAAAAAGATGAGCAAACAATCATATTTTTGTTAACTTCTAAGTTTATTTACAAACTTTTATCCAAATCAGTGGATAGGTTTTGTACACAACTTACCATATCTAGGCTCTGAACAGGTTAAAAATTATAAATAGAGGATAACACGCTGCCACTTTCTTGTTTATCTTTATTGCAAAATCATAGAACAGCGAGCATTTTACTATTTCTTTTGTACGTTTTACGTTTACCACAACAGTGCCGAGAGATAACCTCAAAAAGTCTTCTTCTTCTTTTAGCTTTGGCTCTGCATCTGGATTGATGCAATTCTGCCAGTGTCAGTTAGGTATGAATTGCGCATTTAGGAACAATAGATAAAAATTTAAGGGGGTTGAGTTTGGATTTTTCATAAAATAAATAATTTATATAATCTCAATCAAGTTCGAACAAAAACAAACAGAAACAACTAAATTAAAAGTTAAATGAAAAACCTCAAAAAGTCACAACATAAAATTTGACACTGACAAAATCACAATAAAACCAGTGCTGCCAACTCCATTGAACTCAAGTCAATGGATTATAATAACACATAAAGTAACACGTTATCAGCGTTATTATTTATAACGTGGTATAAGCGCTTGTTTCTAGCGTTATACGTTAATTATAACATGTTTAACGCTTATAGCACTTTTTTGACACTAATATAACGTGAATTGACATTAGAGGGTGTTAATAAGGGTTCATTCAGATAATTCATTGCCAAAATAATAGCGCAAAAACGCGTTATTCACGTTAAAATTCGAACAAATAACGCTGATAGCATGTTACGTTATGTGCTATAATAATCCAGGGTAAGGGTACATACTGTTTTTTAAAAACCCAAAGGCTATTTCCACGGCATGCATGACCAAAGAGAATATAATACTACGAGACTACATGTGCATGACTACGGACAACGCCAGTTCGTATAGTTTATTAGGCCTGCCACACTATGCTCCTCGCGCTGCCGCGATGTTGCCCAGTCTGGCCGCACACTGCTCTACTCGCACAATTAAAATTAATCTCGACGCTCCTGCCTGTACTATAAAACGTATGCGCAGCGCAAGTATGTAGCCAGCCACTCGCGCTTCTATTGGCGGCCGCGACCCTTAGACTCGCGCTCAAAAAACCGACAAAATCGGGAGCGATGGGCAAGACGAGGAGCAGGCCATGCGACATGACGAGTAACATGGCCACACGACGTCTCTACCTCCTTTCCTCGCTACTTCCCATACCACTCGTCGAGTGTGTGGCCGGCCCAATGAGGTAACATAAAGTAGTTTCCGGTCCATTCCGGTCTTATAGTATCTATGTAACACCTTAATTGTTATGTATCTTTGTCTATCCCACGGAGTCAAGCTACGTGTAAAAGAGATGGTGGAGCGGTATAGCTACGCTGCACTGCTGTGTGTAAGTCTTGCCAGTTTGTTTCAGACTAGTCTTTTACTAATATTTTTGTATTAATACTGTTAGTCTTTAGTTTTGTACATTCATAAATTGAATTTCAATCGCAGTTTGTGCACAAACTGAACGGCGCAAGCAAGACGGAGCATATGGCCAGGCTATTTCGTAGACATCCAAAATAGCCTGGCCTTGAATTTATAGCTTAGAAATGGCTTGGAACCTTCTAAGCCATTTCAGCTATAATTGACTTCACTTCTTGGTGTCATGAGATAGTCACTTTCATATATTATACATGTCATTGTCATTCACTTTGTCATTTTAATGTTTTAATTTTATTAGACGTCTGCTCGTGAAAATAATTTTTTCACTTCTTGAGGATGTCTTCACAATTTCCCGCTGTAGATCTTCTCAAACTAGGAGATACTGGAAGGAAGAAACCATGGATGAACTATTACTGGCCTCAAATATTAGGTGTTACCTTTGGACTCTGTGCTGGTTCTTACGTGAACCACCAAACAAGACGTCCTGTTTTTAGCGGTATGAATGGATTACATAATTTCCAAGAAATCAACTAAATACAACCTTTTAGATACAGTATTTATGTACGTACAAATTCATACTAATAGCATGCACATTTATTTGACGTCATTTTGGTTTTACAGGCATTCAGAAACACATTCTCTTTGCTCTTGGGTTTACTGGAGTCTTCCATTATGTTTACAAGAAGCGTGAGGAATATCTAGCTGAAAAAGATGCGGTCTTGAGACATTATGTTGAACTGCACCCTGATGAATTTAAAGAACCTGGTATGAGACTTTGCCTTGATCAAAAAGTCAATAATATTGTCATTTATATTTCCCTTGATACTAAACAACAAACTATGAAGCTTTAAGGCCTAAGCTATAAATAATTATACAAGGTGTTTGGTACAACCTTTGATATATTGAAACTAAAGGTAGCTGGAACCAAGTGCAATGGCCTCTCGCCTAACTATATTTAAGATTTTTCTTTTTTCTAAAATTTGAACTATTTACCATTGTAACTTTATTTGTACAAAATAACATGATCTAATTCCTTTGACCTTTCTAATTAAATAATAATAAAAAAACATACTAATGCACTTAGTTTTACCTACCCCTAATTACCCTTTGGCATATGATAGTACTACCAAACTAAACATGCTTACATCATGATTATAAGACTAAAATGCATAATTTTCAGGGTTCTCAAAATGGCAGACATAACATGTCAAAGGGTGCAAGTGTTAAGTATTGAGAATGTGCCCCCAGAGCAAAATGTAATGAATGTCATATTGTTATGTACGTTGTTCATCTGCATTACTATTTATATAGTTTTTGACTGCCTATTTCTTACTGTCATTGAGTTTTAATTAAGGGTTTGTCAAGTAGCTGAGAAATATACATATTTTTTTAAATAAGTTGCAGGCATCCGATTTCGATGAAACTTGTAACAATAAAATATACACATTAAGTTTTTGAAAGTAGTCTCTCTGTTAGAACTTGCGAATAATAGCAAAGAAAATAGTATTACTGTAAAAAAAATAATACTATCTATATACATAATATTTGTCATAATATTGTCTACAGTTTGGTTTTGGAATATAATTCCTTTTAGTTTTTGAGAACGAGACTTAAAAAATTTGCTGTTATCAGATCATTTTTCAAGGTTACTCAATGACAGTAAGAGTCAAAAACGACATAAATAGTAATGCAGAGCAACATACATAACAATATGATATTCATTACATTTGACTCTGGGGGCACATTCTCAATACTTCACCTGCTTTATATACCCTTCAATTAGAAATCAATTGTAAGCCATTTTATTTTGTACCAATAAAGTTATAGCAGTAAATAGGTTAGGGTATAGTTAGGCTAATTCTGAAATAAAGAAAAACCTTAAAATTGTTGAGGCTTTTCAGGGTTCAAAAATCTGCCAAGCTGCACATAGTTCCACCTAACCCCATTTTCCATATGACATACCTTGTACCGAAAACCCTGTAAGTTAGGGATATACTATAAAAGAAGTCAAAGAATAATAACTTGACAAAGATTGGACCAATGATTACCAATGTAATATAACATAGGGTTACTTGTAAGAAAATTATTGTTTTCTGTTTCAGAACGAAAGCTGATCGCAGATATTTTAGAGCCATGGATTCCTGTTCGTTAGATTATTTTATTTTTAATTAGTTCCAGAGCTAAGTGCTTGATAGTCTACTCAATAAAATGTTTTTTTGGCTTCCTTAGTTTATTTTCACAGACACAAATTGTATCCTTAGGTTACCATAGGTTAGATACCTACCTATTGTTAGAAATCAGAAATCATACACTTATTTCTACAGGCTTACAAAATAAGCTCTTAGACAAGTCAAATATCAAACTTAACTGTGTTATGTCCAAATGAAATAAAGATTTCATAGAATATGTACATTTTACTTTATTTTGTTGTAACTAGGCTAGGTACTACATAATTATATTAAACTAAACAAACACTGTATGAATAATATAATACTAATAATAATACTAAACTAATCACAATTATAAATCTTACTTTAGGCCATAAAATGCTTGCCGGAATTCAAACTCTCATGTCTCAATGCATAATGCTGAGACAGTTCAGTGACATAGTCAAACCCTTCACTGCAAACAGCACAGCTGTGCAAAGACTTGGAAGGCATAGAGTAGTGAGTAAAAACATCTTTCCGTTGCTCATATGGCAAAAGTCCATGCTCAGGCATAGGGACCAACAGACTTGGTTTCTCACTTAGTAAATGTGGTATAAGATGAGAAGTATCTTTCATAGGTTCAGGGTCATCTTTACCATCAACACCAATGATATCAATGTTCCCAGCATTGTTAAAGTTTTCTTGTATCTTGACAGGCATTGTTACTTGATGCTTCTTCATTTTGTGTAGCTTCTGGAATAGAAAAAGGTTTGATGAGCGGTAATCTACATAAATATTAGATTTCATCATCTCAAATCTCGGCCCTTATGTGCACTGCAGGGTAAAACTTCCTTTTAATTTGTATTACAATTACTTATTTTAATCCTTACTTCCTTAATATTATAAATGCGAAACTACTGAACCGATTTAAGTGAAATTTGGTTGGTACATAGATATCTACTCTAGAGCTTGAGAAAAGACATACGCTTCTTTTTAATGCGAAAAAAGGGTTGAAAGGTTGTTTAGAATTATAGTCATTATACGCACGTATGTATGTCTTATTTGTAAATAAATTAGCCTTAATTAAAAATACTACCCCCTGTCACTATTCCACGCAGACGAAGTCGCGGGCACAGCTAGATAATCTAGATAAGCTAGATAACCATAATAATTATTTCTTGTGTTCTGTGCCTAATTAGCATGAATACACCTAATGCTACGTTCACACGGATCAGTTTTTTGCAGGATACGGCAAAACAGAAGTTTTGCCCGATTCGATTATTTCCCGGATCTTAAAACCTCATAAAAAAAGTGTAAAAATATTTATTTGCAGCAAATACAAAGTTTACTTAAACTATCATATTACATCTAAAATAGAAATAAACGAAGCTTAACTTAAAATACATTACTGTAAATTTGTCATGCATGTAAACTCATATATAAAAATTGTATTGTGACTAAACCGTATCCTGCAAAAAACCGATCCGTGTGAACGTAGAGTAAAAATCTTGCAAAAAAACTTACAAGATCTCTAGGATGTTTATAAGCAGACTGGCAAAGGTCACACTTAAAGTTCTTCACATCCCTGTGATTTCTTAAATGCCGTGTCACCTCACTGGAGGTTATAAACGACTTATTGCATATTGAGCATACCTGAAAAGAAAGTTAAAAAATGTCAGACGTAAAATTAAGTCGTGCAAAGTCATGGGGATTTTTTTTATACTTTTATAAAAAAAATCCCCATGACTTTGCACGACTTTACTATAATAATCTACGAAAAACTATACAATAATATACAATAATCTATTTATTTAAATAGTAGTAGTATACGACGTTCTCTGAGGCGCGGCGGGCGAAGGTCCGGCTGCAACGTAGGAGGTTGCGGGTTCGATTCCCGCCTCGGGACAAATATGTGTACGATCTACAGATATTTGTTCAGGGTGTTCTGGATGTTTTCTATGTATAATAAAAAATATCTATCTATGTACATAGTCTATTATATTAAGTATATCAGTCATCTAGTACCCATAACACAAGCTCTGCTTCGCTTGGGTCTAGATGACGATGTGTGGATTGTCAAACACTTTTTTATTTATATATAATTATAATTATATTTATATATATATATATATATATAATATTATATATAATAATACATGGGAGACCATCCACTCGATGGACGGACGACATCGTGGCGGTCGCAGGGAGTCGATGGATGGAGGCGGCTTAGGACCGCTATTTGTGCCGTCGTACGGGGGAGGCCTATGTCCAGCAGTGGACGTATATGGGCTGATGATGATGATGATATAATAATTAATAATTTTCAAAAAATTTCCTCTTTTTTCAATGATTTTATGAATATTAAAATCATTGCATTTAGATATGAACAATAATATCAATAACAATTACTCACATGATCTTTTTGCCCTGTGTGAATCTTCAAATGAGCAGTCAGATTTCCTTGTGCTGTGAAACATTTACTGAAATAAAAAAAATAAGTAAAAAGTACATTAAAAAGGAATAGTAGTGGCCCTGTAATTCTAATCTTATTCTAAATCTAAGTGGGTGAACTGGGATCTGCACTGACATCTCGCATAGGAGTGTACTGTGCATTGTCCCCCTGCCTAGCTAGGCCCTAACCAGCCCAGCTCCTTGAAGTATCGGAGCAGGACTTTTGGTGATTGACAGCTACGTTTCAGCTTTTCTATATCTTAACGGATTTGATGTCTCTATGAGACTCTTCAATCCCGTTTTCCATCTGGCCTCCTCCGTAGCCGTACAGTGTATTACGTGTTCCACAGTGTCTTCTTCCTGGAAGCAGCCGCGACACAGGCAGCTGTCTGTGGCTCCAGTTTTGAAAAGATGATGGTTCAGTTCACAGTGACCTGTGATGATGCCCACCATTGTTCTTAGTGGCCCTGTAGTGTCACAGAATAATGGTAGTAGCTCAAGTCCCACTGTAGGCAGATGCGAGGTGAGCTCTTTCAGCGTGTATTCATTCATCATTTTATTGATCTCTCGTTCGTTTTCGAATTCAAATTTAAACAGTTTTTGCTACACATGTGAGATTATGTGTTGTTAAAGTTTTCGTTTTTAGTGATAACTTTGCTTGAACCTTCTTGTTTTATGTTAGTTAGTTTTTGTTGTTTTCATTCATCTTGGATTACATAAAATATTTTGGATTCTAAGTCGTGGTATAGGCCCTGAAAATGGTTGTGCTTGGGGGTTGTGGTAGTTTGTAATGGATGGTCCCCAAACAGCCTTTCTTTTGTCGAAAAATAGTTTATACTGGGTATTATCAATTGGCGGTGAGAACTTTTGGTAATGCTTTTCCATAACGATAGTAGAAGAAAAAATAAAGAGAGGCGCTCGTGTCGCATCACTATGCGCCTTAATGGTACAAAATTGTTGAGATGGTAATATGGTTTGAACCCGCGACGATGGCGGTCGATCGCGAACTGAGTAAACTTAGGTAAATGTGAGCAAATACGCATTCAAATGCAAGCGCAGCTAAATGCATATTTGCTGCATTGGTCGGTTTACCCGAACAGGCCCTATAGGCCTTAGTGTTAGTGCTCTGTAATAAAATAAAAAAAGTCTACAAACCTGCAAACGTCACATTGGAATGGTTTCTCTCCAGTATGTGTTCTAAGATGTATGGTAAGATTATGCTTTTGCGAGAAACTACGCGAGCAGTACATGCATGCAAACGGCTTCACGCCTGTGTGTGTTCTGAAACATAAAAAATAAACAAATAAAACATCACCACGGGACAAATGTTTGTACGATCTGCAAATATTTGTACAGGGTGTTTTGGATGTTTTCTATGTATGATAAAAAAATATCTATCTATGTATTATAGTAAGTATATCAGTTAACTAGTACCCATAACACAGAAAAAAAAGTTCATTCACTCATTCACAGGCTCTGAGCATTATTTATGATGACGTGTTCAATGTAAAATATGACACAAAAAAGATATTATAAGTTTATAGCACCATGTCTTGACCTTGCCGCATCCAACATCTGCCCTGCAGTCTTTCGCACTATGTTTGCAGAGTCGCAGTCTCCACTCAAGAAGACGTTTACCCCAGCCAGCGGTTGTCGGATCTTCGTGAGATATGGTAGGCCCACTGCCACTTGCTAATTAGAGCTATGTCGATAACTTTAAATCTCTGTCAGATATAACGTTTCGAATCCTATCCTTCAGAGAAACTCCGAGCATAGCTCTTTTCATAGCTCGCTGACTTCGCTGAGCGACTTCAAACCCGTGAACCAACCCTACCGTGAGTGCACAAATAAATAATGCTGGAAAATTCAGACAGCATCATCTAGCCCCAAAGAAAGCAGAGCTTGTACTATTATGCTAAAAGTCAAAATTCTTTATTTCCGTAAATACAATAAATGTACACTTAGAAAAGGTCAAATTATTAAAATTAACCACTGATATGGAAATAAAGTGATATTTTGATTTGGGTCGCTCTGTCGCGGTGTGTAGACTAAAGTAAAGAAGCGACGAAGAAACCTTTAGCCTGTTAGGTGTTATTTTTTGAGTTGGAGCAAAATCGTACCCCTAGCTTTTTTATCTTCTAGATAGTCTGATATTTTGTTATAAGCCTTTTTACAAAGGATATATTTGATAATTTGTTTGAATTTATTTATAGAAAGTTTTTGCAACTCGCTAGGGGTTTTGTTGTAGAAGTGTATACATACATTGCCAGAAGATACATTAATCTTGTGTAACCTAGTTTTGGGCACAGCGAGTTTATTTTTATTTCTAGTATTTACATTTACATAATGGGTAGTACTTAACTGGCAATAAATTTTCTTTCTCTCCAGATAGTATAAGCAATAATAAGATAAATTACCTGACATGCATTTCAAGCTGTGCCTCACATCGGAACTGCTTATCACATTCAAAACAGGAGTGTATCTGTTTAGGCTTCGGCTTGGGTCCTCTCTTTAACTGTTCCGCTTCAGGTTTTTTCTTGTAATTCGAACTTGTCTTTTTCGGCAAAGATGCTTTACATTTACTGAAAATAAATATAACACTTTACAAAAAAAACTAGTGGACTAGTTCTTCAAAATTAAGAAATAATTATTTTTTATATTTAATTATTATCGACAATTCTCTCTGGGCTACCTATCAGCCCTCATACCATATAAGTAGACAAGAACATACGTAGAGCGGAAATTACCGCCCCGGACCGGCTCAAGGTCGCGACTAAATACTCAGTCTGGCTCGCGAGCGTCGCCGACGACAGCCCGACTGAGATAGTCTGAGTATTCTGTTTAACGTGTAGCCGCGACCTTGAGCCGGTTCGGGGCGGAAATTACCGCTCTACGTATGTTCTTGTCTACTCATATGCTCATACATCCTGTGCTGAATGTGCCTCCCCCAAACAAAATGAGTTTCGCCATAATCACCATGCTTGGAATGCCGATAGGCGATCGCAGATTTTACAAATACACAGAAGATAGCTGCTGCCCTTCCTCTAGTCGTCAATTAATATATCTGTGGGCTGGTTTGGAGGGGTCAATTCTTGTAATGCAACTGCCACAGCTAGATCGGTTAGAAATTATTTTCAAACACACTTAATTAAGTAAGTACATGGAAATGTGTAACATAAACAAAATAATGCTAAATATAGTAATCAAGGAATAAATCTAGCGGAATAGTAAGTTGGCGCAAATTGTAATCCATTTTCTATTTACTTATAAAAAAACGAACTTCGCCTCTTTGGTAGTTTTGGAGCATTTGAGAAAATAAGAGATTTTGGGTTAAAAATCAACATTTTCCCAATAGCTCCCAAAATAAAATTATATTGAAGTTGGTTTTATGATGGGTTCATAGAATAGTTAACGATTTGCGCCAAATTGCTTTTCCGTTAATTTTATTATTTGTAAAAAGCAGAAATAATTAAAATCACAAAATAAATTTCAACCTCGCGCCAATCCGTGATGATCACCCTTAAGTCATAAAATATGCTGATTTAGTTATACATTCACTCCCCAGCCTCCAGCAGGGGCAAAAGGGGCATGTGTATTTATGGGCAATGGAAGTGTTAAGTTTATCATACCATTTCTTAATAATTGTAGTCGTAGGTGGAACTATAGGATCAGTCATAACACCCACATCATTGGATCTGAAAGGAGAGGCCATTAGATATATTAAATTGATCACTTTGCCTTTCATAACACTACAGAAACAGAAAGCATTATTAATCTGGTAGGGCGCCCTCTTGACACGTTCAGACCATAGATTACAATTTATTGGCTACAGCCTTGCCCTGTGCCCTCTGATCTGCTTAATAACTTATGGGCGAATTCGATCACATCCTACTAATATAATAAAGTAGCTGCTGCCCGCGCTTTATCGGGATAAAAAGTAGCCTATATGTTATTCCAGGTCCCACTATCAGTACTCATCAGTCACTAACAGTCAAACTATACTCATACCAAATTTCAGCCCAGAGTAACAAATATCCATTTATTTTTCCCAATACAGGTTCAACAGCTCTCCCATACCATACATTTCAGTTTATTACCATTGCTATACTGAAAATACTTACTTGTCCACACTCAACCCAAGATACTGTCTCAGGCGCAAGTCAGCACTCTCACACGACTGTTTGAAATGATATGCTATACCCAACTTGTACATACAGTTACTGCACATTTGTTCTGGCAAGCCATCATCTTTTGTAATCTGTAAGAATAACAATTGTTATGAAAACGGAAATTGGAATTGGTGTTTATTAGGAAATTGGAATTGGTGTTTATTATGTCTGATATGTTGGAAGTACCTAGTATAAACTTACCTTAACTTTACAACAATATTCTATCATATCACATAGGGAAATATTATAATTCTTTGTGAATATAGAAGAAAGAACACCCTCTTCTAAGCATATTCTACATATTTTATCCATTTTGGCATTTATCTTGAGCTCATATCAGTATTTCTTATTCACTTTGAATTAGAAAGGCTGGTCTCTTGTTAATAGGGATAAGGCTGACCAGATCTTCGTATTCTCTCCAAGTGGAGTTCAAACAGTAACTTGTTGTTGTGAAAATAATTGCTAGAAGATGAATCTATGCCTGGGTCGTAGCTGGGCCTCTCAGATACCGAGCTTGGCAATTGTTGCGAGCTCCCCGCAAGGTTGTTTATATGCAAATTATTAATCCTTTTCGACAACGGCATAAATTCACATGAGTCGTCGTCTCTTAATCTTTTTCTGAAACACAAGTAGGTAAGTGTAGTATCCAATTTTGTTTGAAAGACAAGACAAGCTACTTATTTTATCACATTAACCTGTTATCAGACATAATAAATTCATAATACGCCGAGTAGTATTATATTATACAAAACTGACGGAAGTAGAAGTAGAAGATTTAAAAACCATGCGAAAAGAAAACGGAAATGAAACTAAAACCCATGCAAAAACTAGAATCAAAACAATCTTCTGACGTTTCAGAAATGTCAAATATGAAGTTTGGTGGGCTGCCAACTACAAACTAAAATTGGCAAGTATGTATAAAAAAATAATTTTGATGCCAAGTATGTGAAAGAGAAAAAAACCGTAAGCAAAATCCTCAATCTACGGAAAAAACACCTTCCCTTGCTTATTATTGCCATTAAAAAAGAAGTCAAGTCCCCTGGCTTACGTTTGCGTTTGACATCCGATCCACGGCCGTTTTTTCAGCATCAACCTAGAAGGCAAAATATCTACTAACAAGGAAACAACGATGATTTATTCGTGCTCGCTCCGTGGTTGTTGGCCACAGCATCACACATCACACACATTACCTAAATAAAAAAAAAATAACAACAATGCAGATGACATACTGGCACACATGGCTTCAATAATTGTTTTTTTTTTAATAAATAAAATTCATAGCATTCTATAACTATATTACGTATTTTATTATATGTGGCCAACAAGTTTTACCACGTTTACGGTGGCGGGCGCAATCGGTGTAAGTAAATGTGCTAATTTTTTTTTTAATTTTTATTTTATTATTAATTGAGCCCGTGATTCCTCTCTCGACTTTTCTCTCTCATAGTTTTGGATTAGGCATACGGCTTTTTGACAAGGGAGTATTCTCAAAAAGCCGTATGATATCAGAAGATTTTTATTTTACAACTCATTTTTGAAACTATAAAAAGGCACAACTTACGCAATTAGACAACAACAATAACAGTCAGTTTAATAATACCCAGAGCAATGAACACATTTAATTTAATTAAAATTAATTGGTTATAAATGTTAGTTCACGGTTTTGAAATTACAAAAAATAAAAATCAAATAAACGTCATGCAATATAATATATTCAATAAATGATTTACGTATAATTATTTATACAAATAACAGGTTACACTTACAATGTATGTATAATTATTAAAGAGATGAAAATACCTTATCAAAATACAATATAATTATGGAGATTATTAATATGCAACAACAAATAAAAATCTTACTGATGATTACTTTGAACGCGACAGCATGGTCTCAATCTCTTTTAGAAAATGAAAGTGATATTCAAATCAGTTTAAAGCTAAAGTTTACACATTGGCAACGGCAGACAATAACTTTACGTAGATATCAATACCCTTCAGGTACATTTCCGCATGTAGAAACTCATCGTGATCATGAAGCAGGATTGGCGTGTGGTTCATGGGTGAAAAACCGATTGCTGGGATTCCTACTCTCCGTATGTACCTGCTGTCAGTGCCTCCGGGGAAAATCCTGCGTTCCAGTTTCAGTTTCCTTAAATAAATTATGTAAACAATTAACTATAAGTAAAGCACCGAAGAGTTTAAAAATATACCTTCCTCTCTGCTACAAGTGACGAACTTAGTGGCGCGGCGCGCGAGGTTCCGACTGTGCCGTAGGAGGTTGCGGGTTTGAGATCCGCTTAGGTACAAATTTTTGATTGATCTGCATACATTTGTTCCATCTGGGTGTTTCTATTTTTAATAACATATCAGTCTGTGTAATGTATTGTATTATATAAGTTATCCAGTAGTAGGTAGTATTATATCAGTATTATTATAGTTGTATTATATCAGTTATCTATTAGCCTACCCATCACATTTTTATGCTTGGAATTGTCCAGCATTATTTATTCATTTTTTAAGTATTTTATTCATTATGCTACATTCTTCCAGCTAAGACTAAAACCTAGACACATGTACGGTAGATAGGTATTAAATATTTAAACTTACAAATCATCGGCTGCCGCTTTGAATGCAATCCAGAAAGGATTAGAAGCATCAGTTTTGGTGCACTGCACGTATGGATTTTTCTGCTCAAACTCAATGGTAATACCGTCACCAGCTTCCTTGCACCACTGATTTATCTGAAATAGTTAAGATAATAAGTAGAACAATTTTATGGTGGGTGTTTTTAAACCACTGATTAATTGCAAAATAAGTACATAATGCAGATGTGAAGATTATTACCATTTTCTCGAATTCAGCGTGTTCAACTGTTACAGCAAGGCGAATGTCGAACACAGCGGTCAACTTTTCTGGAATGACATTAGATTGCACGCCACCCTGAAAATAAATTTCCATTAAAATACTTCCTACTATCCTACTATCCTTCCTACTAATAGTATAAATGTCAATGTTTGTAAGGATGGATCTATGGATATTTGTTACTCTTTCACGCCAAGACTACTGGACCGATTAGGCTGAAATTTGGTACAGCTTTAGTTTGGGACCTGGAATAACATATAGGCTATTTTTTATCCTAAAACGCGGGCGAAGGCGCAGGCAGCAGCTAGTTAATTATAAAATAATAGTCATAGTTTCGAGAAAAATATCAGATTCACGTAACTCACATAAATTTGGGTCAGATTGATCGTGGTCACGTCGCCGATGGTCAACTTAGGATTGCTCTCAAGTTTTTTCTTTTCTACACTTCTTAAATCCATGAATTTGTCGATAATAATTCTCAACTGAAACAACAAGACGTCTTATAGAATTACAAATATTTAATTACTTCAAGTCAAAAATAAAAACAGAATAGGTTTTAGATATACCTTGCTTTGCTACATTTTAAAACATACCTTTTCTCCTGCATTGTTAGGCAGCAATAAAGATCCGTGACCTGGTTGGCCTGGGCAGTGGACCTGAATTTCTAAAACAAAACAAAACTTTAACATATTTTATTATGATTTAACAAGTACCAATAAATACTATATTATTAAATAATTAAAGTAATAGAAAAGTTAACTTACGCCAAATACTCCTTTCACCACTGAATATAACGAATTCTTCAGTAGGACTGGCCATACCCTCATCAAGGGCAAAACCTATATTTAGTGCTTTGAACTCATCTGTTACCACAAACTTTTCCATGCCATCATGGCCGCCGATTTCTTCGTCTGAAATAAAACATCACCGAAAAATATACATTATGTATTTGAAGAAACCTAAAACTATAACAATAATAATGATTATATTAAAAAAGAATAACATTTGAAAAGGTCAGTGCCTATACCTACTATTAGAGTGTTAACTAATTTTCTAGACGAAAAAATACATTTCTCCTTACCTGGAACAAAAGACACATGAAGTGTTCTCTTCAACTCTGTACCAGATTGTTTCAATTTTCTTATAGCTTCCAAGTACTGTATTCCGACGCATTTCATGTCTTGTGATCCCCGAGCGTATATTTTTCCATCATCATCGATATGTGCGCTGAATGGTGGATAGGTCCAACTATTCTGCAAGTTAGAATAATAGTATAATAAAAGAGGGAAAGTGACATAATAGTTTTTGCTTTATATATAGTGTCATATATGTATATAGTGCGAAGTACGTAGTGTAATTTCTAAAAAAATATGATATTCTAAAAAACATTACGGGGTGCGCTAACCAATTGCCGATTGCTAACATAAGTAAGAAGAACAGAAGTTAACATAAGATGTGACAAAATAATAAATTACTATGCCCAATAGGACGTATATAGACACTAACTGTATAAAGTGCGTAGGTAGTGTAATTTCAAAAAAATATATAATATCCTAAAAAAAATACGGGATGCGCTAACCAATTGCCGATTGAAGAACCGAAGTTAACATAAGCTGTGACAAAATAATAAATTGCTATGTCCAACAGGACGTATGTACTAACTGTAATTAGAACATAAGCTACCTATCTATGTACAATTGTACATAATATATGCAATTAATAAATGAATATGCACTTCGATTTCATTAAATTTGACGAGATCAAATTTCTGTGGTGATGATAGGCTGGACATGATAAGTTCTTAAGAATTCTTAAGAACATCTTGATACCAAAAACCACAGAATTATTATTGTCTTGTGGCGCAATTGGTTCCGTCCCGTCGATGTCGAGTTTTTAAGGGACGTCATTTAATTTTTTTAAATAATGGTCTTTCAACGACCGAAATATGAATATTTTTTTAAAAATATGTAGATATGTTAGAGGCGGCTATGGAATATAATAGGAAGTAGGCATGTGCCTACATTCTTATCAAAAAAGATTTTGAGCAAAAAGAAAAATTCCTTCGACAACTCTACACACTTGTTGTTGTGTTTGTCTTTTCAAAGAAACTGTGATAATGCATGTATAAGTAGGTACCTTCGAGCGTATTGTTCATTTGTGTTAGATAACGTCAAAATATAAAATATTTGTTTCCTCATTAACTTGAGTAAGTAAATAATATGTTCATGATTGAATTGAACAATTAATTATTTATTTATACTATCTGTGCTACATTTATCTTTTTTATTTTGGTAAGTTAAATATATTTTCTTTTCATCATCATCACCAGCCCGTTTAACCTAATTTAGGTTTATTTCGTCGATGGTATCGTATTAAGTAATTAATTAAATTAAATACTTGACTTGATTTGGACCAGTTGCGCTACCTGTAGATTGTTTACAACAATCTGTAGATGGCTCAATACTTTATAAATAGTATAATACTATTTGTTTCTATTTGATTGTAATTTTCTTTGTTAATAAAGAATAACTGTATATTAAATACGTATAAAATTTAAGTCAGAATTTTATGTTTATACATAGATAGTGTGTTTTGATGAATGACTCTTTTTAACCGACTTCTAAATAGGAGGTTCTGTATTTTTCTGTATGTATGTTACGCGTTATCTCTGTAAATTATGGACCGGTTTTGAAAATTATTTCACTATTGTATAGGAAATGATCCCGAAGGAGTCTCATAAGTTTTTTACCCCCAGGGTGTATTTATCCCGCAAAACTTGTGTAAATGTAAGGGAATATGAAGTCGGTTTATAGGTTTTTAACACGCCATATTATTTATTTTATTGTTAAGCTATATTTAGATTACCGATGCGTCGCGGCGGGCGAATGGTCCGCCTGTGATGCAGAAGGTTTCGGGTTCGATTCCTGCCTTGGGACAAATGTTTGTACGATCTGCAAATATTTGTTCTGGGTTTTCTGAGTATTTTCTATGTATAATAAAAAATATCTATGTATGTCTGTATTGTATTTATATCAGACATCTATTACCCATAACACAAGCTCTGCTTACCTTAGGGTTAGATGATGCTGTCTGAATTGTCCAACTTATTTATATTTTATTATATTTTGAGTAATTTAAGTATATATTTATGTTTTATAAATCTTACTTCAAACACAGGAACGACGTCCATGTGAGAGTTCAACAGGATTGATGGTAAAGATGGATCCTGGCCAACCCATGTCAGTACGACAATAGGCTTACGTGGTACAACTTCGTATACTTTCACCGATAATCCAATTTCCTGGGCTTGCCTTTTGAGAAATGAAACGCAGTCATCTGTAAATAATATAACTCATCTCAAAATTTTAAATTATTTATTATACTACTTCATAAATTCAAGGAAATAAACAATTTATTTATTTGTATCACCTACACTATACATAATACACTATACACAAATATTACAATGAAATTATTTACACGGGAAAACTTGTTGCACACTCATAGAAATATCAATAGTTTCCCTAAAAATAGCAATATATATTATATTATAATATAATTTAAATCCAAGAAATAAACAAGATTCTGTATATTTTAAAGGGAAATGTCAGGGAAATGTATACGTTTCTACAACAAAACTCCTATATAGAGAAAAACTATCAGTAAATGTCAGTAAATAAATTCAAACAAATTGTCAAAACCGTTCTGTGCAAAAAGGCTTACTACAAAATATCAGATTATTTAGCGGATAAAATGTTAGAGACTGATTTTGCTCCAACTGAAAAAATAACACCTAGCAGGCTAAAGGCTTCTTCGTCACTTCTTTACTTAAGTCTACATACATAAGCGACTGAAATAAAAAATATCACTTTTTTCCATGTCAGTGTTTAATTTTAAGAATGTGACCTACATTTATTGTATTTACGGAAATAAAAAAAAAAAAATTGATTTTATAGCATGTTAGATAGTAATCTGATATTATAATGATTTTCTGTCATCTAATTTATTGATATTGTTTCTACTAATTTGACAAAGTGATTTATAAACGCGGATAAAGATATAGGACGAGTATTATTATGTGTGTGTGAAACATACTCGCAGGCAGGAGAGAAGCGCTGATAAATGGCAACATCAAATGATTATTCAATTGTACACGTACGTACATAATGTATAGAGTACCTTACCGTACCCAGACCAATTGAGGCAAAATGATATATCCTGGCTGAATGAGGGATGGACTAAGATACGACATTAGGTTTTATTATCTGTTATCATGGGTACTTTTATTCTACATGTTATATAATTAGGGCAGTTTAAAGTTAATACCTACGACATACCTAATTTTAAACTGCTGGTTTATATAGTGAAAGCGATCTCAGTGATACGCTAGCGACTCCGCAACGTAAATAATCTTATCATTTTGGTTTACTCACATAATTTTGTTTGTAATGATAAGTGAGGCGAGCAAAGTCGCTACGACTATTCAAAACCATGGTGAAGGAGCACTATTTAGGCTGTTGTCATTGAACGCATACCTATGTCCCTATGTATATGGGTAAATATATATATATATATATATGTAGTTTATTTTAGGTATAATATTTATTATGTGTATTTTTATTTATTAAATCTATACTAGCACACAGATCCCCTAGTACCATCCAATAATCCTATCCATCCACGGTTGTCTGGTAGAGATCGCTCTCGAGCGATAAGGCCGCCACTTGTAACTTAGTTTTATAATTGTCTTTTTTGTATTTCTGTTTCTTACCAACAAGTGTGCAATAAAGAATTTTCTATCTTCTATCTATCTATAAAATATTATTAGCTATCTAGCTAGCTACTTTGTTAGTACTTAAGTATGTGGTATCTTAAACTACTAGTTATCTGATAATTTGTAGTAGGTAAGTACATTTTTAAGTACGTCTTTCAGTATTTTTTAATACATAGCAAGCGATCAGCATATTAAAATTATTACAATTTGATTTATATAAATATTTACTACGATAAGAAATAAAAACCTAGTATAGGCATCCCTTGATAAATTTATTACAATGCAAACGTCCATGATTAGAGATAACATAATGGTCGTTATTATACATGGCACATTATGCAATGTTCATTGCCTACAGCAAATTAGTACCCACTCCTTTAATGAAGCAGTAATATTTGTACTTTTGTAGTGGTCCATCCATCAGGCATTTGCTCTTTCCACTCGAATGCAGCAGATACCTATACCAAATCATTGTTTTATTCTTATTCCGCAATTTGTTAGTTCAAGCCGTCTGTAATCCTCTAACCCTGTAATATAGTTTTCGTTTTTTTCCTGTATTATTTTCTAATATAGTTTCTTTATTTTTTGTTTTCATAGTTCCACGTGGCACAACTCATTGTAAAAATAATATATATGATTTAACGAACTCTGTGGAGGGGGCACTGGTGACTAGTAACACAGGTTTTAAAACCTATCACTGGCACCAGTCTCACACCAACAGGTATTTGTATTTGATATACTACACCTACCTTTAACAACTCTGTAAAAAGACCTTTTGTGCAGAGAAAATAAATGATTTTTTATTTTTTATTATTAACAATAAGTAAAAAATGTCCATGACCTTCTGAGCAGTCGCCATGTCACTGGTGGATCTGGTGGTACGACAATGTGGTGCTAGCGCAGTATAGGAACGAAATTAAATATAGCCTAGATATTTTGTAGTTTAGAAAGTATTTACATCATTAGGGAGGCCTACCGAGGATTAAAAGTATTAAATTATAATGAAATTGGTTAACTCACCATAATTGATATTAGGTTGGACACTCGGTATTTTCAAATATTCAATGAAATTTGCAATAGCCGGTATTTCCTGGTATTTGGCTGCCATAGCGTACGTCGTGCTTGTATCAAAGCACGATGAGCTCTGATGTGCGCGTAAAACGGAATTGATAGCACAGTATGCCTAGCCTATACCTAGCTATCTATAGAATACATAATGTTTTCACGTTGGATGTCCTATTTAAATAAATAAAAATAAACTTAGGTAGGTAATAGCTACAGTTACGTAGTTAAGGTTACACTGTAATGTAGATTATTAAAATACATGGGAGAAAAGCTCGGAACAGATTAAAACCCAGTGTACCTATCTACCTACAATACAAAAATAATTATGAACTTTTGAAAGAGAATTTTAAGATTATTCTGTATCTCATGTAATGTAATTTCCTCATACGATTCTAAACATTTGTTAAATATTTTTTCAATAGAATACAAAGCACTACGAACTTACTTATGTAAGTTAATAGGAACTGTTACATTATTTTCCCTTCTTGGACTACATTTTCTTATAACACACAGCTGCATGCTGGTTTTTTCTATTTTTACGCTTATAGTTGCGGTCTGTTTACATTTTCAGACCAAATTCGATTCCGTACAAATACATAATATTGGTTTGTTTTGACTCGACTTCTTTCTTTGAATTGGTATGACAACATGTGTTTGCTGTAGTTAGCCACTTTTCTACAAATTTTGGGCCGGTCATGGTCGGTTTGTACCTTTCACCATGGACGAAATACACTATCCTTCATCTATGCTTTCACCAATTAATGATTCAGAGGCAGCTGCCTCTGCGAGTTTAAGTGTGGTAGAGGTGAAAATGTCGTCGGAGCCCTATCTAAACAGTTCGTAAGCAGAAACACGAAGTGTTTGAAGAAAGCCTACTGCTGCTGCTGGTCGGTTAACGGGTTGTACCTATTGCTTGCAGTGGAAATAAAATGTCAACCCGTGTCATCATCATTGTCACTTGTATACCCAGATTATATATATTATTTGTATTGGTGTAAAAAGATAAAATTGTAAATATCTGCTATTTACGAAGTCTTAGATGACTTTTTTATGTTCTTATGAGTTATTAATTTAATTTAATAGATTTTTCCTCTTGAACGTTTTAGTTATTTGTGTTCGATATAAAACGTCATTGGTGTTTTACCGCTCATATTGTTGGTAACTCGCCTCCATTCCACGACTATGAAACCATGAACTGTACACTGGTAGAAAAGTGGCAACCCAGACACATATTGCCGAAATTTTCTACCTACTGCTACTAAAATTGTGCTCGCTCAATCTTTGATACTTCCTATCCTTGACTATGCAGACGTCTGCTACCTTGACCTCACTGAAGAGCAGCTCAATAAGCTTGAACGACTCTAAAACGTCTGTATACGGTTTGTTTTTGGATTTCGCAAATATGACCATATTTCGGAGTTCCGCACAAAACTCAAGTGGCTTCCTATCCGTCTTCGCCGAGATTCTCACACACTTTTTCTTCT
Source organism: Eupithecia insigniata (assembly GCA_947859395.1). Taxonomy (NCBI): domain Eukaryota; kingdom Metazoa; phylum Arthropoda; class Insecta; order Lepidoptera; family Geometridae; genus Eupithecia; species Eupithecia insigniata. The sequence goes on from OX402001.1 coordinate 12,523,460, forward strand.
TCATAACATACTCTTCAACCCTCTCACTCCACTATATTTAAAGGAGTGTTTTGAGTTTCTCCACTGTTCCCATCCCCATCCTTCTCGTATCCTTCGCTCTTCAGAAAACTTGGTATTAAACATGCCTCTCCACCGAACCAGTTTCTATGGCAAATCCTTTTCTATCCAGGCCGTAAAGTTGTGGAACGCACTTCCTGAGTCTATTAGGAAAGCAGGATCCCTACCTGTTTTTAAAGCTCGCGTCAAAGATTTTTATTTGTCGGAAAAGTAATTATTGGTACCTATCTATTCTATTGGTATTTATTTATTACATATAAATAATATATTTTCTACTATAAGTATATTGTTGTTAATCTTATTTTATGTATTAATGTTGTATACACCCTTGCCTTTCTTAAATTGAAAATTTTCTATCAATCCTAAGGTTGCCTGGAAGAAAACGCTTCAAAGCGATAAGGCCGCCCATTGTGCTTGTTTATGTTAAAGTCTATGTGTTTTTCATTTCTATTTTTATTTATTTATTAGGGAAACATACAGTTGTTATAAAATACATTAATAAAAATACTTAACTAACACTGAAACCAGCAAAGTTTCCACCATTAAATGGAACATTAAAAGAGAATACAGAGTTCAGAGCTCTAATATGCAACTAAAAACACAAGGAACAATAAAACTTAATAATAACTATGAGGAGCAAGAAAAAAAATTATATACAGAACGATAAAAGGCTAAACAAATAAAGAGTAACATCATAGGTTGGCAACGCTTAACATAACATCTTTACGGAATTTATACAATGAAGTATAAAAAATATCAATATCACAGAAGGTGTCATTAAATTGGTTACAGGCTCTTGAGAGAAACATATTTTTTCTATAATTTGTATTAGACGCGAACGTCCAAAATGTTTTCTTTTTACGAGAAGATATATAGATGGAAGAATATATTTTGAAGCAAAAAAGGGGAGTCAAAAATGTTGAACAAAATTTTAAATAACAAGATTTGATCTCTGACGCTACGACGATCTTCAAGACTCAAAATGTTATCAATATAATTCGGAAAACGATACCTACAGTGCAAAATGTATTCTGTATCCATTTAATGTTATCAATATGAACTTTCTATTGAGGGTTCAAACAGAGGATGCATATTCAAGCACCGACCTGATAAAACTGTTGTACAAGAGTAGCAAGGTACTAGGGTATTCAAATGCTTTACCAACTCTCAAAATAAATCCTAACATACGATAGGCTCAGTGATACTATCAAAGTGAGCATTAAAAGTAAGTAGTAAACTTACTTTTAATGCTTAATTTTTATCTATGTGGTGTACAATAAAGAGTTTTGTATTGTATTGTGTATTGCCACATAAAAAAGAAGTTAAGTCAAGAGAACGCCGAAAAAAAATTGATTTCCGTTTTTCTGGTCTGAGGTTTTCTAGGTGGCCAAGCCTTTTGAGCTGGCAACACGTAATCTAATCTGTCAAAAATAAGGTAAATATTTTTTTTTATTGTGTTTGTTACTCGCAATCGAAGTGAACGTTACAATTTCAATTTTATGTGTTACATACAATTTCAATTTTATGTGCTATTATTATCTTACAATATCACGAAATATGGACTACCATGAATTATGTTCTCAGTTAGACGCAAGAGAAGTCTTGAGGTATCTAAATTATCTAGGAATACACAATATTAGCGGTGAAGTTTTGAAGTACTTCATTACAGGTTGGTCTATTATAAACACTTTCCCCCTTATTCATAATGGTCTGCTAACTTAAAACAGCTGCTAAGCACTGTTATTTCCCACTCTGACATATGGCAGTAGAAGAAGACAGAGTGAGACTTAGCAATGCTTTAAGTTAGCAGACTATTATGAATAATGGTGTTTATGTACAGTGCAACGGTGGTAAGTACCATCATTGCGTTTTAAAAAAGTTCAACCATCGTTTCAAAAGCATTAGTAGCACAAAGGTCACCGTTCAGCTCTGAGCACAAAGGTATTAAAAATAACATCCTGATACGGCTACCCTGGGATCTAAAATATTAGTGGTCCCGACGGCCTTTGTCTTGTCCTAAACCCTACAGCAGCTCCACCTACTGGGTCTAGTTGTGAATCTAACTAGGGACAAAAAAATCATCAAAAGTGGTCCAGTCATAATTTAGGAGTTCAGTAACATAACTATTACAACAGAGTTGTGTGTTGTTAATACTAAGTATCAATATATATTTCAGACCTAAAAAAGCTAATAAAGTATGACTTGGAGAACAGCGACAGTTCCAACGAAAGAGAAGAAATACCTGGCATTAGACTGCATAGCGCCACCACATTTTCATCAAGGTGTAGATCTAAAGTCAATGATGGAGTTAAATTGAAATGTACCAAGGAGTGTCAGAAGAAACCTAGAGTACCTTTGAGAAACATCCAGTCTCTGCCTAATTTGGGCAATAACCACGAAGAGAAAACATTAAGGCGAGCTTGCTCTTGTGTCAGAGTACCGAAAAAACCGGAGAGTAGAACAGAATCTTCCAAGGAAAAATCTTCCACTGGTTCAAATAACTGTTAGTATGAGCACATATTTATTATTTGTTTCCAAACATGACAGACACTTAATTCCTTGCATAATGCCATTCAGGTAATATTAATAATGTATCCAATTGTGTTCACCAATTTTCTTTGCAATCTTAAAACTTACTAATAAAATAATCAGTATTTATTTATTTAACGAATTTTCCTTTGTCTTAAGTTATTTTTAACTTAAAAAAAACTTTTTATTTCAGTAATCAAAGTGCCCATAGTACCAGCTAAAAAGAAATGCGACCCTGTGACATTATATCACTACTACACTGCTCTCTGGGCCAAGTACAAGTCAAATGTACCCGGTGAGAATGCCTGGTCTGACTTGAGGTGGAGTGTTCGGCAAAAATTGGCAGGTTGTGAAGTCAAACGGAATGTGTAAAGTGAGTTTACAGAGTTAAGTGTAATAAGTGCTTTATTTAATGGAATGATATAAATGATTAATGCTTATTAATAATATTGTCATTTGTTCAGGGTATTTTCTACTTATAATAAATGTATTATTTATATCAGTTATCTAGTACCCATAACACAAGCTCTGCTTAGCTTGGGGCTAGATGATGCTGTGTGAATTTTCCAGCATCATTTATTTTAATTTAATATCTATTAATCTTGTTTCAGGCTTAGATTATGGAATTTTATGGATGAGACAGAAGTTAGTAAGCATTTGACAATAAAGTGTAAAGGTGTGCTAAATTAATTAGTTATTATTATGTATTTGATAGTTAGGTATTAAGTTTTGATACCTTTTCATCAATAAAATGACAAAGAATAACAAAGCTATTTATTTATAACATTTACTTCATTTTCTAATAAGTCTTGAAAACACTTTTTGTAGTAACTTAGGTATTCTGTAACATTAATTTTACATTTGATCTAATCTGAATTTAGCTTGCTTGTCTGTAGTATTAGCGTGTAAGTGAGTCAGTATTTTTTCTTCTATTTTCTCAGCAGCTGCTTGAGTAAGGACTAATGTATCATGTTTTAACATGGAATAGACATTGAGGCCATACACTGGCATTATGTTTACATGCTGCATACTATCTGATGCTGCAATGATGTTCCGGGGTGCATAATCGGTACTGAAATAAAAAGACATGATTAGTACAGAATTTATCATGATTGCAGAACAGATTTAGTTATAACTTCACTCGCATATGGTCAGCATGAGCTTACTCACCACAGCGGAGAGGTTATATATACTTACTCATCAACAATAAGAACAGATGGGCCCCAATTTCTCTGCTCAATTAGTTGATTTAGATAATCCGGTTCATCTGTAGGCAGGTCAAGATCTTTGACGACATGCAAATCATCCTGGGCAAGTTTGGCAGACAGAGTAGAAGTCAGACCATGAATGCGTAAATGAAATGGCAGCATGAAGAAGTGAGTTTTGCCAGAACGTGGACCATGGGCAACGCCACCACCCCTGAATAGTGGGGAACGAATAGAACCATGTCTAGCTCGGCCCAACCCCTTCTGTGGCCATGGCTTGCGGCCTCCTCCGCGCACTTCTGCTCTTGTTTTCGTGTGCGCCCATGAAACCCATCGGTACTTCTTCTGCCAAACAACATTTCGGTGGATAATATCCAGTCTGGGTGCAACAGCATATACCATTGGGTGTAATTCGAAAAGACCCAGTTTCTTTTCCTCTATAGTATCCAGGTTTTCAATCCACACTTCTCGAGGACTGGTGTAGAGCGGTGGAAAGTTCCATTCCTTTTTGGTTACATCCAAATTGTTTGCAGGGACAACTGAGTTTGAGGTTATGTTTGAAGAGAATACTCGAATTTGGGGTTGCGCTGTTATATGGAGACGCTTGATTGCGTTTATAAGAACAGAAGTCATTGCTGAATTGTTCTTCTTCGCTAGCAAACAACACTACAAGATTCAAATCAATGTTTTAATCCTTTATTTGACATTCCTCCCTTGATTGCTAACAAGAATAATGTAGAATAAATATGTAACACTATTTCTCCGTTTTTTAGTTTTGGCTATTTCGTTAGGTTGGTACACCAACCTTCAACTTCAACTTCTTCTTTTATGGCGCCGCTTGTTTTTCGATACGACTCTGCCAGTGTCTGTGTCAGCGTGTCATAAACTTCGAAAATAGAATATGATCGGTACTAACGAAATAAAAACTATTAACTTTTCATCAAAATGATTTTGCTAAAAGAATAAACTACAAAACGGACGACACAAGCTAAAGGATAATACAACACAACATGCAAAGCACAATGTTTATAGCTAGATAGGTACATAATATTCTTATATTATTTACTTACTCTTATATTATTTAGGCACCCATCTCATATACCTACGGTACAATTAATAACAAAGGCCTCCGACTACCTAAGTATCAAAAGAAAATGATAAGAACAATAGGTGAACGCTTGTTTTAGACTTTTATGTAGTCGGGTTTTAGTTTTTAACTATATATTTTTTTTAGCTAAGTAGATTGATTTTGTCCTTACCTTAGGTCGATAGTACTAAACTTCTCTGTAACATTTCAGTAGTTTTTTTGGTGTTGCCTTCGGCCAAACATTTCACAACGTGACATCTTTTGCGTTTCTAATATTTGAAGAATTCTCTGCTGCTATAAGCAAGTAACGATCAAATAATATCCACAAATTAAGTAGTAGGTACCTAACATAAGGCCGCGTATCTTTGGCTCAAATCAAAAAAATATTTATACATAATGCTCCGTGGGTGGTTACTACTCTCGCTTCTCATTTTAAATCGCTTTGCATTTTGTGGCTACCACCAATGAGAGCCTTCAGGCGGAGGATCTTCGCCTCTGATCTGATCTGCGACAAACTTCTAGGTACTTCGTCTGAATTCAAAGTAGGTAGGGGCTCGGGTAGATATAATACACACATCAACATCGTCTAGGGATATTTCATATTTTCTCAATTTACTCAAAATTTGTTATAAATAACATGCAACATGTATATCTTTTTGAAAAGCCCGTTTAGTAGACTAGACCTTCGAATACAATAGAAATATTTTTATTGTGTAAATAAAATTGTACTCAATAAAAAACAAAATATTAAGAAATTTTACATTTAGGTTGTTGTGGTTTAAAAAAAAATGCAAAATTATGCGAAATTTCCTGTTTTTTGCAATTATACGAAAAATCAGTAGTCAGTAAAACCACCCATGACGTTACAAACGGTCCTGCAACGGGTTTTCATGCTTTGAATCAAGTTATCAAAGTCTTGCTGCGGGATATTGTCCCAGGTCCTGCTAAGATGCAAAAAAAGTTGCTCTTCAGTCGCGATGTTTGCAGGAAAATGGTTCATAGCCCTTCTTTGGAGCATGTCCCATGCATGCTCTATGGGGTTTAGGTCTGGCGATTGCGCAGGCCAGTTTAAGATCGACACGTCGTGCTCCTGCAGCCAGCTGGTCACCACTCGCGCTGTGTGCGGACATTGTCGTGCATGAGCGTGAATTCTTGGCCCATTTGTAGTCGATGGGGGTAGACTATTGGTACTAGCACCTGGTTACGGTATTTTTCAGCGGTCATGGTGTTTCTGATCCAAACGAGATCTGTTCTTCCACCAATACGTATTCACGCCCAAACCATAACTGTCCCACCGCGGTATGGATGGACTTCCTGAGGGTGTAGCAGACGGCTCTCACGACCAGGAACTCGCCATAGACGTACTCTTCTTGAATCGGGATGGAAACCGAATCGGGACTCATCGGTAAACAGCACCGCAGACCACTGGTTCTCTTCCCAGAGCAAATGTTCACGAGCCCACTCTAATCTTCGTCCACGATTTCCTCGGCGTAGTGCTGGAGTACGAAGCGGTCTGCGAGCGTGAAGGTTAGCTTCATGCAGTCTTCTCCTCACAGTTTGGTCACTCACCAGCAACTGGTGCTCTGACTGGAGCCTTTGAACCAACTGCATTGCCGTAACATTTGGTTGTCTTCTAGCGGAAACTTGCAAAAATCGGTCTTGTCGCTGGGTGGTTATGAGCTTCCCGCCTGGGTGTCTTTCAGCCACTTCACCGGTAGCACGATAACGTGACCATAACCTTGAGATCACGTTTTGTTTTGTTCCAATCTCCTCAGCAACACTCAGCTGAGTAGCCCCAGCTTGGAACATACCTACTGCCCTTAACATTTTATCTCTAGTTAAATGGCGCCGCCGCATGATGCATTTAGTAGTATAAAATCGAAATTAATTAATAACGTGTTTTAAAACTTCAATTTGACACAAAAAATTACCATAAACTGTGGAAGATAAATTGTAACTTTCGACCTTCGCTATAGCAATGCCGCGCAAATCTTTTGTTTTTTATTCATTTGTTCAAATTCAAATTTGGAATCATTCAAAAAGGCCTAAAAAATAAGGTTTCTTCAAAAGATTTTAAAACCGGCCAGTATTTTTAGAGTTCAAGAACTTTATACAAAATATCCCTAGACGATGTTGATGTGTGTATTTACCTACCAGCAACCAACACTATCCCTACCCTAGGAGGGTAGAGGTAGACTAGGTTTAAGTCAATATTATGTACTTAATTAGAGTTAAGTAAGAATAGAGCACCAAAAAAATTATAATAGAAAAATGGATGAAAAGAAAAAGAAAAATCGGGCGTAAAGTTACATTATACTTAAGTAATTTCAGCGCATTGAGCGGCCCGCAAAGGAATTTATCTTCGCGGACCGCTGGTTTTATACACCTGCACTAAAGTAATAGCCAGATCGTAGCCATTTTCCTCCGGCATATTCCGGCATATATTGCGCAAATGGCTCGAGCGGTATTAATTACCCTCACTCTGCCAGACTCGCTCACTAGCTGGATAAGTACCTCTACATGATACAATTAATACCTAACGTGTTAATAGTTAGTACCTAACCTTAGAATGTTCGATTCCACTTAATTATATTCTAAAATATAATAGATAGGCAATTATCTTAAGAAGGCTACGAACCTCTCCCAAATCTCAGCGGCCGGCCCATGCGGATTTGTTGTTGTTTCACGTCTAGAGATTGCAATCCGGTTTATTCTATATTATACATATACAGTATTAGTTTCGCTCTCATTTATAGATCATAACATCACGTTTTTGAAAAACTAAGCCGCTGCAAACATAGCTGTTTTTCATCCCATTGTGTATGGAAAATTTCAATAAGATCGGGGACATAGTTTCCAAATGAAGCGGAAAGTACGTTTGTATGAGGTCTAAGGCTATCCGCACCGTTCTTAGCATTACAGCGAGGCAATACAGCGTCTTGGGGAAGCTTCCTACTGGTATTGATATGGACCAGTTGAGCTATCTGTAGATTGTTTGCAACAGTCTGCAGTTAGCTCAATTGTTTCAATTGTAAATACTAGTTTAATTTGTTTATATTATTTGACTGTTATTTTCTTTATTAATATAACAAAGAAAATTATGTATTTCTTATCATAATTATACCCTTTCTCATCGTTCACGATTATTAATTTTTTCATTTATGTTGAGATGGCGAAACTTGAATAAACTGTGACGATAGGACAGCTGAGCTACGGTGTGGCTACGGTGAAAATCGTTTGTAGTAGGTACCTACTTAAAAATGTATTTATGAACCCATTATCAGTTTCATGGCTCGCAATATTTACCTTTCAATTTAATATTCTCAGTACCCCTGAGCGTGACTTTTTACCGGAGATTTAATGAAACAATGGGAAAGCTAATGGGTTTGTATTTTTACCTCAAAAGAGCACACAGAACTCTATAGGCACGTAGGTAGGTATGTACCAACCGCAATGAAGGCAGGCGAGGTGATGTAGCTATTGTTAAACCACCCAATTTCAATTTCATCACGCCACTCTGCTCCAGAATTAGGTGCGATTTATTTTTATTCTTCGCTTCTTAGAGGTGCCTGATTTATCACCTCTCACACAATTTCTGACAGCTGCGTTAGACAGTAGCTTATACCGTGTTAATACAAAATTGATTTGCTAGAAAAGATTAAGTGGTTGGTGGGAATTCGCAGATTTAATTGGATTCGGAAAACTTTTGGTTCTATTAATCGCTTTAGTAACAAGATCAGTTTGCCGAAATTCGAAAACCCCTAACGATTGCACATTTTTTCCTGTTCCAGGTTTCGCCCGTAAAAATCTTGAAGGGAATATTTTGGATATTGATTTTTTTATTCCATTAGAGGCCCTTTGAAAGGGCCATTCAAAGACTCTAATGGAATTAAAAAATCAATATCCATATATTTAAAAAAACCATATCCAGAATTCCTTCTGGATATGTTTTTTTTAATTATTGTTTTCCCTCTAATAGGCGATTTTCAGGGGGAAAACTGGAATAAGCCAATAGGTGCATCGGTTTTCATCCACTCGTATCGAAATAGGAATAAATTAAAGCTATACTAAAAAAAAAGGTCATGTGCGAGTTGGACTCGCGCACCGAGGGTTCCGTAATTATAAGACCTTGTTTCTTGCCAAACTTCATGATTCTAGGTCAATGGGATGTAGGTGTATGTTTTGGTCGCTTGCAAAAACCATTTTTGTTAATAAATGTAATTTATTTTTCCCTTTATTTGTGCTATAAGGCCTTTCCTTCTTGCAAAATTTCATGATTCTAAGTCAACGGGAAGTACTCTATAGGTTTTGTGTGCATGTGATTCTCTTGGAAATTTCGAAAAATTGGGCATAAACGGCTGATACTTCTGATTGCGCTGACTTAGAAGTTGGATTTATATCACGGCGTGGCTCCAAGAAGTTATGGACTGGATATTTGATGTAAATTTCTACTCGATAGCTACACATAGAAAAGAGGGTTGACAGATGGACGGACAGACGGAAAACAGAGTGATCCTATAAGGGTTCCTTTTGAGGTACGGAACCCTAAATAATCGTCTTAACTGTTTGAGTGTCACGAATTTACGATGCCACAGACACACATACTAATTATGTACATACCTACCAACACACTACAAATACATATGTAGATGTCTAATATAAGTACATATTTGCGTGACCGTTCTGCTACTAAGTACCTACCTACCTACTCAAAAATTAGAAAAGCTTATTTTTGTTAAACCTACTAGAGTCCTCAGAATTACTTTTACTTTATAGCAGAAGTTGCGGGTCCCAAAGCGATCATCTGGCTGACCCTAACTTTTTCAAAGAAGTCTAATAAAATTGAGTTAAGTTGTTCTGCGGGAATCGTCATAAACTTTAGTGCTTTGACTAAAATAATACCGGCACACAAGTGGCATGGAGATAGTTTAATAAAGTTAAACAAAACATTAGATACCCTTTAAAACGTTCGGTAGGTTTTTTCCTCTCTTAAATGGGGCAAATTTCCGTAGTACAATCTGTCATCCTCTAACTAGAAGGCCGTTAACCCTTAAAGGGCGCCTTTTGACTTTATAGTGGAAACGGATACAGTTCAAAATTATCTATCTTTCCGTTTAACACCATTCCAAAATTCCAAATAGTTCCAGGGATATAAAAACTTCGTTGGCAGATAAGTGACGGAATTTTTGACTTGTCCTTAACTTGAAAACAAGTAATCCATAATTATATTGCTAATAAGTGAGTTTAAGCAATAAGAGCTTTTCATAAATAGGATATAAAATAAGTGAAACAAATAAATCTCAACCGATGTGCTCAAACGTTTTTTTGCCGATTCCTCGATAACTACTTTTTGGGGTTAACCATTATTATGTTATATATTATAGTATTATGTTTTTTGAAAAACTAAACCGCTACAAGGTTTAGTTTTTCAAAAAACAATTATCTTTAAATGAGAGCGAAACTAAGTTTGACCACCATATCGAGTCATTTTCAAACGATTTTCTATGTATGATAGTCATCTTTATTCGAGAATCTGTCGCGTTGTAAACATCATAAATATATTGAACATTATTAATAATCAAAAATATTTCTGACATCTATCGTTTATTCAAAATTAATCGGAAAGTACGAAAAATATAAAAAAAATGGTGAAATCCTTTCTAGTTTCTTGAAAAAGGACGGTAGAAATAGTCTTATAGCAGCATGAAAACTGTAGTTTATTATTTTGCAGGCAAGGTACAAAATTTACGCAACTCCAACAGTTTGTAAGTATTCAAGGCACGCGTTCACTAACTATAGGTACCCATGCTTCTAGACTACGCGACAAAAGACTCGAAACTTTGTACATTCCGCACACCTGAAATTTGGGACAACAGGACACACCTGTCCATGAAGAATCGACTCAATTTGCCTAATGACAGTTTAAGTGCTTCGAAAATGTCCCTGCCATAGTTCTGATAGCTTAGCCTAACCAATTTCAAGAAACACACATTATCATTAGCTTTTTTTTATCCTGTTGTTGTTATGAGGAACGGAAGTGTACCTACCGTTTTTAAAACTGAATAAATCAATGATTTTAAATTTTAAACTAAGTTAAGTGGTAGGTAAGCGTGGCAGAGATAATGATTCCTTACACGTTTACCCAAAAAAGGATTACTTACTTATGTATAATATTTTCGTGGTGTAACTAAGCTAAACATGTGAGGGTCTTTATTCCACCAGAACTTTTATATCCTCGAAGCTGGGCTTGAACAGATTGAGTTGTACGTATGGCCCATAAATTGAAGTGAAGAGAAAATCAATAACACCTTTTTTATTATTTGTTAATAATAACTATAGGTATTTATAGCTGTTTATAGTAGACTAGCGACATGCCCCGGTTTCGCACGGGTGCAATGCTGATACTAAATTATAAATCCTGGCTCATGAATCACTCTACCTATTAAAAAATACCGCATCAAAATCTGTTGCGTAGTTTTAAAGATCTAAGCATATGTCGTAGACAGCGGGAAGCGACTTCGTTTTATACTATGTAGTATAAAACAAATATTATATTTATATTAATTTATATTTATATTTATTTATATACAATATTGTTAAAACAAATAGTTTTTAATATTAAATTTTACTTGTATATATAATAGTTATTGAAATCTGAAATCATAGTTGGGTACAACTCAATCTTTTTGATGTATGTAAAAAATTTTAATTTTGTACAAAAATATTATATAATATTATGTTATTCATATTAGCACTTAACTTGGCTAAAATTTGTATTGCGATGTGTACTCAAACTATAGCTATTACAGAACCTCACTTAAAGTTTTAGTCGTGTAGGGTCCGGCAATGAATCCCTGTGACCCCACTATACAGGCCATCTTGAGTATGTCTGGGGAACAGAACCTACCTTGCGGTATATAGCTATCTAAGACATTTTCGTTAGGTAAATGTATCTATGCACTGTTTTCAGACAGTAAAAGATTGATTTATCTTCAATGTACAGAATTGGACCTTTTACAGTTTTATTATAGGTATGTATAGATAGTAGGGACTAGCCTCCGCCGCGCGCCGTGGTGACTCACCAATAAAATTGTAGGATAGTATTATATTATAATCTGTGACAATAGCAACCCCGCGCGAGTCATAGGTACGCGAGAAAATTAGCTTGCTTAGATTATTCCTGACCTAAAAACGTCGAAAGGGTATTTGTATTTCTAGAACATAAAAGGAACTCACAGATGTACCAAAATTGACCGAACGAATAGTTTGGAAACCGTGGATGCAACATGATAAGCCGATTTTGGTATGATTTAGTGAGGTTTCTGTGAATGTTGGTCGAATGTAAGCTCGATTTCAAACCAAAATAATATAACATCGTAGAGCTTATAAATAATTAAGATCGCAGAACTTTTCATAAAGTGAAATGTTGTTTTCGATTTTATTTGGATTATTTTATGGAATTTCAAAGCTCTCCTTTGAACAGTGTATTCTACAAAAATACCCATTTCAAAGAGAAATATATTTGGCACTAGCTGCGGCCCGCGTTGTATCGGCATAAAAAATAGCCTATAATATGTTATTCCAGATCCCAAACTATACCCATACCCAGACTAATCGGTTCAGTAGTTTTTGCGTGAAAGACAAATATCCACCCATACCATCCGTCCTTACAAACTTTGATATTTATAATATTAGTAGGACTAACAACTTTCTTTTTTCTGATGGACAAAAACCCCGTGAATACGTCGTCCGAAAGCATTGTCCGATTGGACTACGTGTACTTTTTCCTCATAGTCCGTTTATAGGTCCAGCCATCGCCAAACAAACCGAGTCGAGCAGAAAAATGAAATCTTGGATATTAGTTATTGGTCGAGATTATGTGCATAAACTTGATCAGAGAGTAAACCATCCTAAACCAACATGAAGCTTCATCTGCCGATGAAATGGGGTGGTTATACTTTACGAGTCTGTGTATTATGTTATTGTATTATGTTTGTATTGATATCTTTAGGTTTCTGTTGGGATTTCAGTTTATTATCGGGATTATTTGGATTATCGGTATTGCACATAAACTTCGGGTTGAGTACACAAACACAGAGCGTTGATAAACTTGAAGATATTAAAGTAGTTACTAGATGTTTTATACTGTACTATACGCTAATATATGTAGTATAATATTAGTTATAATACATATATGTAGTATAAGGTTATAAAGTCAATTGAAAGGTTAGGTAGTTCTACATATTTTGCTCTACGCTAAGTAATTTTACGCATAAGTGCGCTAGTAACTTCATGATTCAAGTTTGTATAAATCTCACATTGTTTTTCACCCTGGATCTTTTCATCACAGCATCCTCACATTTATAAACATCGAGACAGCTCCAAGAAAAATAATACCTCCCCACATTTAGAGACAAAACTTACCCCAGTAGCGATATATTAAATTAAAAGCAATTTATAAAGGCCCCTTCCCACAGGCACACAACAGACCCTAAGGACCCCCTACTTTGCGCTCCCTTCCCCTAACTTTGAGGAAGACAAGGGTGACAAGGGCAAGAATTTCGACGTAACAATAAAACGCGGGAGATGTGGCAAAGTAACGGATCCACAGTATAAATTACAGTTGTACGTGGCTGAACATGAATAGTTGGGACGGAATTCCGCAATTCAAACAACAAGAAAAATGAGAACGCCTTACGTTCACTGTATGAAAATTAATTTTGTTTTAGTTTACTTTAGGTTCGGTTTTCTAGTTCGTAGCTACCTTTGTTTATCTTTCTTTACTTTGACTGTATGATTTTATAGATATTCATTTTGTTTTACTTTAAGTTAGATTTTCTCATCGTTTCGATGTCAATGAGAAAATCGAACTTTAACTTAGGAATAATAGGATATTCTCCTATTCCTATCCTACTAATATTATAAACGTCAAAGTTTGTAAGGATAGATTGGAGAGGAAAATCTACGGAACTGATTAGGCTAAAATTTGATATGGGTATATGGGACCTGGAATAACATATAGGCTATTTTTTATCCCGATAAAACGCGGGCGAAGGCGCGGACAGCTGTTAGTGTAGATATATTTCTTTCTTAACATATTTAACCATTTATTGGTATTCCTTTCCTATACTGTTTTAATGAAGTAATAAATCTAGATTAAACCAGTGGGTAGGTAATTACTTGGGTACCTATCGACAGCGACATTGACTGGGGTGAATGTAACGGTCGATATTACTACTGCTTACTTAATAGTTATTGCCGGACCTAGTGGAAGTATTATTGTATTATTATTAAATATTCACGGGTATTTCTCGCGTTTATTTACCTATTTTTCCCGACGTTTCAACACGTTTACACTCTGTCGTGGTCACGGGATGACTGGAGTACTGGAGCTACCGCCTCTGCGAAGCGGGGGCAGCATTTTTTGCAACTACCCTCACTTGGTCTTCGGAAAATATAGGAATGTCCATCTGCACACTCGGACGACACACAACACTTACAGTGTCCGCAAAACACTGAGAAACCTGTTCAGAACGAGTATACTTAACTACAGCTGGATTCCACGAGGCAGAGGCGATAAATACCCGTGAATATTTATTAATAAGTTGTACAGATCGCATAAGTTTTAAAAACTATTAGTATTATTATAGTTCTAGCTGGACCTTCATAAAGCTCATCTTAAACGCTTTCGCTGCCCAGTACCTGCGGTGCGACCCGTAGATGCACGCCCTGCAGCTTCAAGCAGTGCGTCGTAGGCATTGTAAGTGTTAGTTTAGTACAATGCTCTCACAGCTGTCCAGTCTCTGCGGTGCGACACGCAGAGGTGTATAGGAGCTCTTTAATGATAAATCATTAGATACTGTATATAATTACAATCTGAGTTAAGGTGCTATGTAAAAAATACAGAAAAGTCCTTGCTTCAAGAAAGTTAGCGATTGCCTGCTCCGAGACTGATTGGAAAGAGACGATGCTAATTTTATAGGGCCGTAGAAAGCGACCAAGATACTAAGGTAAAAGCGACGTAAGTCAAAACATAAAAATATTCCAAATTTACGAAATATTTTGAAATTCTAATCTATAATTTGTTTAGATATTATAATATTATAAATGTCCAAGTTTGTTTGGATGGATGTATGGATATTTGTTACTCTTTCACGCAAAAACTACTGAACCGATTAGGCTGGTATAGTTTGGGACCTGGAATAACATATAGGTTAGGCATTTCTTATCCCTATAAAACTCGGGCGAAGGCGCGGGTAGCAGCTAGTTAACCATAATTTAACTGTTATAAGTAGCTAAACATAGAAATAAATCGAAAAAGTGAAATATGTATACTCTTTGAAAAATAATTCTATCAAGTAAAATTTTACCAATCATGTTTTTGCTCTATAAATTAATTTAATCAAAACCATCAAAATTTTAATTCTAGTACTGTTATGAAGAAATATCTCTTCAAAAATGAAAAATTTTTTTTACATAGCACTAAGGCCTAAAAATTGGATTGTGGAACGCATATGCGTCCTGGTAATATATGTATTTTTCA
Organism: Eupithecia insigniata; assembly: GCA_947859395.1. Lineage (NCBI taxonomy): Eukaryota > Metazoa > Arthropoda > Insecta > Lepidoptera > Geometridae > Eupithecia > Eupithecia insigniata. The sequence continues at coordinate 12,538,881 of OX402001.1, forward strand.
TCGAATTTCCTGGGAAAGTTGACACATATTAGCAGGTTTACTCCACTCTGCAAGTGCTGCCGCTATTACGCTACCGTAGCAAAATAAGTACAGTCAGCAACAAAAATAGGTAGACGTGAATTGATTTAAAAATTACCTAGGTACCAGGACGGCGTAGTTACATTGCATAAATTACTGACGCGATATTCTTATTAGCTCTGGTCATCCAATAAAAAATCTAAACTTGTTCAATTTCAGGAAGTTCGAATGGACCATGGACGAACAAAATTACCTCACCTTATGTCAAACAAGGTTTGAGATTCAAGGATTAGATCCTAGATTCACTAAAAAACGAATTAAACCTCCAACCGTCTTATTACCAGTACCCATTCTACGCCATCTATCGAGCTGCTTGGAACTTATAGTCCCAGATTATATGCCAAATCGAAAACCCTTTATTTTGAATGTGTTTAAAAACTTCCGTTGTTGACTGTACCCACATTTTAACGTTGTTTTAACGCAGAAAGTTGGCAATAGCGTGAGTCACGAGAGGCGCCGTCTAGACTCGAGCTGATGTTCGGCATTGGTCAGAGCTACCATTTTGGCAAGCCACTCACACAAACGTAACTTTTCAACAATCTCAATTATTGTTTAATTCTACCTATATAAATTATAGCTCGGCTGCTACATCAAGTAGCGTAATTGCTACGCTGTAGCTTGGTTGCTACGCCGCAGATTGGTTGCTACGCCGTAGCTTGGTTGCTACCCTGAAGCGTGTATAAAATAATAAATTGTATAACTTTGAGAATTGCGTTATTATTTGTATACCTAGTTGCAATTGCGTACGGGTCCTTAAAAACCTGAAGATATTAATTGAATGGTATAGGGTCAATTATACGTAATATGTAGGGCAACAAAGTGCTTTATTTCCTTTGGACATTACAAGTCTATTGGTCGTCGTAATCACAATATCGCAGGGTACTAAGTCGCTACACCGTAGCTTGGTTACTACGCCGTAGCAAGGTTGCTATGCCCTATTTAAGCTGCTACGCCGTAGCAAGGTTACAATGCCGTAGCTTATCTGCTACGCCGTAGCTTAGCTGCTTCGCCGTAGCTTCACGCTACCGCGACCAAGAGACCTGTAACGTCTAAACTTCTAAAAGAAATAAAGCAATTTGATGGCGCTAACGGAAGATAATATTTGACCCCACACCATTCAATAAATATAGTCAGTACAAAATAATAATATAAATTGAGGTATTATATTTCCCCGTGGGCAATTGCAACTAGGTATACAAATAATAACGTAATTTTAAAAGTTGGATAGATTGTTATAATATGCAACGATTGTTTTACGTATGCAGTTATATTTATAATGAGTTCTCAATAAAGGTAATTATTGGAACAAAGCAATAGCTAATTTGATACCTAGGTATATTATATAATTGAGTCACGTGCGAATTGAGTTGAATTTTATTTGCAATGGGATGTATAAATATTGATTTAATTATCGAATAACGGTACCTTTCACATGATTACGAGTATATTATTAGAATATAGATAACTAGCCGCTGCCCGCTTCTTAGCCCGCGTTTTATCGGGATACAAAATAGCCTATATGTTATTCCAGGTCCCAAACTATACCCATACGAAATTTCAGCCTATTTCGGTTCAGTAGTTTTTGCTTGAAAGAGTAATAAATATACATACATCGATTCATACAAACTTTGACATTTATAATATTATAGATAGATAGATAGATAGAAAATACTTTATTGCAGACTTAAAACTAGAAAACAGTTTACAAATGAGACAAAACAATACAAGTGACAATGGGCGGTCTTATCGCTCAAGAGCGATCTCTGCCAGACAACCTGGTATGGTACCAGTGCGATCTGTAAGAAAATATGTTTTTTTTTAGATAAATTATCGTTTTACCATGTTTTTATTTTATTTTAATAATAATCGGGAAAATAACTCCTCAAATAATATGTGATAGGTATAAAAAAAAAAAATTAAATATTTAAACAAAACTGCCCAAGTGCTTGGGAAGACAAATCAAACCAACCCATTATATATATGTATATAGTAGGATAGCATAGGATATTGGTTAGGATTAGGAAGGACTAAACGCGTTCCGAATCTTCTCCATGAAAATTTTCTGGAATGAAAACACCCATAGGTATGTATCGATTTCTGTATGTACTGGTTTCTGTATGTTCCGTTAACTTGATAGTAGATAAACCTAACGACAGCCGGTAATAACATCTGAGTAAACTTGGTAACTAGTTTACGTTACGGACCTTAACCGTAACAGGCTGCTGAACCGATAATGAACCTTAATATGGAGTACGTGGACGTGCATCTTTAGATTACTAGATGATCCGGCAAACGTTGTTTTGCCAACGACCACTGAGGGTTAAAAAATATCGCTATCAAAATATGGGGGTTAGTGTTAGAAAGGTGAAAATTGAGGAATATATGTATTTTTTATGCCAAATCATTAAAAAAAATATTTTTATTTGTCTATAAAACAAAAAAAAAAATTGGTTTAGGCCACCCTTATCACTTAGGCGTATATAATATATAAATAAATAGATAACAACCTATTTTCACACCTGTTGTGTGAGGTGGGTGTTCTGGGTATTTTGTATGTAATACTCGTATATTGTATTAAATATATGTATCTAGCACCCAGTCATCTAGTACCCATAACACAAGCTCTGCTTAGCTTGGGGCTAGATGATGCTGTGGTGGTGTGGATTGTCCAGCATTATTCACAGCATACCTCTCAAACAAAAATGGCAAAACTCCCTGGGTTTTGCCATAATTGAAAATTCTTGAACGCGAAACGGAGTGTTGGTAGGTCTCCCAACACTCGATGATGAGTCAATCGACGGTGGCGGCTCAGGACCGTTATTTGTGGCGTCGTATGGAGGAGGGCTATGTCCAGCTGTGGACGTGTATGAGCTGATAGGTTCTTGAAGTCGACTCTTACGACATCGACAACGGGCTCAGATGGAGGAGTATTTCTCCCCGTCCGCCACGCCAAGCCATAACCAGTGCGATCTGTAAGAAAATATGTTTTTTTTTAGATAAATTATCGTTTTACCATGTTTTTATTTTATTTTAACAATAATCGGGAAAATAACTACTCAAATAATATGTGATAGGCGTAAAAAAATTAATTTTGAATATTTAAACAAAACTACCCAAGTGCTTGGGAAGACAAATCAAACCAACCCAAACTTGACGTGGTTAAGTCGTTTCGTTTCGTTTAGGAGTCCTATACCTTCGGTTTCCGTCATCTCGATGGCAACATGACATTACATTGTCACCGAACTTACATACGTATGCCAAATTCCATCTCAATGGGTTGAGGATAACTGGTCTAAAATTGAGTTGCAAGATTCCACCCGAACAAACATACATTGCAACTATTGCAAGTTAAATAAAAATAAAAGATTGTTAAAAAAACTTATAAAATCACAAAACACATGAAGTAAACCGTATAAATGTAGTAAAGAAAGCGTTATTAATAAGTAGTATTAAGTATCTGCTAAGTTGAAAGCCTTTATTTTTTTGCTAAAAAAATCTTTTGGTATTCTATAATTTTGTGCTAACAAAATCTTATATATTTTGCTAATAAAGCTCTACTTTCCTACATTATCAACTGTTCTCTAAAAAATAACATAAGTTTTAATATAAAAAAGTAATTTTTACTGAAAAGAGCGGCCACAAGCAGACCACATCGTCGCAGCTACAAAAAGTGGTTAAGCTGTGGTTACCTGTGAATAGTGTCGCTGCAGTTTTTTGCATTTGCCTTCAGGTGGATATAAAATGTCGATGGGGTTGCGTTGACTTTAGTAGTTGCGATGTGACCGGCGGCAAGTGCGCGGTGTGGCTGGTGGTTGCGATATGGTCATTTCACCGTGTGGTCGGTACACGGTTGAATTAGACTGAAAAATGTCACCCAACTAAGTGGTGTGGTTGTTGTACGTGTGAATTGACCGTGAGCGCCGTACTATAAGCTGTCTTTTAAATTTAATATTTTTGGTAAAGAACTCATTATAAATTGATATCATAAAAATGCTTTTAATGTGAGTTAATTCTTTCGTGATTGAAAAAAAATCTAATTTTAATACTCTAGCTAGCCTAGTATATAAAAGGGAATCTTTATAGGTAAACAAAAAAATACAAACAAATAAAAAAAAATAGATCTAGTATTTGTACAATTGAAACAATTGAGCTAACTGCAGACTGTTGCAAATATTCATATAACATGCCACGGACCTCATCACCTCCTGAACACAATGCACCATGAACGACTGCTCCCACAATAGGGAATGATGGCGGCGCATTACACGGGCTGCCGCTTCTTCAGGACCCACCTCTGCCAAGAGTGGGCGACTAAAAGAAAAAATAAGTAGGGATTTTCACACAAGTATCTTATTAAGTATTGATAAAATTATCGTGAAAGATGGACCTTAGTGGCGTCAATTGATGCGGCTTGCGCAGGAACCCCGACCAGTGTTTATCTAAATCCGGCTATATTTACCAAATTGTTCAAAACGTTAAACCAAGTCGCAGCTGATTAAAGCAATTGCCTAATTGTAAAGGCCCTGAGAAGGGTCGACGGCCGCCCCAATAAACAATTCATAACATTGCAGCGACGGGAAGTTGGAGTGAGTCAAACGTTGGCGCCGCTATGTCGCGGGGAGCGCAGTTTGATCTCTTTTCTGGCAAACATCTCTAGGTATCTAGTTGAGGAAATGCAGTGTAACAATCCAGCGGAGAAGGTAAGAGAGTGTTAAAAATGAGGCTGCTTGTCGTCCTCTCGTAAGTTCCATTAGTATTTTTTTGTTATTTGATTTTTTGTAATTGTTTTTGTTAGTGCGCCCAGTGTTCAAAACTTCCAAAAAAATTTCCCCATGCGGTTTATAGCATTAATCGATCAACGAATGCATTTTAAATGCAAGAGTAGAACACCCACGTGTCTATGTCAAATACTGTTTGTTATAAAAAAATATGAACTTTAGGTGACTTTGACTGAGATTTTTTTTTAATAAATTCTGTAAACGTACATCACTGTTCATGATATTTTTTTTTAATTAAATATGCTCTGATAAATAGTCTTTAGTCACATCATTCACAGTTTTTAATTTTGTTTTAATTTTTTTTCTCCCGAAGAACTCAAAAGTGCGACTTATGACTAGATGCCATATTGCACTACCGCGGCCTTTGGGAAAAATATGCAATTTCGTTCTGGGATCAAATTATACAAAATAGGGTTGTGATTATCGTGTACTAGGGCCGCTGGTCGGTTTTTTTGCTATACCAGCCTTGACGATTGTAAGAGGCCTGACGGTATGACAGTAACAAGTCACATGGGAGTTGGGGAGGCCCATTATATGGGACACTACATACGTCGACACAACTGTGCCTTCCCATCTTCCAAGGGGTGGTGCGGCGGCAGATTTGGCTGAGGATCTCAAGAGGCGCAAATATACAGGTCTCAACAGAGCGTACGCATTTGCTCTCTTTGGAGTCGAGGCCCTAGGTACGTATGTAGTGTCCCTGCTAAGCGTGGTGATTATGGCAACACCTTCGTTTGGGGCGGCATGTCCAGCTGTGGACGTTTTTAAGGGTTCCGTACCCTAAAAAGGAAAAACGGAACCCTTATAGGATCATAATACATAGTAGTTTCTTCTTTCCTCACACTGTGGTCGTCGTCTCCCCACAACAGGCATCCCTCGGTGCCAATGCTCACACAATCGATTCAGCCACGAGAGCGGAAATAGAAATGTAACGGCTCGGATATAGAGCCCTCGTTACCTAGCATAGCTAAAATGTATCTACGTGTCTAGTACTTATGGTCATTAAAAGTTAAAGAATTATGATTTAAAGTCCATATAGCTCGTAGAAACGATAACCGTTGGGGAGTAAAAGTAAAAGTTCTCGAGTGGCGACCGCGATGGAATGCGAAACGAAGTGTGGGAATACATCTCACTCGATGGACCGACGACATCGTAGCGGTCGCAGGGAGTCGTTGGATGGAGGCGGCTCAGGACCTTTATTCGTGGCGTCGTTTGGGGGAGGCTTATGTTCAGCAGTGGACGTGTACGGGCTGATGATGATGATGATGAATTTAAAGTCTTACAGATGCTTTTACAAAATATTGTTACTCGTGTTACTATCTCCTGATTTAGTTTCATTATACAATGTATGCTTTTACAAAATAGACTTGTTACACGTGTTACTCTCCTGATTTCGTTTATTATACAATGTATACAGAATAATTTGATTGTTTGGAATGAACTAAAAACAAACTAATAACGAACTATCAATCCCTTAGTATTAAACGATTTAGTAAATTATGCAGGATAAATACTAATATCTCGGGAACTAAATTTATCGAACCACCTCGGGATAATCCTCTCATCATCACCATCATCAGCCCATACACGTCCACTGCTGGACATAGGCCTCCCCCGTACGACGCCACAAATAGCGGTCCTGAGCCGCCTCCATTCATCGACTCCCTGCGACCGCTACGATGTCGTCGGTCAATCGAGTGGATGGTCTCCCATGTAGGGGGGGATTTGCCATAATCACCACGCTTGGCAGGCGGATTGGTGATCGCAGTGTTGGTGTTTAAAAATACTCAGAAGGAAGCTGCTGCCCTTCCTCTGGTAGGTTCCCTTAGTCGGCTTTTACGACATCCCCGGGTTGAGTTGGAGGGGCCGCGGCCCCACGGCATATAATCCTCTACATAACTGCAAAAGAATCATCCAAATCAATCGATAATGTCGGAGAAATCGACGGTCATATATAAAAAACACATACATCCACCGAACATAGAACCACCTCCTTTTTTCGAAGTTGATAAAAAAAAATGGGTTTGAGTCCCTCTGAAATCGATTTCTTTGGGATATCATTTGATTTCTTTGTAACAACATAACTGTGTAGTGAACCTAAAGTACAGTGATTCTACACACAATGAGTATTTAAATATTATTTTCATGGTTTTAGTTTTTGCTATTTAAATTTGCATATTATTTTTGTTCTTTGTTGTAAGTGTGTATAAGGCTGTCTTGAGCACCACGGTCTCCACGGAAGACCAGCGCTATGGTATGATCCGGTCTACCATAGCACATGCTGAGTGGAGTCCGAACAGTCCGTTTTTTTTTATTTAAGGTTAATTTGCTGTACATTACTCATCTGTTCTGGCAAATAAAAATCTTTTTACTTTTACTTTTTACTTTACTTACGTGTTAGTTAATTTTAAATAAATAAATACATACAATAACTAAAAATACGACGATATTAAGTAATTAAGTAATACAATCATCCAGGATATATTCATTGTAGCTCTGCTAATACTTGCAAGAGATAATTAAATGCATACAACTAACGAGAAAAGTTTAATGGCGTTCGGGGAAAATGAGATACGACAGGTAAAATTAACAGTGTCTCTAGTGGCAGAGGATTCAGAATCAGAATCAATAACTTTATTTCTTTAGGCTTACAAAATAAGCACTTAGACAAGTCAATGGAAGTGGGTTATTGACAGTTTTCAATGGATTTTTATTGTGGGTAAAGATGATTTGTGGCGTATGGGGAAGGCCTATGTCGTGGACGTGTATGGGCTGATATGATGATGATGAAAGATGAATTGAAGCTAAAGCTACAGCTAAGCCGGTACTCTGTCAGCTTGTATACTAATGGAAAAAATCCCAGTAGTTCTATCAACAGAACTACTCAACAGAACAGGTGGGAGTAAACGTCAATTACACCATATTTCTTATGTGATATTATTCATAAAGCTGTGTATACAGTGTATAATATAAAATTTGACGTGTCTAAGTGCTTATTTTGTAAACAAAAATATATTAAGTAATTTAAATCTGAAATCTAGTCAAACATTCATAAAAACATCATATTTCATAAAATTGGTGTGTTAACGCATTCACTGCCGCCTAAAGGAGCTGCAGTTGGACATGTGGGGTCTAGGCCATTAAAGTGTTAAGAGGTCGAATGGTAATCAACTCATTTTGGTTAACAACCACGAAGGTTATGAATGCTCAAGTTTTCTCGTGTCGTGCTCATGAGGATTCTCGTCTGCTTCACTAGCTCGGTATATAATATCTGCACGTTCACAAAAAGGATCGTATGCATAAACTGCGATCAATCCTCAGATTATAAAGGCCTGTTTTTATAGCTTGCAACGTTCGTTGTAACTTAGTTACCTATGTAATACATACATATGTATGTAGAACTCGTACTAGTCCTTCCATTTCCGTTCTTTTGTTATGGCCCATAAAAGCGTCTGGAAAACTATTTTATGCACAATAACGTCACAAAACAACGGTAGGCAGCTTACCAAAGAATTTAATAATAAAAACAGCCTTGCCGTTGTTTTCAAAGGAAACTAGACTCAATTTTGACTTTGTATAAAGGTCTCCTAAGTTATCCTCTCTAATGTCCCTTAGAGGATTGTCAACGGAACGAAATAAACTCATTATTCGTATTAAAATAAAAGCTACGTCCGGCGTAAAAGGTTTGCGGCGCGAAAGGGGAATAAAAGTAAAAAAAGAAATACTTACTGGCAGTTTTCACAGCTTTCGAAAAAACGCTCTAGCCACTAGCACACCGCAGAAGGTCACTTGCTGTCTTGCGATAGCTGAAACTATCATTAAACATGCTGTGTCTTCATTCATGGAGGCTAAAACGAAATGCAGGCAGCTTTAATAGCTTTCGGAAAAGGATAATCGCACTCTTTTACCGCAGGATGTCACTAGCTGTCTTGCCAGAATCGAAGTATGCTATGAAGTACATTAAACATGCTGTGTCTTCATTTATGGAGAAACGAAATGCAGGCAGCTTTAATAGCTTTCGGAAAAGAATCATCGCACTCTTCTACCGCAGGATGTCACTAGCTGTCTTGCCAGAATCTAAGTATGCTATGAAGTATCTATCTTCATGGAGCTGCTTATTAGAGAAAATTCTATTCATAGAACAATTACGTAAATTTTAATTAAAGCATTTATTTGTTTCAGAAACACAAAAACGTTTGGACTTTCTTGGAAAACGGGCATAAATGATGCTGATAGCTCTTTGGATTGTTGAGAAAAAACCAACGTTTTTTTGTATACCTTTTTGTGAAACAGTAAAAGTAAAAGATTTTAAAAAAGATTTTTATTTTGCCAGAACAGCGACAAATAAGGTGGCGGGTAAAACGGGGTGAATATAGACTTCAGGGTGAATAGAAATGAACGAAATACTGGACGAAGACATTACCTGCTTTGCAGCAGTGGAAGTATCTTTAGTCCATGACTATTCACCTCCTGTGTCATTGGTTCTGAACTCTGCAAAAGGATGTTTTTCCTCTAGTATTTCGTCCATTTCTATTCACCCTGGAGTCTCTATTCACCCCGTTTTACCCATATATAATTCACCCCGTTTTGCAGAACATATAAATAAATAACAAAATCAGTCTCCATTCAGCATGTGCTATGGTAGAGCAAACCATACTATAGTGCTGGTCTTCCGTGGAGACAGTGACACTATATCCAATACGTACATTCGTTTAGAATTGTAATAACGGTACTTATCTACTTACCTTTACACTATGTAAGAACAATTGACAGCAATTACAATAGCAATTACGACAGCAATTGGTTGTGAATTATACCACCTATTTTCTACAAACCTAATTGCTGTCGATAATATGGCGTGATTTTAAAAAAAACGATAAACCGACTTCAAATTCTCCTAATTTTACACTTATTTTAAGTTTTGCGGGATAAATACTAATAATTCCCCTGGGTATACTTTTTCTATACAATAGTGAAAGAATTTTCAAACTCGGTCCATAACTGGCGGAGATATTGCGTAACATACATAAAAAAGAAAAAAAACATACAATCGAATTGAGAACCTCCTCCTTTTGAAGTCGGTTAAAAACTACCATAGAACGGCTGTTTTTTTAAATAAAACAAGAAAGAAGTTGTGTATCACATTTAATGAAATATATTACATAAATTCGGGTTGGCACAACTACAAAAGTATAACAGTGATACAGATTCAAGTAAAGGAAACAGCTTCTCAAACTGTAACAAGGTGAACAATAAGTTTAAGAGCAGCTGCTTTTGAGGAACAGGTCATGTAGGTTTAATTTATATACAGCTGTTTATAGGTGTGCCTAGTTTTACAAAATTTAACTATCTAAGGTTAATGTCGGGTGTCTATCAGGTACGAAAATATGAAAGAGGTGTCGGCGCACGTGCTATTGTAACTATCTACATGTTCGAAACAGGCCCCTGAGTCTGATGAAATAAAATTTATTTATTGCATGGAAAACAAACAAAAAAATTCTACAAACAATCAATTTGTCAAATTATTTTTCAATTCGTTTCAGTAGTTTTGGAGTCTATTCAATGCAAACAAACAATCATATCTTTCCTCGTTATAATATTAGTATAGATGATAGGGTGTTTTGTTGCTGTAACAATGTGTCTCTTCAATGTACACCACTAAAGTGTGGTTCTGGCTTCAGACATGCGCACCGACAAATTTCTGTTTTTAACAGATCGGTTAACTCTACTTTTAGACGACCCATAATTTATTTTGTACAAAGAGCTTTTAGCGATTTTATAATTGTGTGATGGAGATTTAAAGGGAAAAATAAAATGACTGACTTTTGTGATATAAAACTCACGCCTCAAGCTAAGTTTTGCCTTAAACTTAGTTTTAACCGCCATTTTAAAATGAGATCTTAATTCAACAAGGTTGTTTTAGATAGGATATCCCAAAAAGGATAGCCAAATGGAATGCAGAAGGCCAAATTCTTGCTTTTATATTATTATAACCGCTCATTATTATAGTTAGAATTATAAAAAAGTAAATAAATGATTATGGACAATCCACACTGTATTATCTAGCCCCAAGCTAAGCAGAGCTTGTGTTATGGGTACTAGGTAGATGACCGATATACAAATAAAATACGTACATACGTAGGTAGTTTTCTTTATTATACATAGTAAATACCCAGAACACCCGTAACATATATTTGCAGATCGTACAAACATTTGTTCTAATACTGGTTTGAGCCCGGCCACACGCTCCATCTTGCTTGCGCAAACTGGTTTGAGCCCGGCCACACGCTCTATCTTGCTAGCGCAAACTGTGTTTGTGAATGCATGTTTTCACGAATATTTGAGCGTGTAGCCGGGCTATAACGTTAAAAAAGTGAGGCAGTTCTTAATGTCTTTCCAGGACAGCCTTTAGTTAATCGTAAGTATACACAAGATCACGACTTGTTAGGCTAGACGTGCACTGATGCGATTACCACGACCACGACCTAAACATAAATGAATAAATAAGGCTTCCAGACTACCTTTGGATGGACACATAACTATTGTAGGTACATCATCATATCAGCCCATACACGTCCACTGCTGGACATAGGCATATACACTTACATACAAACTATTGTACATACTAAACAGAAAATACATAAACAAAATAATGATCTATAACTGTAAATAGATACTAATTAAAGTCGATATATACCTACTCCATATAAAAATGTACTATTTGAAATTGAAGTAAAAAAGTGTGACCAGACCTTTTAAATATATGTTTCTATATTTAGCTACCTACCCAGAGAGGTTGTTGAAATTTTGTCATCGGTAGAGGTTCGTGAGAGCTGTAGGTAATATACCAAATCAAATTTTGGTCATGATCTGACGCAATAATCCGCGTCTAGCCTTATCGATGAAAATAACAATATTGGATAGAAACAACAAGTTTTGAGCGGAATCACTGAACTATCCAAGAAGAGCCGGTAATGTAAGCCACAGTAGCGATAGTGTGCCGGTAAGCCTCCTATTCGAGCTGCCATCTGTAACAGGAGATACCATTATTGACGCTGTTTGATGCGGAGTCAAGTGTAGCTCACTATTGGGATGATCACTTATGTACGGATATAATACGACTCCTTATAAGCTCTTACAAAGGTATTTCTGTAGAAGGTATACGATATGAATGAAAATGAAATACAGTACAGCGTCGATTAACCAAACGTAACCGAACCACCGCTTAACCGAAATGCTCTCTTGTAACCTCCTGCTCGCCGCATCCCTGCCCTAATGTCTGCCGTCTGCTTCTGAAGCGTTTGCATCCTTAGACACGGCCTTATAGCCCACTACACGCTTAAACATTTGTGCATGCATGATTGCACAAACACAGTTTGCGCAAGCAAGACGGAGCGTGTGGCCGGCTCATCTTGCTTGCGCAAACTGTGTTTGTGCAATCTGCATGCACATATGTTTAAGCGCCGGGCTAATGCGATGATATGAAGTTCAAAATGAAAGCGACCAGCATCAGCGGTCTTGAAAAAAAAAAATGTATTACGTTTGTATGTATTTTGGTTAAACTGTTCTTTGTGATTCATACTACTCGTACATAATGTGCTTTATTCCTACTTACTATACATAAATTGTTATACAAAATAATACATGTCAATTATCCGAAATTCGGTTTTCTGGACAATCATGTCCCCCAATTAGTTCGGACAATAACCGCTCTACTGTACTTTACTTTCAATGTTGAGTCAGGAGGACCTGTTAGACCTACGCACACGCGAACGTCTACTTGCTGAGTGGGCTACTTAGTAAGTTAGTACCAATTCAATGTTTACTTGTGTTATTGTTATTACCTACTTATTGTTCATCTGTGTATTGTTATATGTTCTAAATAGTGTTTTATTTCTTTGTTTGTTTGTGTGTTGTGTCTAATAAATAATTCTCTTTCTTTCTTTCTATTGATTATTCGATTCGGCTTGGATTAGTCGTTTTTTTTTACAAATTTGACGAAACATTTGTCTCTATAGGCTTTAAGCCGCTGACCCACCGCTGTGCCCGCTATGCACGCAGCCTGCTTCCGTTTCTCCTGCCAATTACAATCTGGGTCTCTTCAAGACAAGAGTGAAAAGGTGTCTTCTAGACTAGACCTTCGCGATACACCGTCGGCCACATCGTCACTTTCCATCAGGTCAGATTGAGGTCAAACAAAGATCTATTGACTATAAAAAAAACACACGCCGTATTTTAGCTACGTGAGTTCGATTGTTTGACAACGTGGGTCTACGTTTCCACTACAGCACACCATATACCTGTACGCGCACGCTGTGCAATGTGCACGGCCACGCCACGTCACGCGGCGCATTTTAGCTGCGTGGGCTCGTTTGTTTGACAAAGTGGGTCGCACAGTCGCACGCGTGTAGCGTGTGCATAGCGTTGACAGCGTTGAGCTGCGTGGGCGCCATATTCAAGCAAGCCACGCGTGTAGCATAGCAATGACGTCATTAATCTCATATTCGTGCGTAGCGTGTTGTAGTGGACGTTATCACATATACATTTGCAAAGTGAAGCTAGACACACGTACGTAGTCTTCTGTGCACAGCGGTGGGACAGCGGCCTAATACGCGGTTGAATCAGAATCAATAACTTTATTTTTTTAGCCTTACAAATAGCACTTAGACAAGTCAAATTTTATACTATAAACATAGTTATCATTATCAAATTATCGTTGACCTCCCTAACCGATGTTATTGCTCAAATCTGAATGTTACATCACAGGATTTACAGGTGAAAGCTAAGGGAACTTAGGAGCCGTTACAAAAATTAATGATCTGACAAGATAAACTTCTACAATAGTTAATTAGCAATGAAACGAATAATTTATAGCTTTTTCTTTGATATTGTTGTAATCAGTTGTGTTAGAACATGTTTAGAACTTACTTGTTTTTGCGAGATGGTTTATAGAGTAAACTATAGACTCCCTTTTCTCAGGAAGAGTAATAGGAGTTGTGTGGATCCTTTCTTCTTCTGCGCACTTCTCCAGGCTTTGCAGATATATAGAGTAGATTATAGCTGTACACCGAATCTGTTGAGCAAATATATTTTTGTGAAAAATCAGATATTGGTAAAGTCAGATATTTACCTATTACATCAAATTGTTTAAAACTTTTGTTGCACAGGACGCACATGATTTGGCTTCTCGCTACCAGCTGGGCAGTGAATGCGTTAACTAACAATGTTGATTTCCAATTTTAATTTAATATTATGGCGTGTTTTAAAATAACTATAAACTGACTTTAAATTCCCTTACACTTATTTTAAGTTTTGCGGGTTTAAATACTAATAACCCCTGGGGATAAAAACCCCCTCGGGATAATTTTCTATACAATAGTGAAAGAATTTTAAAAATCGGCCCATAATTGGTGGCTATATCACGTAACATACATAAAAAAAACATACGGACGAATTGTCTACCGTTGAAATCCTTTTAAAGTCGTTTAAATGTCCTGCAGGTCAATTTTGATGAATTCCTTATTCTTGCAGCTATTGGTTAATTTTGGCCGTGGGATCGCGGCGTACGAATATCGACCCCTCCAACTCAACCCGTGGATGTCGTAATAGCCGACTAAGGGAACCTACCAGATGAAGGGCAGCAGCTTCCTTCTGAGTATTTTTAAACACCAACACTGCGATCACCAATCCGCCTGCCAAGCGTGGTGATTATGACAAAACCCCCCCTACATGGGAGACCATCCGCTCAATGGACCGACGACATCGTAGCGGTCGCAGGGAGTCGATGGATGGAGGCGGCTCAGGACCGCTGTTTGTGGCGTCGTATGGGGGAGGCCTATGTCCAGCTGTGGACGTGTTTGGGCTGATATGATTGGTTCATTTTCTTTTGGTTCTATATTTAATTGTTACAGAAATGCAGCCAATAATCGGCGAAAATAAGAAGTATGAGTAAATTCCAAAGTGCTAGGGAAGACAAAATTCAACGATCTGAATCACGACGGGGTTAAGTCGTTTCGTTGTCAGATTTCAATAACTTTTTTCTTTACGCTTACAAAATAAGCACTAGTCAAAGTTTAGGCGTGCCTATGACCTGGCACCTTCTGTCTCCATTTATCAGACTAGCTCGAGAGTACCATAACTTGCATCGGTTGCTGATAACTGGTCTAAAATTCAGTTGCAAAATTTGTCCGATTCGCTGATTCACAATTACATAAATTTTAATCGACCAGCTGCTTCTGGGCAAAGAGTTCCCACAGTTTTACACACACATACATATTTCCACATTCATATTGCGTGTTTATACGTCACCGAAAATACGTGGTAGTATATAGGTTTATTTTATGTATGTACATAATATGTTAGACTAAGGTATGTATATATTTTATATGGACCGTAGTTTTTAAGTATTTTAAATCCTGTACAAGACTTACATATGTTGCCTGATATGATTTATCTATTTATTTATTCCAAAAGTTGGGCCCAGAAACTGCCATCCACGTCTTTTAAAATAAAATGTCACCCAGATATTTTCTTATCGGAATATCTATCTGAACTAGGAATAACGGTGAACGTATCCAGAAAGTACAGGGACCAATTTTCTAAATATATATAGGTACAATATATGTTATACCTAGTCGTGACTCACGATTCAATCACACGGGGATTCACCGGGATATCAGAAACTATGACTACCCTTCCTCTGAGAAACCACAATATCATCTATCGGATCCAATATTGCAGATCATACAAAACATTTCGTCCCGCGGGGAAAAACAAAGTGTTTATATTCGATTGTTGACAGAAATTACTTTCTTAGTATTTACCAAAGGTACCTTCTCAATATAGAAACAGATTCTTTTATGTATTAGTAACTTTAAAAAAGTCGTAAAAGATAGAGACACGAAATGAAATAACTTGTTTGAGACACAAAATGCGTAAATTGCATATAAGTATGGTAAGGTATGGAACAGTTGAGCTATCTGTAGATTGTTTGCAACAGTCTGCAGTTAGCTCAATTGTTTCAATTGTAAATACTAGTTTAATTTGTTTATATTATTTGAATGTTATTTTCTTTGTTGATATTAAAATAGGTAATACTTATTGAAAAATCTAATCAAATCAAAAAATTGCCACAATACATATTGCCATATAAGGTATGGACATTTTATACACTTAGGAGTTACGAAGAAATACCGAAGAACAAGAACGTAGTTGGACAAAGTCGGCAATAGTTAATGATTTAATGTACATACGTTAGGATACCGAATTGTAAATACCCAATCAATCAAAGTAATGACATTCAAGTTATTGCAGCACATCAGCATTGCCATACAGCGGGGCAATGCAGCCAGCGGCTTGGGGACGCTTCCAACTGGTACTGATATGGATCAGCTGAGTTACAGTCTACAGTTAGCTCAACTGCTTTAATTGTAAAATTTGTTTCCATTAATTGTTATTTTCTTTGTTACGAAATGGTTAAAATAAATTAACTATTATAAGGTATATATGTATATATTACATTCCTAAATAACGAACAGGTCAGTCTGTAAGCTAATCGACTTTGACCTGAAAAGTCTATAGATGAGTTGACAGACTTTTCCGGTAGAGTGATCAGGAATATACATAGGACGCGGATTCGATCAAAATATATAAATTGCCACGTAATATGGGTACCAAGCCGAATGGGGTTATTCTTCCCCGAGGGGTTTAACTTCTGTTCTAGGACTTTTTTTTATAAATATCAACGACTATGGAAACTTTATTGTGAGAAATATATATCAAGGTCGATTTATCTTTTTTAAGAAAACGCCTCATTCCAATTCCAATTATCCCTGAACGTTTTGCTTGTGATTTTTAGAATTCATATTTGCAAACCCAAGCTTATGATATTTCCTTTGAAAGCTGTTGAAAATCCTGTTCGATGTTAAGGCGAGGTTTAGACGAAGACAGAAACACTGGCGCCAGTCCACAGACAAGCCTGCGCTGGCCTGTACCGTGTTGTTTAGGATGAGGCCAACTGAATTCATTTAATTTGTAGATTATTCTTGTGGTTAACAAAAACAAACGCGTAAACAGTCTACGGATATGCGACAGTGGCGATGCGACTACACGCTTCCTCACACTGGCGCGGAGGTTGCGGGCCACACGGGCGGAGGTCACTGGCTGGAAAAATAGGCCGGCGCTCTATTTCCGCCAGTGCTGGCAGCCAGCGCTGGCTTGTCTTAAAAAAACTGGTTATACGAGGCCAATAGTAAGCCAGCACTGGCTTCGTCTAAACCTAGCTCCACTGCCTATGTATCTACTGAGTATAGTAATTTTCGGTATAAATTCTTCTGCCTTACCTAAAAATACTCAAATGCTTTATTAGTAGGTAAGTAATAATACCTATAGCTGGGTGAATCAAATTTTTTACCGACCCCCCGTGCTTCTGTCATGGAAAAACGATAAAATCTGTGTTTCAGTTTAAAATATGATTGTTTCAATGCTAACGCAAACACAGATGCTCTGCTAACTTGGTAGTGTCACAGTTTTTCATAGTTTATAGCAAAAAAAATATTTTTCTATGGTAACTCGGCCGAACATAGGCGAAAATATATGTCCCCAGGAATCTCCTTTATATGTTTCCGCTGGGTCCCGCGATAAACTACAAAAAAATATGAAACTAACATGTTATTGGGTAATATAAGTTTACGCTATCATCAAAACAATCATGTTTTAAACTATAATACAGATTTTATCGTTTTTTTTCCATTACACCGACACAAAAGGAGTGCTTTAAAAGTTGATATGTCCGCTGAGTTAACATAGGAAAAATTTTAACATAAAAAAATTTTGCTATGAGTTACATATAAAACTATAAAAACTATGAAACTACCACGTTAGCAGAGAATCTAAGATAACATATATTTTTTTTGTTTTTTGACCTTTTCTAAGTGTACATTTATTGTATTTACGGAACTAAAGAAACTTTGACTATGACTTTTATTTTATTACCTACCTACAGTACCAATATTTAAGTTTATCTTAGTGCCTTAATCTTCAGAACTAACATTTATTATAAGAGATCTTTAGCATAACTACTAACAAATTATGGATCTTTGGTAGTCCGAAACAAAGAATTTTGTTTAGTTTTTATTTATTTTTGTTAAAACAATCATATTTTAAACTGAAATACATACATCATTTTATCGTTTTTTCCATGACGGGGACGGGTCGGTAGAAAAATTGATTCACCCGTAAACACGTCTTGAGATGTGCTCCAATCAGATTTACGCGTGTTTGCAGCCCATTATATTATACCATATTTTTTACAAGATTTAATTTTCCCTGTTAGTACGTAAAGTGTATATTGTATGGAAAAATCTTTTAACAGAATTTTAGACCTTATCCTCAACTGATTGGGCTGTAATTTGGCATACTTGCTAATGCAATGTGACAATGCAATGCATGAGCTATATGATATGATAGAGACGTCACGACGAGATGGCGGCCGTCATAACTCCTAACGTAACTATGAGTTTGGGTTCGTCGGATTTTGACTCCCCAAGCACTTTGGAATTTTATAATATTTAGGTAAAATTGTTTACTTGTTTTTAGAAAAGATTTTTAGGAATTAATATTCGTAATAATAACCTTTGGTATAGAGACAGCATGAGAGAGGCGGTCATTTCCAATCATTATCTACACAACTACTTATTAACAAACACTTATCAGTGTTTTGTCTGATTTTGCCTTACGTCACAGTAGAAAAAAACTCAACGTCGCTTTAAGTTGAGACAGGCTTATAAATAATAGGTATTTAACGCTGCATTTGACGACTTCTATGGCGCGGTGGGCTAAGGTCCCCTGCGACGCAGGAGGTTGCGGGTTCGATTCCCGCCTAGGGACAAATATTTGAACGATCTGCAGATATTTGTTCAGGGTGTTCTGGATGCTTTCTATGTATAATAAAAAATATCTATCTATGTAGTCTATTATATTAAGTATATCAGTTATCTAGTACCCATAACACAAGCTCTGCTTAGCTTGGGTCTAGATAATACTGTGTGAATTGTCCAGCAGCTGTTGTTGGTAGCTTATAATTCTACTTACTTTTATCTTCCGTCTGACAAAGTGATGCTTCTGTACTGTGAACTGTATCGTGCTATACGCTGACATGGGTCCGTCTGGATTATCTCCATCCACTCTGTGTAGCACATGTTGTGACAGCGCCTGCAACAAACGATTTGTTACTGTAACAAACTACTTTATCCAAACCTCCTTACTAAGTTCGCAGAAGCGGGATGCAGCATCTGGTTAGGTTTCTACGCTCGTGGTGGTTTCGATCATTCCTATATAGCGTAATAGCTGTTTCCCGCGGTTTCACCCGCGTTAAATTCAAATTTCAAACTTCTATTCATTTACTAAGTACTTTATGTATATTATAGTATAATTTTATTATATTTATGTTTCTAAGTTTGTATATACCCCTGCCTTTCTTAAATTGTAAATTTTCTATCCTCCAAAGGTTGCCTGGAAGAAATCGCTTCTAAGCGATAAGGCTGCCAATTGTAATTGTTCATATTAATGTCTATGTTTTTATAGAAATTTGTGGTGTATAATAAAGAGTTTTCTATTGTATTGTATTCTAGGGGGATAAAAAGGTCTTTTTCCCGTAAATCCCCCATGGGAAATTTATGTTTTACCAGGACGAAAAGTAGCCTATGTTACTCGCCATCCTTTCTATGCCAAAAATCAAGTCGATTGGTTGCTTAGTCAGGGCGTGAAGGAAAGGACAAACAAAACCACTTTCGCATTTATAATATTAGTTAGGATTAGGATTCTTGGAACTGAGTGGGTATGATACATTTTTAATAGCTGGCGCGATAGTCTTCTGTTTTTTCATACAATTATACACGCTGACGTCACAAATCCAGGCCTCCGGTATACGAAATAAAAACGGGACGTACCAGCGTGTTTTTAAAACTTATATGTATAGTACGCGGTAGGGTTTGGTCTATGTTTGGTCCCGGGAATTCCCGTTTCAGAAATGTTTACTTTTAGACAACTACCAAAATTAAATAATCATATTTATTTCCACTTTCGTGTACGCTCCGATTCCGATCCAATCGATGCACAGCTTAACAGTAAAAAGCCCCTGCGTGTCTTCTCTCTGAGCCGGCCGGGGATTTCTGGGCAAAACGTCCAGAAATCCCCTTCGCAGGGGATTATGTAAGGGGATTATTGGATTAAGCCATATCTTGTACTTGTTAGCTAGTCACCTCTTATAAGGATCATTACATATTATATAAAAAAGTCCCCCGCCACGTCTGTCTGTCTATCTGTCTGTTCGCGATAAACACAAAAACTACTGAACGGATTTTCATGTAGTTTTCACCAATCGATAGAGTGATTCATGAGAAAGGTTTAGTTATATAATTTGTCAAGGTTTTGTCTATAAATTGCTTGAAATATAACGATAATTGTTGGTCGGTTAAGTCTCGGAAAAGTCAAGCCTTTTGCATCAAAAATGCTGTCCATAGACAGCGGTTTCGCTCCATCGACTTTATCCATAGACTTTTCACTACGTTCAAATAAGCAAAAAAAATTTGTTTGTGTTTATGTCTTTAGGTAGATAGAAAGCAAGGAGTTTAAATACTTACAGGATAATTACATTCAGAGCGCAATTTGTCGGAGGTTTTATTAATATAACTGATTTATAGTACCTATCGTGAGTGTCGGAAAAAGTCAAAGCGCCTGGGAGCTTTCAACGAAAATGATTCCTTAACCCTATAAGCTATAATAAAACAATGCATGGTGGGATATTCTGAATCCACGCGGGTGTAGCCGCGGGCGGGTCAGCTAGTAAGGTAAAAGCAGCGAGATAGAAATAATTTATCATCATCCCACACACGTCCACGGCTGGCACCACAAATTATAGCGATCCTTAGCCGTATAACTTAGGTAGTAGCCGTACTCTATTCATGAATACTAGAGAATACATCTATCAGAATTTAATTTATGCTAGAAACAATTTACGTAATCTTAAATATGTTAAAGATCTTTAACATATTTAAGATTACGTATCTCAAAAAGATGCCCATCTTTAAGGCGTATACAAAGGCAAATGACCTTGGGCATTTGGCAGCCTAGCGGGGATACCACGCGCCATCTATGGAGCAAGCAAAACGCGCGCGCGGTTTCCTCCACTGCAGTTAGATGGCGCGCACTAGTGTAGTACAGACGTACACACAGTACACAGAGTAATGATGATCAGAGATACCCCTTGAGAGAAACTGACCAAAGGAATAATAATTGTCTAAAAATATTATATGATGTATATGAATATAGGTAGGCTTAGGATTAAAACATTACTACACAAAATATCTTTTTAGTAAAACAAATATTATTAAATTTATTTTTGTTGAAGTTTTTATTAATATTGATGAGAACACTCGGCATGATAATATAAATTCACTATCTTGTGTAAAAAATTATATTCGTCCTTGTTTTCAGTGCTAGGTAAGTGGTTGGTATGGTAACTAGTTATGATGTGGTAAGTTGATCTGGAAAGAAGTAATTTAACGGAACCCTTAATCTTCTTTTACTGAAAAATAAAGAAATTAATATATTTAATGGCCCGCAAGAAAAAATATTCTCTAAGTGAAAGGTCTAATACCTTTCACTTAGAGAATATTTTAGTATTATGTAGGCAATTGATACCATTTGATAGAATATGGTTGGTAAATTATGTAATAATAAGAAAAATACATAACATGGTATCCAAATATAGGAAAAAAGGTATATATGAAAAAAAGGTCAAAATTAGACCAAATTTCAGTTTTTTATTAAAAAGGGGGGTCAAAGGGCAAGGGGGAAACATTTTGTTTTCGAAATTATTTTGATCCTCTACAAGACCCAACAAAATATTTTCTTTCAAGTCACTTCGCTTGGGAGATACAAAAAGAGGGGAGTTTTTTTTGGGGAAAGTGGGGTGATTTTTTTCCAATTTGAGTAGAAACCCTCTATACGGTCCCGCAATCGATACTCCTCTATCACATCGGCATCTGGGAGCAATCTCAAAAGGAGGGATTTTTTGTTTTCAAGGGGGCAAACATTTTATCGCATTCCAAATTACTTGTCCTCTTCTATAAAATCCCAATAAAAAATAATAATATGGCTCTGCTTGGGAGCCGCACTAGAGGGGGGAAGAAGGGGGGCAAATCTCGAAAAGTCGGAATTTTCCCTAGGTCCCATAAAATCCCTTTATACATTTTCGCACTTACCTACCCCTCCACCATCAAATATCAAAGTGCTTTATTTCCTTTAGACCTTATAGGACACTTGGACTGTTGGACACGTCACAAAATTAAAATTACATAAGTAAAACAGGGAAATAAAGTGATCACTTTGATTTTTTGTTCACTTCAATCTTTTTAAGGTAAAGTAAAGAAGCGAACAAGAAACCTTTACCTTGTTAGGTTTTTAGATTTCGAGTTGGAGCAAAAGTCGTCCCATGCTTTTTTATCCTCAAGATAATCTGATATTTTGTAATAAGCCTTTTTACAAAGGATATGTTTGATAGTTTGTTTGAATTTATTTATTGATAATTTTTGCAACTCAGTCACTCACAGATTTGTTGTAGAAACGTATACTTTGTTTGCCCTTTAAAAGATACACTAATCTTGTGCAGCCTAGTTTTGGGCAAAGCGAGTTTATTCTTATTTCTAGTATTTAAATTATGTATGTCGCAATTTTTAGGGAATCGATCGATATTTCTATGAGTGTACAATAAGTTTTCATAAATATATTGATATGGTACGGTCATTATATAGGAAATAGGAAAGGACCGAGGATAGATCCCTGCGGTACACCCATTGTAACTACAGATCCCGAAGACCGTTTCCCATTTACGTCAACTCTTTGTATCCTGTCACTCAAATAAGTAGTAAGAAGAGGTGTCAATTTTCCATAGTGATGTAGGTTCCTGATTAATATTCCATGGTGTACACAATCGAATGCTTTTGACAAGTCGTAAAAAACACCTAAAGCATCTTGCGACTTCTCCCAAGCATCAAAGATATGCGATACCAACTCTACACGGCATCAGTAGTTGACCTGCCGCGAGTAAACCCGAATTGCTTACGATGTAGCAGGTCATTGCCATTGAAATGCCTAAGCAATTGATGTAAAATAAGTTTTTCAAAAACTTTGCTGAATGTAGGCAGTACTGATATCGGTCTAAAGTTAGTGGGGTCAGACCTACTACCCGATTTAAATAGTGGGATTATCTTACTATGTTTCATCAAATCAGGAAAAACGCCACAATCAATAGATTCATTGAACATAAAAGCTAGATCTGGTGCAATACGTTCGTTATTTTATTACATTTTCACTGTTTTTAATTTTTGAGCTAATATAATTTGATTTTGCCATTTTACAAACTTTTCTAAATAATTATTTTTGAGCGATTTTTTACTTTGTCTTTGAACTCCTGGCTAAAATTGTGTTGTTTTTCAATATACAGTTCATACAATTTTTGTCTACTCTTATATATATATATTATAATAATTATAACAATTACGTCAATAATTAATAGGTACCTAACCCCCGAATACTCAAACGAATCTCAGATTTAAGCACGACTCAAGTGACGATTTTTTGACAGAGTTTCATTGAAAACTGTCAAAATATTGCGACATAAGACGTGCTTACATCTGAGTTGCGTTTGAGTATTCGGCCGTAAGATACATAACTATTAGGTACTTAGGTAAAAGTTGCGCCACAGATTAGGTAATGTTACTTCGGTTGTAAAAAGTTGGTAGGTATTGAAACACGATGCTAATAAGTCTCTGTAACGGCACTACTCTATGCATCGATGCATCGATATTAGACTATGCCTGAGAACTTGACTAGGGGACTAAGCAATTATTATTTATAAGGACCACCATACCAACCATACTACACGGACTGCTTGAAGCAGTCATTCATACACACATACACGGAACCACTCGAGCAGTTGAACTGCTTCGGAAGCAGTCCGTGTATGTTGATCAATGGCTAACTGCCCGAGTACCTAGTCCGTGTTTGGCGGCCCTCAGATGTAGCATGGTAGGTACAGGTGTTTCAGCCCTTTTTTATTTCCCATATTCTTATTGTTTCACTAAAACCCAACTCCAGAAGAAATACTAAAGACAAAACACAACACAGAATTTTTGAAAATCAATTAGGTAGGTACTTCATTATTTTTGAAACTGCTTCAGATGATATTATGTAGGCATGATAATGCAAAAAGAAAAACGCGTGACGGCTGCGACAACGACGAAGACGACGGCACGATTGTTTTGTTTGGTCTGGCAACCTCGCACTCGAGCCGGCCTCTATAGAGCTGGCAACGTCGCGTCTTCGCCTAGGGCGCGCCCTCGCTCGGGTGACCGAGTAGTGATACTAACATTGCCTAATCAAATTTTGCGAGCAATCGTTCGTGGGAGAGAGACGTTTTAGTAGGCGCAAATAGTTTTTTCGTTAAAACTTCTTATTTTGAGTTTATTTCAAAACAAATGGACCGGCAATTGAAGCATACGAGCTACATAAATAACTATACTGAGTTTGGTAGTAAACGAATAAGACACACCGCCAAAAAATGTGCTCATTCACCTGAAGATATTGTTTCTCTAAACTTTTTCTGAGTACTTACTATAACTACCGGCAAGCATTTGAAACCGGCACATAATACTTTAAGATATGTGTTACCGGATATATAAATTTCAAAGGTCCACGATCTATATTTTCGTCAAATACATGTTCGAAAAAGACGTCGTTTTCGTCTTATCCCCTTATAATTCGCCTTAACATATTTAAGATTACGTATCTCAAAAAGATGCCCATCTTTAACATATTTAAGATTACGTAAATTGTTTCTAGCATAAATTAAATTCTGATAGATGTATTATCTAGTATGCATGAATAGAGTACGGCTACTACCTAAGTTATACGGCTCAGGATCGAGACTATGTGTACAATAAATACAAGACATAAAAATTACTTAGTAGTCCCAAAAACGAGATTAGCTTAAGTCTCAAAAAGTTTTGTTTGCAATTCAATCAAATTATACAATATTTTACGAAATAATAATAATGTCAGTTCTATGTCTGATTACAAATTTAAATGTTTCATCAAAAATAAACTAATAGATAAAAGCTAGTATCGATTAGACGAAGCTTTTGCTGATAAACATTTATTTTTATATAAAATTTTCTTGAGTAATATAAATATACATTGACACATCGACGAGGTGTTTCTTGTTGACGAAACGACTGTGATTTCGGCAACATTTGACGACACAAGAAAGGATTTCTCATTTTGTACAATGATGTAAACTGTTGGTGTCTAAAGCCGTAATGGCGGACAATGGACTGCCTATTGATGTCAATGTGTGAGTGTAGAGCGTACGTACAGAGGGTAGACTGACTATCGAGTGCTTCATTTTATTTGTTACTGCGACTACGTCCGAAAATTTCCCTCGTCCCTGCATTGACATTTGAAATTGGACATATTGATTTGATTTTACATCTTGACAATGCTATTGCAGCTACGAAGCTTTTTGTGTTATTTTATTTTATCTATAAGTAGGTATATTTTGTGTCTTGAAATTTATTGAACCTGTTTGACTTGACTAAGTGTTCCATGTGAATCTGTAGTATGAATAAATAAGTTAAAAAATATGCATAACGAAAATGCACCCTCGAAGACGTAGATTTTTAGTTGCCAGCTGCCAGTATTCTTTTTCCCGCTCCACTCGCTAGACGCTAGAGACCTATTGAAATAGGTGACTAGCGGACTAGACCCAATTATAAGATCAATAATAATCTTTGACGATCTATGTAACCCGAAACATATGAATAAATAAAGAAATCATGTTGGACAAACCACACTGCACCTAGGCCCAAGCTGAGCAGAGCTTGTGTTATAGGTACTAGATAACTGATATAGATAATAAATACATTACATAGATAGATATATTTTATTATACATAGTAAATATCCAGAACACCCGAAACAATTATTTGCTGATTTAAAGGAATAAGTATAAAACAAAGTAATATATAAACATTAACTTAGTATAAAATTTTCCTGAACCTTTCAGGTGACAGTAAATTTAGTAATAGGGTTCCCGATTTCACCCTTCGGGTGCGAAGCTCTAAAATTTTTGCAGTAGAGTTGGTAAAAGAGTTAAAGTAGCCGCTTATGGTGTTTAGTTTCTACTATTCTATAGTATTCTTTTTTTTCCCCACTATTCTATAGTATTCTTTTTTTTATATTTCTTTGTCGCCTTTATGTTCTACTGAAATGAAAATGTAAATATTTAACTAAATTGACAAAGAAAATAACAATCAAATAATAAACAAATTAAACTAGTAATTATAATTGAAACAATTGAGCTAACTGCAGACTGTTGCAAACAATCTACAGATAGCTCAACTAGTCCATATAAAAAATAATAATAATATTTAACTAAATAAATAAATAAATTTTTTGGCAAACTCTGGCTCTGTGTTCCTTTTATCTTTAGATATCTGAAATTCTGGTTCAAAATGTCGCAACAGACTGGAAACACCAATAAAATGGTAGTAATAACGCTTTATCTGGCAATAGGCCAGCAAGTCTAGCAAATGTGGGTTCGAATTCCATGCGGCGAAAAGCAAATTGTTTCGAATTACAGAAGAAACGACAAATAAGTAGGCGTTAACTGCACACTATGTTTGTGCCTTTTGTATTTTGTACAATTCTTGATAATTAGGGATCTGTACATAACAAGGAACCCAATTACTGCGTGTTCATGATACTCTCTGTCTTGTAGGTAAAACTATTTAACTATTACCTAAACCTACCTACTTAAATATTGCTTATATTATAATTTCACATTTCTAGAGGGATGAAAAGGTCTTTTTCCAATGGAAATTTGATGTTTTACCCGGAAAAAGTAACCTACGTTACTTTTCATCCTTTCAACTAACTTTATGTCAAAAATTATGTATATTAGTTGCTGAGTTAGGGCGTCAAGAAAGGACAAACAAACAAACACACTTTCGTATTTATAATATTAGTTAGGAATGTACTTACTTTCGCTTATACTTGTTTTAATTTTTAACCGACTTCAAAAAAGGAGAAGTATCTATATTCGGCTGTATGTTTTTTTATGTATGTTCCTCGATTCTCCGACAATGAAGTGCCGATTTTGAAAATCTTATCTATTGTATGGAAAATAATTATGCAATAGTCCCATAAAAAAAATACTCACGAGAGAGTAGAAAAAAATTCAGTCGGTTTAGATTTTTCAAAACATTCAAATTATCCAATAAGTTATGCTGTATGTATGATTCAATCCAATAATAACACAACAAATACAGAGTTATTACCAACGTCCCGCGTCAGACTTGCTCAGTCGCAACGTCTCAAGAAAACGCACCTATGGCCAACTTCTCACGAAAAGTATTCCTAACGTACACGAAAACGCACCTATGGCCAACGTCTCATGAAAACGCACCTATGGCTAACGTCTCACGAAATGTATTCCTAACGTCTCATGATAATGCACCTATGGCCAAGGTCTCACGAAAAGTATTCCTATCGTCTCACGAAAACGCACCTATGGCTAATTTCTCACGAAAAGTATTCCTAACGTCTCATGAAAATGCATCTAAGGCAAACGTCTCACGAAAAGTATTCCTAACGTCTCACGAAAACGACCTATGGCTAACGTCTCACGAAAAGTATTCCTAACGTCTCATGAAAATGCATCTATGGCAAACGACTCACGAAAAGTATTCCTAACGTCTCACAAAAACGCACCTATGGCTAATGCCGTCCCCAAGACGCTGGCTGCATTGCCCCGCTGTATGGCAATGCTAATGCGCTGCGCCAGATACTAATAATAATTAACTTACTTATTCAAACAGAAGACAATAACAAAAATATTGTTATTGTCAATTGCACCGTCTGCCAAAACGAAGATCAACAAAAGTAAGCTCATCTTGATCGAGTTCAAATCTCGGTTTCCTATTACTTTTACCCATTGTGTGACTTGATAGGTTCTTAAACTCGGTGTAGGATTTTATTATTTTGGTTTAGCAATTTTACGTATTTGGGTTGTCTGTGAGAGATCGCTCTTAAGTGATAAGACCGCCAATTGTCGCTTGCTCTATAATTATTATTTTGTAAAGTCTTTCTAAGTTGCAATAAAGTATAATCTATCTATCTATTTTGGTTTAGCGTTTTAGCATTTTAGTATAGCATAAACTAGATCAACTTTATGTCAGTAAAATGCGATGAACTCGTTTAAAGTGCTAAACTGAGTTTTCCTTATATTGAATGCGTTCGAAATTGTAACGGGAAAATTGGGCCTGAGTTAATAAACCATTTTGTTAGTCGCATAAACAAGCGAGTAACCTTATCTCATAAAATTATCAAACCTTTGTCTACACATAATTAACAAGCGGTTGGCGAACCCTGTCTCAGTATTATAATTAAAAACAAATAAACTACAACGAATGTAAATAAACGAACAATCCATATCATCATATGAGCCCATACACATCCACAGCTGGCCATAGACCTCACCCTACGACGCCACAAATAGCGGTCCTGAGCCGCCTCCATCCATTGATTCCCTGCGATCGCTACGATGTCGTCGGTCCATCGAGTGGATGTAGGGGGGATTTGCCATAATCACCACACTTGGCAGGCGGATTGGTGATCGCAGTGTTGGCGTTGAAAAATACTCAGAAGGAAGCTGCTGCCCTTCCTCTAGTAGGTTCCGTTAGTCGGCTCTTACGACATCCACGAGTTGAGTTAGAGGGGTCGATATTCGTACGCCGCAGCCCGACGGCATGTAAGTACTTGAAGCAAATAAGATTAACTCATTAAATAAAATGAGAAAGCACACCGCAATGGTATGTAAATCTACCTTTCCTCTTACCATATATTATAATTTGGTAGGCTTTGTTTCCTCCCAGCGAAACATTTTCCCCAGAATAATAAAACGCTTTTAAATCTTTGAAGCTACGCTAAATCACCTAAATTTGCCGATACAGCTGTATATCTGCACTCCGATTCAAAAACCTGGATATATTTTGTATACAAAGGGGTTAGGTTTAGGTATAGGTTTAGGTATGGGTACTCTCTTGTCCGCATTTGGACTCTATTTGGTCCATTATGCGTCGATTTTGCTAGCAAAGCCAGCCTAACTCCGTCCAGAAGCGCAGAATCTTCCTGGGATCTTCACAGGCTCGGCGGAGTCATCTCGGCAAATTAAGGATTTCAGTTCGTTGTGTTGTTACTCCCTCTTATTCCAGGACTACGTGGGCGGCTGTTTCGTCGTCACTGAGACATCCTCTGCAGAGAGAGCTGTCTGTCGCTCCGATGGTGAATAGGTGTTTGTTTAGTGGGCAGTACAGAGGGGTTACAAAACCCAAGGAATAGCACAGAAGCTCGAAACAATTTTTGGTTTTGAAAGCTTTTATTGCTTATTAAACTGATCTCTCGCTCGTTTTCGAAATTAAATCAAAACAATATTTGCTATACAAGAGAGATTATGCGTTATTTAAGTTTGTGTTTTAGTTTTTAGTGATAATTTTGCTGTTACCTTGTTGTTGTCTGTTACTGTCAGTGTTTGTTAACCCATTCACAGCCGCCCTCAACTTCTGTGACATCACAGTGGTGCCGGTGTTTTTATTTGTTATGCAGCTTCAACTCAAACGGCGCATTGAAGGCACATGAGTTAAGTTTCACAGAACTATAACCTTGCGTTGGTGGCAGCGAATGGGTTTAGTTTTGATTCACAATTGTCTTTGTTGACATAAACAATCTTGAATTCTAAATCGGAGTATATATATATATATCTAAGATGAATGTAGCGGATAAATTGAAAGAAAATTCGGGGCATTTTCAATTACATTATTGAAAAAAAGGAACCGTCTTGATAATCAGACGAAAAAGAATACCGTGAAATCTTTCATGCGTCAATGTCCACTCCAATTCGAAAGGTAATCGCGCAAAGTTGATCTGCGGTCTACGTCGCTCCGAAAAGGGAATTAGGTATTAAGTATTAATCAATCAAATATGCTATTGAATCATGGAATAGTTATATTTTAGTCTAGCTAGGAGGAAGATCTTACAGATAGATAGATAGATAGATAGAAAATACTTTATTGCACACTTAAAACTAGAAAACAGTTTACAAATGAGACAAAACAATATAAGTGACAATGGGCGGTCTTATCGCTCAAGAGCGATCTCTGCCAGACAACCTGGTATGGATAGGATCATTGGATATACATAAGAGCGGTATATATACATACCTACTAAAGTATATATATATATATATGTATCTACAGGGTGGATTTCTGTCAATTCAAAAAGTTATGCACGGTTTCCTAGGAACGTTTTCCTGTAACTATACTGGTTAAGGTTTAATGGACATAAAACAAAATTATTGCAATGGTATTAATGCGTAATTATTATGGCGTGTTTTAAAAAACGATAAACCGACTTCAAATTCCGTTACTTTTATACTTATTTTAAGTTTTGCGGAATAAATACTAATCCCCTGGGGATAACATTTTTATGGAATCCCTTCGGGATAATTTTGTATACAATAGAGAAAAAAAATTCAAAATCGGTCCATATTTGGCCGAGATATCGCGCACATACAAAAATAAAACATACAGTCGAATTGAGAACCTCCTCCTTTTGAAGTCGGTTAAAACATAGCTTATACTAGGTATTATCCATTGGCGTCGAGAACTTTTGGTAATTCTTTTCCATAACGATAATACAAGAAAAAATAAATAGTGGCGCTAGTGTTGCATTACTATGCGCATTAAATGATGATATAGTCAGTGAAAAGGAAAAAATGCAAAAAGCGCTAACAACTACGTGGCGCTTGCATTTCTTCCTTTCCACTGACGTGTAATACACAATCAGTAAAATTAATGTTATTAAATTTAATTACGTTGGATTAAATTTAATCTAACTTATTTTATCTACCGAAATATCATAAACCCTCTCTAATGCATTCAAAAACCATAGGCAATGACGAGCATTACCAACCAACAGAAATAAACGGAACTGTAATGAACTCATAACCTACTGAAAACCGTAGGTTATAGAGTTTAAATTTGGAACGGGTGTCAAATTCAATTGAGTGTGCTATACTAGTATCTACACTCTAACTATAAATCGCACGACATTTAGATCTCGAGTGACACAAGAATAGTAACTTTGTTCGTTTGTCTATGATTTAAATATAAATATGCCATCATCACCATCAAGCTCTGCAGCTCCATAACAAGACCTCATTTCAAATGCAATTCAACCAGGACCGTTAACCATATCTCATTGCACAACTGTCAATGTTAACTACCATTACTATAATAAATAATTTGCTTCTGTATGTGTTCAATTTATTTTTTATTGCATTACACTGGTAACAATGCTGGTCATTTCCCTATGGTTCCTGAACCCATCATAGAGTCCTTATGATATTTGGGTAGATAAAGTAGTGTATGCAACTGTACATAATTAGGCATTAAAGCACTCGTGTGATGCTATTAAGAAACTCGCCTTCGGCTCGTTTCTTAAACCCACACTTGTGTTGTAATGCCCTCCATTATGCACAGTTGCATAAACTACTATTATTCTATTCTAATAAACTAAATTTATTACCTAATTTTAGTTTTAGTGGACGTGTAATGCATTCTATTTAAATTTTGTGTATAATATGTGATATGGATTTAATCATCTGAAATAAATGAATACAATACAATACTAGCTGCTGCCCGCGGCTTCACACGCGCTTTTCATATACCCTATATCCGTCCCCGGGATACCATCTACCTCCCTGCCAAATTTCATTAAGGTTCGTTCAGCCGTTTAGGCGTGAAAAGGTAACAGGCAGACAGACAAACAGACAGACAGAGTTACTTTCAAATTTATAATATTATACTAGGATTATACTAGAATAAAGCTATGTACAAAAAATACTTACTGGTTCATCATTGATGAAGAAAGACAAGTTTGCTGCTGGCATGGAGTCTCTGCTTACGCATTCCACCTTCAGCTTCATGCCGGCTTTATATCTTCTTTTTAGTCCATACATAGAGGGACCTTCTTTTGGCAACACTGGAACAAAAATATATTATTATTTTCGGAAAGGGCTTCATTAAACTTCGTTATCAATAGAGGTTTCACTATAATCTATACTAATATTATAAAGAGGAAAGATTTGATTGTTTGTCTGTTTGCATTGAATAGGTTTGTCTGTTGGTTCCGAAACTACTGACCTGATTTGAAAAATTCTTTCACTGTTGAGAAGTTACACCGGGTGACATATGCTATATATTATATAAAAAAAATAGGGTACCTTATCCAATAATGTAACCCAAGGTGTAAAAACTCCTGAACCGATTTAAAAAATTCTTTCACGCTTGGGAAGCTACACTATAACGCGGGTGAAGCCGCGGGGAACAGCTAGTTATGTATATCAGGAATTTCTACCCATAACACAAGCTCTGCTTAGCTTGGGGCTAGACGATAATGTGTAATTATTCACCATGATTTATTTACACAACGCACGCTGAGGCTAGCGAGAGGGAGGGAATACGAAAGCCCATGCAGGGCAGAAGGCCTGAACAAGCCAAACTAATAATATGGCATATTTTAAAAAACGATAAACCGACTTCAAATTCCATAAAATTTACATAAATTTTAAGTTTTGCGGGATAAATATCTCCAAGAGGTCCCATAAAATTGTTATCCCCAGGGGATAAGTCCCCCCATAATAATTTTATGGGACCTCATCGGGATCATTTTCTATACAATAGTGAAAGAATGTTCAAAATCTGTCCATAATTGGCGGAGATATCGCATAACATACATAAAAAAAACATACAGACGAATTGAGAACCTCCTTTTGAAGTTTAAAAATAGATTTTGTATAGCTACGTACTTTTCTTGTATTATTGTAATAACGAATTTGAGTACAAAAGACAAACCTCTGTAGGTTTTATGCTACAAAACTTTGTTGAATGTATAAATACGTCTGTAATAACTATATAATATACGAGTATATATTTTTATAATACGTTTGGTTGTATAATACGTTTGTTATAAATAAATAAATAAAAAAAAACTAATTTCACTGATGGGTTACATTCAATTCAGGTAACATATACATCAACAAAGCTACTAAGAAACGCTATAGGTAGGTTGGGTACCCCTTTTTGGCTAAGCTTAAGATGAGGTAATACTTTGGTAGATACAAAACTTTCACTGGAGGTTAGATGACTATAAATTATTTGGACGTTTCTACCTACAGTGGCTTTCTCCCAAACAAATATCCGTTCCTAAGATTCCAGAGAGACTGGACTGAAGTTGACAAACACAAGTTTGTTTTGTGCGGTCTTGGGACCACGATTTATTAGACTTCCTGACGACTTCCGCGGTGCAATTGGCGATAAACCCACTGAGTTTTCGATCCCAAAATAAAGACAAATATTTTAGCAATATTTTATTTTAAATATGGTCAGAAAAGGTTTTAAATAGTGTCAGAATAATTAACCATTTATTGTTCTGACACTACACTCAGGCACAGTTGGATGAATATCTAGCTGTGATCAGGTGAATTTTGAATCACAAATAAGATTAATGTTATAGTCAAAAGTCTATTACACCTAGACAAATATTTATGTAAGATAGAACTTGTTATCCTCTCACCTCATAAATTATGCCTAGAAGAGTTCGCTTCTAAGCGATAAGGCCGCCCATTGTACATGTTTTATGTAATGTCTATTTTTAAGGTTTTCTTCGTGGTGTACAATAAAGAATTTTATATTTAAATATTGTAATTAGTATGGTAAAGAAAATAAAACCTAGGACTTGAATCTCTAATTGAGATTGAAATTTAAAAATCAATATTAAAATTAGAGTTTTGTTATGCTGTATACTATGATTAATAATGTTGTTATTTGGCTGAATAGCTTAGTTTTTAAAAGTTAGACGATTTTGTTTTGTATCAGAGCTTTATGAATATAAAAGTTCATTAATTGTTAGATTTTTTTATTTTAATTATATTTTTTTATAGCAATAAATCTATCTTAGATAGGCCTGTCAACTACCTGCGGGGGTTGCTTTATCTCATTAATCGATATTAAGCCATTTTTTGCCACAAAAAAAACGTGGGCTAAAATCACACTCCTCTAAAAAAGACTGCTCCAAATTTTAAAAAAATACTTGGACATGTTCTTTCTTAATGCGCATGTAACCTTATTTGGTATCTCTGAGCAACTAATCAAAGTAATAACAACCCATTACATCGAACACAAAAAAAGCTAAAAGCTTTTAGCAAAAACTTGGCCAAAAAATGGGCCAAAGTGACGCGCGTTTACGGTAACTATATTAATGTTTTCCTAGGTTTATTAATGTTGAAAATATTATTTGAACAAAATGCGTCGTTAAAAGTTATTTCCGGCACACACGAAAGTATTTACTAGGTTATTTCCCAACCAAAGTGATTCCACACATAGATCATCTGTCGTAGATATCAACAAGTCAACGATGAATTATTGCCTTATTGCTCATAAAAATAAAATTGTGTTAGTGTACGTGACGCGTCAGTTGGTTTAGAGGGAAGATCAGCGTTGTGATAACTATGCCCAGTGTCTAGTTATCACAACTTAAGAACGGAACGGATGGCCTTATTCCCCATTCAAACGTACTTTCCGCTTCATTTGAAAACTATGTCCCCGATCTTATTGAAATTTTCCATACGTAATCGGATGAAAAATAGCTATGTTTGCAGGGGTTTAATTTTTGAAAAAACATAATGATATTTAAATGAGAGCGAAACTAGTTTTGACCACCAAATCGAGTCATCTTCAAGCGATTTTTTATGCATGAAGGTGTCTAACCTTTATTCGAAAATCTGTTGCACTGCAAACATTCTAAATATATTCAACATTATAAATAATCAAAAATATTTTTGAAATCAATCGTTCACTCAAAATTAATCAGAAAGTACGAAAAAATATCAAAAACTGGTGCAAACACCAAGCACACGCACACAGCCACATGACAGCTTAGTATTTGATGGTTAGACGCACTTTCTCACTCATAGCTTGCCCCATTTCATTCAACTCGAAACAAAAACAAATCCGCATGGGCCGATCCGTTTTCGTTTGGGAGAGGTCGAAGTCAAATGCCATTTTATAGCATTTAAGTTATTTTTCTGTTTTTCTTTTAATTTAACATAGTTTTATGATGTTTGTTAGTGTTGTTAAATTAATCACTACACCATAACAATGGTAACGTCTCAGAATGTAATATTTTGGCATTATACCTTTGAATAACTATCTAAAATACAGATCGAGCAAAAGTGTCAAGGTAGAAAATTTTCTATCAATATCTTCGTGCAAATAGCACCACACGCATTATCTAGAGTTTTTTTAATCTAAGGACGATTTTGCGACGATACTATTGTCATAAGAAGGCGATTGGTTAGCAGAATTGGGCCTCTGAGCCCGGGATACGAAAGCTTGATTTCAGACTAGTTACGTACATATAATATAATTCGAGGTTGGGTTATATCTCAACCTCTGTATTTACGGCCAGCCAATAGCAAGTTGGTTGGATAATTAACAAACGAATAGATCTGATCCTGAATTCTGTGGTTCGACCTGTTCTATGTCCCAATTTGCAAATAGGATGGCTACTCAGATGGGTCGATAGAATAATTCTTGCCGAACATTTCTTCAAATATATTCATACCGGCTTAGTCCGGCTTTACAAAATTTTGTTTGGCCATGTGGTAAAATGTTTACTCATGTGGGTATGAGACATGAATCTAGGAAGCACTTTTCACAATACTTACCTACTTTACTGAAACACCATTCACTAGTATTTATATCACGGATCTTTTTTCATCGACTGCCAACCGTCCAGTGAAAAGGTTAGGCAGGCAAGATTTTGTAAATAGTCATCAAGCATAATCACCGTTTTTTTTTTGTTAAATACATGTTAATGTAGGTAATACGAACGAACGATTCGCATAAAAGCCAAGCAAGCTATTACAAAAGAAGGAGCGAAAAATGAGCGCATTTTTTCAGTTTTCTGCAGGCTTCCTAAAGGTTTATAAAAGTCAATATGAACAGTGTATAAATACTTATTTTCGTGAGATGTTTTATAAAAGTACGGACTAAGTACGGATGCTGCTGGGCCGCAGAATGTTGGACTTGCGGCCCAGATGTAGTCCGTGGGCCGTACTTACTTAGTCCACCCCCTCCCGCTATAGAGCAGGTTTCTTATATAAAATCTGTAATATAAAAATCTCGTGTCACAGTGTTTGACTCCTCCGAAACGCCTTGACTAATTTTTATGATTTTTTTTGTGTATATTTCGTAGGTATGAGCACAGGATGTAAACAATTTTTTATACCACTAAGTGGTAAGGACCCAACATTTTGTTTTTAATTTTTTGGACATTTTTATTATTATTTGGCATTAATTAATATATTAATATATATTAATACTAACATAATTTTCATCTTTCTAACACCAACTCCCATATTACTGTAATAATCTTCAACCCTCAGTGGTCGATGGCAAAACAACGTTTGCCGTAATCAGCTAGTAATCCTATAAAGAGCCTATAAAGCGCACAGATTTGTTATCTAAAGTAAATCAATAATACAAACAACATCCACCGTAAGCTCAGATCCATTAAACGCTTAGACAATCTAACCCGCTGTATTAAACGTGAAAGATCTTTCTGTTAATAAAGTAGGCATTGTTCGCTTAGTCCGGCATAGAGAAAACGTGCCTTTTTATTTTACAAGCTTTTATTTTACTTGCCCTGTTATTTTGTGTGGGAAAAATCTTAAAACGGATTTTAGAGCAGTTGTTCTCAACAGATTGAGCTGAAATTTGGCATACTTATGTAAGTTTGGTGAAAATGGAATGTCATGGTACCATCGAGCTGGTCTGATGATGGAGACAGAAGGTGGCCATAGGAATTCCTAAACGAAGAAAATTACCCCCCTTACTATTGTTATAAAATATTTTAAGTTGTTTGCTCTACATGTCTTGTTCATATAGATCATCTGTATGCACATAAGTTGTTAAATAGTCAAGTTATAGATCTATATCATTTAAATTTAGTGTATTTTGTGTTATTTTATGTTTTGCGCTTCTCAATAATTAAAAATAAAAAAAAACGACTTAACTCTGTCGAGCTTGGGTTCGGTGTATTTGTCATCCCAAGCACTTTGATGCTAGATTCTTATAGTCCCAGATAAGCTTTTAAAAATGCTTTTTGTTTTCACACTGTTTTCTTCTCTTTAATCCTTTTTTATTATTGTATTTTCTTGTGTCTTGTGAACCAATAAAAATAATCTTATCTTATCTTAAAAACATAATCTTCGCCCGCGGGTAAAAAAGTAGTGTCACAGGTAATCTATACTTATAATAAAACTGTAACAGGTCCAATTCTGTACTTTGAAGATATTTTGAATTTTTTTTGGATCGCACTCTGTTATCGATACTGATGGCAAAAATGTTTTTTGTCCATCATGTCTGTCTGTCTGTCTGTATCTTGGCCGCGCATAACTCCGAAAGTACTGATCGTATTGAAATGAAACTTGGCAGGATTTTAGTTCATACTTTGAGAAAGGACATAGGATACTTTTCATCCCGGATTTCAATAGGGTTCCCATGGGAGAGAGGATGAAAGTAAAATTTCTTGGCTGCGCGTAGTGCCGAAACTACTGAATGTATTCTAATGAAACTTAGCATAAAATACTTTTTATCCTGAAATTCATCAGGGTCAGCTAGTTTCATAAATGTTTCAATTTTAACTAATTTGATTTCAAGTTCATCTAATTTTATATTATTACCTACCTATACTTAAGAACCTACATTTAAGTTCTGTGTGTGAGTGCCTTAATCTTAATAACTAACATTTATTATAAGAGATCTTTAGCATAACTACTAACAAATTATGGATCTTTGGTAGTCCGAAATAAAAGAATTTTATTTTTATTTATTTATTTATAAATAATTTCACATTTCAGTCGCGCATGCGTAGCGTAGTTAGATAGATAGATAAAATATTTATTTGACACTACAACTACAACACACAAAACAAAGATCACATTAAATTAGGTACATCATACATATTATCATAACACAGAAAAACTAAGAAATTATGGGTGGAACAAAGCTCGGAGACAAAAAGTCGGTACATGTACATTATGTAGGTACTAAACAATCTAAAATTAGGAACGGATTAGTGAAATTATGTGTGTGCTGCAGCTTGTCAAAAAGGCAATAACTCAGCTTAAAGCTTTGCTCGAAGAGCAAAGCACTGATTTTCAGTATAACCTCTTGAGACGACCAGAAAAACGAAGCACTAACAAAACAAATAGTGTGTGATGTGATGATGGCATGTTGTTCTGTATATAATTCTGTATTCATGATGAGTGCTTGACTGACGCAGTGTTTGAGCACAAGAGAATAGATATAGGTGGATGTATTATGGCGGTACAATTTGGTGTACTATTAGGTGTACTATGCTTAAGCTAGATTAAGAGTTAGGTGTTTAAGAAGTAGAATTAGCAGCCTCAGTACTTCCTATCTGAGACAAACGAAGCGTTTCGGAATACCCTCGATTTGTTTATTTAACAGTGAGAGTTTGAGATGCGATTTGAAGGTGAATTTAGTAATTAATTAAGTAATTTAGTAGTTACCCCTAGTATAGTATTATCAAGGAATGTATGTACCTACTAGTTTTTGTAATGTTTAGTATTTGTTCAATATTACTACAAATTTTTTGTTAAACAATATTTAGTTATAGGTTAGATAATATTTAGTTATAATTTATTTTAGGTACCAGAGGCTAGCTTAATTATTGTAAAACTTAGATTAATTTGTTATTCTGTATCTCATTATAAGTAAACCCTGTGTTTTATGTGAAATAACGTTCTTTAATCTATATACGTTAGTATATAATTCCTTGAGTATTATAAAATCTGTGCCTATGTATAAACGTATACCTATGGTAAGTTTGGTATATATTATGAGTTATGTCGAAGCTACATAATGTTTTCCTACTCTCTGATATGCGCACACTAAGTTGTTTTTGGACTTCCTAGAATTATATTGCTCGGCTCTATGTGACCTATTTTGGTATAGGTATATCTCGATGCTGAAGTTAATATTGAGATATTAATGTAGTGTTATTATTTCTCTGGTTACTGCATCGTATATGCACGACTTTATTGCCTCTTTTAACTGCGTAGAACAGCAGTGCGTACCTAATTGAGCGATTTGATAAAATAGGAACAAAAGTTCGGAAACATGGTATAAGAACACGGTATGGTCTTCCGAGACACGATGGTCAAGTGGGTGTCCCTTGCTTACGTCATCATCGCCATCTGCTAATAATAAGACGAATCTGTTTCCTGGTGTTACCAGTAGCGTAAAATCGTAACTCCCCGAACTCCTTGTATTTACCTGCATAAATCTGATAAAACTGTGTGGTTTTGTATTTACCAATTATTTATCACATTGACTCGTGTCTTACCAACGCTTTTTTGACTGATCTAACAAACATAATTGACAATTCACATTTTTTATTGATTTCTCAGGCATTTTCACAATTGTTTTCCAACTTCTACGTTTTGTTGAAATAAAGTGGCAACTGGACACTGACGTAAGCAAGAGACACTCCCGGCGAGGAGCAGGAATCCCGGGTAACTACAGAGATAAAAATATAAAAGGGGTTTGACACAATTGGGACATTTATACAAATAAATAATATATCAAGTGCGAGACAAACTCGCGCACCGAGAGTTCCGTTCCATACATAAGACATTGCTTTTTGCCAAATTTTATGATTCTACCTCAACGGGAAGTATCTCCCCTATGTCTAAGTTTGGTCTAAGGCGAGAATCAAAATATTTTCTGTGAATAAGCTACAATTTTACGGTTTTCGGATTTTTGCCGAAACAAGTCTGTTCTCTCTGTCTGGTGAGCATACACCAAGCATACACACACACATACACAGCCACGACTCTTCACATTGGTGGTAGTACAGTGTGCTGACTGTTTCAGCCGATGATGGTCTCGCACGAGCCTCGCAACAATAAGTGAAGTAATAATAGTAATATAACATAATCTGTGTGCGTACTAACAACTGCTTTCTTGTACGTATCAATCCTAATCATTACCTTATTTATATACGAGGTAAGTAGTCCAAAAGTTCTTGCTAAAGATCTGCTAAAAATCCAATCAACTGATCACCGCGATGCCTAGTGTGAGGCCGCAGGAAAACTGTACCTGAATTCATGCTTCAAAATAAACTACGTTTTCAATTTTAATTTCATAGCAAAATTTTAATTTTTCGTACGTTGTTTATGAATTTTCTATTATATATTTCTATATAGTGTTTAATCATTGTTCAACTTCGGAAAATAGTCTGTAGGTCTATCTATACTTTTATCTTAACTGTACTTTTAGTAGGTATAGTATATATACCCCCTGTCAATAGGACGGTTGAACCGCTGGCACATGCTGGCACATACGAGCACATTTTCCCCCATTTACTTACTAACTGAGTACGTGCAGCCAGAGTTAAGTAAAAGTTTCTCACTAAAATTAGTTAACGGCATTTCTGGGGCCGAAGTTTAGTAACTGATTAGGAAATGTTACTTTGTTTAGTACCTAACCTAGCTTAGCTATCATCAAGTTAGATTCTAGTTTTAGTTCGAATCGATTAACTTTTGTTGGTTGAAAAGTAACAGATGAGCTTGGGGTAAAAGTTTACGTGGTGCTTCCAGAACTACTTTTTAGGATTCCGTACCGCAAAAGGAAAAGAAACCCTTATTGGATCACTTCGTTGTCCGTTTGTGTCTGTCAAGATCCTTTTTCTCAGGAGCAAGTATGCGGGATACTTGCAGGTATTGTAGATAATAATTAGATAATTATTATCAATTGAAATTAATAATAACTAGGTATAATAATACTAATACAAGCTTTTATTCTACTTGCCCTGTTAGTTTGTGTGGGACAAATCTTGCAATTGTATTTTTACCCGACTAACGGAGGGTTATGATTTTAGCACCCTATGTGTGTATGTATGTATGTATGTAATCGATTTCTTTGTTCCCACGTAGCGCTGAAACTACTACTTCGATTTCAACAAGTGAGGTATCGATTGATTCGTCTCATTACCCCGATGGTTATAGGCTATATGGTGTCCGACAAAACTGAGGGTCTTAAGAGATAGCTGGGTCTAAATTACACCTGGAACACTTCGATAGCGCGATAAAATATTGCAAGAGACGACATCTAGTTACAGTTCGAGTCTAATTTAGTTTGATGTGATGAGTGAAGGATGACACACCCGTTGCCATGGAGACCTCTTGTTTATTTGTTACCATGGCAACGGGTCATCTAGGGATGGGCAAATGAAAAAATGTATCGATATACATATATTGTATCGATATATGTATGGTAAAAAAAAATATAGTTAAAAACTAAAACCCGACTACAAAAGTCTTAAACAAGCCTTCACCTATTGTCCATAGCATTTTCTTTTGATACTTAGGTAGTCGGAGGCCTTTGTTACTAATTGTACCCTAGGTATATGGGGTGGGCACCTATATTTTTACACAGACATGATACTAGCTGTAATATTTTAGACCAGTTATCCTCAACCTATAGTGCTGAAATTTGGCATACTTATGTAAGTTCAATGACAATGCATTGTCATAGTACTATCGAGCTGGTCTGATGATAGAGACTGAAGGTAGGAACTTCTAAACGAAACGACTTAACCACGTCAAACTTGGTTCGTTGGATTTGTCTTTCCAAGCACTTTGGTCTTAGATGATATGAAAACTATAAATAAAATATTTGTTTAAAAGAATTTCATATACTCATCGATCAAGGTATACACCAGGATATGATAGAAACTGTACTATTATACAAATACTATTATGTAATGTTATAAAATGTACTATTACTACTATTATAAACTTAAGTACTATTATAAAAATAAGTTTTTATAGATCAAACATACTGTTAAGGTTGGAAGTTTCGAAATTGGTCATTCATAGATTTATTTGAATATCAATAGGCACATAATTTACCATTTATCGATGTCTAAATTTGGCTTCGTGACCTTTTGGGACTACTATTTACAAGTATGTCTTTGTTCTGG
Organism: Eupithecia insigniata; assembly: GCA_947859395.1. Lineage (NCBI taxonomy): Eukaryota > Metazoa > Arthropoda > Insecta > Lepidoptera > Geometridae > Eupithecia > Eupithecia insigniata. The sequence continues at coordinate 12,580,987 of OX402001.1, forward strand.
GTCCTTGGTATGGGCACAGATTTTATAATACTATGCATGGGTATAGTTTTCTTCCTTGGTATAGTTTACAAAAACTTTTTCGTTTTCGTTTACTTCCCATACAATTGGCGTCTTGAAGCGGCCTAAACTGAGCAATTCCATTTCTTAAATAGATAGATAGAAAACTCTTTATTATACCACACAAGACACAAAATACAATACAGAAGGAAATGTTGACAATCAATGAAGTACAAAGGGCGGCCTTATCGCTTTGAGCGAACTTTTCCAGGCAACCTTGGGATGGACTAGACATTAGACAACAATATGGATGGTGGCGTTAGAGTAACGGAAATAAATACAATAATAAATTATACATATACCTATTATACATTACGTTTGTTGTGATGTATTTAAATAAATAAATACTGTAGTTATCATCATCATCATATCAATCCATACACGTCCACTGCTGGACATAGGCCTCCCCCATACGACGCCACAAATAGCGGTCCTGAGCCGCCTCCATCCAACGACTCCCTGCGACCGCTACAATGTCGACGGTCCATCGAGTGGATGGTCTCCCATGTAGGGGGGGATTTGCCATAATCACCACGCTTGGCAGGCGGATTGGTGACCGCAGTGTTGGTGTTGAAAAATACTCAGAAGGAAGCTGCTGCCCTTCCTCTGGTAGGTTCCGTTAGTCGGCTCTTACGTCATCCACGGGTTGACTCGGAGGGGTCGATATTCGTAAGCCGCGGGCCCACGGCCAACTGTAGGTATAATACCTACTAATCATAAACTTACATACCTACACATAAAAAATAAAGTACACAGTAAAAATACGAAACAATTTAAACATGTTTCGTAGTATGACAGGAATCCAATAGTTTCTTACGAACTCGATTATAGTTTTCAAATGATTTTAAGTGATAAAGGTAGATTCGGCACTAACAACAGCAGGTTTTCATCAGGTTTTCACGAAGGTGGAGGAGATCGTGGAGTATGTGGAGAGGAAGACCAACACCTTGATAAGGGTCGATCGGTTGGAGTCGCGTCATAATGATTTTAAATCATTTGTGATGCCTATTCCAATAAGAATATTCGACCTTGACTAATGAAGAATTCTGGCCGCTGCTTTTCCGGCGATTTCGCGGAATATTGCATGTCACACGTCGCCGACAATACATGGTAGTAAATAAGTTTATTTTATGTATGTTAGAACAAGTCTATATAATGTTATATGGGCCGTAGTTTTTAAGTATTTTATACTAGACTACCTGTGTTGCCTGAAATAAATGATTTATATAAAAACTTTAACCGTTTTATATTGTATTTTACAAACTCGTACTAGCTATTCTGCTATTATTCACAATATCCCACGTGGTTACAACTTAGAGCCCCTTTGTTCGACAACTTTTATGAGTCGTAAGTAAAGCTAGTGTAGGCACTATTTGTCGCAAAACTTTACTGCAGATATAACTTTGAGCACGGCTCTTTGTTTCTGTGAAGGATTAAACCCATATTTTATGTATGTAGTATGTAGGTATTATATTACTCCTACGAATAATAATGGAGTGATAAAGTTCATGTTGCTTACTTGTCTGCTTTGAGGACGAAGAATTTTATAAACATTGCCCATCAGTGGGTCATTTTGAGTTAATTACTACGTAGTATAAAACAAAGTCGCTTTACGCTTTCTGTCTGTTTGTCCCTATGTATACTTAGACCTTTAAAACTACGCAACAGATTTGATGCGTTTTTTTTTAAATAGATAGAGTGATTCAAGATGACATTTTATATTTATAATTTGGTATCAGTATTGTACCCGTGCGAAGCCGGAGCGGATCGCTTGTAAATAATAATTAAATAATGCTGGACAATCTTAGCATCATCTAGCCCCAAGCTAAGCAGACCTTGTGTTATGGGTACTAGATGGTTACACTACACTTAATAGAATACCTACATTGGATACATAGTTTTTTTTATTATTCATAGAAAATACCCAGAAAATCTGGAACAAATATTTGTCCCAAGGTGGGTATCGAACCCGCAACCTAGTAAACCTAGGAAATAAAATGATCACTTTGATCTTTTGTACACTTTATTTTTTTTTAATGTAAAGAAGCGTATAGAAATCCTTTACCTTGTTAGGTTCTTAGTCAAAATATTATAGTGTACAAAAGTACAAATTAAATTGAGGAATTACGAAAATAAAATTATAATAACAATGTAATATAGAAACGTAGGTAGTATAATTTACCAAAGTAACCTAAATCTGACTGAATAGAGTACAGATAACGCTAGCTTCTCATGAAAAATGTTGCCAGTTTTTTGAACTACTGCTTCCTTAGTGCTCATATACACGAGCGACAAAGTGCCAACGGCAGAGGTAACTGTAGCCGTCGACAATTCACGCCAGCCATCGAATGTCGACGGCTGCGGTCTACGCGTCGACGACTGCCGTCGAAACCGGTCGGTGGCAGCCGTCGACTATCATCGACAGCAGCCGTCCACGCGTCGACGGCTACAGTTACCTCTGCCGTTGGCAATTTGCCGCTCGTGTACATGAGCACTTAGATTCTTATTTCTCGAAGTGAATGGTTATTCTGATAAGATACCTGTGGTTATTTCGATGTGTATCTCTTCCAGTAAGAGGGTTTGCAAATATTATGAGTTTACCTTTTTCTTGGAAAATACTCGATACTCTGACAACTCAATCAAAAGGCGGAAATTGTGTGTTATTGTATATCGCAAGATGTTTACCACAAACATCGTATCCTACGAGAGTCCAACTAGAAACTTTCTGTTTTATAATTATATCTTTGTAGCTACTGAAAAATAAATGATTTTGCCAATGTCGCACACCGTATTACATATGTATGCCATTCGCTGCCCAGGCTCAGCGTTTATACCCGAAGAGGTACGCCGCAACGGGTACTTGAACACGGTCAATCTGGGCATATGCGACTTGGGCACTGAAATTGTTAAGGCAACGTCATGCGTAAAAGCAGCACTGCCTATAGTGCCGCATTATTTCTTTATTCAATCTCTTCGGTTGTGTATTCGTCTACGTATACGTCAGGTAGGTACATGTAAGTTTTTTTATTCAAATAAATTTATTTATTGAGAAGATATCTCTTTATGTCTACGCTGCCCGTGGCTCCGTAGCACTCCTGTAGCACGTAGCATACCTGTAGCACCGTAGCACTCCTGTAGCTCCGTAGCTCTCCCGTAACTACGTAGCACTCCCGTAGCTTCGTAGCACTTCCCTTGTTCGTAGCACTCGCGTAGCTGCGTAGCTCTCCCGTAATTGCGTAGCACTTTCCTTGCTCGTAGCACTTCCGTAGCTCCGTAGCACTACCGTAGCTACGTAGTACTCCCGCAGCTACATGTGTTGATGCTATTCACAAACACACACATTCGTGATATATTTGCGGCATGAAAAACTGCAGAATAGCGTGAATGAATAAAAACTATAAAGTCTATTTTAATTTTATCCATCACGGGTCCGAGTTGTTTTTGTTTCTATTCGATTTTCCACCGACTATTTGATACTAGATTCAGCCCGCAGCCTTACACTCTTATTTTCGTTTTTTATTTTGTATATTATTATCTAACTTTGGTTTTGTTCTTGTCTAAGTGCTTATTTTGTAAGCCTAAAGAAATAAAGAAGTAGTATTGGAGATTCTAGGGAACAAAATAAAATATACATTTCACAAACTTTCGGCTTTGTAATATTAAAAGGATAGGATAAAGCTTTGTAGAATAAACGTATGCCTTTTCATTGGCAAATATTTAAAACAACGGAATTCTTATAAACCCTTTCCAACTGTTTATCTTCCGGCAAATTATAAACCTACTAAAGCTAAAGCTCTGTATTTGATTACAATTACAAATACATAATCAGAGAGCTTTATTATTATTTTTTATTTATTTTCAACCCTCATTCAACTGAGTCGTACATACCGTACATCATGATCGCGGAATTACTTCAAAATAGGCCACTCGAAACGTTATAAGGTAAATAAACGGAAAATGCGGTGGTGTATTTATAATAGGCTCTGCTTCCGAAAGCTTGCAAAATAAAATAACTGATTCCTACAATTTTTGGTGAGTTTTTAGTAGGACCGGGAGTGGTAGCAGGTTTTTGAAACTATTTAATGGAGGGGATGGGAGGGGAGGTGTGTTTAGCAGTGGACGTATACGGGCTGATAATGATGATGAATCAATATAGCCATGGTGATCGCGGGTTTATCAAAACTCAGAATACAGAGTGTTTTATTTCCTTTACACCTTACAGAACTCTTCGTCAATCGAGCAATTCTTGTATATATATATATATATATATATATATATATAATCTGAATCTCGGAAAAGGCTACAACGATTTTGATGAAATTTAGTATACAGGGGTTTTAAGTGGCGATAAATCAATCTAGCTAGGATTCATTTTTAGAAAATGTAGTTTTATTCGTTTTTCCTTAATCAGTTTTATCGATAGGACACTCCCGTAGACATGATTTCAACGGTACAAAGCCTTTATGTATCATGTATGACAGTTTTTTAATTTACGTTTGACGTTACAATGAACACACACAGGAAGGAGGTTGTCAGGTAAGATCCGAGGCCTCGGAACAATAGAGTCCGAGGCTAAGATAGATGAACCCATAGACATAAAGTCCATTATTTTTGTTCGTTGATAAAAAGCCGTGACATAAACTGAAAAATATGACTCTTTCTGACATCTATTGACGAATAATATTACTATTATTTTTTAAATTGGGAGCAACTAACTGCTCTAACGACTCAACAACACTAAAGCTACTCCAGCAGGTGGCGTTGTTAAGCAACACTAAGCCAATGAGTGTTTGGTTTGAGGTTAGACCAAGAAAAACAATTGTTTATTCATATTATTTGTCTTTTTAACTCACGTGTTAAATATAATTTCTAAAAAACACAATATACCTACCAAAAACAAAAATACCGAGCATAGCTCGGTCAACCAGGTACTTAAAATTACATAAGTAAAAACTGTGAAATAAAGTGATCACTTTGTTTTTTTTTTCACTTCAATCTTTTTAAGGTAAAGTGAAGAAGCGAAAAGGAACCTTTAACTTGTTAGATTGTTAGTTTTCGAGTTGGAGCAATCCTCGGCCCCAAGCTTTTTTATCCTCTAGCTAGATAATCTGTTATTTTGTAGAAAGCCTTTTTACATTTTTGTCAATTTGTTTGAATTTATTAATTGATTGTTTTTGTAACTCACTTGGAGTTTTGTTGTAGAATCAGAATCAGAATCAATAACTTTATTTCTTTAGGCTTACAAAATAAGCACTTAGACAAGTCCAATTTTATACTATAACAATTATTATCAAATAAGAAATAAGGTGTTATTGATATTCTCTTCACTTCAATTTTTTGTCCACTAGTGGAAGAAGTGAAGAAGAAACCACTAGCACATTATAATATCACTTATGTGTCTAATACATGTTTATTTTGCCTATCTAAATCTAAATTTAATGCAATTTAGATACATGTCAATATTTCTATAGCGCTAAACAGAACATTGAATTTCTTACATACTACTGACAGTGCGGAACGGAGCGACATCTGGCCAAGCATTAACATCCTTGATGTAATCATCTGTGGAGTAAAAGGCCTTCCTGATAAGATTTTGTTTCATGTACTGTTTAAATTTACGAATAGGGAGTTCAGTTGCTTCAGATGGAAGCTTATTATAGAAGCGCACGCAATTGCCCATAAATGATTTCCCTACTTTTCGTAATCTATATGCTGGGATGTGTAATTTGTTCTTGTTTCTTGTATTTCTATTGTGAACATCACACTTTTTCAAAAAGCTATCTCTATTTTTGTGCGTATACATTAGATTTTCATAGATATATTGCGATATTACTGTCAAATTTATTTCTTTAAATAATTCCCTCAAAGAGTCGCGTAGCTTTAATTTATAAATACTCGCGTACAGCCCTTTTTTGAAGAACAAGGATAGTCTGGATGTCAGCTGCCTTTCCCCAAAGCAAAATACCATAGAACATAATCCTATGAAAGTAACTGAAATAGTAGAAGCGTAAACATTGCCCTTTTAAAGATAAATTAATCTTGTGTAGCCTAGTTATGGGCACAGCGAGTTTATTATGATGATGGATGGATATGTAGCTATTAAAAGACTACTAACTATGCCACTCCACGAGTTATTCCTAACGTCTCGCATGAGACGTGTTCAGTCGCAACGTCTCACGAAACGTTTTCCCAATGTCTCACGAAAACGCACCTATAACGCGCTTGAAGCGCGTTGGGCGCGCGCAGCCGTGGCGCGGCCTGCACCGCCGGGTGGTGAAGCTCCCCACGGAGCACGCGCAACATGTATTTCACCAGCGCCACGTCTCTCCGCACCGATAGCCTGCACTAGGTAACGTCTCACGTGAGTCGTTAGGAATACTTTTCGTAAGACGTTGCGACTGAGCACGTCTCACGCGAGACTTTGGGAATAACCCCACTCCACCCACTCAGCTCAGTCAATCGGGCCCGTAGGGAACTTTCGGTCAATACTCAGCCTCGATAAACTTAGAACACTTATAAATTTTCTTTTTACTCCGCCCAGAAGTTCAAACGCTTTACCTACTAGTACATACAGGATGGTTTTTTGAGATGGGAGTGTATGGCCAAATCTGATATTATGAGAAAAGGAAGAAAGTCGTCTAAGAAGCCGTTACCTCAATTTAAAACTAGAGATAGCTTTTTGAATAACTGTGATGTTCAGAATATAAATACAATAAACAAGAAAAAAACACATTCCTGCATATAGATTACGAAAGGTAGGGAAATCATTTATGGGCTATTACGTGCGATTCTATAATAAGCTTCCATCGGACGCTGAACTCCCTATTCGTAAATTTAAACAGGACATTAAACAAAATCCTATCAGGAAGGCCTTTTACTCCATAGATGATTACATCAATGATTTTAATGCTTGGCCATATGTCGCTCCGTTCCGTTGCACCAACGGATTCTGTTGCTGATGAGCAACCTTTGTAAACGAATGTATACCTTAAATACAAAGGAATTGGCATAGTTTTACAATTTAATAATACTCCTTCTATAAAGCGTCGAAGTGAACATTTATTAAAAAAATCAAACAGACATCCTGTATACCCTTGAAAACTGGCCAGGGCCAGGGCCAGGGTATTATTCAGCTTGTTTCCTTGTTAAATTAATAATTATGTATTAAATTACTTCCTCGTAATAGTTTATGCTACGGACCCGCCCTACCACCGGGCCTATCCCTGGGGCGGGAACAAAACCATAGACCATAGTGCTGTCTTAGTATCATTTTCTACTACATAGGCACTCCAAATCCTATTGTATTATTTTGTGTACTGTATATATCCTGAGACGCAGATGTGACTGGATGCTCTATGACCAGGCGAAATGAAATGAAAAAAAAATTGGCAAGACACAAGACATACTTGAATAGGAAACACTAATCTAGGAATTTACTCAACTGATGACTCTAATTGACTTCTGTGTTATTGGCACACATGAGATAACCTGCGGAATGCAGATGATCGATGATGTTCGAATCATCATATTGTTGACGAATCGTTGCCTAAATCGTTAGGCCTTGTTACCAATTAGAACTGTTTGACGGGGTGACGAATAAAAACAATAACTACAAAACAAAGACGTGACCGATTAGAACTAAATTTACATTTGACTAATTGAAACAAACTTTAATGCTCATTGAGTTGTGACCAATTAGAAACATTTTGGAGTGAAGAATTGTTGCCTAACTCGTTGTAAGCACCCAAGGTGGTCAAAATATCTTAGTAGGAGTACCTAGTAGTCGTTTGGGGGAGGCGTATGTTCAGCAATGGACATATAAGGGTTGATGATGATGATGTACTTCCTCTTATGCCTAGTTAGCTACCCATTAAGGGTGGAATAGAACTCGTGTTCCGGCTATAGCTTAGCCAGTCACGTAAGAACTGCCAGGATATTGCACTAAAATGGACGATAAAGTGGCCAAACGGTCGACATCTCCACGGGATTCCAAGCATTAAGACATTTAGGATTGAATACCACAGGGATTGTGGTACGGCTGAAATGCTCATAAAGTCTAAGCTGTAGTTTGGGTTTTCAGATGTGCTTATTACGTATAGGTTTAGGTTTAAGCGAGTTCAATAATCACATGTTTCACTCACAGAGACAACTGAACTGATCAACCCGACTCCCGTCCTCGCTTTTTCACTTTTTAGATAGGTAGATAGATAAATAACGCACTGTTGTACCACACAACAAAAAATACAATACAGAAGGAATGGTGACAATCAATGAATTTCAGCCACAATCGATCAGTAGTTTTGACGATTTCTTCGGTAGTGAGCGATTAGGTACTTTAAGCCGCGCGCCAGCGATTAAGAAATCTGCTTGTCCGATTAAAATACTTTACATAAGATGGATATAAGATATAATATTCTGTTTATTTCCTTTGTGTTCTTATTTCTAATGCATGGAAAAATATAACTCTGTCATACCTATATGGCACGGCAATAAAGATTTCTGTTCTCCGCTTATTGTATGCATTCCTTAGAGACCTGCAGCGTCACTTCCCTCACCTACCGTTGTGTTTCATCCGGACACAAGAAGCAAACAGAAATAATACGATGATATAATATTAAAGCGAGAAACATCACCAGACACATGCGTGCGTGCGCAATTTACCTCCTCCTATAAGAAATTCTAAATCAATTTATTCTTAAAATCTTGAAGAAAAAACTACTTTTACAATCACAATAGATTCTACCCATAGAGTAAAAACTCGCATGATTCTACTGGATTCTACCATACTACCAATGGACGTTCTGAGCGTCAATTTTGTCTATGATAGCGTCATATCAATGAAAGCTTTGCAATGCGACCTTTAAAAAAAAAAGTGGTTGCCATAGAGTGAGATAGATGGCGCTGTATGAAACTCAAGTATTAAAAATCTACCAAAAACGGTGGAAACAGAAAATAATTTCATTGTTTATTTTATGACACTTGACATTGACACATGACTTTTGTGCAGCGTCATCTAGCGTCAAAATAAAAAGCGTGTTTTTTTTTATTGCATTGAAAATCCATATTTATTCAATACCATGAAATGTACCAGTCATTATGGTGTCTTTTGTTTAAAATTTTGTACAAATAGGTACAAAAATTATGTGTGTACCTTACACTTACTATTTCAATAACTTAGTATGTACATACCTAGGATAGATTACAATTTTCTTTCATTTTCGTTTCGTCTTGTAAATTTTTAAATTTTTGTAAACTTGTCTTTGTTTTACGCGCCTGTTAACGCGCTGATGCTGCTGCGCCCTCTGGGTGTCGTATAAAACGCGCGCACAGTAGCGTCATCGTTATGTCAGTCACATATACTAAAGGCCACCGGACCGTGTGTGCGGGAATATAATTGTGCAGGTTTCTGAACCTGTGCGGTGCGGAAGGACGACGGTGCGTCGGCCGACATCTCGCATGTGTACCGACCGGCCCTATGAAACTTGCGTCGATCTTTCTCGCCGTGCTCTCGCTTTTCATAGAAATGCAAAGCCTTAGGCAGAAACGGTTTTATTTTAAAGGCATGAACTCACCGACGACGTACATGTGCGTGTGGACCTGTGCCGTGTGGAAGGACGGCGCGTCGGCCGACACCTCGCACGTGTACCGGCCCTCCGCGACCTGCGTCGCCGCTTCAATCACCAGCTTTTGTGCCGTGCTTTCGCTTTTCTGGAAACAAACACGTTGTCTTAATTCATAATAATTTATGGAGTCTATAGAATGGAAAGGTCTTATTCACTAGGAACCAAGCTTTGTACGGTCGGGCAGATTGGTCAATCTGACCATGTTATTGTAAGTTCTCTCATAGTTTCTCTCTACTGTCAGATATTTTCTGTCTCTTCAATTTCGTTATCATCATCATCATTATCCTATATTAGTCCACTGCTGGACATAGGCCTCCCCTAATGAGTTCCATATCACTATATCCTCAGCTTGCCGCATCCTGCATGTGTCTGCAGTCTTTTGTAGGTTGTCATCCCACCTGGCTGAAGGGAGTCGTACTCTCTTACGAGGTAAAAGTATTGTAGGGCGTCCATGTATGCATTAACTGCATGTAATTACACAAATTTCCCGGTTTCTGTATTTTTTTTTACTTATGTTATGAGACCTTGCGTTTTGTCAAATTTAATGATTCTAGGTCAACGGGACCCTACGCTACGAGTCTTAATGCCTTGCGAGAATAAAAAATATTGGAAAATACGATAAACGCAAAGTGACATTGTGATTTTCGGATTGTCCCCTTTGCTTGTGCTAAACATAGCTTCTTCCTATATTCCATAATTTTAGGTTAATGGAAAGTACCCTACAAGTTTTGTGTGCGTGTGATTCTTTTGGAAATGTTAAAAGATGCGGACAAAAACGGCTGTAACTTTTGATTACTTACCTTTGATTACCCTACTCAGGAGTTTGATTTTTCATCGGTCCAAAATGTTACAAGCTTGCGTATTGTATGTTAATTTAAATTTTATAGCTCCAAGTGTGCCTGTAAAAAGTAGTCTTGACAATCGGACAGACAGTCAGACATACGGTCAACGAAGTGATCCTATCTCCTCTTGAAGTACGGAACCATCAAAACTAAATAATATGGCGTGTTTTAAAAAAATGATAAACCGACTTCAAGTTCCCTTACTTTTAAACTTATTTAAGTTTTGCGGGATAAATACTAATCCCCAGGGGATAACATTTTTATGGAACTCCCTCGGCATCACTTTCTTTACAATAGTGAAAGAATTTTCAAAATTTGTCCATAATTGGCGGAGATATCGCGTAACATACATACAAAAAAAAAACACCATACAGACGAATTGAGAACCTTCCTCCTTTTGAAGTCCGTTTAAAAAAACTCAAAACTAAAAGTGATTTATTTCCTTTAGACCTTACAGGACACGGAGTTGAACACGTCACAAAATGTTTCAGTGTCATCGAATCTTGCTTAGACTACAATAAGATTCGCTTGACTCGCTTACAAAATTCTAACATAATCGGATGACAAGCACTGCTAAAGGAGATTGGCTATTTTGTAAGGGAAGTTGAATCCCTGTGAAAAAACGTTGTGTCACGATGATTTTTCACGGAGAAGATTATTACGTGGCTTGGACATGTGACTTGATGTTTGCGCAAATATATCAACTCGAAATGGATCATTATGTAACAAATCTTGCCTCTACGGAGTCTGTTTATTCTCTTCAGTTTAGTTGAGCAGAAATTTTGTGCATGCTATGGCTTCCCGTAAATATGGAAACACATAGTTTTTTTCTAAGATCCTGCAGTGTATTTTATGCGGTTGGCCTTAATGTTGTTTTCATGAAGAATTGTAAGATTCACATTTTAATAAAATAAATTGATATCGCCTAACAAAACTCGCTCAGAGTCTTGTATGAACTGTATGTGTTTATAAATGTTGTAACGGGACCGTGACAATAATAAAAATAAATGCTTGACTATACACACAAAATGATCTAGCCGGGTTTTAGTTTTTATCTATATTTTTGCCGAATAAACCTTATTAAAGTTTGAGTCATCGTTTTTGGAACGAACAAAGGTCTTTGCAACGATACCCTTAACGAGCATATTTAATAACATTGGAATTTCCGACCCTAACTTAGTTATCTTTTTAGACCATACTGGTGGTTACATAATTAAAGACATTGGAAGCATATTGAAATAACTAAGCTATTCCTCTGTATATATTTTATCAGACTGCCATTGTAACTTGCTGCACAATTAATTTTTATTGGTGTTGTTATTGTGTAATGTGAAAACAAAACGTTTACACCAAAACTTGCCTTTTGTTCGGTAAAACTTAAATGTAAGCAGTGTAAATAAAAAATAAGATTAGTAAGATCTGGCCATATAATTACAGACACTTCATTTCGGAACAAGAAATTATAAAAAAATTAGTTACCATTGCAATTATCTTAGTATGTAAGATTTCTAACACATTTTTATAAAGCATTTCGATGCGTAACAATACTTGGTCGCATGTCCTTTTGCAGCAATAACAGCACGACATCTCTTGGCCATGGAAGCTATCAATTTTGTATAAGCTTGTACCGGAATTTGTTCCCGCGCTTCTGTAAAAGCTGTGTAAAGTTGATCGATGTTTGATGTACGCTTTGGCGCCACTGTCTTCTTCACCTGGTACCACAAGTTTTCGATTGATTTAAATCCGGACTGTACGGGGGCCAATCAAAACCTTTAACAAACTAGTTCCTTAATCCGTTTATCCACATTGCCTTTTATCTTCCTAACAGGTCCGACACCAAGTCCTGAAAAACAGCCCCACTTTTTGATATTTCCCCCTCCATGTTTCACTACTTTCTTGGTGTACTTCAGATCCATTTCTTTGTTCGGGGAGCGTCTTACATATTGTTTTCCGTCAGAATTAAACATATTAATTTTTAATTCATGCGAAAAAGCAAATTTTTCCACTCTTGTTCAGTCCAGTGTTCATATTTTTTAGCAAACGCTAACCTTGCCTTAACATTTTGTTTTTCAAAAGTGCCACCTTCCGAGACACTCTTCCGTACAAGTTTGTCGCACATAATCTCCGTCTAATTGTCCTTGCGGACACACCCGTCGACGCTCCTGCCCGATATAATTTCCGAGCGTATCTGTTCTGATCCTTTGAACGGTTCCTTTTTTGCCAACAACACCATCTTAGAGTCTTCCCGCCGTGTAGATTTTCTAGGTCTCGGTTTTCTGGGTAAGTTTTCAATCGTATTGAACTTAGTTAAAGTAAAAGTAAAGTAAAAGTAAAGTAAAAGTAAAGTAAAAGTAAAGTAAAAGTAAAGTAAAAGTAAAGTAAAAGTAAAAGTAAAGTAAAAGTAAAGTAAAAGTAAAGTAAAAGTAAAGTAAAAGTACAGTAAAGTAAAGTAAAGTAAAGTAAAGTAAAAGTAAAGTAAAAGTAAAGTAAAAGTAAAGTAAAAGTAAAGTAAAAGTAAAGTAAAAGTTATTTATTTGCAAAACACATGTAAAAAAAGATGACAAATAATTTTTTTGATCCAACATGTTTGACCAATATACATACATTGGTGTGCAAAAGAATTAGAGAGTATGGCATGCATGTCTAAATTTAATTAATTGTACATAACATTAGGAAATTAACAAGATTATTAATTTTAAATTTGAATTTAGTATACGTAGCATAATGAAAAACCGAATGTAGTTTTATTTTCTTTCATAAATTCAGAACACATCGTTAACTGTAATGATAGTTTATGATTGAAAATAAATACTAAACTGTCTTTAATTAGCTGGCCAGCTACAGGTACGTTTAAAAAGTTTGTATTAGATTCGAATAGTGAGCAGAGTCTAAACTACTAAGCAATACAACTTTTTTGTCCCCCATTTTAAGAATACAACGTCATTTATGATTTAGTAACAATTACATTAAATTTTATACCTACTTTGGCTAATGGTAGTGCTAAAATCAAGTTTATTGTGATCAATTAGGGGGTGTCTCTAATTATGTGTCCACCACTGTATATATGACGTCACATAGCCTATAATCATCGAGGTATCGAGACGAACCTTTATATAACTTATTTGTTGTAATCGGACATATAATTTCAGCGCAACGTGGGCACATTTAAATGGGCTACATAATACATTATGTACATACATATGTACATACATATGTACATAGGGTGCCAACCCCATAATCCTACAATGGTATTCATGGAAAAATACTTCATAAACTGTCCTAACTGTCAGCCGTGGGGCCGCGGCGTACGAATATCGACCCCTCCAACTCAACCCGTGGATGTCGTAAGAGCCGACTAAGGGAACCTACCAGAGGAAAGGCAGCAGCTTCCTTCTGAGTATTTTTCAATATCAACACTGCGATCACCAATCCACTTGCCAAGCGTGGTGATTATGGCAAACCGGGGGGGCGCATATGGGAGACTCGATGAACCGACGAGATTGTAGCGTTCGCAGGGAGGCGATGGATGGATGCGGCTCAGGACCGCTATTTGTGGCGTCCTCCATATGGAGGAGGCCTATGTCCAGCAGTGGACGTGTATGCTGATATGATGATGAAACTGTCCTAAGTAAATTTCTATAAGTAATCATCACTTGGCTAAACGTTTCCTAACTTGTTAGTTTCGAAACTTCTCATTTGAGGAACGGAGCAACTGCAATTAAGTTTAAATTGTACGATAGTACCTACCAGAGTCCTTAGTATGGGTTATGCATAGTTTACGAAAACTATATCCTTTATTTCCCATAGATTTAGCGCCTTGCAGTGCCCTACCGATTAGACGCAACTACTTTTCGTAGTATAACAGCGATTCAATAAATAAATAATACTGGACAATTCACGCAGCATTCAATAGTTTCATTCAAACTCCTTTTGCATTGTTTCGTGGCCTTTGCCGCAATTTTGCCAATCAAAGGTGGTTTATGACTGATTTTGTGTGATTCGTTGTATTTTAACAGTTCAACGTTGACAATTTTATCAGGTCTGCAGTACTAAACGAAAACGTTTTTGGTTTCATCATCATCATCAGCCTTTATACGTCCACTGCTGGACGTAGGCCTCCCCTAAACGACGCCACAAATAGCGGTCCTGAGCCGCCTCCATTCAACGTCCCTGCGACCGCTACAATGTCATCGGTCCATCGAGTGAGAGGTCTTCCCACACTACGTTTTGCATTGCATCGCCAATCGAGAACCTTTAATCCCCAACGCTCATCGCATCTACGAGCTATATGGCCTGCTTATCACCACTTCAGCCTGCGATTTCGTTTTAATATTGTGCAAACTCGTACTAGCTACTCAAAACTGCCTCTGACTCGTAAACCTACCCATGACATTTTAACACGATCGTGCCTCGTAAAGTAAAACGACCACTAGTTAATATTGACGGTACCAACGCGCGGTAATGAAGCGATGTTTTGACGTCACGATAAAATTTAAGCATCCCGCATGGATGTTACAGGGTTGAAGTCAGACATAGTTTACAATGCTTCCATACGATAAAATAAAATGCGAGGACACATAAATGGTAATAAGTTATTTTGTAAGTTTATTTTAAAAGTGTGTTAAACTGTTTGTTCTGTAACTAAAACAAAATACGTAAATAAATACTAATATTGATGTATGTGCCTATAACCTTAGCGAGCAAAATTTTTATTATGAAACGATGTAAGGATATTTTTTTAATATTTCTATCCCTCGGGAAATGATTAATGATATAAAAATTCACCTATTGAATCAGAATCAGAATCAATAACTTTATTTCTTTAGGCTTACAAAATAAGCACTTAGACAAGTAAAATTTTATACTATAAACATAGTTATTATTATGAAATAAGAAATAAGGTGTTATTGATATTCTCTTCACTTAAATTTTTTGTCCACTTGTGGAAGAAGTGAAAATACAATTTTTCACTTCTTCCACAAGTGGACAAAAAACTAGTACTGTATTTGGAAAGGAAATAGTTTGTATCCTGAAGAAGGATATGACTGTCTTAATGAATCATGAAGGGATAGAAATCAAGGATGCGAGTTTATCAGTGTGCCTTCGGCTATGGCCAGAAGCGTGTCAAACACACAATATTTTGTCACTAACCCTTGAATATTTTTGAGAGTATAAAATCTCCCTCAAGGATCACCCTCACGACACACCAAAGTAAAAGAAAAGTAAAATAAAAAAGTTTTTTGTCGCTGTAGACTAGGCCATGGACAAGTAATTTATATTACATCCGGAAGCATGCATTTAGGAAGAAGTACTATTTCGTACCGTGAAGAGCTGAAATTGTCAACGACACCGTCGTTATTAAATACATAGTTGCTAGAAACGTTTAATTTGACGTTTCACGACGTTACATTGTTACTTTTCACATTTATTCTGATTCATCATCACCAGCCCGTACACGTCCACTGCTGAACATAGGCTTCCCCCCTACGACGCCACGAATAGCGGTCCTGAGCCGCCTCCATGCGACCGCTACAATGTCGTGACCACCTCCATAACATCATTACTTTAAGCTATGGGTAGGATATTAAAAACATAGGTACTGATATTTTTTATAGTAATCTATTTTTTGGATTTTCATACTAATCCTAGCCAAACTAAACGCTGGCTGCTAAACCAAACGCTAAACTAAACCACTGACTAGTGCACACAGACGTTTAGTTTTATTAGATTTTCTAAATATCTCAAACGATTATTTTATATGCATAGAAAATTCTGTTGCACTGAAAATGGTATACCTCGATCTTATCCTAAAGTTTGTGAATGTGAGTTTTATTTTCAACCGACTTTAAAAGGTGGAGCTTCTCAATTCGTCACTATGTTTATTTATTGTATTTATGTTACGCGATATCTCCGCCAATTATGGACCGATTTTGAAAATTCTTTTACTATTGTATAGAAAATGATCCCGAAGAGGTCCCATAAAATTAATAATTTATCCCTAGGGGATTTATCCCGCAAAACTTAAAATAAGTGTAAAAGTAAGGGAACTTGAAGTCGGTTTATCGTTTTTTAAAACACACCATATTATGTTACTTTAGAACTCCAAAACTACTGAACAGATCAAAATGAAATTTGGCATACATTTAGAACATAGCCTAACTAGCTGGCTAGTAGGTAATATTGGTAATTGGTAAGCTAAAGTTCATTCACCACAAATCCTATTATATCTTACTATAATTATAAATGTCAAAGTTTGTAAGGATGGATGTATGGATATTTGTTACTCTTTCACGCAAAAACTACTGAACCGATAAGGCTGAAATTTGGTATGGGTATAGTTTGGGACCTGGAATAACATATACCTAGGCTATTTTTTATCCCGATAAAACGCGGACGATGGCGCGGGCAGCAGCTAGTACTTGTATAAATTACAAGGAAGCCTTGCCTCTGGTAGGTTCCCCTTATTAGGCGACTCTTACGACATCCACGAGTCAAGATCATCCGATCTCCATCACCTTAAACCCAAACACCAGTTACTAAGCACCTTGGGTCAATAGAGAAAAGGTATTTTGAATAACGATAATGGCTCCGCATTCTTCGAGCAGCCTATAAAAGGTGAAACAACAAGAGCGCGGTACGCACTACTTGACTAGCTTAGCAACATATCGTAAGTCTTTCGTTTAAACTCTGAAATTGTAACTAACCTAAAAATAAAAGTTATTTTTTGAAAGTATTATCAATTCCAATTCACTTCTTGTCTACCCTAAGGTTGCCTGGAAGAGATAGCGATAAGGCCGGTCAGATTAAGGGAGAAAACTAGAATCGAAAAAAATCTATTCCAGTTTCCCCCATTCAACTACGAGTAGATTAATTTGTTAGTCAGATACAGAGTTGGTTAAAGCTTTATAGGTTACTATACTAACAAGCTTAAATAAACATCGCTATTTCTACAAAGCGATTAATTTAAATTGTAAATTTGGATAAATATAGGCACCTACCAGTTTCTGCTTTGATACCGCCTGTTGCTACATATATTTTTTAGAAGCTCATTAAGAATTGACAACTTAACTTCATCATATCAGCCCGTACACATTCACTGCTGGACAAAGGCCTCCCCCATACGACGCCACAAATAGCGGTCGTGAGCCGCCTCCATCTATCGACTCCCCGCGACCGTTACGATGTCGTCGGTCCATCGAATGGATAAACAAAAAATACTTTAAAAAAAATATGGGATATATACTTACTCAAACGAAAGTTACAACGAATAGTAAGGATTCACAAAATACACACAAAATCGTTGAATACACATGTCATTGTAATAGTTCAACGTGGCAATGCTGCCAGCACTCTGGACACTCTGCCCTCTGTGACGGCTTAGGTTCCGGTTGCAAACAATCAATAAGATAAGCTCAACTGATCTATGTATATATCAAACGTATCGAAATCTATAGCAAACGATATTTTCTCAATTTCTTTAGGTCTTACTTTAAATCGATCTAATACTATGTTTTTTCTGTTGGTACCTATTAAAATTACTTTTCTCCGAATATCAGTGTGAAAAGCCGTGAGATCCGTCAAATCAACGTCAACTCACATCCAATCAAAATCGTTGGACGTGTTCATCACGTCATGAATTTGAATCTCTATTGGTTGATATGAGCTTGGCTATACCAATTCCATCGGCACCGACACTCGTCACCAGAATATGTTCCAAGGGAGCTTTACGAAGTCATTTACAGACTCAAAAAAAATTCAGGTTGATTGCTCCACAAGTTTTTACTTCGCATTCCACAAAAAATCTAATTATCTTTAAAAATAGCGTCATTTTTTCCATCTCCGGCTTGAACAAACTTGGATTATTAAGGTGATTTCTTACCTGGGTGGTTTGTTCTAGATCTTTTATTTTCTCTGAAGAAGCGGTCTTATTACTTACATAGTAGAATCTTATTTTTTACTTTTTAACATAATCTTTATTCGATCCGATTTTACTCAGACTACTTTTACTATATTTTACACTAGCTGCTGCTCGCGCCTTATATGTACATCCATACATCCATACTCAAAAACTTTGACATTTATAATATTAGTAGGCTATTACTGGCTTATAAAAAATATTTTTAATATATTTTAGCGGTTGACCGCGCCTTCGCCTGCTTTTATCGAGATAAAAAATAGCCTATATTATTCCAGGTTCCAAACTATCATCATCATCATATCACTCAACCTGAAGAAGTCCCTCGTTAAGGGATGAAACGTTGCTGTTCTTCCAACACGAACTAGGTTCGTAGTTAACCCGCTTACATTCATAATGAATCATCATATCAGCCTATACACGTCCACTGCCGGACATATGCCTCCCCCATACGACGCCACAAATAGCGCTTCTGAGCCGCCTCCATCCATCGACTCCTTGCGACCGCAACGATGTCGTCGGTCCATCGAGTGTATGGTCTCCCATGTTGGGTTCAAACTATACCCATACCAAATTTCAGCCCAATCAGTTCGGTAGTTTTTGGCTGAAAGAGGAACAAACATCCATACTCACAAACTTTGACATTTATAATATTACTAGCTGCTGCTAATAGTAGAATATTACTGGCTTATAAAAATTACTGATGATATTAAAACTAAATCGATGACTCAAAATAATAGCGTGCGGAGTCCGACAAACAAGGAATTCTAAGAAAGATCTCGAAATTAAATGAGAAACCTGAACAAGGTTTCTGATAAATGGATTATATTTATATACACACAACCCTCATATTTATAAATCTCTTTTGGTGACATAAATTCAGATTGAGAAAAAATACGACTTTATTAGAGATTTTTATACGTATTTATGGGATAAAAATAAAAGTCGAAGCTAAAGATTATCATCGCCTTGAGTCTTATCTTATACAGGGTTGAAAAAGGGATAAAATCTCAGAAATACCTACGTAAGATATATTATAGTAGACTAGCATCCCGCTCCGGCTTCGCAAGGGTGCAATGCTGATACAAAATTATACATAAAAACCTACCTCTTGAATCACTCTATCTAACAAAACAACCGCATCAAAATCCATTGCGTAGTTTTAAAGATCTAAGCATACATAGGGACAGACAGCGGGAAGCGACTTTGTTTTATATTTATACTATAAAGTGATAAAATCTGAGAAAACTTACTTGCACTTCAATCCCTGGTATCCTGAATACTTTCAATGGAGGCACGTCTTTGGGAGAGTACCTACAAAACTCTCTGTCCCCTCTGTACCACTTCACAGAGTAAAGATCTTGCTGCTCTAAATCATACAGGCACTTTAGTTCCACTTTAGAACCCTTTTCTACGGAATCTGGAACTATCACGTGAACGTCCCGTAAGCATATTGTACCTGAAATAAAGATAGCAAGTTTAGAGATGGAAGGTATGGTGAAAGGGATTTGTATTATAAGGTTCAGTCATGAGCATAAATTGTACGGTATATAGGTACAGGGTGTTTGGTCTTGGAACGGACATAGTTTTTTGGGGAGTTGCGGGGTCATGGGCTACGTTTCTCCATTAGACTCGATGAGCTAATTGTCACGGTTGCTAAGGTATGATTTATTTTTAATCACCTAGAATCTCGCATTTTGAATATGATATCTATTTCATTTGTGGTTGTAATGCAACAAAATTCTTTTAAGACACCGGCTACCAGAAAAATATAGGTAATAACTATATATAACTATAGAAGCTCAGTCAGGTCCAGGGCGAGTGAAGTAAAGAGTATACATTCTATACTAATAATAAAAATAAAAAGCCTTGTATTTCTTCAACCTTAATTACAAAAATACTTGAAAAACACGAACCTACTTATCTAAGGTTTCATAAAACTAGCTTAAGTTGTAGCACTTGGGTATAGTCCTTTTCTCAAGAACCCCTCTGGTCGAAGGTAAAGGCTTTCTCAAGAGATTTCCAGGTGTCTCTATCTTTAGCTATGTTCGGTGATTGTTTGCCAGCCACGTGAATTATTTCATCTGCCCACCGAGCAGTCCATTCTATACAACAGTATTATTTATTCTACGGTTCTCCTTAGCTTGGGACTATATTAATAGATGATGCAGTTTTTTTACTTTCCCTAATTTTTTTTGCATGTCCAAAATACATTTTTATTTTATTCTATTCTATTCTTCTGTGTGAATTGTCCAGTTTCATTTAATCTTCAGACCCTAAGCAAATACATATGAAACGGTACGGCGGTAACCAAGTCTCCAATCATTTGTATCTCAGGCGGATTTACGTCCAGTTCGCTTGAGATATCGTCTAACAAAGATCCTAGTAGCCTACGTAGCGCATTATTACTTATACAGGGTGTAAAAAATCAATGGACCCTGAAGGGACCAAATGTTTATAAAAGATATTTTATCCAGAACATTGGTCCTATCGATTAGTAGAATAATAGCGAGTGTGAATTTTTTGAATTTTTAGCTCGTTCGATTCCCGGGTGAGACAACCGAATTTTAGAAAATCGTTGATTGCAATATTCTATATTTAAATAAAATATGGGAATTGTTCCTTTGTAAAATAATCTATCTTAAGGATTTAAAGTGGCCCTTCCGGGTCCATTGATTTTTACCACCCTGTATATTCTCTGCCTACGTTGTAGTCTAATAATAGGAATTTAATACCTAATATCTAACCCATTATTGAAAACATGCCTTGTTGGTTCTCCAGTAAAGACGTGATAGAGTATTAAGGTCAAGGGGATTGTACATGTACAGCTCCTGTACGATAATTAAATTTAATCATGATAGAACTATAAATAACTATAATAGGCGAGTCAAGTGCCTATTTTATGATATTGGCGCGGTTTTCTATCACAGCACAGCTAGTTGTTCGTACGCTTATCATCATCATCTACTAGCATTTCGTTCCGGCTCTTGATGGGGAACGGAGGGAGGCCTCGAGGCTTTGCCTCTTTGCCCCGGCTTCAACTCACTAGGGGTTGACGATCCATCGCTCCTTGGGTTATCATTATCAGCCTATGTTAGTCCACAGGTGGACAACGGCTCCCCAAATGTCTCGCCTAATGAGCGCCGCACACTGTCTTCAGCTTGCCGCATCCAATATCTTTCTGCAGGCTTTCGCGGTCTGCACTCATAAACACGTTTACTAAAGCAGTTGTTGGTTCTTCGCGAGATATGGCCGGCCCACTGCCATTTAACTCTTATGTATGCTGATCTTCTCTTTGATTTAATTTCTTATCAACGTCACAACGGCATGAGAAAGAACTAGGTAGTTGACATCAGATTTGACCATTGACACATAGAATCTGCTATAATAAGCCGTTTTCCAAAAAATTATACACCCATTTGCCTGAGACCATCTTTCGCGGAAGAATAAAGGAAATGCGCAGGTTGACATGAAGCTCTACCACAAGGTTACCACAAGAGCGTCATGTCAAGATCCCCTGGTTTCAGGCAAACGGGTGTATTCTTTTTGGAAAACGCCTTTTTACAGCTGATGCTACGTATAAATGGTCAAATCTCATGTCAAATACCTAGTTCTTTCTCATGCCGATGTGAGGTTAACAAGAAATTAAATCAAAGAGATGATCAGCATCGAAAAACCATCCACCATCACCTTGCCATCTCCATCTTTTCAGTCTGATTGAACTATTTCTTGACATGTAGATACGCTTCATTATTGTAAACTATAATAGCTGCTGACGGCCCTTCGCCCGCCTTTTATCGCGATAAAAAATTATAGCCTATCTGTTATTCCAGGCCTCAAACTAATGCCATGCCAAATTTCAGACCAATAAGTTCAGCAGTTTTTGCGTGAAATATCCAGTCGTAACAAAACGTCAACTCTTTCATACCGGAACACACGCCATGTCAATTAGAGATTACTCAAAATGTACAAAACGAACCACGCCGAATAGTAAATCTGCGGGGTTGTGAGCGTCAACGTGGTAGGATATGGCCCAACTGATATTGGTTAGGAAAGACAAGAGATCAGTTGTCCCAGGGATGGAAGCACATACCTTGATTGCGGGAGCACCAGATCCAATATCGTTAACACTCGCGGCGCGCGCGCGGCACTGTCAGCTAGGGAAACACTTGGGAGTTCCCCCAGGAGCTGCGGGAAGACAAGTTTCGAACAAGGCCGACGTGGTTCGGCCGAGGCTAGATTGCAACTGTTGGTAGCCATCTTGGATGGCATTATGCGGGTGTTGTGCGTCCCGCTTACTCTTCAGCGGTATTCTATGTGCTAGTAAGGGAAGGCGGATAGGAAGTTGATGTCACAAATACGTTTGATTCTACGCAGATGAATAACGATCATATAGTTGAATATGCGCGCAACCATTCCCCCGGGCTAGAAGGGACCCCTTCTAAACAACGAAATAAAGAATACGATGCGGGTATACCGCTAAAAGCCAAGACGCACGCGGTTGTAATTAAAGATGCGGTTGAAACTAAAGACGCGGTTGCTACTAAAGGTGCGGTTACTACTACAGATGCGGTTGGAACTAGAGACGCGGATACTACTAAGGATGTAAATTGTCACTGAGGACGCGGTTGCTACTAACAATGTGGTTGTCACTAAGGACGCGGTTGCTACAAACGAATTGTGCGGGTGCTACTAAAGATCTAGTTGTCACTGGGGACGCGGTTGCTACTAACGAATTATGCGGGTGCTACTAAAGATGCGATTGCTATTAAGGATGCGATTCCTATTAAAGGTGCGGGTGCCACTAAAGATGCGGTTACTACTATAGAGATGCGGGTTGAAACGAATGATGTGGTTACTACTATAGAGATGCGGGTTAAAACGAATGATGTGGTTACTACTATAGAGATGTGGGTTGAAACGAAGGATGCTAAGGCGCGATATTATCTACTGGTAGAAGTTATTGATTAGGTAGCGGGCAGAGACGAACAACTGGACGCAGATATGACCCAGTGGCCGTCCGAACACGAACTATCCGTGTGACGCCGTTTGAACCCGGAAAACTTCGTCCACGACACTGAGAGGCCAGTGAAGAGGGGGAGAATTTTCGGTTAAAATGATCACGGCGGTTCCTACGGTTATGGGTTCCGTAGGCGTCGACAGCGAAATGGAATCGTTGAAGTTCACGAAGTATGAGTGACTCCGAGAATTCAAGATCTGATGCGGATATGCGCCCACGCGGGGTGAATCTATTTATGTAAATTACACAACGAAGTAGCTTGGACCATGACGAAAAGCGATTTGATAACAACATCAGTAGCGGTTCTTGAGGCGGTTCAGCGACCAACAGCGTGTGTTTCCTTTCTTCAGGAACCTCCGAAACAGTCGAGGGGTTAAATGCCACAACGGGCAATTGCGAAACATCTAAGTGAGCCCAAGGAGGGCTATGGAACCGCAACGGGTGTTCAATGATCTGCGAAGGCATAAGGCCACGAGACAAACAATCAGCGGGGTTTTCAGTGCCGGGCACATGATACAAATTTTGCGGCGATAATTCATTTTGAATTTTAGTTATTCGGTTGGCAACAAAGGTCTGCCAACGATGCGGAGAAGAATGTACCCAACAGAGTGCGACAGTTGAGTCGGAGAATGCGAAAATATTTCTTATAGCGATGCGGGTTTGACATGACGAAACGATAACCTTTATGAGGCGTGCTAGGACGAGAATGGCGCAAAGCTCGAGGCGAGCTAGCGAGACGACCTTCTGAGGCGAAACCTTTGACTTAGCGCTTATTAAGCTTAAGGTGCAACCCTCGGCGTTTTCAATGTGGAAGTATACGACGCCTCCATATGCCTTTTCACTCGCGTCTGCGAATCCTAAGAGGGTAACTACACTGGTTGAGACGATTCCTACGTGGCGTGGAATCCTTATTTCAGCGAGTAAAGGAAGTTCTTCCCTAAAGCGGAACCATAGTTGAGCAATGTCGTTCGGCGGAGTGTCATCCCAACCACAATCACACAACCATAGCTGTTTGATCAACAATTTAGCGTATAAGACGACGGGTGCGACGAATCCCATTACGTCCCATATTTTAGCGACACAAGACAAAATATTGCGTTTAGTACAAGTACGCATAGGCGGGGTTATTGCTAGACAGAAATGATCATTAGCGGGTGACCAACATAGGCCAAGAACCTTATGTTGATCTGCTTCATGAAACTCTTTGATAGATGAGAGCTGATGTGACAGTGGGATGGAGTCGAGTACTACCTTAGAGTTACTTGTCCACTTGACAAGTTCGAATTGGCCGGACTTCATGAGGCTTATCATTGCCGCCGCTGTGGAAACTCCCTCTTCCTCAGATTCAACGGAATAGACAAAGTCGTCCATGTATAAGCCGGTGTCGATCATGTCTTTAGCGGTGGGGTGTGAGTCACCTTCGTCTATAGCGAGTTGTTTTATTGTGCGGAGCGCGTGAAACGGACTGGAGCGAAGCCCGAAAACAACGCGGTTAAATTCGAAAACCTGGATAGGTTCATGCGGGGAAAATCTATACAGAATGCGCTGAAAGCGGCGGTCAGATTCTCTAACTCCAATAGCGAGAAACATTTGTCGAATATCTGATGAAAGTGCGATCGAAAACAAGCGAAAGTTTACTATAATGTTGAAAAGATTCCCTTGAAGGTTCTGTCCACTATATAGAAGATCATTAAGAGAGACTTGTGAACTGGTTTTACAACTGCCATCTAACACGACGCGTAGTTTAGATGTAACCTTGTCTTCTTTAATGACTCCGTGGTGTGGGATGATGTATGATTGAGTTTGCGAAGTATCGGTGTCAATGGGCGCGGGAGAAAGATAGCCCCTTTCTAAATATTCACGAATCACACCATCGTAGGCTTCCTTCAAAGTAGGCGAGGTCTGCATCTTCTTCTCCAAGCAAAGAAAGCGACGTTCAGCAGCTTGCCGTGAATCACCGAGCGAAACTTTATCACCTTTGAAAGGGAGCGATACTACATAGCGACCGTCATCATCGCGAGAGGTTGTACGAGTATAAATCTCCTCACACAAACGATCATCTGGACTAAGTACCGGCGGGACGTCCACCTCCTCCAACTCCCAGAACTTGCGAACGGCAGAGTCCAAGGTGGGTGAGGTACAGCAGTACGAAAGCGATTGGTAGCTACCTACTTGAGCAGGAGCGTTACCAATGACAACATAGCCAAGGACAGTCTCCAAGGCTAGCGGGGAATGAAGCGAAGGGCTTCCTTGAACCTTGCGGTTTAGTAGTAGATGCGGGAAAATCGAAGCGCCTATGAGCATTTGAATCGAACCAGGGACGGAGTAGGTATCGTCCGCCAAAGGCAGATTATCAAAATTGTACAAGTCAGAAATTCTGACCGAAACCGCGGGCAAATGTTCTGTTATTTTGTCAACTACCAGCGACTCCATATCGTAATGAACGCGACGATCCAAGCGGGAGAAAAACCTAACATTTACTGAACCCTGAATTGACTTACTAGAACCTCCTATTCCCTTCACGAAAGAAGGTTTATGTTTCAGGTTCAATCCCAAGCGGGTACAACAATCGGAAGTAATAAAATTACTTTGCGAAGCGCTATCTAACAAAGCGCGTACGACAACTTCATTACCATGCGAATCAACCACGATAATGCGAGCAGTAGGTAGCACGACGGTGCGATGGACAAAGCTACTATCAGCTGATAACGCGCACAGAGCCACGTTATCACTATGCCAGGAGCGAGCGGGGAGCGCGCACGTCTCATTCGAGGCGGGCGGCTGCGACGAGAGCGGCGGCGGCGGCGGCGCGGGCGCCGTCGTTAGCGGAGGTATACTATTCTGCGGTTTATTACCAAAACACAACAATGTATGATGCTTAGAGTTGCACTTCTTGCATCTTGACTTGGAAGCACAATTTGCCATGCGATGTCTATTGCTGAGACAATTCAAGCACAAACGCTTGGTCTTTACAAATGCGAAACGTTCGTGCTCGTCTAACTTATGAAATGCCTGACATTTGTAAATAATGTCATGCTGGTTATCGCACAGTGAGCACAACGAAGAGCCTGAGTCAGCACTGGCTGTCGTATTGACGTATGTTTGCGTAGATGGACCATGGGGTTTACGCTTAGAAGTTTCTTGTTTTGATTGTGCGGGCGAAGTTCGTTGCAATATTTTGACATGATTTCGCAAGAACATTGTCAAACTATCGAACGATGGTATCTGGGTACCAAGTTGCTCAAACTCGAATGAGCGTGCAGTTTCTACGTCTAATTTCTTAAGTGCGATGTATAAAAACACGAAGTCGGCGAGATTATCTATTCCTAAGTTCTTCAATGCAGCGACCGATGTCGAAAATTTGTCAAGGAATAATTCCAGATTAGAAGCGGAACTCGATGAAATTGATTTCAACTCAAATATTTGGTCTAAATATGATACGGCCATGAGGCGCTTGTCTTCATACTTGTCTTTGAGCCAATCGAAAATGAGTGAGTAGTTATCGGCCACCAAATTTATGCCCACGCATGCTGACCGGGCGCGGCCGGTCAGTTTACCTAGAAGGTAGTATAATTTCTCTGAATCGGTCAGAGAAGCGTTGTTATGTACCGAATGTCGAAAGCTAGTATAGAATAGAGGCCAATCTTTTAAATCACCATCAAAGCTAGGGATTTCTATGGGCGGTAGTCGAGTTGACCTATGTGGTGTTGCAGCTGCAGTAGAGGGATTGACATCCCTGTCGACAGCCTGCAGCTTTCTAGCAGCGCGGCGTACACAACCTAACAGGTCCTCGAACGATGATAGTACCTGAAAGTTGATTGCGGTCTCGGGATCGAGTTTCAGTTCTAATTCGCATATTTTATCTACTACCTTTTCGAAGTCGCAGTGTAACATGTCAACACATTCGTAATCACAAAGAAACGACTCCTTGTCGGTGGGAGAACCAGAATCCAGTTTCCTTGCGCGATCGCATATGGCTTGCATACGGGCAAATATTCGGTCTCTCTTAGCGAGGAGTACGTTTAGCTGCGATTCTGTGATAGAATCCACGGTAGGTGCCATGTTGAATGAGTTGAACAACTAAAGCTAGGTACCTACTTGTAAGGTATGTACCTACTTGTATGGTATGTAACGGACACGAAATATGTTTGAATGCGGAGATAGCAAATAAATCTGGAATGCGTAAACAACAGTGTGCAGTGTAGGTAATTTGCCAGCGCAGCTAATGCGTATGGTTAGAATACCAAACAATAAACGAGTTTGGGAATAAATGATAGGTATCTATTCAGCGAGCGGGTTGTGTCTAATAAATGCGAGCGGGATAGGTATTCTGGATAGTGATTATACTTGCTACTTAATGCAATGGACGGTTTTCAACTAAATGAAATTGATAAATATACGATGCGATGATTAGCTTAGAGCTAACTGCGTAATACCTACGTACCAGTTGCGTCTCTGCTAATTGAGTTTGTTTGTCGACTTACGAATAGGCTTTATTAGGTATAAACAAATTGCAAGTGAAAGATAAGCGGGTCTACAAAACAGAATGATGCG
Source organism: Eupithecia insigniata (assembly GCA_947859395.1). NCBI lineage: Eukaryota > Metazoa > Arthropoda > Insecta > Lepidoptera > Geometridae > Eupithecia > Eupithecia insigniata. The sequence goes on from OX402001.1 coordinate 12,608,998, forward strand.
TAAGCACAGTAAATAGGTTACTTACTACGGCGTACCTAACTTAATGGGTAATGCGAAAGATTACTAACGAAATAAGCGGTTGTAATTCTAAGTGGTAATGCGTACGATAGGTTACCTAGGGCGTACCTATCGTGAACGAATGTGAACGAATGCGGAAAAATACAAAGTTTAGGTTTGGGTTTGCGGGGTTGACTAAATATTATAACTAAATAGGTTCGATGTGATTCCTATTTGAGCTTATAATTTGCGCGATGCGTTGCAAAGTTGACGAATAATTATAGGAATTATTGTCTTCGAAACTTGAATGCAAAGATAACAACAAAATGGCGGTCTATGCCGTGTGGCGTGTGCCGTGCGAACGAACGACGAAAATGGTTTGCGGCGCAGATTCAACTATTTAGCGAGATACACAAAGCAAGTAGGTATATCGCGGCTCGTAAGGACCAGAAAATGGGCACGCCGAATAGTAAATCTGCGGGGTTGTGAGCGTCAACGTGGTAGGATATGGCCCAACTGATATTGGTTAGGAAAGACAAGAGATCAGTTGTCCCAGGGATGGAAGCACATACCTTGATTGCGGGAGCACCAGATCCAATATCGTTAACACTCGCGGCGCGCGCGCGGCACTGTCAGCTAGGGAAACACTTGGGAGTTCCCCCAGGAGCTGCGGGAAGACAAGTTTCGAACAAGGCCGACGTGGTTCGGCCGAGGCTAGATTGCAACTGTTGGTAGCCATCTTGGATGGCATTATGCGGGTGTTGTGCGTCCCGCTTACTCTTCAGCGGTATTCTATGTGCTAGTAAGGGAAGGCGGATAGGAAGTTGATGTCACAAATACGTTTGATTCTACGCAGATGAATAACGATCATATAGTTGAATATGCGCGCAACCATCTTATTTAATTCAAGAAGCTTCTGAAGATATACCTATGTGATTGAAAATAGCTTCAGTTTATACATCCATACATCCATCCTTGCAAACTTTGAAGTTTATAATATTAGTAGGATTGGATAGTAGGATTTGGAGGTTTGAATAGATGCTGTTACGGAAAAGTAGGTATTCAATAGAAGGTACTAAAACTATAATTTACTTGTAATAATGTTCAGAAATAACAAGCAAATTTTTGCTGAGGGCAGACTCTGGTATTCCTAAAAAGGCTTTAGCCCGGCCACATACTCTATCTTACTTGCAAGCATACCTGCACAAACCAGTTTGTGCAGGTACGACGAGTCATGTGGATTAGATGGTTGCACATTCCAGTTTGCACGGGCTTACATGCACGTGTGGCCACTGTACGGTGTCCCATCTAATTGTAACGTCATAACTGCACATACTCAACTGCGCAAGCAAGACGGAGCGTGTGGTAAGGTTATTAAATAAGGTACAAGTTCGTAGCCGACTCACGCAGCAGCAGCTGGCGACTTGTCGCCGCGACTACTGGTTTCTATGTATATCTGTGAAATACCTTTCGTGGCTAGCGACACGTAGTTTGCCGCTACAGGCCGAACGACAGACGACACCATCACGTGACCAATGATTAAAAGCGTCGCTGGCGTTCGCGCGTCAACCAATTGTGATCGCTGTTCTCGAAGACGTCATAAATATGACGTTATATCTTGTCTCACGGATTGGTTGATGCAACATACGGTTGCGACATGTCCTTCGATTTAGAATGCCGACTGTTGCGACATGACGCCACGACATGTCGCTGCGACATAACGCGGCAACATTTCGCCTGCTGCTGCGTGTTGTCGGCTACGCATTTGTACCTTTAATTTTAAGCATAATGTTTATATAAAATACAAGCTTCCCTTTTTTTGAGGCTGTGAAAATATCCAGCCGATTCGATACATTTATCGGCCCCATAAAAACCATTCAACTGCGAAATTATTTGCAATCGACACCCAACTTAAAAGTCTGTAAAATGTGACATCACTATCACCACATACATAGTATAAAACAAAGTCGCTTCCCGCTGTCTGTCCCTATGTATGCTTAGATCTTTAAAACTACGCAACGGATTTTGATGCGGTTTTTTTATAGATAAAGTGATTCAACAGGAAGTTTTATTATTAATCATTTATTATCAGCATTGCACCCGTGTGAAGCCGGGCGGGTCGCTAGTTTTTTTTATAAATTGATGTACAAAGTATTCACCATAATAATTATAAACACGTATATAACTTAGTTGTTTACTTGAAAATTCTTTGTTCCTCTTTATCGGGCCTTTTATTAATGAGATAATTTCCTGTTGTGACACCTACCTCGCCTTTGCCCTGAGGTCAGTGCTCCATTTAAATTATACAACATTGTAACAGAAAACCAAGTTGGAGTCGGACTTGTTTATGAAAGGGTTCCGATGGCTACAGTACCCGGCGATAATTAATTTCGGCGTCGTAGAGCGTTGTCCACGACCTGCTATCAAAGAGTTCTCAGCTATTTTGGTCACATCGCTCGAAGGCAACCAGACAACCTCGAAAAACTAGTGGTACTAGGCAAAATTGAGGGGAAAAGACCAAGAGGGCGCTCACCAACCCGCTGGTATGACCAAATTAAGGCAATAACGGGACTCACTTTGCCTGCAGCCCTGGGACAGGCCGAAGACAGAGCAGTGTAGAAGCGCTTTATCAGTGTCTCCGTGAAGGCTTTCCAGGACGGGCACGGCCTTCAGCAATGAAGAACACGACAGAGAAGAAGAGCGTTGTCACATTCTACTTGTGTGACGTTTACCAGTTATATTCTTTGTTTGTCAGTCGTTATACAGGTGCATTAGAGTACGGTCGCATTTAGCTGAAAATATATAATATAGAGTTGTTTAAACGCCCCAACATTAAATCTATTCATCTATTTCCAAATTAATTAATGGTTTTACTACCCTTTTTTCTAGTAGTTGCAACAACTCTCTATAGAAATATAAAGTTTACATATTATCGATTTGACGTAAACAAACCCCCTTATTCATAATAGTCTGCTAACTTAGAGCATTGCTGATTCTCACTCTGTCTTCTTCTATTGATATACGTCAGAGTGAGAAATAATACTGCTTAGCAGCTGCTTTAAGATAGCAGACCATTATGAATAAGGGGGTAAAAGTTTTATAAAGTCTATAAAGTGCAGTATTTATTTGATACGAAATAACACCTATCAAAAACTGTGATTGATGGACGGTCGTCAGTGTTTGGAAATCGTCATAAACAGCAGATTGTCTCTTTCTAAAGACCGATATGCATTATCGCCGGGTACTGTACTTGGTGTGTTTTAGCTCTACGATGTCTGTGGTTTTCATTCGAATATCTATAAGAGCTTGTTGTTATTGAAGTTGTTGATGTTTATTAACTAAGAGTTAAGATTTGAGGTAGGTAGGTACATAATGAAGACGGGTTGAAAAAGGTTTACCCCTGAAATAACTCTTTAAAACTACATATATAAAATTGTTATAATTTGTGGACGGACAGCGACGCCACTGTTTATAATTAGAGTAAGACTATTTGTTAGGGATGGGTAAAAAATATCGATATATCAAAATATCGTTATTTTGCTCGCATGCTTTTGGGTACTCCTTATCTTTGGGTACTCTTAACGCCACCGTCTTTATTGTTCTTTTATGTCCAGTCCATCCCAAGGTTGCCTGGAAGAGATCGCTCAAAGCGATAAGGCCGCCCTTTGTACTTCATTGTTGTCAACTTTTCCTTCTCTATGTATTTTGTGTTGTGTGGTATAATAAAGAGTTTTCTATCTATCTATCTATCTATCCCCATAAATTCTCGCTCGCCGTTACTTGTGCTTGCAGTTTTAGTTCCGGGAAGTGCTTCTTGGAAGAAAATCACCCCGGGTACCAGCCCTCGCTACGCCACCACTGCCTATGCCTAACCTACCCATCCACATTAAGTTATGATCTACCTATCTATCAGACCTATCTATCAAGAAAACAAGCAGTAAACGCAAAATCGATTATAAAACAACAATTTAATATGATTTTTCTTATACTCACCATAAACAGAACCTTTTAGGTGTAGATTTATCACAGAAATTCGATATGCCATTAGATCTAACCCCAGCCGCCTCTAAAACAAATATTTTCATTCGGGGCAAACAGTAGAGTAAATAGGGTAATGCTATACGGTAGCGCTCTAATATTTACTTACTTCCACTGGGTAAGTATAAAATTTGTATTTCCGTTGCATTATTAGTCAATTTATTAGGAATATTATAATAAAAGTGAACAATAGTTTTTGAAAAAAAAATTGTGGACTTGTTTATTTTTTATGTAGATAATTATAAAATCGAGTACATATATACTTTTAAAGTAGGTATGTATTTGCCCTTCATCTCAGGTGAAATAAACTAACTAACACTGTATTCTATTATTGTACAGTTGCTAACATAACTCTGAGTGTGGCTACAATGAACAAACACGATCATAGGAACTCAATTATGTGTGTGCTTGTACCAAACACAATCTAGTAATTTGGCAAATATGTCAAACTACACATACTCTCTTCTCTCTCAACTCTTGTTTGTTACTGAGGCCTTAGTATGAGTTTTACTTAGTTTTCGATGACTATAAACGTTTTCGTTTACTTCCATTGTACCTTGCAGCGCCCCTACAGGATAATGAAAGTTACTTTTCACAGAACGACAATGATCCAATTCCTTCACACAAATTGAATTTTAGTTTTCGAATGATTGTGAATGAATTGTTACTAATTACAAGTACATCTTTGATAAGTCAGCGGAAGTACTTATACAGAAAACTTTTTTAGGATTGTACATACTCATACTAGCTACTCTGAACAATAGTCGAAGGTACTATGCTAAATTATTTGAGTTCCTCCGGATAAAAGGCTACCTAAAAAAGCTTCGCTTTAGCAGTAATCGATGTTTTGAAGCAATGTGCTTTTTCAAGGCCTACGTAAGTTAACGAATGCAAAAGTAAATTATGTTATCTTCGCACATCTTTAATTACTTGCTAGATAGAAAAGACTATAATAATAAGTAGGTAGATAGATTTCACACTTTCCAGTTTCAAGTCTTTTTCCACGTTCAATAGAGATTACAATCTTTAAGATCAAAATGTTCTAGAATCCCTAATCCTTGTTGTTTATTCCACACCACACTCACCACCGGATACAATGTGAGCGAAGCGTTATAATGTTAAAAAAACTTTTTTAAAAATATGCTTTTATCTAGGTATAACTATGATACTAAAAAATCAAACTTTTTTTAAAACAAGCAAAGTGCTTGGAAATAAAGTTTCAACGAAACCAAGCTCGACATGTCGTTTCGTTTAGGAGCTTCTATGGCTACCTTCTGTCTCCATCATCAGATCAGCTCGATGGTACCATGACATTGCATTGCCACCGAACTTACTTATGTAACTATGCCAAATTTTAGCTCAATCGGATGAGGTGAGATCTAAAATTCAGTTGCAAGATTGGTCCCACACAAACTAACAGGGCAAGTAGAATAACAGCTTTTAAAATGTAGCCTTTATCACTTGCCTTTATAAATAAATTTAGTGTTGTAAATAACCATTATAGTTTCAAAACCCTTAGTAGGTAAACTGCAGGTATTAAAAATGCATTTTCGTTCTTTTTATCCGCCCCATGTTGGCTTGTCGCCAACATTGCTTCAGGTGACGGTACAAAGGGCCTCCTACAATGTTCGATGGGCTCAGTCTATGGCCTTTCTTCACAGCTGTGCCCTGTTGGCTTAGTCACAGAGTCTATAACAATAGTACTAAAGGGTAGAAACAAAGATTGATTATTTGTCAAATGTTATTGATCAAAAGTGGGATCCAACAGGTATGTAATGTACCTGTGGGATCCCACTTTTGATAACATAAAGCAAAACAAAATGTATAATGTGATAAAATACAAATGTCTTTAGATAACTATAAATTGTGTTAGTAGTAGTCAATTACACATAAGAACCGTTGAGTGCTTAATTTTTCTTCACGTCTATTAAATTGACTTAGGACTGATTTTAGTTTTCAGCACTGAAATTTAAATAGGTAAACATTTTATCAGATCTATGATTTCCATCTAAGTATATAAATAAATAAATAATGATGTTCGTTGGCACAGGCATAGATAGTATGATAAGAATTCTATATAATAAATCTATATTTCTCGGAAAACAGTGTATAGGTACATAATCATAGTAGTAAAGGGGTAGAAATATCGACCAAAGGTATGCGATGCCCCCCATAAATTCACAATGAGCAGAAACCATCCGTTTCAAAAGAGACATTCGACTGTTTGGGTTTCCATTTTATCTAGTGTCATTTTAGCGCTCGGACAGGAAGCATGCTTAGCGAAATTCACACGTCTGAGACACAAAAAGGGAGGGGATTTTCTATTTTCAGTAAAGTTTTAATGCATTTTTTACCACTGCATTGTGCTTACTAGCACATAGTATCCTCAAGAAATCATCAATTTATTTTGGTTTGCCTATGTTACGATTTTGACTTTGTTCTATAAATTCATTAACACTCAAATCAGCGCAGAAAACTCCGAAATGGCTTGACCGATTTAAATGAATTTTTTGTGTATATTTCGTAGGTGTGAGAATAGATTGTTATCTATTTTTTATGGCCCACCCTAAATTTAATTTTTTCGACCGTTTTTTATTTTTTAATGATTTGGCGTTAAAAATACATATCTCCCATAATTTTCATCTTTCTAACACCAACCCCCATTTTTTATAGCGATCTTCAACCCTCAGTTATCGATGGCAAAACAACGTTTGCCCGGTCAGCTAGTAATAAATACATATAAAATTAATTCGACTCTACTGATCTCTCCAAAACTTGTTACGGCTCTGCGTAAACTGTCTGTCGCAAAACTTGCCATAGACAATTTCAAGTATAATTTTTGTAAGGTTCTAAGTATCTATGGAGGATGCGGCGGATATCTGATCGAAGGTAGAAAGGAAAACATAAGACCGAATTCAGATTTCATTTCATAAGACGCCATTGTCTTTTCTTTTCTATTACAAAAGAAGATTTTGACAGGCACGAACAAAGATTGCCTAGATGTCTTTTATGAAGTTGCCATAGGTAAACTATGTGAAAAACCATTGTTTACCTATCATGTGGTTAGTTAACGGGCTATTCTGAATAAAAGTAACCTATAGGGAATTCTTCCCACTAGTTGTATTGATATGAATCAGTTGTCAGAGCTACCCGTAGATTATTTGCATTTATTTCAATTGTTTCAATTGTAAATACTAGATAAATAATAGATTCAGGCGTTACTTTGCGGAAATCCATTGCACAATATTAGAATGAAAAAATATATTGTAAATACTAGTTCTAATATGTTTCTACTAGTATTCTTTGATTGTAATTTTCTTTGTTAATAACGATCTTAAGACCTTAGCATCAACGGACCATGTGCGTAGCAACTACACTGAGAAAAAAATCTCGTTATACTTACTAAAATTCTGTTTGGCTCAACAATAATTCTCGTTCTTTTTGTGACAGCGAGAAAAATTTAGTAGCAAATACAATATAATAATTATAGCTGTCAGAACTAGTGGTAGCTGTTATCACAACGAAACAGTCTCGTAGAGATTACAAGAATAATTAGTACTTATTAATTAATTTCTTGTCATGTGAAAAATATTGTTTCGTAGTATGTACAATAAGCAGACTAATGATTACTGAATTATTAGGTAACTGTAAAGTAAGTGCGTGCTATAACTACTATCTGTTATTGTAAAGAGCACTATTATTGATGTAAAATGTACTATGTTTAATGGTAACGGTAACTGTACTGATTGTGATGAGTACTACATAATAACATTATGCACACTATATTTTATAGTGATGATTAATGTTCACATTGTTATGTGCACTATCTAATATTGTTATGTGCACTATCTAGTATTGTTATGTGAACTATCTAGTATTGTTATGCGCACTATCTATTATTGTTATGTACACCATCTATTATTGTTGTGTGCACTAGCTAGTATTGTTATGTGTACTATCTATGATTATGATGTGGAGAACTACATACCTACTTAGGCTGCCATTTCAGAGATTAGCCACGTTTCTAAGTTTTTAGGCGACCAATAGGATCGCACCGTTGTCTTTTTTATAGCTTTCAGAATTGACGCGTTTTTGTGACGTGTTTAGAAATAATTGCAATTACCTATAGTAGACAAATAGTTAGTATCTACACACTAACTATGATTGCTTTAATTACTTCTAAACACGTCACTAAAACGCGTCATTTTTGCCAGCTATGATAATGACGCGATAATGGAGCGATCCTATTGGTCGGATGGAAACATAGTAGCATATGTCTGGTGGAATGGCAGCCTAATTAGGTATGTAGTTCATTTATATGACATAACAAACAACATAGTTATAGAAACAATGTTTATTTTCAAAAAAGATAAAGCTACATTACATTGATAATTATAATTGACTCATCGCTTATTATAACTTACTTATAAAGATATTCAAACAAGTTAGTAACCACAAAAACAAATAACCTAATATCTATATTTGAGCCTCTGAATAATTTTCCTTTTGCACAATTTTCAGATTGGTGTTATTAACGTAGGGAATAAAATATGTGCTTATAATTTCTTTAGGAAAAACTGACTTGATTTGTTGAGCATAACTCATCAAAACTGTAGAGTCTATGCGTTTTTCGGGGTCTTCGCCCAGGAGATGTTTAATAATCAGATTGGTAAGTCTGCGTCGTAGGTTACTAGACAACAGTCCTTCGTTCTGAGAATTAATTATCGATTTTCCTTCTGCTGTGCTCTTAAGTAGTTCTTCCAGGTGCTGTAAGCGAACAGAACAACACATAATTATAATGTATTTCTTTACATAATGTACCCCCCACATTTTGTATCAATTATTTTGAGTAAATGGACAAATAAGACATGACTGTCATGTTGTTAAAAAATAATCAAATGTATGTTTCTACTAACCAAACTGTGAGTAACAGTTGTAGCCGTTGGGGTTTGTGTGTCACTGCAGCCTGGTACTGGTGATGACCTACTCGGTGATGATGCTGCTTTTGGAGTTGATGAGTAGTATATTTCACTTTCTTGGTCAAGTATATTTATGTTAATTACTTCTTCCAAAGGCACTACTTTTCTATGTTTGTCGCCAAGTTTATCAACAAATTTAACAGACAAGTCTTCAGTCTGAAACAGAAAAATAGCTATGAAATCAAAAGTTAGGTATGTTGCACAGCTACAAAGCCAAAAGTAAAAAATATCTATCTATATACTCCTATTGTGTATGTATCAGTTATCTAGAAGGTACCCATAACATGAGCAGAGCTTGTGTTATAAATTTATAATAATACCTACATATAATGCTGTGTGAATTTGTCTGGCATTATTTATTTATTAGATTATGCATTGTTAGTTTGTCTTTTATCAGTTTTTGTTTAGTTTTCATTCATAAATGTCTTTGTTGACATAAAATATCTTCGATTCTAAATCAGAGTACAGGTAGGTACCTACATAATTATATTTCGGTAGATACTTAGGGTCCCACTTTAGGTATATTTAACTCACCATAGAAATATCATTTTCATTGAAGGTAAGGTCAGTCAGTTACTGGCACCAGCGTTTTCTTGAAGTTTTCTAGGTTTTTTATGAATTTTGCCCTGTATCCTACAGGGCCAATAAGTTCTTTCGCTAGAGTTTCGTTTAAGAGCATCAGACAGTCAATGTCTATTTTATTGACTGAAACAAGAAACAGATTGGTTAGTACCTAGGCAATAGGGCATGTAGAAAGTCCCTCCACGCAAAACAAAACGCTAGGTACCTATCTATAAGAGTATAATAGTATAGATATATTATAGCTTGAAAGCTCTTTTGTGACTTACTATATCTACATACACTACCTATAATAAAATAACCTTGTTAGTATTGAATAACATCAAAATGTCCGGTCAGAAAAAAATACTTAGGGCTTCTTTAAGTAGGTAGGTTAGTACCTACCACGCGGTATAAGATCTAACTAAACAGTGAAGGTAGTACCTAGGTATTCTACTATTGTCAACATATCCGCGCTGCGATGCGACCCGCGCGCAAGATCTTGACACTACGTGGTGGGTCTGAGCGTCTTCAGTAACTTGTATCTTGAAGATTTGATAACAGACTGCCGCCGCCGCTGCCTCGCGAAGTAATGAGTCCCTAAATAGGTATTAGTACAGGCAGAGATGAGTGGAAATCTAGATTTCCCTCGTCCCTAAGTTCAGGTAGGTAATAGAATAAATTGTGGCACTGCTACTTACCGCTGAATATTTCAGTATATTCTTCTAGTCCCCACGTCTGCAGCAAAGCTTTCACTTCTGCATCCATACTGAGTCCATTTCACAAAACACAAGACAATAGTACAAAACCTCAGAGCGAAAAAGAAATAACGCAGTCACTCCTGTGATTACTGTACTACGAACCGAACGCAAGAATTTAATAAAATAAATTGCATGTAGGTACACTATTACGAACACTACCGAACAATCAGACACGCGTCACGCGCACGCGACCGACTGCGATCGCAGCACCTAACAAACAAAAGTCGGCGAACGAATTATTATTAATTTCCTTTACCATACCACCATTTTTAGGGATGGGATAGGTACTTAGTTTCTATGAAATCAATAATCGATACAAGGCTTATAAATAAGTATTATACGGCACTCTTGTCCGACTGTGCCATAGCAAAGATGATGATAATGTTTGAACACAAATAATAGTCTAAGCATAGTGAAATGAGATAGAGTCAGAGTCAATACATTTATTTCTTTGACTTACAAAATAAGCACTCAGATTAGTAAAAGTTTATACCTACTACCTATATAAACAGTTTTATAAATATTAATTATTATCAAATAAGATACTAATTAGTAAGTATGTAGTCACGTTACACTGCTATGTTAGGTATTTATTAATTATTCTCATTGCATCGACTATGTCTCTAACGACTATGTTCATTTATGAGGATCCGTAACGTTTTTAGTTGAGATTAGCAGAGAGCCTTATCATACAGTGCAATATTTTTTATTGTACGACAAAAATTGACGAAGTTATGACCAAATTAGTAGCGAAGTTCACTGAGTGGCCGCCTTGGATGCGTGTGGCGTCGCACGCATCCAAGGCGCTCTTTCGGTATTTCCTGTTGTATGAAAATACATTTGCTCAAATTTGACTAACTTCCGCTGCTCAATTTTTTTTCATCAGATACAATAAAATGATCCTTACATTTACATGAGACTGGTTCGACTGTTTTTTTTTTTTTGCTTGAATATTTGATTCATTTTATGGCGCTACTCACGCTTGACCAAAAATGTTTTATGCCAATCAAACCGAAGTCTAAATCTAAGTCTCTTGTAAGGATCATTTTATTGTATCGGATGAAAAAAATCTGAGCAGCGGACAAAGCGGAGTTAGTCAAATTTGATAAAATGTATTTTCATTCATTCTGGTCATCCCGACCTACTCTACACATTTCCACAAAAAACATACCTCCCCTCCACCAGTGGTAATCTTGCTTGTAAGAGGGTAAATTATAAAAAAATATTAAAATAATATTCAACCTTACATTGCTACATGGTAGGTATCTTATCTACCTATATGTAAAGTAAATGTTAACCCTAACCATTATTATATCTATGCCCTAACTAACCAAATAATTATTCCTGTAATGATATCGATATTCTGATCACCGGAATGGCACATCACTACTTGCAAGTGCCTTATCAGCTAGCAAGCCTTTGTATGTGCCGAAAAGTCCTTTGCTGCAACACCGCTCGACATCGCTTTCTCATATTATCTCATATATTTTTGTTAGTCTATGCTATGTTGTAAAGTGTGATCCATAAAATTCAGTTTACTTTGTCGCTAGATTTTTTTTGACGAAATGACGGCCGACACACTCAAGTGATGCCTATTACCTATTTGTAATTAGGGTTCATATTGGTTGCAAATTGTCGGTAAAACTCAAAGGCGTGGCGGCGCCTTACACGTGCGTACCTACGCGACCTTTGGTGAGTACAGCCGCCGCGCCGCGCGCCGCCGTGTCAAAGAAACCGAAATCTGAAAGAGCCGAATTACCTACGAAGTCATCATCATCAGCCTATGGTAGTCCACTGCTGGACCTAGGTCTCCCCTAGTGAGCGCCATAGCGCCCTATCTTCAGCTTGACGCATCCAGCACTTGCCTGCAGTCTTCCGCAGGTCATCGCATCTAGCCGGAGGGCGTACGTTTACCGAGTCGTGGTCTCCACTCAAGAACACGTTTACAAACTCAATCGGTTGTCAGTTCTTCGCGAGATAGGTACCTATGGCCGGCCCACTGCCACTTATGCTTGCTAATTAATTATTATTTATTAGGTAGGTAACTATATTAATTCTTGAATTACGAAGTAACATTACCTACCTAGGTCCATCTGTGGAATTAGGCAGGACGATGACCTCTGAAAATAACCGCGGGTGTGTCAGCTGGTTCTAGCGCGTAGGTAGGTAGGTAGACCTACCTACTACTTACTGTCACAAGTAAATAGGTACCTAGGTACATACCAGTACATACGTTTTCAATTTTTATGTTTCTTATCAATTCTGTTTGTAATCAATGCTTTCAAGGTCATGGCTGTGAATAAAATCGTACGTAGGTAGGTTAGGTACCTACCAAGCACTAAACAATGCTGTTTGTAGTTTCTACAAACCTCACTCACTTACTACAATGAACTAAACAATACTGTTTGTAGTTTCTACACTTCATTTTAGTAGGAGCAACGAGTTGTTGCTCCTACTAAAATGAAGTGTAGAAACTATAAACAGCATTGTTGAGCTTACAATATTTTTAATAGGGAATATACTACGCTGATAGCTGTAACTAAAATTCTGGTTATTTGTAAAGTACGATATTATTTTGTAAAGTGAACGAAAAGTATTTATTGGTAACTAGAAAATGTAGTAAAGATTACTATTTTATATTAGACGCAACATTTTTTGTGATTACCACTCGTTCTTGTAGTCTTGTAATTCCATTTTTTTTCCGTGTAATAGTGCATTAGTAAATGTGTACGCAAACATGGGTGCACTCTCTATTCCCTCACTCTCATAATCCGATGGGGGCATTTTTGAGCACCTTGGGGCTAACGTCTGCTAACGTAACCGCCCTACGCCGCCGTTTAGGTCCTCCGCTTGACCTCTACCCGTTCGTGTTAAAGACCGATACAAACGGGGAGAGTTCAGGCGTAGGAACAAAACGGCGTAAGGCGGTTATGTTAGCAGACTTTAGCCCGACGGTGCTCAAAATTTTACACATTACATTATTTATTAAAATTATTTGGTTAGCAAACAGGTAGTTTTGCGACCATTTCTTTTAAAATAAATAATGCTGGACAATCCACATAGTCATAAGCTTGTAAGCAGAGCTTGTGTTATGGGTACTAGATGACTGATATACTTAATACAATATCTTACATGGATAGATGTTTTTTTATAATACATAGAATACACAGAACACCCGCGACAAATATTTGCAGATCGTACAAACATTTATCCTAAGGTGGGAATCGAAACCGCACCCTCCTGCGTCGCAGGCGGGCCTTCGCCCGCCGCGCCACATCGGTCGTCATTGTAAGCTATTTGCTCTTAACCCATCCTCAAACAAACTTCTAATCAATTACGTCTTAGAGTCTATTGACATGTTGGAGATTTATTGATAAAATCAACTGTGTCGATATCAACCTTGCTATAATAATATGGGAAAAATATATTAGCCCATTAGGGAAATCACAAAAATATTTTCTTATACAAGAAAATACTTTTGTGACTTGATTCATGTTCAATGTTCTTCTTAGGCGAGATGATAATGATGTTTTCCAGGTTCCATATCAAGATTTTAAATGAATGCTGTTGCAAAATAATCATAAATAAAGAAATAAATGAACTATAACCATGCTATTATATTATAATATCATGGACCCCACTTTCCAACCCCTAACCGTCGAACCGAAACCGTCACACAATAAATTACTTTGGTATCTAAAATGCTGATTCATGGAAACTTATAGGATTTCTCCTATAGTTTCTTGATTTTAATCTTGTTATAACGTAGTTGATTTAGTTATTTGAATGAGGGCTTTTCAATGCAACCTTGTGGACAGCGACGCTGATTATAATGAGGGGTTTTAGATGCGAAATGAAACAAAAAAAGTGGTTGCCATAGACTATATCTAGATGGCGATGTAAGAAACTCAAGTGTCAAAGATCTGCCAAAAATTGTGGATTGTTTTTTTTAAGACTGCTTTGAAAAGCCCTCATTACAATTAAATAATACGTAATATATCAGTAAATAATAAGTATGGAACGCCCTACCGACGTCTGTGTTTCCCGAGACCTACTATAGAGGTCTTCAAGGTAGATTGAGTGTTATTCTTCTAGGCAAGCGTGCTAGAAGAATAACACTAAATCTAGCAATGCGATGTCATTATTGTCTTTTCTACCATAGTAACAATCCTCGTGCTAGAGGGGCTCTCGGCTCATGCGTTACGTAAAATTTATATTGTGATTGCGATTGTGATGACATCCGCAAAACTGTGGGCTAACGAGGCAAATGGAATAAAGACAGAGAGGTCTATGCCCAGAAATAAGGTCAATATCGACACGGGCTGATGATGATGAACTTTCCGCGGCTTCGCACGCGTTATAAACGTTGTTTCTGTGGAAACTTTTAAAGTTTTTTATATCCCATGGGAACTGATTTATGGGATTAAACGTAGTCTATGTTTTATTCCAGGCCTAGAACTGTCTTTTCGTTTCATAAAAACAACGCATGTGAAGTCGCGGGCAAAAACTAGTTATATTCTTAAACAAGTAATAATAAAAAGATCTACCGGCGGAAACATAAGCCTTTGCACTAGATTTCTATCAATAATGTTACAGTCACATTATGAATGACATCAAGGTTCCTGGAATTCTAACTAATATTTATTATGAATGTAAAAGTGTTTTTTTTTTCCTTCCTTCACGCCCTAACTAAGGATCCAATCGACTTGATTTTTGGCATAGAAAGAATGGAGAGAGAGAGTCACATAGGCACTTTTTGTCTTTTTTTGTTTGTCAACTCTATGTGAAATTTCAATTTAACGTGGGTGAAACCGCAAGGAACTAGTTCAATATAATTCTAATTATAAGTGGGGGAACTCCGATCTGCACTAACATCTTGGATGGGCATGTTTTGCAAGTGCAAGTTTACCTATTGTGCATTATCCCCCTGCAAAAATAGGCCCATACCAGCCCAACTCCTTGAAGTACCGGAGCAGGAGTTTTGGTGATTGACAGCTTCGTTTCTGCTTTCTGTGGTTGTTTGTTGTAGTAGTTGTAAATAAACTTCGAAACGGCAAAGTCGGGAAAAACTTAAGAAGTCATATTTCCTATTACTAACGAACTAATTTACAGTTTGCCTTGCCGCAGAACTTTCATAAATATTGTAGAAAATAACCAGTTATGGCACAGGAAGCTTTTTATAATGCTCAACTAAGCGGGGCGTTATAAAAGAGAGGTTTTAGTCTAGAATCTCTATCATTTTGTACGAAGGTCAATATTATATAGCACTAGCTGCTGCCCGCGCCTTCGCCCGCGTTTTATAGGGATAAAAAAGCCAATATGTTATTCCAGGTCCCAAACTATACCCATACGAAATTTCATCCTAATCGGTTCAGTAGTTTTTGCTTGAAAGAGTAACAAATATTCATACATCCATCCATCCATCCTTACAAACTTTGAAATTTATATATTTGTAGGATACGATTTTATTAATTTATTTCAGATACTTAAATAATCCATATATCACAAAATACAAAATTAAATTAACTCAAAACAACATGGTAATTAACATAGTATTTAACAAAATTAAATTATCATCATCATCATCAGCCCATACAAGTCCACAGCTGGACATAGGCCTCCCCCGTACGACGCCACAAAAGCGGTCCTGAGTCGCCTCCATCCATCGACTCCCTGCGACCGCTACGATGTCGTCGGTCCATCGAGTGGATGGTCTCCCATGTAGGGGGGATTTGCCATAATCACCACGCTTGGCAGGCGGATTGGTGATCGCAGTGTTGGTGTTCAAAAATACTCAGAAGGAAGCTGCTGCCCTTCCTCTGGTAGGTTCCCTCAGTCGGCTCTTACGACATCCACGGGTTGAGTTGGAGGGGTCGATATTCGTACGCCGCGACCCCACGGCTTAAATTAAATTATTAAAATAAATTAAATTACATTATATAAATTATATACATATGTAGTACATACAGTACTTACGTACAGCGAACATCCATCATAACCATAGACTGGTACAACCAAGGAATTTATACTAAGTTAGGTTAGTATATAAATTCCTTAGGTGTAACACATTTTGTAAAATGGCCATGATCTTGGTCTTTTCCCCCTTAAGGGGAATTTTAGGGGGAAAATGGAATAAGCCTCTTTAGAGAAAAGGTCCTAGTAGTATGGTATTAGTCGTTTTTCTCAAGTAATTTTTCAATTTTGCCTGAAGCAGATCAGCTTCGAAACGAAAAGTCTGTTTAAAGTTTTACGAGTTTTACCATATAAAACGGCACGTTAGTATACTTGGAGATTTGAAATGTTATTTTTATGATAGTGGATTTATTATCGCTGCCAACTGGCTTGTCCAGATTATTTAAAAATTAGTTCAGTTAAATTTTTGACCCGGTTTTTGATCTCTGTACCCAATTTGAACAACGTTTTTTCAAATTATTAACGAAGAAAATTACAAGCACTCAATATTAACAAAAAAAAATACAACCAAATAATAAAAACAAATTTGAACTAGTAATTGTTTGCAACAGTCTGCTCAATTGCTTCAATTGTAAATACTAGTTCTAATTACAACTAGTATTAACGTTGAAACATCTGAGCTAACTGTAGACTGTTGTAAACACTCTACAGGTAGCTCAACTGGTCCATATCAATACCAGTCGGAAGCGTCCCCAAGACGCTATGGCTGCATTGCTCCGCAGTATGTTAAAGTTATGCGCTACGTCTTTTAAATTGAAATTTTAGCTTTTTCTACCATTCGACTTCAAGTAATCACTAAAATGTAGACAGCTACATACTTTACGAAGTGGACGTCGCAGGTACCAGTACTTGAGACAAACACCCCAAAATGAAAGACCCTAAAAGTTTTAGGCATGTATTCTACATTGATATATGTATACATAACTGATTTATAAGACAAAAGATGTAGCACGGATAATCTAAAAAGCGATAAAATGGAGCATAATCCAAATTGGTTTCTGGATTTTATGGGGAGGCGTCTTGACGCTCTACGATACAAATTGTTTGCTATACGTTGCGTCAAAGTCTGTGTCTGACATATTCTTTGTGTATGAGCATGTTAATTTGTCGGCCAAAAAAATGAATTATTTTATACGCAGAATTTCAGATAAGTCTCCGTTATCCTCCTGGTTTTATGAACATGGCTGTAAGGCTGACGCGGTGATTTTATAAAGTTCACTTGTTAACTCCAGATTAGTGACACACACAAGTTTAGTTTCCAGGACTGGTGTGTTTTAGGTCACTTATCTGTTGATACCTATCAAGTGTTTGCTATACGTTACGTTACCGTGGCTTATTCTAGTTTTGCCCCGTAAAATACTCCCTATGGGGGAAAAAAGGAATTAAAAAAAACAGCCTTCCCCTTTGAAGAGGGAAAAATGGAATAGACAAAAAATCTATTCCAGTTTCCCCCTTGAAGATTCCACTTGTGAACTTAGTTTAACCAACTATGAAATTGGACCTTAATATACCATACTTAATATACATAGGTCCAAGTCACTATTACGGATGTTAGACAAGGTAAAATCATAGTACGCTCGTACCTTCAGCAACAAACTAGGGTGTGGATATACTATGTATAATGCTCCAAAGGGATCAATAATCTAATTTCTCTGCTATAGTTAGAAAGATACGCTACTTTCCGTATAAAAAATCTTTGGTATTTTTTACGCTGTTCTGAAGTTATGGCTGACATCTGCAGAACTGAACCCTTGCCGGTAAAGCGGCTATAGAAGACGAATAGAAGACTTCAATATTATTATTTGGTTCCATTAAAATACCGCGAATACAAAAACGTACACAGAAAAGCCGGGGCACTGTAGTGTCCTTCAAGTATAGACCTTCTTACTTAATCAATTAAGTTTATATCTACTTAATCTTATTAGCTTTAACCGTTATTTCGCCCACATGGTAACTAAGTAAAAGTGGGAAACATAATAAAGTCTTGTGTTCTTTGTAATTTTCCTCATACATTACCGAACATACGTACTTCCCTTAATAATATTATCACAATAGAAGCCTCAGGGCCTGCTTTGCTATTCTCCGCGTTTGGGAATCGTTGTACCAAGTTTCTTAAGATAAATTTTAGGTATGATAACAAATCACCCACGATTTATATGAATTTCTCCTAAAACTTATCATTATTCTCTTTTTAATTATATAGACTTACCTACCAAGTCCTTACCTACCAAGACAATAAACAGCTAGCCCAAAAACCCTACCTCAAACGTTAGCTACCAAGATAATAAACAGCTTGCTCTAAAACTCTACCTGAAACGTTACCTATCAAGACAATAAACAGTTAGCCCAAAAACCCTACCTGAAACGTTAGCTACCAAGACAATAAACAGTTAGCCCAAAAACCTTACCTCAAACGTTAGCTACCAAGAAAATATAAACAGCTTGCCCGAAAACTCTACCTGAAACGTTACCTATCATGACAATAAACAGCTTGCCCGAAAACTCTAGTTTAAACGTTACCTATCAAAACAATAAACATACATTGAACCATAAAACACAACATTTTAAACAAACGTACACTTAAAGTGTCATAATTATTTTGTGAGACGCTATCATTCCTACTTGTTTTAGTCTTTGATTATTTATTAATTTTGCAAACGGTTGAAATACTACTAATAATATATCTGTAAATAACTTAATTTTACACTGTTTTTAAGTTTTGCGGGACAAATATGAATGCCCCGGGAATGAATTTTTACGGATCCACCTCGGGATCATTTCCTATACTATAAAAAAAAAATATTCAAAATCGTTCCATAATTTATGGAGAATTCAGCTAGGTATGTTTTTTATGTATTTTACATTAAAAAATATATATAGCCGAACATAGAATCCTCCTTTTTTCGAAGTCGGAAAAAATTGTCTTCAGATTAAGAAAACCGTTTCAAATAAAAATACCTAGATATACTAATTAATATCAGGATCGGTTTTCTTTTCCGTTTGATCCCTTTTTATACCCATAGAGACGTGTCTTAGAATATGCCCAAGCTATTATGGTTAACGAGCATTTTTTAGGATATTAATTAATATATTTATTGCGGACATTATTGGTTTATAGCAGGAACACTGTAAGATCACGGAACCTGCGTGTACAGTCAACGAGAATAATCATCGAACAGAGTAAATATTCCAAAAGCGTATGAGAATATTATTAATCAAAGAATGTGTAATATTTATAGTTGCTTTTACTTATCCAATTTTTTTTTTTATTCATGGCTAATTCTTTAGTATTTACAAATGTTCTCGTAGTGACTACTATATGAATATACTAAATAGTGAAGTAAATTTTTTGTGACAAATGGAGCTACATAGAAAAGACATATTCACGACATTACGTGATCCGACTTGGATATAATTTTTTAGCCAAACCAGAAACAAATTCACCAAGAAACATTCATGAAGTTATTAAGGAATCGGGCCTAAACGTCCCAATTTATATGCAAAATATCTTGTTAACTTACTTTGTATTCCCAGCAGAAATATTATACATTTCGTTGTCATAGTACTAATTATCATTTTTACACACACATCAAAATAAATCACTATTTAAACAAAAACACTTCACACAGCACTTTCAACGGGTACGCGTCGTAGATTCGTAGCGGTTTAACGATGCGTAACGGCGTCGTAGCGCAACGCAGACACGTGCGCCGGTCTAACGGTTACGGCGCGACTGGCGCCCTGCAGCGTTGCCATGAATAGGGCATCTCATTTGTTTGCTCCTTTCAAAGGAGAGCTTCAAGTCTTTTCACCTATAAATGGGAAAATGACATACTGTATGTCTTGTGAGCTTATCTCGGTCACTCGAGTAACGGTTTCATTTTCTCGTGATAATTAATTTCTTTTTACTTTCATTGTATCGTTGATTAATTTGTTCAGAACAAACGTTGTACAGAAGTTAATTCACACAAATGAATACCTATAATTTTAATTTGTAACACGTAAAGGTGAGTGCTGGAAAAATAATTATATTGTGTCAATATTTAATGTGACTAAGCTAGAAAACCAATAAGTGGGACAATGAGGCCATGGAATTTTTTTCGATTGTAATCTTTTTTCGAAAGCGTTTCGTTAGAATAGGAATATCTGAAGTATTTAGGTATTCACCCTTTCCTATCTAACGGAATACGTCATAAATAATTCACATAATCAAGGGTAGGTAACGATAATGATACCTCTTATTACCCGACTACCAACGGACAAGGGTTATATCGATTTTGATTCGAAAATTTTACCTAACGTATCAAAGAAACTATGATGCATACTTGGTGATGAATGCTTTACTAATGGCATTTATCATGCTTGACTTGGAGGAGGAAATAGCAATTTATGCGACAAGGGGATAACGATGTAGTATTTTCGACAACGGTGCTTGAACCCCGGCAGCCATTTGTACTTGAATCCAATGGAATAGAGATTCAAGTACTCTTTAGGTGTGGCAATGAAAGATCCTAGCAAGCAATCCCTCTGACATTGTTGGCAAAGTAGACGAAAAGTCGGCTGATATATATTATTATTCTGAAATAAATATTTATATTATCACTACATAGCATAAAAAAGTCGCCTCCCACTGTCTGTCTGTCCCTATGTATGCTTAGATCTTTAAAACTACGCAATGGATTTTGATGCGGTTCTTTTTAATAGATAGAATAATTCAAGAGGAAGTATAATATATAATTTAGTATCAGCATTGCACGCGTGCGAAGCCGGGACGGGTCGCTAGTAAAATATAAATTAATCGGATGTTTAACTACTCTAAATTATTTAGATGGGAAAGAACGATACTGGAATTTTCGGGGAGGGCGGTACTTCCCATTCTTTCCCAGAAGAATCGTTCAAATGGTTTTAATAATGATGCACGCAATTTCTCTATTTGCTCGTTTGTTAAAGAATTATCAAATATAAGTTATTTTTTTTAAACTTTCGCGGTTGGTTAACATAATTAAAGATTATTTATCGTGGTCACGGGGCGACTGACCACGATCGCTGTAACTGTGCTCTAGGGGTAACACTCGTACTTTTGTCCTTCAATAAATAAGTTTATTGACCAATTATGACCTTTAATAGTAGGACGGACAAAAGCTAAATAAAAAATGAAATAATATCTTTAGTGTTTTGAAAAGGGAAAAAAAACAATACAAAGCCATCTGTTTACTTAATATATTGATGTTTTTTTAAAACATGAATATTTAAGTACTAATATTTTATATGAGCCGTGGGGCCGCGGCGTACGAATATCGATCGACCCCTCCAACTCAACCCGTGGATGTCATAAAAGCCGACTAAGGGAACCTACCAGAGGAAGGGCAGCAGCTTCCTTCTGAGTATTTTTAAACACCAACACTGCGATCACCAATCCGCCTGCCAAGCGTGGTGATTATGGCAAATCCCCCCCTACATGGGAGACCATCCACTCGATGGACCGACGACATCGTAGCGGTCGCAGGGAGTCAATTGATGGAGGCGGCTCAGGACCGCTATTTGTGGCGTCGTACGGGGGAGGCCTATGTCCAGCAGTGGACGTGTATGGGCTGATGATGATGATGATTTTATATGAATACTAGCTGCTGCTCGCGCCTTTCCCCGTATTTTATCGGGATAAAAAGTAACCTATATTTTATTTCAGGTCCCAAACTATACCCATACCAAATATCAGCCCAATCAGTTCAGTGGTTTTTGCGTGAAAGAGGAATAAACATCCCCAAATCCATACTCGCCAATTTTGACAAATTAAAATATTAGTAGGATAGAAAACTGAGAAAGGTTGGATACAAAAATACAATACGAAAAATAGAACAAAAAATATATTTATTTCTTTAACTTAATGTTCAATAGAAAATACCTGTGTTAATACGAAAATACGATGTATTCATCCATCCATCCAGCCAGATTCCTACGCTGGATGGATGGATGAATACATCGCTAAATCGCTTTATTTCAGGGAAGTTACAAAAATTGTGATGATGTGATGATATTTATAACATCACATCATAATTTTTTTTTAAATCTTCGATTTTTATTACAATGCATGCAGCCAAAGCTAAATTTTGTTCGGTCTTAGTTTTTATATTATTTTATGTCTTGTTATAATTAGTGTTTTTAAGGCATTTTTTTTATTCTGTTCTATTCTCAATAATAATTAGTTTATAATACGCCACTTTCTACACCTGTACAATAGTTACGTGTCCATTCAAAGGTTGCCTGGAAGAAATCGCTCTTAGCGATAACTCAAACTCAGAAACAGTTGGAGCCTTATTGTGCAGCCTTATTGTGCAACTGTTTCTGAGTTTGAGTTTCCTTGTTTTGTTTTTCTCTACCTTGGTGTGCAATAAGGAGTATTTGTATTGGATTGTAATTGTTTACCTGAAATATCGTAAACTCAAACTCAGAAACAGTTGGACAATAGGCAGCCTTGTTGTGCAACTGTATCTGAGTTTGAGTTTTCTTGTTTTTTTTTTTCTCTACCTTGGTGTGCAATAAGGAGTATTTGTATTGGATTGTAATTGTTTACCTGAAATATCGTATATGTAGCTCACTTTAATTCCAGAAACAGCGCGAGCGAAGCCGCGGGCAGAGACTAGTAGATTGTGAAATCGTTAACAAAGAATTCTTTCCCAAGGCAATTTGTCTAACGCTGCGTATGAAACATTGACCCTTGTTATATACCGTGTGCTGAGGTCGAGTTTTTTAGTTTATTTCCATGTGGCATCTAACTTTATGTTTAGGCTCGGGTGCTCTTTAATTTCCATTTTTAAACGATGTTGTAAGTTTGATTTTATTTTTTCTGTTATTGTATAAGCCAGGAAATTGCCACAGCAAATACTGTTTTGTTTATGTAGTAGTTGGTGGTACTTGTAAAGAAATTTTTCGTTCGTCAGGTGCCGAAATAACATAGAAATAATAAAAAATGCGCACTAAAACGAATTATCATTAAACACGAGTAACATTAACATTAAAGTTGAGGACTAAGAAAATTATCCTCGAAGGTCCGGTTAGCAAAATCCTAAAACAAATCGGTGCCTTCCTATAAAACCGGCTCTTAGCACCCGGTCATAATTCGGGCCGAGTGAGCTCGCTATAGTTCTCGGTTGGCGTGAACCTTCAGATTGCGGTCCCAGTGCTCATGATTTGTTGTTTTTATGACTATTTGAGTTCCACGCCACAAATAAACAGCACGCACGATAACTATTATTTACGGTTCCCTGCGGATTATGACGTCATGTAATTTTCGGGCGGCCTTTTCTGATATGAGGTTTTAAAAACTATAAATTTCACCTTTCAGGAACTATTTTCGGTTGAATCTGAGGCATGGGACCTGGGAACAAAGGTTTACGAGACCCTGGAGACCTTTAAGATTATGAAGGAAGGTAGAGCTAGGCTTTTAAAAACTTTGGTTGGACAATCTCAATCAGGTGACGCACAATACCCATTGTTACAAGCCCTCGTGAGTTTATAGTTAAAAGAGGCATGTCGACGATAAAAACGCTAGGGCGAAGCCACCCAGGACACCCGATAACTAAAATCGGGAAACTAACTCCTTATTCATCGTTTCGGTATCGGAATATAATTTAAATATCTATTAAACAAAGTCGGGTTCGTTGCATCATTTATAACTCAGGACAACTGGACCGATGTTAATGATCTTTAATTTGTAAATTTTTATCAGTCACACATAACAGAATAACTAACAAACGACTAGGGTTCCGAGAAAAAACGTCTATACGGGCCAAGCCGCAAGCATAGCTAGATTTTATTGAATGATTTTATATAGTCTTTACAAACATTTTATTTAAACTTTCTCAGCATAAAAGAAAGAAAATCTCGGCTCATTAACGAATTTATTCTCAAATTTGAGAAGATATACAAATACAGATGAAAACAACAAAGTCGTGTCTTTCAAATGACGGAGGCTTTGAGGGATAACGACGTTAATTAAAATTCATCTTAATTTTGTAAAAGCGCGGATTTGTTGGAACGGGTCCAAGACTCGTTTGCGTACAATTTTCAGAGCAGAGTTTACTAAGTACCTTACTATCTTGTGTTGTCGGCACAACAAGACAAGCCATGGATTAACCGCTGCTTAGATTTCTATTGTGGAATAACTGACAATCATGGAACACAAAAACACCCATCTCATATTGCCAAGCGGCCATTCTCCCCGGATCTACGGAATTGGGGTAAGTATTTTGTTTTATGTTTCGCCGGATTATGAAAGTACGTAATAAGTTGTTTCTCATCCGTTCTGTATTAAATTGGGTTTAATTTTTGGGCTCTAAAGTCGCTTGGGTTAAGAACAGCGAGTAACTTGTTTGTTACCCACGCTTTATGTTCAAATCTGTTTATTTTTGGTATCAACATTGTTTTCTCATCAACAAGTTATCTATAAAAATTAAGATAGAGTCAATAAAGTCAACATTGATATTAGCCAATTATAATAATGCAAATGTAGGGCAAGCAGTTCTCTTAAAAGTAGACTATCTATTCAACTGCTTGTTAAGGAAAACTTTCGCGTCAACGTGGTCCACTATTTAAACGCAAATTCCGTATGTATGAGTGAATAGCAGCAATTCAGAGAGCCAGATTCCATTTTCTCTTTATTTTATTTGCTTTTTATTGCATGAACGTCCCTAGCTTAACGACCGTAGCACATAATGTTAAGCGGGTAGGAAGAATGGCATGTACAAAAGGATTTCATTCAAAACAAAATGCTTAGTTTGTGTCTCTTCGTTCTGACGAGAATACGTCTCTAATACGAGAAAAAGGGTGAGCGTGCGAGAACTTTTAGGGTAGCCAAAAGTTGTGTACTTTGATACAGAATTGGTTTCATATTATTTACAATACAAGTATAAAAAGTGAATTAAAATCACACGTACCTACTTTATACGCAGTTACTTAAAACGTGCCTACTTGGTAGGTACTAATGAAATGCCAGGCACACTTTCACTTATTTAACTCATATTCTAATTGAATAAATCTACATGCGCTATGAGTAATAAATCCACAAGAGGTTTGAAATTAAATTAACTCCAGATATTGGATTTGGCTTTAATTTTCAAAAACTAAATACCAACTTACAATTTAATATTAATTACACTCACAGTTTTATAATTTTTCGGGAAATAATAAGGGAAAAATCATTTTATCTCTAATACAAAAGCGAAAAAGTCATCAAATTGGTCAACAATTGGCGTTATCTAGTTTCACATAAAATTCATACAGACGAATTGAAAACCCTCCTGATTTGTATTTTTTTGGGTTGAAAAAAGAAGGCTTAGATCTTCAGGTTATACGCTAAAAGAAAATTAATATTGTTTCAAAATTTTGATTTCCAGATTTAGTGACGCGTATCCTACATAAAAAGATCTGCTTGAAAATGAGCGCAAATCCTTTCGTCATTTTCCTTTTACTAACCATAATGAGCGGGGCACTAGTGAGCTCACGCGACTTCACTTGCGCGCAGCGAGTTTATTTGTCGAGGGCGGAGCAGACCGACGAAAATGGCCTGAAGTGTTGGGACATAGTGAAAGTACCGTCATGCGGAGGGCGATGCGATTCCAGAGAAGTATTTTAAAAAATTAACTTTTTAAATTTGCGCGGCTTCTGTTTTTGACTGGCTTTAACCACCATATCTGCCTATTTCGTAACTAATGTTAACCCTAGAGTGGTCGCGAAATTCCGTGGTTGCAAGTGAGGATTACATACATATGTAATCCGCGCGACCACTCTAGATTTAACATAATTTGAATGCATGAAAACACGTCAATAATTTTGGAGTTATCAAATAAAGGGGATATTGTAACATCAAAATTGTATTTTGTATAATTGTGTTGTATAAGACCTAGAGAATATATTTTTTTAAAGAGTATTTGCAAGAGAACAGCTAGCTATAAAAAAGTACCTACTTAACTTCCTCTTCAATACGAATTTAAGGACTACATGGGTAGGTAATTTCGTACAATTATTACTTTAGCTGGATTTATACCCATGACTGTACCTTCATTCATTTTGAATTTAACGAGATCTTTCGTTAGAGTTCATATTCTTTTTGAAAGTGGGAATGTGGTTCTAATAACGAAGTCCTAGAAAGTCGTATAAAGTTTTCCGAGAAACGCTTGAAGTAGCTAAAACCTGGTGTATAACCTGCGCACGAACCTGGAACGGAACGGAACAGAATGGAACGTTTCTAAGTCAAAGTAGTAAATATTTTAAGTCATATCTATGATATCTAATAGAACCCGCGCTTTTTGAAAATCAATGATTTCATGTTTATTTACTTTATGGTGGTACGCTGGGCGAAGGTCTGCCTGCGACGCAGCAGGTTTCTGGTTCGATTCCCGCTTTAGGACAAATGTTTGTACGATCTGCAAATATTTATTAGGGTGTTCTGGGTATTTTCCATGTATGTATAAAAATATCATGTATGTATGTATTGTATTATGTATACATCGGTACCTTTTACTCGCAGCGCGCGGTTGGTATTTTTGTTACGGACGCTTGGACATAAAAGCACAAGGTAAACGACTTGCCAAGATATATCCCAAGATAAATCGCTCTTCCTGTTTTGCAAAAAAAAAAAACAAGCAAGCTAAACAAATAGCATACAATGTTTATTCCTTTTTTAAAGCCAGAAAACAAGATCATAGCTCTACGGAGCATCTTGAAGACGTAAACATAAACAAAATGTCAGTCTAAAAGAAAATTACTGATTGAACAACAAAACGTCGTATCGTGGCGGTGGCGTTATCTTAATGCGATACAGAAGCGCAGGAGAGACCAAAGAAACATCGTTTACCTTGATGAAACATATGTCAATTCGTCTTTAAATGTACCGGCGCGTTGGCAATCCAATGAAGAACGAGGGGTGCTGTCGCATATTGGCAAAGGGCTACGTTTAATTATTGTACATGCTGGAGGACAAGGCGGATTCATCGATGGAGCTCTTTTAATTTTTAAATCTAAAAGCAAAACCGGAGATTATCATAGCGATATGAATTTTGTAAACTTCAGCAAACGGACTAGAGAAAAGTTATTGCCAAATTTACCGCCAAACTCCGTTATCGTAATGGATAATGCCTCATACAATGTACAGGAGGACAAAAAGCTTACGATAACATCCACAAAAGCCATCATGCAGTCCTGGCTGCAAAGACACAATGTGCGATTTGATATGTCTTTAAGAAAATGTAATTTGTTGAACTTAATCAAGCAACACGGTTCAGAAAATGTCTACAAATTAGATGAAATTTTGAAGGTAGGTCATGAAGTCTTAAGACTGCCTCCATATCACCCAGACTTGAACCCCATCGAATTGGTCTGTGGCGATATCAAAGGGCAGCTCGCAAAAATTGAAATTGATGCAAATTTAGACAAAAAGAAAAATTCACTGGAACAGTTGTTCGCCGAATTTTCTGTAGAAAAATGGGTTAACTGCGATAAGCATGTTCAAACTATTGAAAATGAATACAGTCAGCACGATCGCATCGTTGATGAAGAGATGGACCGATTTATAATTAATTTGCAAGATTCTGACTCAAGCTGCACAGACAGTGAAGACGATTCAAGTGATATGGATATTAGTGACGATTAGTCCTACATAACTTTAATAACTTTTATCTGTGGTTAAATCTATACTAATATTATGAAGAGGAAAGATTTCATTGTTTGTTTGTCTGTTTGCATTGAATAGGCTCCGAAACTACTGAACCGATTTGAAAAAATATTTCACCATTAGAATATTTCGTAAAAGGAGTTAATTGTTGTTTTATTGTTTCGTAGCTAAGAAGCTGTTATAAAAGTAATTGTAAAATTTGCCAACTTTGCCAACAATGCCTATTTCGAGGTATGTCTTGGGATTATTGACTCCGTGTGTAGCGCTACCCGCCCCCGGTCCCTTCTTACCGCGCAGAAGATACGCCAGTTAAACGGTCGGCCTATAACTTAAGTTATTTTCGACGATCTCGGGTATTAAACATGTTCACTCACACAATATCCCCTTTTTATTATTACCAAGATAATTCGATACCGGCATTTTAGGATACCGAATTGGCCGTGGGGCCGCGGCGTACGAATATCGATCCCTGAGACTCGACCCGTGGATGTCGTAAGACCCGACTAAGGGAACCTACCAGAGGAAGGGCAGCAGCTTCCTTCTGAGTATTTTTCAACACCAACACTGCGATCACCAATCCGCCTACCAAGCCTGGTGATTATGGCAAAACCCCCCCTGTATGGGAGACCATCCACTCGATGGACCGACGACATCGTAGCGGACGCAGGGAGTCGATGGATGGAGGCGGCTCAGGACCACTATTTGTGGCGTTGTATGGGGGAGGCTAATGTCTAGCAGTAGACGTATGGGCTGATATGATGATGATGATGAATTCGATACCGGATGTTGATAAACATTTAACTCAGTATATTTTGTAAAATCAAATCAGTCTTTTATCGACATTTTCTTACAGATATCGGACTGGGAGTTTCCATTCAAGAAGTCCCATCACCCTGTATGTACCTATGGAACACGACGCCCTCTGGTGGTCAGACTGCGGCATTGCGACGAGGGGGTTAATCCTGGCACTGAGGTCTTCCATTTTGTCGCGGCTGAAGACTGCCGTTGTAAGGTAAACAGTTTCATTGTTAGGTTCCAAGTATTTTCTATTCAGTTAGATTTTTCTTTTTCTCGGTTTTGTGAGAAACAATCTTGCAGTTCTGAACCTATAATTTGTTAATAATTTTAAAACACAATTTAAAGTCGTTACTTGTTCATTTGAAGTCTTTATTAATTACTAGCTGCTGCCCGCGGCATCGCACGCGCATTTCATGTACTCTATGTCCGTCCCCGGGATACCATCTAACTCTCTGCCAAATTTCATTAAAATCTGTCCAGCCGTTTAGGCGTGAAAAGATAACAGACAGATAGACAGATAGACAGAGTAACTTTGTTTATAATATTAGTAGGACAAAGAGCTCAATCAAATAATATAAACAAATTAAACTAGTATTTACACTTGAAACAATTGAGCTAACTGCAGACTGTTGCAAACAATTACTAGGATGTCCGGAGCTCAGCTCCAAGCTTGTGAATTTAGTTTTTTTTATTAGCTAACATAATTTAGAGAGAACGCTCAGCTCGACCTTAGAACAGTTTCGTATCTTCATTTTGCCAATTCGGTTGTTGCACAAACTAGTCTTTTATCGAATCACTACCAACGTGGATTTTTGAGATGCGGCAGTTTGTGTAGGACTAGTTAACCTATGCCGTTTATTTGCTTGACTGTACTTTACCTTAATAGTAAAGGCCGCCAATTCTTTTACCTTTTTATCAAACTGGGCCTGTACTCTTAAAAACCAAATCGAAGTTTCTGATTCTTTTTCGTGCAAACGCTAATCTTATGCAATGGACATGGTTGGTTTTGCACGAACACGAAAAAGAAACTACGATTTTCCTTTTCCGAGTAGGCCCCTGTTTAGTTTTAAGTTTTTCTGAATAAAGCATTATCTATCTATCTAATAGTGATAAAAGGTAGCCATTTTCGGTCATCGTTTACAGGAGTTTGGAATGCGGTTATGGATTACAGCTAAAAAATTCGTTCACGGAATTCGTGGGGACAGATTACAGTAACCCTTCCAAGCGCCAGAATACTCAAACGAGAAAGATTTAAGCAGGTCTCAAACGGCGAAAATCATATCAAAAATCGCGTCTTTAGACGTGCCTTCATTACATATAAATAAATAATTATGTTGGACAATGCACACAACATCGTCTAGCCCCAAGCTAAGCAGAGCTTGTGTTATGGGTACTAGATAACTGATATACAACATATTACATAGATATACAATATATTACATAGATATATATTTTTCATTATACATAGAAAATACCCAGAACACCGGAGACAAATATTTGCAGATCGTACAAACGTTTGTCCAAAAGCGGGAATCGAACCCACAACCTTCTGCGTCGCAGGCGGACCTTCGCCCGCCGCGCCACATCGGTCGTCATGAGAGTCGATATGAGTTGCGTTTGTGTATTTGGGGTCTTTTATTTATAAATATTATAAAGAGCATATTTTTGTTTGGAATAGTTGTGTGGAATAATAACGGAGAAACATTTTTCTAAAATTTCTAGTACGATTGACCTCATAAAAAGATTTTGTGTTTTATTAATTTCCTTGCTATAATTTTTCATAGCCGACTGAGGGAACCTACCAGAGGAAGGGCAGCAGCTTCCTTCTGAGTATTTTTAAACACCAACACTGCGATCACCAATCCGCCTGCCATGCGTGGTGATTATGGCAAATCCCCCCTACATGGGAGACCATCCACTCGATGGACCGACGACATCGTAGCGGTCGCAGGGAGTCGATGGATGGAGGCGGCTCAGGACGACTATTTGTGATGTCGTATGGGGGAGGCCTATGTCCAGCAGTGGACGTGTATGGGCTGATGATGATGATGATGATGATGAATTTTTCATATTAACCACATCAGTCGCTTATAGTAGCGTGCGAACATTCTATTACCATTTTGTGGTTATCAAAACTGCTTGAAATAATTTTAAGTTCAAAATAATAAGTTAGGTAAGTAATCTTTTATCGTGGGACGAAATTGATACTTCAGGCACGCAATATTTTATAAAAACCGTTTTCGGCCCTTGCCCATGAAAGTAGGTAGTTTAAGGTGCTAATTTGAAGAACAGCTTTCCGTACCTCACTCTAATTTATCAGATATGCTGAATTGTTCCGGTTTTCACTTCAATCCACTGAAAAAACAAAAACCGGAAATTACAATTCGGTCTGTAAGTTACTCCGCACTTTTTGAACCTACCTACAACTACCAGATGCCGTTATGTTCTTGTCTACTCAATAACTCATATACTTGCTTACAGGCTTGAATAAGTAGGTAGGTAGGTATAGGCAAGTACCTACTTAAATCGTTCAAAACTATATTGGATACTACCTGGAACAGGGCATTAAATTTATAGATAGTTGCTGCCCGCGCCTTCGCCCGCGTTTTATCGGGATAAAAAAATAGCCTATATGTTAATTAAAGATTATTTACATCATAATGCTCGGCAAGAAGGTTTTACAAACTAAGCAAAGAGACTGTGCACGATGGTATTCGCAACACAGTACATTTTTTATAGGAATTCCGTTTTCAAATCTCATTACGTCACACTTTGTTTGAATTGTAAAGACTTTACAGTTCAAGCTATGCAAAACTCCTTGGTGAAACAATCTCTTTTCTTATAAAATGATAAGAAACTTTTCACTGAAAAAAAACTGGAAATGGCGGCATTTCATTTCATTTGATTTGTGCGACTGTAATAAACTAAAGTTAAAAGTTAAAACTGTAATAAACAAGTTTAAAGTGGTAGTTCAGTATGTCAAATACTTCATCAGATGAAGAACTGGTCCTTACGCCTGATTTCTGTCATCTCGAAACAGAAGATGTTGTACAAAATCTTTAAATAAATAATAATTTTTTCTAATAAAAATTACATTTTGTCATACCTAAGTATATAAATGTTTTATTTGCCTCGCCATTATGATGTAAAGTAGAATGCTTAACTCGGTTGCAAGTAGCTATTACACCCTCGAACTATGTTCTCGGGTGCACTCGATCCATTAGCGCCCTCTGCGAGCGCTCGCAAGGGCGCGTAATTGGATTGAGTGCACCCTCGAACTATATTCGTCTAAATATCTCAGGTGCACTCAATCCAATTTAGGGCCCTTTGCGAGCTGAGCTCGCACTGGCGCCAAATTGGATCTTGTTCTGTAATAGCTCCCTTACTACCCTTGTGTAACAATCTAATATTATCGGGTAGTGTAGTGTGTCGTAATGTGAATTTGGACATTCCTGATTCTGCAGACGAATTGATAGTAGTCGTGGATACTGCCATCAGTTCTCGGCGGTAGCTCCGAGTACATCCAGTCGCCCCGTGACCACGATCGCTGTAACGCGATGGAAACTTAAGGGAAAATATAACAAAAGGTACGCGATAAATACCCGATAAATAATTATGTTACCAAATCGCGAAAGTTTAAAAAGTTAGCCTATATGTTATTCCAGGTGCAACTATATCCATATCAAATTTCAGCCTAATCTTTTCAGTAATTTTTGCGAGAAAGAGTAACAAATTTCCATACATCCATCCTTACAAACTTTGACGTTTATAATATTAGTAGGAAGTAGGATAGGATAGGACATGATAACTTTGGTTATTCATTGTTCAGGCTCACGAAACTTACTACACTGCGAAGGTTTGGATGTTATGTTGCTTGAGCGTTTAGATGTGTGTTGCCCATTCACGTCAAAACTACTAGAATATAATAGAATATTATTTATTTTCCAGTGTAAAGAGGTACAACAAAATTGTTCTTAGACTGGAGCGCGGCGTAATACAAAGGAGTCGCCAGATGAGGTAACACCTATATAAACAACTAGCTGCTGCCCGCGCCTTCGCCCGCGTTTTATCGGGATAAAAAATAGTCTGTATGTTATTCCAGGTCTTGGAACCACGAACCCATGATTTCAGGGATAGTGGAACCACGAGTAATAATGGTACAATCCCAGTGGGACCACGAGTCGCGACCCCTAAAACTATACCCATACCGAATTTCAGCCTAATCGGTTCAGTAGTTTTTGCGTGAAAAAGTAACAAATATCCATACATTCATTCATCCATCCATACATTTGACATTTATAATATTAGTAGGATTATAAGAAATACATATGTACGTACACAAGTAGAAAAAATGTAATGCATTACTAGTAAAAACCTTAAGTCTATTTTATTCAATGTTGATATGATTCATCATCAGCCCATACACGTCCACTGCTGGATATATGCCTCCCCCGTACGACGCCACAAATAGCGGCCCTGACCCGCCTCCATCCCTGCGACCGCTACGATGTCGTCGGTCCATCGAGTGGATGGTCTCCCATGTAGTGGGGATAAGCCATAATCACCACGCTTGGCAGGCGTATTGGTGATCGCAGTATTGGTGTTGAAAAATACTCAGAAGGAAGCTGCTGCCCTTCCTCTGATAGGTTCCCTCAGTCGGCTCTTACGACATCCGCGGGTTGAGTTGGAGGGGTCGATATTCGTACGCCGCGGCCCCACGGCCTGATATGATGATGATGATGATATGATTACTGAGAGTCATTACATAAATAATATAATGTCATAAAAATCTGCCTATTAAACGGATCGCGCTGAAGTTTTGCATAAGTGGAGTTCTAGACCTGGATTTACATAAGAGGAGTAGCCTCTTTCTATTATTTATATCATGGAAAAACGTGTGCTAAGCCACGGGCATGGCAGAATCTCATAAGAAATTAACCTTTTTTACTGTCGATTGACCTTCGTTTGACAACAATCTCACGTGAGGGAAAGTGACGATGTGGCCGACGGTGTATCACTTTTGTCTTGAAGAGATCCAGATTGTAATTGGCCGGAAAAACAGAAGCAGGCATTCCGTATCGAATGATGAAGAAGGAGGTTAACCGCTTAGTACAAGTGGATGGTATATCCTCCAGATAAGGATGATATTGCGCCATCTGTCTGCTTGACGGAGTGGAAGGAAGGTTATGAAGTTCTTAGCACCTACCCCATATTTACCAATGAAATTGACCAAGTTCCACTATTTTGCTTCATACTCGTACCTACTCTACTTGCGACATAACCAGTATAAGCCCCAATGTCCATACATACGTATTATGTTTAATAACTGTGAAGAAAAGCACTGTGTGGAAATAGACATAATGCCTAAATAAGCACAATGTCTGAATTTGAAAGTCTCTACATTAGTCTGACCGCTTCAACCTCATGTCCTGTAGTCAGTCGTCCAAAGTTATTTACTGGTATGTTAACTCTCTTTAACCCACGACTCTTCCGCATAAAGTTGGCCGAATTATCATTTAGGACCGTTTCTAAAAATACCCTTTGAATCTAACATAACATATTTAGAAAGAGTTATAGTGTCATCCATTTTACTTATGGACCAGTTGAGCTATCTGTTATCTTGTTTGCAACAGTCCGTAGTTAGCTCAATTGTTTCAATTGTAAATACTAGTTTAATTTGTTTATATTATTGATTGTTATTTTCTTTGTCAATAAAGATATATTTTACTTATTCGTTTTTAAGTTTCCTGTCGTAATAGGAATTTTCCGAGCATGTACGCACGGGTGGGCCAACCGTGCGGTTATTTACTTACATATTAAGCAACTACTTTCTGCTCACGGCTTTGCAGGCGTTTTTCAGGATAAAACGTAGGCCATAGGTATATTACGTTGTTTAGCAAATATCAAATTATTGTTATATTGTACCTAATTTAATTTGAGGTTATTTCTATCTTAACCAATTTATGGCATAATAATAATAAATAAATAATAAATAAAAAGTATATTTTAATCCAGGAGACAGTCTAGAACTATATTTACACAAAATTTCAGCCCGATCCGTTCAGTAGTATATATCCTTACATACAAACTTTGGCATTTTTATTATTAGAGTGATAGTGGCTGTTTTAGAGAAAGATGAGTAATTTATTAGAAAACACGCTGCCATTGCGGCTTCGCAGGCAAGAATCCCATAATTACATATATTTATATTCCTTTAAGTATTATTGTTTGTTTCTATTGTTATTTGTGTTACTTTTATGGACACATTACATATTGTTTATCAATAAGCGGAAACTGTTAGGCTTAAGTTACCCATAAGTTATTTATTGATAAGTAAGCTGTTTGTTTTCCAAATAAATAAAAAAAAATAGCTTAAGTTGAAACCTAATCCAACTAAAGAACTTATTCTTATTATTTTCTTTGCTTTGGAGATATAAAGATATCTACAAAGAATAGTTGGCGAGTCGGGTAGGCAAAACGCTGTCGGAATCCCCCGGTGTCGCCGACTTTGGTCGCCGACGCTTTGGGTTTTGTAGACATTACGAGGATGTAATGAAAATTCCATCGAGGGAACTGGTTGTTTCCACGGAAGATAATTTTCCACCGAGGAATCTAGTTACCAAAACAATTGTCTATTCCATTCAAATAATTGGCTGTCCCCCCCGGAAAATTCCTTCTCATAGACAACCAGTTGTTTAATTAGGTTGTCTGGAAGGGACAAACCGACTCCATTGGGTGTTCACATAAGTCCATTATGTTTTGTAAAAACTTTTGCCTTTTGCTACAGGCATACGTGTAGACAAGAATAGAGTGGAAACTTCCGCCCCGGATCGGCTCAAGGTCTCGATATTAGTCTCCACGTCAACCGTGTTACTCAGTCTATCTCAGTCGAGCTGTCGGCGACGCCCGTAGCCCGACAGAGATAGACTGAGTATTTTATTTAACGTGAACGACCTTGAGCCGGTCCGGGGCGAAAGTTTCCGCTCTAGTATATGCTTGTCTACTCATTCATATGCTTATAGGATAGAAAAGCGGCGGAAAAATTACTAGTGCGTAAAATCTTACAGATCTAATAAGAATCTAGATTAAATAAACGTCTCACGTAGCCCCACGCTAATACCAGCCCAGCTTCATTATCACGATATTGCTTGCCTCCAGGTATGCTCATCCCAGTTCACAAGCTGTGAATGGCTGCCGCCGAACTCCACACTGCTCCAGGGTGTTTTAGATAACGACTTTGACGACTAATCGAAACCTGATTAAAACTTCTCAACTGATAAAACTGAACTTTCAAAATTACGTGTTTGAGTACCTTTTGATTTGAATTTGTAAGTTAAAGTGAGAATGTTTTTAGGAATTGAATAAAATTTGGTGAATCAAAGAAGTTTTATTTGATTTGAAAGATATATCATCATCAGCCCGTACACGTCCACTGCTGAACATAGGCCTCCCCCAAACCACGCCAGGAATAGCGGTCCTGAGCTGCCTCCATCCAACGACTCCCTACAACCGCTACGATGTCGTCGGTCCATCGAGTGGGACGTCTTCCCACACTCCGTTTCGCTTTGCATCGCGGGTGCCACTCGAGAAACTTTACTCCGCAACGGTTATCGGTTCTACGAGCTGTATGCCTATATAATAATATGATATATTTAACGTGTATCGGAAATCACGTTAGGTTGTTGGTCCTGCGCCTGACCTCTCACCGATCTTACCGGTCTGCCGTTCAGTGGGACGGAGTATCGGATTATGAGAGTGGGGCATAGTAATCCGACACAGTTGATAGGTCAGAACACAGGTGTGTTTGCGCACACACTTGCGCACTATAACAATGTCCTGTACACATGGCTGTGTTTGTTCAGACAGGCCGCCGCCGTGAGGCATCATTATAAAATTTTCAATGACTTTACTTAAAAGAGAAAAACAACCCTTTTATTAATTCAGTTGACGACTCGTCATCTGAGAAGAATGTTTCCCATGAGAAAATAGCGAATAATTCGTTAAGTAATATAACTTGCGAACTTCTTGGTAGATTTAAAAAATTGGTATCTACGCTTAGAATGTGACCCATAATAATACCTATCTAATTTAAAAATACAAAAACTTTTATTATGGCCGAAGAAAAGTATTTGCACTACTTTATTACAAGCCAGGGTACTTACCCTATATAAAACATAAATAACCCATAAAACATTTCTGAAACACTTACACGTAAGTACCTACATCTCATACAAAGTTTGTGACAGAATTTTAAAACATTGTGGCTCATATATTTGGAGAGAAATTGCGAAGTTGGAACCGCTTCTGGTGCTAGTTTGAACATAGCTTAAGGTTTGTAAAGAATTGGAACAATTCCATCGAGAATACTTACAAATGCCTTTACTTTCCAAGTTGTAGGCAAAAACTTTTTTCCTGTTACTAAGTACCCCGTAAAAGAGAAAAGAAGTATTTTTATGTGTTTTTATAATGAGATCAAATTCAGAGACCTTTGTAGGCATTGGAAGGTTGATTTATTTATTTATTTATCTATTTTATAATGTATATTGGTAGTTCCACATAATTTTATAAGTAGATATACATACCTATACATAACTTATAGATATATACATATATTCTTATAGAAGTGTGGTGTGTTACGGCGCGTCATAAATACATATATCGGTTTGATTAATTTATACTCATTCCACGCAATTATTACCTTTGTGGCACATGCACGGCTATGAAGTTCCCTTATTGTTGACAGGTGAGTGAATGAAGATTGAATAAGTAAATGAAATAATTCATAGACACAGTTACTTTTCAACAATAAAAACGCTTATAGATAGATAGATAGATATACCATTCTTTATTTCACAGCCTTATAAAACAGTCAGTAGTACATAATTTAACTTATCATAAAGAAAGGCAATGGAATTGGCAGCCTTATGGCTAAATCTTTCCATTGGAAAAATATCGGGGCTTACAAAATTTTAGATTTTTATACGAGCCGACAAATTATGTAACGATGACTATTCAAGTTAATTTTTAAATAAAAAGTATTGAAAATTATTAAAATTCTTGGTGTCTGTACTCAGTCTCTTACTTTTTATACCAGAAAAACGCGCGTAATGCTACGATTAGCAAATAAAACAACAAAAACTATTACTATTTTATTCTGTTAAATATTCGGATTCTAAAAATAAGGTTATAGTCCGTAAAATAATACCGAATGTTGAGCAAAAATAATAAAATCATTAACAACTTCTATAGACAAAATCAATTGTCATAAAAAATCAAATCGGTAAAGCATTGACTAGTTGGTTATCAATCAAACTGACAGAAAGGTAATAAATTAGTGGAACGAGTATAGTAGTGTTGGGTTAAATATACATTACAGAACGCATTGCAACAATGTGTTTCTAATGTATGAAACCAATATGCTTATGACGTGTCACAGCACATCACGCCATAATAATGTTTATTCAATTCAATTTAATTCTTTATTAATAACAATAATAACAAGTAATTCCGCTATGTGGAGCGCCTTTAGATTAATTCTCATAAAGGGCTTCTGTGCTGTTGGCTTCGGCTCCACGCATGCCTCCCAGTGGACCGGGTCACTATATGGCACACAATAAATAACATGATAGAATATTTTTAATATGTGATTCTTAATTACCTCAGCCTTTAGATTTGGTCTGACTGTAGACTACAGCAGTGTAATTTGAAATCCTTGAGCTTGATTGGACTATTAATGCAGGGTCGGTACCAAAAGGGTTACCCAAATAATAAATAAATAATGAAAAATATTCCTGGACAACCAATACAGCATCATCAAGCCCCAAGCGAAGCCCAGCTTGTGTTATGGGTTTAGATGACTGGTATACATAATACAATATATTACATTTAAATATACATATATTTTCTATACCCAGAACACCCGAGACACATATTTGCAGATCGTACAAACATTGTCCCACGGCGGGATTCGAACCCACAACCTCCTGCGTCGCAGGCGGATCTTCACCCACCACGCCACATTGGTGGTCAAAACAACTGTCGAATTAGTTTTTTTAGAACTTAGTAAGATTCATTTATTCGCAAACAATTGTTAGATTGAAGAAAGCCGTAGAAAGTCCCAGAG
This sequence comes from Eupithecia insigniata, assembly GCA_947859395.1. Classification (NCBI taxonomy): domain Eukaryota; kingdom Metazoa; phylum Arthropoda; class Insecta; order Lepidoptera; family Geometridae; genus Eupithecia; species Eupithecia insigniata. Next base: position 12,647,893 of record OX402001.1, read on the forward strand.
ATTTTATACTAGTCACGTTTTTTTAATAATACTAGTTACTGCCCGCAAATTCACACGCGTTCAGATTTCAGTTTTCAATAACTTTATTTCTTTAGGCTTACAAAATAAGCACTTTGATAAGTCAAATTACAAACAGCTATAAATTTAGTAAAAGAAATAAGGTGTTATTGATTTTCTCTTCACTTAATTTTTTTACCCCTTAGTGGAAAAGTGAAAAAGAGTGCATACCTATATATATATATATATATGTATATTTTGCCTCATTCCATCTTATTTTAAATATATTAATAGTGTGATTATTATACTTTTGTAGTATAAAATGAGTTTGCAGTAATTTCTATAATAATCGTACCGAAAATAATGTTGGACAATTCATGCAGCATTATCTAGCCGCAAGCTAAGCAGAGCTTGTGTTATGGGTACTAGATAACTGATATATATAATACAATATATTACATAGAAAAGCACAGCAGTTAAAATGGAACACGTGAACACTGACTCAACAAGCCGAAGAAAAAAAATTATGAACCGATTATTTTTTTGCTGCAAATTTTGTGAATTTATTGGCTTCTTGTTCGAACAATGTTCATGGTCGTTTCGAAATGGATGGAGGTAGGGAAACCGCATCATCGAAAGCGATTTTATTTCAAGATCATCATTATTTTCAGCAGGCAATCGAGTCGCCAGAAATCGGAAAAGGTAAACAGGTAGAGCAAATTTGAGATGAGCCCAACTTGTTTGTAACATTGCCACCCCAGGTGCCCATTACGGCCAACAACAAGTCCTCTTTACATTCGAACGAATTTTAAGCTAACATACGTACTTATCAACCAAAAAATATATACTTTGCATGCATGGCACTTGACCGTGAAACGTGGGTGATATACCTATCATAAACACTATATCATAAAAGAAAAACTATACTGATTAAACTGCCGGAAGACTAGATGATGTTCACCCAATACCGATTAAAGCTTCATCATCATCATCATATCAGCCCATACACGTCCACTGCTGGACATAGGCCTCCCCCATATGATGGAGGCGGCTCAGGACCACAAATAGCGGTCCTGAGCCACCTCCATCCATCGAGTCCCTGCGACCACTACGATGTCGTCGGTCCATTGACTGGATTAAAAGTAGCCCATAAAATTAAATAAAAATTGTCAGAGCGTCTGTTCGAAGCTATGCGTGACCCGAGAGCTTGAGTATCTGGCGCAGCGCAGAACATTGGCATACAGCTGGGCAATGCAGCCATCGTCTCAGGGAAGCTACCGACCGGTTTTGATATGGACCAGTTGAATTACATGTAGATTGTTGTAACAGTCTGTAGTTAGCTCAATTGTTTCAATTGTTAATGCAAATTCTAATTGGTGTCAATTATTTGATTGGAAATTATCTTTGTTAAAGTAAATAAGTTATCCCAGATTCAGATCTAAATTTATGCAGAATTTGGCCAAATCCGTTCTATAGTTTTATTTTAGCGTTGTTTGTGAACAAACACCCATCATTACAAATTGCTTTTCTTTATTAGTAGGTTGTTTTTGCTCAAGAAAATCAACACCATCACGTTGAAATATAAATAGACTATCAGAGTTCCCCCATTATGGCCCTCAACTTTTCCTTTTTAAACATTAAAACCGGGAGCATAAAGATGATTGCGTCACATAATTATTTATTGTTATGATTCGCCGCATTTTATGAAGGAGTTTAAAGCTAGCCGAATAATTTTATAAATTGGAGATATTCAACCCTTGTTCCGCAGACTTGAAGATATTTTTTTGCAGTTTTAGAAATGCATATCATCGAAAATGAATAATCGAACGAGTTTTCGATGAATTTCGTAGCGCGTTCACTGCCAGGCTTCAGCGATGCGACCGGCGCGAAGGGGCGCGGCCGAAGTGTTAATTAAAATAAAAGATTACCTACTTTTAAATGTTGTATCTTATTTTTTCAAGGTTGTCTAGCATACCTATTTATACAAACTAGAATAATATTACAATCTAGCCATCGATTTGGCTAATGGGTTATTTTGTTTTCACTTAATTTTATAAAAAATATACCTGTCACTAAGAACGTGTCAAATGTAAAATTTGCCACTGTCTACACATGTACAACTATCGTGTCTATCCCAAGGTTGTCTGGAAGAGATCGCTCTGAGCGATAAGGCCGCCCATTATGCAACTATCTTATTTTTACTGTATGTTTTTGTTATATTTTCTTAGTGTGAAATAAAGTGTAATGTAATGTGTCCATTGGCACTTTTGTTATCGTCTCTAGTTAAGGGCTAGACATTTGGTACATGTGTTCTTTAAAATTAGCACTATTGCACTTCAACTATAGCTATCACTACACTAACTCGAAAGGTTTTGTTCTTTTAAGCCTTCTCTTATGAAAATAATATTGTTAATGTGTTCATAAGTATGGAAGTAGATTTCGATTTCGCGCGTCAGTTCTCAATGGGCCGATTGCCCGCCCCGAGCAATATTTCCGTTGAAAGCTGTCGAAATCCGTTCTCGTTTCCGTTTCCGCTGTCCACTGAAATGCAGTCATACGAGTATTACACTAGACTTACTGTTAGTTGAAGATCTGTAATAACTAATAAGCCAGCTCTGCTTTTGATTAATCCGCTTTTACTTACTTGTTACTTTTATCTGGACTGGTTTCCGCAACTAGGCCACAGGTCCCTTTTGCGTGTCAGGGGGGAGCTGCTTTTGCGTTGTCTTCAGCCAAACATCTCAGAAGGACACAATTTCACAAGCTTTAGGTACATTTACAATGTTAGTAGCTAGGATTTTACCTACCAACAAGATATTTGATATAAAATGATCTTCGACAGAATTTCAAAGCTACTATGCATATCTAACATTATAGTAAGATTCTATATTTCTTTGTATTTGTATTTATTTATTTCCACCGTATGTACACATGTTACACTTGATGTTGTTAATTCTATCTATCTTATAATATTCACACAAACTTTTCACATAGGGATTGTACAAAGAAAAACAGACAAACATGACACTTCGTGCTTGAAATTTACCAAATAACAAATTGTTTGAGATTAGGTAGGTACTAAAGCTATGCGTTCACCATATCGGACTCGAAGCGTACCTACGCAAGGTTAGGATTTGTTGCATTGTATTAATTTTTATCATTCTGATTGGCATCTACGCTTCGTACTCTCCAATTCTACTCCAGTGGAAGCATAGCTTAAAAGGCCTCCTACATTTACCCTAGTCCAATCTCGCAATACAAATACCTATAACAAACTCTTTAGTCATGCCTAGTCATAAAAAAGCCTTGACATCTAACTTTAGCGTGACTAATAATATAACAAATCGTGAATAATAATCAAATTATCATTTATTTCGTATATTTCATGAATAACATTAATTTCGTGGTTCATTTCGTGAACAAAACAAATTAATGAAGGTTAAATAGGTTAGGTTAGCGTAGTCAGAACACATCTACGAAACCAAACCAAACCAATACCTATTATGTACTAACAAATGCCCGACATTACTTTGGTTTCGTATTTACAGTTCGTGAAACTAAAACAAGACTAGCCCGAAGAACAGACGGAATTAAATATGAGTAAGAAGTTTTGCAGTTTGTTTGCGTAATTTGAGGGTAGGTATAGAGTTCACCCGTGCTTGGAATACACAAACATTAATCGCCCAACGTTCTTTGATAATAGTTTATTATTGTATGGTATTATGTAATACTAGCTGGTGCCCGCGCCTTCGCTCGTCTTTTATCGGGATAAAAAATAGCCTTTATGTTATTCCAGGTCCCAAACTATACCCATACCACATTTCAGCCTAATCGGTTCAGTAAGTAGTTTTTTGCGTGAGATAGTAATAAATATCCATACATCCTTCCATACAAACTTTGGCATTTATAATATTATAGTAGGAAGTAGGATAGACATAGTAGGATAGTTAAGTTTATTTATTTATTTAATACTAGCTGATCCGTGCCCACTTCGTTGGGCGGTAAACATTTTTAGTTGTTAATATACATACATATATAGCCTATAATACTCACAAATGACGTGGTTTTCAATAGGTAAAAGAATTTTCAAAATCGGCTCAGTAGATTCAGAGTACCCCCCCCCCCCTACAACCTTACAAACCTTACTTATATTTATTAATATAGATTTACATATACCTAGATTTTAATGACTGGACGTCACACATCTCCACATTTACCTAGGTATATTATGCGCTTCTAAAGCTTTTGATAGTACCTACTGGAGTATAGGGCACTACACATTTATTGTCCAGTTCTAAAACTGGAAGGAAGAATCACCAGTCATCCTAAATCTTCACAATTTCTATCTTGATTTATGGCGTCTCGTAGACCTACATCATTCTCAGCGCGCAGTCTTCTCTCATTTGTTTTATCTGATGTATACCAAAACGCTCCGTTTTAATTTTAGCGTAAGTGTCCACCAGAAAACGGTTGAACAAACCTCGAAACCTTTGCAGGTGAGCAATGCGACCTTCTCTTATTGGTAAAATGTATCTAGGCGTAGAATTGCATTGCAGAAACTTTTTAGTGTCCAGTCTCGTCAGTTTTTGGATTCACATGTCGAAGATCAAAGTTGTATCCGTATTCGCCACGACAGTAGGTATATTAGCGAGTCTCTACTCAAGAAGAGCATCAAATGCCTGGTGCGTTTCGCTAATGCATTGCAAGCGGTCATCCCAGGTACGCAGCACAATGTTCCGCCCGTCACATTGCTGATCTACCAGGATGACGGCAACATCATTGGTAGCGAGAGCTTTGTACCAACCGGATACTCTCCAGTAGGTCGTTTATCGGCACTAATAACAATTTTGTAATCATTGTGTTAATTTTGGGGTATGGACTCGTATTTAATGTCTTTCCTCGTAGTATGAACTGAAATCATGCTAAGTATCATTCGAATCCATTCAGTAGTTTTTGCGCTATTTTAGGCCGAGAAACGTCACTTCCATCCCCACTCCCAAGGGAACTCTAACGAATTCCAGGATAAAAAGTATTACATGACCTTCCTCGTAGTGTGAACTTAAATCATGTCAAGTTTCATTTGAATACATTCTGTAGTTTCAGCGCTATGCGCAGCCAAGACATTTTACCCTACTGCGGGGGGGCCACTACGGAGGCTACTGGAGGTCCTACTGCGGGGGCAAACTGCCAGTGCCCTCCACTGTGGGGGCTTACTGCGGGGCAATGTGGGGGCCCAACTGCGGGGGGTGCTGCGGGGGGCTACTGGAGGTCCTCCTACTGGAGGAAATGTGGGGCCCACTGCCGAGAGGCCCACTGCCGGCGCCCCCACTGTGGGGCCTAATGAGTGGGTACCACTGCGGGGCAATGTGGGGGGCCCACTTCGGGGGGCCATCTGCCGGCGCCCCCCATTGTGGAGGCTAATGAGGTCCCACTGCGGGGCAATGTGGGGCCCCACTGCCGGGGGCTACTGGGAGGGTCCGGTTACGTGAGGGGCCCCACTGCTGGGGCCCCTACTGCCTGGGGCCCCACTGCCAGTGCCTCCCAGTGCGGGCTAACGCTCTCTACCGCCCTTGCCCCGCGCGCCATCCTGCAACGCGCAAAATTTCACTTCCATCCTCTCCCAAGGGAACCCTATTGAAATCCGGGATAAAAAGTATTATATGCCCTTTCTCGTCATATAAACTTAAATCATGCTAAGTTTCATTTGAATACCTTCAGTAGTTTCGGCGCTATGCGTAGCCAAGCAATTTTACTTCCATCACCTCTCCCAAGGGAACCCTATTGAAATCTGGAATAAAAATTATCCTATGTCCTTCCTTATACTATGTACTCAAATCCTGCCAAGTTTCATTTGAATACATTTAGTAGTTTCGGCGCTACGCGCAGCCAAAAATTTTACTTCCATCCCCTCTCACAAGGCAAAATTCATACCATAGAACTTAAAATATGGCATGTTTTATAAAACGATAAACCGACTTCAAATTCCCTTATTTTTACACTTATTTTAAGTTTTGCGTGTTATATACTAATCCCCTGGGAATAAAGATTTAAATTCCTTTTTAAATTTTCTGTTTCCTGCCCTAATCCCACACTAGGTGCCGACCGCATTTAAATTCTAACTCATATTATTAATGCGTAAGTGTGTTTGTTTGTTTGTGGGTCCTTCCTTCACGCTCTAACTAAGCAACCAATCGACTTGATTTTTTAAAACACGCCATATTATATAACCATAATGCAAATCCCTATTGCAAAATTTACGTTATTGCAAAGAAGAAACTATACATAATTATGTACATAAGGTACAAATGCTATAAAGTGGCCGTGTTCACCTCAAAGCGATTACGTTTGCAAAAGAGAATGTAACAGTGCACTCTAGAGTACCAGAGTTCCTAGGAACTAAAACTATTGTCCACGGTTACATAGACCACTTATTGCCGTCTCTGGGGTATACAAACATAGGTATATGTATTTCAAGACAATGTAGTGCTTAAAGAGTAGTTGCCTGTAGTTCTTAAAATTCTAACTTAGCATAGTATTTGTAAATCAATACTAGATACTTTAATAGTACATTATTGCAAAGGCCGGGAAATAGGCAATTGCAGATCGAGTATGAGTTTGTACACTAATACGAGACAGGCAATTGCCATTTCCGCCGAGGCATATTTGTATAGTGCTTTTCTCAAAAAAATGCAGGGAAATAAAGCAGACTATTTATATTATCAATGGATAATTTTTTTCAATTACAGCGGGGCAATGCATCCAGCGTCTTGGGGACGCTTCCGACTGGTATTGATATGGATAGATATGTTAGCTCAATTGCTTCAATTGTAAATAGGTACTATTTCTATTATTTGTCTGAATAAATGATTTTTTTGTGTCAAAAGAGCTTTGGTATGACAAATCTAATCGATTTAATTTATATTAAAAGTTCATCATCATCATCATCAGCCCATACACGTCCACTGCTGGACATAGGCCTCCCCCGTACGACGCACAAATAGCGGTCCTGAGACGCCTCCATCCATCAACTCCCTGCGACCGCTACGATGTCGTCGGTCCATCGAGAGGATGGTCTCCCATGTAGGGGGAGATTTGCCATAATCACCACGCTTGGCAGGCGGATTGGTGATCGCAGTGTTGGTGTTTAAAAATACTCAGAAGGAAGCTGCTGCCCTTCCTCTGGTAGGTTCCCTTAGTCGGCTTTTACGACATCCACGGGATGAGTTTGAGGGGTCGATATTCGTACGCCGCGCCCCACGGCTTTAAAAGGCTATTAAAAGTTACTTAAGTCATATTATACAAAAAGGTAGTAGTGTTATTGATTTCCCCAGTACATTTATGTTTCTGTTATTGAGTAATCAAGACTAATTTTTAGCTTTGCCGCCAATTTTTTATTTATCATCTGTGCAGAAAGGCAAAGGCATTTATGGCTATACAGCCACGTGATTAGCAAAGAGACTTACTTTGCCAAGAATGATTAAAGAGATCCAACCAAAGAGCATTTAATAACTCCAGCACGCCATTTCATACAACATTGTTGGAGCGTTGTAATGTTCCAAATTCACAACACGCTCCTGTTCGATACTTCGCGTGTTCTTTTTTCAACAATAAAAAATCAAAAAGTCGTTGAAGAAACATTTACGCTTTCGGGCTCTAGAATCACCCCCATTGGGCTTAGTATACCCGTTACGCCGCACCCTGTATACTACAGACCGTTCATCATAAGATGTCCCCTGCCATCATAATGTTGGCACTATGGCAGGCAGGGGACATCTCATGGTGAACGGTCTGTAGTGTGTATTTTATCTGGTAGGGAACGTAGTCTGCTTGATCTTAGGATCTACCAAACCTCATAATTCGCGTTGACGCAAACTAGCAAACGTCATTTTATCCTAAGTTTCTAAAACAAACTGTAATGGAAGTCTTATCTTTATGATGGTTTGCATACCCAAGTTTATTAGTTTACTAGCTGCTGCCCGCGCCTTCGCCCGCGTTTTATCGGGATACAAAATAGCTTTTAAGTTATTCCAGATCCCAAACTATACACATACCAAATTTCAGCCCATTCATTTCAGTAGTTTTTGCGTGAAAGAGGAACAAATATCCAAACATCCATCAACACCAAAACTCAATAAATGGTTCCTTAAAACGAGAAGCAGCGTCGATCGATTTCGTTTTCCAATACCACGAAACAATGCAACGCATGGCATCGCAATATTGCGTATCGTCACGTAGCCACCCCATTCCACCGACATTCATGTGATTTCTTAATAAAGTGCGAGCCTCGTTCCCTCGCTCATATCAATAAGCTGGGAAGGAATTTAATGAAATACTCCGGGCGAATTCCTTGCCATTTCTTAGATACTCATAGTAGTCACTACGTACATACTTCTATATCTAAATAGGTTTGCTATTTCCCTGAACTGTTTTATTATTTCCGAGTCTTGACCTACTTTAAAAGTAAGTCATACAATACAAAAACGTTTATTTCAAAATTATGTTTGACAATGGTGTTGTAACACTGCCTCCTGTGGTAGCTACAATGTAGCAGTGTTACAGTAGAACAGCTTCTTCCCAAAATTAGTTAATCATATGGGAGACTTTTGCTTTGCTCTCAGTGAGATAACAGACGGTACAGTGTTAGTATACAATACAACTATTCTTTATTATTTATATATTATAACAAATACACATAATGTATAATGAGCGGCTTTATCGCTAAGAGCAATCTCTTCCAGGCATCCTTCTACATTGAGAGGGACAAGTTATTATAGGTTACGGAAAGCGTCTAGTAATCATTGTTTAAACACTTCCTTTTCGACTATTATTTTATACATGCCTATACTAACTGACCCCTGAGGGTTGAAGATCGCTATTGAAAAATGGGGGTTGGTGTTAGAAAAGGTGGAAATTGAGGGAGAAAAGTTCATTTAAAAAAAATGGTACAAAAATAAAAATTTTGTGTGGACCACCCTTATCACTTAGGGGTATAAAAAATAGATAGCAACCTATTCTCATACCTACCAAATATACACAAAAAAATCATTTAAATCAGTCAAGCCGTTTCGGAGGACTTTTGTTACAAACACGTGACACGAGATTTTTTTAAACAAATGTATGTACATAGTACATATAAGATTTATTTATTATTGTAGCCAGCTTAAAGCGTCCCAGGCAGCCATCACTTTTGAATCGTCAATAGTAAACAGCATATTGTTTAGAATAATTTAATATTTATTTTTGTTTAACTGCCGATACGACCCTGAATTTGAAACCGGGACCTTATTCCCGGTTTCGTCCGGGGTTCTAATCCGGGGTTGGGCCAAAATTGCTTTATTCTCTGTTGTCTTGAGCAGTAGTTCTGTACAGAATAACAGGGACAAATTTTGTCCCAGTTTGTTATTGGGATTTTAATAGCAACAAAAAATGACAGAGCATCCCGTCGCCAAGAAGTTGGCGATGTTAAGCCCCCTTGCCTCTAAAGCATATTAAACCGTTGGTCCTGCGACTGACTCCTCCCCGATCGTGTCGGTCTGCCTTCTCATCGGATTATGAGAGTGAAAGAATGGATCACTTCTCAAGAATTTGTTTGTAAAGACATTTTGTAATTTTTTGTATGATCTCAACCGTATTTGTTGTTGTTGTTAGAGAATGACACTCTTGGACACGTCACAAAATTAACAGAAAAAAGGATTCAAATTTTTACCCGACTACCGAAGGACCAGGGTTATGATTTTGACAGCCTATGTATGTATATACGTTATGTAGACGATTTTTATGTTCCCACGTAGCGATTCTCAAGCTATTCGCAAAAAGGTGTAAAAAAATATAGTTAAAAACTAAAACCCGACTACATAAAAGTCTTAAACAAGCGTTCACCTATTGTCCTTATCAATTTCTTTTGATACTTAGGTAGTCGGAGGCACCCACCCCATATACCTAGGGTAGGTACAATTAATAACATAGGCCTCCGACTACATAAGTATCAAAAGAAAATGATAAGGACAATAGGTGAACGCTTGTTTAAGACTTTTATGTAGTCGGGTTTTAGTTTTTAACAATATTTTTTAAGATTAAAGCACTTTGAGTTTTTTTTAATTTTATGGTAAAGGTTGCATGCACCTTCAATAAAGAATTCGATTGTGTATTAACTCATATAATTACTTTCATTATACTGAAAGATAAGTCGCGAAATGCGTGTCATAGCGCTGTGACAGCATTCCTGTCATTGCGCTGAGCTAAGACATATGTCAGTTTCACTAACTGCTTTGCCAGTCATAATCACTTAGCGGCACGATACTTGAATATCAATAATTTTTAAACTTAGTATGAAGGGGGTATAAAGCTTCTGCTGGAATAGTTACTGCAAGACCTGGTGACTTAGGAATATACCAAGTCGAGTAGATGACCGCCACCAGGAACTCGTTTCTTGGACCATCTCTAGACTGTAGGCATTTCTCAGGTATCATCCTTGTCGCAATTAGACCCAGCGTTTGAAAATTTTAGGTACTCAACCAAACGAAGTTAACTGACTCCTAAAATTACTAGTTTCTAATCAATTTAACAATTTTTTTTAACTTAAGTATTATTAATTATCATAATTTTAAAGCTTATGTGTATTTACTTTTAAGGTAAATCAAAATACCTATCGCTATTTCGTCATCACTCACTCACTGACAGAAACGTTTTCCACAGTATATCTTCTATACAAAATTACGTCAGTAAGAAACCTCTGCCTGCACCGATTCGAGCTCTATTCTATACAACACATTGTAAACGGGGTTTAGTGCTCCTATGCTATCGGTTCATAAAGATCGGTGAAACGAGATAATAGAGGATAAAATCGCGGTACATAAAGTCCTGTTGGCCTCGAAGATACTTTGTCCCCTTCACAATGAAGCGTGAATCTCTAAATTTGTAGATAGGAATATATTTGGCAATAAACAGCCACATTCATGGAAGGCCGCGCGGTGATAAAGTAAAGACAATAAAACTGTCAACCGCAGCCGGCCGGGATTTTGTGATCGTTTCGGAAACTCAGCGGGTTCTTAGAAGCTGACGTAGCTATGTAGGTAGTTAAACTGAACCTAGGTATGCTAGTAGTAGCGTGTTCCATGCCTGTGGAACCATTTGAGTCTGTTTGCAGCACCGCAAATCGAAGTTCCAGTGATACGTCTCAGCTGGAAGAGTTTTCTACCCGTCTTCCCGACTTCGCCGGCATCTGTAAATAAGCTGTACACCCAATAATAGGTGTAATATATTATTAGGAATCAAAAGTAATATATATATACTTTTTTATATTTGGTAGTACGAGTAGATGATAGACGAGTTGTTATGGTTATTGTTGACACAGTTAAGAGAATCATTAAAGAGTACATGAAACTTTAGGTTTGCGTCAAAGACTAAGTGCCGCTAAGGCCTCGGTCTCGAATTTTGCGGGCAGCGGGGCGGTGGCGGCGGCGGCGCGGGAGCGGCAGGATCTTATGCGTATCGTCAAATGGACCGGGTCTCGAAAACAGCGGCGCGGGAGCAGCGCGGGGGCGGGCAACGAGCGGTGCACTCCAGTCGAGCGGTGACCGTCCCGCGTTGCGCGTCTGCATTGTAGTATAGTGTTGTATTTTTTTTTTGTGACGTATCAAAATGTCCTCGGACGTGCAAGAGCAAATTATTTCGGCAATCTTTGAGAGGAGACCCATATGGAACAGCAAAGATGTGAACCATAAAAATAGAAGAATAATTAATCAATTATGGGAAGAAATAAAAAACGAACTGAATATTGAAGGTAGGTGAATATAAAAATTATTTATTATGTTATATACAATGCTTATTATGGTTTACAAATTAATTAGTAGCTAATGGGATTATTAACAAAATATTCTTTGAATTTTTCACGTATATATTGTGCTTGATAAGACGCCCGGGCGTTGGTTTGTAATCGTGTTTGTAATGTTTGTTGATTCGTATTGACAGTAATATAGGCAATGTCATTATCACCGTCCTTATCTCGGATAATGTTATGCAACAAACAGCAAGTTTTTGGATTAATTCCAGACTCTAAATCACTCTTGATAGTTTCTAGAATATAGTCAAAAGTTTCTACACTCATTCTGGTGTAGTCGTAGAATTTATCGGGATTTTGTCTCTGTTCTTCATAATTTCGATAAAACTCGCCATTTATTTTCCTTGCCCTATAGTAGGGATCCACTTCTTCTTTTGCCCACAATAAATCGAGCGTTAGGAATACATTTGAATCAAAAAGATGTTGTCGCCGATTTTCAGACATTTCGTTTGCGAATGTCGACAACACAACCACGAACACAACACTACACCGCTACAGTGCCGCGCGATCTGCCCGCTGGTTTCGAAACAGGTATGCGTTGCCCGCCCCTCTCCCGCGCCGCCGCCGCCGCCGCCCCGCTGCCCGCAAAATTCGAGACCGAGGCCTAAAAAATGAATGCTAGTTCGAGGCCTGTTGGCACCACAGAATAGGCAAATTTCTAGGGGTTGGCACTTTTGAAACTGAAGCGAAATGTCTTGTCGCAAGATACCTTTGATGTAACATAAATTTTTATCCCTACATGAGCAGGGAAATTAAATAACGTACCTAATCGTTTTAATGCTTGAGATAGCGTACAGAGAATTTTAACGGTTAGTCAGTTCAGTGAACAGTTGGCAGAACGTCGAATGCACAATGTTTTACTCATGTAATCATCATGTTATGTACCTACCTACCTAACTATAGAAATCTAGGCGTGTTTTAATAACTCAACCGACTACAAAGGTTCATTAAATGGTGTACGAATTTGTATGACATTTTCTCTATTCTTGTCTAGACAAAATTGGATAAAGAATCCAATACTTTTTTGTATCAGAATCAGAATCAATAACTTTATTTCTTTAGGCTTACAAAATAAGCACTTAGACAAGTCAAATTGTATACTATAAACATGATTATTATTATCAAATAAGAAATAAGGTGTTATTGATATTCTCTTCACTTCAATTTTTTGTCCACTAGTGGAAGAAGTGAAAAAGAAACCACTAGCACATTATAATATCACTTTTGTGTCTAATACATGTTTATTTTGCCTATCTAAATATAAATTTAATGCAATTTAGATACATGTCAATATTTCTTTAAAGCTAAACAGAACATTGAATTTGTTACATACTACTGACAGTGCGGAACGGAGCGACACCTGGCCAAGCATTAACATCATTGATGTAATCATCTATGGAGTAAAAGGCCTTCCTGATAAGATTTTGTTTAATGTACTGTTTAAATTTACGAATAGGGAGTTCAGTTGCTTCAGATGGAAGCTTATTATAGAAGCGCACGCAATTGCCCATAAATGATTTCCCTACCTTTCGTAATCTATATGCTGGGATGTGTAATTTGTTCTTGTTTCTTGTATTTCTATTGTGAACATCACACTTTTTCAAAAAGCTATCTCTATTTTTGTGCGTATACATAATATGAGTATAGTAAGGTAAGGGCATACAAATACAAAGAAATTATTGGTAAACAGCGGAGCTAGTCCCAGAATTAAATATTTGCATCGCTTTTGTCAGTTTTAGTCCTTACTTTTTACGACTACGACTATTTTCAATTTTCGCTTTCAGTTTATGTTATAATTATAAGTTTTTGATATTTAATAAACTTTGTTTACAAAAAAACGTTTTGGATTCTAGAACCGCGTTATAGGCTATTTGATACTAGGGCTGACTATCCGTTTTTTACCACCTATAAAATAAAGAGGTAGGATAATACCTATAGTGCCCATGGCAATCAAATACCTGCATGAGCAGCCTTCTTAGTCTGGGCAATGAATACGCTAAAAAATAAGACGTTCTAAAGTAGGAACATTATACAGCGCAGTACTTACTAATATCAATCTTCAGCAGCCTTGGAATTTTACTCTGTGCATTTAGATTATGATAATTTGGGGGGGAGCCCACATCGATCATAGCTCCCCTCACTCTTAAGCCATTGTAATGTGTACCCTCCAGTCATTGTAATCAATCATCTCAAATACTTACTGCTCAGAGGCAAATATAAAATATCAACTCAACAAGCTTTTGGTTATCTAGAGTTTTGTTTTACTCCATCCAATCGCTTTAACGAAAATATGCTTTGGAAATTAATTCGTTACTTTGTGGAAATTAATACCTACTCATTCGTTACTTTGTGGAATTACTCATGTTTCAAAAACATGTAAGTAATTACTGTGTGGTAGATAAGTATAAATTTATTGGGTATGTACATATAACTTGAACAGATCATTATATTGAATGAAATCATCGAGACTGTTTCTCATTTGTTGTTGAATATTATATAATAGAAAAACAAATTCGAACTAGTATTTTGAACTAAAACGACTGAGCTAACTGCAGACTGTTGCAAACAATCTACAGGTTGCTCAACTGGTCCTTATAAATACCAGTTGGAAGCGTCCCCAAGACGCTGGCTGCATTGCCCCGCTATATGGCAATGCTAATGCGCTGCGCCAGATATTCAACAGCTCTCGGATCACGCGTCGCTTCGACCGTACTCAGATATTTTTTTTAAAACCAGGCGAAACTCTGTACCTTACGGACCTAGGGGCTCGACTCCAAGGGGAGCAAATGTGTTTCAAAAGTACAATCAATGTTGCCAACTAGATAGTTGGCAACATTGATTGTACTTTACTCTGTGCCACATACCGCTCGTTCATAACAATACATCCATGAGTTCCATTTCCTGAGTTGATGTCAATATTTCCTTGAATGTATCTCAGTTTCTTTATTGATGGTAACCTATATTTATTTACAAAATTTATACACTGCGTTGAGTGTCTGTATACATATCTTAGATGGAATGGCGGAATATAGACAGCCATGACGCAATGGTGACCCAGAGACGGTCAAAGACAAAGAGGCAGGCAGACCACCAGCCCGATAGTCAGACTACATTGTTACGCATCCTGACACAGGACAAAATATCGTTATAGAAAGGAGGCTGTAGTAATCAAGCCGTGTTTTGAATGATTTGTAGAAATAAAACATTCATTCTTATGTTTACGACGCGATTTTTGAATGTATCGTATTGAATAAGCTTGTATAAGGAGGAGCTTGTATAAGAGGAGAAAGCCGTGGGGCTGCGGCGTACGAATAACGACCCCTCCAACTCAACCTGTGGATGTCGTAAAAGCCGACTAAGGGAACCTACCAGAGGAAGGGCAGCAGCTTCCTTCTGAGTATTTTTTTAAACACCAACACTGCGATCATCAATCCGCCTGCCAAGCGTGGTGATTATGGCAAATCCCCCCTACATGGGAGACCATCCACTCGATGGACCGACGACATCGTAGCGGTCGCAGGGAGTTGATAAATAATTATCTACTTACTACTAGTATAAGTAGGATCAAGTGATTTTTTGTGATATTCATTGCATATATTTTGATTTTGTGCCATAGATAAGCATTTTTCTTTAATAAATACCGACTCTATCGATAATGTTTTCTTTTTTATAAGAATAAATAAGGGTTCAAAGGTAGGTAACTAAGGAGTAAAACACGTACAGTAAATACTGTACGTTTTTAGTTTATAGCTTAAGATGAATGAAATGTATGTACTTTTTATCTTAGCCGAGGATTATCTACATAGTTTTGAATACTTAAAACGGCAGATGCAGCTTTTTTTTTTAAGAAACGTAAACGCGTTCATGATTTATAGGGCGCATCTGGCTATTTACGCCTATTTGACAAAGGACGCAGTATATTTTCAAATTTTTATACTAAGATAAAAAAGTTTTTTGTTATTTTTGGTTACATAATATAAAAATATTCATATTCTTATTAATAGAGTTCAAAGACTATTATTGTATCTATCCTTTCCAATTTGAAATGTATAATCATATTAATTAACCCAAAGACAACGAACGATTTCCCGTTTGATTCATTAAAACATTTTTTCTCCATTTTGACTTGTTGTTACATGCGCCTTTTTAACTATCGGGGCAGCGTAGTCTTCCCCATAGCCCGATTATTCAGTCTATCCATTCATCAAAATAACATGGTTTTTTTAACTTTTATTTTTCTTTGCATTAGTCTCTACACCTGGCGGATATCATCTTCGGGTGTATCATATTGTGCAACCAAGGTGATGCCCACTATGTGTAGCTCTCGCCTTTACATGAATTCTCATAAAGGGCCTCTGTGTTGTTGGCTTCGGTTCCACACATGCCTCCCAAAGAACCGGGTCAATATATGGCCCGTGATAATGGAAATGAGAAACATAATAATATAATGTTGGCAAATTCACTCAGCATCATCTAACCCCAAGCTAAGCAGAGCTTGTGTTATGGGTACTATACGACTTATACCTAATACAATATTTTTATTTTTGCATATTTTAAAATAGTTTGAAGTTTAAACATACCTCATCCATAATTAAAGATTATTTATCGGGTATTTATCGCGTACCTTTTGTTTTATTTTCCCCTTCGTTTCCATCGAGTTACAGCGATCGTGGTCACGGGGCGTCGAGAATTGATGGCAGTATCCACCACTACCCTCTATTCGTCTGCAGAATCAGGAATGTCCAAGTTCACATTACGACACACTACACTGACTAAGGATGGGAGTTATTGGATATTTTGGCTACCGGTTATTAGTTGGGTATTTTGTTTCAATACCGCTAGTACCAACTGGTACCCAACACAATACTCTATACCCGACCTGATTTCTACCCAATATATTTCTAACCGATTTGGTTAGAAATACCAAATACTTGTTGCAGCTACATAACTTTACCGGTGAACGGTCCGCTAGTACCTATGCGTAGATGATAGTTAGGTAAGTATAGGTATTGAAGCGTTGGGTAGTTATGGCTCAGGGTCAGTTAGGCGCGATGCTCGGTTTGCACAGTTATTCCCTAGCGTTATGCGGATTTTACCATAGCGTTAGATATTTTAGGACCATGTTAACATGTACTGAGTTAGTTATTGAATACCAGACTGATCTCTAACACTGACCGTGTCTGACTGCAGTACAGGCAGATCACGACACACATATGTACTTATTTAGCACAGGATTCCACGAGGAAGAGAGACGAAAACCATCTTCACGATTAAAGTTCGGGTATTTTGTGATCTCAATCGCCTCTCCATTTTAGACTAGAAAACTATCCATCTCAAGCACAACAAACAACTCTTTATTTGTAGACAAATTAACCTAAATTAATAACTGAAAATATTTCTGCATTATGAATCCCATTAAGCACTTTTTGAGCATTGTTCAAGTATAATCACGCGATAGCGTGCTGGTACAATCTACATCTCATCAATGTAAACCACATCCAATCGTAACTCTTTTGAATAGAATTCAATTTTGCAAAATAGGTTCGGTTTCAAATCACTCAAACAATCAGCAATTTGCCAGGCTTGATTGAATGAATCTACCTACGTCCTATTTGTATTAATATTGAACTGAGCATTTGAGTATGTAGGTATATTGTTTTGAGTGCTCTTACAGAGGCTTTCTTGGGTATTGTTTTAAGGGGATATTGACGGCCCTGTATCAGTAACTCGATTATGTAGTCCGATGACCGGACTGATGAGACTTCGTTGCCTCAAAAAAGCGTGTGTGAGACTTTATCGTCTCATAGTTCGATATGTTGTGTGTCCGTATCATTCGAATTGTGTTAATATGGGACAAAGTCTCAGAAGTCCGAATTTTTTAATCATCGAAGTATTGAGACTAGAAAGTCTCAACAGTCCGATCATTGGACTACACAATCGGACTACTGATACAGCGCCGTTGAAAACATGATATCAGAAGGTAGGTATACTGTGTGCTCAGTTTAGAAGGTACTCGAGTTGAATCGAACGGGGTGAGTCGGGACCACCCCGCAGTGCAACAGCACCAGCGCAGTGGTCTACATTAAGAATACCATTAAACCTTATATTATTTAAAGTACCTATTTATACAGATGTAATATTAGTCTAATGTCGTTTATTATTGCTTAAATAAATAAACAAATAACCACACATATCCCAACTTTAGTTTAAAAAAATAGGTTTAAAATATTATACATTGTGATTGGTAATTCTCTGACACTGCGTGTCAACGGATAGGTTCTACACATCATCACGAACACGTTTGTGAAGATACCGGGGTTATTCTGGCCGTTATATTTTTTTTTGTAATCACCTGTTACGAACAACACGTCTGCCAGAACGCAATGAATGAGGGGTTATCAATGCGAACTTTTAAAAAGTGGTTGCCATAGACTAAGATAGATGGCACTGTATGAAACTCAGTGTCAAAAATCTGCCAACTATGTTTAAAATGGCACCCGTTTCGTTATTTATTTTATGACTTCCTCCTCCTTGCATCACCCCAATGCTGGGGGTCGTGACTTCATCACGAAAGCATCTTCTCCCGTACGATCTTGCGCCATCTGCTCCGGCTCTCAGCTACATGCACTAATTCAGACATGTTGATGTCGAGTGTGGTGCGGATTTGGTCAGACCAGCGCATTGAGCTCCTTCTTCTTGGTCTCTTTCCCTCTACATTATATTATTATTTTATGACAATTGACAATTGATATACTCTTGACTTTTGTGCAGCGCCATCTAGTGTCAAATAAAAAGCGTGATTGTTTTTCTTAAAGCTTGCATTGAAAAGCCTAAAGATTAAAGATTAAAGACCAATGACCCAGTGTTAACTCTTCGGCCAGGATAACTCATCGATTGCATACAAGAACGTGCCCGCGCGGGCCTTATGAGAATGAGGTTATAAATTCAGCGCAGAGCTGTTTATAAGTTTTAAATAAAACCTCTCTAAAGGACGATTATTGAATGGAGGTACCTATTATGAATACCAATTTTAAGAATTTCGTCATAGTGTCAAATGTTTTCGTGATGAAGAGCAAAACCTGCACCACACATACTTTTTTTGTATATGCTTGCGTTTGGCTGCTATCTCATTTATGGTAAGTAATGATATGGCCGAGGATGTAGCACGCTTGCCTAGAAGAGTCTTGTTCACATTAGCCTTGAAGTCTTGAAGAAGGAACAAATATCCATAGATCCAATCCTTACAAACTTTGACATTTGTTATAAAATATTACTATATTATAAGAAGGAAGGATACACTTACCTAAGAACGCAAAACCTGATATAGTTTGAGGCGGCCATCAGGTAATCACATTCAAAGAACTCCAATCTCATAGGTTCCTTGCTTACCAAATACATCTAACGAATAGGAAACTAAAGTATCTTTATTAAAGTAGTTACCTAGATATAGTACATGCATACCTTCTGATATCGTGAAAATGTCCTTCTACGAAAAAGCCCTTCTAATGAAAACATTTTAATTGTGAGGGAAATCGTAAAGTGAACGTTAATTGAAATTGTTTGCCGTATTGTAACTTTGTTTTAAATTCCATTTGGTCATTTAAATTCTAAGCTTACAATCCCGTAACTAAGGCAACGTTATGGGCTGGCTACGTTTGACTCGGAGTTTTTATTAAACTTTACGTAATCTTGCAGAAAATTGGACTAATGAAACCTAATACATTATTATTACTTTTTGCTTAATTTTTATTCTAACACTGCACTTTGCTATGGCGTATCTACACAGTTTACTACAGCATTGCTACACAGCTTGCTACGGCGTAGCTACACAGCTTGCTACGGCGTAGCTACACAGCTTGCTACGGCGTAGCTTCAGAGCTTGCTACGGCGTTGCTTTACAAT
The DNA here is from genome assembly GCA_947859395.1 of Eupithecia insigniata. Taxonomy (NCBI): domain Eukaryota; kingdom Metazoa; phylum Arthropoda; class Insecta; order Lepidoptera; family Geometridae; genus Eupithecia; species Eupithecia insigniata. The sequence continues at coordinate 12,667,631 of OX402001.1, forward strand.
TTGCTACGGTGTAGCTACACAGTTTGCTACGGCGTAGCTACACATCTCGCTACGGAATTTCTACACATCTTGTTATGGCATTCTTCCCAACTTGCTGTGGCGCGACGGCGGCGGCGGCGTAGCTAAATACATAAACCCAGTCACTCTAGGCTTATACAAGATGGTTACATTATATATTATTGCCACCTCACTTCATGTCAGTGACTGATTTATGAGTGTCCATGTACATATGAGGGGTTCTATACTATGGTTCTGATATGAACAAGGACTGGCAGCGAATTATCACTGCTTGTTGGAGTCGCTCGTCACAGCGACAAATCACACTCGGTTACGCGGCCATTGTTATCTTCCCTCACTTCATTTGACTGTCATTCTAGCGAAGTCAGGAGATACAGTGCTCTTTGATGTTGATGACTCAATTCAACGTTTCTACGTATTTTTAACATCATCAAAATCATCGTTATGGGATTGTTATATCCACGAATGATTGCTCGTATAGTTTGGACGGCACTTGTGGAGGGTTACTTGTTAGGCTGTTACGGGTAGCATCATATTTCATAGTCATACAAAATTGAATATATCACACAACACTAAGACAATTTTATATCGCTTTTATCATTAATAAATGTGCTCTCTTATTTTTAAGTTATGAGAAGATAAATAATTAAATGTAGAGCTGGAAACCAAATTACTTTGAGTGCGAAAATGCGAATTATCTCTGAAATATTCTCGCAAAAGGCGTCAGGTGACGCGAAGCCGCAACCTCAGATACTATCTACGTATTTCAATTTAATTTCCTTTGCTTAATGCACATGAATAATTTACGTCTTGTTTCGTTATTTATAGTCATCATCAGTTACAGCTGGGGAACAAATTACGAATGACGCCGAGTTGAAGAAAAGTCTATAGGAGATTTAACGTCTTTGTGTCGTAGTCAAGTTTTTTGTATTGATCGGTATGTATGGTCTCTATAACTCTCGTGATTTAACAATAATACCAATTATTTCAAACAGTAACAAAAAAATATGAACAACGAACCATAAATAACAACACTGAATAATAGGAACTGTGTCATTTGTATGCGTATTATAAGTATGTACAATAGGATTACAAAAATGTTTTCGACAGTTCGGTGGACTATATTGGTAACTTTTACCTCGTTAAACATGCAAAAAAAGAAACTAGCACACCGTGAAAATATTTATATTTATTAATTTCCGTGAAAATAGCCTCTGCCAAATCTCACAAAAATATTTGAAAACTAAATACCCCCTTATTCATAATGGTCTGCTAACTTAAAGCATTGCTAAATCTCGCTCTGTCTTCTTCTATTGACATAAGTCAGAGTGAGAAATAACACTGCTTAGCAGCTGTTTTAAGTTAGCAAACCATTATGAATAAGAGGGATAAAGTTCTTATGAAACTCAACCGCTGTCAAACTACAAAAAATAGTTCCTCTCTATCCTCTATAGATGCTGCAAAGCGCCAAATGTAATTAAGGAAAGATACGAAAACGTTTATTGTTATTTATTAATTGTACAACATATACCAAGCACTCTGAAAAAAAAAAACTTTAATTCAGAAAACCTAGATTGTACGAGTATCAAAGTAAACACTTTGATACTAGTAAACTATCCTGTGAAACTTTACCCAGCGTAGATTTCATAATACTTGTTTGTATTACCCAACAATACGTTGCAAAATTTCAGTTTCACGGACCGTTGACGGTCCCCACTACGATGGAGGCACGTGTCGCCACATAGTTATGGTCTTGCGAGAACCTTCCGGCTAGCAGTCTTGGAAACCATTTATTTCGAACGACCTACATTTATAGGGTTCAGAATAAACTCACAAAGATATAAGTTTGTAGCACTGGTATTCTTTGTATCTTACAATGAAATGACTTGATCACGTTAAGTGGGGTCCGTTAGATTTATCTTCACAAGCGCTATATAAAAAGTATTGTTAATACATATATATTATATAATTATGGTGCATAAGTGTGTGCGCAATCACTGGTGCACTCTCTTAACTAGGTTTAAAGAACTTTATTCTCATACAAACACATGGTTCACTTATAAAGAGATACATGAGAAAAAAAATATCTAGGTTATACAATATTTAAACTAACCTCCTGGTCTAAAATTAAATTATAACTACTTAGATATTATTTTTGATTAAATATAGCATAACTGAATAATTTTAATTTTTAATAATTATATAAATATTAAAAATTATAACCAGTACTTAACTAATTATGAATAGTAGATAGGTAAGCATTTTTATTCGTGTGTTGTTACAAAGTATGTACATACATGTAATTTAAGTTTATTTTTAAAGGCGTTCAAAGTTACTCATTCTTTTATATTGTTTGGCAAATTGTTGAATAATTTAGCTCCCTCTGATAATATTGTTTTTTTACTTTAATTAGTACGTGTTTTAGGTAATATTAATTTTATTTTATTTCTGAAATTGTATTTATTTTCTTTTAGATGTAATTTAATGTTTGATTGAATGGAGTTTGACGTAATTGTTTTTTATTAATATGCATGTATTATACATATATGAAAAGTTTCTCTATATTGAAAATATTCGTTTTAATGTATAATTCTTTAGTTGGCGTAAGATAATCATAATGGTATAGAACTTTTATTACTTTGTATTGGGTTCTTTGAAGAGGGGTTAAATTTGTAGTAGCAGCCGTTCCCCAAATTTCTACTAAATACTCTATATGTGATTTAGCAAGAGAGTTATAAATAATGTTACACACTGTTTTAGGTAAACATTTTGAAACTGTGTATAGTGCTTCTAGTAAAGAAGTTAGTTTTGCTTTTACGCGTTCAATATGGTTTTTCCATGTCAACTTGTCATCCATCCACAAACCTAAATATTTTTCTACGTGAGATTGCTGAATTATATCATTATTCATAACTAATGGAGGAAAAGAAGGAATTGGTTTATTTTTAGCACTGAAAATCATGAACGATGTCTTTGATGTATTAACTGTAAGCAAATTATACTTTAGCCATTCATTTAAAATGTCTAGATCCGTTTGAGCTACAGTCATTAGAGTCATGAATACTTTTCCCGTGATAAAAAAGACAAGTGTCATCGGCGTATAGAGTTAGGTGCCCTTGTAGACCTATTGAGTTTATATTATTGATATATATAAGAAACATTAAAGGGCCGAGTATTGAACCCTGCGGTATTCCGTAATTAACACTTTCTACACTGCTAGTGAAGGTACCGATCTTAATCACTTGCAGCCTGTTAGTCAGATATGAAGAAAATATATCTAGAGCCTTATCTCTGATGCCTATGTTGTGAAACTTTTTGAGAAGCTTAGGGTGGCTGACAGTATCAAAAGCCTTTTTAAAATCAATGAAAATACCTAAAGCCAGATTTTTCTCGTCAATATTAGTTTTATTTTAGTTACAAGATCAATAACTGCTGTGAGAGTGCTTGATTTAGCGCGAAAACCATATTGTTTATCTATTAAAAAGGCCTTTTCTATGAAATATGCATTTAGTCTTTTGTATAAAATCCTTTCAAATATCTTAGCAATTACAGAAAACACTGATACCGGCCTATAATTGCTAGGCTCACTGTTATTTCCTGCTTTATGTAAGGGACTAACTTTTGCTATCTTCCGAGAATCCGGAAAAACTCCATTAACTAGGCAACACAGCGCGTTAGTTTATCAACAATTAAGTTCTTAATGCATTTGATTGCCTTAGTACTAATGGCATCTAAGCCAGTACTAGTGTTACTGTCAAGTTGATTTATTAATCTAGACACATCGCAGTCACAGGGATCGAGCTCACTCAAAGTAATTTTATGTGTGTAAGCCGGGTCGTATGTTAAGATGTTGCCATTATTGGTATGATATTCATTCGGTATTCTACTTGCTAGATCGGCTCCGATTGAGGAAAATATTTTTTTAAAAATTTTACAGATTTGGGGACCGTCCGTAATTAAACCTTTATCTGTTTTTAGTTTAGGTACTGGCGTACCTAACTTATCGTACGTATCTTTAACTTTGTTAAGTGATAGTTTGTTTAATATTTCCCACATTTTTTTTGGGTCGTTGGAACTGTCGTGAAACAGGGAATAATAGTCTTTCTTTACTTTATGTATTAGGTTTTTGACTCTTTTTCGTTCTTTAATGTCGTTACTGTAAATTGTTTTATTGTTAGAGTGTATTTTAGTTATTTGTCATAAGTTATTTCTAATATTTACTAATTCCATGATTTCTTTATTTATCCATTCATTTTGGGGGGATTTAGAACTTTTATTTTGGTGATTTTATTATATTTTATTTTATCTTTTAAATATTTTCTAGTTTTTCATAGTTATATAGGTTTGTATATTCAACTCACTCTCTTAATTCGATGGGACAGTATACCAACAAGACCGGGAACGCTGAACTCTCCAGCGGATGCCCAACGGCTTAACGTGCTCTCCTAGGTCCTAGCTCCTATGAGTCAAAAAGTAAACGTCGTTGTACTCCCATGCGTACAACGAAATCTACTTTTTGACTCCGAGCTGTACTGTCATTTTTTCTTGCTACAAAAATCCCAATCATTACCTAAAAGAAAATCTGAATATAAAATAATCTGAAATAGAAAAGGGATAGTCGACTCATTGATGACATGTGTCCAGTGCCTAACTCCAAAAAACTTCTAAAAGCCGTGGAGCTATTCCATCATTTCGATAATTTAATATAAGATAGAGTTGTACATTTCAAGACAGCAAACCTCTAGACCCAAACTTTAGTATTATTATACTAGAATTTTATGGTTACTGATACCCTGTATATTCTCTGCCTAAACTAAGCAAAGCTTGTATGATTTACTTCGTTGTAGTTATTCATTAATTTTGCGGTCATCTGCGGCGAATCGTACCTAAAAGGCTTCAATCCTATAATTAGATGGCCAGCTGGTACTGACCATTTTCGCTTATTTGGGCTTCACTTATGGTCTCTTGGGAATTTACCTAACGGAGAAGGTTTAACCCAAAAACTTTTGTGGGGCTTCTAAACGATCTCTATAAATGAGGTTATCAAGTCAATTCGTACTTAGCTATACTAATATTGAGGTAATATTATGGTTGAAAGTTTATAATTAGTAAATTCTAGAATAAAATAAATTGTTAATATATAAAAAAAAAACACTTTTTATAAACGAGCTTTTATTTTGGCTAGGATCAAAGTGCTTAAAAAAATATGTTTATTTCGATTACTTATAAATTAAACATACAGGGTTTGGAGTGCTTGGGACGACAAATTTAACGAACCCGAACTCGACGTTATGTCGTTTCGGGTTACTACCGCCACCATCGATCTCCATCATCAGACCTACTCGATGGTACCATGACATTGCATTGTCACCAAACTTACAAGTAGGTATGCTAAATTTCAGCTCAAACGGTTGAGAATATCTGGTCTCAAATTCAATTGCAGGATTTGTCTCAATAAAATAACAGTGCAAGTAGAATAAAAGCTTATAAAATAGATGCATTCAAATGCGTGTAAGTATGCCCAGCTAAATCGGTTGAGAATAACTGGTCTAAAATTCAATTGTAAGATAGAATAAAAGCTTGCAAAAATATAGTAAATCTTCTGGTTCTAAAAATTACTATTATGTAGATCCTAGCTACTCGTTTTATTACTTAGGTTGGATTTTTATGAGAATACGGAATATTACGGAATATTGAACGTATAATATCAAAGAAAATAAATATTATATCCCAAAAATTTACGACACCGGCGCGGGATTTTTGGGATATTATTATTGGATATTATTTACTTTGAGATTATCCCGAGTGCTAGAGCTTACGCACTATATAAAAAAAACCTTAAATTGTAATGTTTGTCAAACTTCAACTAAACGGAAGTTTGTTCTGTGTTCACTGCAAAATAAAAAAGTACTATGAATAGAAATTTATTTACTAACTTATCTTAAAATTATAACAGACCCATAAGTGCTTTGTCGAGTAAATTAATTTCGTGCAACAAAAACATTGTTAGTGAGTGCGTGATTCTGAATCATAAGATTTTATTACTTGACCTGGTCAAACCTTGAGAGCGTAGGTATGGACAGTCAACGTTATAAATATGTAGCTGCATGGGTATACAAGCATTTTTCTATAGTGCGATGCTGAAGGTATAAGTGAATTGTTGCCTCGGTTCAGGAATAGAAGATAGTACTCATCAACAAAGTAGCTATATCCGTTGCCCATGAGAAATTTTGAGTTTTGAAGTTTTTGTTGAAACCTTGATATTGTCTGTTATTGTTATCATTTTCTTTGTAAGTTTTCATCGCTATCTTTGTTTGCAAGAAATATCATAGATTCTAAGTGAATATTATACGTATAGGTATAGGTATACGCAATTTTTAAAAGTGACAGTAATTTCAGTAAATTTGACGTTGACTGTACGTTATCGTTAATCGCCCCTATACTCTTAAGTCTGACGGTCAAACTAATTTCTTAGCTGGGCTTTACTTTAAGCAATAAATCTAGACAAAACTGCAAGCTTTGCCAAATAAGATTGGTTTACTTAGAATTCCTTTAAATGGTTTATTATAAAAAAGCAGTCAATTGTAGAGTGAGATTTGAGGACTACTTTTAAAAACCCAAGCCAAACATAACCTAATCTGTGCCCAAGCTACCAAAGCACTTAAACATTTTTAGGGTTCCGTATCCCTCACGGGTAACTATGTAAGTCAGTCAACATCAGATTGTTTTACGCATTTTTTTTGTTTGATATACTATTTTGTTCCCGTGGATATTCTAAAAGATGCCTGAGGGAACCTATCATATATACATACATATATGAATAACATATGTAACACATCAACTGTAATCAGCCTGCTATTCTAGGCATGAGTTTATAGAACAACTAAACGGTAGCGTTGTTTGTGTTGCTTCGTTTAGCAGTGGATATGGGCTGCTATATTGATAGTAACTTTATTTAACGACTCCTATAAACTAGCCAAATCGATGATGACTGACCTCGACGGAATGTTTGTAAGCAAGCATCATTAACCTAAAATAAACTCTGTTTTCATCTGTTCATACGCAATTTACATTGCTTATCGATTTGAGATCCTTCTTTCAATAAAAATTGCTTACAATATATCTGAAAGTCGACGCGAAGCTAGTGAGATGGGTTTTCTATGTTGTTTTTTATTGAAAATATTCCTTTTTCGTTCGGCTAGTGTATAGATCCTATACTACTTATATTATAAATGTAAAAGTTTGTTTGGATGGATGTATGGATATTTGTTAACTCTCTTTCACGCAAAAACTACTGAACCGATAAGGCAATTGAAATTTGATATGGGTATAGTGCGGGACCTTGATTAACATATAAGTATTTTTATCCCGATAAAACGCGGGCGACGGCGCGGGCAGCAGCTAGTAAGCAATAATGCCGCGCGCCATTGTGCAAATGGCACACGCTGTAGTTGATTGGCTAGTGAAACATTAGTGTAGCAATTTGCTCACATTTGTAAGTCAATAACGAAAATGATATTGTTATTTCGGTACGCTGGGATATGAAACCGAAGATAATTTAATCAATAATGTCGAATGAACGGGAATGAACGTGAATATTTTTTATTAGCAGGTATTTCTTTATTGAGTCAATTATAAGCTTACTAATTTAATTTAATGAGAATGAGATCGATTAAGTTTTTTTTTAACAGACTCGAGGGAACCTTTGCCCGCGCCCCTAGAGTGTCGAGAGGTTAAAATATTTGGAAAGCAAGAGTTTGAAGTTGTTCCGTCATCATAATGAAAGAAACTGTACGTTTATAATTATGACAAAAAGTTTCATTTATCTTCAGGATATTCATGTGTTCCAAGCTTCATTATGATTATGAAGCTCGACCGATTTTTATAAAATTTTTAATGTTTATTTGGTAGGTATGATGAAAGTACGTCGTCAAATAATTTCAATAAAATAAAAAAATATATCATAACAACGTTTTCCGGGTCAGCATTAATATACTAGATTAATGAAATTATTCAATAAACATTTTACATTGATTTATTATCTGATCGATTTCTAAGCCGGCCACATGCTCCAAACAAAAATGTTATATTCATTTACCCATTGTATTAAAATAATATTAAACTATGCTTTCCGTTTTGTGATATTGGCCCGTATCCCGAGTTAGGGCGCTGGGAGGTGCGACACAGTTTTAAACTTATGCGCTTTTACAGTGTTCCATTGTATCTTAGCTGTATATGTTTTTATTAATTCCAAATAAATAAAAAAAAATCTTGCTTGCACAAGCCGGTGTGCGCAAGCAAGATCGAGTGTGTGGCCGGCTTAACTTGCTTGCGCAAACTGTTGTGCGTGTAGCCTGGCTATTAGAGTTTTAATTTTGTTCACAGTACGACCGGTTGTTAAATGTTTGCTGGCTTTGCCGAGAATAAATAAAAATATAAAATGGTTGTGTGTCCGTCGCAGACTGCACTTTATGGTAAACTAGCTGTTCTCCGCGGTTTCACCCGCTTTAAATGCGGACTAAAAGTAACCTAGTATGTTACTCTCCATCCTTTCAACTAACTCTATGGTTGCTTAGTTATGGCGTGAAGGAAGGACAAACAAATACACTTTTGCATTTATAATTGAAAATTGAGAGAACTCACCTGTGATGTTCGATTACAATTATACGAGGCGTTAACGAAGGATTCTTCTAAATAACTTATTGCAGCGATCTACGAATGTCTGCTTCTGTCACACATATAAAGCTGACCTGAAAGAAATAAATTGATATTCTACCCTACGCCTGGCAGAATACAGCCACTAGCCCGTAACCTAACGTCTCTCTGACAGCCAGCTTCACTTGCCATTATTTTAGAGTAACCATACAAATTTGATATTTGTTTAATTTTGGCTTGGGACTCAATTGGGTTGGGTGGGACATTATAGAATCCTTCGTTAACGCCTCGTATAATTGTAATCGAACATCACAGGTGAGTTCGCTCAATTTTCAATTATACTTCGGCATTAACGAAGGATTCTATAACTTATTGCAGATGTTTAGAGTATGTTTATAACAAAAGTACAAATATCAAAATCTCTTTGTTGGTTTCAAAACCAAATACGCTTTTTAACATTATAACTATCGATCGAGGTAACTAATAATAAATACATTCCTTAAGCGTATTATGTATGTACCCAATAAAAATCGAAGGCCAACTTTTTTATTGCTCTGCTGAAAGCTGCGCTGAAACGGTAGTCATCGAATTCACTTACAGATTGTTTTGTTTTGTCGAAGTTAATTTTAATTGCAAATGCAACACAGGCAAGCCCTGAATTAACTGAAGGTTCGAAGGTCGTCAAAAATATCGTAAATTATATGTTTAAAATTCAAATAAATGTTATCTAGTTCTGGTACCATAAACATTACTCGATTTGTACGTTGCTTTGAGTAAGATTGTTGATTGAAGTATTTGAGAAGAAGCCATAGCAACTAGTTTTTGTAACGTTAAGGATACAATTAAAACTCTGATTTAAATGAATAGAGTTCCGTTTAGGCGCCTTTTGGCCAAAAAAATAAATTCCAAGTCCCAATCGTAGTTAATGAGTTAGTTGATATCGAACAAATACGAATTTATATGAACGTATAACGATATATGAACGTTTTGTAAGAGCAGGGCGGCAGTACAAAGGTTTGAAGAAATGCATCATCCAGGGTGCATGAGATTATGAAATCTTGCAGTGGTGATGATGATGTTCGGTTTCATTCATATCTGTTTATTTTTTTACACGACATGATTTTCTGGCAGTCCAAAGTGTCGTGAAGAAGACGGACCACTGTAGACGCACACTTGAAGGACCTGACGTTAGTGGCGCTTAACAGAGAATCATAGCCGTGCCATGGGGAAATATAGCCAATGGCATCAATGCTTCATAAAGAAACAACATTAATTGTTTTGCTTGGCTGCTAAATCCTTATGTCGTATTTATGTGATATAATATCCATAAATTGTATCGTATCAATAGAAGAACACTTTTGTTTCATTCAGCCTACATGGCTGATATTTTGTTTGAAGAATAATTGGAAGTTTCCTTGGAGATTCGAACCCACTTGCTGTTCAACGTGTTGGGTCTTCACTCAAGCCGTAGGACCAAGATATAATTTATTTATATACTTTGCTATGTTATATATAACGTGTTTTTCATTTCCGCAATCTTAGGCCAAATCCGAGTGTTTTGGTAGTCAATATGTATTATATGTTAATTAGTAGCCTTAAACACCTCACAAGTGGAGGTAAACACTAGTAACCATTATTGCTACCCGTAAAGGGTGCTTAGTTCTCGTAGTAGCATCTCGGCACTATATGAGTGGAGGGATAAAGTGGTAACCATTAGTGCTACCCATATAGGGTGCATGGTTAATCTCGACACTTCACAAACGGAGGTATACCGTAAGTGGTAATTATTGCTACCCATATAGGGTGCATGGATGGTTTTTCTCGACACTGCAAGTGGAGTCAAAAACCATTGAATAACATAAAATAGTCGCCATTATTGCTACCCATATAGAGTGCTTGGCTCATCTTGGCACGATTGGATACGATTCGAGGGATACATACAGTGACAACCATAAGCTCTACCCTTATAGGGTGCATGGTTCACCTCGACACAATTACAAGTGCAGGAACACAGTGGTAACCATAACCACCCATAAAGGGTGCATGGTTCATCTCTACACTATAAAAGTGGAGAAGGGGTTTTTGCTATCCATATAGGTTATTGTAGCAAGCTACCCAACATTTAGGTAAATGGCAATTATAATCTCGGACGAGTATTTTTGAATGTTTCGGATGATTTGCGTTACACATTATAGTAAGAAAACATACAAATAACTTTAAAAAAATATATATAAAGGAGGTACAAATGTTGATCATGATATCAATTAATAAAGGTTTGAGGTAATCCGTACCTTTTTGTCAACCAGTATTGATCAAAAGTAGCACATGGAAAAATGAGGGTAGTTCTGCATTCGGATTAGTTCTCAGATGCCAACCAGTATTCAACAAAAGTTGCACATGGTAAAATGAGGGTAGTTCTTCATTCGGATAAATTAGTTCTCAGACTCGTTATAAGTTGTCAAGGAAAGAACTCACTATGTATGCATTTAAGTTATCATAGGGAGCTATGTATGATTGTTAGAACCACCTACCTGTCGCTGATGTGTGAGGTATCCATCCGAAAATGTATTTTTTCCACGGTTGAGGAAAGGTCGTAATCGATTCGTCTATACCACTCTAATAACTTTTGGTATTGGTAATTAACATAATCCTTGTTTCTATTTCGTTTTCCCATGTTATTTCTGCAAAAAACTAATCTAACACTTGATTTTACATTATTTTGTAAGAAAATGTGTGTGACTTCGGCAACACAAACATAAATAATGACAAGTGAAGCTGGCTGTCAGAGAGACGTTAGGTTACGGGCTAGTGGCTGTATTCTGCCAGGCGTATGGGACAATATCAATTTATTTCTTTCAGGTCAGCTTTATATGTGTGACAGAAGCAGACATTCGTAGATCGCTGCAATAAGTTATAGAATCCTTCGTTAATGCCGAAGTATAATATTAGTTAGGTTTTTTAAAGCTGGCGCGATTTTGTTTTTCTTACAATCCACGCTGACGTCACATATCCAGGCCATCAGTATATTAAAAACCAAAGGGGATTGCGCCAGCTTTTAATTCTTTTTTATAAACACACACAGAACACATGATCCACCTCTGACATTCCAAATAGGTTAAGGAAGGTCTCTTTGTACTTGGATATCATTCTGAAGAATTGGAGACGTTTGATGAAAATAATTACAGCGATTACCGTACAGGATATAAAACGAGATGAGTAGATCAGAAGCTGTCCCGGTACGGAAGTTCCTTGATGTCCCAATTTATGTTTACTAATGAATATTGCTCATCTTGGGACGTTTGACTGATTTATGAAACACAGGCTTAAATAGTAGAACAGTTTCTCAACCGTTTACTTGATTTTACAAAAAAAAGCCTTTCATCATCAGCCCGTGCACGTCCACTGCTGAACATAGGCCTCCTCCAAACGACGCTACGAATAGCGGTCCTGATCCGCATCTATCCAACGAAAAAAACGTTATTTATCATCACAAAAATATTTTTTTTTGAAAAAAAATTGCCACTGTGATTCAAGGTTTGCGCTTCGAACTCTAAAGTTCAAAATGCTAATTCTAAAGTTCGAAAAGCTTCGGATTTGGTTCGGGTGGAAGGTAAAAGCTCATCATGCATACATGAAACCTAAAAACATTACACTTTTTCAGACAATAGTGTAAAACTTAAGAATGCTGGTTTCGTTTTGAGGCCCTTTCTGTTTTTCCGTCCAACAAGCAACAACAACCTTTGTCTTTTCGAGAGGTGTAGTTATTTCAGACCTTTGTGATACACCGTCGGCCATATCGTCACTTAGGCTTCATCAGGTGAGATTTTGGGCAAATTAGGTCCATCCACAATAAAAAAAACAACCTTCGAAATCTTAACGCTAATACGGGTTTCTTCGATAGGAGGTATCCACACTGCCACTGATTGATTACGACAGCCAGGTACATTCTATCATTTTCCTTGCGTGTGAAGCTATTTAATAAATAACTATCATATACCGACCTCCCCAAAATGGAGAAGGACTTATACTCCATAGATAATTACAACAATGATGTTAATGCTTGGCCAGATGTCGCTCCGTTCCGCACTGACAATAGTATGTAAGAAATTAAATGTTCTGCTTAGCTTTATATAAATACTAGCTGTTCCCCGCGGTTTCACCCGCGTTAAATTCGAATTTCACATTTCTAGGGGATACAAGTTTTTTCTCGTAAATCTTATGTTTTATCACGACAAAAAGTAGCCTATGTAATTTAATGTATTAACTAGGTATATTTGTATTAAGTAGGTATATTTGTATTAAGTAGGTATATTTGTATTAAGTAGGTATATTTGTATTAAGTAGGTATATACATATTATGTAGTGTTGGTATCATTATATTATATTTTAATTCGCAAATATGGATTTTTTATGTCCAGTCCATCCCAAGGTTGCCTGGAAGATATCGCTTAAAGCGATAAGGCTGCCCTTCGTACTCCTTTTTTTTAGCATTTCTTCTGAATTGTATTTTTTGTTTGTGTGGTACAATAAAGAGTTATCTATATATCTATCATATCTATGATATTTTTTTCTATGCCAAAAAGTCGATTGATGGCTTTGTTAGGGCGTGAAAGAAGGACAGACAAACAAACATACTTGAACTGGGAAATAAATAAAAATAAAAGCATCGATGAAACAAACAGCGCCTGAGACAGATAAAGGTAGTTTTTGCGATAGTTAGTCTCCTCGGAAATGTGCAATGGACCTGAAAAACATCCCCGATGGAGCGTCACGCTCCATTTTATAAATGACATGTACAAGTGGGTCGTTTCAACAAATTGTTTTATATATGTACTTGCTGCTGTCCGCGGCTTCGTACGCCCTTTACAGGCATAAACAGTAGCCTATGTCCGTAACAAGGATACCATCTCCCTGCCAAATTTAAGATAGAAGTATCGTCATTTTTAAAGCTAAAAGATTGGAATCTATTTGTTAGGCTGTTGATTAGATATACCCATGCTACCCACTGTCACTATTCCACGCAGACGATGTTGCGGGCACAGCTAGTCCTGTACTCGTATATATACTTCCCCAATAAGCGCCTTATACCATAGTATACGGCGGCCAACTTATAAAGTTTTTTTATGCACTTTTTTCAATCACCAATTTAAGGCAATTTAAGGCATTCCAATAGTTTTTTTTATCGTGCGTACCTACTTAACTAAATTGTCAAAATATATACCCACCGTTAGAATAGTGCTAGTAAATAAGCAGACTTCACTCTCACGGGCCTGACCGAAAACCAGCGCAGTATTGGGCAAATGCTCCAATACTGCAACATGCTGAGGCAGGGACCCATTTTACCCTTATCATCTCATATTATATGTGCTCCAAAACACACAGCATTGTTGAAAGAATGGTTTGTATTATTTGCCAGTTTTAGGTATACTTTACCAACTTCAAGTCTGTTTTGAGTCTATGGTCTTCATCAGGAAGTAGCCGATCCAGAGTCATGTAGAGCGGCTGTCAATGTCAATTTATAGTGTCTCCCAACAACAGCAAGCACCTTGCTTATGCTGTGTGTTTCTCCACACACATAATATCCGTTTTGTTTTTATGCAAAACGGTTATATTATATGTGCTCCAAAACACACAGCATTGTTGGAAGACCTGTTTGTTATCTGCTGGTGAAAGAGTAGGCACAAACCGATGTGGCGCGGTGGACACACATAATATCCATTTAGTTTTTATGCAAAACGGTTATATTTTTTTCTGTGTTACCTACTATTTAGATTTAAGTATTGTTTAGTTAATAAGTTATCTATGTTTTCTGGGTAAATAAATTATCTCTCTCTCTCTCTCTCTCTCTCAATTTATTAAGCCTTTTTATATTACTAAACTAACCATTTGGCTTGTAGGATTTCTACTTTACCTACTACGATTTCTACTGTGCTACCACTACTTGTGTTCCTATCGAAGTGGCAAAGTGAATATTGATATTATTATCAGTGAGTCATACATAATGGAAAATGTGAATAAGGTGATAGCTTCTACACTCGTAGAAAGCTCTAGAAGATTCAGCTCGTCACGTGCCACCGTCGTTGAATGGGTAGGGATCCAATTTTGCCAACAAAAAAAACACGTTACTTTGTGAAGCGCGTGTCTATTTTTTTTTGTGAACTCCTTGAATGTTTTCATAAGAAAAATGAATTTCCGTCGTCGCGCGTGTTTTTAGAATAAGCTTGTCAGTTAATATTCATTTTTCGGCAAATCTCTGTTTATATATTTTTACCAGTGATGTATGTATGTATTAGCGTTTCTAATTTCTATTTTAACGTTGCCAATTCAATTTTGTTTTTATTCATTGTATTTTTAAATATATTTTTACCAGTGATATTTATAGCGTTTTTTAATTTAAAGTCAAATTTTTCGTTGCGAATTAAAATATGTTGTTTTTCTTCGTAATTTTTTTAGTTAAGTTGTTTGCATCTTTAT
Source organism: Eupithecia insigniata (assembly GCA_947859395.1). Lineage (NCBI taxonomy): Eukaryota > Metazoa > Arthropoda > Insecta > Lepidoptera > Geometridae > Eupithecia > Eupithecia insigniata. The sequence continues at coordinate 12,682,778 of OX402001.1, forward strand.
GTTATGTAGGGATGCAGCGCTTGCTCTATATTTGGTTAGAATATTTCGTGGGATGATCTCCAACCCCGGCATTTTAGAGGAAATGCGGCTAAATGTGCCTGATGAGTTTGTTCATCGACGAAGGCGGCCCGCCCTTTTGGCTCTACCAAAAGGAAGGACCAACCTCCTGAACAAGGCACCTCTGACGCGTTGCATCCGCACGCTAAATCTAGTAGCGGAGAGAGTCGATCTTTTTTACTGTTCCCTGAGCGAATGTCATAGGACTCTGTTATTTATTCTATGCTATTCTAATTAGATTTAACATTGTGTAATTATTTGACATTATAATAAATTAGTTTGGACATTAAGTAATGTGAATTTATCTACCCAAATATCATAAACCCTCTCTAATGCATTCAAAAACCATAGGCAATGACAAGCATTACCAACCAACAGAAATAAACGGAACTGTAATGAACTCATAACCTACTGAAAACCGTAGGTTATAGAGTTTAAATTTGGAACAGGTGTCAAATTCAAGTGAGTGTGCTATACTAGTATCTACATTCTAACTATAAATCGCACGACATTTTGATCTCGAGTGACACAAGAATGGTGATTTTGATCGTTTATCTATGATTTAAAAAAAATACAGATATTCGAAACGCCGCCATTTCGAGCTGTCCATAGACCAATTAGTATACTTCGTAAGTAGCTGGAGCTGTCATTTGTTCGTTAGCTTTTTATTTCCAGTTACGAGTAGACACCTTTCTGATAAGTTGAATAATTTCCTTATTTCTGTCGAAAATGAGTGATAGTGACGCAGAATAAATAATTTGCTTCTGTATGTGTTCAATTTATTTTTATTGCATTACACTGGTAACAATGCTGGTCATTTCCCTATGGTTCCTGAACCCATCATAGAGCCCTTATGATATTTGGGTAGATAAAGTAGTGTATGCAACTGTACATAATTAGGCATTACAGCACTCGTGTGATGCTATTAAGAAACTCGCCTTCGGCTCGTTTCTTAAACCCACACTTGTGTTGTAATGCCCTCCATTATGCACAGTTGCATAAACTACTATTATGAACTGAAGAATTTTTATAAGTATGTTATTGTGAAATTATTTGACATTGTAGAATTTTTATTATTTATTAGGTTTGACATTTTGTAATTTGAAGTTGTCAATTGAAGGTTTTTATTTTCTTGTATTTATGTTTTATTGTGTAATTTTATTTTTTTAGTTCATGTTTTTAATATTTAATTATCGAATTTGTGACACTATTTAGGGGTTCCTGTCAAAATAGTGTTAAAAAGGTTATAAATAAATAAACGTTTGTTGAGCCAACCTATCCTCCAGGTCCGTAAACATTTAGGTACCTATGATTTGAAGACTTTGGACTCCTCGCGATACCTTATTAGGTTTACCTCCTTCCTACAACTGATCGTAAGGTTAAGTGCGCTTTAGGGGTTAATTAAAGCCTACAATATTATAAATGCGAAAGTGTGTTTGTTTGTCCATCCTTCACGCCCTAGCTAAATAACCAATTGACTTGATTTTTGCTATAGAGTTAGTTGAAAGGAAGGAGAGTAACTTATGCTAGGTACTTTTTGTCCTGGTAAATCATCAAATTCTCATGGAACATTTACGGAAAGAAAGTACCTATGTGTTATGCTGATTAAAATTCCTAAACATTTATTCTAAAATACCGTCAACTCACATTGTAATCAAGAAACAAACGCAATACTAACGATTTGTTCTGCCATAACTAGAGTTCTCATTTAGCGTTATTTTTTCTACAATGATGGTAGTCGGGTATTACTTGTCATTTCTTTAGCTTTTGTCAGCTGAGCCGCGCGTATATCGACAGATTCATCATCATCATCAGCCTATACACGTCCACGACATAGCCCCCCCCCGTACGACACCACAAGCGCGGCGGTCCTGAGCCGCCTCCATCCATTGACACCCTGCGACTGCTACGATGTCGTCGGTCCATCGAGTGGATGGTCACCCATGTAGGGGGGGGAGTTGCCATAGTCACCACGCTTGGCAGGCGTATTGGTGATCGCAGTGTTGGTGTTGGAAAATACTCAGAAGGAAGCTGCTGCCCTTCCTCTGGTAGGTTTCCTCAGTCGGCTCTTACGACTTCCACGGGTTGAGTTGGAGGGGTCGATATTCTTTGCCGCGGCCCCACGCTGTATTTTATACATTTCATTGGTTATATTACCTTGTTAAGATCCTCCCCAATTATCTCAGAAGCAGCACGTAAGATGAGACTTCCTATCAAGTTCAAATCGTTTCAGTCTCAAGGGCACTTCAGTCAGCGCAAAAGAAATAGAATCGTACTCAAATTCAAATCCAATTCTTAACAAGCATACCTTACGGTCCAATATTGAACAAGTTTATTTTTCGCTCAGTTGACTTTTAGGTTTGGGGTTAAGGCGCCTGTATGCTGAGTGTGAACTGCCATACTGTTTACTACAAAGTTTGCGTAACTTTATTTTCTATGGAATTCCTGAACAGCGCTCCAAGCGGGAAGTTTTGAAAATAGGAATTCCATAGAAAATAAAGTTACGCAAACTTTGTAGTAAACAGTATGGCAGTTCACACTCAGCATACTGGTATTACAAATGATTTACTTTCTATAGACTAGTCTTGGATAAGTAATAGAAAAAAAAAACGCGGCGATATTTTTACCAAATAACATTTTTTTTTGTTCCTCTTAAACTATATGAATGAAAAAGATGTTGCCTACTCTTCATAATCGGCTAAGGTATCTTCGTCTGCCATCAACCTGTACTTTTTATAATAATCTACTGCAAAAATTCATTTATAATTGAACTTGCATAAGTATGCCAAATTTTAGCTCAAACGGTTGAGGATAACTGGTCTAAAATTTAGTTGCAAGATTTGACCGGAACAAACATACATTGCAAGTTAAATAAAAGCTTATAAACTTAATACAATATGATACATAGATATCTTGGTATTATTTTTTAATGTACATATAAAATATCCAGAACACCCAGGAAAAATATTTGCAGATCCTACTAACATTTCTCCGAAATAAATAAATGATTGATGATTGTGAAATACGCAACTTCTGCGTGAAAGTAATTTTAGTTTTTTTTACGATATCCCCCATAATTTTTTTACCACATCATCGGCTCATCGAGGACAGTCTTCGCCTTAACATTTTAATATTGGCAAAAAGAAAGTAAACTCGACTCCAAAGTTGACATTGTGTGTGTGCCATGCCCACCTCCAATGAGGATCCTCACTGGGAAGTTTCCACTCAATAACCATCTGAATATAAAGTGGGTCATCTGAATAGATTGAAAAAACTTTCATAGCATCTCATTGACGTTCGAAAACAGAAAAGGATAAACAAATATTGATATTATTTTCTAGAACTCAGGATGCTCATAATTCGGATAAGGCCGCACTGCGAAATTCCAACGTGCTGTTTTTATTCTCGCAGATAAAATTTAGATCGAACCACGGAGGGTTTTGGTTTCGTTCTGCCTTTCTAAAATAAAATTCACAATTCTTTCCATCCAAAGGTTGCCTGGAAGAGATCGCTTCTAAGCGATAAGGCCGCCCATTGTACTTGTCCGTCCATGTATTATCTTTCTGTAATGTTGTTTTTCTGGTGTACAATACAGAATATTTGTATTGTATTTTTGAACTGAATTTCAAATCGCGTTTTTACATACATACATCTATGTAATTCTAATAGAGTCTACACACTGAACCATCCACCACAGCTTGGCGAGTTGGTGCAATTTTATAGTGTATGTTATAGTGTATATTGTGTGGGCAGCCGACAGTATTTTGTCAACTTAACACCCAAATAATGGAAACAAATTAGAACAAGTATTTACAATTGAGCTAACTGCCGACTGTTACAGACGCTAAGACAACAACTCTATAAGAAAAAAATATGAGCGTTTATAAAAAAATTGCCAATGCAATTTTTAGTTTTGCGAGAATAGAGTAATACTACTCCCACGTAAATAAAATATTCTGCGGGATAGTTGACTAGAAAATAGTGAAACTATTTCCAAAATTGACCCATATTGAAGAAAAGATCGACGAGCATAGGTACATAAAAACATACATATAGCTCATACAAGACCATACAATCTCCTCACTTTTTGAAGGTGGTTAGAAAGCGAAAATTTTAGTGGTGCTTTTTCATAATGCGGATGAGAACCAATCATTAAAAGTTTTTACCGAAAATTCATTGGAACAAAACCAAAACATTACAAAAACGAAGGGCAGGCTGTTTGTTCTAAGTATTTTATTCCCAACTTGGTAACTTCCAACTTTCGCAACTCGCTTTCACGGTTCCGGAAAAATTGAAAGTCTTTATAAGAAAACCCTACGTTAGACTATAATAAATACTTGGGATCGGGCAGGGTTATTTTTATTGCACAATAGGTTGGTACCATTATACGACGACGTAAGCTTCATAAAAACGTTCCACAAATACTAGAAATAAGAATAAACTCGCTTTGTCTACAACTAGGCTACAAAAGATTAATGTATATTTTAAAGGGCAGTGTGTTTCTACAACAAAACTCCATAAAAAGTTTTAAAAATTATCCATAAATAAATTCAAACATGTACTTTGGAAAAAAGCTAACTGCTAAATATCAATTATCTAGATGATATACATAATTATCTATTAGCTAGATAATAAAAAAAGCTTGGGACGAGTTTTTCTTCAACTCGAAAACCAACAACCTAACAAGGTAAAGGTTTATTGTTCGCTTCTTTACTTTACCTTAAAAAGATTGAAGTGAACAAAAAATCAAAGTGATCACTTTATTTCCCTGTTTACTTATGTAATTTTAAGTTTGTGACGTGTCCGAGTCCTGTAATGTCTAAAGGAAATTAGATAGGTAAGTACCTACCTTATCATGTCAAGATGTCTCCTACACAAAAGCAGGCTTACTCACTGCCTTATTTGCTCCTAATATTGTGAAATAGTTGGCATCTGTCTCAAAGACAAAGGACGCCCAAAAACATTCCCCTTTTCTACCATTTCCAAGATTTGTTCACTATTTGTAGGTTGAAATCCCTTCGCTGATCGACAGTTCGACATGTACCTAGTAAATATTTAATAAGCACTAAACAATAACAAGATGGCATTAGTTTCGGATTTCCCTTACATTTAGTTGAACTAGTTACTGCCCGCGCCTTCGCCCGCATTTTATTGGGATATAAAAAATTATATTATTCCCTAACTAACCTGTAAATTTTAGCCCTATCAGTTCAGTAGTTTTTGTGTGAAAGAGGAATAAACATCCATACATCCATACTCACAAACTTTGACATTTATAATATTAGTAGGATTTTCTACAATCGCGTTGTGGGTAACTATTGGTATTACCTCAGAAATCTAAATAATGTGATGAATAAGGTACTATTATTTGGATTTCTGTGGGTATTACTAATGTGAACTGAAGGGTGAGTCCGGTTGACGATAGTGTCGAGACGTGATCGTGATGTCTCGTTTTTCTATATAATTTGGTATAGCGCCTCTATCGTGCGTATGGGGAACTACGCAAATCCAATACAGGAAACTTCATCCCTTTGCTGATTTGCTGATAGTTTGACATGTATTATTTGATACGCACTACACAAAAACATGATGACATTTAGTTCTGTATTTTCTACAATAATCCCTCGCAACTAGAATCAATAAATGAACTTCATCATCATCATCATATAAGCCGATCGACGTCCACTGCTAGACATAGGCCTCCCTTAAGGATCTCCACAATGACCGATTTTGCGCTGCCCGCATCCAGCGAACTTAAATTAATTTAATTAGCTGGCAGGATTACTTCGCCGATATGGTAGCATTTTGAGCGAAAAATAATATAGTTTGATTTAATTTATTATTTGATTTGATTGCTTTAATTTAATTCGATTGGAGTGTATGTAATGCGATTTTATTTAATTGGTTTAGTTTTAATTTAATCGAATATAGAGTATCAATAGTAACCAAAGTCGGTTAAGAAAACTAACTTTCAATAGGTACAAGAGTTTGTTACTTACAAATTATGGATCGTAGTTAACTGATATAAATGAATTTTAATTTAATTTAATTACTAATGTGAACTAATGTGAACGGGGTGAGTCCAGTTGACGACAGTATCGAGACGTGATCGTGGCGTTTCATTTTATATAGGATTTGGTACAGCAGCGCCTCTACCTTGCGGACAGAGAACTACGCAAATCTCATACAAATTGAAACGTCACGATCACATCTCGTACTATTAAATAAAATTAGACTTGTCTATGTGCTTATTTTGTAAGCCTAAAGAAATAAAGTTATTGATTCTGATTCTTATTGTCAACAGGACTCCGGGCTCTGAGCCTTGAGTTTGGTTTCTTGATAGTACTTTCTCGACACGTAAATTTTTGTATAAGAATTGATAGAGCTGCTAACTTGCGGACGCAAAACTACGCAAATTTCGTAAAAAATAATTACATTTCGAATACTGTTGAAAAGTCAAAACCCAGAGCTCTATTATATTATCCAAAAGAAAAGAATATTTTATTTATTACCCCACAAAAACAAACGTGTTCTATAATCATCAGCCCGTATACGTCCACTGCTGAACATAGGCCTCCCCCACACGACGTCACGAATAGCGGTCCTGAGCCGCCTCCATCCAACGACTCCCTGAAACCGCTACACTGTCGTCGGTCCGTCGAGTGGAAGGTCTTCCCACACTCCGTTTCGTTCTATAATAAAAGAGACAAAACAGAGTTTTGTAATGAGTCACAAAGCGGTTTCTTTCTCCGCATGAGTTGGTTTTAAACACGTCCGGACCAACGCTGGTCTTTCGATAGAACCTTTTGGTTACGAGATATTTTTAAATCTCTAAGAAATTATTGGTTTGAAACACGATGCTCTTAATTAAAAACGAAATCTTACAAATCCACCCTAAATAAGAGTTGATGTACATTATAAAATTTTTAATGAAGGTAATTAACGTTTCTAACGGTAACTTGTTCACGTTAAAATGGCCTGAAATAAGGAGAAGCCACAAAAATTGTTCTCAAGAAATTGAGTCAGTACATTTTTCGATGCGCATTCGAACCGCAAGGCAGTGAGCCTTGCGGTCCGATTGTTTTATCTCATAATTTTGGATGCAGGGATGAATAAATTTAATAGGCGTTTTTCACCACCTTTATTGATAAACTCGCTGCTGCCCGAGCCTTCGCCCGCGTTTTATGTAGATAAAAATAGCCTATATGTTATTCCAGGTCCCAAACTATACCCATACCAAATTTCAGCCTAATCGTTTCAGTAGTTTTTGTGTGAAAGAGTAACAAATATCCATACATCCATCCATACAAACTTTGACATTTATAATATTAACAGGAAGTTGGATAGGATAAGTAGTTTGATGTTACCTAATCCAAAACCGCCGGGCAAAACGAGGTTTATAATTTGCACTACCATAAAGGTCATCGCTCATTGGAGATACCCGGCACCTGACCCACACAGCGCAGTAGCGCGGCAGCGTCGACGTCGCCCCTGCGGCGCGGCGCCGCCCCGCGGCGTCTACCAGTGAACCTTGCGTGGGCCAAGGGTAGACGCCACTTGAACCTGGTCAACTCGTTATTGTGAACGTTTAGCAGCCCAATTCAGATGTATTTGTGAGTGTATCACTCATATATATAATCGCCACTCATTTTTATAAATTATAATGAAAATGCTAAGTGTTTTATAAGTACACTTAGGGCACGATCCCACTGTTTCGTGACGACAAAAGTCGAGCAGTTTAAACCATCATCGTGCCTTGTATATTTGAATGGACGTTATTTACATAAGGATGACATGATTCACTGTCGTCTAGGACTCTTTTTGCTGTGACGATTGATTGACGTTAAAATGAGCACAGCTAGCTCGACAGTAAATCGATAAAAAAAACCGTATAAATATTTTTTGTTATTTTTACTTTCTACTAATACTACTTATGCTCGAACTTAACTCTCATTGCAGTTGTTCAGGAGTTAGAGCAGTTTCCCCGTGTAGTACGTCTCTACCTCACCTACCTGCGCATCACTATAGGTATAGTGTGATGATGATGACCTGAAATCCTGTAGTGATAGCGCAGTGTGATGACCCGAAATCCTCTGGTGATGACGCATTGAGGATTTTGGGTAGGTATGTATGAGTCGGTAAATCGCTTTGTCCTTTCATTTGGATGTTTCGAAATAACAGGACACATAATATCCTTAAATGGATCCGGATATAAGGATGTAAGGATGAAGACAAAACGAACCCAATTAACTTATTCAAAGAAGAATATTTAATTAGGGTTCGACATTGAGTGGACGAGAAAATCCTTAAGTTCCTCAAAAAAATTGTAATTCCAAAAAAATTTAAGAGAAAAGGTAAGTCTGTAAAATTGGGCCTTCAATGGCTTCGGGTGAAGGCGGAATTGTATAGGGTAATTAACATTGATTGTATATTTTAGTTCTTCTAAATTTTTTTGGGACACACCACCTACATAGAATCGATATACGATGTGTCCCAAAAATCACCGACTAAAAGTTAGGTCGGTAAAAAAGAGATCAGTACTTTTAATTATGTCAACTTTGTAACTTATAATTATGTCAACTACTAACTTATATTTTCATATTTGAACATGACTTAAAGCATGACCTTTTAAAGCTTATCTTATATAATTTATCTTACATATTTATCTAAATTCCTAAGTTATTTAATTGTTTTTCTGTTTGTCTGTTTTATGGCTTTGAAGTAAGTATAATATTAAGCACATTTATTGTGAACTATTGTGGGCCGTGAGGCCGCGGCGTACGAATATCGACCCCTCCAACTCAACCCGTGGATGTCGTAAGAGCCGACTAAGGGAACCTACCAGAGGAAGGGCAGCAGCTTCTTTCGGATATTTTTAAACACCAACACTGCGATCACCAATCCGCCTGCCAAGCGTGGTGATTATGGCAAATCCCCCCCTACATGGGAGACCATCCACTCGATGGACCGACGACATCGTAGCGGTCGCAGGGAGTCGATGGATGGAGGCGGCTCAGGACCGCTATCTGTGGCGTCGTACGGGGGAGGCCTATATCCATCAGTGGACGTGTATGGACTGATGATGATGATGATGATGATGATTGTGAACTATTGTAAATTTACTTATCCAAGTGTGCCCAGTGCTCCTACGGCGAATAAATGAGTATGAGTAAAAGCAACCTCAGTTTGCCTCACACCTGTTGTTACGCGCAATAGGGTAGGTAGATAGATACATAATGTACATATTGTGAAACATCAAGGTTATTATTTACATCTCCATGATCACGGGCCATGAGTGACCCAGTCGTTTGGGATGCATGCTTGGAGCCGAAGCCAACAGCACAGAGGCCCTTTATGAGAATTAATGTAAAGGCGAGAGCTACACATAGCGGGTATCATCCTTGGGTGCACAATATGATACACCCGAAGATGATATCCGCCAGGTGTAGATATTATGATATTTACATTATTATTATTTTATCTATTACTACGACGGTTGCCTGGCAGATATCGCTTCTAAGCGATAAGGCCACCAATTGTACTTGTCCTATGTAACATCTCTCTGTAAAGTTGTTTTTCTGGTGGACAATAAAGAATTTTGTATTGTATTAATTTGTATGTTATTGTGCCTACCAATGAGGGCTTTTCAATGCGACCTTTAAATAAGTGGTTGCCATAGATTAACATACATAGATGGCACTTTATGAAAATCAAGTGTCGAATTTGTTGATAATAAATTGAGTACACTTTGAGTAAGGTACGTACCATCGACGAAGATTTCTAAATGTTCATTATGAGTAAGCTTAATCTTGATTTAATATAAAGTTTCAATGACACCAACTGAGTCCTAAGCTCGGTTTAGTATCGATTTTTAGTATGTGATTTGGTATAGCGCCTCTATCGTGCGGACATGGAACTACGTAAACATACAAAAGTGGGACCTCACGAGGACGTCTGGATGTTATCGTCAAACCGAATTCAGGGCTCAGATTAGGCCGTAATTATGAAAGCTTACTCTTACTAAAACTTAGCTAAAATAGAAAACAATATTTGCCGCGGTTGGAAATTAGTAGACTGATCTCTTTTCAACGCCCTCTTTACGAATGCAAAAGCTGCGTATTTAAATCAAAGTGTTCCTTAGCCTAGAAAAAAAAGCCTAGAAAATCGTTACTCATGCATAAATCGATAACTGAAAAAGTTCTCATAATACGGGTCCTAAGAGTCTACTTCTCTTTAAGAACATAATTTAATGTCGTATCTTGGTTAAAAGGCCGACTTGAAAAGCCTTTCTTACGTTTAGTGGTCGGTATGTTTTGTCAGCCTTTTGAAGCCTGTCCTTGAACAGCTCTTTGGGAATATTGTAATCGAATTTATAATAAGTACCCCACCTCTGTGTCATTTATTCAAAACGCTACAAGTTAAGGAGTATCTACCAACTACGCCAGTTTAGTTTTGATTGACAAAAACCGATTAATAATTATAAGCAGGTTAAAGAACTAGTAGCTTTTAAAAAATATACGTCGATACTATCTAACCCACAAAAGAGGTATTCTTAGTGGCAAGTAAAATTTAAATTGGGGTAATATAATAAAAAAACAATTATTACATATAACATTGGGTTCTTTTTAAATTGGAAAACTCAATTGTATACCGGCCGGCCTCGTGAAACTAGTGCGGGAACCACAAGTAATTTGTATTTTAATTACGTAATCTTTTAGTTACTGAACGCCGTTTTGTTTTTTTTTGTTCTCCAACTCCTCATACCAGAGATTTAAATTTTTTCGCGTGTATAAAATAAACTACATCATGTAAAATTTTCCTATGCCACTATTGGATGTGCTCAGCATTGTCACGGCAAAAAAACTATTATAACGGAGTACTATCTCGCACCATAAAGGAAACCAGGTCAAATAACATGTTATAATGGAACGGACAAGAGAATCTTCGTCTGCAGCCCTCGACAGGTCCCAGGTGTGCTACTTCTCCGAACCTGTAAGCTTCCAAGAATATCTCCCAGGCTGCTCTGTTTTCTTTGTCTGGCTCCAAGCTGAAACAAGACAGGCTCATTAAATTCTAATAGATTCGACTCCATTCTTTCGCTTTTAGAGAGTTAAATCAAATCCTACTAATATTATAAATGTCGAAGTTTGTATGGATGGATGTATGGATATTTGTTACTTTTTCACGCAAAAACTACTGAACCGATTAGGCTGAAATTTGGTATAGTTTGGGACCTGGAATAACATACATATAGCCTATTTTTTATCCCGATAAAACGCGGGCGAAGGCGCGGGCAGCAGCTAGTAATAAAAATTGAGTATCTACGACACAAGTCTAACCACTTAGTGTAGGTGCTACAACCCTTAAGTCGAAGCCAAGCAAAAATTGTCTGTAGTTTTTAGTTAAATATCATAAGACCTTGAAGTGAAAATTTTGAAACAAAAATTATTTTTATTTTTTATTTTTATAAATAATTCTAGACAATCCATACAGCATCACCTAGTCCCAAGCTATGCATAGCTTGTGGCTAGAAAATTAGACTTCACGTGATCGCCTCAATAAAATCGTCAACTGGACTCTAGCCTCTGTTGAAAACCTATTATTTTTGTTATCTACTTATTTGTAATTATTAATTTGGGATCTATACAATTAATTACCTATGCATCCACTTCACTAACACACACTAAGAACAAAATAAAGATCATTAGGTATAAAAAAGACCATTTGTATACCTACCGAACCCACAATTTTCTACATCTAGGATAACCTTTGCCCCCTGTGCCACAGCCAAATATGAACATAATGCTGAAAACTTCATAATCGGTAGCTTAAGCCAAAGTCAAGCTTTACTGGGTATTTATTTGTATTTGTTTATTTTTCCAAATTCGGAAAAAGGACGGCCAACGCGTGGAAACGTTACTGGTCTTTCAGGGAAATCATGAAAAACAAGGAAATGAACATGTATTTCAAGAGGAAGCTGTATAACATCCTCCCATTTCTAACATTATTTATTTATTTGCCGTGGGGCCGCGGCATAGAATATCGACCCCTCCAACTCAACCCGTGGATGTCGTAAGAGCCGACTAAGGGAACCTACCAGAGGAAGGGCAGCAGCTTCCTACTGTGTATTACTAACATCTTACTGCGATCACCAATCCGCCTGCCAAGCGTGGTGATTATGGCAAACCCCCCCCTAATATGATGGCAACAAATAGAAAACGGCCCCCAGTCCCCGGCAGCTCCGCTATTCCTGGTCACGGTAGCGGCCATGGTAACGGCGGGGCAGGGGGTGCTAGGAATCTCCGGCAGAGATTGAGCTACCAATCCCAACACCGACGACCCTTGCACCTGGTAGCATACAACGCACGAACATTGAGGACCGACGAGAAGGTAATCGAGCTGGAAGAAGCGGTAGACAAGTTGCGCTGGGACATTATAGGGCTATCGGAAGTCCGAAGAGAGGGAGAGGACACGATAACCCTTAATTCCGGCAACTTGTTTTACTACCGGGAGGGCGACCAGCTGTCCCAACACGGTATCGGGTTTCTCGTCCACAAGTCCCTCGTCAACAACATTGTAAAGATCGAGAGCGTCTCGAGCAGGGTGGCGTACCTTATACTCAGAATCACCAAACGGTATTCGCTGAAGGTCATACAGGTATATGCCCCGCACTCGGGACGCCCTGACGATGAAGTGGAGATCATGTACGACGACATCTCCAAAGTCATGCATGCCTCGAAAACACACTACACTGTTGTGATGGGGGATTTAAACGCGCGGTTAGGCGCAAAGAGCGGCAACGAACTGAGAGTGGGCCAGTTTGGATTTGGACAGCGAAACCAAAGGGGACAGCGACTGGCCGACTTCATGGAAAAGGAGGGACTCTTTGCGATGAACTCCTTTTTCGAGAAGCGGCCGTCCAGAAAATGGACCTGGCTACACCCCGGCGGCTATAAGCATGAGATAGACTTCATCATGACGACCCACAGGCACATATTCAATGACGTCTCTGTGATCAACAGGGTTAAAACCGGCAGCGATCACCGTATGGTAAGAGCGGCATTGAATATCAATGTAAAGCTAGAAAGGTATCGTCTGATAAGGTCTACTCTACGCCCAAACCCTGTCCAGATACAAAATCCCGAGAGCTTTCAGTTGGAGTTACAGAACCGCTTCGAATGCCTCGCGGAATGCGTAACAGTGGACGAACTAAATAACGGGCTGGTGGAAACTGTCCGTGCGGTCGGGTCGGACATCTTTAGGACCCGCCGCAGAAATAAAACACAGAGACTCTCGGGTCACACACTGGAGTTAATGGCAGAGAGACATGTCGACATACGGTGCGCTCAACAAACAGATCTCGAAGTCTATGCGACACGATTTGCGCTCATACAATACCAATTGTATTATGAGCGCAATAGAGCGGAACAAGGGCTCCAAAGTGTTCGCAAGAGATCTGTCGCTTGGGCAGAGCCAGTTGACGAAGCTGAAGACCGATAGCGGCAGCATCATTTCCTCCAAGCCTGAGATCTTGAGAGAGCTTGAAAAGTTTTATGGGCAGCTCTACACCTCATCGCAATGCCCTGCAAATAGCACGGCAGGCGATGCAAGAGCCCGTTTAACCCGACACTATACCGAAGATATCCCAGACGTCAGCCTCTACGAGATAAGGACGGCTCTCAAACAGCTTAAAAACAACAAGGCACCCGGGGATGACGGAATAACGACAGAGCTTCTGAAAGCGGGTGGATCACCAGTACTTAAAGTCCTTCAGAGGCTATTCAACTCCGTCATTCTCGAGGGACAAACGCCAGAGGCGTGGAACAGAAGTGTGGTGGTACTGTTCCATAAGAAGGGTGACAAAGCCCTTCTAAAGAACTATAGGCCCATCTCACTGCTGAGCCACGTCTATAAGCTGTTTTCGAGAGTAATCACCAACCGTCTCGCTCGAAGGTTTGACGACTTCCAGCCGCCCGAACAAGCCGGGTTCCGAAAAGGCTTTAGTACCGTAGACCACATACATACGCTCCGGCAGATTATACAGAAAACAGAAGAGTATAACCGGCCGTTATGTCTAGCGTTTGTGGACTACGAGAAAGCCTTTGATTCAGTCGAAACCTGGGCAGTCCTGCAGTCTCTCCAGCGGTGCCAAATCGACTACCGGTATATCCAAGTGTTGAAGTGTTTGTACAGCAAGGCCACTATCTCAATTCGTCTCCAGGATCAAACCACAAATCCGATCCCACTGCAAAAAGGGGTGAGACAGGGAGACGTCATTTCTCCGAAACTGTTCACCTCTGCATTGGAGGATATTTTTAAGCTTGTGGACTGGGACGGATATGGCATCAATATCAATGGCGATTACATCACTCACCTTCGGTTTGCCGACGATATAGTCATTATGGCAGAATCACTGGAAGACCTTAGCAGGATGCTCAGAGACCTCAACATCGTTTCCCGCCAAGTGGGTCTTAAAATGAACATGGGTAAGACAAATATCATGTCTAATGCCCATGTCGCACCCTTACCGGTCAATGTGGGGAACGATGTTATCGAAGTTGTTGATCATTATGTCTACCTAGGCCAAATGGTCCAACTAGGTAAATCCAACTTCGATAAAGAGGTCAGCCGACGAATCCAACTCGGATGGGCAGCGTTCGGGAAACTGCGCAATATCTTCTCGTCACAGATACCGCAGAGCCTCAAGACTAAAGTCTTTAACCAATGTGTGCTACCAGTGATGACTTACGGATCCGAGACGTGGTCGCTCACTATAGGCCTTGTGCATAAGCTCAAAGTCACCCAGCGAGCTATGGAGAGAGCTATGCTCAGAGTTTCTCTACGCGATAGGGTCCGGAATACGGAAATTCGTAGAAGAACCAAAGTTACCGACATAGCTCTCAGAATCAGCAGGCTGAAATGGCGATGGGCAGGCCATATAGCTCGTAGAACCGATAACCGTTGGGGAGTAAAGGTTCTCGAGTGGCGACCGCGATGCAATGCGAAACGGAGTGTGGGAAGACCTCCCACTCGATGGACCGACGACATCGTAGCGGTCGCAGGGAGTCGTTGGATGGAGGCGGCTCAGGACCGCTATTCGTGGCGTCGTTTGGGGGAGGCCTATGTTCAGCAGTGGACGTGTACGGGCTGATGATGATGATGATGATGATGATTTCTAACATACGGGTGCCAGACCTGGGCCCTAACAAAAGCTCATAGCAAGAAGCTAGAAGTTTGTCAATCGGCTATGGAGCGAAGTATGCTTGGAAAAATGAAGTTAGATAAAGTAAGAAACCAAATACTACGAAAACGTACTAAAATAGAAGACGTCACACTTAAAGTAAAGAAACTGAAATGGAGTTGGACTGGTCATACAGCAAGAGGAAAAGACAAATGGAGCAGGAAGCTGATGGACTGGTTTCCAAAATATAATAAACGTAATAGAGGAGACAATTTAAAAGGTGGGAGGACGAGCTAAAGGATTTTGCAGGGAAAATATAAATAAATAAATAATGCTGGACAATTCACACAGAATTATCTAGCCCCAAGCTAAGCAGAGCTTGTGTTATGGAAACTAGATAACTGATATACTTAATATAATACACTTCATAGATAGATATTTTTTATTATACATAGAAAACGTCCAGAATACCCTGAACAAATATTTGCAGATCGTACAAACATTTATCCTGAGGCGGGAATCGAACCCGCAACCTCCTGCATCGCAGGCGGACCTTCGCCCACCGCTCCACAGAGGTCGTCAATATGGTTGGCGAGAGATAAAGCAGAGTGGAAGGGCTTAGAGGAGGCCTTCGCCAAAAGGCAAACAGATGAATATCGATTTCGCGACAATAGTATAAGCAATAGAATTTAAGCAACAAATGTAAATTCATCTGAATAGAGACATATAAATAAATTTAAAAAAAAAAACACTACTTAACAATAAATCGTTCCTGCCAAACTGTGCAACAGTTTGTCAGAGGTACATCCGCTATTTTTGTCCTTTGATTTTCCCACTCAGATGTGCCTAGCTACTTCACAATGTAGTCGACCTATAACGTGCTTTCGATCGACTTATTTGCCTAAATCTTTCTTTGCTCTACTCCGACCCACACTACGAATTTGTTGGTGGCCACTAAACTCTATTTTTGCATCTTTGTCTTATCCGTAGACCGAGACACGTTCTCGGTGACCCCGCTGACCCAATCACCGCCGCTAACCCGGAGGTGACGACAACCGATTCGCTTCCGCACACTACACAACCGACCAAAAACCGACCTCGCCGGATACGGTCGAAGAATTCGCCGCTTCCGCCCATAGGTGCATTCGTGCACCTAGGCAAAACCTCCATTACCCTCTTGAAGCATCTGGCGACAGCCTAAGCCGAGGCTCGCACCTAAGTGGTGGCCCTTGTGAGTGTCGCCCCAACCTAAATTTACCGGCGAGGCGCCCTCTGCGCCCGCCAAAAGCCCGGTAACGCTGTCATGGCCATTTGCGGTCAACAGCATTATAATCGTTTCGAAAAAAAAAAAATTGTCAAATAAACTATACAAAATAAAACAATTACAGAGGCATTAAAAAGCTTAAGATAGGTACCAAAAACTGCCTAATGGGTTTTTGAAAATTCCTTTATATCACTCACAGTTTACAGAAATCTGTGAGTTAACCAAAGAGGAGTTAACGTAAAAAATAAGAATATACAGGGCGCCATGCCACATGGAGGAAAAATATTCATTTTGATTTTAAAAACAATTTAAATGTATTCAAAGATTTTTTAATTATCGCCTGTCTGATCCGGGAATCGAACCCACCAAATTAAAAAAAAACACTCGAAATTTTACAACACCGATTAAAAGGCTCTATCATAAGGATTATTTTTTTCCAAGTAACATAAGCATCTACTATAAAAAGAAGACCATACAATTTTACATTCATTTCAAAATGTATATCTACTATATTTGAGGTACTTTCCCTCCATGTGGCATGCCCGTGGGATAAACTATGTATAGGTAGCGGCGCAGCGATAGTATGAGTCGTGATAGCGCCCTATGCACACTTCTAACCTTATGACACAGCCCTGGGACCGAAGAGCGTATTTCATGTTTGGACGATTCTGCGACGATACTGGTGTCATGGTAAAGCAATTGGTTAGCAGGATTCGGACCCTGGTGTCCATAATGCGCCATGCCCGCCGACATGCCGTCGCCGTCGAGCAGTATCGGCGGGACCGGTGACTTTGGTGTGTGAGGCATGAGAACACAAGATAAGTTACCCTGCACTTACGTTAGCATGAATGTGAAGCCTCTCCCAACCACGTTGTCGGCGGGTCGTGCACCCAACTCACAGAAGAGGTAGCGAGCGCACTGTGCGGAGTCGTAACGCAATATTGCATTCCATCTTACTTCTGGATTCTGGAATTAATAATACGAATTGAATGTTCTTTCTTGAGGGAGACCTACATCTACGGCCTATACGGACTCAGGCTTCCACCTGATAAGCGCCTAATTGACTTTTATTATATGAAGGGTAGTGCCCATAATCCCCACGCTGGGAATGTAAGTTGGGATCGCGGTTCGGGGGTAGAATTGCCGGATATCCCTAAGTCGGAAATCCCTTAGTCGCTTCTTACGACACCCATGGGAAGAATTGAGGCGATGCAAATTCTTCGATGCACCAAGCTGAATTCATGACGCAATAACTCTCATTAGGGAAGGCCTATGTTCTTATCTACGTTCTTGACAAAAATTATAACTAATATTATAAATGCGGAAGTGTGTTTTTTTGTCATTCCTTCACGCCTAACTGAGCAACCAATCGACTTGAATTTCTGCATATAATTGAAAGTTATAGAGAGAAACGTAAGCTACTTTTTGTCCTGGTAAAACATCAAATTCTCATGGGATATTTACGGCTTACATACACGGCTTACGAATTTAAAGCGGTTAAAACCGCGGGGAACGGCTAGTTAAGTATAAAATAGTTGCACAGACGCAGACGGTTTAAAATAAAGTTTAACAATCTTAGAGATACCCGTGTAAAGAGAAATCTCGCTCTTTCAAGAGAAATCAATTACTGTAGATCATGCAGCATGAAAAAATTTCGTATTTATTTGATTTATAATGAAGATGAAAGACAAATAGATTTGCTTTTAAAAGGTCGCTAAAAGCTAGCTGATTTCAGATCAAAAAAGCTGACAAAAGGCTCGAGACCGAACTCTAAAAAATTAACCAGTTTACCATCAAATTGGTATATTTTTCTTAGGCTTTGTTGCAGTCTTAATATTTTGGTATTATCTACTTATAAGGTTAGGTAGGCAGGTACCTATATAATTAGTTGTTTGCATTTGGTTTCAAAAATTAATACTTACTTACGGTGTAAATAAGTGGGTTCAGGGGATTTATGGACTTCTTGTCCACAAATCCCCTGCATGTCTTCTCTATGAGCCGGCAGGGCATTTGTGGACAAAACTCCACAAATCCCCTTCGCAGGGGATTATGTAAGGGGATTAGTGGAATAAGCCCTCAAATTGAGACATTTTTATTTTAACTTTTATGAAATAACTCAATATGGACGCTTGTCAAAAGTGTCAAGCTTGATAAGTTGAAACCATGGTATAAGAAAACAAGATATGCTCTTCCGAGACACGATAGTCACGTGGGTGTCTCCAGGCTACGTCATCGACGCCATCGGCCAATGAGAAGATGAATCTGTTACCTGGTGATACCAGTAGCGTAAAATCGTAAAACTATGTGGTTTTGTTTTAACCCATTATTTATCACATTGACTTTTATTTAACTAACGCTGTTTTGACTGATCTAACAAACATAATTGACGATTCGCATATTTTTATGGATTTTTCAAGTGACCCTTATCACGTTTGTTTCCCCACTTCTACATTTTGTTGAAATGAAGTGGCAACTGGACAGTGACGTCACCTGGCGACACTCCCGGAAGAGCAGACCTGTTTTCTTGGATCATGGTTAAAACCATCTCTCCGTGCAAATAGCAAAGCACAAAGTTTATTTCATCTATCGAAGATTCTACGAAGATGCCAGTGTCATAGTATAGCGACGAATCGCTATAAGCTATAGCTATAAGGGCCGAAGCCCTTGTTACCAACCAACGTACGTAGATATTACTGTTCTGTAGAGTTTACGTAGGCGATATAATAAAAGCTGTCCAACAACAACTGTATCCGTTGGCGCTTTGTCAAAGACCTCCTTTCATGTTATTTATTAATTGAATCACTGTATTGTATAGCTTTTTTCCGCGAATTCGTACCCGTTATTAGGTAGAATATGTAGCTATTATGTAGAGATAAACATAAAGGATGACTTACGCTAGATCGTGTCCGGTCCGAGCTGAGTGTCGGCCGTAGCACGGTCACCGAGGAGGTCTCGTGCCTGTAATTACAAAGACGGGCTTCGACCGAGCAATTACCGTGCGGCACTGTATACATGCAACAACAACGGGCCGATGGCCGAGCCGAGTCAGGACCGAGTTGTCTCCAACCGTTGTCCGTTGCTCGGCTGTCACTCGCATTAGAGTTTTGAATAATAAAAACCTGCCCATCACATCATTAAGCGCAATGCAAGCGCAATGCACGCCATTTTGTGAAAAGGATAGGCATAGGTTTTCTCATTCATAGGAGCGGGACAGAGCATAGGTTTTTGGAACGGTGGCGTAAGCGCAAAAATTAAGTTTTTACTTATTTACAAGAAAAGTACACAACTTATTAATAAATATAATAATGAATCAAAATAAAATTCATTTCAATATACTGCAGGGTTCCTGACTCTGAGATCTAGACCAAATTATGTGCAAAACAGTATACTTTCAAGTTTTTTTTCTACCGTAATTTTTTTTCTTAATCTTGTTTTCACGTTAGAGGACCAAGGATTTTTTTTTTGAGTTGTATGTAATTTGAGTTTTTCACCACGACAAGCAAACCCGTTAACGGATAGTCTTAGCCCCCATACAAACGTACTATCCGCTTCATTTGGAAACTATGTCCCCAATCTTATTGAAATTTTCCATACGTAATCGGATGAAAAATAGCTATGTTCGTAGTGGTTTCGTTTTTCAAAAAACATTATGATCTTCAAATGATAGCGAAACTAATTTTGACCACCAAATCGAGTCATTTTCATGTGATTTTTTATGCATGATAGAAACCTTTATTCGAAAATCTGTCGAGTTGCAAACATTTTAAATATATTCAACGTTATAAATAATCAAAAATATTTCTGAAATCAATCGTTTATTTGAAATGAATCGGAAAGTACGAAAAATATCAAAAAACGGGGCCGACACCGAGCACACGCACACAACCCCATGACAGCTTCGTATTTGATGGTTAGACGCGTTTTCTTACTCATAGCGCGCCCCATTTCATTCGACGCATGGCCGCATGGGCCGGCCGCTGAGTTTTGGGAGTGGTTCATAGGATCATCCTTCTTAAGGATAACTCACGTTAGACCGTGTCTAGTCCGAGCCAAGTGTCGGCCGTAGCACGGTCAACTAATATTACATTATTACATCCTGGGGGTGAGTATCTGGCAGCATTGTTATATAGCAGGACAATGCAGCTAGCATCTTGAGGACTTATTTACTAGATTATTTATTCATATTAGATTTATTTATTCAGAATAATATGGCGTGGCGTGTTTTAAAAAACGATAAACCGACTTCAAATTCCCTTAGTTTTATACTTATTTTAAGTTTTGCGGGATAAGTACTAATCTCCTAGACATACAAATTATTTTAAATTTTTATGGGACCCTTTCGGAATCGTTTTCTATACAATAGTGAAAGAATTTTCAAAATCGGTCCATAATTGGCGGAGATATCGCATAAAATACATACAAAATAAAATAAAAATAAAAACATATAGGGTGAACTGGTCAGTAAGCCGACCACCCCTGGTTTACGACCACTTTTTTGTAAATCATTTAAAAATAGTCTAATTAAAACGTGCTTAAGTTCGTTTTGATTTTGAACGAAACAGTAGTTTATCCCTTCCCGGCCGCGACACCTTTTTTTGGTCTATGAGACATGATGAACCTCAGGGACCCTCTGAAATACAGCCATAGCGGATGTATTGAATTTTGTTGTGAAATTCTATAAAAACAATATTGAGAGGATTTCATTTTACTCACATTTTCAAACGTGAGTAAAACCATTTTTTTATTTATGCTCATTGGTGGAAAAGTGGCTTGCAATTTTTAAAATATATGTAATTTATCTCGGAAGCATTAATTTTATTGATAAAATATATTTTTAACTTAAATAATGGGTGGTCGCCAAACTAACCCACTAAAAATACGATTCCATCGTTTCTCGACCACATGGTCGGCAAATGGCTGTTACAGACCAATTTTATTTATGATTTATCTCCTCCAAACTGCATGAGAGTACATGTTGTACTTTGTAATTTATATCTTTATAATATGGTTTACTAACACGTTAGATTGCGACCAGCAAAACTATGATACAATTGAAATGCAGACACTTTTCAAAAAGAATTCATGTGGTCGGCAATCGGTCTGCTACCGACCATGTATTTTTTCCCATACCATATTTTTATACTTTATTACCCATATCCCATCGTTTTTCTTCAATATAATGTTACAATCTATTGTCCATTGTATCCAGAATATCTATCCACTAATGGTTGGATTTGGTAATGGTTTTGCATTGCATGTTTTTTTACAGATGGCCGATTGTTATTTTAGACTCTATTGGTATTTACTTAAAGCCCTTTTTTTTTTAATGTAAGTGGACGCCAACTGACGAAAATGATGGACGCAACCTGGTAGAAAGCGGTCGGGAACTGACAAAATAGCACTTTTTGATATTTTATTAATTATTTAATATTTACAATTATAATATACGATATAACTTGCAAAAACGAGTTAATTCCATATTTTTTCTATCAAGTTCCATAATTTTTAATGTTGAAACACTATCAATTTTTGAATTATGTTACTTTAAAGTGTCCAAGTCGACTAAGTGGTCGTAAACCGGCACATTCACCCTAGACGAATTGATAACCTCCTTATTTTGAAGTCGGTTAAAAATAAACGAATATTTTTCCTCCTGTCAGAAAAACAATGCATAGGAGTCGGGATTGACAGCACTTTCAAATAATCGAACTTCTGAAAATCGCAAAGGCCTGCAAATTTTATGCTATCAAAAATAAAATTGATTGTGATTTTCAGTCATGGTTATGGCAGTATTTCTACCGAGACGACCCTACTTTACAAGGTATAATTTTCTTTGATAATAAACTTTCCAGGATCTTTAATGATTGACAGTAATTAGGCTACTTTTCTGTTAGAAATCTTAAAGTGGGACGAATGCGGAATGAAAACACATCTGAATTTGATTTTCCGTGTTCGGACCACTTTGGTCCGAAGCTAGTGGGACGAACACGGAATAACTCAAGTTTACATAGAACGTTGGACCATAAAGGTATGTTTACAATAAAAAACTTTCGTAGTTTGTTGAATTCATTATGAATGTAAGCGTACTACGAACCTAGTTTGTTGTGGTGGGTGTTCTTCCAACACAAACCGTTTACATTCATAATGGATATGATATCACTACATAGGTAGGTAAGTAAAATAAGACCTACCATGTTTTTCACCCGTAAATCTCGTTTGAACAGAAGTCTGGCCAGCCTCGACGCTGAGAGAGCCTGGTAGTCCTTCACCAGCAAATGCACTGAGAATAACACTCCAATTAACAGCGCCAGGAGGATTATTAGCCTGAAATAATAAAGATATTGCGATAAAATAAGATCCTACTGATATTATGGATGTCAAAGTTTGTATGGATGGATGTATGGATATATGGATATTTGTTACTCTTTCACGCAAAAACTACTGAACCGATTAGGCTGAACTTTGGTATGGGTATAGTTTGGGACCTGGAATAACATATAGGCTATTTTTATCCCAATAAAACGCGGGTGAAGGCGTGGGCAGCAGCTAGTATATAAATAATGAGAAAGATGGACGGACTGTGTGAAAGCTGACATGAGTAAGAATGGAGTGAGTGCTGGAGACAAATTCTACTAATCGCTTCACAATGGTATTGTCACAGTATAACACATTTATTTCTTTTGACTTTCCACCTTTGTGGAAACTGTACAATAGGGGGCTGATAGAAAAAATGTTAATCGAAGGACCAAAGATTTTGGAGTGGAATATGTACATACATATAACGCTGTAGCTAACGTAAATACGTAAGGACGTTACTAGAAAATTCAATCATACACATGGTAGATAAAATAGCTTGGCACTGAACTGATTCTCCACACCATGCCAGGATCGCAGCTTCCAGAACAGAGCACTGGACACACCCACTCGCAAGAGTACATAATAATAGTTTAGTCAGCAGGAAATTGCTCGGTAGTAAAAAATATAAAAGATATTCAGTTTTCACGTAATTATAAGATGGACAATCTTATACGCCGGTTGAGATCGAACAGGCAGAGCTTGGCTTCCTATCTTCATCGTTCTTTCAGGGCAGGTGGTGTCTCGTTCGTTCGCCGATCTCCCAACAGCGGGTAGGAAGAAATAGGCAGATAGCCTCACTAGATTAAAGTACCCTATTATATATTTTTTGAGCAAAGATCGAACAACATACGATGAAAAAAAGTTACAGACGACGCCCTTCAAAATTTTTATGATGAAACCATTCTATTATTTCCTTGGCCACAGGCCACCTTCTGTCTGCATCATCAGACTAGCTCGATGATACAATGACATTGCATTATCATCACCGATCTTACATAGTATGTAGGTATGCCAAATTAAAGCTCAATCGGTCTAAAATTCAGTTGCAAGATTTATCCAACACAAACTAACAGTACAAGTATGTTTAGAATAAAAGCTAGGAAAAACTGCAAGTTATTAATGATTAATGACTACAGATGATTCTGGTCTCGTTTTCTGGATGTTATATCCTTTTTTTTAGTAGCCTGAGGGAAATGCTCTCGCATATCGTACTGCCACGGGGAGACAGTACGATTATATGGGACTCAAACCCACTAAAACCCCCAGGGTGTTCCGCTTCTGCCTCTTTGTGGTGGGAACACAGGAACGTTAAACTCTTCCGCGAACCCACCGCGGGTGCCCGATACCGGGTCCCTCCCTGGGGGTGTGAAGGACCCCCCTTCGTGACGCACCAGAAACACATAATGCGCCGCGACCACCTCAGGGACCTTAACCTGCCAAATGGGCGCCAAACGACCCCGTGTCCAAACGCCCCTAGGTTACGACGGGTCAGTCGAGTAGCCCCGCCGCCTACCATACGATCACAGAGGATAGGGAGAGCGGCCCACGCAATACCGAATGGATGTTATATCCTGGAAATAATTAGTGATTCAAGCTATTAAGCTAGTGGTAGTAGGTAAGAAGCTTAGGTACAGAACCTATATTATCCCAAATTACCTCGGTACCTTCATATACTAGCCCGAAACCAATGTAGGTACATCATTCAAAGTAATTCGTACATGCCATTAAGGGATAACCCTCACAAACTCATCGATATATTTTATACAATTCGGATGACTTATTCGATACTTAACCGTTATCGCGTCATGAATTTAAATGATATATAAGAACATTTTGTGGTTTTATGCCGTATAATGTGATGAAAGTGGGTTATGATAACTCGATTTAAATTGGAATATTTAAATCGGAACAATTGGAAATTGTATGCCTTTCAAGAGTAGGTCTAGCATCAACTATATACCTTATCTCAATAATTGCCGATCGGTCAACTGTTTTATAGAGGTATATGTATTTTGCACTGCCGACTGATTGAGCTGCTGATTTGACTCGGTTATCTAGTGGTACTGGACCACTTGCTGATCTTATTTTAAACTAGTTGCTGCCCGCACCTTCGCCCTCGTTTTATCGGAATAAAAAATAGCCTATATATTCCAGGTCCCAAACTATACCCATACCAAATTTCAGCCTAATCGGTTCAGTAGTTTTTGCGTGAAAGAGTAACAAATATCCATACATCCATCCTTACAAACTTTGACATTTATAATATTAAGCTAGTAGGAAGAATAATGCACACAACATCTTCCATCCAAAGTAAGCAAGCAGTACTTGAGTTATGGATACTTGATGACTAATTTTTTTGTATAAGTACACAGATAACACCCAGAACACCCGGAACATTTACATACATATTTGTCCCGAGGCGGAAATTTAACCCACAACCTCCAGCGTCACGTTTGCTTACCGCGCCACATCGGTCGCCAAAGCGGCTCCTGTCCTGCTGGAACCTAATGATTTGGTTCAGACTTCAGACAAAGATTCCTGAGGTTTTTGTTATTATTAGTTATTATTACATTAATAGTGCGTAAACCCTCGCACTGGGGGTAATCTCAAAGAAATTAAATGATATCCCAAAAAAATTCGACTACGGCGGGATCGCGACCTTCCCCTCAATACGGAACTGCCGCTAACCGCTGCGCCAAGAAACCAAGTATCCGACTTGTCAAAACAAAACTTAAGATTACTGAGTTTCCTAAATTTCGTTCCCTTCTCGTACCTGACGCAAGTCACTAAGTTCATGCAAAGGTTAGGTTCGAAGAATAACTGTAACTTTGTTAGTCAAATGCAATAACTTCGAGCCACTTTGTCTGTCAGTCGTAATCAATTAAGCTAAGCTTGCCTCTAATCACCCTGCTATTCTAAGAAATGTTCTCCATTCGGGTATAAGCGAATTCGAAAGCGGTCAGGCCTGATGCCTTAACCAATAAAAATAACAATTAGATTGTTCCAAAAAACAGGGATGGGCACAAAAATGTATGTAACGACCGCGGTCAGCAAAATGGGTAAGCTAAAATAAGTACTTAATTAACCATTGAATTTGACTTATCATTTATTGTATCAGGTTGAATCCTATTTATCTGTAAACTAGCTGCTGCCAGCGCCTTCGCCCGCGTTTTATCGGGTTAAAAAACAGCCTATATGTTATTCCAGATCCCAAACTATACTCATACCGATGAAATGGGAAAATGACAAACTGGGTGAGCGATGAAGTGAAAGAAAATGATCAAGTGAGTGAATGATGAAATGGGATGTAAGCCAAATTTCAGCCCAATCAGTTCAGTAGTTTTTGGGAAAGAGGAACGAACATCATGAAATGCTGGACAATTCACACAGCATTATCTAGCCCCAAGCTAAGCTGAGCTTGTGTTATTGGTAGGTACTAGATAACTGATATACATAATACAATATATTACATGTTATTTTTAATTTTTATTTAGAGAGTTAAATAAAAATAAAAATTAAAAATAAATATATTGTTTTTTTATATTTATTCTATATTTTTTAATATATATAGAAAACAACCAGAACACCCTGAACAAATATCTGCAGATCATACAAATATCTGTCCGATGGAGCGTGTAGCCGGGCTCATCTTGCTTGCGTAAACTGGTTTGTCGAATCATGCATGCACAAATGTTTGAGCGTGTAGCTGGGCTATAAGGCGCGCGTAATTCCCGCGCAAGTGTGGGCGCGATTTCATGCCGGGATTCGCGTGCGAGTGTTGACATGCTTTAAAGAGCCCGTGCGGGCACCAGGAGTTGTAGGGTTGGCTGGCACCCTTATTTTTTATATTTATTATCCTACTTCCTACTAATATTATAAATGACAAAGTTTGTGAGTAGGTACCTATGGATGTATGGATGTTTGTTGCTCTTTCACGCAAAAACTACTGAATTGATTGGGCTGTATAGTTTGTGACCTGGAATAACATAATTAATATAGGCTATTTTTTATCCCGATAAAACACGAACAAAGGCGCGGGCAGCAGCAAGTACAAAATAAATGCTTTTAGTCTATATACATTTTGACGGTTTATTCACATAGCCCATGAGTACTCACATGTGCATATAATATTATATGCGCTTCATTATGCAAACTTTTTAGGTAGCACATTATAAATAAATAATTTTAGTAAATTCTATTCCTTAAATTGCTATACACGTAACTGTATATTAGCTTTACTAGCTTATTAGTTCTTTGGAGTTGGAGCTGATTCCGTCCAAAGCTTCCTTAAGCCAGCTACCTAAAGCTTTCTACACACCAAACCTGCACCGGCCCGTCGTCGTCGGTCGTTTGACGACATCGTGGCGCGGTGGGCGAAGGTCCGCCTGCGGCGCAGGAGGTTGCGGGTTCGATTCCCGCCTCGGGACAGATATTTGTATGATCTGCAGATATTTGTTCAGGGTGTTCTGGTTGTTTTCTATATATATTAAAAAATATAGAATAAATATAAAAAAACAATATATTTATTTTTAATTTTTATTTTTATTTAACTCTCTAAATAAAAATTAAAAATAACATGTAATATATTGTATTATGTATATCAGTTATCTAGTACCTACCAATAACACAAGCTCAGCTTAGCTTGGGGCTAGATAATGCTGTGTGAATTGTCCAGCATTTCATGATGTTCGTTCCTCTTTCCCAAAAACTACTTCGACAAACCAGTTTACGCAAGCAAGATGAGCCCGGCTACACGCTCCATCTTGCTTGCGCAAACTGGTTTCAGCCCGGCCACACGCTCCATCTTCCTTGCGCAAACGGTATTTGTGCATGCGTGTTTGCACAAATGTTTGAGCGTGTA
Organism: Eupithecia insigniata; assembly: GCA_947859395.1. Classification (NCBI taxonomy): domain Eukaryota; kingdom Metazoa; phylum Arthropoda; class Insecta; order Lepidoptera; family Geometridae; genus Eupithecia; species Eupithecia insigniata. The sequence goes on from OX402001.1 coordinate 12,710,498, forward strand.
GCCGGGCTAATACGAATCCTTTGTCGCGGCAAACTTTTTTATAGCCTTATATTTTCTTCGTATTCACTCAACACTCAAGAGCGTGTGGATAGGCCTTTATAAATCAAGCGGTACTCTTATTTTCGGGATATTTTCTAATGTAAATTTCAAATCATATTTGAAGTTTTTAAGGTAAATTTTGGAACAAGCATGAAAATAAAACATTTTTGATTTAAAAAAAATCTAAGAATTTAATTGTATAAGGATTTTTTGTTTGTGAGAATAATAAACGGCTGCCTGAAAGTGCGGTATCAAAGGTACTGAAAGGCCTTGACCTACGGAGGGTTCATGTGAAGGTAACGCCATCGGAAGTCAATTGAAAGCTTAGTACCTACGCAGTCTTAGGAAGTCGTTTTAGCAAAATATTCGAAGCTATTGACGTGATTCGGCTAGGCGTAGTTTACACATTGGTACTAGAGGTTGAATCTTATACGTTTTTCGTATTTCTTTTTATTAAAAAGCTATAAATAACACTTATATCAATAACAGAAAACAAGAGGCGACGACTAAAACAAACTGCATGCGTGCAGCCTAAAATATGCAAATTCGAGTTTGAAAATGGACGAGAGTCGAACGAAAGCTGTAGAACGAAAAAAAAATCCGAACATCTGCGAATTGCTCCGATGATTCCAGTCCAAATCATAAAATATCTTTCAGGTTTTGGACTTATTTAACCCCTTTGTTAAAAAAAAAATCCGATAGCTAAATATAACATTAGGATAGGCAAATAGAACATTAGGGTCATCAGAACAAGATATATTAGATACTGCTAGTTCCACTTTACTTTGAAAATTCTTAATACGGCTCTCTATAATAGGCCTGTAGGTATATTCCTCAACATTGTTTCTATCATTCAAATTATAACTAAAGTTAACACTCTGACCATAATGGTCTGATTTGAAATGTTTATTTGTATTTAAACTTTGGAATACGGACCATCCATACTGAAGTGTTATCAATAAAACAAAGTACTCCGCCGCGTCTGTTTGTCTGTTCGCGATAAACTCAAAAATACTGAACGGATTTTCAAGCAGTTTTCACCAATCGATAGAGTAAATCACGAGGAAGGTTTAAATATATGTATAATTTGTCAGGGTTTTGTGTAAATTGGTTGATATATAATGATAATTGTTGCAAGTGTCGGAAAAGTCAAGCCGCCTGGGAGCACGAAAACGGATGAGAAACTGTTTTACCATCTTTATATCTGTGTTTCATAAATCAGTCAAACGTCCCACGACGAGCAATATTCATTAGTAAACATAAATTGGGACATCAAGAAATTTCCGTACCGGGACAGCCTCTGATCGACTCATCTCGTTTTATATCCTGTACGGTAATCGCTGTAATTATTTTCATCAAACGTCTCCAATTCTTCAGAATGGTATCCAAGTACAAAAAGACCTTCCTTAACCTATTTGGAATGTCAGAGGTGGATCATGTGTTCTGAGTGTGTTTATAAAAAAAAATTAAAAGCTGGAGCGATCCCTTTTTGTTTTTGGTATACTGGAGACCTGGATATGTGACGTCAGCGTGGATTGTAAGAAAAACAAAAGACAATCGTGCCAGCTTTTAAAAATCTTAACTAATATTATAAATGCGAAAGTAAAAATAATACAATGATACAATGCACGCAATCGTTAGATGCAATTAGGAATGCTACGGGAATCAATCCCATCGTGTCTGTGCAGCCTCTCTTAGAGTGCACACAATGTCCCCAGGCTCGTTTTTTCAAGGGACAGAGAGGCCTCAAAATTCACCAAACAAGAATTCATAAGAATCCCATTATCCCGCTGTCTGTTCCGGTTGCAGGAGCGGTAGATATTTCGATGATGAAAAATTCTAATAGTGTGGCTGACACATCCCCGTTTTGGAAAGTTCTGAGTGAGTACAAAGCTACAACCCCTGTTTTTAAACGTATTCCTAGAGGTGCCCGCATCTCTGTCGCTTCTGCTCTCTCAGAGGCCATTAGGAATACTGTATCAAAAAACACCAAACGAGCTTGGGAGCATTTACTAGTTTTCCCTTACAGAGTACTACATGTAAAAAAAGATTTGGCCAACAAAGCTTCTATCACGGTTAGAATCAAACAAAATTGCGTTAGGTACACTGCGTGCGAAGGGCAGCCTATTTCAATTGTTGATCAGGTCACACAACAAAATTCCAAATCAAATAAACCATTGTCTGAGTCTACTATCTATAGACTTGTAGAGAGTAAACTCAGTGATGGTGACATAAAAGGTGCCTCTCGCATACTTTTTTCAAATGACACGATGGTGCCAAATAACGATGATACTCTCATATCTCTTGAGAGTAAGCATCCAGCTGCAAGGGCCAATATCCAACTCCCCGATCCACCGCAAGAGAGTGATGTCGCTGTGGACACGATCAGCCAGGATGTGCTTAAAGCTGTCATGTTTTTCCAGAGTGGCTCCGCCGGCGGCCTGGATGCTGTGACTCCACAGCATCTAAAAGATCTTCTATCTGGCGGGTCTGGCGATGCAGGTGAAGTCCTTCTCGAAAACTTGACATCTTTAATCAACCTGATGTTGTCAGGTCGAGTCAACAGCGAGATCACAGAAATCTTGTACGGTGCGAATCTTTGCGCACTAAAAAAGAAGGATGGCGGAATAAGACCCATAGCCGTGGGCACCACCTACCGCCGCCTCGCGTCTAAAGTCTGCTGTCGGAAAGAAGCCGACTATCTAGGCGATTATTTTCGACCAATTCAGCTAGGCTTTGGTTCGCGAGGCGGATGTGAGGCCGCAGTACATTCCCTTCGTACATTTTTGGACAAAAATGATGGGGAGGTAATTCTGAAGGTAGACGTCAAAAACGCCTTCAATTCCATAGACAGGGGCGCCTTGCTAAAAGAAATTAAAGACAAAATTCCAGAAATTTATCCCTATCTCTGGCAATGCTACGGTTCACCGTCAAAATTAATTTACAGAAACAATGTCATTTCGTCCGCGGTTGGTTGTCAGCAGGGCGACCCTCTTGGTCCGGCCATTTTTAGCCTTGCTATCCAACCAGTAATTCAACGTCTTAAATCCAAACTTAATGTTTGGTATTTAGATGACGGAACGATAGGGGGAGACGTGGACACAGTTTTTAATGACCTAAAAATCATCACAGATGAATTTCGGCAAATAGGTTTAGAACTAAATTTTTCAAAGTGCGAGCTTTTTATTTCGGACTCTTGTGTAGACAAAAACAATATCATAATAAAATTCAATAGTTTGGCTCCCAACATTACAGTTGTAGATAAATGTTCACTTCGCCTCCTTGGTTCACCAATTTTTGATGAGTCTTTTCAGTCATTTGTAGATGAGAAAATTCAAAATTTCAACAAAACCTCGAACAGACTTCTCAAAATTAATAGCCATATGGCTTTTACAATTATTCGGTTTTGCTTGTTTGTACCTAAATTTACGTATTCTTTGAGATGTTGTCAACTGTGGAAACACAGGGAGCTCTTGGAAGGCTTAGACAACATAATAAAGAATACTTTATCATCGGTTTTGAATATCTGTTTCGATGACAAGGCATGGTCGCAGGCCTCCCTGCCTGTCAAATTGGGAGGCTTAGGTATCCGCAAAATTTCAAGTGTAGCCCTGCCAGCGTTCTTGTCTTCCGTCTACAGCACTAGTTCTTTAGTGGAAAAAATTTTAAATCCGTCTTTGGTCTCACCTGGATATTCATTCGAAATTTCGTTCTTAGACGAGGCTCGAATGGCTTGGCATAGTGCTTGCCCTGATGCTGCTCCCCCAAAATCTCTTTTGTCCCAACGGCAATGGGACGGGCCTCTGTGTGAGTTGACACGGAATTGTTTGTTACAAACGTGCTCCAGCTCTGCAGATCGTGCCCGTCTCCTGGCCGTTTCTAAATGGGAGTCAGGACATTGGTTGCAAGCACTTCCTTCATATAATACTGGCACTCTATTGGATCCCGTAACTTTCCGTATAGCAACATGTCTTCGGTTGGGTGCAAGGTGTTGCGCGCCTCATCAATGCCAGTGCGGTACTGTTGTCGAACAGCTTGGTCATCACGGATTATCGTGTACTAGGGCTGCCGGTCGGATATCTCGCCATGCCAGCCTTAACGACATCATCCGGCGGGCCTTTGTCACCGCTAACGTACCAGCTATTCTCGAACCGAATGGTCTGTTGCGTGACGATGGTAAGAGGCCCGACGGCATGACTTTAGTCCCTTGGGAGCTGGGCAGGCCTATTGTGTGGGACGCTACATGTGTCGACACACTTGCGCCTTCCCATCTTTCAAGGACATCCGTGAGGGCTGGTTCGGCGGCAGATTTGGCCGAGGATCTCAAGAGGCGCAAATATGCAGGTCTCGACAGAGCCTACGCATTTGCTCCCCTTGGAGTCGAGACCCTAGGTCCGCGGGGTACCGAGGCTCTCCGGGTTTTCAAAAAATTATCTGAGCGCCTGGTCGAAGCGACGCGTGACCCGAGAGCTGGTGAGTATCTGGCGCAGCGCATTAGCATTGCCATACAGCGGGGCAATGCAGCCAGCGTCTTGGGGACGCTTCCGACTGGTATTGATATGGACCAGTTGAGCTATCTGTAGATTGTTTGCAACAGTCTGCAGTTAGCTCAATTGTTTCAATTGTAAATACTATTTTAATTTCTTTATATTATTTGATTGTTATTTTCTTTGTCAATAAATCGTATAAATGCGAAAGTGTGTTTGTTTGTCCTTCCTTCACGCCCTTACTATGCTCGAATCGACTTGATAGTTGAGTTAGTTGAAAGGATGGAGAGTAACATTAGCTATTTTTATCCCGGTAAAATATCAAATTCCCATGGGAGATTTATGGAAAAAAGACCTTTTTATCCCTCTAGAAATATGAAATATAAATTTGACGTTGGTGAAACCGCGGGGAACACCTATTTTCAAACTAAAAGCCTTACAACCGCCGCGACGATGCATCGAGCACGCCGCGATAAGCGCCGTCAAAGCCGGTGTTCAAAACCAGCGCGGCTGCGGCGTCGTCGTCGCGGCGTCCTAGCTGCATAATCCCATCCGCTTTGAAATCGTTCGAAAATTGCCAGTATGATAGATAAGTCTTTAAAAGTGCCAACTTTTCAGGTATGTCTTAAGAAAGAGTATAACGAAAGCACCTTAATGTTAGGTCTTGCATACTATTTTTAACCAACGAAAAACTAAAGAGGAGGACGTTTTATGTTCGGCTGTATGTATGTATATTTTTTATGTATGTCCGACGATTTTACTGCCAATTATAATGGAATGATTAGGAAAATTCTATTTTATGAAATACCTACTAGCGACCCGCCAAATCTTCCACTTATATCACTCTATCTATTACAGAAATCGCATCCTAATCCTGTGTAGTTTTAAAGATCTAAGCATATATATCTAGGCAGACAGACAGACAGCGGGAAGCGACTTTTTTCATAATATGTAGTGATAATCCCGAGTTGGTCTTTTAAAAATTATATTCCCGAGGGATAAGTATTTGTCTCGTAAACACTTAAAACACAGTAGAAATACTTTGAATTTGAAGTCAGGTTTTAGTTTTTTCAAAACAATCAAATTAGTATTTGACTATAAAGAAAAGCCTTATTTTGATCTTAGATCTCAATATTTTAAGAATCAGAATCAATAACTTTATTTTTTTAGGCTTACTAAATAAGCACTTAGACAAGTCAAATTTTATATTATAAACATAGTAATTATTATCAAATAAGAAATAAGGTGTTATTGATATTCTCTTCACTTAAATTTTTTGTCCACTAGTGGAAGAAGCTCACATATATTATGCCTATTCTTATATAACAATATATAATACCTATTCAATTGCCTAGCGAAGAATATTCTATCTAAGTATGTAACGTTATTTAGATTTTGTAGAAAAAGTAATTTTTAGGTCATAGTTCTGACGGTGTGTACTAAGAAATACGATCTAAAAGTCTCCTTACGAAAAAATATTATACTCAGAAATAAAATATTTTTCAGTGACTCTTACGATACCAATTAAGATCAAATGGCTCAATTTTCAAGTTTTTGAAGAATCAAACGAATACTTGAAGACATAATTTGCTTTCTTTTAGAGCTTAGCCTTGTAACGAGCTTTTTCACTTACCTACATAGAAGCAGACATGAAAAGAATAATATATAAAAGATTTTATAGAACGCTCAAATAAATGCGTGAAATACCTAACTTATGTATTGAACAAAGATAATTTTACAATAAATCCCCTCTCATAAAATAAGTAAATGAAAAAGTTGAGTTGAGCTATCTGTAGATTGTTTGCAACAGTCTGCAGTTAGCTCAATTGCTTCAATTGTAAATACTAGTTTAATTTGTTTATATTATTTGATTGTTATTTTTTTGTCAGTAAGTGAAAAATATAGAAATAGAAATAGCTATTATTTATTATTGGGTATTTATAGTGTTATGTTAATATTTATCTTAAATCATCTTTGGTACACCCCCTGCCTTTCTTAAATTCACAATTATTTCCATCCAAAGGTTGCCTGAAATAAGGTCGCCCATTGTACTTGCCCTATGTACCATCTCTCTGTAATGTTGTTTTTCTGGTGTACAATAAAGAATTTTGGTACTGTATTGTAATTTTACGGTTGGTATTTATACACATACATATTAAAAAAAAAACGCTAGATGGCGCTGTAAGGAACAACATCGCTTACGTTTACGAAGTTCATAAACAAGGAAATTTATATCTTAACATGCAAAAAACTCAATAAACTACAAGTGAAAATGTTATCCAAGTGCAACTCCCTCAAATTTCTCTAAAAACTGTGACAACAATACCAGTGGACAAAACTTGTGCATAAACGAAAACTAACGTACTAAAAGACACAATACCTAAATAAAAGTGAACTGTGAAAAGTGCTGAAATACCTCATAAAAGTGTACGAACTCAAACGAGACATATGTAAAAACATTCGATAATAACCTCAGCAAAACCGTTACAGAATTTGACCTTCAAACGAACTTGAGTCATTGCATTGAATCATAAATTGAAAGCACTTGCTAGAAACCTCAACATTCGAAAAGTAAATTTCGAGTGGTCTAGTAATCGTCTCGGAGGCCGTGACGTCGACTACTCGGACCGACAAGCAGCCAGTCGTGGGATCGAAACTTGAAGTGGACTCCGAAATAATTTTTGCAAGTCAATATGTTTCACACGCCACCTATGATGCAGTAGCAACATCAAGGAGGAACGGTACTGGGTAAAAGGTGTCCAAGTTTTCGCTCATAGGCAAAACCGTATTTATTTACAATGGACGAAATCCTTAAAGCGATTCAAGCCCTCGGCCAGTAATTGAAAGAAACAGATAACAAACTGACTTCAAGAATAGAATCGGTAGCTGAAAAATTGACCAGCTTCAAGGAACAGCTAGATGAACTGCAAATAAATCAAGAATCACAAGAAAAACGCTTAGATTATTTAGAAAGAGAAGTGAGAATTAGAAACCTAGTTTTCAACTGCAAATAAATCAAGAATCACAAGAAAAACGCTTAGATTACTTAGAAAGAGAAGTGAGAATTAGAAACCTAGTTTTCTTTGGCGTAAGCGAACAAGAGAAGTCTTATTTTGAACTAGAAGAAAGAATTGTTAAAATAATAAGACAGTTTGAAAGTTGATTGCTTTAAAAATGAGATTCAATGTGTTAAAAGAATAGGAAAAAAGAGTGACAAAACAAGACCTATATCGGTTACACTAACAACCTATGGGAAATAAATACAATTATTGAAAAATAAAAATAAATTAACCAATTCTGGTATTTACATTAAGGAAGATTATCCCCCAAATATTCTGCAACAAAGGAAATATTTGCAAGACCAACTAAAAACAGAAATAGAAGGAGGGAAAAAAGCTTTCATAAAATATAACAAGCTCATAGTAATACCGGGAAGCAACGCGAATGATGCCAGAAATATTTACAATAGCTGAACTTGCAAACGCAAGCCAAATGTATCCAATACCAGCAAAGAAGATTATCGCAGAGTAACAAAGAAAAACAAACCAACAACAGACCGACGCATAACTCAATACATGTCATTCCAGCAAAGAACAGACATCCAAAACAACAGCCAAGAAAACCAAGAAAATGGCACATTACAAGTTCCTCCCCCAGAACGGCTTGTCACCGCGGGGGCAGTAGACTCCCACCCTCCAAGGATCATAAAGTACATACAACATCGCGACATTCAATGTACGCTCACTTCTAGGCGAAACCAGGAGCATCGGGCTTGAACACACACTACCTATAATTAAATGGGACGTCGTCAGCATCACTGAAATTCAAAGAGAAGGATTTAAAATTTAAGACAGTTATACTCTAAGTTACTACAGGAAAAAACAAGGAGAGAAAGGAGTTGGCTTTGTCTTATAAAACAGAAAAACATATCGGAGAGTCACCTTGCTTAAAATAAAGATCCAATCTCTATCTTACACGATCGTCCAAGTCTTTGCTCACACTAAAAATGCTAAAAGACAGAGAATACGGGAGACCCTTGGAGGAGGCATACACCGCCGAATGCGGTCCATATCACCAATAAATTACTATTATTTTTTTCATGATACGACATGACATGATATGACGACACCTGACATAATGTATACATACTTAAAAATTTCTTATCAATTTAATAATTGTTCTGTTTCTAATTTTAAACGTATAATTTTTATATTATGAATGGATTTTAAAATGTTTATTTTTTTCGCTATTTGTGTGATATGGAATAAAGCTCTTTTTTATTTATACGCCGTTTTTAAGTTGTTGGGTGTTTCAAATATGTGTCGTATCGTATAGGTATTGTATAATGTAAATTCTGATTCTGCACCATCAAGGCCAAAACTCAATATTATGTAGGTAATAAGATGAAATAAAATAGTCTTCCCCGAATACTCAAACGTTTTGAGCACGTATTTTGACAGTTTATAGGCAGACAAGTTTCTGCCTGTGGCTTCACTCGCGTATTTGAGAACTTAAATTAGCCTTTCAGCTCTATTTGTTAAATAGTTTCGGCGTAAAGACATAACATACATTTAAACATCCAACCTTTTGCAATTATAATATCAGTGTGATTTACTTAAACTTGACAACTGTCCAAAAACCGCAACTTAAGATGGCTTAAATCTAAATTTGCATTCGAGTATTCGGAGGTTAGCTTTGCTTAAACTTGAGAGGGGTTAATAAGTAAGAGAGATAACTAACAAAAATAGTAACAAAACCTTACTTGATTCCCATCTCCAAATCGTAACGTCCGCACTCAAATAACAGCTGTCAACAATTGTATTACTTGCCATGCCGTCTTCATTCTGATTCAATTCGAAAACGGCATTACCTTACCTACCCTGCACTTGCACTTCTCTCTGCGACATTGTAAATGTACAAACAGTATAGCAAATCCTCACGGTTTGCTCAAGAAATGTCTTTTAAACCGACTTCAAAAAGAGGAGGTTATGAATTCGTCAGTATGTTTTTTTATATAATAATAAATAAATAAATTTATGTTTGTTACGCTATATCTCCGCCAATTATGGACCGATTTTAAAAAATCTTTCACTATTGTATATAAAAATAATCCCAAAAGGGTTCCGTAAATTTGTATCCCTAGGGGATTAGTATTTATCCCGCAAAACTTAAAATAAGTGTAAAAGTAAGGGAATTTGAAGTCGGTTTATAGTTTTTTTTTCAAACACGCCATCAAATTATACAACGGAATTGATCTATGGAATAAAAAAATTGTGTGCAAAATTTCACTAACATCTGATAAAAGACAGGTAAAGATTATTTACTGTCAGCACTGTGTAGATACAAAGAGATCTTCAATAATAAGGTGGAAACAACAGTTTGTCAGTGTCTTGTTGACTACGAACTACAACGTACTACGTACAATGTTTAACTTAAATAACTAGGAAATTTATTCTTGATTTCATAAAAGCGTTCTCTATGAGCCACACACTGTTCAGTTGTTTTGATGTAAAGGCGTAACCAACATCCATAAAAATCTAACCTTTCGCATTTATAATATTAGTGTGAATAGTGTGATAGTGTGATAGTGTGGATATGATACTGAGGAGAAACGGCATAAAAAATCAGAACGCGCGTGGGTCACTGTAAGCCAGTATGTCACTGTAAATGTATCGTGCTGTGCTGTAGCGGTGCTGGATGTATGTGCTACATCCTTTATTCCAAACAAGACGAAAAAGTACCTATTAATGTATGTAGGTGTGTGTGTTAGTAGTAAGATATAGAATAAAAACCCGTAAAACCTTTTTTAGAATTGCTAGGCATTGGGATTAGAATTGGTTCAAATACTTCAGAGCAGTGAAATAAATTAATCATGCATGATTTTAGAAGGTAAAGTTCGACCAAATGTATCCTTGATATTCGTAGAAACGGATATCGAGGAATATGTACCAACCTTCTTATGTTACGTAGAGTAGAGAGTGGAACTACTTAGATGAATGCCAATAGAGGAAAATTGAATGGAAAACATCTTGAGCCGATCCGACCCCACTTAGCCTGGGATAAGGAGTTTTTTGTCAAATAAACATTCAACATAAAACAACCTACTGATACATTTCTACTATGCCTAAGATGCAACACTGCCAAAAACGAAATACACCGTAATGTAATGTTGTTAGAGATAGTAGGTGCCTCCTTAATTGGAATGCACTATAAGCGGCTTTTGCGGGCGAGGAAAGTGGTCCTGGTTCACTACTAAGACGAGGTTGTTTCATTTCCGCGAATACTAGTTTAGAAGAGACCTGCGTCTTATTGTCGTTGAATAACTTTCTGTTACGTCATATCTCGTATGTGAGCGTTTAGTGAAATCCTGCATGGTTATAATCTCGTCCTCACCTGTCTTCACCTCAGTATTATACAACGAACTAGCTGCTGTCCGCGGCTTTGCACACTCTTTTCCGGGATAAAAAGTAGCCTATGTCCGTTCCAGGGATCCATCTGCCTCCCTGCCTTCCAAGATTTTATCAGCCGGTTAGACGTGAAAAGTGAACAAACAGACAGATAGAAATACTTTCGCTTTTATAATACTAGTATGGATATTTGTTCTGTGGTTTAAAGTACTGCCTTGGTTCTATATTTAGCGCATCTTTAAAAGAAGGGGCAACACCTATTCTTAAATCAACTGAAAATATTAAACAAAAAAACGTAAAGCTTATGAACAATGACAGAGAGATCTCTTCGATGCTGATTGGAACCCCCGAGAAACTCATTTCGTTTGCTCCAGAATAAACCCCTATTATTAGATCTCATTAGGATAGTACCTTAGTACTAGGTAGATTACTTCATTTTAATGAATTTAGTTTTTATTTTGTGTAGTGTTATATTGCCTTTTCAGTTATTTTGTACATGCTTTATTCATCGAGTAGATAAAAAAAACGTGGGAAAAACAGCTTAGGAACGAAATTGACTCAGGGAACCGCCTTAATGCCAGCAATACTTAAAAACTTAATTAATATTAGTCATCTAGCAACATAATTGCAGTGCCCGAGCAGGGTGTATGTTTGAAACTTGTTATTTTTATGTTACAACATGTTTGCAATAAAGTTATTTAGTATTCTTACACCCTGCTGGTCTCCGCTGGCTAGGGCACGTCGAGAGAATGGAAAAGGATCGGACGGTCAAGAAGGCGTATGAGGGAGCACCATTGGGGCATGGACCAGTCGGCAGCCCTATGTATCACTGGATCGACGAAGTTGAAGCCAATCTCCGCAAACTCATGGTATAATAATATAAGGTTTGGTCTTCCGAGACAAGATGGTCACGTGGGTGTCACTTGGCCACGTCATCGTCGCCGTCGGAGAAGTCCTCATGACTTCTCCGACGGCGACGAAGACGAATCTGTTTTAATCCATTTATTGTTCAGAGTAAAATCGTAACTTCCGAGCTCCTTGTATTAATACCTGTATGAATCTGATAAAACTATGTGGTTTTGTATTTACCAACTATTGACCTATCACATTGACTTGTGCATAACTAACACTGTTTTGACTGATATCACAAATATAATTGACGAATGTACTTTTTTATTGATTTTTCAACTGACCCTTATCACATTTGTTTCCCAACTTATACGTTTTGGTGAAATAGAGAGGCAACTGGACAGTGGCATGCGCAAGTGTCACTCCGGGAGGAGTAGAACTTGTTTTCTTCGATCATGTGCGAACTCTACGCCCATAGCTGGTGACAGACAGCTCAGAACCGAGATGCCTGGAGTAGTCTTCTGTTGGAAGCCAAGATCCACTTTGGGTCTCTCAGCCACAGGAGTAAGGAAGTACACCCTGCCCGTGTTAGTTCTGTCTCTAAGTTAAGCAGTTTTTTCTAAAAATAGCTAAGGGATGTTGTTGAGGGTTGTGCGAGCAAATTAATTGCAAGCGCAGCTAAAATGCATATCTGCTGCATGGTCAGTTTACAAGAACAAGCGACATACATAATTAAAATTCTAGAACCAAGAATAAACTCGTTGTGCCCACAACTAGGCTGCACAAGATTAATGTATCTTTTAAAGTATACGCTTTTAAAACAAAACTCCAGGTGAGTTGCAAAAATTTATCTTTATCAATAAATAATTTCAAACAAATTGGCAAACATATCCTTTGTGAAAAGGCTTATTACAAATAAAAGGATAAAAAAGACTGGGACGAGTTTTACTCCAACTCGAAAACGAACAACTTTACAACGTAAAGGTTTCTTGTTGGATTCTTTACCTTGATTGAAATGGACAAAAAATCTAAGTGATCACTTTATTTCCTAGTTTTACTTATGTAATTTGAAGTTTGTGGCGTGTCCAAGAGTCCTACAAAATCTAAAGGAAATAAAGCACTTTGATATTTGATAAGTAGTTCTACTGTGGGAAAGTTTTTTAATCTACGAGGTTTTAAAATCTACTCTATTGCTGACTTTTTGAGGAGAAACATTGCCAGTGGGGCGTCATCTAACATGAGCCGTTGAAACAAATAAACGGTTCTACACCAAACTGGTTAAAACTTTAGTCAAAATTGTTAGTGAACGCGTGAACTAGTGAAATCGTGTAACTTTGTTTTACTTGTTAACCCATCCCGGCTCAGCGCTTCATTTTATTAGCAAACAGTGTGAACGTTATAAACCTTAATGACTTTTAAATAAATTACTCGATAAACGGCCTATGTCCACCATTTTCTAAGAACTTCTTAATGACTTGACTTCAGACTTTTTGAAAATTACTGACCATTTTTACTTTTATATGCAAACTTTTTCTCCAGAAAGCTCCTTGCCCCAGTTTGATTTATACTTGGTCTTTAGATTTTTTATTGCTTGCGTAAATTTTGGTATACCTGCCTTTACAGTCTGCTGTCTCAAAACTTTCATCTTTGCGTTTTAAATTTACCTAATGATTTTAAGTAGATACAGCGCTGCAATAAAAATACGTAGTTACTTAATTAAATATTTATAATATATGCATGGACGAAATAAACTTGTTTATGTGAGTCTATATGGTATTTATTTTTTAGGCCCGTAGAATTAGTATTTCTGTATTTTATCTAATGCAGGCAGAGAATCAGACTTAGTGACTATAATTATTCCACTATCTTATTTGCTGTTTAGTAGTTGGACTGACAATCAAATACTCATGTCCTTATGACCGATTTGATTTCTTAAAACAATCGATTTTGTTTATGAAGAAGTTATCGATTTTGCTTTTTTGATTTAACATTTTCTATTATTTTACAGACCTTATTCAGGCGCCTTAAAGACTTCTTTTTGCAATCAGATTGTTCAATAGAAAAAAAAGGTATTATTTTTGATGCTTTATTTTCTTGCTATCTGTTTTATTATTATGCTATTTGCTTCTTCTTGCGACATTACGCATTTTTCCGAGATTAAAAGTAAGACAGATTGAGTCAGGCACTGTAGGAAATTATATTTTTTATAATATTTTCAATAATTTTATCTAGAATAATCTTCATTACATACTATTTTGGCTCAATAATAATTGAAACTTTCGTTTTTGAGTCGACAGATTCACATCTCTATCTGTCGGAAGTAACTATGTCTATGAAATTCCTCATTCAGTTTTCATTCACTCAATTGTCATCATTTGGGGAACATAGTCGTGCATGTACAAAACAGAAAATAAAAGAGTGGAGAGGTAGAGGTGAGTTTAAATTATGGTCACAGTATGCCCATTTAGGTTGGAAGCGGCTCAGGACTGCTATTTGTGGCGTCGTATGGGGGAGGCCTATGTCCAGCTGTGGACGTGTATGGGCTGATATGATGATTATGATGATGATGATGCCCATTTAGGGTGTTGCAAGGGAAGACTGGCCGGGTAATTTGTTTACCAATTATAATAAACTTTAATAGGGCCCACAGATAGATAAGCTTTCGAAGAGACTTATTTCTGTTTCCGCAGCGATGCCAACGTTTTGGTTGGCTGCGGAAGGTTATACATCATTGTAGGTCCTCGTAACCCGTGTCTGAATACCTATCTTATTAAAAACCATCTGCTGCCCGCGCCTTCGCCCGCGTTTTACCGGGATAAAAAAATAGCCTATATGTTATTTATATATTCCAGGTCCCAAACTATTTATACCCATACCAAATTTCAGCCTAATCGGTTTTAGTAGTTTTTGCGTGAAAGAGTAACAAATATCCATACATCCATAAATCCATCCATACAAACTTCGACCCGATTATTTATAATAGCCAATAGTGAATCAGCCCACAATAGTACATTAATAACAGCGATAAGGCACTACTTATTAAAACGATTAACGATAAGTGAGTGAATCCCTCAGGTAGAGGTGCCGCTGTTCGGTAATCTTCGGTAATAGTCGGAAATGCAAAGATTACAACGTAGTAGGCTACTTGGAACTTTGCATTAGTATAATAAGCTCTAGCCTAGAGACTGGATTTGTGATGCGTTCGGGTTCAGTAGGTATGTTTTACTACCATAAATATATAAATAAATAATGCTAGACAATGCACATAGCATTATCTAGCTAGCCCCAAGCTAAGCAAAGCTTAGGTACCTATATGTTATTAGATGACTGATGTAAATAATACAATATATACAAATATATATATTTTTATAGAGTATTTACTCTAACAAATATTTGTAGATCGTACAAACATTTGTCCTAAGGCGGAAATCGAACCCACAATCTCCTGCGTTCAGGTAAACAGTGCCGATCTCGATCCACATGCTATATGTAGTAGTACTTCTTTGGCTATACATAATTACATACAGCCTGTACCAAATTTCATCCAAATCCGTTTAGCAGTTTTGGCCTGAAGGGGTAACAAACAGACACGCACACACATACAAACTTGTACCTTTTAATATAGTAGGTATGATGGTTCCATAAAATTCGTTATAATTATGTGAAATATGTATATAAGGTTCTCCAGTGGCGACCGCGATTCAATGCGAAACGAAGTGCGGGAAGACCTCCCACTCGATGGACCGACGACATCGGAGCGGTCGCAGGGAGTCTTAGGATGGAGGCGGCTCAGGACCGCTATTCGTGGCGTCGTTTGGGGGAGGCCTATGTTCAGCAGTGGACGTATTCGGGCTGATGATGTTGATGATGAATTATGTATGTGTATTGTCCAGCCACGTTCAGCATTAATAATATATTATTTATTATAATATAGTTGCATAACTTGCCAATATTGTAGAAACGTACAAAATTGATGTAATGATTACAACACATACCAAACATATATTTTTATAGATTTTTGTTATTATAGTGCTTATATCCGCACTTTGGGTAATTTTAAAGCGATACCTCTCGTCAAACGATTTAAATGTAACTTTAGACTTTGAGCAGGTTTGGATAACTTCAGTGTTTCCCCTGTAGGTGGAGCTAACGGCGCTATAGTCGTCCGTAAGTCCCAAAGATTTTCGACAGGTCGGGTACTTGCCTCCGTGGCGCAGTTGGTTAGCGCATCCTATTATTCAGAGGAGGGTCGCGGGTTCAAGTCCCGCCGGAGCCGTAAATTTTTGGGATATTATTAAAATTAATTTTTATGTTATGGCGTGTTTAAAAAAACGATAAACGGACTTCAAATTCCCTTACTTTTACACTTAGTATTTTAAGTTTTGCGGACTAAATAGGTACTAATCCCCTGGGGATAAAAATTTATGACTCCCCTTGGGGATCATTTTCTATACAATAATGAAAAAAAATTCTGAATCGGTCTATAATTGGCGGAGTTATCGCGTATAATACAACAAAAAAACAGACATACAGACACATTGAGAACCTCCTCCTTTTGAAGTCGGTTAAAAATCAGTGTATTTATAATACATGCCAAATATTACAACTGTTATCAAGAGAAAGCACCAAGATACCACGACTCCTAAAACAGGTTAAACTGTAGGTACCTACTACCTCACAAAGAGCGCAGATTCAAATCTCAGTACCTAAGTACCTACGAGAAATTGGATAAAGCAACTGGATTGTCCGGTTGTTTCAGACTATAAATGTACTACGTTTTCGACTAAGCTATTTGTTTGAATGTTACGTGAATACCACAACGGTTGCTTAGATAGAGGTATCATTATCATCAGTTCGTACACGTCCACAGCTGAACATAGGCCTCCCCAAACGACGCCCTAATTGTTGCCATCACATTCGAGGGGGGCATATTCAAACCTATGTATTTATTTGCAAGAAACATCATCATATCAGCCCATCACGATTAGCGGTCCTGAGCCGCCTCCATCCATCGACTCTCTGCGACCGCTACGATGTCGTCGGTCCATCGAGTGGATGGTCTCCCATGTAGGGGAAACATATGTGCATAGAAAATAAGGTCTTAATTAAGATATACATAAGTTAAATATATAGTAATATATTAAAACAGGCCGTGTGTATAAGCTCAAAGTCACCCAGCGAGCTGTGGAGAGAGCTATGCTCGGAGTTTCTCTACGCGATAGGGTCCGGAATACGGAAATTCGTAGAAGAACCAAAGTTACCGACATAGCTCTCAGAATCAGCAGGCTGAAGTGGCGATGGGCAGGCCATATAGCTCGTAGAACCGATAACCGTTGGGGAGTTAAGATTCTCGAGTGGCGACCGCGATGCAATGCGAAACGGAGTGTGGGAAGACCTGCCACTCGATGGACCGACGACATCGTAGCGGTCGCAGGGAGTCGTTGGATGAAAAACGAAATTTGAGATTAAGATATAGACAGTGAGGAAGGAAATGAATACTCAAAAATGTTACGAGTACATAGAGCTTTGAAAATTAGTGGTATTTTAAGGAAATTGTACTATTGTGTTATGGAAGAGACAGATTGAATTTTATTGAGCCTTTTGATCGGTATCGTAAAATTACGGGTGTTTTTTTACAATTTGGCGGGTTCGATACCCGTTCAGACAGACGATTTGTTCAAAAATCTTTGAATTCAGTTTAAATTGTTATTAAAATCAAAATGAAGTGTGGCATGTGGCATGCCCGTGGGACGCCCTGTATAACATCACAACTTTTAAGGGACTGATATGAAGCGGACAGGCAATGCCCTCTATGCATCATTGCGAGCATTACTTAGCATGAATAGCTTGAACAGGGAAAACCATAGAAAACCAGACTGTACAGAGCTCGCCCTTTTCACCCCAGTAGTTCGACGCTTTTCGTATAGATGGCGCTTTTGCATTCAACTGTGAAAATGAACCAGCCTGAACGTAGAACGTATTGAATCTAAAGAACTAGCGAAGTGAATGGTTTGTTTATGGTTCACCATTAGCTTGATCTGGTAGAATTCAAGCTTATCAATTAGTGCAATTCTAAACACAAGAGGTGGCTACCACAATATTTTAACGAAGGTGCATAGATAGTTCCATCGTTCACCCTCTTCTGGCAGAAATCAGGATCATTTGGCTTGCGGTTTTCCTGAAGAAAAGATTTCTAAATCAGTTTGCAATTCATCGGAGTACCAACCCAGGCTTCATCCTTAACAGTGGTGTGACTAAGGCATATTATGTCATACTAGCTGCTGCCCGCGCCTTCGCCCGCGTTTTATCGGGATAAAAATAGCCTATATGTTATTCCAGGTCCGAAACTATACCTATACCAAATTTCAGCCTAATGGGTTCAGTAGTTTTTGCGTGAAAAAGTAACAAATATCCATACATACATCCATACAAGCTTTGACATTTATAATATTAGTAGGAAGTAGGATTTTAGAGCTAAGTATATGATGCTACATTTCCATGATCACGGGCCATATAGTGACCCGGTTCTTTGGGAGGCATGCGTGGAGCCGAAGCCAACAAACAGCACAGAGGCCCTTTATGAGAATTAATCTAAAGGCGAGAGCTACACATAGCGGGTATCATCCTTGGTTGCACAGTATGATACACCCGAAGATGATATCCGCCTGGTGTAGACTATTTCAAAGGAAAAACCATGTTATAGATAGATAGATAGAAAGATAGAAAATACTTTATTGCACACTTAAAACTAGAAAACATTTTACAAATGAGACAAAACAATACAAGTGACAATGGGCGGTCTTATCGCTCAAGAGCGATTTCTGCCAGACAACCTGGTATTGTGCGAATGGATGGACTGGGTAATTGGGCTATGGGTATGGACGCCTGCCATAAACATTCAATACTGTTACATGATGCTTCATTATTATAATTGTTATAAATCTGAGGTGTTCCACTGTGAGGCCCATTTCTTTCTGCCTTCAGGAAGAAATTCGCATTTGTGATTAAAAAAAGTTTATTCAAATTATTTTTGGCCTCGAACCAATTTTGTTGTTTTACAAAACAAAAGCAACAAACCCAAAATTTTATGTGATATTTTCAAGACCCGGAGTTGTAAAGCCACCAGTTGCTGCAACGTGATGGCGGAACTTTACCCTTCGCTATTGTTTATTACCTGAAGCTCTATGAAACACGGTAAAACTTTGATGGCTCGCTTATCGTATAAAATGTTTGTTATTGAAATATCTTTATTTTACTTCGTTATAGGCAGCTTCAAAGTTTGTTTTCGCAATCAAACTTGTAGTTTATTGTACTAATTAAGGTTAATGTTTAGCAAAAATAAAATACGCTCTCCAAGTGACGACGCCAAATTCTAGCTTACGTAGGTGTTAAGGATTATTGGATATTTTGGCTATCGGTTATAAGTTGGGTATTTTGTTTCAATACCGCTAGTACCAACTGGTACCCAATAACGTTACAATACTCTATACCCATATACATTATATTTCTAACCGATTTGGTTAGAAATACCAAATACTTGTTACAGCTATATAACTTTACGGGTGAACGGTCCGCTAGTAGCTATGCGTAGATGATAGTTAGGTAAGTATAGGTATTGAAGCGTTGTTGGGTAGTTATGGCTCACGGTCGGTTAGGCGCGATGCTCGCTTTGCAAAGTTATTCCCTAACGGTATGCGGATTTTACAATAGCGTTAGATATTTTAGGATCATGCTAACAGGTTAGTTATTGAATACCGGACTCATCTCTAGTAGGTGTATAATTGTATCCAGGTATAGAGGTCTTTATGAAACTATAAATCGTCTTGGTTCCTTATTAATCTATACACTAGCCAAAGTCGATGTAGAATGTTTGTAAACAAAATACGACACAAATAACTAAAACTCACTTGCTTGGCGTCGAGTTTCTGATATAATTGTAAGCAATATTTACTGAAGGAAGGACCTAAAATCAAAAAGTAATGTAATTTGCGTATAAAAATTTGCGGCAACAGAGTGAATTTGAGGTTAAGTATGGGCGGTGATTATGGCAAATCCCCCCCTACATGGGAGACCATCCACTCGGATGGACCGACGACATCGTAGCGGTCGCAGGGAGTCGATGGATGGAGGCGGCTTAGGACCGCTATTTCTGGCGTCGTACGGGGGAGGCCTATGTCCAGCAGTGGACGTGTATAGGCTGATGATGATGATTATGATGGGCTGTTTGTTTACATAATTTCTACATCGAGTTTGGCTAAAGTATAAATAGCTCGCTGAAAACACGTACATATTTGGTGTGCTTTTCAAGATTTTTCAAGAAGGAAAACACCACAAGAACTTTTTTGAACTACCCCAAGGTTCTGTAGGCATAAAAGTGTATTCTCTTGAAATTCAAAATTAAGTAAATAGTCACGAGTAAATAGTGACGAGGGAAACGGAAGTTAATTACTGAACACCTGCTGAGGTATTTATTAGGATTAAATTGTCAGTTTTTAGGCAAGGGCTTCTGACAGGTTGAAATCCAGGATGGATAGAGTTGACATGCAAATTATGTTTGGTTGAAATTATAATTAGCTTACAATATCTTACCGCTAAAAGGAAAATAGGTATTTTATTTATTTTGTGCTTACGCAAATTATTATTATTATTATCTGTTTCTCATTTCCATGATCACGGGCCATATAGTGACCCGGTCCTTTGGGAGGCATGCGTGGAGCCGAAGCCAACAGCACAGAGGCCCTTTATGAGAATTAATCTAAAGGCGAGAGCTACACATAGCGGGTATCATCCTTGGTTGCACAATATGATACACCCGAAGATGATACCCGCCAAGTGTAGAGACTATTGCAAAGGAAAATGAAAATAACAAAAAAAGCCATGTTATTGTGGTGAATGGATGGACTGGGTAAATGGGCTATGGGGGAAACTATGGACGCCTGCCATAAACATACTCTCAATACTGTTACAAGCGGCAGACAGTGGCTTGCCGAATGCTGGATGGGTTCCCCAAAATGTTGGCGTAAATGCCGGTAAAGGAACAACACCGGTGGAAACGACTAAGGAGTGTCGAGAGGTGCGGCCCCGATTTCACCATCACGAAGACACGTGAGCGGGCTTCCTCGTTATTACGCCATTAGATATTTCCACCCCACACTAAGTAGAGCTTGTGTTATGGGTACTAGATAACTAATATACATAATACAATATATACATAGATAGATATTTTTTTACTATACATAGAAAAACGACCAGAACACCCTGAAAAAATATTTGCAGATCGTACAAATGTTTGTCCCGAGGCGGGAATCGAACCCACAACCTTCTGCGTCGCAGGCGGACCGCGCCACATCGGTCGTCTAAGCACTAGGTGTGATAGAAAACTTCTTTCATCGCAATTCTCATTCTTTCATCGCAATTCTCAGTCATTTATTTAATTAATTAGTTTTTGAATTACAAGAATCTATGGACATTAATATCAGAGGACATCTGGTTGGATGTTATCCTATACCGTGGTACTAGAATAGCATTGGTGCTAATTAGTATCTTATGTTTCTATTCAATTAAAAAACTGGAGGTAATATAATTGCGTTACTTCATGAACAAACCAGAAATAAAAATTACAATTAACTAAAAAATAGCTGATTAGGTTCTTAGGGATTTTAATATGTACGAGAGGTATTTTCTACATAAGTAGATAACTGACCATGAAAATTTAAGGTTTTACAAAATTTTCTTCAAATCTTTATTTAAAATATCAATAGGTACATATATATTTCTAAATGGACTAAGTATTTTTTGAGATATTAGAGGCCAACTGGACGACGCTAAAATAACATATGTAATGCTGGACAATTACACAGCGTCATCTAGCCCTAAGCTTAGCAGAGCTTGTGAGCTTGTGCTATGGTTGCCAGATGACTGATGTACCTACTTAATAAAATACATTACCTAGATATATTGATATTTTTACTATACATAGAAAATACCCAGAACATCCGGAACAAATATTTGCAGATCATACAAACATGTGTCCCAAGGCGGAAATTGAACCCGCAACCTCCTACGTTTCAGGTAGATCTTTGCGCGCCGCACCACATCGGTCGTCAAACTTGTTCTGCAATCTTCTTTGCTGACTGTACCATCAAGTAAGTTGGAACATAAAACACTGCATAAGTACTAGTTCCATGGCAGCGGCTGTGTCGTGTTCCGACTGATGTGAAAACGATGTTCCTTTTCCCAGAACATTTATTTTATAGCGCTGTATAAAAAGTTCCTACGATTTTATGGACGAATCCTAGGATCTTACGCTCTTTTAGCAACACTTTCGATGGAAAAAGTACTAGAGACTATCTAATGATACTTTTCTCTGGATATAGTTCACTTGATTGGACCAATTGGATTGATGGAAATAAAGACAAATTGTTTCAAGTAAGACTAACCTTCAAATAATCAAACGGGAATTCACAGAAACGAAATCATATTGACGAAAGCACGTCTGAAGTCGCGACTTTTTTGACAGTTTTTCATGAAAATCTGTCAAATATTTGACAGTATAATACAGGTTGTATAGAAATCTACAATATTTAAGATACTTTCCCTCCATGTGGCATGGCCGTGGGACGCCCTGTATAGTTATTGTTTTACTATACATAGAAAATAACCAGATCACTCGGAAAAAAAACTTTGCTGGTCGTACAAACATTGGCCGTGGGGCCGCGGCTTACGAATATCGACCTCTCCAACTCAACGCGTGGATGTCGTAAGAGCCGACTAAGGGAACCTACCAGTGGAAGGGCAGCAGCTTCTTTCTGAGTATTTTTCAACACCAACACTGCGATCACCAATCCGCCTGCCAAGCGTGGTGATTATGGCAAATCCCCCCTACATGGGAGACCATCCACTTGAGGACCGACGACATTGTAGCGGTCGCAGGGAATCGTTGGATGGAAGCGGCTCAGGAAAGCTATTCATGGCATCGTTTGGGGGAGGCCCATGTTCAGCAGTGGACGTTTACGGGCTGATGAACTTTTTTTACTTTGCCCACCGAGAGGGAAAAGTAAACATAAGTCCAATGTTTAATTGGGTAAGTACCTAATCTACTTACTGACATTAACTTGTTAGTATGTATCTCACACTCGCACCGCCAAGAATTCAAGAGTTCCTGCAGAGTTAGAAAGTCGGAAGCTGGGCCGCAGATGGTTCTCTAAAGGCTTAAAACAATCGTTAAGATGCCGGATTAATAACAAAGGCCAAGTTTGGACGCTGGCCTCGGATTCTGATCGAGCCAATGGTTGAAGCTTGTTATAGAACAGAAGCCGGAATTGCAGGTTGCGTTATCTATCATCTAAGGAAATAAGTGGGTCTTTCTCAGTAGAGATGAGTACGGTATTCAATAACTAACTCAGTACCTGTTAGCATGGTCCTAAAATATCTAACGCTATTGTAAAATCCGCATACCGCTTTAAGACATATTAGATTTTTTTTAACATCCATTATAGCATTTGTTTTATTTATTCAAATACATAACTGTCATTGTGCGCCGCCGCGCCGCACCGTGACTTCGAAAAATAAAACAGAAGTTAGGGCTACCCTCCATACAAAAATCTCAAACCCCTTTGTACTGATTCAATATTTTTTTTGACAAATCTGCACGGTAGTTGTCAAACCCAAGGTCAAACCTTTCAAGTAGGTACTTACACCTCCTTCAACTTCAACTTCTTCTTTTATGGCGCCGCTTGCTTTTCGCTACGTCTCTGCCAGTGTCTGTGTCAGAGTGTCATAAACTTCGAAAATAGAATATGATCGGTACCTACACTCTTTCCAAGCTCTTGTCAACTTCCACGCTCTTGATTTAGTTTTGGCACATGTACGCAAGTCATTGTCTTACTTACCTATTATCCCAGAAAAACGTGTGCAAGGCCATGGAGAGGGGCTAGCAAAGAAAACATAAAAAATATAGTACTTTATACTACTGAATGCTCCGACTCGAAAAATAAAGTCATTTAGACGCCTGAGATGTAAAGTATTTCAAAATGTTGAACAAAACTATCACAGCTTCTTCATAAACAAAATCTACTGTCATAAAAATAGGGTGCTAAAATCATAACCCTCCGGTAGTCGGGTAAAAATATCAGTAACGCATTAGGAGATGACTACTTTATAGTCAGTCGAACTAGCAAAAAGAAAGTAAGAGCGTGGAGAGTATAAGTAAGTAGATAATTTCTTTGACTGCACAACAGAGTTATTTTGGTACTTATTTACACTCCATAGATAAATAAACAAATAAATAATGTTGGACCATCGACACAGCATCGTCTAACCTCAAGCTAAGCAGAGCTTGTTGTATGTTATATAGTGGCTACCAAAGGCAACCATTTTCTGTTAATTCGAAATGAAACAAAACTATTACAGAGGTATCGAAAAATCCTTTATACTTCGGCATGAATGAAAGAATTATTAAAATCGGTCCATAATTGGCGGATATACTGCGTAACATACATAAAAAAAACATACAGACGAATTGAGAACCTCCTCCTTTTGAAGTCGGTTAAAAATAAAGAGCGGCGCTAGTGTGACATCACTATACACGTTAATAACAACGGAAAATACACTATACGAAGTTCAACTCCATGAAATCCCAAAATGCATTGATTGCTAAAAAGGTAACGAAAAAATTGCTAACGGGACGCTATCTACCTTTATCTGAGAAATAAAGATGGGAGTTATTGGATATTTTGGCTACCGGTTATTAGTTGGGTATTTTGGTTCAATACCGCTAGTACCAACTGGTACCCTATAACGTTACAATACTCTATACCTGTCCTGATTTCTACCCAATATATTTCTAACCGATTTGGTTAGGTTAGGTTAGGTAAGTAGATAATGATTTGAGGTAACGTTTATGTGGTGCCAAGCCAAAAGGCTTAAAGACTTCCAATGCCTGAAGAGAATGCCTCCACATCAAAGTAAATACTTAGACAGTTTTAATATCACATTTTATAAGATAGGACGGCAAATTGCACACCATTGGCGAGAAGTTTGTAGAAGTTGCAACAAGTTGTGACTACGTGGGCTGTGCTTAATGCTAATGGGGAAAACTTCGGCCGGGAGCTGAACCAACTACCTAGACAAATCGCAGTTCCTGACTTGTCAAGTGAAGTCCGTCGACTTTGGAAGTGCTGTAATTTTCGGTTCGCACAAGGATCTCGTTTGAGCATAGCTACTCGTAGTCTGATGTCGAGGAAGTTTTCTTGGTATTATTTCTCAGCTTTCGCATAAATACCATGTTTTGCATTAGGTAGGTATATAGTACTGAGAAGACATTCACTGCCTCAGCGGACTCCAAAAGGGGCCGTTGTTGCTACGAGCATATCAACTACGGTCTGTGCATCATGGGCACTCAAAGTTTAACAATACGTAAATTATAGCGTTCACAGACATTTTTACTTACGAATATTTATTACAATCAATTATTAGAAACAAATTGGAACTACATTTATAATTGAAACAATTGAGCTAACTGCAGACTGTTGCAAACAATCTACAGGTACCTCAATTGGTCCATATCAGTTGGAAGCGTCCCCAAGACGCTGCTGGCTGCATTGCCCCACTGTAAGGCAATGCTAATGCGCTGTGCCAGATACTCACCAGCTCTCGGGTCAGTTTCGACCAGGTAGGTCAGATATTTTTTTAAAAACGAGGACCTAATTTACACAAATAACATGAGCAAGTCGAATGATTTTGCGCTTTGCGATGCCTGCATGGTTGGCTTGTAAATTAGGTATCTATCGTTATTCTACAAATTATTTTATTCCATCCACATAACAAACACCAAAAAACCCAATCAACGGAAGAGTATCATAAAACTTTACTGCAACGTATTCCTTAATATCAATATGAGAATTTCTTGCATAACAAAAGGACTGTTTTATTTGCTAGTCTCGGGCGGCCGTAAAATCTCGTTGACGGGGCGCTGACTCGGATATATCCAAAGGACATATCAGGGTCGGTGTCAGTCATGCTTGATTCATCCTGCTTGAATAAGATTTTCTGTGAGATCATTTTCTTGCATGCTTGATTTCTTGCATTAAGCTTATGAAAGCGTAGAGCACTAAGCGTAAGAAAGCGTATTTAGCTGCAGTAAAGCTGTACTGTAACCTTGGGAGACAACGACCAACCTATCTAACCTTGGGACACCAATTGTCCGAAACGAAACACAAAATTTCATTGTGGAGAGTAAAAATAGGATAAATTATGGCTTATATATAAAGAAAAAAGAAAAAATTATTAATATAGTCTTAAAAATCAATCATGCTCAGATTTTTTTATTTGTAATTGCAGGCAAAAAGAATGAATTATAAACACGAAATTACGGTGTAAACTATTGACTGCTTTAAATTCTTAGATATTTTAGTTATTCTGACAGCGTATATTTGAATTTCTGGAAATTCTATTGATTTTGCTAGGCTCAACGCTTAGATCTATTTGAAGTTAAACCTGCATAAAATTATGAAAAAAAAAAGCAAGAACGAACCATATTTATTTTTTATTGTTATAATAATTTAAGTTGACACGTAAACATAATAAGTGACATCAAAACTATGAACCCACAAGTGGGTGCCCATTCACAGCTTTAGAACCCTTTTGAAACGAAGGGTCGCTACGAAGACAATTAATATGATTTATGGCGGAAATAAAAACCCTTAAAGCAATTTAGCAGCATTTTTGCTTTAGCAATAGTCGACTTTCCGTAATAAAATATGATTTATACTGCATTGAATTTCATGCGAAATATTGGCCCATACAGTATCACTTTGCATCCTAGTCTCAATGTTTCTAAGCTGGATCAGTAAACAAATTATTTTCATATTTCTGACATGCTTTCATCTATGATTTGGTGATACGCGAGTTTCACCAAATGATAAAGTTATTACAAACCCAGACTGTCACATGACAGCAAATACAATAAAATACAAAATGTTTATTTCTATAACTTAATGTACAGTAATTTAACAGTGTTTGAAATTCCAGAATCTGAGTGATCGCAGTGTTGCATATTGGTATATCTTTATTCTTTAGTAGCACATTGGTTTTAAGTTTTTACACAAGATGTACCTACTCGTACCTATAATTATTTAACAACGGCCACACGGCCGACCCAGATGCAGATGGCGAAATGAATAAACGCTCTCTGCTTGGGTTTGTCCAGTGACGGCACCCTGGACCAGGGTGCATGGGAAGGAGGGATGGGCGGCTTTTGCCCAACATTGAGATCCAGGGGGCTGAAGTAAATAATAAGATTCTCTATTCCTCTTAGTGTGTTCAATTTCTTGAATTCTTTACTATGTTAAACTGGTAATTTAGTTCCAGCTTTATTAATATTCTCTTATTTTTTTATGTGCACTATAATGTATAACGCTTTAGATTTAGTAATGTTGTATAGTGTTTAATAATCTAAATAAAAGTAAATAAATAAATAAAGATTCGTAAAAATCGAGATAGGTACCCAATTACGACCCCACCTGTAACGTAGCAAACTGTGTTGTTTCTGAAGTCTACGAGCCAAAGTAACCTATCAAAATAAACGCATAATCAATCCAACCGATTCCCGCCTAATCTAGCGTAAAGGCGCGTTTCAAGTTTATCAAAGTTTAGCAAAAGGTCACCGTGACAGAGTTCGACCTTTTACGCTGCTAAGTGACACGTGGGTGGGCGTTATTTATACCTAGCTGACTCGGGTGCATAAGGCCAACAAAGGATCTTGTGGGCGAAAGTAGAAATAAACAAACATTTCTCACATCAGTCTTACTTGTGTTACACGTCTCGTCCGGTTTAATAGCGCCATCGAGTACGTATCGCACGTCAGTGTTTTAGTACTTAAGCAAACACCAACTGTCGTCATTTCAGACTCTTATAGCATCTGGTGACAGCCCAAGCCGAGGCTCGTATCTAAGTAGTGGCCCTTGTGCGTGTTGCCCCAACCTAACTTTACCGACGAGGAGCCCTCTGCGACCGCCAAAAGTCCGGTAACGTTATGGCCATCTGCGGTCAACAGGATTATAATCATTTCGAAAAAAAAGTCACTTCAGTGCCGACTAAAAGTTAGAACCGTGCGTTTGTCCTGTAGCTTGGTGAAGAAAATACTGCAATCATGAATAAAACATTTCCTACTGCTCAATCAAAAAGGATATATACTCGATGAATAGCGCTGGGCGAAAGTGGAGGGGGGTTCTGCGCAGGTATAAAACGGTATAAAAATCTAAAAATCGACTTCTGCACATCAAGGTCAACGCTATTAAACCATGACGCGACCGGCGATACTTCGCCACATGGCGAAGTATCACCTCTCGCTATGTATTTTACTAAATTTAATTTAGTAAAATACATAGCCTTTTATTTACTCTCAATATTATTTGGTTGAGGACTGTACAAAATCAAGCTGAGTTTTATAAAAAACAACGAGTGAGCCGAAGATACTACTAGATTTATTTTAAACTAGCTGCTGCACGCGCTTTTCATGCACCCCATGTCGGTCCCCGGGGTATCATTTGCCTTCCTACCAAATTTCATTAAAATCCCTTAGCTGTTTAGGCGTGAAAAGGTAACAGACAGACAGATAGACCGAGTTACTTTCAAATTTATAATATTAGAAGGGATTTTCACGTGGGATCGCTCGATTCGACTGTTTGTGGTCCAAAGTGAGACTAAATCATCAATTTTTTTTTTTTAATTTATTTATGTTTACTGTTGTTTCATGTGTTACATCGAGTTCTTATAAGTAGTGAGATCATTACATGAACCCCGTTGGGGTGGTACAACATATCAAAGTGCTTTATTTCCTTTAGACCTTACAGGAGGGACTCTTGGACACGTCAGCAAATTCCTTAGAAACACGAAGAAGGACGCCCACGGACGACATAATTACATTACATTACAGTTTACTGCACACCAAGAAAATAAAAACATACAGGAAAACATATATTATCATAGTTGCACAATGGGCGGCCTTATCGCTCAGAGCGATCTCTTCCAGACAACCTTGGGATGGACCAGAAGCAGTTGTACATGTGTAGACGGTGGCGAATTACAACAATTATTAATTATGCCAAGTACATATTAATGTATTTTAGTATGGTGCATTGAAATCTGCTGGTACAAGTTTCTTGGGCATAACTACTAACCTAACCTAACCTTTTTGAAGCTGATTGTGTGTATATTAGGCCAAGGATTCTAATATACTGGAATAATTAAATTTATTAGTTGTTAGATTTTAGTACTTCATTAGGTATGGTACTTTTTGATAGTTTTAGATTTATTTATACGTTAATATTTTTACATATATACATTTCTTTGTTTACTTTTTTATTGTTCTTGTTTCTGGGTAAAATAAATGATTTTATCTTATAGTAATTATATACCTTATATTTTGTAAGGCGATGAAGCACATGTTAACCTATCATAATAAGCCCATTTAGTCCACAACTAGCCTTTCTTAATTAGAAGTATTAAGGCGCTACCCCGACCCAATCAGAGCCGCCACCTATGTTATCGTATTATTATCGATTCATATCTTAAGCTTATTTTGAATGCCTCTGTGATAGTTTTATATTGTATAGCTTAGGAGGAGATGCGAAAACCGAGTTAAGTGGCCAAACAGTGCAACATCGCATCTCTTCCTAGGCTATACATAATAAAACTATTACAGAGGCATTAAAAAAAGCTTATGGTAGGTATCATAAACTGGCCAAGGGAATTTTGGAAATTCCTTTGTTAAACGTAATAATACGATAAAATAGGTGGCGGCGCTAGTTAGGGTCTGTGAACAGCATTCAGCGATCTTCAGCTCTCAGTTTTGTGACCGCCACTATTATCTACCGGAGGGCCAAATTAAACTTTTTTTGTATAGTGACAGTTTTTGACGATGTATGACGTAGATCTACGCCCATGAAAGGTTCATGAGATCCCTTCTTTTTCTGAGGTAAAATTATACAAGCGACGAACCTTATGCCTTTTTCCACCAAATATAAATTGTATGGAGCAGAACGGTAGCAAAGTTCCGGTGTTTAGGTATATCTAAAAGCCGCAATACGAGCTCAGGTGCGTTCCGGTATTAGGAGAGTGGAATCGTACAGGATTTATGACGTTCTCTGATTTACCGCCAGCATCCGTGCATTGTTGGGAGGAAACCTCGGCAATTTTTGTAATGGTTTAGAAAACCAGAAATAACTAGGTAGGTTACTGAAGCAGATTTATAACGCGAGTTCTGGAACCTAGGTATCGAAACTTAGTCCATTACCTAAGTTTAGATGCAGAGATTTATAGAGCTCCTTGGATCGCTTTTAGTTAAAAATACCTTATTTGTTATCGCTCAAGGGATCTTTGAGTTACAAACAAGCTTTTAAATTTAATTTCTAACTAGATTGCAATGCAATAAAGGCGGGTTTAATTTGATTTCCTTTTGTTAGAGAACCAGCATTCGCTATTGCAGATTCCCTTGTTGTCTCAAGAACGGCTTTTCCTTTGCGCGTTTAAAAATAAATTATTATCCTTGCTATATTCCTATAGCTCTGGCAATCAACAAAGCTTCTTCTCTTCATGTTTAATTATTTGATACACAAAAGCAATCCTGCGAACAAGCCATAATATGTTAATTAGTATTGGACCACAATCCTTTAGTGGTTTAGTTCAAGTCAAATGAGATCTTATCCGAAGGTACAATTTATACTCAAATTAATTTTAACTGTTTTTGAAAGTCAGCACCCTGCTCTATCAAAACGGTGACGTGTCCAAAATTATACCAGACACCGACATAGCCTATTTTATCTCGTCTGCAACCGTTGGGACTCCCATAAATTATTGGAGCCCCTTCCGTTTTGTGCCTCCCACACAATTATAACAATTCGTGTCAAAATTACAGCGTGTTGGCGGTTGACGCTCTACATTGTTACAACACGACATTGTTGCTAGTTTATAGTCAGAAATAGGCTGGAAAATCTTCCAAGAAGAACGATAAGCACCACCTTCACAGGCTAGAGTCATACTTTTAAAGAACACATTTTTTTTTCTTCATTTCCCAAACTTTGTAAAATCTAATTCTTAAAATTAAAATATACGTAGAGATAAAGTGCTATTTTTTATTTCGGTCACTTTATATTACCTTGTTGTGATTCATCCGGAAATAACATAATGCCATAATCAATCAATCATCATCATCATCATGAGCCCATACACGTCCACTGCTGGACACAGGCCTCCCCCGTACGACGCCACAAATAGCGGTTCTGAGCCGCCTCCATCCATCGACTCCCTGCGACCGCTACAATGTCGTCGGTCCATCGAGTGGATGGTCTCCCATGTAGGGGGGGAATCAATCAATCAAGCATAATTACTATAAAATGTCAGGTCTTCTATTTAAGTAATTGTATTTAGCCTGCACGCAGGCGTGCAAATATTAACACATTATATATAACTTGCATTTCAGCTGCTCGTTGACACTTTTCCTTGATATCTTGCAACATTGCGTAGTGTCCTGATGCAAGTTAAGTCAGACCGGAAGTTCATATATTATCTTCAAGGAGCCCTCTAAAGATTAATAAATAAATAGTACCTGGATGACCGAGCTTTGCTCGGTATTTACTTATTTTTTGGTATATAATGTTTCTTAGAAATTATATATAACACGTGAGTTAAAAAGACACAAATAATATAAATAAACATTTGGTTTTCTTGATCTAACCTCAAACCAAACACTCATTGGCTTAGTGTTGCTTAACAATGCCACCTGCTGGAGTAACTTTAGTGTTGTTGTGTCGTTAGAGCAGTTA
Source organism: Eupithecia insigniata (assembly GCA_947859395.1). NCBI lineage: Eukaryota > Metazoa > Arthropoda > Insecta > Lepidoptera > Geometridae > Eupithecia > Eupithecia insigniata. The sequence goes on from OX402001.1 coordinate 12,742,103, forward strand.
GTTGCTCGTGAGGTTGCTCCCAATATACACACACAAGATTTGCTCGTTTAAAGATATATATATATATATACACATACATATATTATAGATAAGATTTAAAGATATAAGATTAATGTTGGACAATCCACACATCATCTTCTAAGCCCAAGCTAAGCTGAGCTTGTGTTATGGGTACTAGATAACTGTTATACTTAATACAATACACTACATAGATAGTTTTTTCTATTATACATAGAAAATACCTAGAATGCCCAGAACAAATATAATATTTCCAGCTCGTACAAACATTTGTCCTAAGGCGGGAATCGAACCCGCAACCTCCTGCTTCGCAGGTGGACTTTCGCCCGCCGCGCCACATCGGTCGTCGAAAGATATAATTTGATCCTCTGGGAGGTGGTCTGCATCGAGGACGCATCGCAGAAGCATCTAAAGTGTGCACAGATTGGTACCTTGGTTCTACTATAACTGAACACTTTGGTCCGATGTTTGTCGTTACTCCTAGCAATGTGTTCTGTACTTTCCACTCAGTGGAAATGCAAGTAAGCTCTTATTATAAGTATAAGTGTTTCTGTAATTTGTAGAACATTTTTCATTAGAATAAATGACAGTGAAACGAAAGTTATAAAAGTGCCTTAGCCTAAGCTACCGGTAAACTGGTTAATTAAGTTAATAAAGAAAATTAAGGATATAATGGGAGGTAGATAAAATGTTCATTACTTTTTCACGGAGACTGTGCATTCTACTCAGTAGATTTAAGAAAAGCGGAGTTATTTTTGTTTTTTGCACTCGAATGAAGCAGTGGTGAACTCCTACTGTAGGTACATATCTTATTAGAAAATTATCTAAGCTCTAAGCGAATGCTCTAAGCTCTAGGCTAGATAATAATTTGATTGTTTTGAAAAATTCGACATAGAATCCCATAATTTTATATACAGGGTGAAAAAAATCTGTGGGCCCTGGAGGGGAAGTACCTTATATCCTTTAGTTAGCTCATTTTACTGAAAGGAAACATTCCTTTATATTAAAAAATAAACAAAATCGCATTCAAAGATCTTCCAAAAATTGTCTGTGTTACCGGAGAATCGAACCAACTAAAAATCGCATAATAAAATAGAGAGGTTTTATTTTTTTATTTTTAGTTGGTTCGATTCTCCGGTAACACAGACGAGAAGAAGAATTAAGTTCCATTATCGATGAAACAAATTTCAGCAATAATGGAATGTATAACAGGCATAATAATCATCATTGGTCCCGTCAGAATCCATTCCGTGTACGCGAAACCAACAATCATGTCATGTTTGGTGCGGAATCAGAAGCAATATGGTAGTTTTGGTGCACATTTATGAAGGACATCTAAATACGGCAAAATACATTAAAATATTAGACCTTTTACTAAATCAATTAAACTTTCGACCGAAGAACGAAATAATGTTATTTTTCAACAATAGTAGAATTTCCAGGGCTTACCAAAACGAAAATTTCAATGTCTGAATCGGTACAAACGAGACGATTAGATGGCCTGCGAGAAGTCCAGTCGTCATGACTGCCTCATGAATGACATGCCTCTGTACTATTTTTTATGTGGTCATGTAAAAAATTAAATTTACAAAACGTGTTATAATAGTAAATGTTATTAGGATACACTACAACACACTGCAGAGGGCTACACGAAATGAATTTCAACGTAGACTCAATTTGTGTATCCGGAACGAGGGGGGTCATTTCGAGCAATTTATAAGTTAATTAAGATTATTTTCTCTGCGCAATATCGAACTACTTTTTTTTTCATAATTTGTGTTCTTTGTATTGATGGTAAAAAAAAATTTATATCAGTTTTCACTTTATTTTTCATTTCTAAGAACAAATGTTTTATCCTGAACAATATTCTTACTGCTTTGCATAATAAAATAGCGAGGGTTTATTTTATTATACATATAAATCTATGAATGCGATTTTGTTTCTTTTTAAATATAAAGGAATGATTTATTTCAGTAAAATGAGCTAACTAAACGATTTAAGGTACTTCCCTTCCAGGGCCCATAAATTTTTTCCACCCTGTATATATTGCTTAATTTGTCGAAGTCGAAGGAAGGATATTCAAATATTTTACGAATTGGTTCACGAAACGATGCAATTTTTAGCCTAGACGAAAATCACTTTGGCCTACTACAGTAGGTATCTATTTCATTCCGAGTAATACCAACCTACCTAGCTAGATATTCTGCCGTTTAATTACCTTTCGTAACTATAATACTTCATTGCATAACACCTACTTATCCACCAATGCAGCCAAATAGCTGTGTATTTCATTTCTAATTATTTACGGTAACATTTCGAACATCGACTCCCCTCGACCAAGGAGTAATTTTTTTCTTTATGGGAAGCCATAAGCCAATAAGTTGAATAATCTACATCAAATTCATCACAAAGGGATCCGTAACAAAGAAACCGTCAGAGATAATCTTATCGGGCGTAGGTAATCAGCGTCAGCCTTTTATTATTCTTGTGATCTCCTTATCTTTGTAATCAATCTATTGCGTTTGTATTGGATTATGGAAGATAATTGAAGATTTGGAGATTGAAGTTTTTTTTTGAGATTGCGAAATATTATTCAAATGGTAGTCATTAGAATAATATTTTGCAATCGGAATTGGCTAAGTCACCAGAAAGGTGCCCAGTGTTAACAAGTTTGATCAGTTTGATAGCTATGATGTTACAACAAAGGTTTTTAACGATTTTTGTTTGGTTGGGGAACGGTTTTTTTTTTTCAAAATCGCGGCTCACAATGAATGTCAGATAGAGGATACCTAAACAAATAACAATTTGTGGCGTCGTATGGGGGAGTCCTATGTCCAGCAGTGGACGTGTATGGGCTGATATGATGATGAAACAAATATAAAATGTTAGAATGAAAAATATTTAGTAAGCTTTCCACAAAAAATAAAAAATAAACAATTACAATTACAATGTTCTATAACAAGGTGTCTGAGACGTTCACAGATGAAAATAGCTATTGTACTAATGATTTTTTTTCATAATGTGAATATGTCAGAAACCTGATGCTTTAGTAAATTAGGCTAAAAGACATTTTGAATAAAAAAATAGAGTGGTAAAACTATGTAAGGGTCAAAACTTTAAACCCCTTAGGCTTGCCATGACTACAGACGAATCGTGTATAACTAAGGGTACGAATAACTTGGATCTGGGCTTGTTATGCTTTTTTGAGCGAATACTTTTAGATCTTGCACAAGCACTTTTTGATTCTGCACGCCCAGCACTCTTCCTGGTAACTCGTCATTTTGCTGATTATCAATCTGTATTTATTTATTTGTGTCTAGGATGTCACCGTACGGGCAGTAATCAGTACTACCTCAAAATGTCAAGATCTAAACTTTATAATTTTCATCTATAAATTAGGAATCGTATAAATTCTCTCTTTTATAATGGTTACTAGATATTTTACTACATCGCGGAATCAGTTTGTCCACACCACGTAGAACTAGGGTAGATACGCTCTTGCTCGTAAAACATGGGGTGTCGCGTCACATAACATGTCAGGCGGTGTCAGAGTGTATCGCCGACGAAACGTAACGGAATAAAAATGATGGCAGTATCGTATATTTCCCTGCTCTGAGGTAGTCAGTATCTATTACATAGAATCTATGAGCTCTGAGGTAGTCAGTATCTATGACGTTGGACCGGTTCAAGCTGTGCCAGATTGTACAGTTCATGCTAAATAATGAGGATCATTGTAGTAAAAACTTCATGACCTGATCCCACTATCTTTCATCCCTTCCACTCCAGGACAAGCAGACGGACGGTATAATACCAACCTTAACTGGTGGATATACCATCCCCTCGTACTAAGCGGTTTGCCTCCACCTTCATCATTCGCACCGCTAAGAAATGGAACTCGCTTGCTTCTGTTTTTCCGACCAATTACAATCTGGGTCTCTTCAATACAATATTTTATATGTGTCTTCTAAACCTTCGTGATAGACCGTCGGCCACATCGTTATTTTCTATCAGGTGAGATTGTGGTCAAACGAAGGTCTATCGACTTTAAAAAATGAAAGGACAAACTTTAATACGCCTCATCTAAAAACGCTAAGGGATGTAAAGGGGTTCGAAGATTTTGGCTTAGTCAACGTCCGCCATTTTGTTATTTTTCAAAATGGCGGCGCACGATAATTCCCACATAATCTATATCGCTTGGAGACACTTAAATAAACAGAAACAGCTAAATCACCATGTTCCTAAAGTGCCACGTTACAAAGTTATTAGTAAAAACAGATCAATGATAATTAAAAAAATATTTAATTTCGATCTTTTTTGCAGATAACTCTGAAACGTGACGCTTTGGGACTATTGTGATCATATATTTTTTTGTTTGTATAAATATCCCTAATCGATCTATGAAGGTTTTGAGAGTTGTTTACCGAGCGCCGCTATTTTGAAAAAAAAAATTGTTCAGCGATTTATAGTGGTACCTAGTACCACCTCGTACACTGTTCCTAGTTTTCACTGCAAACATTAGAAAAAAGTGTCGACGCATAGATGTGGGTGGGGACGGTTATTAAACGTTTAGGACGTGTTGTTCAGGTGCACACATAGCTATTTTTAATTACCTTTACAATGCTTGCGGACAGCCAATTGGAAGAGAAAATAGAAAACTAAGCATGTAATTAAATTTCTGCTGCATGGAATATTTTACACCGGCAGCCGCAGCCAAAACCTTTGCAGAATAATTACCAACTGCCCCCAAGGGTCACATTAAGGACTGAACATTTTTCACTTCAAGTTCAGGCCAAGCGAGGCCCCTAAAACAATTATTAGTCTTGGAGCTCCAACACGTTTTTTTTTTTATATAGTATCACTTGAGTGATTTATCTACATTACGTGAGAAATATGATGGTGATAACATTATATTTAAGCAGAGAATATATTATTTAGGTAGGCATAACGCCCGAAAATAAGTCTTATGAACTGACTGTAATATTACCTGATTTAGAAAAAATAAATGTAAATAAATGAATAATGAATTATAATATTATTTTCATAAACAGAGATACTAAAGGTAAGGGAGAGTTTTCCCTCCAGTAAAACAATGAGTATTAATAGCCTCTCCGGTGTTTATTAATACTTATAACAACAAGAAGTCAAAACAAGAATCGGCAATCGTAATTTTAAGGTATAATTTAAAAGCCAAGAAAAACACCGAAAAGCGAATTTCCGTTTATTGGAAAACAGCGGTAGCTACTTTTGAGCTGCAAATTAACAATCAACCCACGAATAAAAATAAAGGTTGGTGCCGCAATCAATTTGGGGAAATCCTTACGTGTCCGGGTCGTGGAATTTAGGGATTGTGAGAATGGCCCGCCCGGGGCCGCTTTGGCCGTGGGCCAGGGCCTGCGACGGCTCAACAGGTCACATCATTTATTACATGTATTACTTTCTGCTGTCAGCAGTTTTGTTAAGGAAATCTTATGATAGCTTCGAGTAGATAGCTAAATAGCTTCCAAAAAAGTTATGATGTCCTCCTAGCTGAGGTTTGGCCAAGGAGCGGCCAGTTTCAACGGAGACTAGCCATGTGCCCAGGACATATTATAGTGCACAAGTGTGTGCCAAGGTCAGGTGTACACTTCATACAGCTTCCTATATTACAGACTATTCGAGACTAGCCATGTGCCCAGCACATATTATAGTGCACAAGTGTGTGCGTAAGGTCAGGTGTACTCTCCATACAGCTTCCTATATTACAGACTATTCTGGACTAGCCATGTGCCCAGGACATATTATAGTGCACAAGTGTGTGCGCAAGGTCAGGTGGATCTTTTTAAAATGGCTCGGAATCGGAGCTATGCTGTGTTTTGGTTTAAAGGGCATAAAATTGACAAAGTTAAAAATAAAACAATAAATATGTAAGAGACAAACTTGTAAAAATTTTTGAATAAGTACAAAGCAAAATTCTCATGTCCATCGACAATATTAGTTATTTCATTGCGAACATATATAATAACAGACTTTCAAAGCTTTCACAAATAACGTGGTGTAAAGTTCAACCCATGTCCTTCTGCAGGATACCATCTACTTACCAAATTTATTACTTACTAAATTATCTTTACCAAATTTCATTAATAACCGTTCAGCCGCATAAACAATCGTGAAAAAAAGACAGACAGACGGACAGAAATATATAGTGACTTTCGAATTCATAAATTTAGAACGAATTATGAGAATTCACTAAATATTGGAATTATTCTGGATGATCCTTCAGCATGAGCAAGAGCTCGTCTCTCTAGTGATTCTAATTAGAATCACTTTTATCCTCTTCAATAAAGAGCCCGAAATGAACAGAAAAGGATCGTGAGAATAATGGAGTGTTTATCTACCTACTCAACAACCACCGAGTCATAAAGTATTCTTGGTATTTGTAGTAGGGCGGGTGTTTGTGTGTTGGGTGTATTACGTTAGTAATACCAGTATGGTCGTGTCGGTCTGCCTTCCCATCGGATTATGAGAGTTAAGGAATATACAGTGCACCTGTGTTTGCGCGCACACTTGTGCACTAAGTATAATTATAATAATATATAATTTATAATAATATGCACCTGGCTAGCTAGATAAGATCGCCATCATGATTTAGAAGAGTTTAAAAATTACTTCCTTTTATTAATTTTCTTGAATATTGTCATGATTACTAGGTACACTAAATCCTTGTGGATGAAATCTATATGAAATGTTCCATGACGTTCAGACATAAAAAAAAATCTGGGCTATATTGTGTCTGAGGTGTCGTAACAATCTGTTTAATTATCGTTTTTAAAAAGACCTTTGCTTTATCCAGTTTTGTTGCAGCCGTTGAATCTTGTCATATTCACCGTTTTTTGTAAAATTTATTTCATCTCTTCTACTGTTTTTTTTTATCAATCGAATAATCTTAAGATCCGTTCATTATTGATAAATTTCAACTTCTACATAATAAGAGAAAAATGTATTTATATTTTAGTCCATTTGTATGCCCGTCAAGCTTTGGATGGATTGCAAGCAAGTAAAATGTATAAGGTTTTTGATATAATAGTGCATAAACCTTACACTGGCGGTAATTTCTAAGCAATAAAATGAAAACTCAAAATTTTTTTTTAACTTCGACGGGATTTGAACACGCAACCCCACCTCAGTACGGGATGCACTAACCAAATGTGCGACAAGGTTCATGAGAGGCAAGTGATTAGCACACCCCGCACTGAGCGAGGGTTGTGGGTTAAAGTCCCGCTGAAGTCGTTTTTTTTGAGATATCATTAAATTTCTTAAAATTCTTTCCATTCAAACGTTGCCTGGAAGAGATCGCTTCTATAAGACCGCCCATTGTATTGTCCCATGGAACATCTCTGTAATGTTGTTTTCCTGGTGTACAATAAATATTTTTTGTATTGTATTGTAAATATTCTAATGAATAAGATTGCATTTAAAAGGTCTTTTCAACAAAAACACTCAAGTCTAAGTAATTACAGAAAATAAGACAAGTTGAGCTACTGAGCCGAGTTCTTCAAACACTATTCAATTAAAACCGCTCCCGAGGGGAAGACAAACATAGCAAGTCTAATACTATCCAGTCTATTTAAATACGGTACGTTCCCAACCTGACTATTTGTCACTTGGGAGTTGATATCCATGTAACAATCTATACTTATAATAAAACTGTAACAGGTCCAATTCTGTACGTTGAAGATATATTGAAAATTTTTTTTGGAGGGCACTCTTTTGTCGATACTGATGCCAAAAATGTAATTTTTTTCCATCATGTCTGTCTGTCTGTCTGTATCTTGGCCGCGCATAGCTCCGAAACTACTGAACATATTGAAATGAAACTTGGCAGGATTTGAGTTCATAGTACGAGAAAGGACATAGGATACTTTTTATCCCAGATTTCAATAGGGTTCCCTTGGGAGAGGGGATGAAAGTTAAATTTTTTGGCTGCGCGTAGCGCCAAAACTACTAAATGTATTCAAATGAAACTGGGTAAGATTTGAGTTCATAGTATGAGGAAGGACATATGATCCTTTTTATCCCGGATTTTAATAGGGATCCCTTGGGAGAGGGGATGAAAGTAAAATTTTTTGGCTGCGCGTAGCGCCGAAATTACTGAATGTATTCAAATGAAACCTGGCAGGATTTGAGTTCATACTATGATGAAAGACATGGATTTTGATACTTTTTATCCCAGATTTCAATAGGGTTCCCTTGGGAGAGGGGACGAAAGTAAAATTTCTTGGCTACGCATAGCCCCGAAACTACTAAAGGTATGCAAATAAAATTTTGCATGATTTAAGTTCATATTACAAGAAAAGGGCATAAAATACTTTTTATCCCGGAATTCAGAAGGGTTCCCTTATGAGAGAGGATGGAAGTGAAATTTTGCGCGTTGCAGGAAAGCGCGCGGGGCAAGGGCGGTAGAGAGCGATAGCCCCCTTTTGTGGGGCACTGGCAGTGGGGCCCCAGGCAGCGGGGGCCCCAGAAGTGGGGACTCTAGCAGTAGGGCCCCTCACGCAACTGGACCCTCCCAGTAGCCCCCCACAGGGGAGCCCCCACATTGCCCCACAGTGGGACCTTAGTAGCACCTACAGTGGGGGGCACCGGCAGTGGGGCCCCAGAAGTAGGGGCCGCCGGCAGATGGCCTCCCGAAGTGGGCACCCCACATTGCCCCGCAGTAGTACCCCCTCATTAGCCCCCCACAGTGGGGGCACCAGCAGTGGTGCTCTCAGTGGAGGGCACCGGCAGTGGGGGCCCCCCACATTGCCCCGCAGTGGGACCCCAGTAGCCCCCGTAGTGGCCCCTCGCAGTAGGGTAAAATTTCTTGGCTGCACATAGCGCTGAAACTACTGAATGTATTCAAATTAAACTTGGTATGATTTAAGTTCATACTACGAGGAAGGTCATGTAATACTTTAATCCTGGAATTCGTTAAGGTTGGGAGTGAGGATGGAAGTGACATTTCTCGGCCGGAGTGTTTGGTATACATCAGAACAGAACAAATGAGAGAAGACTGCGCGCTGAGAATTATGTAGATCTGCGAGACGCCATGAATCAAGATAGAAATTGTGAAGATTTAGGACGACTGGTGATTCTTCCTTCCAGTTTTAGAACTGGACAATAGATATGTAGTGCCCTATTTTCGTAGGTACTATCAGAAGCTTTTGAAACGCATATTATACCTAGGTAAATGTGGAGCTGTGTGACGTCCAGTCAATAAAATCTAGGTATATGTAAATCTACATTAATAAAAATAAGTAAGCTTTGTGAGGTTGTAGGGAGTAATCTCTGAATCTACAGAGCCAATTTTGAATATTCTTTCACTTATTGAAAACTACGTTATTTGCGAGAGTTATAGGCTATATATATTAACAACTAAAAATGTTTACCGCTCAACGAAGTGGGCACGGGTCAGCTAGTTTACAAATAAGATTATAATTGAATTATTTTATTGGTAAGAGAAGGAATTAATGAAAGTATTAACACTTTATTGTACTAAAAAAATTACATAAATATAAAACTCTGATATCTAAAATAAAAACCTTATAATATCTAAAATAAAGGCCTTATCACTGAGAGCGAGAGTTCTCCTAGGCAACCTTGGATGTAGAAAAAGATATCAGAAAAAAGGGATGATGGTGCACACTAGAGATGATGAGTCCGGTATTCAATAACTAACTCAGTACCTGTTAGCATGGTCCTAAAATATCTAACGCTATTGTAAAATCCGCATACCGCTAGGGATTAACTGTGCAAAGTGAGCATCGCGCCTAACCGATCGTGAACCATAACTACCCAACGCTTCAATACCTATACTTACCTAACTATCATCTACGCATAGGTACTAGCGGACCGTTCACCCGTAAAGTTATGTAGCTGCAACAAGTAGTTGGTATTTCTAACCAAGGTTAGAAATATATTGGGTAGAAATCAGGACAGGTATAGAGTATTGTAACGTTATTGGGTACCAGTTGGTACTAGCAGTATTGAAACGAAATACCCAACTAATAACCGGTAGCCAAAATATCCAAAAACTCCCATCCTTAGTGCACACTTGTTATTGTGTAACCTAACCAGTTAGGTTACGATAAAAACCTTCCTCGATTAAAACCCGTAACGAAATCCCGGTTTTTTATGCGGCCGAAGCTGATTCTTTTATCATTATGAACTCAACATATGTTGGGTACATAATGATAAAAGATAATTGATGCGCTAGTTTGGAACATAAGTCTTCGAACCAAAAAAAAAAACCATATGGACTGAAAATTTTAAACGAGGTTGTTCTCAAAGCAAATGTAAAACACCCGTAAAAGACCGAGACAATTTAGGTCGGTAGGCACCTATAGTTTTCCGGGAATTTCAGATTGTTATGATGAAATTCCAGCTTGCTTTATTGTCTAATGGAATTATAGCTTTGAATATTAAATAATACTGGGTTTCGGAATTCATTAGGAAATTCCTTTATAACAATAATAATCATCGTTTAGGCGCCTTCCGATAGTCGAAGACAAATTCAAAGACAATATGATCCAACAATCAGTAAAAAACCGGAAGGGTTTGGTTCTACAATATTTATGGTGCAGTCCCCGTCGAGTTCAAATTCATTACTTTCCTCTGATTAATGTAACTGGACATTGTTGACAGAGCATGAGTCCTACTGGCTCAAGACTCACTGAAGGATTGGGCGGATGCCTTTGCCCAATGTTAGACCAAGCCAATAAAATAAATAAATAACGCTAGACAATCCAAACAGTATCATTTAGCCCCAAGCCACAGATTTTATTTTATGTTACTTCGCCCAGGCTAAGCAGAGATTGTGTTATGGGTACTAAATGAGATGACTGATACCTACTTAATCTACTTATACGTAATACAATACATACATAGATATATATTTTTTACTATACTTAGAAAATACCCTGAACACCCGGAACAAATATTTGCAGATAATACAAACATTTGTCCCTAGGCGGTATCAAACCGGCAATCTGCTGCGTCGCAGGCGGACCTTCGCCCGCCGCGCCAGATCGGTCGTATTTTATTTTTGATTAGGCTCTTCTTGGGTGGGCTTAGGAATAAATGCTGGGCTGCATGACCTTCCAGTTTATGCATTATGGGCTTAGTATATTGTTGATTGTAAGTACGTATATGTACGAGTGGGTTAATGAGAATCTTAATTGGAAACGTACGCAGTCTTGCGAAGTAGCGACACTATTTCAATGAAATAAGGATAAAGTTCCTTGTATTTGTTATCTAACCAACCATGTAGATGAATTGGTTATTTCAGCTTCAGTTTTTTGCATTTGTTTTGAACACTGAAAACTAACTGGTGCTTACTTATCACATGTATTACTCTAAAGATCCTAGTGGCGAATGTGAATCAGTCAATAAATAATCTTGAACATTGAAAGACGATGGTGTTATTTGTTGGTTAATTCAGATTAGACGTAGGTATTCATAAGTGTATCATTCATATATTTTGTGGCACATTGTTTCATTTTATTTATTAACAAACGCAGTCAATAGTATGTAAGAAAGATCGTTTTTAAGTAGAGTAGACACAACACACAAACAATCTTCACACACATACACTCACCCCACTTTGTTTAAGACAGTGACAAACTCAGAATACATTTGAATTGACTAGCGTGCTGGACAAGTCCAGACAGAATATAACCTTATCCCAGCAATATCAAAACATTATTAAACTATTTTAAATGAAAACTGATAATTTCTGTAAATAAATAATTCCAACTCCATTCGTAGTAGCCAGTGTGAGCTGCGTGAGCTGTCGCTGCATGCAGCCGGTCCGTCCAGTAGACATTCAATTTCCGCATGTCAACGCGATGTAGACACCCTTCGACTCGTGTAGCTTTCGATACGGTGGGCGTACAATGCAGCTGGTTTATTCTGATGTACTTATTCGTGTGTATCATTCGTACTATTTCGACGCTCATTGTTTCATTTTCTTTTCTACAAGCTTTTATTTAACTTGCCCAGTTAGTTTGTATGGGACAAATATTGCTAATGAATTGTAGACAAGTTGACCTCAACCGATTGAGCTGAAAGGCATATTTATGTAAGTTCGGTGACAATGCATTGTCATGGTACTATCGAACTGGTCTGATGATGGAGCCGAAGGTGGCCGTAGGAACTCCGAAGCAAAACGACTTAGGCACGTCGAGTTTGAGTTCGTTGGATTTGTCTTCCGCACCGGTTTTATAAAACCTTGTTGTTATAAAGTTTTTTAAAGTATTATTTATTTATAAATTATATTTTATATGACATCGAAATGCAGCTAAATAGTGGCGAAAACGGACAGGATGAGTCACTCTCGAAGAAAAGAAAGTGAGCAATGACGTCACAAGGTTTCGTGAGGTTGTTCGTGATTATTTGATTCAAGTCTCAATAATTTATTTAATTGATCCCCCGAACGTTTATAAGTTAAAAAGAAATCCGTTCTTCTTTATGAATAAAACACGAAGCTATACTGTATCCTACGTTGGTACCAGAAATAAACTTTTTAAATTATTAATCAAGTTTTGTCCGGAATTAGGAAGCACTCAGCTTTAAATTGGAACGTAAACCCGTATCAAGTTCAAGCTTCGTCCACCAATTTTTCAATGTCACAGCATGTCAAATAACCAAGGGTTTGTATAAAATAAGGGCACGGAAAGGGCAATGATGAGGTCATCAGGGCGGATTTAATTCGTACCGATATCACACGGGTATTCACAGAGAGTTTTAAACTGAATTTTAAGAAAAATCTAAAGAATTGATACCGCTATCTCTGAAGATCCTAGTGGCCTTTGGCTATTTCAAGTATTCTTTGCCATACAGCGGGTCAATGCAGCCAGCGTCTTGGGGACGCTTCCGACTGGTATTGATATGGACCAGTTGAGGTATCTGTAGATTGTTTGCAACAGTCTACAGTTAACTCAATTGTTTCAATTGTAAATACTAGTTTAATTGGTTTATATTCATGATCATCATCATCATATCAGCCCATACACGTCCACCGCTGGACATAGGCCTCCCCCATACGACGCCACAAATAGCGGCGCTCAGCCGCCTCCATCCATCGACTCCCTGCGACCGCTACTATGTCGTCGGTCCATCGAGTGGATGGTCTCCCATGTAGGGGGGTTTTGCCTTAATCACCACGCTTGGTTTATATAATTTGATTGTTATTTTCTTTGTCAATAAACGATTTTCAAGTTAATATATTGGCAGTATATATGTATATCTTCATTTCTTCCATCTCGCTGTGATTCTTTCACAAACAACCTTCTGATCTGTCAAAATATCAAGGATATTTGTATGTACGAGTTTCTATGAATAAATTGTATTTATTTATATATTTTATTGATAGGTACCTATTTGTTCTAAGAATAATCTGCACGTATGATCCGTACCTAAAAATAACAAGCAATCAATCAACCCATTAAAATGATATCAAATATAGGTTACTGTTTTTTAAAATAATTATATTGACCCATCGTCTAATAAATAGGTCCTTTATTAATCGGTTCCAAAAACCGAAATTATCTGATTTAATTGAGACTCTGTCACTGTTTTCCATGTGTTTCTATTTCAGGTAATCAGCAAAAATTTATTGGGTAGGTAGCACGGGCTGTTGAAATACGGAAGGTATTAAACAACCCAATGCGGTCCTGAATGGCGTCCGAAATCTTTTTTTACGCGAAAGCGTGCTACCGAGCTTAATGTTTATATGATTGACCGTTTACGAAGCCATTTTGGGCATTTACCGTACTCTCGCCCCACTTTTGTAAGGATCGATCGACATTCAAAAGTTACGTTTACGAAAAGTCTAAAGTTGTGGATAAAGTTCTTGGTTTTAATTTATTTAAGACGCCTTGTACCCCGTTTGCTTTTCTCGTGAAAATTAACTTAACAAGTAATGTACCTACCCTTAAGAGAATATCTAATGACCAACCTAATTATCTGCGTTTTCCAATGGTTGTGATGATTTCAAGAATGTCATTTAAAGTCATTAGATTAAAATTAGCGTACTTTATTAACCAAGAATAAAGAAAACTAGGTATCCAATGATCACTATGATCTTTTTGGATCACTACTTTTAACAACTTCGATATATAAAAATTAATCGTGATGCAAGGATCAAGGGTGGATTTTTGCCCACCAGTGGGACGTTAAAAGCTGATTGTAATTGTAAAGAAAACTAGGTACTAACTTTAAATACTATAGTTAACGAAAGGTAATAACAAGCCAACAATGAACAAGATGCCTTCGCTCCAAATCTTTTTGCAGTATGTTGGTGAAAATTCCTGTTCAAATAAGGGTAGTACACACACAGTTGAAAATCCAACTGCACCGCATTCATACACCCGTGAACCGTGAGTAGAACTGGAGGCCAACCGAGAAGCGTAGCGATTACATGTTGAGATGTTAATGCCATTTTTACAATGATATTTCTTCGGACTGAAATTGTTCCAATACGAGATTATTATCATTTAATACAAGAATCGGGTTTCTTATTTGGTAAATATAAAGAGGTAAGTTTATCAGTGGATATTTTTGAATATCACATTAATAGGCATTATTTTGATGCTATTTTCTGATTACGGCCTCATACGCTTAGTTTCCGGTATAAAAACGGACGATACCGAGTCAAGTTTCACGTTTGTATTAATCATCAGCCTGTACCTCACGACACAGGCTCGGCCTAGTGTGAGATCCATAGATAAAATCATAGTCTCAAAGTATAAGAAATATTTTACTATGGAAATCTTTAAATATATATATTCTATACCATGGAATGGAATGAAACTGATTATAGAATAAAATATATATGAGAAGTGTTCTTCAAGCCCTGGAGGGCAATTCTGACAAATACATATATTGATATACATATTACTTAGTTGACGAGTTTATCACTCACATAACTGTCAAAATATCGAATGATAAACATGCGGTTCTCAAAATTTGCAATTCGATATTTATCGAGGATTTTTCTTTGGTGAGTTGCTCGATAAGTCGCACGAGAATGCAGTTTTTGGTGGTACTCGATATTTGTCACATGATATTTTTATCCTGTGATAGTGAGTATCACTCGATAAAGTATCACGTGATAAGCAGAATCGAGGTCTCCAAGTCGATAATTTCAGCCCGATCCCTTCAGTATTTTTGGTGTGGAGAAGTAATAAACATTCATCTAAACTTTCACATTTATAATATTAGTGTGATTTATCAAAATACGTTGGTATTCTTAATTGATTACAGATAATTGAAAATTGAGCGAAATCACCTGTGATGAGGCGTTAACGAAGGATTCTATAAGTTATTGCAGCGATCTACGAATATTTGCTTCTGTCACACATATAAAGCTGACCTGAAAGAAATAAATTAATATTCTGCCCTACGCCTGGCAGAATACAGCTACAAGCCCGTAACCTAACGTCTCTCTGACAGCCAGCTTCACTTGTCATTATTTTAGAGTAACCATACAAATTTGATATTTGTTTAATTTTGGCTTGGGACTCATTTAGGTTGCGTGGGACATTATAGAATCCTTCGTTAACGCCTCGTATAATTGTAATCGAACATCACAGGTGAGTTCGCTCAATTTTCAATTATACTTCGGAATTAACGAAGGATTCTATAACTTATTGCAGATGTTTAGAGTATGTTTATAACAAAAGTACAAATATCAAAATCTCTTAGTTGGTTTCAAAACCAAATACGTTTTAAACATTATAACTATAGATAGGTAACTAATAAGAAATACATTCCTTAAGTGTATTATGTATGTACCCAATAAAAATATAACGCCAACTTTTTTATTGCTCTGCTGAAAGCTGCGCTGAAATGGTAGTCATCGAATTCACTTACGGATTGTTTTGTTTTGTCGAAGTTAATTTTAATTGCAAATGCAACACAGGCAAGCCCTGTAATAACTGAAGGTTCGAAGGTCGTCAAAAATATCATAAATTATATGTTTAAAATTCAAATTAATGTTATCTAGTTCTGGTACCATAAACATTACTCGATTTGTACGTTTCTTTGAGTAAGATTGTTGATTGAAGTATTTGAGAAGAAGCCATAGCAACTAGTTTTTTTTTAACGTTAAGGATACAATTAAGACTCTCATTTAAATGAATAGAGTTCCGTTTAGGCGCCTGTAGGCTCAAGAACTAATACGAATGTATATGAACATATAACGATATATGAACGTTTTGTAAAAGCAAGGCGGCAGTACAAAGGTTGTATCAGGGTGCATCCGATTATGAAATCTTGCCATAATGATGATGATGTTCGGTTTCACTCATATCTGTTTTGTTTATTTTTTACACGATATGATTTTATGGCAGTCCAAAGTGTCGTGAAGAAGACGGACCACTATAGATGCACACTTGAAAAACCTGACGTTAGTGGCGCTTAACAGAGAATCATAGCCGTGCCATGGGTCAATATAGCCAAAGGCATCAATGCTTCATAAAGAAACAACATTAATAGTTTTGCTTGGCTGCTAAATCCTTATGTCGTATGTATGTGATATAATATCCATAAATTGTATAGTAGCAGTAGAAGAACACTTGGTTAAGTTGAGTTATTGCATTTTAATGTAATGAAATTTTAGGTCTTTTAATTTCTATTGACTGTTTCTTCGCACGCCCAAATGATGAAATAAGTATATTTTATTTAGTGATTATCATTAAGATGTGATCACCATGATCGTGAGCCATCGGCCATGAAAGTCTGCACACAAGCATAGGTACTGATTAGGTAAGTACATTAAATCTGTTCCAACTCGAAATCGGTTTAGTTCCGGCGCTCGAAGCGACACGATCGTTCATTTAATTCATCATTCGAAATGAAAATATTACAAAAAAAACCGGTAAATTCTTCCTTTCCAATATATCTATTCCATTTCCATCCGTAAACCACAGCGTACTTCAAACCGTAATCTAAATTATTAGATGAGATATACATGTCTAGATGGAACATGTCTCACCCAGATGAATAGTAGACAATCTTGATTATAGGCCCTCTATCTACAAAAAAAAATTCTATGCTATAAGTAAACAAGGTATGCTCTTCCAAGACCCGATAGTCGTGGGTGTTTCCAGGCTACGTCATCGACGCAATCGGCCAATGAGAAGCTGAATCTGTTTCCTGATGATACCAGTAGCGTAAAATCGTAATTCCCCGAGCTCCTGTATGAATCTGATAAAACTATGTGGTTTTGTATTTACCCATTATTTATCACATTGACTTGTATTTAACTAACGCTGTTTTGACTGATCTAACAACAAACATACTTGACGATTCATTTAATTATGGATTTTTCAATTGACCCTTTTCACATTTGATTCTCAACTTCTATATTTTGTTGAAATGAAGTGGCAACTGAACAGTGACATCACCTGGCGACACTCCCAGAAGAGCAGACCTATCTTCTTGGATCACAAAATTTTCTATGTAATATAGGAATTAACCATTTAGATACAATTCTTGACTATAGGCACTCTATAATTTTCAATGTTATATAGAAATTGACTAATTAAGGTACAACATGCGAAATATACTCTCGAAAATAGAACGAAACTCAAATATTCTTTGTAAATATATAAATATTCCAAAAATGTATTCATATCAGTTTCTTAGGTGATAATCATTTCATAAATAGAATAGAAAAATTAATAATAAATAAATAAAAAATATAGATTGGACATAGTGAAATAGATAGGCTTTTTAGTTTAAAATTAATAGACATTTTCTTTATTTATCTGAACAGTCTACGGTACACAAAGACTTTGTACGGTATTGTATGGCTCAGCAAAATACGTTCCGTACAACAAGAAAGTAACGACGCAGCCTTGGAAGGCATACGTGGCCTTCATATGCGTACTTAGGTGAATATGGCTCCTTCTTAAAATTATCAGTTTAAACGATGAATTTCAACTATAAATTAACATAATAAACCCTATGTTTGTCTTATGGTTAAAGAAGGTAAAAATTGTGATTTGGTCGTACGATAAAGAAGCCAAACCGTTTTCTAATGGTTAATTAGACTGTGAAAAGATATTTATATAAATAAATACTTAACCGATTGTTTTAGGTTACCACAACTCAATAAACAAATGAGCTCAACTCAATAAACCAACAAGTGTATGTTACACGGTTTCAAACATTATGAGCCTGAAGTACCTTAATGTTCGTATAGGTAGGTATTATACAATATATATTTAGAGATGCAACTTTTTCTCAACGCTATGAAAACGGAAAAGGATGTAGTAATAAGCAGACGCACGACCGACGTAAGTACCTCGACGTAAAAATCTGAAATTTTATTGCATTTTGTGGCAATAAAGACACTTTAACTTTGCTACACAAGGGTGTAACAAAATTACACCCTTATAGAGTTATCATAGTCATCTCGACAACACCAAAGCGGAGGATTAAAATTTTTGTTCACAATTTTCAAATCTCGTATGTACAATCATTTTAGTGCGATAATGTTGTGTATCATGTTAAGAAGTCTGTTTTGTTTTAGTATAACAATTTGCAAAGTACTTCGCCATGTTAATTTCTTAGTTTCATTCAGCCTACATGGTTGATATTTTGTTTGAATAATAATTGGAAATTTCCTTGGAGATTCGAACCCATTTGTTATTGTTGACTACGTGTTGGGGCTTCGCTCAAGCCGTAGGACCAAGATATAATTTATTTATATACTTTACTATGTTATTTATAACTTGTTTTTCATTTCCGCATTCATCTTAGACCGAATCCGAGTGCTTTGGTATGTCAATATGTATTATTTTATTATTATATATTAATTAGAATCAGAATCAGAATCAATAACTTTATTTCTTTAGGCTTACAAAATAAGCACTTAGACAAGTCAAATTGTATACTATAAACATAGTTATTATTATCAAATAAGAAATAAGGGGTTATTAATATTATCTTCACTTCAATTATTTGTCCACTAGTGGAAGAAGTGAAAAAGAAACCACTAGCACATTATAATATCACTTAAGTGTCTAATACATGTTTTCTAAATCTAAATTTAATACGATTTAGTTACATGTCAAAAATTTCCATAAAGCTAAACAGAACATTGAATTTCTTACATACTACTGTCAGTGCGAAACGGAGCGACATCTGGCCGAGCATTAACATCATTGATGTAATCATCTATGGAGTAAAAGGCCTTCCTGATAAGATTTTGTTTAATGTACTGTTTAAATTTACGAATAGGGAGTTCAGTTGCTTCAGATGGAAGCTTATTATAGAAGCGCACGCAATTGCCCATAAATGATTTCCCTACCTTTCGTAATCTATATGCTGGGATGTGTAATTTGTTCTTGTTTCTTGTATTTCTATTGTGTGTAATTAGTAGCCTTAAACACCTCACAAGTGGAGGTAAACACTAGTAACCATTATTGCTACCCGTATAGGGTGCTTGGTTCATCTCAGCACTATACAAGTGGAGGGATACAGTGGTAACCATTAGTGCTACCCATATAGGGTGCATGGTTAATCTCGGCACTTCACAAGCGGAGGTATACCGTAAGTGGTAATTATTGCTACCCATATAGGGTGCATGGATGGTTTTTCTCGACACTGCAAGTGGAGTAAAAAACCATTTGATAACACAAAATAGTAACCATTATTGCTACCCATATAGGGTGCTTGGCTCATCTCGGCGTATACGATTGGAGGGATACATACCGTGACAACCATAAGTGCTACCCTTATAGGGTGCATGGTTCACCTCGACACAATTACAAGTGCAGGAACACAGTGGTAACCATAACCACCCACAAAGGGTGTATGGTTCATCTCTACACTATAAAAGTGGAGAAGGGGTTTTTGCTATCCATATAGGTTATTGTAGCAAGCAACCCAACATTTTGGTAAATGGAAATTATAATCTCGGACGAGTATTTTTGAATGTTTCGATTGATTTGCGTTACACATTATAGTAAGAAAAAATACAAACAACTTTAAAAAAAATTTATGAGGTACAAATGTTGATGATGATATCAATTAATAAAGGTTTGAGGTAATCCGTACCTTTTTGTCAACCAGTATTGATCAAAAGTTGCACATGGTAAAATGAGGGTAGTTCTTCATTCGGATAAATTAGTTCTCAGACTCGTTATAAGTTATCTAGGAAAGAACTCACTATGTATGTATTTAAGTTATCATAGGGAGCTTGTATGATTGTTAGAACCACCTACCTGTTCTTCCGATGTGTAGGTATCCATCCGAAAATGTATTTTTTCCACGGTTGAGGAAAGGTCGTAACTGATTCGTCTGTACCACTCTAACAACTTTTGGTCATGGTAATTAACATAATCCTTGTTTCTATTTCGTTTTCCCATGTTATTTCTGCAAAAAAACTAATCTAACACTTGATTTTACATTATTTTGTAAGAAATTATGTGTGACTTCGGCAACACAAACATAAATAATGACAAGTGAAGCTGGCTGTCAGAGAGACGTTAGGTTACGGGCTAGTGGCTGTATTCTGCCAGGCGTAGGGCAGAATATTAATTTATTTCTTTCAGGTCAGCTTTATATGTGTGACAGAAGCAGACATTCGTAGATCGCTGCAATAAGTTATAGAGTCCTTCGTTAATGCCGAAGTATAATTGATGAGTTGACGACCGATGTGGCGCGGCGGGGTTATGCTTGTACGATCTGCAAATATTTGTTACGGGTGTTCTAGGTATTTCTATATATAAAAAAAATATCTACATACCTTTGTATGTATTGTATTATTATATCAGCCATCTAGTACCCATAACAAGCTTGGGACAGGACGATGCTGTGTGGATTGTAGGTACAATTACAAAAAAAAAGATAAGTGGTCTGAAAGAAGGTTTTTCTACTAGGTAAATAATAATAATAGAGCCTGGTAGATTAGGTAAATAGCTTCCAAACCAACGCATAATTTATAAACAAATCCAGGATTAGTACTTCTTAATCCAGGTTATTTCTGATGGAAGCTTCATGGTAGGCCCCCAGGAGCGATCGGGGGGAACGTAAACAACATGCCTATCTAAAATACCTTGGCTTACGAAGCTTACCGCTCTGCATTTTAACGAACTAGCCAATTATGCTCAGAGTTAGAAGCAGACAAGGATTTTGTTTTATGAAATCACTACAAGCTGGAAAAGCGAAATATGGACATTCCGATATAGTCTCATCTAGCTCCGAAAGATCAGAGATTATGGAAACTTAATGAGTATTTCTATTTTATCCATCCACTCGATGGACCGACGACATCGTAGCGGTCGCAGGGAGTCGATGGATAGAGGTGGCTCAGGGCCGCTATTTGTGTGGTGTCGTATGGGGGAGGCCTATTTCCAGCAGTGGAAGTGTATGGGCTGAAATAATGATGATGATGATGAATGAGTATTTTTATACCCCAAAAATATTTACAGATCATTAATTAATTTAATTATGCACATGTGTCCAACAGCAGGACTCAAGCCCGCTATCTTCTGCATCGCGGGCGCCCACTACATCTACGCCATACCGGTTATCAATAATTTACAGTATCTTTTTCAAGCTACTTCTAACCTTGCCCAAGTAAAAAAATCCTAACCCTCCGTGTTTGTCAAAATATTAAAAGGTTATGGTATAGTGCAATACCTGTACTTACTTTAGCATTTTGAATAATATATACAATAGGAGAGAAATACATCATCATCATATCCACCCATACACGTCCACTGCTGAACATAGGCCTCCCCATACGACGGCACAAATAGCGGTCCTGAGCTGCCTCCATCCATCGACTCCCGCGACCACTACGATATCGTCGGTCCATCGAGAGGATGGTGTCCCATGTAGGGGGGGTTTTACCATAATCACCACACTTGGCAGGCGGATTGGTGATCGCAGTGTTGGTGTTGAAAAATACTCGGACAGAAGCTGCTGCTTTTCCTCTGGTAGGTTCCGTTAGTCGGCTCTTACGACATCCACGGGTTGAGTTGGAGGGGTCGATATTCATACGCCGCGGCCCCACGACCAAATACAGAGAAATACATAGTTTGTTGATACAATCAATAAAAAAAATCAAGTCTCAAGACAAGGTCTTTTCGTAGTATGTTACTTATCGTTTGTTTCTTCAGATTCAGATTCAATTAGTTAGAGCGACATAATCGCAGTGTGATTAAGCTCTTTAAATAAAGATAGATTCAGATTCATTTATTGGTAAGTACAAGAAAATATACATGTCAAACATTTCAATGAAATAGAGTAGGTATACAGTACAAGCATAAATAAAAATAATAATTTACTGTACTATAGTACAGTAAATTATTATTTTTATATAAATTATTATTATTATCTTATATATGTATATAAGATCTTCATGCAATTAACCACGCTGAAGTCACAAATCCTACTAATATTATAAATGTCAAAGTTTGTAAGTATGCATGTAGCGATGTTTGTTCCTCTTTCACGAAAAAACTATCTACTGAACTTATTGGGCTAAATTTGGAATCGGGATAGTTTGGAACCTAGAATAACATATAGTATAGGCTATTTTATCCCAATAAAGCGCGGGCGAAGGCACAGGCAGCAGCTAGTATCAAATATTTTAGTATCAAGTAGAACAAAATTGGACTATCATCTTACATGTAACTTCGTACATCATTTTCGTTCGATTAGAGTACCGAAAAAAACAAAACCAAATTTCGTAATGAAAGTAGGCTTCCAATAGGTATGTGTAAAACAAGAGGATTGCGTCAAGTTTCAGTCATTTACCTTGGATAGTGAGATTGAAACCTACGCAGTGTTACAACTACCACGTTTTGCCCACGATCGAGCACTTCTATAGATAGAGCAATATTATCGTACAAGAAAATCATTTGCTTGGCATTTCTATGTCTATTTTATGCGAAAGTTGTAAGCTAAAATTGTCACTTGGAAAATAAGCATAATAGGTATTTCGCATTGATAGTGAATTTCAGAAGTTTTTTAGAAATGTGCACGTTTGTATTACCACTGCGGCGACTATCCCCAATTTACCCTAAATTACCTTACCAGCGTATTTAAAAAATAAATAAGGCTATTACATTAATGTAGTAACAAAGAAAGTTACAATTATGGAAACAAACTAGAACTAGTATTTATATTGAAACAGTTAAGCAGACTAGGTATTGCAAACAATCTGGAGATAGCTCATCTGATCCATATCAATACCAGTCGGAAGCTTCTCCAAGACGCAATCTGCTTTGCCTCGCTATGTGGCAATGCTTATTCGCTGCTCCTGATACTCACCGGGTGGTGAGTCTATTTAGCAACGAGACGTGGTCCTGACCATAGACTTTTTTTGTTACATGTTTCATTTTATAAATGAACAGTCATATTGCCTTGTCTTACGTTAATTTTATTTTCATTAGTTTTGCGTAAAATCCACATCTTTACTGGTCAGCCATTTTCTTTTTTTTCCCTGATCATAGACTTAGTATTTTTTTCCGTGAAGCCTCATTTTTGTTTCGAATTTGCGTAATTTTTTGTCCGCACGATAGAGGCGCTATACCAAATCGTATCGTATACAATGAGGAGACGCGATGACGTTACGATCACGTCTTGTTACTAACGTCAATAAAACTCGACCCAGGTCTCGGGTGACGTCACGCGTCGCTTCGACCAGACATGACGATAAATAGTTCCTTTGGTCCATTTTCATAACTGTTTTTCATGACTAGCTACGAAATAGGCAACTTCCTTCACTTTTTTCAGAACTAGTTATTAAAATAGTAGGCACCCTTTTTTCCCTACCTAACTTTACTTGAGTGCTGCCCAAATGGTAGGGAGATACGGGCTAGCCGTGCTTTCTGGCTCGATGTGCAGATTAGTGAGCGATCACATAAATCAACCCAATCCTTCATTTCGCAAGTTTCACTCGGAATTTTTAATTAATTCCCGAAGTTGCGTGACTGTTGGCTTGAAGGAAATATTAGCGTTTGATTGCAGTTCGCTTTTGAATAATCAAACGCGATGTTTGGAGGAAGGGTGGGTTGGTTAATGTGTTTTATAATCAACCCACCCTTAAGAAAGTATAAGTGTATATGAATAGAATAGAATACAATAGAAAAATAATTTATTGCCTTATATAATAAATACCAATTACAGTTCGACTTATAAAAATAAAATTAAAAATAAGGAAAAAGGAGTAAATTCTTCTAAAGCTTTATATACGAATTCATTTGTTAATACTTGCTCAACCCTTGAGCAAGTATTAACAAATGAATTCGTGAGTGTTTTGCCAGAATTGCCCTTCTGGTGATACAATACATCCAGTAAAATATCTATCTCAAAAAAAAAAGCTCTACTTTCTAAAGAACCTGCATTTTTTTAAAACTCTTATACGAAAGAAAACGTAGCAATGACGAAAGCAGCGCAGCAGTGTTACAGCTATTTTAAATCAAATAAAAAGAAAGATGTCGCCAAGTATCTGTAAAATATGAATGAAAATATTACAAAGGTGTTTTGTTTGACTTCCCGGGCCGTTAAATGGAAAAAAATAGTAGACTGCGGGGAACAGAAATGTTTTTAGCATTATTCTGGTGCTCCGAAGCTTTGGACATAAAGATTAATTAACATTACTAATCAAATGAAAAATTATTCTGTCGCTTCGGTATATAGACTAAACTTTAAGTACAAACGAAGAAACCTTTAACCTGTTCAAACAGCCCAATCAGTTCAGTAGTTTTTGCGTGAAAGAGCAACTAGCATCCATACATCCATCCATCCATTGTTACAAACTTTGACATTCATAATATTAGTAGTATCACACGCTAGTTATTTTTTCACAACAGATCCAGCTAGGTATAAAAAGTTTTATTAAAAACTTTCATCTCTTACTGTGTACTGAGTTTCAGATGCCAAATTGGGCTCCATTTAAAACATGAAGAGAAAATTATGGAAAATTCGTTGCAATGAACATTAATACCTCTTACTCATTGCAAAATTATTACATAATTAAACAGTTTTATTTTTCTTTGTATTTGTGTTTTGACCTATTTCGAGAATTGTTATTTTCTACACAATTCATCATCATCATCATCAGCCCGTACACGTCCACTGCTGAACATAGGCCTCCCCCAAAACATAGCCCCCTACACAATTATATGATACGAAAGTTCGCATGTTAAAATGTACTTATGGATGGATGTTTGTTACATCTTCACGCTAAAACTACTGCATGGATCGGGCTGAAATTTTGCATACAAGTAGTTTTAGGCCTGGAATCAAACATAGGCTTCTTTTTTATCCCATAAATCAGTCCCCTTGAGATATAAATAACCAATAACGTTTCCATAGAAACAACGCGTGCGAAGCCGCGGGCAGAAACTAGTTTAAAATATAAGTTTAATGCGAAATATTGCATGGATATTTGTTACTTCATCAGGCCGAAACTACTGAAGCGATTGAGTACCTGGAATCAAACATAGGTTTCTTTTTATCCCATAATCAGTTCCCCACACCTACGCGGGAAATAAATTCAATACAATACAATAGCCTTCACAAGATAGTATTGTAAGAATTTATAAAACTTAAAATTTATTTTGCATGATGATGATTAAATTAGACTAGTTTTTGTTCGCAGCTTCGCATGCATTGTGTCTATAGAAATGTTTAAAGGATATTTTCTATCCCATGGGAACTGATTATGGGAATAACTAGAATTGACGATATGTAACATGTGGATGTTACATATCGTCAATTCTAGTTATTTTATAATATTTATACAAACAGACAGAGAGAGATAATTTATTTACCCAAAAATAAAACATATGTATTAAAGATAACTTAATAACTAGACAGTATATAGGAAACACCTTAAAGGATTATACAAAGAAAAAATAGACAGACTCTTTTCGTGCTTCAAATTTACAAAATAACAATGACTGGATTTAAAAGGCCAAAAAAAAAAATATATATATATATAAAAAAAAAAGTAATGCCTAATTCAATTAAAAGGTATGTCAAAGTGCGCCTGTATAAGGGCGTTTTCAAACTAATCTAAAAATAATGTACAATTATTTTACATACCTAATAAACAGAGAAAATAATAATTTTGAGAGAGAAGAGATTGATGTCACAAGGCCTCATAAAGCCATTCTTTTGTACTCACCTGTGATTTTCCCTCGGAAATGGCGCTCTCATGTCATTACGGGATGGAATGACGCTTGTTTCCGATGTGCATTGTGATGAGGCTCGTAAACGTGACGCCGCAACCTAGGTACGTTGCGTACCCATACCTACTGTCAATATGAAATGTAATTTTTTTTTCAAAAAAAAATTTCCGTTTTTTGTAAATTAATTAAATCGAAAATAAATAATATATGAATTGAAAATAGGGGAATAATTATAATGCAACGGATGTCACAAGGCCTCATAAAGCCATTCTTTTGTACTCACCTGTGATTTTCCCTCGGAAATGGCGCTCTCATGTCATTATGGAATGAAAGGACTCTTGTTTCCGATGTGTATTGTGATGAGGCTCGTAAATGTGACGCTGCAACCTAGATGCGATGCGTGCCCAGCCGTTATTCTTAATATACAGAGTGGAATAAACGAACGTACTTTTTTTTTTCAAAGAATACTTAATTTTTTAATTAAATCAATTAATTAATTGAAAATAGGATACTAATAATGAAAATACCCGACTCGGTCTACGTTTCTTCATATTTTTTTCTAATTGAGAGGGCTAATAAAGCCTATAAAATGTAGCATATCAAAAATATGGATTTTGACAAAATAATGTCAAAATTGCTGCAGCCTTTTATTGCTTCGTGGTACTAAAGAATTTCTTAAACAACAGACAGCAACCTACTCAAAAAAAAAAAACTATTTTACTTTTGATTTTAGTGGGTACGACTCCCGGCTGAAACCAGTTTTTTTTTTAATATTTATGAATGCAGTTTTACTTAAGTTTGGAAATAGAGGAATGTTCGCTTTTAGTAGCAATCTTCATACTTCGGGTACTTGTCTTACAAGTAACGTTAGTTTATTCCACCCTGTATAAAGCTTTACAATACACGTGCACCTTTGTCATGTCAACTGTTCATAGAAATTATGGAATTCTATGGAAATCGCTACCTTGTACCCCTTGCTTACAATAAGTGTCTTGGTTATAAATAAAAACCTAAAAAAGTGGTATTACAAAAATTTATTCCTTATTTTGAGATTCATTTCTTGAACGAGGGATACAGGTGTTCCACAAAAGGGAACTTGATGGATACTCTTTAAATAAGGAAAAGTTATTAGGCTTCTCGAAATTGAGACGAAAAGTAAAACTTCGTTATGTCGAATAGCCTTTTCAGTCTTGAAGACTGTCCTTTTAAAGTAAAACTAATTCGACACAAACTTTGTGTGACCTACGCTGTGCGAGCTACGGCCTACGAACGGTGCTACGAGAGTAATTATTTATTTAATCTGCGGTATCGGCTACGGCATTAGTATAATAGAATATCCGTTAATATCCTTCCTACCGCGCAACTAACGAGCATTTTGGCTTCAAAAGCGGACAAAATTATGTTGCACTTTTTTTAATTGGAAATGAATAAAAATACTTTATTATATATTAAAAAAAATATGTATTTTTATAATCATGGCTAAAAATGAAAAGTTAACAAAACTATTAAATTCTAATCTATCTTAGTCTGATTCATCTGAGTAAGAAAGTCGCGATGATTGGTCTTCTGTATTTAGTTCTTCTGGCTCGAACAACTCTACTTTCACGCATAAAGGGCTGGCTTTTGCTCTGTTTACGTTTCCGTAGACAGCTTATAAATGGATCTGATGTGAGAAGCAGCCTGTTGAGGACATCTCAAATTTTCGGTCGTAATTTTGTCGGTATGAGCGGAAGTGCTTAGTACGGGCTTCTGCGGCCTCTTCGGATAGTTGTCCGATAGGGAGGAGGGCATATTTTATTACAGTTGTACTATGCACTAGGACTTTTTGAAAAGTTGGTATCATTGGATGCCAACCGTACAGTTCGACATACATTTTTGCAGTATCTTTGCAAAATACCCCGAACTTCTCCATTTATTTTGAGTCCAGATGACATCGCTTCCAGAATCACCTTAAGTTTAATTATGAACTCTTACTTATGCCAGTGATTTCAGCAGCTAGATCAGGATCGGCAAAGAATCTTCTTGACGTGTTGCCTGAATCGGAATTGCCGAAACCAGGTTTCGGCATATCTATTACAAGGCCAGTCTTTTCTCTATATTTCTGTTGGATTTTTTCTTTGGTTTCTTTAACCGTAGTTTTTTCATCTGCAGTTCGGGCTTGCCATTTTTTCAGAGGAAGTTTGTAGGCTATGTGATTCTTGCGTGAAGAATTGACAATCCGAATCTTAATGATTGAGGATCTTCGACATTTAAATTTTCAAAGTCATTGAAGGCTTTGGACGTTTTGCCACATATGTAACATCTCATAGTGGATGATGTGCCAGTAGCTGCGTTGCAAACTTTCGCATCAACCATGGTTGGCAGTAATGCGTGGCGCACGAACCTGGCCCTGTTATGATTTTCTATTTCTGTCTCTATTAGTTGTTTTGTTTGGTCTTCTATATATTTTATTTCATCATTTGTAATGTCTACTGTTTCGTGAAGAAATCGAATGCGGATTGGCCGGCAAAAACGAGTAGATGAAGGTGTCGGATTCTGCCATATAGTCTTCTTTTTTTCTCCAACACCTGATTGTAATCTGGAACCAATGAACTTTGGAAATGTTTGAGTCATCATGGGAGCTGTCCAAAAACTTTTGTTGATAGGCTATCTGATGGGAGCCATCACATCCCCATTTCGATATAAGCTCTAGAGTTTCTAATTCTTCTGTTGTGCAGCATTGCAGTACATCATCCAAGTAAGAACAAAGTCTTTTAGCTGTATGATCCAGTAAGTCTTGGAGCACAACTTCCACACACGTCTCAGTAACACGAACTGCCTCTGGTTTTGGATAGCAGAGTTTCTTTGCCTCTCTAATGGGGTGTAACAAGGGAATATACCCTTAGTTGCATCGTGTAGTAACTCCCACTGCTTCCTTGTAAAGCCACCTTCGATAAAGATGTGCAAAGCTTCTTCCGGTGTGTACTTTTTTATTTTTGGTTCCTGAGCGGTACTTATTACTTTTCTGTACCGTTTGGCTCTAGTTGGCGTAGAAGTTGCATCTTTTATGAGTTTTGAAGCTGCAGCATTTCCCGACATATGTTGACCGACGCTAGCTGCGAAGGTAAGCATTTCGACTGGTAGCTGGAGTTCTTTTGTTATTAGTCTTTTACTGCGATCAGTCAATTCTTGGAAGTCCTTGCTTGGGCGCCCCGGCTTAGTGTTCGGCGTCCATATATGTATTGGTATTGAAACATCAAGCCATCTTTCGTTTTTTTTTCATAAACCTCTCTTCAATATAATTGCACGATACCCATCTCTTCTTTAAATCAGATTTGAAATGACTTAAATCGTGACTTAAGGTTTGATACTCGTTTCGGGGACATTTCATCATTTCTTGGACCTTATTTTCCATAAATTATAATTTTTCATCCAATTTTTAAGCTGTGCCTTCTTTGAAAGTCATATAGAGCGATTTTCGAGACATTTCAATAATATTTGAAATCGAATCTGCAAAAAAACGACAAAGTTTATAAATATGCTTAACAATTGAAAAATCCTTATATCACTTTAAAGGTACTTTTTTTTGAGTGGTGGAAAGATGTGGAACAAGTTTTACTGTTTTGATGTTGGGAAATACTATATTATACGACAAAAGTATATTTATAACCCGATCTAACACGGTACTATTAAAAAAGTACTAATTTGTAAAGAAAAACATACATGATTTAATTTTTTTCCCCCTTAATTGATGCTGCTTCTAAAAATACATAATAGTCAATTGCATTATAAATAATATGCATTAAAATTAAGTACATACCTTGTTATTCAGCTTCCATTGTTAAAACTTCCCACAATCCACTTTCAACTATTTTTTAAACCAAGTGCAAGTAGACGTGCGCTCTAAACAAAGACTAGTTTCCGACTAATTCATCGGGGCGCGCGGAGGGGGAAGGTTCGAGTAGGCCCGGTTTATGATAGTACCATTACCCAGGTGCAATAAAACGCCAAATTGGGTGACATTGATAGAAATTTGTAATTGTCACTTTTGTCCGGTTTTGAAGGCAAAATGCTCGTTAGTGGCGCACGTTACAAGCTTTTTTCTGGGATAATAGTTGCCTATGGCATTCCCGGGGTAACAGTTCCTGAAGCTATGGAGTAAACCCATAATTGTTGAGTTTAAACGTAACTTTTTACTTGGGCTCGCGCGATTCAACTGTTTGTGGTCCCAAGTGAAGTGGGGTACGGTATGCTTTCCAAAATTCACTAAAATGCATTCACCGTTTAATTTACTTTTATTTAGGCGTGTAAGGTAATAGATAGTCAGACAGAATTACTTTACCACTAATATTATTATAAATCCTAAGTAGTAAATATAGAAGTTCCATCTGGCTATTTTTTATGCTCTTAGTGAAACAGCCTATGAACTATTTTTTCGAAAGTCGAGAGACTGCGCTACGGGCCGAACTTTGTGCTACGGGCCGTAGGTGCTATGTGACGCGCTACAAGCTTCGGCTATATGCTACGGGCTAAAATCACTTCACTTTCTAGAGGACAGACTGTGGTCAACGCCTGAGGTCTTCGGGCGAGTTAGACTCACTTTGGACCACAAACAGTTGAATCGCGCGAGCCCAAGTGAAAAGTTACGTTTAAACTCAACAGGGTTTACGTTCAAATTTAAACACAACAATATGGGTTTACTCCATACCTTCAGGAACTTGACGTTAAGTTTTAGCGAACGAAAGTAGGATAACTTGATTGTTTTGGAAAACTAAAAACCGACCTTTCCTTTATATTAAATACTTCTTTTATATTGTACG
This sequence comes from Eupithecia insigniata, assembly GCA_947859395.1. NCBI lineage: Eukaryota > Metazoa > Arthropoda > Insecta > Lepidoptera > Geometridae > Eupithecia > Eupithecia insigniata. The sequence goes on from OX402001.1 coordinate 12,773,094, forward strand.
GGTAATACTTTACTACGTACTAATCTCTCGGGAATGAAATACTAGTTTCTGCCTGCGGCTTCGCACGCGTTTGTTCTATGGAAACGTTAGATTTTTATCCCGTGGGAACTGATTTATGTATTTAGAATTACCTGTATAATCAGCCGGTCGTTCAGTTGTTTTGGCGTGAAGAGGTAACAAACATCTATCCATACATCCAAACATGCGCAATTATTATATAATATTACCTATGTTATTTATGAGACCATCTCGGGAACATTCTCGAAATAACGAAAAACTAAAAAAAAACATTTGTCGAACACAGAAGCTCTTTTTCGAAGTTGGCTAAGATACAAGCATATTGAAGTGTTCCGAGTATTGATTAGGTACTTTCAAACATCACTGAGAGCCTACTCGGAAAAGGAAAATCGAAGTTTCGTTTTCGTGTTCGTGCAAAACCAACTCTTATGTCCATTGCATAAGATTAGCGTTTGCACGAAAAAGAATCAGAAACTTCGATTTCGTTTTTAAGAGGCCCTGGTTTCATCGGTTATTTTCGCACGTTAGAAAAATATAAATTTTGTGACAAATCATCGAGCAAGGCATAATCTGAGCGGCACAAAACCTCGTCATTATGCACGAGCACGCGGGGCTGACTTGGCCCATATATGCTGATGTCACACTGACCTACCTAAGGCTAAAGCTCTATATATAACGAACACAGTTTGGATAGGCAAGAAACGGTTAAAGTTCATACACACAGCATCCGTTTTACAGGATCCGTTTATTTTCCTGTGTCGGCGTATTTAGTTGTAGGAGCGAGTTCACACACCTGACAAACGATTGTTACCGGACCGTTTTTTGAGGATTTGGAGTTTTGGAAAAAATCGTTTACTGGATCCGGAATACTGTCAGGTGGGTGAAATCGCTCCTACAACTACATACGCCATCACGGGAAAATAAACGAATCCAGTAAAACGGATGCTGTGTGTATGAGCCCTAAGCTCCATAAAATACGAACATAATTTAGGTAGGCCAGAAATGGTTATAGATAAGACTTCTGAATAAAATAATATTTATAAAAAATATATAAAAAAAAAAAAACTTAATTGATAGGTGCTTATTTGTTATTATCAGCTCTGAGGTAAGTTACCTTCGCATGAACCAGTAGACAGCAGGTAAGAACGTAATTTTTTTTGTTTCTGATCATTGGTTCTTACGACTTATTTATTGGCCTTAGATATTGGTTCCCCCCTACATGGGAGACCATCCACTCGATGGACTGACGACATCGTAGCGGTCGCAGAGAGTCGATGGATGAAGGCGGCTCGGGACCGCTATTTGTGGCGTCGTACGGGCGAGGCCTATGTCCAGCAATGGACGTGTATGGGCTGATGATGATGATGATGATGATATTGGTTCAACAGAAACTCTGTAAAATGTTCTCTAAAGTGAGATCTGTTTTAAAAAGCACGGAAACAAATACATACATTTTGCTGCAGTCGTTTGTAAAACTGTCGTGTTGAAGACACACTGAACGCAGTTCAACGGAAAGTGCTTCACTCATGTTGTCAGGGGATCTGCAACTCATTCTATTCTATCGGGGACGTCTGCAACGGAATAGGATATGCATAATGAAAACGTGTTATTCAGAATTGTACCTTTGATGCTTATTTGATGCGGTGCATTTTGTCGCAAGTATGTAGTAGGTAGGTATTTGTACATTAACCAATTTCTCTTAGGACCTATTCACGTACCTATTTATTGTTTAGGTAGGTACCTAACTTATTATTGTTATAATCAGCCTGCGCCGTCGACCTGAAGAGCAAAATCCTCACTATTCGCACCCTTACACACCTCGCGGTCCAGGGCATTTTCGATGAAAAACAAAATAAAAAAATATTTATTTTTTGCTATACACAGAAGAGTCAAACCGAATCTGTCAGTGTCCCGTCTTTGTTTCCAATGTTGCACTGGCTATTCACTCAATAATGACCAATTTCTCCTAATTGTGCTTATGATGCCGAGATCTTCAAAGACTTTCATAGAGCCCATTCTATTAATTTTAATCACTGAAGGTACCTAGAACTACCTACCACAGGTACCACATATGCTACTTACCTACCTGGGTCATTTTCAAAAACATCCACTTTTTCATAATAGGCGCAGTGTTAGGTGCTTCTGATCTCTGTTATCACGAGCTCTTAACTGTTTGACTGATGAGTTTTTCAATGTAGTAATTTTCTAAAACTGAACGGAACTTTTCCCTCGTAGATTTTGGTTACAAAACATAGACAACATAAACTCACTGACATAGACAAAAGCGCAAAAGTATTTCAATAATTGATCGATACCTACCACGTTTCGACATTTTACACTATCTTGTGTCTCGCCCAGACCATACAATCATTTAGGATCAGGCGGTTTTAGAAGCTAAATGTTCTTGGGTCTACTAAGACTTTTACTAAGAGCCGACTAAGGGAACCTACCAGAGGAAGGGCAGCAGCTTCTTTCTGAGTATTTTTCAATACCAACACTGCCATCACCAATCCGCCGGCCAAGCGTGGTGATATGGCAAATCCCCCCTACATGGGAGACCATCCACTCGATGGACCGACGACATTGTAGCGGTCGCAGGGAGTCGATGGATGGAGGCGGCTCAGGACCGCTATTTGTGGCGTCGTATGGGGTGGCCTATGTGTGTATGGGATGATGTTTTTGGGTGCACATCAACTGTAATATAAAATGCCCTGACAGCAAATCTCCTCTTTTTAGGATCTACATTTATCCTACATTTATTTTTCAGTGTCCACCAACTGAAAACTAAAAGGCAGCTTAGTAGCAACGGAACATTTAACCGCTCGCTCTTCCCTACCCGCGCGCCCTTTGTGCCGTTGATTCCCCTCGCCGTTGTACGACCGGCGCACGGTTGACCCCTTTAACGCTTAAACATTTTTTATGACTGAACTCATTGGAATTCGACCCTACTTGTATTTATGTTTATTGTTCAGGTTGAATAGGCGATTCTAGTGACATAAATAGTTTGTATGAGTGTGAAGGAATAAAAATAAATAAAACGGTTCAGAACCAAAAACTTCGATAAAATAGACCTGTAGTTAGAAAATTATTTCTAATTTAAAAATAAAGGGATAAACTATGTTACGGGTGTTTTTTTTGAGTGGATAGATTCAATATAAAGCAATAAATAAGAAAAGAAAGGCTTTCATAGTACAAAAATATTTATTAGCAAGTCAACGAAACTCGTACAAAATTTGTTAGCTACGCCGTTTTTTCCGCTGTCGCATAATTATAAATTTATATACAAATCCAGTATATTTAGTAGAAATATTAGTATTTTCTGAAAGCTTACTTCAAGCCTGAAGCTAAATTATGATTTTAATGATCTTAAAATAAAAGAATACATCAAAATATGGAAAAGTAAACACCAAAGCACCAAATTCTTAGCAATTTACTTTACGTTTCCTAAGATATTTTGTTCAGCAAAGTTTGTTTGACTAAATTTTTATTCAGTATCAATTAATCTACATAAAAACAGCTTTCCAATGATACCAAACAAAGTATTTTCAGTTGTAAGTGAAACAAGTTCTAAGCATTTCAAGTAGACCACTTACAAAATTATCCCCGTAAGGCGAAATTCTGGCCGCAGTCACACCGATATCCGACCTCATCCATAACCGGCCAAACTGTTGACTGGCCGGAATGGTTGGAAAATAATTCGTATTTATCATCATCATGAATACGATTTTTTTCTATAGGTGTTTGGGCATTGTTACAATCAGACACAAACATTTTAGGTACATTAAAATAGACTTTATCAGATAAGGCCGTTCCAACCGATCGATATGGACAGCTCCGAGAGGCATTCACAGCGGTTTTATGACTGTAACTGATATTTGGGTAGTAGGCTTGTTCTTGCTCAGTTCAGTCAGTAAAGGGATCGCTATCATCCGATAGCGAACAACAAAAAACTAATTGATACACTTGGGGACACTTTGGGCGTAGAATAGACTATCGGATAAGACCGTTCCAGTTTAATACCACTTTCCACTGTTGCGTATCCCCAGAGGAATTCAAAGCAGTTTTGTAAGTCTAACTGATATCCGAGTAGAGTAGGTTTTATCACACAAGACCATAATAATGTAAAATTTAGGGACATCTATCACGAAAGATACTACAGAGAATATAATTTAATCCTTACAACATCAAATGATATTCTCTGAAGCATCCTTCGATACATAAATTAACGTCACACGTATCACATTTGTATGCGGTGCGTTTCTGTAGCTTCTTTTGGAAACAAAGCTTGCACCTCTGCCTCTTAAGGGCATTCTTTTCCGGATAGTGCCCAGTTCTTATCTCCTGCTGAGGATCTGGTACTTGCATTTTTTCCAGTATTTCTCTGGCCAACGCCACCCTAAAGTGCCTTTGGTTGTCATTTTTTTTATGGTTGTGTATGACAAACGCGTTGTATATCGACACATTCAGCAGTCGACGGAACACCTTCTTATACCACATCAGGTTGCGTACTCTTTCCAAGGGGAACGCCGTCAACATCTGGTCTTTCTTGTCGACGCCCCCCATAGACATATTGTAATCTAGCACAACCTGAGGTTTGTATTTATAGGTGCCGTACTTTTCTTTTCCGCCGACTGCTGCTGGGTGATATGTCGATATCAAAGACACTAGGTTGGAGTCGTGCCATACTGAGATGGTGATGTCCTCCGTCTGGCTGTATGCAACCTCGCCTGGGCGAGTGTTTGATTTCGTCAATTTTTTTAGGGTTTCTGGCACAAATTCCCTATTTAACCTCAGTGTACCCATAGTGTCAGTTTTTTTACCTTTCAAAGATCGGGACAACAACGGCGAGTTATAAAAATTGTCCATAACCAATGTATGGCCTTTGTTAAGCAAAGGCCGTACGAGGTTATAGACAATTTTTGATGTTGCCCCTTCAGGCTCATTCGAACCGTCAGTTTCTTGGGCCGGTTGGGCTGATTTATCACCTTTGCCCGTGTATAATATCATCTTCCAGAGATAGCCAGTGCGAGATTCGCATAACTCATAGCTTTTTATACCTACCCTTGCAGCTTTCGTGGCTATCAGCTGGACGAATGATAATCTGCCTTTCCATAGAAGAAGGGATTCATCTATGGAGATATGCTGCTCAGGTAGGTATAACGAGCTAAATTTGCTATTCAAATGCTCGATCACTGGCCAAATCTTTTTTAATTTTCTGTTGTCCCCAGTGGCAGTGGAAAGGACAGTATTGTCCACAAAGTGCAAACATCTTTTTATGCGCAGGAACTTTTTGTAGGGCATTATTTTTTGGAAATCCCCTACCTTCAGAAATGCCAGGCAGGGGTACCAATACTCCTTCTCCACAGGGAGTATCAAAATGCTTTGCAGCATGAGCAATGCAAAGAATACCCAAATATCCGTCACATAAATGTCTGCCCACAATTTGTTTGCTGTAGCGTACAGCTGCTGCCCATACCGGTTGGATTCTTGGACAATGACATCAATGATGTCATTGTCCCAAATACGCCTAAAAACATCAAGGGCAGACAAGCCCTCTACGCTGAACGTAGGTCCAGCTTCCCCTAAAAAGGTTTCCTTCCGGCCAACAAACTTTTCAGGGTTGCTGGACCACTCAAAGTTTAGCATGTCGGGATCCGTTGCCTCTACCCTCAATGCTGAGTCGTCCCTACTGTCCATTTCGTTCAGCATACGGGTTAGGTTCGGTGGGAGGTCCTCAAGATTCACAGCCTCGCTCCGTATGTTTGTTTCATCAACCAACTCCTCCATGTCGCTGCCAGGGTCTCCTGGCATACCGAGGAACTCAGCATCTAAAAAGAATAAGCAATAATGTTAGGCAAATATTCCTGATCACAATCTTCGAATTAAGTCAATTCCTGGCGCGGCTTACCGTCAAAAATGTTGTATTCGAACTGAGTCGGAGTCGAAGAGCTTTGCAGGCTACCAGGGCCGACTGTGGATGCTGAAAATTAAATGTTTATTAAGTAATGTGTAAGCTGTTGGTTGTCTAGTAAATAATTATAATTTTCTTACTGGGTGTGAACCCGATGAGCTCAACTTCGACGTCGAGGAGCTGGTTTGACTCAACGTCGACATTGTCCACACTCAATATCCCGGTTGAGGGTGAGAGCATAATATATGGTTGATCTGTAATATTAAACGGTCTTTATTATCAAAAAGCAAATTGAAATAAAAACAAACATAAGTGAAAAATATATTAAACATACCATCAATAGCTTCCTCGTCGAACCTCGATGGAGCACTTGTCGACGCTTGGTCTTCTGAGCCATTATTTGGAGGTTCTGAACATGAGATTGTTAATTAAGTTTCTGTAATAAAAATAGTATAAATAATAATAGAATAATCGATTGGTTCATACCGGGTAGGCTGTCCTGCCTCTCCCAAGCCTGCATCTTTCTTGGAGGTGGTGTGGTCGGTACCCCTGGTAACAGGGGACAGGACCCACGCTCAGGTGATGCTTTCCTAAAAAAAAACATAGTGTAAAATAAAGATAATGTAGTAGCAAAAGTAACAGATTTAATGAGACTATATTAAAAAAGGAATACCTTCTTACCTTTTTTGTTTTCTCGGCGGAGCATCTGGCAACAAAAACCTTGATACCTGTTTTTTTGCTCGTAATTCAACAAGTTTTGTCTTTGCCTCCGCTGTAAGATTTTTTAAATGTTTGTTGTCCCGTCCCTTCGCCACCCGGACCTCTTTAATTTGCTCGGCCAGCGTTTTCCTAAAATAACATCAAACGATAAATACCATATAAAATAATTAATATTTAAAGACATAAATATAAAGTAGACAGTTCATTTACGTGGGCCTAGGCGTGGGCGAAGTTGCCCGCAGCTGGGACGTCGAGGGTGTGGGCGATGTTGCCCGCGGCTGGGACGTTGAGAACCCTGTGGGCGATGTTGCCCGCGGCTGGGACGTCGAGGATCCTGTGGGTGACGTTGCCCTCGGCTGGGTGGTCAAGGGCTCTATATGCCTGAAACACATCAAACCAATATTAGAAAGACCGCAATTTCTCCTCTCAATTGACGTGTAAATACTCTATATATCTTTGAAAGCAATTTAGATTATTTCTTTTTTGTATCGCCGTCATTGCAGAGCCAGTTCTGAAAAAATTGTTAGAGCTGAAAATTTATACAAAGAATACTAACGAGAAATCAAGAGAGCGTGCAGGTTGACGTCTACCGCGACCGCGCCTCCCACCAGCGCTTTCCCCGCGCAAGTTAGTGCGACCACGGCCGCGTCCGCGTCCACGGTTGTCCATTTGTCTAAAAGCATTGAAATTAAAAATAGGACATAACCAGGTGAATCACACCAAATACCATACTTAACATATTATAAATATATTTAATAAGTATAAAACATATTTTGTAAGTAGTATGATCATCATCAATAATAATATTAACATCATCGTCAGCAGCCTATATTACTCTACTGCGGGATATAGGCCTCCCCTAATAAGCACCATCGCACCCTGTCCATAATAATAATATACCTACCAAAGGAATAAAAAGAAAATATCAGCCGGTCAGGCCGGACAAATTTATTTCGGTGTGACTCGGTTCGTACTGCAGCGAACCTGTCCGGCCTGTCATGGCCGCCCACTTGTATGATATTTTGTTCGAAATATATAAATCCTTGTTATTTTACGGATAGTTATTGGCACACACTTGTTCTACAATGATTGTTTATCAATATTTAGGTTTGATTGTAGCATTTATCATATAAAATACAATAAAAATTGACTTCAAAATGCAGTCTCACAAAACCAAATCTGCCGACGCTAAATACTTTATCAATTTTCCAATAAATAGATGACTGTCAACACAAAACTATAACTTAAACCGGTACTTACTGAGTTTATGCAGCGATGTTTGACACAATATAAACACAAACACACGCAAATTATCGGTTTTAATTACAAAAACACTCTGCAAACTTCGCTGTCAAACCGCGAAAATGCCCGCAACAAACGACTGAATTGTACATTTTTTTCCATAGATACTATGAAATTTTTATTAGGTTGGCAGCATGCCAATCAAGCTTAGGGTACTGGGAAAGAGATGGCATTCATTCCTTACGGCTATTTAAACGTGAAAAAGCAGGAAAGAGCGATTCATGTCAAGCGGGTGCCATGTTTACTATAGTAAACACGGTAAAGGGACGGCTCGAAACAAAATGTTTACTAAAGTAAACATAGCGTTTTGAGCGGTTAAGTGATATAACGGCAGCAGTTAAACGAGTGACGACCTAATGTAGACAAGATAGGGTCCATAATGACCCTTTTAAACGCAACCTCGATATCTGAATACATAAAAATGTACGAACAGAATAAGGCGCCGGCAATTTATACACTCGAATGTGAACTTTAGGCAAGTGTTGTTAAGATAAGCCTTGGGGGTTGGGTGACTGATAAAATTCGACTTGGATTTTCTGTTAAGGCGGTTTCCAGACTCAAACTAGCGCCGCCATCTATTTTATCGTATTATTACGGGAAACAATGGAATTTTCAAAAATCCCTTGGCCAGTTTGTAATACCTATCATAAGCTTTTTTAGTGCCTCTATAATAGTTTTGTTTTGTATAGTTTAGGAAGAGATGCTAAGTTGCATTTTTGTCCACCAAACTTGGTTTTCACATCTCCTCCTAAGCTATACAATATAAAACTATTACAGAGGCATTAAAAATAAGGGATATTTGAAAATTCCGTTGTATATCGTAATAATACGATAAAATAGGTGGCGGCTCTGATTGGGTCAGGGTAGCGCCTTAAGACAGTTACTTATTTTAGAAAAGGCGTTAGAGGGATAATAAGATGGCCATTTCTGGAACCTTTTTTCAAGAATTCTATTATGCGGTGGATTATGAGCTTCGACCAGTTGCAAATATTTTGGGTAAAGCCATGTTATGGATTTTACAGGATTTTCTTCTTTTTGACGACCGATGTGGCGCGGTGGGAGATGGTCCGCCTGCGAGGCAAGAGGTTGCAGGTTTGATTCCCGTCTTGGTACAAATGTTTGTACGATCTGTAAATATTGGTTCCGGGTGTTGTGGCATATGAGTAGACTAGAAAAAAGGTAGAGCGGAAAATGTTTTTGTCTTCTCGTATGGTTCTGGTTATTTTCTATGTATAATAAAAATATATATATCTACATATGTACTAGGGCTGCCGGTCGGATATCTCGCCATGCCAGCCTTAACGACATCATCCGGCGGGCCTTTGTCACCGCTAACGTACCAGCTATTCTCGAACCGAATGGTCTGTTGCGTGACGATGGTAAGAGGCCCGACGGCATGACTTTAGTCCCTTGGGAGCTGGGCAGGCCTATTGTGTGGGACGCTACATGTGTCGACACACTTGCGCCTTCCATCTTTCAAGGACATCCGTGAGGGCTGGTTCGGCGGCAGATTTGGCCGAGGATCTCAAGAGGCGCAAATATGCAGGTCTCGACAGAGCCTACGCATTTGCTCCCCTTGGAGTCGAGACCCTAGGCCGTGGGGTACCGAGGCTCTCCGGGTTTTCAAAAAATTATCTGAGCGCCTGGTCGAAGCGACGCGTGACCCGAGAGCTGGTGAGTATCTGGCGCAGCGCATTAGCATTGCCATACAGCGGGGCAATGCAGCCAGCGTCTTGGGGACGCTTCCGACTGGTATTGATATGGACCAGTTGAGCTATCTGTAGATTGTTTGCAACAGTCTGCAGTTAGCTCAATTGTTTCAATTGTAAATACTAGTTTAATTTCTTTATATTATTTGATTGTTATTTTCTTTGTCAATACATTAATTACTAATCAATAAAAAAATAATCAGTTATCTAGTACCTATAACACAAACTCTCTGCTTAGCTTGCGGCCAGATAATGTTTTATGTATTGTCGAAATTTGCTGAAATTTGTTGAAATTTGCTAATGAAAAGGTCACAATGGTATTCCAGCCTGTAAATTAGTACCATAATTACAACTAATCAAATACAAAAGGGCGTAGGAACAGCTCTGTTGATTTTCGGTAATGAAACTCAAACATTATTCCAAAAGTGTTTATAGTGGTAGCAATATAACCCTAGCTGAAAATTATAAGGCATTAATTTGATTTTAGAACACCCACAAGGCCGGAAACTTGTTTAGTTTCCAAGGAATCTTTGGAACTTCGACTAATGTAAATTCAACGCATATCGCTAAGTTTTCGCTTCTCGTACTAGGAGTTTTTGGTACTTTAATAAGTTTCCGGTTCGGTTACATATTATTTTCAGAATTTAGAAATCTCAACTTAATCTGCTCTGTAAATTTCACGGCATATCCTTTCCGCGTCATCACATTCCAACTTTATCATCCCTAATCCTACTAATATTATAAAATGATAAAGTTTGCGAGTATGGATGGATGTACTTATGGATGTTTGTTCCTCTTTCACGCAAAAACTACTGAAATGATTGGTTAAAATGTCGGTATTGTGTATAGTTGGCGACCTGGAATAACATAGGCTATTTTTTGTCCTGATAAAACGCGGGCCGAGGCGCGGGCAGCAGCTAGTATCTTAATAAGTATCTTACAGTTCCTTAAATATCTACGTTATCCAAAAACATTTTCTGATAAAACATATATTAATATTGAACTAGTTTAGTGGGAGGAGGAAAATATTCCAACATATCCTGCGAAAAAACGCGGAGTGCCTGCTCAGCAATAATAAAATACTGTGAGCCAGTCTCATTGCTACGCCTCTATCAAATTATGAGCGATAACAAGACAGTGCGAGCTGTTTGAATTATTCATGTCTTTCGTCGATGCCTCAATATTATTACAGGCTATGTAAGAGAGCCTACTTATTGAAAGTGATTTTACTTTACCCACGGGTATAGACAGATGTGACTTTCAACAATGATTATACTCATTCAAAATTCAGAGTTATTCCGTGCTCGTCCCACTGACTTCGGCCCAAAGTAGTCCGAATACGGAAAATTTAATTCAGTGGTGATTTCATTCCGCATTCGTCCCATTTTCTTCTTGTCGTGGTTTTGAGTGTTATCTGGCTCAAATGTCAAATAGTGCACATTTTGTCCCAAAATCAACACCAAGAAAGAGATTTAGATTGAGAATTTTTTTATCTCCGTTTTGGCCAGAGGTATACTTATTTTTAGCTGCTTATTTTTCGTTCGCAGCAGAGTTGGACACAAGCATGCTGTGCAACTGTCCACTCAGCACTCGTTTGTTTGGAGAAACAATAAAGTAAAAATCCTTTAGAAAGTTACATCTAATACATAGGTACTTCATTTCAGAAACTTGACTTTTTCGATATAATAACCTATTCTACTTGACCTATTAGACATTTTCTTGTTATATTTTCTTCGAAAACTTTAACATTCCTAACCAGATACTGGCTTTAATTATTTAATTTTTGTAGGCATTTTAAAGGTCAGTTTCTTAAGTAGTGTAGAACAGAAGAACCAAAATTAATATTATTCTCCATCATCAGCACACAATATTATCATCATATTAGCCTATACACGTCCACATAGGCCTCCCCCATACGACGCCACAAATAGCGGTCCTGAGCCGCCTCCATCCATCGACTACCTGCGATCGCTACGATGTCGTCGGTCCATGGAGTCCATGAGTGGATGGTCTCCCATGTGTATTTGGGGATTTGCCATAATCACCACGCTTGGCAGGCAGATCGGTGATCGCATTGTTATTGTTGAAAAATACTCAGAAGATATTTGTCAATTTGAGCACAGAATATAATCATCCAAAACCCAAAAAAGTGGGTTTTTAGCAGAATCTCTCAAACATAGCTAGTATATTGTGCTGAAAGATCCCGTCATATAAATAAATCAAGGTCAGCTCAAGGTTGTCTGGTAGAGATCGCTCGTGAGCGACAAGACCGCCAATTGTCACATTTCTTTTTTGTTTCAAATTGTTTGTAAACTGTTTTGTTAAGTGTGCAATAAACTATTTTCTATCTATCTCTAAATTTAAATATTAGCGCGCAGTTTTGGCAGGCGGATTGGTGATTGCTTTGTATATGTAGAATTATAAATAAATAAAAATAAAAATATTTTATTTCCGACAATGCTTGTTTTTGATTGAATTATGTCGTAATTTACGCGTAAACCTATGGAAGGTTTACGACATAATTCAATCAAAAACACATATTAAAAGACACACAACAATAAAATAGAATGATAAATATGACAGAAAATAAACATATTCCAGAACTGTGACAGAAACCAGCTGAGCTGAGGGTAATCAATGCGGGAAGTATTTTCCTTCATCACAAAGAATGGAGATGATAGTCCTGATGCCACACCCACACACACATATACACACACCCCCCACACACACATACACACACCCCCCACGAGACACCCACAATAATGAACTTAAGGAAGATATTACAGTTCCTCTGTTAGATTCCCTTAGTAGGCTCGTACGACATCCACGGGACGAGTTGAAGGGGTCAATTCTTACGACCACCACGGACATTTCACTAACCGATAAGTAATCCAGCTATTTCTTAAAAACTGTGGCAAAATATCGATTGGAAATCATAACATGACAATCACGTAAGTCTGAGCCGCTTTGGGCGAAATCAATTTCATACATAGTAATGAAGTGAATACCACGGCTTTTAGTTTCATGGTAAAAATACACTTTTCTATGAATAATATAAGCCAAGTGCCAAATCAAATAGATACTTACTTCAACATAGACAGATTATCGAAAAAAGTTTTGAGTCAAAAATTGTCGCTCAGGAATCTTTTAACGAGTTCACTGCCCAGCGTCGGTGGTATGACCCGACGCGACGACCCGGGCCGTGTGCCGTCGCTATACGGAACCTATGCCTCCATGTGTGCATGGGTAATTAAAGTGTTATATTTTAAAGTGTTGTATGCTAATGGGACCACGAGGGAGAACTGTTTCTCGGAGACCCATTAGTATGTGCGGTTGTGGAAATTTTCGTCCTGTATACAACAAAATAAAAAGGTAGGAAGATAGAAAAAACTCATTTATTGCACTCTATTTTTTTAAAGTCCGATATGGTGCGGCGGGCTTAGGAAGGTACGTCTGCGACGCAAAAGGTTGCCGGTACGATTCCTCCCTCGGAAGAAAAGTTTGCACGATTTACAAATATTTGTCTCGGGTGTTCTGGGTATTTTCTATGTAAGTACCTATAGTAATTAAGTATATCAGTATATCTAATACCCATAACACAAGCTCTGTTTAGCTTGGGGCTAGATGATGCTGTGTGGATTGTCCAGCATTCTTTATTTATTTATCTAGGTAAAAATTATCGTATCCATTTATGTAGTATAGTTTTGTGCAGGCGCAATTTAATATAACGTGTTTAAAATATGGCCTTAACATTCGGTGAAATTGATACCTTAATAGTACAACGCAATTGTAATTGTTTGTTTACATTTGAAGGTCCGTTCGTGAAATTACTGTTCAGGGATGGCTATCTAGATACGCTTAAACTAGCGTTATGCTGAGTTAGGTTAGGTATATCTTTTATTGAGAGGGCTTTGTGAAAAATTGTCCATTCTGTCCGCACATACATATTTATCTAACACGAATCTATTTACATTAGTTAGTTAGTTTAATTTCTTTATATTATTTGATTGTTATTTTCTTTGTCAATAAAGTATATTTACATTTATATCTATATAAATTTGTATTTATATAAACGCAAGCCTATAAAATGTAAAAAAAATGCGTCACCATATTCGTCATATTTTAATATGATATTGGTTATCCATTGTAATTTGTTTAATTACCTACTTATAATAAATTTGTTTTAGAGAAATCTTTAATAAGGTGAGGACAAAATTAGGCAATCTTTCACAGAGTAATTTCAATTTCATCTATATCCGTGAGGGCTGGTTCGGCGGCAGATTTGGCCGAGGATCTCAAGAGGCGCAAATATGCAGGTCTTGACAGAGCCTACGCATTTGCTCCCCTTGGAGTCGAGACCCTAGGTCCGTGGGGTACCGAGGCTCCCCGGGTTTTCAAAAAATTATCTGAGGGCCTGGTCGAAGCGACGCGTGACCAGAGAGCTGGTGAGTATCTGGCGCAGCTGCCATACAGCGAGGCAATGCAGCCAGCGTCTTGGGGACGCTTCCGACTGGTATTGATATGGACCAGTTGAACTATCTGTAGATTGTTTGCAACAGTCTGCAGTTAGCTCAATTGTTTCAATTGTAAATACTAGTTTAATTTCTTTATATTATTTGATTGTTATTTTCTTTGTCAATAAAGATTTCATCTATCAATTTATCTTCTATAGAATTAAGATCAGTTATAAACAAACCTATTTTTAAGGGATTTATTGAATTATCAAAGTTGGAACGTCCCAAAATAGGTTTCTTCCTTTCTAATGGGCGACTGTCAGAAAGTAAGACAGTCAAAAAGTTCCGAAGAATGTTGGAGATCAAGGTCCTGAATGAAGAATAAAAACAACAATAAAATCAAGCATCTTTTTATTAAATACCACTAAACGGCTGTTGGGTAAACCGTAAATACACACAGATGCCAACTATCGCTTCTTCATAAACTCGCTTTAACACAGACATTTTAATGAAAAATACTTCAATTATTTACTCTACACAATTGTTATGCAACAAATAGAACAATGAAACTGTCGGAGTTTATTCATTCCAGTCTGTGAAACGGAACGTAAAAATGTCACGTGAATGTAAATTACAACATGTCTGATGTGTGCCGTCCATCTGCTCAGTTTATTGTTCAAGATACTCGTACTAACATGAGGTATCTATAGGCAAGATGGGATACAATGCAACTGTATATGCCGAAAATATTGAGTGTAATACTATAATTTTGACTTATTGAAGGTACAAAAAACGTTTGAGTCTGATTTATATCTCTCGAAGGTTAATAGTAAGTAGCTCCAATTTTTATACATAAAAATAGGTGCGAGTGCTTGCAACCTTTTATAAAAGGTTGCAGGATAACATGATTGCAAGCGTGGTTCACGTTACTTTGCTGTGTTAAGATTGAATTGAAAAAGCCCATAACCATTTCAATTTATTTAATTTATTGAAAGCTCATAATAAAAATGTTCGGAAAGTTTATTTCATTGAGGTTAGTAGTAATTATGGAAGCGTTAAAACACTAGCAGGTCACACTCACACCAACGCAGGCACCCAAACGAGCTCGAGTAGGTAAGTGTTGCTAACGTTCTCAAACGCTGCAGTGTAATTATCTGCCATCTGTTGCTTCAGTCGATAGCAAATCCCATATTAAGCTCGCAGCTGTAGGCGAGGCGTTTAAAAGGTTTTAGTTTAAAACATTTAGGGTAAAGTCATGATGCCCAACACAATTTCTGAAAATGGCAATCATGTTCTTAAAAGCAAAATATGTAGCCTGGAAACTTAGCTAAACATTAGCAACATAGCCCCCAAATACAGAAATGTGACTTAGGTAGATAAGCACGTCTCAAATGACAAATTTTTGACAGATTTGATACTTGAGACGTGCTCAAATGTTGCGTTTGAGTATAGGTACGGGATTTAGCCTACGTATGAATAATTTCAGATTTGATTTTGATTTTCTTTCTTTTTGAGTATAATTTTCACCGAGGCGGTTACTTTACCCTATGTGCATCCAAATTTTCTGTGCAGATGGGACCAAATTGAATGGAGGGCCATTTCAACATTACCTCTCGATTTAAATAAAGCACTCGCAAGCGAAAGCACCTGCATGGAAGGTTAGGGCACTGTAAAAACTTTAGGATCGAAGTGACTTGATTTTGATTCGATTCCTTTGATTACTTTCCATTACGTGACTCGATTTTGTATTAGTATAAGATAAAGTTACATGGAGCTGGTGTGAAAAATGCGAAAGCTTTCGTATATAGATAATAACGATAGCATTTGTTTGTGTAGGCGTTTGCCTGTCATACAACTTCTTTCTTGAGAGTGATAGGTTTCTATGAACCTAGTAAGGAAACTAAATTTATTGTGTCTTTTGATAAACATAAATCAGAATATAACCTGCCAGTAGGTAAAATATAAGAGTATAATAAACGTTATATACTATTATTAAATTTGATCAATGGTCAAAAATAAATAAAGCCACTATCAACAAGGTTTGAATGGTCACATTAACATCTAAACATATACTGTCTATACAACAACACATTAATACATTTTTACTATTTGAAAATATTTTTGTATTTTACTATTATTTACATTTTTTTTCTTATCTTATCACATTTTTTTGCCTAATTTTATACTCTACAATAGTCAGTGTAAAGAGCTGCAGGAAGACATTTAACGCCAATTTTGGAGGCCTAGACTGATGAAATGTGGACTATAAAATCATAACTCTCCTTCAGCAGTTGGGTAATAACAAAAGTATGGTTGGTTAAGGAAATCTTTTGATTTCAAGAAAAAATCTTATTGTCAAGCAATACCGTAGGATCCTCTGGTTAGCATATATTTTCTTCTGTAAAATAACAATAACAATTGATGTTCAACTCCAATGAAAATTGTTTTTGAGATCAGAAACTTTTATAGATAAGTTCTTCAATTTAAGATACACGTAGGTACTTGAGTTTCTGTAATGTTTTCGACTGAACAAAAGACTCGCATATCAAGCAGTCTAAGCCCCTTGGCAAATTACGATTAATATTCATAATATTTTCTTTACAGCATAACACTAAATTGAAATATTCTGTTGAAATATTATACTTTATATTACGTAAATAGGCAATAATTTAACTCTCAAAATACATTCTCATTTCCATATTATCTACGTGAAATTTTATCTGAGGAAAATGCGAAATATATTTTACAAAAGTAGTTTCAAAGAATCATCTTTACAAACTCTCTTATTACCCTCTGTTATTATGAAAGCCTTTCATTATAGGGATTAGGAACAAAAGCAAACTACATTAAAACAGAAAAACTAGATTCCTAATTGACTGATTACTAATGGCAACATTTATAGCAGAATATGAATTGGCTATTCAATATATTTATATTCCGGAAAATATAAAGAGATTAAAGTTAATAAAAATTATTTAAAAAAACTTTGGCAACCCTGTGGAATAAACTGGATTTGATTTAAATAACAATAATTGACTTTAGAAGCTCAGGAATAAAATGCAGTGTAAGGTTTTATATAGAAAAATACACAATTAGCCGAAAAAATAACTAGTTTCACAATATTCATAAGTATTAGTATTGTCAAAGACAATCAGCTCATAATTTAAAATTATTAAAGTTTTTAACTTGTAAATATTTGGTTTATACATAAGAAGGTTTCATAAAATTTCTAGCAAAACAATTTAGGACAACCACGTACCTTGAAAGTGAGTCAATTTGAATAAAAACAAAATTGCCGCGTACATATCAATATGACTAGAAGATATATCGATACATCGAAGTAAGCAGGAAAGGTAAGAACAAGGTTCTAGATAGTATAGGTAAACAGTACCGCAAGCTCCCAGGCTAAGAGTCCGATGCCATGCCATAGTATAAAGTTGTCCAGTTGTGCAACATCAGCTGAAGAGGTTGTATTCGCTTGACTGGTCTCTGAATGCGGCTTCTTCAAACTGAGCTCGTTAACTGCCACTATAGGATAATGTTTTATGTAAAATATAATAATTCTGAATAATTTTAATTGCAGTCTTTTAAATTCACAGAAAATTATTAAATTCAGGTCGATTTTAATGAGCAGCGCAGTGTTGTCATTTAGTTATTAATTGAAATTATATATTGTATATTAACTGTATCAATAAAAACAGAACAGAGTCTATCAAAATAATCTTCCATCATTTATGAATGTAATCTTTTAAATAATTGTACTGAATCCTTCCTCACTTCAACAGCTTTTAAATCTAATAAATAAATAATTTATTTATTAAATCTATTGGCTTGTACCTAATAGGATGAAGGACCGTACATTACCCCCTAATGACAAATTGACCCCGGGTCCTTCATCCTATTAGGTACAAAACGAAAATTTGTTTGTATTCCAGATCTAACATTAAGTGAACTTAAACTTATTATTATAACAATGCATGTTTTGTCTAGATACCATGTGAAATTAAATGCTTACCGGTAACAGTCTGCTTCTTGACATCAGCGTACTTCTCCCCGGGACCGACTTCGTCAGGGATGGTGGCGGTGCAGGTCAGTTGCAGACGGCCATGCGCCGGCGCACGTAACTCGGCGATCGACACCCAGAGCGATATGGGGGGTGGCGACAACGGCTTTGGGCGTTCTTGGATCTATATGAGGAAATGTGTTTTTACTACTTTCGGAATCAGAATCTCTATTTATAGGTATTTACCACTTAGTTCTTATAAATCTCTCTCAACTGAAGCAATAGCTACGAGTTGTGTATTTTTTTGTTTGACATAAATAAGGATAAAGTAAAAAAAAAATGCTAAACTTGTGGCTTAACTATTGCACATAATGAGAGATTTTTATAAGAGGATTTGATATCATTGATGCTAGCTGCTAAAGGCACGGATAGTAGGTATTTTAGCTGTTTATTTATAAGAAGATAGTAGAAAAAAACATACGAAAATTTACCTAAACCTATGTTGAGGTACCTACCTATATTTTCGTTCCACACAGGTGCGCCTTTACAACCTACTCGTCTAATTATGATGAATGAGGTTTCAATCGATCGGTTATTTATTTTCGTTCGAGTAGGCTTCATTTTATTAAAAAATAAACAATTCTTAGGGATTTTATAGGACTTCGAATTTTAAAAAAAATTGGCGTCTTTGAATAGATTAATTTTTTTATTTTTATGAACTCTAATACTCTCTATATACTATAAACTAAAAAGAAGAAACAAGAGAAACCCTAAAATCAGTTTTTATTTGGTGGATCGAAGAAAGTCAAAACGTTTAAGTCTATTAATATCAAAAATACTGAGGATCTCTGGGGTATCTCAACCAAAGTACTAAGTTCAATTATAAAGGAAGTGGCTCCTTGTTTGGCCTTTATTTTCAATAGTTGTGTCGACGCAGGAGTTTTTCCTATCTCATGAAATATAGTAAACTGGTTCCTCTTTTTAAATCTGGAAGTCACACTGATCCGGCCAATTACAGACCAATTTCAATACTTCCAGCAATAAGTAAAATTTTTGAAAAAATTATTCTCACTCAGTTGTTCTCTCATTTCAACCTTAATAGGCTACTCCATAAAAATCAATTTGGCTTCAACAAGGGTAGATCAACAACCGATGCTGGTACAGTTTTACTTACGCATAACGCATAACGCAAATAAATTGCATTAAATTTAGATTTAGATAGGCAAAATAAACATGTATTAGACGCATAAGTGATATTATAATGTGCTAGTGGTTTCTTTTTCACTTCTTCCACTAGTGGATAAAAAATTGAAGTGAAGAGTATATCAATAACACCTTATTTCTTATTTGATAATAATAACTATGTTTATAGTATACAATTTGACTTGTCTAAGTGCTTATTTTGTAAGCCTAAAGAAATAAAGTTATTGATTCTGATTCTGAAAGATAAAAGCCAATATGACGCGGTCACCCATACACGTGCTGACTGCGCTCAATGTTGCTTTACTACGGTGATCAGTGTTTAACTTGGCATGGATATTGGCCTCTTAATTAATTAATTTATTTTATTTTTATTATTTGCGGTACCTAATAGAAACACTCTGTCAAAATTTCAAATGTCAGCCTATAGGTACAGCATTGACAAACGTAGAGCAAAAATAGTCATAAAAATCATGTTTTTTGTATGGCCCCCATTAATTTTTATGTTTGTTTTTATATTTGTTGTCTATAAATTTCAACCGTTTAACTTTAACGGTGGCTTAGTATTACACTAGTATACGGAGACAGAGGTTAGTGTCCCACTTGTGGGCGTATATATAGTAATGTGTCCTTGCAAAAAATTATCCACTCATATACAGGCTGGCTTTTTGTGATGCTAGTGGATGACTAAATCTGAAATCATGAGAGTTGGAGAAATGTTGTGAACGGAGTCATGACCTCGATCTATGAGAAAACAAGAACGGCATATTTAAATTCTTTTAATATCTTATTTTCCAGTAAATTGAATCAATTGATTTAAAAAAAAATATGACGCCCAGTATTTTTGCACCACTGGATTTGGTTACTGATAAGAATCCATATTTGCAAAGAAATGCATTATTGTAAATGAAAGGAAATGGCTATTTGCTGGCTATTTGTTACAATTTCAGTTTGAATACTCCTCGATCTATGCATCAACGAGAAAATGATAGTTAAAAATCTTTTCGAAAATTAACTAGTGTGCTTGCCGTTGGTCAGGATACTTAGCCTGTATTTCAATTGGGCTTATGTTGGATAATAAATCTATCCGTAATGAATTTTGTAAACTTAAATAACAGCTATAAAAATTGGGAAGAAAAAAATGCAAGCAGTTTTTTCTCATAAATTATAAGATAAATATAGAGCTCATTACCATTTTTTTAACTCCGATGTTTTCGTTAGCTATTCACTCCCATCTCAAAAAGCCACCGATGCTTGACACTTACATATCTTCCGTGATTTATTAAGTCTGTATCTGTAACGGATAATAATTGGAAGAGATACTTCCAATTATTATCCGTTACAGAAGAAATAATCGTAAAAGCAAGATAAAACAAACTTCTACCCCAAAGAGAACAGAATTGTGTTCGGGTCAGCTAATACTGTTTGTGTAGTTTATGGTCCGAAACTACTTTTAGGGTTTACTAAATAGCTCCGCGTAAATCATGCATGCTACTAAAAGAAGCAGTTATTTAGTGCCCAAGTGAAATAAGTGTATCTGGAACTTTTAGGATCAAGGCACATTGGAACGGAAACGAAAGGAATTTTAGAAGAATTTGATATGATAATGACGATAGAAAGAAAGAAAGAATTAAAATAAATTTATTTGGTACCATACATAATACATAACACGAACGACACATTATAAATAGTGGGAAAGTACAAGAAACATTATATATTATGTTATACATGAAGAAAATAGATAGGAACAGCGTTACATAAGGGGCCAAATAGGTCCCTGTCTCAGCATTATGCCGTTCTAAGCCGAAGCTAGTAGAAGATGGATAGAAAGATAGAAAATGCTTTATTGCAAGCTTTAAAAAACAATTAAAAATTTGGTAGGTACAAAAAAATTGACAATTGGCGGTCTTATCGCTCCCGAGCGATCTCTACTAGACCATCCGGGATGGGGAGGATCGTTGGATTGAACATGGAGATCTGTGTGCATTATTATTAGCTAGTACAAATTACAAAATTCTAATCAAAATTCATTTATCAAATCTAACATACAAATACCTACATCATACACGTACCTGAACCCTATCTCCAAAATGTAATTCACAAATTTTATGTAGGTATCTAAATACGATAGCTAAAAAGTATTTTTTCTTTTTAACTTTTGTCTTAAATCATCAGCCAGCAAAAGACTTCATTCTCCTCTTACATTAAGACTCAACTTTTAGTTGTTCCATAAACAAAGAAGAAGCATTTTATTTTGAAAATGGAACAGAGAGACAATCACCATGACAAGAAGGCTCTTGTCTTGGTCACGGTAAAATCTGTGTTGTGGTGATTCTTGGATGTTTATATGAAGGTTGTTTTTTTCATGGTAGAATGCATGGTTTCAATTGAAGTCATTAAAAAAAGTTGGTAGTAGCGCGAAATCTAAATTTTTGTGTACTACAAATTAAATTGAAGGGAAATATGATATCGAAAGACGAGGCAGTATGCCCTTAGTAGCTTTAGCCTAATTTGTCCAACAGGACAAATGAAACAAAAAGAAAGTTAAAGTGGCTTATTTAAATTAATTGAAATTATATGAATCTAGCTCGAAATCAGCTCAATAAAGACTTACGACATATTCGTGAAATAAGTAGAGAAGTGAAAAACGTGTGCATTGTTTTAGTGAAGGTAAGTGGATTGTTTTACCTATTTTATTTTCTCGCAATCGAAGTTAAAAGAAGAGTGTTTAATCGGGCCAAAACCACCATTATAACTGGGTCTTGCCTGTATAACAACTACTTATACAGGGCAGGGTTTGAGTGTTTGGTACTGATGTAATTTTTTGGGAAGTTTACCTAGTTCTACTGCGAAACAATACACTAGCTAGTAAGTACATACATATGTACATTGCTTACCTTAGCCATCTCTTCACTCTGAGCATCCTTCAGCGTACACTTGTGGCCCCTCGTAGTGTTCACAATCGGAAGCACCGTGGTCTCGCTGACCAGCGCCCAGTACTTAGCCGTGTAGTTGAACTCCGGAGCTATGTACCGGTGCTGGTGCTTGCGATGACGGAAGCCGCCGCCTTTGGTGCGGGTTGAGCTGGAGACGCGGTAGGAGAAGTAGCGGATGGAATCTTCTGGCACCTGGTGATGATAAATGTTTTATAGTTCTCATCTAAAATAAGATTTCCAAACCTAACTAAATGAGATGTTCAATAAAACGTATTTTACGAACTCGACGACTTTTTCAAGAACAGTTTTAGCGTCTCGTAATAAATTAGTGTAGTAATTAATATTAAGCAGGCATGGAGGTACATTTAATGTACAAAGGAAATTTCAAATGGCTCTTCACGTAAAAAGTTGCTAGTCTATACTAATAATAATATTATAAAGAGGAAATATTTGATTGTTTGTTTGTTTGCATTGAATATGTTCCGAAACTACTGAATCGATTTGAAATATTCTTTCACTGTTGTGAAGCTAGACTATCCCCGGGTGATATAGGCTATATTTTATAAACAAAAAAAATTGTGTTCTAGAAATGTTTGCTAAATACCCGTGCGAGGCCGGGGCGCGCCGCTAGTTAGGTATAAATTAACAAAAACAGAGGTAAACCCACCTTTTCATTGTCAATGTACCAGGTAAGGCGAGGTGCTGGAGCGGCGGGCGCGCTCGTGCAGTTCGCTCGAAGCAGCCCGCCCACCACCACGTCAGGGCGGCCGAACGTGATCACTGGAGGGTGCTTCTGAGCATCTGACAAACGAAGAGTACTTATTTATTTATTTAAAGAACACAAACAGTGTTTTTTTTTTGTTTATGGAACATTTTTCATAGAGTGCGCGCGCAGTGCATAATAATAACTGTTTATAGTATAAAATTTGAATTGACTAAGTGCTTATTTTGTAAGCCTAAAGAAATAAAGTTTTTGATTCTGATTCTGATGCTGAGGGAAACATATTCTACTAAATTACTCTACTTTATTTTATTCTTGTATCTTACTTTATTTTTGTAACTTGTAAGGCAATTGTTTATTTGTCAGTTTTATAGACGCCTAACGTGATCAAGTAGCTTGAGCTAGACCATTCGACAAGATGAAAAAATCATTAACGCTCTACCGAAGTCAGGCAATATAGTCACCTCGCGAGATACGCAATGACATATGTTTGTATGTTCGTATAACTTGTTTACGAAAAGAGTTATTGTTCGTACGAAATCGTACGAACTAACACAAGAGTCGTTGAACATTTTTAATTTTACAGGTCTCCCGCCCCATTTTGACGACACGAGGATTGTATGAGAAATATAGGTAACTTAGCGGATTATGTCTAATCTTAATGTAGTGTAAACGTAAAGGAAATAAAGTAGCTCTTTTTTCCAAGTTCCTAAGTGACCTCATTATGAATGTAAGCGAGCTACGAACCTAGTTTATATTGGAAGAACACCAACGTTTCATCCCTTAACGAGGGACTTCATCAGGGTAAGTGACGCTAAAATATGCCGTATTTTCCGGTCCATAAGAACATTATAAAATTCTTTCTATCCTCTCTAATTCAGCAAAATGTCCGTCACTATTTTGAATTCGAACGCTGTCACCTGTGCTAACAGCTAACACTCAATTGCGCTCAACTATTTTCACTGCGACCTCTGAAATAGGTCGGGCTTTAACTATTTGGGTAGCCACATTGTTCCTGGTATTGTTTCAAATTTAAATTCTGTTCTGGTAGCTTTTAAATTGCTTGTACCTACGCAAATAACGCTTCCATATAACATTTATAATATACTAGCTGCTGCCCGCGCCTTCGCCCGCGTTTTATCGGGATAAAAATATCTATATGTTATTCCAGGTCCCAAACTATACCCATACCAAATTTCAGCCTAATCGGTTCAGTAGTTTCTGCGTGAAAGAGTAACAAATATGCATCCATTCATACAAACTTTGAAATTTATAATATTAGAAGGAAGGACTATTTTCTGCCCGCAGCCTCGCACGCACTTTAGCAAGATAAAAATCGTATGTCCGTCCCGGTGATATCGTGTACTTCCCTGCCAAATTCAACTAAGATCCGTTCGGATATACGGGTTACGAATTTATTGCAGGTGAAACCGCTGGGAACAGCTAGTGTATATAGCTGTAACAATACATAATGTATGTATTAATAATAAAACAAACACTGAGGATAAATCTTTAATTAAAAATACAGATAATTTTTTAAGAATTATTATAGATATTGTAGATAATTTTTTAAGAATTATTTAGACTAGATAGAGGTGCTGACAAAAATATTTTTGGTTGTGTAATCTGACATTATCTTTTTAATTATATTCTAAACTTATACGTTTCTGACAATGCTTTTGCAGCTACCTAAAATTATATTTTGGTTTCATAAATTAATTTTTTATGTTAATTATTTTCTATGTTATGTGATTTTGAAATGTAATTTAATCTAAGTAGATTAAATTAAATTTCAAATTCAAATTTGACTTGACTAAGTGTTCCTTGTGATCCCATAGTATTAATAAATAAATACAAATATTGTTAGCCTCTACATCAGATTAAGGTGTAGTGGTAACTAGAGTCTCAAAGTTCGAGCATTTGGTAAATAACTTTGGTAAAACATTGACCGATATATCAGTCATATTGTGTCAAAAAATTTGATTTTTAAGTGACTTATATACCTAGGTACTCTTCGATAAGTACTGTCTCTAACCTAGAAAACTTTGTAACGAAGACTCATCAGACGAAAGTATCCGAGAAAATCTTAACTAAATGGCAAAGTTATAGTGAAAGTTCTTTAAGTGAAGCTCAAGAGAAAGGTGATTGGCACTGATAGGCCAATATTTGCCTTTGGTAACGCCTTGTGGATAAAGTTACCTCGCCGGGAGAGAGTGAAGCGATCTTACTTTATTGAAGTTTATATTTTATTAAAAATGATATCAAACGTTATTAGTGGTTATCATCTTTTGTAAACAACATATTTTCCAGGTGAACATTAATATAGGTATTTAATGGTTAAATTTTTACCCAATTTTCGGTTACATAAAAGCTTTTGTCAATCGTAAATCAGTATAAATTTTGATGATATCAGGAAATATTATTTTTGGAATCATTATGTAGGTTGACCATCAATCAAAGGTAGCAAATACCTGCTCGAAGATGTCTATCTTCATCAGCCCGTATACGTCCACTGCTGAACATAGGTATACCCCAAACGACGCCACGAATAGCGGTTCTGAGCCGCCTCCAACGACTCCCTCCGACCCTGAACCGAAGATGTTCACCAAAGAAATATTCTTTTCAATTTTATGAAGCTTTCTCAAAATTGATTCTACAAAAAAATAAGCTTATTTACTGTCATGATAAATGGCTTAATTTTCCATATTCATCAAGTTTTTGTGTCAGTCATACCAAAAACTACTGCGTAACTAATATAACGTTGCCCGTCTTGGGAGATTAACCAATTTATATTCATGACTGGGACTATGTGTCTACCATCACTATATATAGCATCCGTCTGTTTGTTTGAACGCGATAAACTGAAAAACACCGAACGAATTTTCATATGATTTTTACCAATGACGGACTGATTTATGAGAAAAGGTGTGGTAGGTGTATATTATGGTTAGGAATATAATTGGTAGGTGTGTAAGGTATATGTAAGTGTATAAATTACTCGAGTTTTGAGTAAATTGGCTGATATACGATTTGTTGAAGATGTCCGAAAATTCATACCGACAGACGAACATTATTGGCCTGCGCTCAATGACCAAGTTTTTAGAAACAAAGTGTACATATAACGCAAGTATTCCCCTTCAAAATATTTATTAAACTACTCTGTTACCCATGCGAAGCTAGGGTGGGTTGCTAGTCAGTTAATATTGCTATGTAAATCCAATTTTAATATGGGATTCTACGCGGTTCTGAGAACGTTCCATTTTTACGTTAAGTAGGCTTCTCGAAAACGATAAAGCTTCTTTTAGAAGCATATTAATTCTAAGTAAGTTGATAGCTTGTTTCGTATACTCCAGAAGGAAGTTTTTGTTGTGAATTTATCGATATCAAATAAGGTTCAGCAATTTCAGAGGTAGATACATAATTATTAGTACAGTATATAGTAACGAACAAAGACAAGACACTTTCAGTTTTTCCACGTTTGCATTGCGCACAAAATGGAAATCAAGTAGCCTACCGAGTATTTAATAATATAGATTTTTGTGTAGTAGTTCGTAAGGTAAGTAATTGTTTTTCATTTCATTTCTTTTTCTCATTTTGCATGAATCATAAAGTATTATATAGGCATATCTAGTATACCCATATAATGTACTATATATATATACCTATATTTATTCTACTCCGATGCTTTGTGTAACTTCCGTCAGCTGGCATTTGTTCACACACTCGTGCTCTTAGAGTTCGCAATTTCACATTTCAACATTAATTTCAGAGCTTCTCCTCTACCGAGGCTTGTCTCTTTAGATAAGTACGATAATTATCGCATCTAAAGAGGCAAGCCTCGAAGTATCTCTAGGAAGATTATTATCTAGCTGCGAGTAATTAAACTAATAGGTACGAACTTATCTGCCATCACAATGATTTACGTTATTGAAATGTCAATTTGTTACTCGAAACAACCGATTTCTGTCAGTCGTTTACTAAAGTAGGTACTTCATACGTAGGAAAGGATGATTACTGACTCGTGGTCCCACCAATGTTTACCCACCGGACTTTTGTTCCACCAGCTTATGGCTGGTGGTAGCACCACTAAGTCCTACTCATATCAATAATTGGATTACTGACTCGTGGTCCCACCAATGTTTACCCACCGGACTTTTGTCCCACCAGCTTATGGCTGGTGGTAGCACCACTAAGTCCCACTCATATCAATAATTGGATTACTGACTCGTGGTCCCACCAATGTTTACCCACCGGACTTATTGTCCCACCAGCTTATGGCTGGTGGTAGCACCACTAAGTCCCACTCATATCAATAATTGGATTATTGACTCGTGGTCCCACCGTTTTATTCACATAACGTCAAGGTCAAAGTCAAGGTGTCAAAAGTCGGTCGGTAGCCTCGAATCGCCCATTACTGCCCCATATTAATGGGCGAAATGCTACTTAAAAAAGAATTTTGTGACATGTGCAAGAGTCCTGTTATATAGTTTTTAAGAAGATAAAGAATTTATTGTTGTGCACTAGGTGTAACATTACATTGATAGTGGTCTTATGTCAAATTATACTATAGTACCTCTTGTTTGCCGATTACTAGGTGTTTCTTATTTAGTTACTTAATTAACATTTTTAACTCATGCTACAAATAAGACTTATTACTTATTTTTATTCTGTAAGATACTTATTTTTATTCTGTAAGGTCTAAAGGAAATAAAGCACTTTGAGTTTTGAGTTTCCTGCCTCTTCATACAAATATTATAAATGCGAAAGTTTGGATGTATGGATGGATATTTGTGTCGTTTTCACGCCAAAACTATTGAACGGATCGAACTATTGACGGCTGAAATTTTGCATAGGTACAGGTAATTCTAGGCATATAATAAAACATAGGCTACTTTTTATCCCATATCTTAGTTCCCATGGGATAAAATCCCCTTTAAACCTTTCCATAGTAACAAGAGTTCCATAAAGGAACATAAACTAGTTTGATAATAAAATTATTGTTCTATGTAAGCGTTTAAAGATCATTTGTATCCTGTGGGAACTGATTTATAATAAAAAGATTTATATCTGTGGAAAATTTCAGGAGTTTTGACGTAAAGATAAAACGAATATGCGTATCCGTCCATCCAAAGATTTGTTTTTATAAATTAGTGTGAAAACTCTCATCATCATCATATAAGCCATAGGCCTCCCGCATACGGCGCCACAATAGCGGTCCTCAACGTCGGTATCCAATTTTATACTACATATAAACAGCTATAGTTGAGCCGCCTCCATCCATCGACTTCCGTGATCGCTACGAATTCTCTTCTAACCTAATAAACACTAGAAAGTAACTCGTGCTTGTCTGTTATATTTTCATGCCTAAATGACTGAAAGAATTTTAGTATATGATAAGGAGTCAGATTGTTTCCCAGAGAAGAACAATACTTACTATTTATATTTTTAAAAAGCTTGCGCAAAACCATAGAAACATAAAATTATCTTACAGATGACAGTAAGTTGATGCGGCGATGATGCAGCTGTGAAGATAGGTGTCTCTAACGAAACCTCGCACCAGTACAGGCCCGTGGCACTCGGCTCTAGGTTATCTATGGTCACGGAGTTCTCAGTGGCTAGGGACATCTGCAACAAGATTCAAAAATTTAGTCACAACAATGCATTTTTTACCTTATTCCTAATCTATCCTACCTATCACCTAATGTACTAAAAATAAATAAATAAATAAATAAAATACATATGTATGGTCTTATTTTTTTATGTAGATGTTAATTTTTCCTACCTATCACTTAATATATGTATGGTCTTTTTTATTTAGATGTAGATTCCTCCGTCAATTATGGACCGATTTTGAAAATTCATTCGCTTTGCTGTATGGAATATAATCCGAAGGTAGTCCCATTAATAAAATTCCCGGGGGATTAGTATTTGTCCCGCAAAAGTCAAAAATATATAAATATATTGTTAATATTAAGGAATTTGAAGTTGGTTTTTAGTTTTTTTTTAAACTATCATTTAGAGCCTACACTACCTATGTATTTAGAGCCTAAGAAAGGGCTGCGCAGCCAAGACAGATAATTATTGATTGCTTTCAAGAAAAAATTCAAAAGGCTTTTTCAAGTGTTATGTGGAAAAAATGGAAGTAAGAGAAGACTAACTGGTTATCGGTTCTCCTGGCTATATTATAATATGGCCTGCCCACTTCCCACTTACCACACTGCTAATTCTCGCAGTCATGGTCGGCCAATTCGGTTCAATTACGGATTTTAACATTTCGACTTTTTTAATGTTGAATAAAGCACAGATGTTAAAAAAATTTATGCGACTCTGAGCAACATATCTTAATGTATGTATACAAACAGAATTTGCCTATTTGAGTACAAAAATATAATATTCGGTCTCTACTCGTAGCAAAGTTTTGTAATAGAGCATTCCGCCCACAACCATAGACTCGAATGAAGATCCATCAAGAAACGTGCACAAAGCTACCGCTGAATAAATAATACCTCATTTTCAACTTCAGGCAAACAACGCAGTCGTTAAGCCTAGTGAATATTCATATAAGTTGGGGTAAAGTTTTCTTATGACAATGGCTAAAAAAACTCTGAGTTCTCTAAGCACTTTACTACTGCCACGCTACTATGTAAAAGTACATCAATAGAAAGTTATCTAGGTGATTTGGTCTTATGTCTTTATCTGAGATTTATTCGTCGTGGTGCACAATAAAGATTATTGTATTGTACCTACCTAACTAAACTACTTTTACGTAACTAGTTCCTATTGTCGCAGAAATCCCCTTCGCTCGAAGTTTTGTCCTCAAAAGCTAAATTGTCTTGTGTTCAATTACTTTTGTTCCGTTGTACTTGAGATCCTAAGTTCTCGCGTGTAGGCTAAAAATTGGCAGTGATTGTTTTTAAATAATTTCATTGCTAAAAAACTTTACGTTGTTAATACTAGCGTATACATCTACAGCTTTTACTGGTCCATTGCTCGGCGCAGTCCTCGAAAGTGCCCTAATGGCTTTTACCCCACAATGCCCAGTAATGCCCATAGTTAAACAGATTATTATTTATGATTAAAATTGTATTTTGTGCAAAGAATCTGGCTTTTTACTATGGAAAATTGTTTACGTGTTTCCATTTCTAAGTAATAAATACGCAGTAAATATTTCCACGATTTTTGTCTGATCTTCTTAAAGTTCATTCATATCGTTTTAATATTCAAATTAACATTTGAAGTGCTTCTTGTCAGAACCCCATTAGTAAAAGAACTTGACGGAATCAGTACTAAATATTTATCGTTTATTTAAATATTCCAAACTCGTTGAGAGCTTTGTGGTGGACGGTATAGCCATGGGTACAAATGTAACGCTACTGCTTTCCATTAGGAAGGTACTACGGCCCTCCCCGTGCGTCTAATTCACTTGAAAGCCACTTACGTTGAATCCTTTTTTCCTTTTTGTTGCCTTAGGTACCCTTTAGTAATTAAAATTTGGCAAGTGTACGTGTTTTTGTTATACTAGTTAAACTACCGATTCGAACCCGTTCCACATCAGATTTTAATCGAACTTTTTAATAAGAGCACACGCATCTTAATAAAATATAAATTCAATATAAAATGACATATTTTTGACATCCAATAAAAATCGCCATTTGTAGTTTATTTCAACTACAAATTGCGACTTTTTACTACTGTACTACTAATGCAACATAGCCATAGCTAAGCTGCAAAATATGTATGTCCAATCGAACATTCGAACCTCAGATGTTTTTACGTTATGAAGGAATACATATTTTAAACACAAAACTTTTTTTTATCTGTCTTTTATTTTTTAGTATCATATCTCTGATATTATTTTATTTAATAATGTTGCATGCCCTGACAAGGCAGAATGTATTGAGCTATTATTAGTACCTATGATTATGATTCCCCGTACGGCTCCTGTCTTCTTTTATTTAAGCTTCGGTTCTGACTGTTCACATTCTACACCTTCTACCTAAAAAACCACTGAAAAGGCAACATAAACATCGTCCAAACTTACATTAAGGCGTCCCCCAGCGAACGTGTAGTTAGTAAAAGGCGGAACACGCTCCCTCACATACTGCAGGATCTTGGTCTCGCTGCGAAGGAACTCCACTTTGTACAGCAGTTGTGGCGGGACCTGATGCAGGCACTGGAAGGTGACGGAGCCGCCACGGGCCACCCAGCTTGGTGCTGATATCCGCACATCGACATCTGTGGCTTGCGCATCTCCTGCAGGATAATACAGGATTAGAAACATGCTTTTGAGAACGGAAACTGTACTAAAGTGGAATTATTTTATTAGTTCCTTTTGAATGTCTAAATGTTTATCAGAAGTTCCTAAAAGTAAGTTTAAAAGGTAACGGTCACAACAAGTTATTGGGCGATGCTGTTATAAATAATGCAGTATCGTAGGTATTCGAGAAACGTTCTAGGGACGTCATACAACGACGTAGAAAGTTGTGAATAAATCTTGTGATGAATATGACTTATCATAATAATGTACCGAGTCTTCAAAGATAGTTAGACTCTTTGGCAAAAGGCCAAATCAAGACGTATGTAATCTTCCTTATGATAACTCAAGCAAATACGTGTTTGAGTCATGTTCACATCAAAAGGGGTGAAATCAAATTTATTTCTCTTTGAAGCATTACGTTTCAGGTCAAGTCATCCAGATTGTAATTCAATATACCCGATCCTACCTTCGCGTGGGCGTGAGAGAATTGAATTTGTAAACGAAATGCAATATCTGTGTATTCAGCTATCGCTCCTGGTTGTGAAGTCTGGGACCGAGCGACTGTCATAACTACGCCTCAACTCTTGGAGCTCTATTCCTAGACGTATTCACTGCTCAGCCTCATGCGACCCGCAGGGGGCATACCTGGAAGGAACTACAGATGGAAATGTACGTTGTGGACCATGACAGTGCTCACTTTAGCTATCACACGATAGCTAATCACCTGCGGTAGATATGTGACCGGCGAGAGGTAAGTTTGCAAATTTTTTTTTTTTTCAAAGATAAATCAGCCAGTTTTTGTTTTAGTTCCTCCCCTCTCGATGATAGCATATTATGGGGGGGTGTCTCTCACGCGAGTACCTATCACAACTTTACATGGTTTTTCAAGCTTTAAGACAGAACCTTATTCCTTCTTTCTAAATCACGAAGTCCAGGATGACTCATTAATTGCATACAATAACGTGCCCACGCGGGCCTTACGCGAATTGACCGATAAAACAATTTTGATAAAGTCTAAACGCATAGTAAGTGAAACATATAGTTTAATACGTATATAAGTCCTAGAATTTGCACTGTTCATTACGACAGCGACCTGAGATTAGGAATCTACGAGTACGTACACCGGCGGTCAGAAGTGGTGACCTAAATTCTAAAGAAATTATTCTGCAGTCATTTGTGGTGCATAAGACCTTTTTAAATAGATAAAAGATAGGAAACTTAAATGAAAATTTTTAATCGTGGTAACCTTCAAGTAAGTATGATCTTTAAGATATGCCTCCAAATATGACCGGAACTGTACTTCCCACTGGCTCGGCACTATGAAGTTCCTAACATACAGCGAAGAAGTGCCTCGGGCTGTTTGCTCTATCAACTCCGTTTGAGCCATCTGGATGGTTTGTTCTCTTGAGATACAATTCACCTCATAACCCCCGATTTTTCGTCTCAATACATGTAGGTAAACAACATTTAGGGTTGCGGAAAATGAGAGAGGTCTATTGTCCAATAGTAGGATTATTTGGCTTTCGATAGTATCAGTGTGGATTTATTCGCCTGTCTGGCTTTCTCTCTCTCTCTGTACTGATTAATTCGATATTTTGTCGTCTGCCTCACTAAAACGTGTAAACCAAAAATTATCAATCGTTTTTTCAAAACTTTTTTTACGAAGTGGTCTGGTAGTCAGAAAACTATAACTATTTTCATATCTGTTCTTTATTCTTTAAAATGCTATGCTTTAAACATGAAACATTATTAATTCATTATATTTGCAGCGCATACGTGATTCGCAGCAGGCCCTTATTTTCTGCTAAAACGAGCACAGTATCTTGAAATATTAATTACCAGCAACGCAAGAGAAGCACCTACTCGTACCTGGCTAGAAAAGGCTCCTAGTATACCTAGAAGGTACAAGGCATCGTCTTACAAGCTGCATTAATTAAGTCATAGTCTGCTGGAGGGCATCTATTCTAGCTCCTTGGCTTTGCACCAGCTACACGG
This sequence comes from Eupithecia insigniata, assembly GCA_947859395.1. Classification (NCBI taxonomy): domain Eukaryota; kingdom Metazoa; phylum Arthropoda; class Insecta; order Lepidoptera; family Geometridae; genus Eupithecia; species Eupithecia insigniata. The sequence goes on from OX402001.1 coordinate 12,806,320, forward strand.
GCGTGTAATATTATCGCTGCGATGATGTCAACTTGTAGTGACGTTCATAGAGTTATTACATAATTAAGTAGCAAGATGAGACTTTCCTCTAATTGCTGATGAAGGTGCTTTCTTCGGCGGTCTGCCGCATCCCATTGGATTATGAGATCATGAGATTATGAGACCCTCGGTATCCCTCACGGGAGGTGGTAATAGAGAGTGTACCTGTGTTTGGACACACACACACATGTGCATTGTACATATTTCCGGCGCAGCCTTTTGAGCAAAACGTGCGTGAAAAAACTTGTATAACAATTCACAGAAAGCGCCTAAACTTTTTAATTTCCAAGTGGTTACATAATGAGCGCAACATTTTTCTTAGAGTTCTCATAATCGTGCTCCAAGTCATTTGTCTACTTTGCACAATAGAACCTTTGTGAGCAATGAAATATTTGTTTATTCCGTGCTGAGCTAAACGGACTGGTAAATACGGTAAATTGTTCCAACTTGCGTTATTTATATAACAGCCTTTTATATTAAGAAAAACACTCGAAAAATAACCTTTAGAAGGACTTTCAGCCGTACTGTACCTACTCGTTAAATCCATAGTGTAACCATTTCCTACGTGGGTAGTTAGAAAGCTTTGTTCTAAGGAAACTTTAGGCACGCTGCCTTTCAAGTATATAAGTACGAGCTTTGCTTTGGTCTGTGGAACTTCACTTTCACCAAGTATATTATCACTAGATTCTTTCCGTGGCTTCACATGCGTTTTACTAAATTATAATTGACCAGCTGTTCACGTTCTGATTTTTCGTCGTGAAGAGGTTCCGTACCTACTAGCTAAATCCGTAGTGTAACAATTTTCTACATGGGTAGTTAGAAAGTTTTGTTCTAAGGAAACTTTGGGAACTTTGCTTTCTTCCTCATGATCTATGTGTAATCTGTGTGTTAAATTTATAACTTAATTAGGTACCTATTAATGTATAACGGAGATGAACAAATGTTACTTTGCACGCACTTTGAGGCAGAATGTAGTGAGCTAACTTAATATCTAAGACCTACTGTACCCACATTTCAGCAAATAAAGTATTATGATTATGAATTATCTACGAGCTGTGGTTTGGTATGTGCAACTTCAATCAGTTTCACCAAGCTACCTATATCATCACTAGCTTTTGCTTGTGGCTTCACATGCTTATTATGAGATTAAAATGTCCTTCTCCGGGATCTATCTTCCTCCAAGTTCAAAGATGGAATTATTCATGACTATTTTTGCCGCTCTTTGGCTGATTTTTAATCCTATCCTACGAATATTATAAATGTCAAAGTTTGTGAGTATGGATTTATGGATGTTTGTTCCTCTTTCACGCAAAAACTACTGAACTAATTGGGCTGAAATTTGGTATGGGTACCAAACCATACCCAAGGTATAGTTCGGGACGTGGAATAAACTAAAAGCAATTTTTTTTTATCCCGATAAAACGCAGGCGAAGGTGCTGACAGTTAGTTACGAATAAAAATCAAAAGAAAATGAACCAAATGACCACGAAATTTTTTGTTAACAGTCGAATCTGAATTAACCAGCTGTTCACGTTCAGATTTTTAGTCGTGAGAAGGTACAAGTCTGTAACTAGGGATAGATGCAAATTGTTAATGTTTCTACTGTCCTATCTCTGAACCTTGCCTTAATTAACCAGCTCTGTAGACATTGATACCACGGTTGTGCATTGTACCGCAATCAGAACGGAACGATAGCTGCCGGCGAGCTTCCGGCGTCGTCACTGGACAACGACCAAGACCGAGCGCTGGGAAATTGCTTCGAAACAGACGCCGACCTCGGGTATTGTCGATTGCTGTCACAAAAGAATTGATATTACTGGAATCGATTCGATGGGTAAGTCAGTAGCCTCACTAAATTTCACAAAATTCTAGAAATAATTACTTTGCTGCATCGCTACCTAAAATTCACTAAAAATTGTATACGAATAAATGAAAACAAACCTCAAGCAAGGTTGTAATTTTAGGTATTTGTTGTATTAGGCAGAGTATGGAGAAGGTTTCGTCTCCCCTAACGTTAAGTTCTAAAGTTCTCGGAGACTAGGTACCTATACCTACTGATTTTTAAACTGTTTTTCGCAATAAAGCATAGAGAACGTGTTTCGCTTTTGTTCTTATTTATCGGTGTACGAAAAAGAAACCACACTCTTCTGTGAGCTACATTAAAAATAAAATAAATAACAATCTCTTTGACAATGTAACCAGTCTTGTAGCTAGCTCCAGAGAATCTGGAAGATGGTAATGACATCCTCATATAAAGTATCGTCTAGTGCCATGAAACAGATCATTAGAACGTAACTGAATACCCTAGATAACACTAAAGTTACTAACGGGATATTTACCATGATTTGAGTTTTGAGTTCTCCAATATTTCCGTACAGTTACATGCGCCATTAAAGATTAACGACAAACGATTTAAATCTTTGTGCGCCATGATCACCGAACAACTGAAGTCACTGCGAGTTAGTTTTTATACAAGGCAGCACACTAGGTACTCTATTCTTTTTGTCTGAAGTTGCAAAGTACGGCCGCAACGAGGGCCACCTACCCCATATACCTAGGGTACAATTAGTACCAAGGGCTCCGACTACCTAAGTATCAAAAGAAAATGCTATGGACAATAGGTGAACGCTTGTTTAAGACTTTTATGTAGGCGGGTTTTAGTTTTTAACTATATTTTTTAGCACAATGTGAGTACCGATCGAACGAAACGAAGAACGGGTTTTCGTATTTTGGTTTCCCTGATAAAGGCGGCGTCCAGTGGTACCGTGCTTTATTTGAGATGTTTATATGTATATGTAATGTATTTATTTGAGATAGAAATACCTCTACGGCAGTTTCGGACGCTCAGTCATAAAAAATCTCAAATTTGAAATCGGCCAGAACTCCATAAAATGCCTGCGAAATGGTTAAACCAGGAATCTGTCGGCAGAAAGAAGACTTTTCTAGAATGATCGTAAAAATGAAAATCAATCTTAGGAAAGTAGGACAAAAATCTTATGCATGCCTTTCAGGGTAGAAAACTTTATCTAATGTGAGCGGAGAGCGCGGATATAAATCTAAAGTAGGTTTTATTCAAAATCTCGTTTGAACGCTGGTTCCTCTTTGTGGTAAGTTATGGGAGAAAAACTAACTTCTTTTAATATATATAATCAAATTCAAGTGGGGCAAACAGTGCAATTTGCATCAAGGATGTACGATCTGCACAATACAAGTAACACACACACATAAGTTTAAATACCCCTGCCTAACCAGACAATAACCAGCCCAAATGTTTGAAGTTAAACATAACATGTAGGTAATAAATCAAACAAAACAGCTTAAATGTGTTATTATAATTTACGGGTCCTGTCGTTTTCATATTCATTTGTCAGTGTCCACAACTTGGACCCTCAAATATTTCACACGAGTTACAGACGCGAAGCAAACATTTCCAAACTATTTTTTACGAAAGGACACTGAAAATATTTCTATATTACAAATTTCATGTTTATTACACGTCTAAACTAAATTTATAATGAGATTGCACCTGCTTCGAAACTAAAGTCGTTTTAAGCACGGAAAGTAACTTGACTCATTAAATTTAACTTCCTTCCTAAAACGAAATTCATTGCAACCCGCCATTTAACCCGCGAGTTGAAATTTACAGGTTTTAGGAGTCTTGAAGCTTCATTACATTCAGAATAACCTGTTTTTTGTGGTGCCTGTAGCTAGTAGAAGTTACATATGTATTATATTCCAAGAGTAGGCAAGTAATATCATCAAATGTATTATAATAACAAAAACAATTTATTTAAATGCGAAGTTTTGGACGTTTGTTACTCTTTAATAGTCAATATATTATCTCTTTAATATTCTATATTATATTCTATATTGTAAGGAGTGTGTGCCAGTGGAGCGCTCTACGCTAAGGTGCCATGGAAGACCAGCGCTGCAGTTGCTCCCCGAGCTCCTGCAGCACATGCTGGGAACCCTTTTGGTCTCACACGGTTTTTTATTCTCTTTAATACTTTTTTATTATTTTAGTCTCTTATATCTTGTGAAGCAATAAAAATTATCTTATCTTTTACGCCTTAACTTCTGATCTTATGAAATTTTGGCGAGTCGTAATTCTAGAGGCAAACAGCTAGCATAGTCTTTCTATTATAGGCCTACCGCCAGCTATAGGTAGATACTGAAAATCTAATGATGTTGTTGTTTCATAAACTATACAGTAGTTAGGTATATAGCATGGTAGCACTGATCATATAAAAAGCGACATGGACCACAACAGACACTGGAAAGCAAAACGACCACCTTATCCCTGAAGATATAACCCCATAGCTTCTGTTAGGCGGGCTGCCATCTGATCTAATTACTGTCCCTACAGAGAGCGCTAATTAAAGCGCTTACAGAATTCGAAACTAGGACACTGGAGACTTTATGGAAATGTTATTAAGCTGGACAATGTAGATAAGTAGGTGCTAGAGAAAATTCATTTGTTTCAATTCTATTCTGACGATTATCTGTGTCATTAACGCGAATGTAAAATGTATGAAACTTTGAGGCTTTCCATTTTATACATTGACTAACTGACATGGCAAACGGCACATAAGTACCTAAATAAAAAAAGCGACAAAAAATCGCCTAGCGGTATGATATATACTTTACGACCTACCAAATATACATAAAAGATTTTATAAAAATCTGTCGAGCAATTACATTGTGACACGAGATTTTTATATAGGTACATACATACATTTAAGATTAACAACAAATGCTTTGCTAAGATAGAATGTATGGATCGTTTTCTCAAATCAACAAACACATGTTCTTTTTTCATGATATCATCCTCGCCGAATTTTCGACCATTGTGGTCAGTCTCAACGGAGACTAGAAATTTGCGCAGGACATAAGTGTGTCTGCAAACAGGTGCACTCTTTATTCCCTCAATCCATAATCCGGTAGGACGCCAGAGTAACACGAACGGTAAAAGGTGAAACATATCTGGGTATGTATGCACAACAATGATAGATGGTATGACTATACATATATGTGCCTTATTCCACTTTAAGACCTTCTAGATTAGCTTTAACCGTATATACAGAGAAAACAATGATATATGGACTGCATATTGAAAAACATAGTTTATAGACAAGTTTGGCAATCGAATGCTTCTGCATGACCGGCTTCTAGGACGCTTTACCGATAAAAAGTTCGTTGATATGTAGGTGGGGCCGAAGAATATGGAAACAAACGAGTAATTATCGGGCCTAATGATGCTGTGTGGATTGTTCAGCTTTTTTTTATGTTTTTATTGTAAAGTTAACAAACTTAGGAAACATAGTTTGATTGTTAAAAAACTAAGAACCGACTTCAAATCCATTACTTTTAAACAGTGTTTTAAGTTTTGCGGGATAAATACTAATCTCTCGGTCTATCTCTTTCTCAATTTTTTATGGGGCCTCCTGGCAATCATCCTCCATACAACTGCAAAAGAACCATCCAAAGCAGTCCATAAATAACGGACAAATAGAGGAACATATGTACATAAAGAAAATGCATGCACCTGAACATAGAACCTCCTCCTTTTTTCGAAGTTTGTTAAAATGACACGTTTGTATCATAAAGTGCGCGTCACCTCGCTAATATCTATATTTTAGCGAGGTGACGCGCTTTATTCTCGCTGAATTTACATAGTGTAGAAAGAGGTCCCCTTTGAGATGTTAAGTGTCGACAAACGGCTTTTAGGTATCAGAACTTTTCGTGTTTGCAGCTAGAATCTTGGCCTAGAAACATAGACCAGAAAGATCAATATGGATTGGCCATTATTGATTGATCATGGGCTTTGAGATCGACTGAAAGAGTGATAAGTTGATAACCCACAAGTTGTCCTGAGATCTTACGACTGACACGTTAGGTGGAAGAATAATAGCAGTCTTTTTGTCACGTGTCATCTATAGGAATCAAAACTTGCCCATACCAGAGAATAGACACGTATATTAATAATCTAAGAAATTATCCCCAGTGTGAGGCTTACACACTATAATAACAAAAATATTAATGCTCCCTTGAACCAACCTAGGACATATCTTAATGTCACCTATCCGTACTTCAGTATCCACAAAATAGCCACAATGATAGCTAACCCTACTATTCTATTACCAATACCAACTGAGAACGATACATGTATCTTCAGATTAGAACATTGTTCCCACAATCAAATCACGACCCTTATTGGTGCCTTTGGGACACTCGTAATGTAGCGCCGCGCCGCGCCACCACAATACCTTTCGTGTGGTCTGAGCTTATAAAATACGTAACGTGGAGGGACGTTTATGTAGCGCAACTAATACTAGGTAAATCTTGTAATGCAAAAGTAGGGTCCGCTTTGTCACATTATTGAGCGTAGGAAAAGGGGATCAAAAGATAGAATTGAAAACATTTACATTTTATTATCAAAGTAAGCGGGCTAACTACGAATCTAGTTTGTGTTGGAAGAAAACACATTACGTTTATACTGAACGAAAGCTTTCTGCCGTCCAAATAAATGTTGAGGGTACTTTAAGAGAATTTAATTATAGAGAAGTCTGTATCTGTTGGTATACATTTCAATAAGTATGTTTAGGTAGTCATATAGTAAAAGAGTCTAACTACACACGAAGTTGCGAAGTTTACATAATATTGCCGGCTGCTTAACTGCGGGCTCAGTGGGTAGGTCTGTGGTCCTAATTCCACTAAATTATCGGTTCACCATAACAGTGGTATCATCTCAGTATGACAGATTAATACTATTTTAACAGATTAATACTATTTTACCTTTAATGAAAGAAACTATAGATTGAGGGACGCATGACAAAAGTGTCATGGTAGAAATCATTCTATCCATATAGCCGTGCAAATAGCACCACGTGTACTCTCTAGAGCAGAGTGTCCAACATGATTAGACTAAAGATCTACTGTTTACTGGCGAAACCCAGTGCGATCTACCGATTACATACTTCTTAAAATTGGAAATGAAACAGTATAGTTCGTTAAAGAAATTCTTGATTAGATTCTAGAGTTTCTTTTATCTATGAAAGATTCTGTGACGATACCATTGTCATAGTATAGCGATTGTGTACCAGAATTTGGCCCCGGTTCGGTGAGTGGGTAGAGTCCATAAAACCTAGATCGTGGTAGATACGAATGGATAAAAAAACGTTTCGACAGATCAGTTCAAAATACACTACGTCGAATAGTAATACTCTGTCTGATAAAATATACCCAGAAAGTCTATTCAAAGAAATATAAACATAATCGATTAAATCAATTACATCGAAACAACATCAATTAATTTTAAACGAAATCCAATAATATCTTAAATTATGATATCTTTGCTTGAAAGGGATCTCTGTTATTATATTTCTGTATAATGTTGTTTGTTTCGAGGGTGTCGTGTCTGGTATTGATAAACGGAGTAGGTACTCTTAAAGGAAGCAGTTTCGGTACAAAGTATTAATCTGCTTCTATGCATAAGTTTGCAAAGGATTGATAAAGTTAAAAGTTTAGCCAGCCGGGAGCCTTGATGAGTAGTGGAATGACTTTCGTCTTACGTACCTCTATCTATTTACACCAACATACTCAACAACTAATATTTTCAACTGATTCGTTTGAACCTAAGTAAAATGTAGCCTATTTCAATTTCATAGACCTATCTTATCCATGTCCTTACTCTGGTATTCACCCAAAATATATTCCGGCAAAACATTTCTATTGAGGTTTTTGATAGAAGTTTTCGTACATTAAACGTCAAAGTTAACCAACGACACTGCTAGATTATCTTATTTCTTTTATTATATTAAATATATTTAGCAATATGTGTGTAGTCGTAACATATAAGGTAATATGTAAAGAATTGACAAAATTATACCAGTGTCTCGCTCCGGAAATTACCTCCTATATCCAAACCATTGATATAGTACATACAGTAAAGTTTGAATGTACTCTATATCCAAAAATTCAAACTTTTTCTATCAGATAATATTGTCTCTATAAGCATTGTTGAGTCAGCAAAATGTAATTCAATCGGGTCTATGCCGCAACATTGTGACTAGAGTAGCATAACAAAATGATATTTCTATTCGGATTGGGACCGCCGATATGTTTCAGTTCGACAAGCCTTGCAACTGACATCACTGTATATCCGGTTTACCCAGCCCCAGTACAGCCAATTACAGAGAGATTTTCAGATAGTTTTCAATGCAATATGAAAATCTTAAATGATTTGTGGAAGATTTTTGAATAAGGATAAGCAAACACACGAAACGGGAGTTTCTTTTTTACATTTTATTTGGTTTCAACGCAATTCTTATGGTTTAAAATATTTACTCCTTAGCTTTGTAAAGGTGATTTGGGGTGGGAATATTTTACTATACCTACCTACATGTATGACTCATTTCCTCCATAACTAATGTATTATAAACCTCTCTTAGAGTCGTTTATTTTATTTTGTTTAAAAGACAGAATGAGATGTAAACGTTGACAGAGCAACACCTGTAATTAACTTCTGTGTAGTTTTTTACATACTTTATTTTATACGTTTTTTACTTTTTTATAATCCAACCTCTTGTTAGTGACAATTCGGCAAAAAAAAAAAAAACGATTTAACAAGATATTTGAGATTCAATCAGTATTGGCAAATTCGTTGTTATTCCTTCGAATTTCACCATAAAGTCCAATATTTAAAAAAATGCTCTAAGAAGTTTATTTTAATCATGTTCAATTTCACTGTTGACCAGTGCACCAAGCTCTCGTAGATTTGAGGCTGAACTTAATTTAGTCGTGTTCTAATTTCTCTACATTCGGACGCTTCGTGTTGAATGTAAGATTTTAAAGAACTTTTCACTCACAGATATGCCCTATTAACTCCCGTTACAAAAATCATCCTCATCATCATCATATCAGCCCATACACCTCCACTGCTGGACATAGGCCTCCCCCATACGACACCACAAATAGCGGTCCCGAGCCGCCTCCATCCATCGACTCCCTGCGACTGCTACGATGTCGTCGGTCCATCGAGTGGATGGTCTCCCATGTAGGGGGGATTTGCCATAATCACCATGCTTGGCAGGTGGATTGGTGATCGCAGTGTTGGTGATGAAAAATACTCGCCCTTCCTCTGGTAGGTTCCCTTAGTCAGCTCTTACGACATCCACGGGTTGAGTTGGAGGGGTCGATATTCGTACGCCGTGGCCCCACGGCACGCAAAAATAAAGCTATTTAATTATGACGTATGAAACTGTGAATTAGTGTGTTATCTGTCGCGTCATAGTTCCCGAACGAAGAACTCGAACACTTTTCAAACATAATACATTTTTGTTTGAAAAGTGTTCCTCAGATCGAACCGATAGATGTAGGAAGAATATCAATGCAGTCATTCAAAATATGCTAGTTAATTTAAAGAAAAATTGAGCTCGTAACAGGTTATCGAATTTTTGAAAAATTTCTTTTTTACATACCTTTAACAACGCAGAGGAGGAGTGGAATCCAAAAACGCCATATTCTTCGCTGAAATAGCACCATGGCCTCCTTTTTTGCTGCACTATTCATTATCTACAGTAGAAAATCACAGAAAGTCTAACATTTGGTACATCGTTCAGCTTCCACTTTCACAAGCTCCAGTTTTCACTTTTACAAATTGACAGGTTTCATTTCTAAATCGTATATGATGATTGGCCTATAAAACATTAAAAACGGTATAGCTGATGTAGAAGCCGAAAAACAAAAATGAGAATATAAGCAGGTCGTCCATGCGTTTATTTTCTTGGCCGGAATTACAATATATATTAACCCATTAATATATATTACAATATATATTAATAGGTTTCTTTTTAAAAATATTGAAACTAATCCGACTACTCCAAATAAAAAAAAAAAAAATTCAAATGATGTACAATACAATTATTGTGCCCTGATTGCCAGACTATGTTTGTGAAAAACTTGTATTTTGGCAACATAGTACATATCAGGACTCGTTATTCCTGATATGTACTATGCTTTGATACTTATCAAGCTGAAAGATTACGTGTCTATGAAAAATTGCATTCCTTCATTCCGTAAAAGCAAATAAAGGTGTGTAAGAAATAAATTAACACACACGTATGCACACACTCAAATAAATAATACTGGACCATCCACACAGCATCATGTAGCTAGATTATGAATACCATAAGACAAGCTCTGCTTAGCTTGGGGCTAGCCAAGCTAAGCAGAGCTTATGTTATGATACTAAATATTTTAATAAGTTAACAAACAACTCAAACGATTGAGTATATATCTATATTTAGATGTCTGACCCAGCTGCTTGGAAATATGTCACCCCACCCCAGCACTTTTTCAATTCGACCCGTAAAACTTATTCCACGTCAATTTGGCCCAACCTTTGTCTATTTCTAAATCATTCTCACGAAAGCGTACCGTCATTATTTACCTTCCGGACACATTACTTTGATCACCATTAGGACAAAAGGCATATTCTCAACAAATGTCGTCTTTCGAATATTTGTCTAAAGCGACCGGAGGGTCAGGCTTATCGTCCGCATCGGGTCCAACATGATAATAAAGGGTTTGGACCCTACGCTACATTTTATTCAATGAACATCCAATATATCACCGAGTAAATGTTACCGGACCCTTGCTTTCTCTTGCTGTGAAAATATTGATGTTTCGAGTTTGTGATCAAAGTCTGCTTGTACCTTTGTCGTTTACAGATTGGTGTATAATAAATATCTTGAGTAGATTTTGGACCAGAAAGTTCTTAAATTCGATAAATCCAAAAAAATATTGGAATGAAAAAATATTTAGGAACAATTCCGCGTATAACCGCACTTTTACATTGTACGCGGAATTGTTATTAAATATTTTTTTCATTCTAATATTTTGTAATGAACTTCCGCATAGTAACGCCTGAATCTATTATTTATCGATAAATTCTGTCTTTTTTACACATAATATACTATTTACTCGCTCAAGTGGACACTAGAATTATCATAATTATCAATACATAACCACAAAACCACAATAAAAATGAGGATCAGAAGAAATAAATTCGAATACCCTACACAATATTTAATGTGATTCGAATCAAATTAAATATTGTGTGGGGTATATACATATTAACTGTTGAAAATTGTTGATTAAGTACTTAGTGGGTAAGTTATGATTTGGTAGAAATCTTCTAACCCGAAGGTAGAAATACAATAGTGTCAGAGAAAAGAATTTTTAATGTTTTAAAGTCGAAAGCTTCTCAAATCGAAGTTAGAAAACTTTTAATTTTAAGGGTGAACTTCCGAAAACCGCATACCTCCGATCGATCTGAATTGTGGTGTAATAACGTATTTCACGAATATCACAACGAACATTGGTGCAATTGCCATTTTGAATATTGAAGTAATTTGATATTATTCTGTGGCACCAACAGAACGTCCCTCCGCGGTATTGTGCACTAATTAAATTAGCACCCTATATTATAATTGTTCCTAACTTCCGCTGTACACACACAAACACCCTTTCTGGAGAAAGCTAAAATAGTCTAAATCAGTGTGCGATTATGCACACCGAACGTTGAGGTTCTCCTTCGTTTTTCGTATTCAAAATGGCGATTGCGCCAATTTTCGTTATGATATTCGTGATTATGCGGACAAAATACGTTATTACACCAAATTTCAGATTCATCAGCGGTATGCGCTTTTCGGAAGTTTATCCCATTTGAAAATCAAACGTGCAGTCACTCAGTTGGACCATGACGTCACCGTGTAGCGCTGTGATTGCGAATCATTTATCAAAACGTTCAGCTGGACGGAACGATGATGAATGAACCTCAACTTGGCTTCATCTTGTAAACAATGCAATGCAAACGGCAAGCGAGATAAATGTCACGTGTCCGCAACTTGAAAACATATTTCAAACTTTTACTTCTGCGCAATTTTTTAATGTTTCCTAAAGCGTTATTCCTCCTTCTCAAAGCAAGTGAAGCTGTGGTCTTCGATGGAGCACGCTTTTGCTTTTTTTTATGTTTCGTACTTGCACCGCTACATCTATAATTCTACTATATTTATAGAGATCACATCTGTTATTTATTGGGTAGAGAGTAATCATCTAAAACAACTGGCCCAATTATGAAAACTCTGTCCTCATTAATAAGTTTTTATTATCCCCGACTGGAGTGATGGCCAGTGTGTTAATAAAAAGTCGAACAATTATAACAATATATATTAATTGACGTTTTGGATAGAAACTTTCATTCATTGTACGTCTATGTTAATATACTACCACGGTAATCTAATTAATTATTTAGATTTCTGTGTTTACTTTTTGTTTACAACAGGTTACGTTACCTTTAAGTTACATTAGTGAATCAGTTTTCAAAGAACCTAAGCTACGAGTAGGATTAACAATAATTGTCACGATCGCAAAAAAATAATTTTAAATTCAAAAAGTATTTGTAAGCTTTAAAATATAGAATTCTGCGTCATTGCCAATCTGCTTGTTTTTATAAGAACTCCATTTCTTATAAAAACAAGCAGATTGGCAATGACGCAGAATTCTGTATTTTAAAGCTTACAAATACTTTTTGAATTTTTGAAGTTGCAAAATGGCGGGCTTATCGCTTGCAGCGCGTTTCCCAGACATAACATAACTAATAGTACCTATAACACAAGCTCTACTTAGCTTCCATCTAAAAAAAGGAATAAAAATAAACTTTTATATACCTGGAGCTATTGGGTAAACAGAACTGGTACCTCTACCCTAGCAAAGCAACAATGTGAAAACTTAAAACTACAGTTAAATCAATAGACGACAACGTATAGGTATATGTAAATATATTATACACTAGCCAAACTCGATTTTGAACGTTTGTAAACAAACTGTCCATACTTAACTTAAACATCCCTTACCCCTACCTTATCTCTGTTGCCGCATCTTTTTATATGAAATTTACATAACTTATCGATTTGAGATCCTTCCTTCAATATATGTATATTGCTCACAATGACATCTGCAACTCAACGCCAAGCAAGTGAGTTTTAGTTTTAAGTGTCGTGGTTTATCTAAAAACATTCCACATCGAGTTTGGTGTTTAGTGTAGGTATAGGTACGTGTTTATTTGCAACCACTGTGTTTTAAAATTTTTCATCGTAAATGTTCTGCGCTGGAAAACAACATGTGAGTGAGTGTATGAAGAATTCATCGTACCAGCCATCGCCTGAGCTTGGTAACGTAGCGGCCGGAAATGACGAATATCATTTTCTACAGAAAAGATTTTTCAGTTTCAATGAAAGATAACGGTTGGAAGCGGTTTCTGTTTTATATTTTTGTTAAAATGAGAAGTTCAAACATGATATGTTTTATTGTTGAAGGTTTAAAATATCAGTTTTCGTAGAATATTCTTAACTTAGGAACAATTTAAGAGAGCAATAAAATAATTAATATTTTTGGCATGAGATCACCTCAAAATAAAACTGTTCAAGTGCGAGTCAATTCGCAAACTGAGAGTTCCGTACGTAACTATTTCGAAAAAAGAACCTTAAAACCAGATTTTTTTAATCGAATAAATCAAAGGGCCAACGTCACGCGGTCACGCATCCAAGCATACGGACATTTCATTTCATTTATTTCCACTGTAGGTATTACATAAACACTTGATGTAGTTATTTTATAAATTAAAATATGACTTTTTCATCAATACACACAATTACAACAGGAAATAAGAAGCACCATAAGGGATTGTACATAAAAAGAAAACAGACGGACAGTGGAATGAATATGTACGTGATATTTACACTAAATTATGGACGGACAGCGGAGGCTTAGTAAGGGTCCGTTTTCGCCCATTGGGTACAGAACCCTAAAAATCTTCTAATATCTGTCTTATTGGTCACCATCCTTGCATTAGATAGAGACCAAAATTTGGTGATCAGAACAAATCAACATTTATTTATTTACTAAGGGTGACAGACGTATCACTCCGGCCATGGTAAATATAAATCATTTAAATATGTTGTTTTATTACTTTATCATACCCGATGAAATTTATATTTGGAACGTTGAGTTTTTACTGTTAGCTACCAGCGCTTTTAGCTACTATTTAGATTTAAAATATTTTTTCAGCAAATAACACGATTTAAATAAACCAATAACATTAATTACTTACGATTAAAATTATATAAATTAAAATTTATATTATTACAGGTACTGACATCGTAAATCGATCAAATAAATAAACTAAATAATAGGTTGTCTGGCAGAGACCGTTCTTTAGCGATAAGACCGCCCATTGTCACTTATGTTGTTTTTGTCTCATTTGTAAACTGTTTTCTAGTTTTAAGTGTGCCTTATAAGTATTTTCTATCTATCTAAATTTATACGGTTTTTAAATTTAAACAAAACGAAACAGGTAACCTTTCATACATCACTTTCGCGAAACCTCATGCATACCAACATACCTAGGTACAATTATGGTTTCATGTACCAAATAAATAATAAATAAATAAACAATGCTGGACAATTCACACAACATTATCTAGCCCCAAGCTAATCTGAGCTTGTGTTATGGGTACTAGATAACTGATATACTTAATATAATACATTACATATAAAGATATTTTTTATTATACATAGAAAACATCCAGAACACCCTGAACAAATATCTGCAGATCGTACAAACATTTGTCCCGAGGCGGGAATCGAACCCGCAACCTCCTGCGTCGCAGGCGGACCTGCGCCACAGAGGTCGTGAAATGAGTTGATAACTTCTATATGCTTTTCGATTCAGCCTTGAACAAGATCTTGTGAAGTCTTGTGAAATGATCTAAGTATTAGCTCCTGCCCGCACCTTCGTCTGCGTTTTATCCGGATAAAAAATAGCCTATATGTTATTCTAGGTCCCAAACTATACCCATACCAAATTCAGCCTAATCAGTTCAGTAGTTTTTGCGTGAAAGAGGAACATAATATCCACACATCCATACATTCATCCTTACAAGCTTCGCTCAATCACCTTCGATTCAGGCATTGCGTTACAATAATAAGTGCCTTTGTAGCTATATAGTGTAGGTACTTACATAATACAGCCGAAATTGAATAAAAGGTTCTAATAATGAACCGCTCAACTCAAAGCCAGAACCTTAAATCGTACCTCATAAATCAGCCCAAAATACCGCATTTGAATTACTGTTCATTAATCAAAAACAGCGTTCTTAAGGTTTACGCGTGTACATAATTTTCTATAGACATTTGTAATAATAGGCTGTTAATAATAATGATAAATGTTTACTATAGTCTCTATACCTGGCGGATATTATCTTCGAGTATCATATTGTGCAACCAAGGATGATGCCCGCTATGTGTAGCTCTCGCCTTTAGATTAATTCTCATAAAGGGCCTCTGTGCTGTTGGCTTCGGCTCCTCACATGCCTCCCAAAAGACCGGGTCATTATATAGCCCGTGATCGATCATGGAAATGATAATGTCCTCCTAGCTAATTTTAGACCACGGCGCTGGCAGCCAGTCTCAACGGAGACTAGTCAGATGCACAGGACATTATAGTGCACAGGTGCATTCTCTATTCCCTCACTCTCATAATCCGATGGGACGGCAGACCGACACGACTGGGGAGAGGTCAGGTGCAGGACCAACTCCTTAACATGCTTTCCTAGGCACGGGGATGTAACACTGCCAGCTTCCTGACTCCGGGCTGCTACTGTGAATTTTTCATAATAAAAAAACCCTAATAACAACTTTTGGCCTGACCATGATATGAACCCAGGACCTGTTTGAACAAGCTGACCGCTAGACCAACGAGGCAGTCAATAGGCTGTTAGTAGGTAAAGAAAGAAGAAGAAAGAAAATATATTTATTTGGCCATGCCTACATAACACACATACAACACGACACATTACAGACAGTGGGAAAGTACAAGAAACATACATATTTATACATGAAGAAAATAGATAGGAATAGTGTTACATAGGGGCCAAAAAGGTCCCTGTCTCAGCATTGTGCCGCTACAAGCCTAAGCTAGTAGCGGCGCTGGTTTTGAGACAGGTCCTAGTGTGGCACAAAGTTACAGAATACATAAACATAGGTACAAGATATATGTATATACAAGACAGGAAACAAGAGAGAAAATAAGGAAAATTTACAGAGTACTTAAGTGTAGTAGGTACTTATATATAAACAAAAACATAAAAAACTATTTTAAACACAAAAAAATAACCATAGGAAACTTTGATGAAGCGCGACTCACTAGTCTGTAGCCGGCCTAATGTGCACGTCAAACGTCAAATCACGGTCAAGTCTGACAATGTCCAAATGAATGTGAGAAACGCAAGGAATTTATATACTAATTGGAGAAACGTAAATAAACAAACCAAAACAAGATTTGATTTACAAATTGATCAAGACGATTGACCGCGGAACAAGCTTATTTAGGAAAATTTTAGTAATTTTTCAGTTATTTACAAAGAAATATCATTATTTTACTTAGAATTAGCTTGATACCATTTTTATTTGTTTTTTAGTATCTAGGTCCTCTTCGCTGATTTCTTATTTTGTGACCGCTCGTGTCCATCTTCTCCGTCATGGACGGGTGTAGTCCCGTCCCTCCCATGCCCCCGGAACCTGATCCTAGACTCAAAAGGAACTAAGAGGAGAATGGAGGCTAACTCCTGCAAGACGATGACTGATAGGGAAGCCGCTGTCCCAGCGAAAAAAGCAACGTCAAACCTGACGGTACCGGCCTTACAGACAGTCTACACTCACCCATCTATTGAGGAAGGTGCTAATCTTACCTACTCTAAAACTGACAAAGTCGTTAGTTAAAAACAAAAAGCAAGGCTGGATAGGATTTTGTGAAAGCCTATCTCCTAGATCTCCATCGCTTGTATGGAAGCAAATAAGGCGCTTTAGAGGGTCTTGTGCTATTGATAATCTGACAGCTAATAATCCCTGTTCTTGGCTGGAGGCCTTTTCTGATAAACTCGCTCCCCCTCTGCCCCTTTCTGTAATTCTTTTCCATCCCCTCCCTCTTTCCTTCCTTCCACTGACAGCTTAGACGCCCCCTTTTCTTTTAGTGAACTGACCCTTGCTCTTGACGGACTAACTGACTCTTCCCCTGGTATAGATAGAATCCCTTATTCCTTTCTTGTTAAAGCCTCCATAGAAGCTAAACATATATCTATCTCTAGTTAATACATTTTTTGATTTTGGTTTAGTTCCAGATCAATGGAAGTCCCAAATTATTGTACCTATTCTCAAGCCTGGTAAAGATCCCTCGGATCCATACAGTCGTAGACCCATAGCGTTGTCGTCTGTTATGGCCAAAGTGACGGAACAGATGATAAACCGCCGCCTACAATGGTGGGCTGAGAACGGATCTATCCTCTCTAAAACTCAGTTTGGTTTTAGAAAAGGTATGGGAACTCTAGATAACTAGAGTTCCCAGGCGGCGGTTTATCATCTGTTCCGTCACTTTGGCCATAACAGACGACAACGCTATGGGTCTACGACTGTATGGATCCGAGGGAAGGTTATCCTTAGTTTACTAACTTCGGATATTCATATAGCTTTTAAAGAAAAAAAAAATATCCTAGCTATATTCCTCGACATTGCTGCTGCATACGATAGAGTCCGGCTCCCAAGACTTATGAGGAAACTTCTCCATCTTACCGTTCTCCAGAAACTGGTCCGATTTATTGGTAACCTTCTTATGGAAAGATCTGTGGTCATTAAATCTTGCCATGGGCTCCTTCCCCCTAGGTTAAGGGCTTACCTCAAGGTTCTCAAAGTCAAAGTTTCTTTATTTCCGTAAATACAATAAATGTACACTTAGAACAGGTCAAATTCTTAAAATTAAACACTGATTTTGAAATAAAGTGATATTTTGATTTCGGTCGCTTCGGTATGTAGACTAAAGTAAAGAAGCGACGAAGAAACCTTTAGCCTGTTAGGTGTTATTTTTAGAGTTATTTTTCGAGTTGGAGCAAAATCCGTCCCAAGCTTTTTTATCTTCTAGATAGTCTGAAATTTTGTAATAAGCCTTTTTACAAAGGATATGTTCTGTTTTGAGTCCTCTACTTTATAGCCTTTACACTTATGATCTTGACCAGACTGTCGAATCTTTCTGTAATGTACTACAGTATGCTGATGATCTAACTCTATACATATCATTCTCATCCCTTGATGAGGCATGTGCTCGACTCAATTCAGCTCTATCATACCTCAGTGACTGGATTATGGATCACGGTCTATCCTTGTCTGCGGCAAAGAGTTCAGCTGTCATATTTACAAAAAACGGACCTGTAACTATTTATATTGACGGTGACACTGTCCCTATATCCAGTCATGTCAAATTTTTGGGTTTAACGTTAGACTCTAAATTGACCGGTTCTCAACATTTTATTTCAATTACCCAAAAATGGGAAAAAAACACTAATATTCTTCGATCACTTTCCGGTGTATGGTGGGGCTCTCATCCATACACCCAAAAATTGGTATATAATGCCATAGTAAGAAGTCATTTCGATTATGGCTCTTTTCTTTTAAACTTATGCAGTAAAGTAGGGTTGGATAAGTTTGACTTAATTCAATCGAAATGTCTTCGCATAATTGGAGCGATGAAGTCTTCGCCCATAAATGCTATGCAGGTTGAGTGTGGTGAGCCTCCACTATTTTTAAGCCGACAATATCTTTCTGATAGGTTTTTATTCAAATTAACCCAAAACTCTAATCACCCCCTTCTCCCAAAACTAAATCATCTTCCTAGTTTATTTCGATTTACTGATAAGATTCCCTGTCTGCTCCATAGTTTCAAAAAATTTTCAGAACTTCCAAGTCCTGTCCTGCAGTTCCCATCTCATCCTTTATATTCCATTCCCTATGATGCTTTAGTTTTCCACCCACAGGTTTTATTGAGTATTGGAATATTTAGGAATTCTGTTGATGCGAGGGGAATATTTAATTCGGAAGTTGATCCAAAAAGTTTTGTGGATGGCACTCAATTTTTACTGACGCCTCTAAATTGTCAACAGATAGTGTGGTTGAAGCAGCGGTTTGGATGCCTTTTATAAATATTACTCTAAGTTTTAAATGCCCCTCCTCCTCGTCAGTTTTTACGGGTGAGGGTGTTGCTTTGTTAGAAGCTATTCTGTTTGTAAAATCTCATAGTTTAAACAAATCTATAATTTTTTCTAATTCTAGAAGTTGTCTGCAATCAATTATGTCTAACCCTCATAAAGACATTTCACGTTTCCCTCTGATCCTTCAAATTCGTCAGGCCATTTATGAGTGCAAAAATCTCTGCATTGATGTAGTTCTTGCCTGGGTTCCAGGTCATTCTGGGATTCCAGGTAATGAAACTGCTGATTCGTGTGCAAAAGCGGCGCCTCAGTTAGGTTCGCTTGAACCTTTCCATTTATTCTGCCACGACATATGCCTCCTTCCTAAAAATGATCTCCAGAAGACTTGGACGGATCTTTGGAATTAATCAAAACTTATTAAAGGTAAGCATTATGCCGATATCCAACCGGACATCCCACGATTGCCATGGTTTTTTAAGTTTCGAAAATTCAATAAAACTACCACCTCGACCATTTGTAGACTAAGGCTAGGCCACTCTTGTACTCCTGTCTTCCTAGTGAGACTTCGGATCAGGGACCATTCTTTATGTGAGTGTGGTATAGATGAAGGTCACGTAGATCACATATTTTTCAGCTGCCCTATTGTTTCTCTCTCCTTATATGAAGAGGGGAGCGAATCATATAAGGAGAGAGAAATGTCCCTCTTCCAACTTCTATAAAATGTATTTTATCTCTCTGCTTCTCCCCGAAAATTAACTATTCCTTATGTAAATTTGTATATAATAATGATATAAAGTTGTAATTAGTTGTAAGTCCTTTCTCTTTATGTGTTTATATATTAAAAAAACAGGTAATTGCTTGAGTTATTTTAGCATTGTTATTCTTTTTTTCTTTTCTGTAGCTTTGTAATATAACGTATTTTGTTGTTCACAATCAATGTTTTTTCTTTGTAAATACTGCTTTAAAACTATAACAAATGCAATCCAATAAAAAGCTTGCGATGCTATCACGAGACAGACACTGGCAGAATTATGTCAATCCAGACGCAGAGCCATTAACCAAAAAGTTGAAGTTGATTTACAAATTGTAGTTCCTTCCTACTACGATGTTAAATTATTGCGTATTTAGTGTTAATATTTGCAAACTGATAAGTTTTGATGGAAAGAGAAATAATAAGCAAGCTAGCCGACCAAAGGCATGGTTTTTACACAAGCAAGAGAGTCGACTAAAAAGATAAGGACGAGTTTGAGTGGGCAGCGGACTGCAACAAGGCAACAACAAAACGAATACCGATCCCAACATCCCAAGATCATACCACTCTGCATACCAGCCAATCAGTATAACACCCCGTGCATATCCCCGTGGCTGGTCGTGATAAGAAATACAGGTAAGAGATACCAATCTATAAATATAAGATTAGATATGTTGTAACTTGTAATGCTTAGCCAGATTTATTGAAATATGTAATATACTTTTAGGACACGCTCAGTGTGAGAGCGAGGAGGAGCTACGAAATAATAGAATAGTAAGAAAGTAGCATGTTCGTTTGTTGTGGTATCGGTGAAACCACACAAAGACGGGAACAGATTAATAGCTTTTGATCTTGTCACAATTACTATGGGCAAGATATGCATAAGAAACATCGTGAATTGCGAATCAGATCGGATTGCAAATGAATTTGATACTATTTTAGGTAAATTTAAGAATAATAATAATAAGGCACATTGAATTAATCCAATAAAAAATAACAATATAAGTACATATAAATGAATCATTTGATTAATGTAATGTAAGATAGCCAAGGTACATTGAATTACAATAGAAATAGGTAAATAGAAGTTGAGATCAATTAAATATTTGGTACATTGAATTACAATAAAAATAGGTAAATAGAATTTGTGATCTCATAAATATTTGATTTGAAGCTGTTTGAATTATTGCCAGAATGAACTGGTCACTTAATTTGAGCAATGAGCAGTTGTTGTTTGAGCACTCTCCTAAATATATGCACGTTTTTCACAGAACGCACTGGAGGGGGAATGATGTTCCAGCATTTCGAAGATGCAAATTTGAAAGAGCCTCGACATGCAGTAGTTTTGTGCTGAGGTATTTCAAAAATTGGAGTACATGTTCTACTGGGATATCTAGAATTACTCCGAGCCCATGTGAGTTTTTCAAATAAGTACTTAGGACACCGCTTGGCAATTACACCGAAGAGAAGAGATGCGAGATGAAGCTTTCGGCGAGCTTCCATCTTAAGTAGCTTTGATGAGTTCAGAAATGGAGTTATGTGTGAGCGTGGGGGAACATAAATAGAAGCGTGCACACGCATTTTGTACACGCTGGATGAGTTTAGAAGTTCTACTTAGAAGACAAGGCCCATACACTGTGTCACAATAGTTCAGTTTTGATAAAACAAGTGATTCACATAGTGTTACCGGCACTGATTCACTTAGATATGGGCGGATTTTATATAGGAGCTTCAGACGGTAAAAACAGTTTCGTAAACTATCAGATATATATTTTTGAAAATGTAAGGACTATCGTCATAGGTGGTCTTTTTTTCTAAACGATTATATTGCTGTTAACTGAAGATGGCCATGACAGGCGTTACCGGAGTTTTAGCGGGAGCAGAGGGCGCCTTGCTGGTAAAGTTAGGTTGGGGCAATCTATACTTATAATAAAACTGTTACAGGTCCAATTCTGTAAATTGAAGATATATTGATTTTTTTTAGAGGGCACTCTATTATCGATACTGATGCCAAAGATATGATGAATTTTTTTCCATCATGTCTGTCTGTCTATCTGTCTGTCTTTATCTTGGCCGCGCATAACTCTGAAACTACTGGATGTATTGAAATGAAACTTGGCATGATTTGAGTTCATACTACGAGGAAGGATATAGGATACTTTTTATCCCGGATTTCAATAGGGTTCTTAATCCTACCATACAGCGGACAATGCAGCCAGCGTCTTGGGGACGCTTCTAACTGTCACGGTACGCAACTAGTCAGTTGCATACCGTCAGTACAGCGTTCAGTCGAAAGACAGTCGAAATGGCGTTCAATACGGCTCGTTCAAAATCTTTCAAAAATGTTGAGTGCTCCAAGGTTTAGGATTATATTATATTGTGATGACAATATTAAATTATAAGAAAGCAAAATAGATTTTTTCTGTGACTGTCCAAAAGTTATGTTTTGGTATTTGTTGGGAATAGATTTAATACGTCATTTGAATATATAATTTTTGGTATAAGTTAGGAATAGAACAGGGATTACGACAATAAACAAATAACATTGGTATTCGTTTTTGGTATAAGAAAAGATGGCACTCTCTATTTCATACTCTCAATCATATCATAATCCATGGATAATACATGATCCAATAAAACAAGGTCTGCTAGGCGCAGCTAGTATCATGTCGGTGGGTATGCTCCTCCCGGAGTGTCACTTGCTCACGTCACTGTCCATCTGCCACTTTATTTCAACAAAACGCAGAAGTTGGGAAACAAAGGTGATAAGGGTCTATTGAAAAATCAATAAGAAAATGTCAATCGTTAATGATTTTTGTGAGATCAGTCAAAAACGCGTTAGTTAAACACGAGTCAATATGATAAATAATGGGTAGATACAAAATCACATAGTTTTATCAGATTTATACAGGTAATACAAGGAGTTCGGGGAGTTACGATTTTACGCTACTGCAGGAAACAGATTCGTCTTCTCATTCGCGGATGGCTATGGTGACGTGAGCAAGTGACACCCACGTGACGATCGTGTCTCGGAAGACCCATACCTTATAAGTATTATTATACCACGGGGTCTTGGGGTTCTGCTAAGCAAAATTCAAAGAAGCAGCCCTGAGTTAGGAAGTCGGCAGTGTTTCACATTTGTCAATCGAAATCGAAGTATCAATTGCCTAAAACTTGCTTTTTTCATGATTTCTATTGTTGGTTTGCAAGCATAGACCCTGTAGTTCGTGTGTATCTTTAAAAAACAGCTTCTAAAATTTCGCCCTATGAATAAACAATGAACTGACTTCAAAAGACCCCTGTTTATTAAAATGTTTCATTTTCACGTTCATCACAAAAATATACAAAAACAGGCAACACCAAAAAGGAACGTTGCTGTCCGAGAAAATTGAAATGAAGATCTCTTTGAGGAATTAAAAAAGATAAATATTCAAGGGAAATAGGTTTTATGCTTTTCAATCTCCAAAAAACATTTTTGTGACATTGCAGGTGCCTTGGTATCTCATCACACTTTTACTTAGAAGCTTTTGTCTTTCAAAATCACTTTGTGCCTTTTATAGTGCTGAGCCCTAAGTTCGGTTTTACGGTAGTATCGTGACGTAATTGTGACATCTCACACACATCGTCATATTTGTATAGGTTTTGCATAGTTCCATGTCCGCACTAGTATATTCCCAGATGAAGTCAAAAATCCTATTTCATGAAAGAAAGATTGGTTGTGATTCTCTTTATTTTGTCATATACCATGCAATGGTCTTTGTTCATGACTTTTGACAAAAGTAGTCGGTACCGTTATCTAAAATTTAAGTTTAGTTAAAGCGGTCTGACCTTTTCTTCTGCTGGATTTTTTAGCACCTCCTATAACTTCTTGCACCTTAAAATATTAAAGGTACCTAAATAGTTATATAAGAAACTTAATTATATAGGAAATAAATTACTTTATAAAAGTACTATTTGTATTTTTAAATTGTGTTGTGACCCGGCCAGATATTTTCCCCCGGGCAACTGATGAAGTCAATTAATTTATCAACTTTTAATAAACATGTCCATCAAAATGACAGGCGCTTTAGTTTGTTAGACAGGAACATAGAAAAGTTACGTTGTAATAATAACATTATTTTACAGTTTTGATATGGATCAGTTGAGCTACCTCGAGATTGTTTGCAACACTCTGTAGTAAAGTCAACTATATCAATTATAAGTATTAGTTCCGATTTGCTTCTAATCTTTAGTTGTAATTATTTTCTTTGTTAAAACAGTTTTTTAATCGTAAATAAGTTAGATAGTGTTACGTAGCCTACGTAAATAATACATAATAATAATAATATATTAGACAAGTCCTTGGGAACGTAAAGTACGGGTTTAAGAGAACGTGTGATACAAAATAAGAAAACAGAACTTTTTTATTTTCTCGTTAATGCGATTTTTACGAACAAAGTTTTCGAGCTCCCTAATCTTATACACTTTATAAGACCGGGATAAAAAAATAAAAAGTAAATTTTATTTGATTTTTGTTTAGCTGTTGTTTTGAACGATAAGCGAATGAAAAAGGCAGTGGGAAAAAAACTTCGTGATTTGAACTAAGTTTCACATACTTAGTTCAAAGTCATGATTTGATGATGTATTGTATTGTATCAGTGGACGTACTTAGTACTAATCCCATCATCAAACGCATTTTACGGCTTGCCATACACAAAGAATACTAAAATCCGTTTGATGCGGTCAGTGCAGATAATGCGATGGCGGCAGGTGAACGCGCACTCTTTATGGTCTTCAGAATCTGATCAAATCGAAAACGTAGTTGTAGTTCCTAATTTACTCCAATTATTTTTATTTTATAAAAGTTTCTGAATTTTTATTAGAGCCTTACACAAGTTTGTTTTTGCCAAAGTTAAGCTACAACAGAATAATATTAAAACTCGAAGTAAATTTATTTATTTATTTTGCTCACATGTATATGTAAACAGTTTAGGTCTTATAGCCAAGCACAAATTGGTATTAAACGTTTTTCTTTGTTCCGTCTTTTGCAATTTTAAGTCGTCTTCGATTTTAAAGTTTAAAAGATGTATATTTTTTCTACCAAATACAGCCATTTATGTAAAAAAATTGACAATGTAAATCAATCAGTAATAAAGGTTGTACAAACAGCTATTAATTGGATTGTTACATATTCAAACACAGATTCACGAGTCGTTAAACAAAACTAACAAGGAATGGAGATCAGTCAACACAACCTTCGAAACTTCAAATATTTGTAGTGAGAGATCTATTCTATCAAGGTAAAGACGACAGAACTGATAAAAAAATATATATATGTTTTATATAATTTGCGGTTGTCCAAAGTTTTGATATATTTCAGAAAATTGCGGCCGTCTAAAGTTAATGGTTGGTTAATGGTTTGGTTTTGAAATTGTATTTTAGTAGACTTGTGACATGCAAAGATGATCTATTCTATCAAGGTAAAGTCGATAGAACTGATAAAAATCTTTATATAATTATGTTTTATGATTTGCGGTTGTCCAAAGTTTTGATATCTTTCATAAAATTGGGGCTTTCCAAAGTTAATGGTTGATTAATGGCTTGGTTTTGAAATGTGACTTTTGACACCCAAAGTGTACTAAGTTTATTGGACTCGCTATCTTGGGATTTACCTATATCTACTTCAGCAGTCAACAATACAATTTTATTTTCCATTATAGTTATTAACCATTCGTCTGTGGGGATAGGTCTAGTAATTACAAAATTGTAACAAAAGGTTAAAAAAATGACAGCCGAATTGGCGATGGGTATTATGCGAGAATATTATTATGCTCCAACTTAGGTCACTACTTCACTTTCTTAAGTAAGATTTACGCTTTACAATTGACAGTATGTAAATAAGTTACGTAAAGGTGCCTGCAAGTTTTTAATTCGAACATAGCTTTAGGAGTGAGACATTGGCCTTTATTTCTTCGTTGGTGTCGGTCAAACGTGTTTTTCAATTTCATATCAGATAGAATTCACAAAAAAAAAGAATTAAGATTTTTCGGCTGCACGATCGTGCTCGTGCGTAATGATTGGCAAAATTACCATAAAATTAAACAATACCACGAGAGCAACTATAAATCGAAACGTTGTGTTTCCGTGCTGTGCTGGCGCCTGAACAGAACCCAGCGGGTAGCACAAAGGTTCCCAACTCGAGTGTGTGATGACGCGAGTTTTTTTTGCCCTTTACATATTTGAAGCATTGTGTCTACAAAATGCCGACCAAAACTCATTTCAACGCAGGGCTGCCAAGCGGAAAATTACGAGGACAGAAAGGCATCAAAATAATTTCAACACACGTCAGCTCTATGAGAAAGGCTCTCTAGGAGGTAATTTACGAATTTCAGCTTTGAATATAAACTTGTGGCTAATTTTAGACAGATCTCTATAATTCTATTAAGCTATTGCGGATTGAAACGTTTGGTGACCCTAATTTAACGTAATTAGGGTCGTTTACGCGACATTGGTGATTAAGCTTTGAGTACAAAAGGTTCGCGAACTCTTTGTACTTTTTATAACGAATGCCCTTTAATTTGTGAAAACATCATTTTGATTGAACTTGCAAATTATTTAATTTGTAAGCCGTTTGCATTATTATAGCTTGCAAGCTTGATAAAATGAAAGCAAGTATTATTTGGCTACTGCACGCTCACAATGTGAGGCACAAATTCGCGGTAAGTGTTGAGTTTCACCATTTCGTGTGGATAATAGTTTTGTTAAGAACTGGGTGCGAACAGCTTAACTAAACGACTGCTCAAAAAACAATTGAACGTTGTGGTTGTGACCGTTGAAGAAATCTTTATCTTTTTACAAAATTGTTAGTTTACTTTAAAATCAATAGTGAAGAGGACGAGGGGAGCAAAGGACTGTTTTTTATTCCGCTTTTGTTAATAATCTGGGAAAACTAGGTCACAACGATAAAGTGACCCAGAAAAAATTTAAAAAAAACTGTGCATAAGTTATATTACGTTTGAATAACGTTACATTTTCTCTTTAACTTTAGGATTTTTTTAAGTTAAAGGTTTTTATTAGTGGTATTGGTATATTGGAGTATTTATTACATAATTAGTTAAATAATTCATTCATTTGTCAAAAACGATTACATTATTTTGTTATTTATCCACACTACACACTGAGCGTAAGTAACACAGGCTGTTTGTTTATAGAAATAGGCAAGAATTTGCATCCTGGGGAGGTGATAGGCTGGTTAGTTAAAGCTTACAAAGTTATAGTTTTATAGATTATATAACAATATATAGATATATAGGTATACTAGATACCTGATATTGTTTCTGTGTAAGTTAGTAACAGTTTTTAATTAAAGCAAATTCACACGAGCCGAGTATCGCAGAGGTTCGACGTTGCCAATTTGCAACTTTACGTTGGAGTACAGTTGTTGCTTATTGTCACTTTTTCAATAAACTGGAATTGAATGTTTTGTATTTGTTTTTTACTATTCCATGCCTTTTGGAATTTATTCCTAAATTCCGTCCACGCTTTTACATTCTTTGACTGAAAGAAAGAACGCAATATTTAATAGACTCTGTTTATTTAAAAAGTGACGCGCATTTGTGAACTCAGAAATATCATCTCCCCGTAAAAACCAAAATATTTTCTGATTAGTTTTAGCACAAACGTTATATTTTGTAGGCGACATAAGAGTAGGTTTGTTTTCCAAGTAGGCATCTAGGTCTAACGAGATATAAGTTATTTAACGAACTGACAGATTACGTATCTATGAAATATTAAATTCATTCATTTAATAAAAAGATTACACGTGCACGGAATTAAGTGCGTACTTAAACGGTACTTACCTAGGGCCTACTTTGTTGATGGTCGCGCTGTCAACTCAATATAAATTTTAATATACGCTTAGGGCTAATGAGTTTACATATCCCATTTTTTAATTAACGTGAAAAACTGTTATTTGTATTATTAAAGTGATTAAAATACCATAGCCTTTCATTTACGCTCAATAATATTTTGTTGGCGAATGTACAAAAACAAAGCTGAGTTTTCTAGTAGGGGGAAGTCCCCTAGTGGCGGACACCTAAGGTTTTTTGATAATAAAAAAAGGAGATTCTAATAAAATATATTTATTTATCAATTAAGTACGTCAACGAAATTTAAAATAAAATAAATTTACAAAAATGCAACGTTTACATAATCATTAATTGAAACTTAAATCAAACTTTGGTCAGAAAAAATGGTATCATTGCAAGTGGCACCTAGTACCGGACGGAATTAACTTCGAACATAAATCATACATCGTAGGCCTCTTAACGTTCATGGATATCTCTACAGATTCGTGAGTCCACTCAGCTTCTAGAGCTGCAACAACTCGGCAGCTGGAGCATTGTATCCGATTTTCGTAAGCACACTACGCAAGTACTCCTTATGTGGACCCACATACATTTTAGTATGTGGCTCCATTTTATTTGCTTTCCATCGTTCAGTAAAATAAAATTATCATGCAGAGTGCTTTTCCGTAAGTTATAGCACTCATTGTTAAGCAAAGCTTCTCTCAAAGTGATTTTTTAGTTTAGTAAACAAAACCTTGTCTGGCTTCCGGTGAACTATTTTGGTCCTAGTTTCCTTTATTTTTTTCTTTTTCATTACGGTTTCTCTCGGTTCTTCTAGTCTCTAAAACAAAGTAAAACATATATAATCAAAAGCATAAATACTTATGAGAAAAAGCAACTTAATTTTTGTCTGGCGTTAGGGGACGTCTTAGTGTCCGGTGCCAGGGGACAGAAAATCCCCAAAATTACGAGTGTTAGGTCAAAACTTCTTCGTTACTCAACAAAAACTATTATAAATATCAATATCTATGGATCACTTGTAGTATAATAACAATAACTATAAACACAAATACTAAAACATCGCAATAAACTTACTTATATCTTATGTGACGCAGCGTATTCTCGCCAAAAGTAGTAAATAACTTCTCCCACCATGGCCTCGGGCGTCAGCAGCACACCGCGTCCTGGTATCAAAATGCGCTCCCGTACCCTTTCAATCGTTTTTTAATCGAACGTGTTGTGACTTTCCGAGATAGTACGCTTGTCCGAAGCTGGGTGCCGTCCGGTGTTACGGGACTTCCCCCTAAACGACGAGTGGGCCGAAGACCTACTAGAAATATTGATTTATTTTTAATTTTCAGAGTTATTCCGTGTTCGTCCCACTCGCTTCGGACCAAAGTGGGATGTAGGCGGAAAATTCACTTGGGCTCGCGCGATTCAGCTTTTTGTGGTCCGAAGTGAGACTCTTTTAACACATACGTAGGTAATAATAACGGATGTCAACTGAAAATTAGGACAGAATTGTCACGAAATGCTTTTCGTGTCCTAAAGTTAGAGCCCTCATTACAGGCTTCCTGCCGCTGTAATATAGCTTGGTGAAGCTATATCACAGTTGCTATGTAAATAGGCAAGACACCATGGTGTGCTTTTAATTAAAATGAGGGTAGAACTTTAAGTATAAATTTATTAAAGGTGGCATCATCAGATGAAAATTTTATTTTAAAAAGTGTTCATAGTTTGCATTTGCTTCTTAATCCCCGACAAAAAAGACAGGGTCTGTGTGTTCTCTCTGTCTGTGGCATAGTAACTACCAAAAAACAAATAAATAAATAATATTGGACAGTGCACACAACATTATCTAGCCCTAAGCTAACCAGAGCTTGTGTTATAGGTACTAGATGACTGACCATACATAATATAATATACATATAACATAGATACATACATATTTTTTATTATACATAGAAAATACCCAGAACACCGTAGTCAAATATTTGCAGATCGTACATACATTTGTTCCAAGGCGGGAATTAAACCCGCAACCTTCTGCGTCGCAGGCGGACCTTTGCCCCGCCGCCGCGCTACATCGGTCGTCAAAACCAAATCAATTTGAGTAAAAAAAAAATTATTTGAAAGTGTTCATGTCTATGTTTGGTGAAAATCGGTGTAGCCATCCTAATGTTATGATAGTTCTAAGAAAAATCATCATCAGGTCTGACGACGTAAAATCATTATGTATTCTTGCAAATAAATGATTGTTATATAGAATTTTCGCGAAATCACCTTGCTGTATTTTTTTCAATTTTAAATACTAGTTCTAGGAATTTGTTTCTATTATTTGATTATAATTTTCTTTGTTAATAAAGACCTAGCTTGTTATTCCAATAATGACTGAAATTTCAACCCAGGGTGGTAAACTGTATAACCTGTGTATAACATTGTCTAGATGAATAGATGTAGACTCCACCGTTGTGACGTATAGTTTCAGCAGCTTAATGACAGTCAATTAGAACGAACATACTCTGATATTTTAATGCCTTTAAACGTAATTTGATATAACCGTAAAGCCTATCAAATAAACGATAGTAGTTTCAATTCCTAACAGCTAACAGGTTCTAATTAAACTACCTCGAATAACAATAAAA
Organism: Eupithecia insigniata; assembly: GCA_947859395.1. Lineage (NCBI taxonomy): Eukaryota > Metazoa > Arthropoda > Insecta > Lepidoptera > Geometridae > Eupithecia > Eupithecia insigniata. Next base: position 12,836,678 of record OX402001.1, read on the forward strand.
TTCCGTAAAGATCCAAAATTATTCAGATATACATTTTCGCAGATACCCATTCCATTCAAGTCGAAAAATAAATTGAATTACGATGCAAGCTGCGCTGAACCAGCAGGTTAGCATAAGCACCCTCGTATCTTATGATAAACGACTTCCTGCGACTGCTCTCAGCGCCATCAATGAAATCTAGGTCACAGGAAATTTTGCCTTAACCCTCTTCCCAACCCCTAACAGGTAAGTACATACTACGAAGATATAGAATTCGGTTCCTCTTGCGCAAGTCATGCGCAAAATGATGACAAGCGATTCTCGTCCTTATAGCTAATGTAAAGTTTGCCATAACTTTTTAATGAAAACTGCCACTCCAAGTTCGAACGGAAAGAAGACGCCGGGAAGCAAATAACTGACGTATTTTTAATCTTTCTACATTATTTCATAACTTTTCTCATAATTTGAAGCGAAATTGAGTGTGTACTTAAGGTGTGCTTATTTTACGCAGATAACAAAAATTAAGAACAGATTCAGACGGGTTACATAAAACTAAAGAAGCAAAAAAGTTGTAAAGCAACATAAACAAGAAGTTCGTCCGAGCGAGGCGGCTGAAAGAGTTGTTTATTTATTCGTATCGCCTATTTCCTACCACTCAACTCGTCGAGGGCTGGGTCGAAAGAAACACTGCCATTTATCATGTGGATAAGGCACCTGTAGCTTGTTGGTTTTTTGGTATATATTCCGCGCGTGAGCGGAACGGGGCGAGCGCGGCACCTCCGCTGAGGCTGTCGGTATACTGAAGCCTCCCCGCCCGCCCTCCAGCGCGAATCGACCGTCCTCTCGCCCGCGCCTCGCGCTTTATGCCTTCTCACAAACTTTCAGAAAAGCCCTCGTTATTCGCGGTACAATTAAAACGCCTTTACTGTTACAGATGGTCAACTTTCTGAACGGCTTTTCCGTTGTTTTGTTTCGCTTTGTGTCGGTGAAAATTGTATTACAATGGATTAGTGCAATTTTGTGTAAACACGCGCTCTCTAGCGTTTTAAATAGCGGTAAAAGTTTGGTTGTTCGACGTTATTAGCTAGCGACAGACAACTCAGATCCGAGATGCATGTATAAGTCTTGCGAAGACGCTTGCGTGCAGGATCCACCTTGTATTTTCTATATAATTATTTATGTATTCTTTATACATATATATGTATGTATAATATTTATATCAGAGTCACAGGACTAAATAAGTATAGAATACATATAACTTTTGCTAAAGACAACCAGTCTGTTGAAAGATTTTAGCTGAAACGGGATTATTGCCAAATAATAATTGGCTAAAGAAGTCTTGTGACACTTACTCAAATTCTGTTCCCCAGATAATATTGTAAGTGGAATAACTAAATTGGCTTAAAGGGGGGATGACCCTTAAGGTTCGATAGTGTCTGACCTGCCACAAACTTCAGACAAATTGTGGGTGTTGGTTTTAAACATACCTTTTACTTAGGTTTGTTACAAGTCTTTAGTGAAACAGTAATGTTTATAACAAGGTTCTATTTTTAAAATTTTCGTGAGTTGAACTTGGTTGGACACATCACTAGGTTTATAAAACAAAGTTCCCCATCGCGTCTGTCTGTCTGTCTGTTTGTTCGCGATAAACTCAAAACGTATTTTCATGCGGCTTTCACCAATCGGTAAAGTGATTCATGAGGAAGGTTTAGGTATATAATTTGTCAAGTTGTGTAAATTGGTTTAAACAAAACGATAAATAAATATAATAAATAATGTTGGACAATTCACACAACATTATCTAGCGCCAAGCTAAGCAGAGCTTGTTGGAAGTGTCGGAAAAAGTCAAGCCGCCTGAGAACTGATTTATGGGATAAAAAGTACCCCTTTTTGATTCCAGGCCTAAAATAACCTGTAATGCAATTTCACCCCGATCCATTCACTAGTTTTGGTGTACAGAGGTAACAAACATCCATCCATACATCCAAACTTTTGCATTTGTAATATTAGTGTGCTTAGTGTGATTTGCCACCATTACCTACTGCACCTGACTGTAACGCACCATTCCTTTCTTCGCACTCTTTACTTTCTTGCAATAATTTATGACTCCATATCTTTTGTTAGTTGTGTAGTTAACGTGTACGGTGTAGTCTTGGGTCACAAAAAGAAAGCAAAATCCGATACTTACGTTACTGTGACTTCAAAATATCTGTGACAAATACCTGTGGCAAAATACTAGCTAGAATTTCTACCAATCACGTACAAATTCATTGTTTCACTGATTGAATATATTTATTGTAGATGACTGAGTAGCAGTAGCATGTTGATTAACCGAATAAATTTAAATGGTATTTTCTTCAACAACTTTGTTAAATTGCGGTATACATTTCGATGTGTGTCTCATTCAGACTTAGTGGTATTATCAGAGAGAGAATATAGAAGCGACATTATCTAGCTGAATCGATTTATTGCGTACGTAACTAATAAAATAACAACGATATAATATCGTGCACTCGTGACACTGGCGCTGCCTGTGTGACAGTCACTGATATATTTAGTTTCTGTCACTGTAACATACGCCCAAATCTATATCTGTTACAAGTGTAAGTTATAAGTGACGATAAATACGCCTTAAACCTAGTACGGTACCCTCCTCATAGGGCACCAAAGTTAAAAGTAGATAGGTACCGTCTGAATACTTTTGCAAAGAGGTGATAAAATATGTACTTAGAAGTAAATACAGTAGAGTGCTCAACTCAGTCGGTGCTACATTAAAATACTTATATTCAGTTTCCAACTTTTAAAAGAAAGTTTATTGAAGTTATAGCTTTTCTACCAATTTTTTTCTATTATCATTTATCACTATTATCAGTAAGATAAATAAGGCTATTCGTTATTCATATAAGGTTTTAAAAGTGATTTTTACATTTGACAACAGATGTGGCGCAGCGCGGCGGGCGAAGGTCCGCCTGCGATGCAGGAGATTGCGGGTTCGATTCTCGCCTTGGGACAAATGTTTGTACGATTTGCAAATATTTGTCTCAGTGTTCTGAGTATTATATATATAATAAAAAATATATATCAATGTATATAAGTCATCTAGTAGCCATAACACAAGATCTGCTTAGCTTGAGGCTAGATGATGCTGTGAATTATCCAGCATTATTTATTATATATATATGTACATATTTATATTAGAAGGGAAAAAACGTACAAACTCATGTAGGTTTAGGCAAACTTTTTGATACAGCTCACTAAGATTAATTAATATAATTAATCTGAGCTTAATAATAGTTTTATATACGTTATTAGTAAACTGTATCGTGAGGGTAATTGTTTTGTACTTCAGACCTGAATCTATCAAAATTATTTGAAGTTCTGAGCATTTAGTAAGATAATAATTAACTTCATAGCTTAGAAACACAAGCCGTTTGAAGTAATTTGTAATTAATTTACACGATGCCTCTCAAACCTGTTGCTAATTGCAGTGTTGTGTTCATTTAATCCTAAATAGCTATACTATATATTAAAAGTATATCTTATTCTGATAGTATAATTAGTGTAATATAATCACTACATAGTATAAAACAAAGTCGCTTCCCGCTGTCTGTCTGTCTGTCCCTATATATGCTCAGATCTTTAAAACTACGCAACGGATTTTGATGCGGTTTTTTTTAAATATATAGATAGAGTGATTCAAGAGGAAGGTTTTAATGTATGATTTGGACCCGTGCGAAGCCGGTGCGGGTCGCTAGTATATGAATAATAATATTAATAATGTAATAGGTTTTGTTAAGGCGTGTACTGCTGAAAACTAAATTTACTAAATATTTAATTTATAAGTAGCAATTTAATGCCACAGGCTTATGAAGACTTTGTGCCGGATTGCCGGTTTGATTTCCGCTTTGGGACAAATGCTCGTACGAACTATCCGATACAAATATTTGTATCGGGTAGTCTGGGTATTTTTATGTATATTAAAAAATTATCTATAGGCTATATAATATATTGCATTGAATAGGTATATCGGTCATCTAGTACCCATAACACAAGCTCTTAGATTGGGGCTAGATGATGCTGTGTGGATTGTCCAGCATTATTTATTTATTTACTTATTATAGTCACCTTAGGCTATTTTCACATGCATAAGGTCATGGCAAGGTCGTCGCCACCGTACCGTGTAAAGTAAAAATGTATAGGACGGACGACACACGGTCATGGCACGAGCACCGTGCCATGTTAAAGCTGTCTATTTAGCTCATACATTGTCTACTTTACACGGAACGGTGACCTTACCGTGTGACCGATCGTCAGGTTGCATGCGAAAGGGGCCTTAGCAAAGCTTCCAGGCAACCGTCCGTAAATTTCCGCTGCTAAAATCTTCAAAAGTCTCAAATTCTCGAATTGTTTCATCATTAAAAGGGAAAGTAAAATTCGAGAAGAATTGGAAATTCAATCCGAACAGTTTCCGTAACAGGTGCTCGACGCAAGGACGCTGATTGATCGCTCATCTGAACCTCAATCGTTCTTTCATGGAGTGCTAATGGATAATCATCTGTCTGCGATAATCAGCTGCAAAAAAGTGAGTAAAAAACTCCATTGCGAAAAAATACGGAATATTGAAGCGGAACATGATGGGATATGGATAGCTGCTTTCATCTGCTGTGATGTGTGTGTGTGCTTGTGTATGTGTGTGTGGATATATGTGCAATAGTGAGTGTTTCATTCATATTATTTTCGCCGCTCGTTCGATATTTTTGTTATTATTTTCTTATTTAGATAACTTATGAGCGATGAAAATATATTTATTATCGAATAAAAAATACCGTGTTATTGATTTTCTCTTGACTTCTTTTTTTGTCCACTTGTGCAAGAAGCACATTAAATAAGGGTTCGTTCCACTCAATGCCAGATTTCTTCCCAGAGGATGCCATGAAATATTTGAATAAAAATTATTTACCTAAATAAGTTCCAACCAATGCCATGACAAGCAAGTACAGTCAACGGTAATATCATAGTAAGATCGAAGAAGAAATGCTAGAGCGAGATAGTAATTACGTAATATCTGTCCCAAATAGTAGGTCTACAAATTGAAAAGCAATTGATTTCCCAATGGTTTGTCGAAACCTTGTACCAGAAATAGGTAGGTACTTAGGAAGTTTATTGAATGCATTGTGTTTGCCCTGAGGGTTGGGAAAGGAGTACCGATTCTGTGGTCCATAAGGAAGCCCGCACTGCTAGTCCCATTTTCTGTAATTTATAGAGTTCTTTGAGATTCCGCCGACTTTACAGATTGGAAGGTCTGCTATGCAGTAATTGTTCCTACCTACTAGCCTGTTTCTATTTTTAATTAGTGTTATGTATTTAAGTCATAGCGAACGAATAATTAAAGCTCGCGCACAGTAACCCAACGCCGCGCCGCCGGTACCGCACGCCATAAAAATGTGAAAAAATCTTTCGATAAATTTCACAGTGATAAAATGACTTCCCTCAAGCTACAAACAAGTGGCCCTCGAGCCTAGTCTATCATCTGATGAAAATGCATCTAAATGAGTTAAAGCCCTTATCTGAATGCAATGCGAGACTAAGATCTAAAGTCTCGATCACCGCCGCCGCAAGGTTGCAGGTCACTCGATCTTTTATATAGGATACATTTCGGAGAATGCTCCCAGGAACTTCATGACCTGATTCCACCATCTCCCTTCTACTCCAGGACAAGCAGACGGACGACACAATACCATCCCCTCGTACTAAGCGGCTTTCCTCCACCTTCATCATTCGCACCTCTAACGAATGTAGCTCGCTACCTGCTTCTGTTTTACCGGTCAATTACAATCTGGGTCTTTTCAAGACAAGAGTGAATAGTTATCTTCTAGACCTTCATGATACAACGTCGGCCACATTGTCACTTTCATAATATGTAAATCTTTTATAATATGTAAATCTGCCACTTGAAGGCTACCGGGGCCGGTTTTGTTTAAGGTCCTTGTTATAACAGATATTTAGGTAAATGAGGAAAGATATCAGATTCAAATTTTGATTCACCATCTCAGTGCGGGCTGCTCTGTTATAGGGTGAATTCGTCATAAGAAACTTTCAATAAAGGACCGTTATCAATCACTTTCAAGTTCAGGTAGAATTCTTTAGGAGAGAAAACGATATCTATCAAACATGAAAACAGTTCTATATATATATACCTTGGTATATTTCTTATGATTTATACAGCTAGAGAAGTATAATAACCACTTCGTTTTGGCCGCGGATGCCTCTTACTTGGTGGCCTATTCAGAATACAAAAAATTAAGTTTCTGATTTGTCGTCGTGCAAAACCGATTCTTAAGTCACTTATAGCGTTTGCACAAAATCGAATCAAAAACTTCGGTTACGTTTTTTACGAGTAGGCCCGCTAAGTTTTGAAATTACTGTCTAAAGAAATTCAGGTTTTCTCATCATCTTTGACATTTTCATAAATATATTTTTGTCCTACCCAATATTTTTTACATCTTATAGATTTCTTAGTACAGTTAGTAAGTTGTAAATTACTTACTAACTTAGCCAAAACGAGAGTTTTTCTATGCTTTGGATAACAATTAGACTAAGGAGCTACATAAACAATTTTTTGTGACATTGAGTCCAAAAAAAAGTAAATTTATAAAAGCAGGGGCGATGCTCTGTTGTTTTCCGTATACAAGAGGCCCGGATTCGTGACGTCAGCATGTGCATAATTGTATGAAAAAAAAAACAAAAGATAATCGGCCCAGATTTTCTAAATTTAGGTATACCTAAATTTACAAAGGTACCTTAAGGTACCTCATAATTCTAGATAAAGTAAACAAAGCACTTTGGGTTGGATTGACACAGACTTGTTTCTACAAAGTTTCTACCAACCTTTCAGTATGTCAGTTTATAAGTTGGTTAATTGACGGTTCTTAGTTCACATACCTACTTACGTAGTAGGTACGTGAATTTGTTTTCACACTCTACATAATGTAGCGTGTTTACACAGATTTACGCAGACTGAAATAAACACCGGGATTCGGAAACGCTATATCAATGGCCGGTACCGAAAATGGTTAAGCTCGAATTTTTGATTAAATTTCAAATACTGTTACTTTCTTTCAAGACTTAAAAAAATAAGAACAGCATAATAACGACTCGCTTTCCAAAACAGAAAGAAAAGCCAATTTACTTTTGAACTCTATAGATGGCGGAATTCTTTTCGGAGAGGAGAGGATGTCATGTCAAACTTTGCACAATCCATGCATGGAATAGAAAATAACTTTGTTGTCTTCAAAGTGTAAAATATACCACTAACGGGACATGGTAAGTACTTATTTACCATGTCTCTGATGAAGGGAGTTGTGTGACTCACCCATTCGAAAGCGCCGTCTTTTCAGAGTCAGGACCAAAAATTTAAGTGAAGAGAAAACCAATAACATATTATTTCTTATTTGATTATAATTACTATAATACAAAGCTGTTTATTGTATAAAATTTGCCGTTGTCTAACAATAAGTGCTTATTTTGTAAGTCTATAGATATAAAGTTATTTAAATCGTAAATCTGATGTCAAAACTATTTTGAAACAAACTCTTAAAGAAACCCTCTAAAATATGGGTTTAACATTAATTTGAACAATTCGATTTATAAAAGGTTCACTTCCCCAAAGCAGACAATGTGAAAAGTGGGTGTGGACTATTCGAGCGTCGACGTCGGTCGTTTGGCTTTTGCTATTAAGTTTTTGCTCATAAACAGAAATTAATAACTGACATTGGCATTATCCAGCCATCTGTTGCGTCATCATAATGAAATTATAGACGGTATTACATACCTATTCTGATTATGTGGCTTTGTGGGAGTCAATACCTACTTACTTCTTTTGTTCATTTAGCCATAATTTGTGCTTTAGATAAATTTTATTAAGATACATCGGGGCATATACACGCCTATTCGTTTTGATTTGTATCAGTTGAGCTACTTATGGTATGCAACAGTTTGCTGGAAGTGCCATTTTTTCATTTTGTTAATACTGGTACCTTTTCATTTAATTTTATCTAACGGTTTTGGTAAACAAAAAAACTAAACTATTTTGTCTCATTGCTTTTGATTTTTGTAAATAAAGTTACAATAATATAGTTCATTATAATAAAATACACTAACCGCATGATAGCAGGTGTCCAAGACGTCTAGGTATTTAGTTATTAAGACTTTGATAGAGAGATTTCTCTTAAGATTACTTTGGAAGAATTCGTTGCTATGTTTGAATGTGCTTACTTTTATCTACTTTAAGTAAACTACTTTGGTCTAATAAAGAGCTTGCTTGTGCTCGCATTTTCCAAGACTTTTCCCCAGGGTGGTTTCATTCTTGAAAAGGGTTCAATAGATCCTACTTTGTGTCCGCGAAGGTACCGTAAATATCTACAAAAGATTATATAGGTGTTATTACGGTCATTTTGGTCTACACCTATGCGTGTGTATGCCTTCCTAGAACGTTAGTTCCGTTTAGTAAAGAAACGTTGAATAACTTTGAAAATATGTAAGTTATTTAAAAAATCCACGGAGACTTAATAAATCAAATAATTATAACTTAAGTCCAATTCTAAAGCATAGTAAATCACCTCAGTAATAAAACTTAAACGCGTTTTAAGGACTCCGCGGCACTTTTATTTTATTTTTGCAGTTTTTCGTGAAAATTATGTCACTTAAACTTATTATGAAGAAACTTTATTATAATTTACCGAACTTACTCTCTATCTACCATGGTATTATTATATTTTATCAGCGCGCTATTAAGTTCTGTGATCTACATTGTTCAGTAAGACATAATAACAAGCTATAAAAGCATTTAAAATACACCGTTCAACATCTGTGCCATGGCTTTATCTCCAAACAACAAAGTTGAAATCAATTACCCGGGTTCGACCCTACCCCTACTAAATTCTTTCAAACAGTCTCTCCCGATTATGCCAGCCTTTGCTAACTGACGCGCTTAAAAATGTATGTCGAATGGGCTTTACAGCCTACCCTCATTTAATGGGGTTTAGAATTTCCTGTGAAAATTATCATTGCTCTATTCTGAGTGCTTGGAAACTAGGAGTATTTGACCATGGTCAGCGTTAGTACAAAATTTTTTTTTAATCGTTAACTGTTGTTTTAAAAGGTAGGTACAGACTGGCGTTACGGGGCGTAATGTAACGTGTTGCACAGCGAGCAAAGAAGGCGGTCGCCGTTGTTGTAACACCGGTCGGTACCTTAATACCTGGTTCGCCTAAGTAATTCTCTACTAGTCTTGGGTTATACTAGGCAAAATCCGATACCTGTGACTTACGTTACTGTGACTTCAAAATATCTGTGACAAAATACTAGCTAGTATTTCTACCAATCACGTACAAATGAATTTGTACGTGATTTTTACTATAGAATAATATATTTATTGTAGCGATGACAGAGTTAGTAGCAGTAGCATGTTGAGTAAACGAATAAATTTAAACGGAATGTTCTTCAACAACTTTGTTACATTGCGGTATCCATTTCATATTTTCAAGTATAAAATACTAGGTGTGTCTAATTCTGACTTAGTGATATGATCAAAGAGAGAATATAGAAGCGATATTATCTAGCTGAAGCGAAATATTGCGTAGGTACCTAATAAAATAACAACGATATAATATCGTGCACTCATAACACTAGCACTGCCTGTGAGACAGTCACAGATATATTTAGTTTCTGTCACTGTGAAATACCGCCAATTTTCTATACCTGTGACTTTTATCAGTGACGATAAATACGCCTCAAGCCTATTCTCTACTTTTCCAATAAATTGATATTCGAGCATCCTAACTTGAACCTATGAACTGTCCAATAAAATATTTTTTTCTGATATTGTGTCTAGTCTATTTCTTAGAAAATTCTGCTTGCTACCGACAAAAGCAAACAAAATCATCTAATCACGACCGTTAGCGTTCATAATTTCGATTGCGAACGACAAACAATGCTCAAATTAAAATCTTATTAGAACAATCTAATAACTGACTGAATAGCATTTACCTATATTACACAAGTATTATAGGTAAATGCTATTCAGTCACGGAGGCAGTTCTGTAACGTAATGCACACAACAGACGAATGATCGCGGTGAGCATTCGTCTGCACGATTATATTAATGCGAATTATAAGTACAGGTTTTCTTAGCGCTTTTCCTGTTTACCTCCAATCGGTGAAAACTTGTACAAATATCCCAGCGGATAAAAAATCCGCTGCACTATAAGCTCATAAGCCAGCACTTAACTTCCACAAGAGTCTCGGTCACGAATCAATAGGTTAATCTAGTACATTTATCGGACCCAAGAGTGCAGTGAACGTCAATGAAAGTGCCAATGTAGGGTGATATATCTCACACTCTACTTTCTCACCATCTGGGTTTATTGCGAAAGAAAAGCTATTACAGTAATGAACAAATTACAGAAGGAAAATAACTTTTTAAACGAGTAAATTTTCAAGGGATAGCGAGCGGAAGCCCAAGTTGATATTTTCTGGTTTTTAACATTTTGAACAGTCTAATGTTTGTCCACAGAGAAATGGACAGAAAACATACCTTTGGAAAATACCATAAGAAATTAGTATTTTTTTCAAAATTCTGGATGTAACATGAAAATCTGCAATCAAGGATTGTTCCAAGGAATCTGGTAGGTAAAGGTCTGAAAAGTTGGAAACACTTTTTCTTGTTAATTTATTGACTGATACTTGGGTGGTTGATTTGATAATAATAACGTTGTTTTTAGGATTAAATATGACTTGTCTAAGTGCCTATTATGTAAGCCTAAAGCAATAAAGTTATTGATTCTGATTCTGGACATAATCGACTATTTACCAATATGTCTACTAGATAACTAGGTATAACTTTTTGACAAATGAAAGCCTGTACAGACTAGGCTTTCATTTGTCAAAAAGTTATAATGATAAATCGTTTTTCCACTTAAGTTACAAGTTGATAAAAATACACACCATTAAAACTGGAATTTGATGCTGATTACTTTAACTACCAAACTTAGCTAAATTGGAATCACGTTTTTCGATGAGACATCAGGGATATTCTCGTAATCTTCAAAAACTACTTAGTGATGATGTTTACCTATCCATTATAACAAACATGGCTTACCTATAGCTACTGTGCGTACTTTATGTAATGTAGTGGTAGGTACCTAAGCAATGTAAAATAGGAAAACATCTACGTCATTGACTAAACGTGCAAAGTTCTGCTATGAAACTTTTTTAGTCAACATTTATTACATTAATTTGGGAAATAAATACCATTTTATGGTATCTCTTGAAATAGAGAGCTGATTAGCCACCATGGTACTACTGGAATCAAGAGTTACACGCTTTACATAAAGTCAAAAATTATAGGTACCCAAAAATTTGTGTATCCGTTAACGATTTCATGTGACAAAATGATTATAGACATAAAAAAAAAACAATAATCAGTAACAAAACCCGTCAGCGCGACCTGCCTCGTGTTGTCGACTTGTCGCTCGCGGTGTAATTTTCTCTGTAACTTGAATCGCGCTGCGTCTTATCGCTTAACAAAAATGCGTGCAAAAATCGCGAACGGATCTGCAACAACCTATGGTCAAGTGTGTTTTGGCTCTACACGGTAGACGCCAAAAGGTATAAGCTAAGGTACTTCCTTGATCTTATTCGGCTCAAAACAGCTAACTTATAACCTATTTGCAGAAATCGGAAACGACCCCTGCATTGGCGTTGTTGCCAAGACAAGTTTTACAATAAATCAATTTTAACTACGCTCTGTTCCGATATTTCACTTACCTACTATTAACGTGAACTCGAGAACGGCAGAGCTAGGTAAAGTGGAAGTTTCCACGTCTAACTTTTAAACTAAAATGGAAACTCGTGTTTTTTTAACTTTCAGGAATGATTTTCTTTTCAATTATTTTTGAAAAAGGTTTTAGCCGTTTTGAACTTATGTTCTTATAAAGTTTGTTCGCAATTTTTTCTAAAGGTATTGTGAATTTAGACCAATCATTGAAAAAATCACTAAGCACAGTGTTACCTAGCCCCGTTTTTTCGATCACAATAGGCCTACCATGGCCGCTATGATACTAAAGCCACACTAAGAAAATAATAGCCTCCTTTTTAGAAAACTTAAAATTTTTTACCGTGTCATCGTATTGTAGTGGTAAGCCGTGGTGATCGTCTTTTAAATATTTATTTGTATATCGAGGGTGTTCTAGATTTTTCCAAGGAAGGTTTGTGAAGTTGAAGAGATCAGATTATGCTTGTGGGTTCGTTAATGTTATATCTAGCGTCTGTTAGACGCGCCAGTACATAAGCCGATGGACATGGAACAATCACTCAATCATTCCACGGAGCTTATTTTAAGTCATGATCGCCTGTATCCTCCTTAGCGACTCTAAGGAAGGGGTGTAATTAGATATTTTGAAGAAAACAGAAGAAACTATGATGAATTAACTTACAGACAATCACAATAAGTGATCCAGTGGCGTGGTATTAGTGCAGTGAACCAGTATGAGTTTTCTCATCAGTCAACGACCGTTTACACTCTGACACAGGGAACCCTACGCCAGTGACTGGCTCTGATATCAGATTATTGGGGCACAACTGAACTGTCTATTCGCTGAGAAGCGTATATCCTCAACGCGTAACTGGACGCGGAGCTGTCGACGTATCAAAAGACACGGAAAAGGCGCTCTAGGCTGCCTGCCCCATTTTACCATGGATTTATTTATATGATTTGTGAGTATAGTTTAACTTGGCCAAGTTAAGTGCGACAGTCAGTTGTTTAATAAGAGGACGTGTAATTTGGTGCCCAGAAACGCTGCCGTCCCGCCGGTGAATATGTAAAGGCTTTATCTCAGGTGTGTGAATCGATCTACGTGGTCTCCCCTAGCCAATAGCCATCGCCTTTAGATAGCTGTTTAGCCGTACATCAAGCACGCGTCAGCATTCACACGATTTACCTGGTATTAGGTCAATTATGTCACAAGTGCACATTTTATCTGATCTCAGCAGCACCACGGATTTTATGTGAGGAACTCTTACATACCTATAGCGTATGTCAGTACTTTATACAAAGTTATACCTCCAAATGTAGCTCCATCACGTAGGCTGTCTCGTACTCGTGCATCTCGTTCGCTCGTACAGGAAGGTTTCGGGCCTAACTCAGCTGCTTGCTAGCTTAATTCGTTCAGTCTAACGAACTTCAGTACCTATCAATCTAGTATTGTCTAAAGCCTCTTTGGGCTAGAATAGTAGAGCAAAGATTACTGAGCTACTTTCCTGATGTTATCTAGTCTTGAATTCATAGAAGTCAGATATGCGAGACCTAACAGAATCGTGTATCGGGTGAAAGGTTTTTCAATGGCAGCGGTAATTATGTCACAAGGAGAATGCGCCTTCGTTTAATCGACTGGAATGTATGAGAATATAATATAGAATTTGAGGACCGATGTGACTCATAATTTCTGCTGTTATTGATCCCTTTATGAAGCCTTAGGTATAGTCAATGGAAACAAGCATGTCGGATAAAACTTTTATTCAAAGAAGTTTCGTTAGTTATAGCTTCGAAACTAGAATGATTATTTAGCTTGTCTTATCCAGAATTACCGTTTAAGAAAAGCGGTTATTTCAGCTCCTAGGCCATGTTCACAGAGAAAGCGAATAACCAAATAAAAAACTCTTGTGAGGCCATCTTAAATGCTAGAATTCACACAAAAGACACATAATATTTATACACAATTCAGACTATAAGTACAAACATGCTCAACCTTTGCTGTAGTGTCGGAGTGACGATACCTTGTTTAGTTTCATTTAAGATTTGACATGAACTGAAATGATAGTTTTCTATGGATCTTCGATCCCGTAATCTCGCATCGCTTTATAAGGCCTTCGCTATCTGGTGGGTTTACCTCCACGCTAATTAAACTCAAGAGTATCATTCATAATCTGTCACTGCAGCATCAGGCATTTACTACATAAGCGGTTTTCTTATCTACTAAATACAATTCGTCTAGTCCACGATTCACAAGCTTGTCGTCTTCTGGTAAATTAATGGTTGAACCACGACTTGTCTGATTGTAGGTGAGTTTAACTGAGGTATAAGTAGAATCTCTACGCGAGCCTTTCCTTCTCTACATCGTTTCCACTGTACTTTGGTACATCTCATTGTAATCAAGTATTCATACATGTGAGTAATGGGATGAGTAAAGCCATCTCTAGTTGAAATAGGTATTGATACTAGGTTAGAGAGGCGGTCAAGATTGTTAACTGATATTCGTTTCGATTGAAAGGGTGTGACTTAGATAGCTGTGTATTGTGGAACTAGATTAATCTTAAACATGACAGTATAGTACATTACCGAGTTCTCTATGACTGTTGCACTAAAATTAGAGTTTGATGCTCTCACAGTAATACAATTATACAACTCGCACTGACTCTATATTTAATGTATTTATTGACTTGTAACTATTCTTGCAACACTGACTCTAAAATATCCCTTTGATATCTCCGCGTGCTCCGCGATTGTCCTCGCTCGACTGTCCCATGATCATCCCTCTCTCTGTTCTCGACGCTTCGTCTCCGTTGCGTAGGCGTTGGTATCTAAAACAAAGAATTCGGGTGCGGCAGAAATAACTCAGCCTGATTGGACCAATATAAGGCCACATCCCCGTCAGGAGTCATCTAAAAACAAGCAGTCCCTGCCCCTTTTCCAAGCATCTCACGGTCCAGGACCTAAACATGTGGTCTCTTTGTCTCAAAGGCAATAAAAATGTATATTTTATGGGCTATTGGTTTTAAAGATCTTAAGTGTTTCTGTTCGAGGCGGGGATCTACATTGTTTCGTCAGAATGAATGGTTTCCTTGTGTTTTAGAAAGTCCGTTTTTAAAAGTGGCTGATACGCAAAAAAATCTATTTTGTTAGGGAACGGTTTTGTCTTAAATTGCCCTGCACATGCTTGCTGTTACTGAGAAACAGGAACAAAAAATAATTTTAGTTAAATCCAATGAATACAATGGATGGGTTAACCATCTCAGTATCAGATACATTTTAAAACCACGATAGTGTTAATAAACACAAAATTTCTTTAAATATTTTGTTTACCGAACTTCTTTGTTTACTTAGCTTTTAAATATGTTCCTAACTCAACTAAAGAAACTGTCCTTTCCTTGACAAACTGCCCAAAACCTCTTTTTTAATGGTTTGAAGACAACGGGTCTCCAAACTATCTACAGGTAAACATTCCAGATCCCAACGTTGCCCAAAAGTTTGAGTCCCTTATCTAACAGTTCCAGGAATAGATAACAATGACTCTGTACAGCGGGTTTATTACGCTAAAACGGTGGATCCATCGATGGGCAAAATTTTGTTCACAACTAATTTGCATTAAATTAGTTAAACAATAGATGATTGCCAGTCCCAGTCAAATCTAAGACTTAAATGAACGATTTGTATTAATCGATTTATCGATTACTTAGTGATTTTGATGCATTGTTCACAAGTAAAAATAGTAATACTTACAAGACGATGGTGGAAGCCATTCATACTCCCAAGTTTCAAATGAAAAAGGCTAGTACATTGATGCTGACATAATTTTTATGTTAGTTATTTTGTCTTTAACTCTTAAGCAATTGTAAAGAAATGATGATGGTTTATATAACTTATTGAATCTTGATGAACATTAAATATTATACATCCATGGATACATCGATTTATCGTAATAAGCCCGCAGCACAGGTAGGTACACTCCGAAACTTTGACCATTATCGAGCTTGGAGATCATTTTCGGAGTTGAAACTGTAACCTGGCTTTATTCGGAGAGGTGACTATTACTTTCAATAATCCTTAAGTTTATTAAAATTGTGTTGACAAACGAATCGTAACGTTCTGATTTCCAATCAAAGTAAAAAGTACATCAAGTGTTCTAGTAACATACTTAATAAAAAACCTACCTAAGGTTACATCATTATGCTTTTATCGCAGTCATTATAGATGCTTACATCAACCACTGTAATATCTTTTAAATGGATTTTGATTAGTTTTCTGTGATCGCTGAAAAGTCAGTACCTACTAATATTGTAAATACGAAAGTGTGTTTGTTTGTATATTTTTCACGTCCTAACTAAGCAACTAATCGACTTGATTTTTGGCATAAAGTTAGTTGAAAGGATGGAGAGTAACTTAGGCTCCATTCCTGGTAAAATATCAAATTCCCATGGCAGATTTACGGGAATAAATACCTGTTTATCCCCCTAGAAATGTGAAATACGAATTTAACGCGGGTGAAACCGCGGGGATCAGCTAGTATAAATATTAGTCAAAGTATAGTATAGATAAAGAACCTATTGAATAAGACAGGAAGTCAGCAGATTTTCATGACTCATGCACCTGCCTGAGTTCATACTAAAAACAGTGACGGTAATCCGTTTGACTTGACTAAGAGGTACCTCAAACCCAAAATGGCATGATAAAATGAAATTCTAATCCACCCCACACACATTTGTTTTATTCAGATGCCCCCAACCGGTTTACCATAGACGCCTTGCGAGGTTTGTGGGCCCAAAGAAATTCTATGTACAGTCACCGTCACAGAGCTATACAGATGAAGACTACAAAACCCCATGTGCACTGAAAACCACAAAAAACCTATAAACCATCATTTCTAAGGCCGCTAAGCCCACTCGACTCCAGAATGCTCTGAACTTTTGATGCGTAGGAACGCTAATTCCACCTTGATTCGTAATGACTGAAAGGTCAGCTAAATAGTGCGCTCGATTTTTTGCAGATATTCCTGGGCAAATCCTGATGTGTTGCTAGACTTTTTGGTTTATTATGAACGTCGTATTTGTTCAGCACTTTCTGAAACCGAGCAGTTATATCGGCTTTAGGAGTAGTGTAGTTTAATGATTTCTGTAGCGTTGCAGAGGTTCGGACTCTCCATCAGTTAAACTCTTTCGGCGAAGACTATACCTCCGTACTGTGAGCACGAAGTTTGGCCAACTCCTTGACATTCGGAGCACGCAGGATTCAACATAAAAACGCTTTGAGTCTCGCAGTCTGAACTTAGGAGATTAATGTATTACCTCTATCTGCTCTATGAACACTTTGGTATTTTTATGCTGCTGGCATATTGCTGTGGGCGTATTCGCGGTCGATTGCTGATACGATTGCTGGGTCGTTAATGTGTTCAATTATTACCAAGAAAAGTTTTAGAAGCCGTTTCAAGTCAAGTCGTGATATTCGCAGGAGTTCCTTAGTTACACTAAAACTATAAGTTACACTAAAACTTTAAATTATAATTTGCAAGCGAACCGAATTTTGCAATGGTAAGAATTCGAACCTATTTGTTAAATGTAATTAATTTCAATTAAAAGCAATTTGACGATTGTGTGGTGCGGCGTGAAGGTCCACTTGCGACGCGGGAGGTTGCGGCTTCGATTCCCCCATTGGGACAAATGTTTCTACGATCTGCAAATGTTACTTTCCGGTATTCTGGGTAATTTATATGTTATATTATAAAAATATATTTCATATTTCATTTATTTTGCTTACATGTACATACAGCTTAGATCTAGGTAGGTAGGTAGCTTATGTCAATAGGTATGTAATATATTGTATTATGTATCTATAGTCATCTAGTACCCATAAAACAAGCTATGCTATTGGGGCTAGATGATGCTATGTGAATTGTCCGGCATTATTTATTTATTTATTATTGCCACGAAAAGTTTCAGAAGAGGTTTCAAGACTTTAAAGCAGCCATATTCAACCTTTTTTCTATAGGGGCCACAAACACGTTTCAGTCATGGTGTCGAGGGCCACCAGCAAATATAATTGAGGTCTTAATTAAAACGTAATTCCAAGTTAACAATGTAGTTACTTTATTTATGAAAAAAGAAGTTTTAACAAAGATTTTATAGGTTTTAATGCGATTTTTGATATTGTGAACACTTTTTCAAAACTTTATCAAGATCTGGCTTGTCGCTACATGCTATCCTTATAACATCATCCAGATGAGAATCTGTAAGTTTGTTTCTGTAAACGTTCTTCGTGTATTTCATTTTTGAAAATGACGATTCGCACACATACGTAGACCCAAAGAATGTTAGTAGGATTTGAGCACATCTTTGGACGCTTTTATATTTTTGGGGAACAATACTCCAAAATTCCACATATTCTCTGTTTTCCCTTTTTTCTTCAAACAGAACTTCCAGATTGGTATCGTTTTTAAAATCGATAAACTCATCAAACAACTCTGAGTAATTACAATTTAAAACAGAAGCCAACTCTGAGATGGTCGTTGTTTCTAAATGCCGTGGATTTTCAATAAGTAACAAAAAAAAATTTATTTTTCTTAGATCTTGGAACCTTTTTCGAAATTCGTTTAATAGTGCAGTTATATAATTTGAAATTATGGAGCAGTTTTTTTCCGAAATGGTAGTATCCTCTGTAGTTTTTGTCATAGTTGGAAAATTTTGCAGCAGTTTGTTTTGTATTTCTTCATGATAAATGCTTAGCTTTTCTTCAAATGCAAACACTTTATTTGCCATATTAGAGAGCATATTATTTTCACCTTGTAAACTCCGATTGAGATTATTGAGTTTATCCGTAATATCACATAAAAAGGCTAATATACACCACCATTCATCATTTTGTAATTCAGGGTACAATTTATTGTTTTGTTTTAAAAACAGTATTATTTCATGGCGTAAAGAAAAAAACCTTTCCAAAACTTTACCTCTACTTAGCCATCGCACCGAGGTATGTAAAAGGACGTCGTTGTACTCACTTCCCAGTTCTTCCAGAAGGCTTTTAAATCTTCTGTGGTTCAATTCTCTTGCTCGTATATAATTGACAATATTGATAACTGTCTTCATTACAGCTTCTATTTCTGGATTTACAACACGCGCCGCCAAGTTTTCTTGGTGGATAATGCAATGAAATGATATTAAATTGATTAAATTATATCTTTTCTTAAATAACGAAATAAATCCATTTTCGGGTCCAGTCATTGAAGGACAACCATCTGTACACAAACACACGATTTTTTGTAGGTCAATTTCATTCTGCTCTAAAAAATTACAAATAGTATCCAGGTAATCTGTGCCTCGGGTTTGACCTTTCATAGGTAGGAATTTCAAAAAAAAATCCTTTATTAAATTGTTTTCTGTACAATATCTAACAAACATCGAGCATTGTGATGTTGCTGAAATATCGGTGCTGGAATCGAATGCCAAGCTAAAAAACTTGCACTTTCTTAGGTTATCTAAAATATCATCGCGAATAAATTTAGAAATGTCTTCAATACGTCTCATGCAGGTTGAATCCGAGAGCTGTAGTTTTTTTATATCAGATAGTATTTGCTTTTTGTTAGTGTATTTATCAAAAAGTATATTGGCAGCACTAACAAAGCATTCCTTTACAATTTCTGCATCGGTAAATGGTTTCATGTGCTTACCAAGAATGTAACAAATTTCATATGATGCCTTGGTTACCGCGGAGTCTTGTGTATTTTGTATTTTGTTGTTGATGCAATGACCTCTTAAAAAAACTCAGTTTCTCATTTCTCAATGACGATCCAGGAGGAAACGTTTCGTCGAAAGATTTATGTTTTGTGGTAAAATGGCGCGAAATATTGTATTTCTTCAATATAATACTTTCACGACATATTAAACAAGTTGCTGCATTGTTTTTGTTTGGTACAACAAAATAATCCGTTTCCCACTCATCTTGAAACAATCTATTTTCACTAGATATTTTTCTTTTATATTTAGAAGACACTCCTGACATTATATTGAGAATAAAATATTAATTTGACACAAAAAACCACAACTATCTGCAATTACTGGGTGTGATTAGCTTTAATTGTTACCACCGTAGCGTAACGTAGGTATCGTAAACACATTCAAAACAAGTTATGACCCGCAAACAAAGCGACACACGCAGGTTCGTAGATGGCAAGGGGATTTCCGCCGTCCATTCCGTCTCGCTCATGCAACCACAGATTACTAATGAATAATTATGCTGCGTTCCGATTTACACGAAACGAAATCGCTGATCGGCTCACATTCCCGTTCTGAAACAACCATGCTATGATGGGCGCGAAATTTAAATTGGTATACACAACAAATTCGTAACTTCAGATGGGCCAATAACAAAGGCCCGGCGGGCCGCATGCGGCCCGCGGGCCGCAGGTTGAGTATAGATGCTTTAAAGTGTACTTTTCAGAACCGAAGAGCAAAGAAATTTGAACCGAATTTTGATTCGTAGTTTGCAGTGGTATGAATTGTCGCCTACTTGTCAAAAAAATTCATTCATGAAATGGTCAGGCACGGTCGCCTCTCTACTTCGAGTCTTTCGGTTAACCGTGCGAAGCCGGGGCGGGTTTGCTAGTTTCTTCTATCCGTGACCACCACGGGCGGTATGGCAGAATTAGAACACAGATTAGGTTATGTTACCAATTACCATTAGAGCCATATTATAGCATAACTAACGATGTTTTCGTAAACATGGATAAATACAATGGGTATAATGAATGATACCTATGATTTACGTTCTATGGAACTTGTTTAGTTCTTATAGATTAAACAAACACACTAGGTCACTAGAGGCTACGATATGCGTGCGCTCAGCATTTTGGGAAACACAAAGGATTTCAGGAACAAAGTCTATGGCGTTCACTTGTAGCACATTAATATGAAAACAGTCTAAAAATCAGCGTCAAGTATCAGACCCATCCACAAATTGCCAAGTGACGTTAATTCATTATGCTAACGAGATGAGCTGCTCGCGACTGTGATAGATTAGCCTCTCTCATATTTCTGAACCCTTGGTTGATGGAAAAAAACCGCTAATATTATCAAGCTTTAAAACCTGTTTTATGTAAGGAAAATTGGCAATAAGGCCTTTTTCATTAAGAGTTTATATGCGTATGTATAGAGCAAACGATAATGACGGGGATAGGGTAAAGCATTATCCAAGAAAACAAGTTTTGCTCCTCAGGGAGTGACACTTGGTGACGTCACTGCCCAGTTACCATTTTATTTCAATAACGTATAAGTTGGGAAAGAGAAGTCAATCGTTAATTATGTTTATTAGATCAGTCAAAACAGCGTTAGTTAAACACGAGTCAATGTAATAAAGAATTGGTAAATACAAAACTAGTTTTAT
Organism: Eupithecia insigniata; assembly: GCA_947859395.1. Taxonomy (NCBI): domain Eukaryota; kingdom Metazoa; phylum Arthropoda; class Insecta; order Lepidoptera; family Geometridae; genus Eupithecia; species Eupithecia insigniata. The sequence goes on from OX402001.1 coordinate 12,857,862, forward strand.
CAGATTTATAAACGTAATACAAGGAGTTCGGGAAGTTACGATTTTACGTTACTGGTATCACCAGGAAACAGATTCGTCTTCTCATTCGCCGATGAGAATGATGACGTGACCAAGTGACACCCACGTGACCATCGTATCTCGGAAGAGCATACCTTACCTATACAGACGACCGATGTGGCGCGGTGGGCGAAGGTCCGCCTGCGACGCAGAAGGTTGCGGGTTCGATTCCCGCCTCGGGACAAATATTTGTACGATCTGCAAATATTTGTTCAGGGTGTTCTGGTCGTTTTTCTATGTATAATACAAAATATCTATCTATGTAATATATGTATTGTATTATGCATATCAGTTATCTAGTACCCATAACACAAGCTCTGCTGCTGCTCTGCTTGGGGCTAGATAATGCTGTGTGAATTGTCGAACATTTTTTTTTTTATATTATTATACCTGGGGCTTACCCCATGGTATAATGAGGTACATATGTAGGTGTGTACTCTAAACTTACGAAAGTTTACGCACTAAAATTATATTTCAAAGTATATGTATGTAGTTCTTGAAAGGCGTCTGCAGAAAAAAAACAATTTCTTTTATGTTTTCGTATAAAATGTCAAAACTGTAAAATATATTCAGAAACCAATAAACAAACTTGGCTTGCTACGACATGTAATATTGGATTATTGAAATTTTCTAGCGTCGCGCGGTGACGGGACACCTCTCGTGGAATCTTACGAGCATGCCGTTTTATGCAGACATCAGTAAGGCTCTCCTCCCTTTACGATACGCCCAGGCGACTTTAGTTTCATGCAAGTCTCGGGGACTAATCGCCGCGGAGTATAGCACACATACATTTAGTATCAATGCTCGCACATTACGCTACCGATATCGTACGCGTCCGCGACTAGTCGCGTGATGGTCGCGCGCAACCCTTGCTGGTCGCCTGCGCATCGCGTGTCCTACGACAGCGATCCCAGTGACGAAGAATCCTTTGCAGTTAGCAAAGGATTCTTCGTCACTGGGATCGCTCGACATAACGTTGTCGTTATGTCAGCTATTATGCCACTTGAATATCGTATCCTACGTATTTTGTAATGGGAGAAGAGGCTAGAGTACACTTTTGCCGTTTTAAAGCGCGCACTTTGAAACGCACGTTTCAAAAACCATCTGGTCCCCTACATCTGTACTGTATACACGCTTTTTGCTTTTTCCTAGAAGCGTACGATACAGGGGACTAGACGGTTTTCAAAACACGCATAGCCAAGAACGGCCCTTCAAAACTCCCAATGTGTACCTGCTCTTAGTAGCATTCACTTTACAAAGGTAAATGGAAGAATTTACCTCTATGATGAGATTTCACTGGAAAATTTACTCTAGAAAATTTTTCCCTACTGGATGTTTGAATCTTGAATCCAATTGGCATAAATTTTTAGTAGTATCAGTCTAACAGTCTTGTTTCATATAGTAGCTTAGCCTCAGAACAGGGAACCATACGAAGTAACTACTTTAGGTTTTCAGTTTTCTATTGGAACGCTTTCCTTATAACCTGCATTTGCGTATCCTGCATAATAAATATCAAATTTCACTCATTATTTTTATCAGTGTGAAATAAAATAAAACAGACAGAGTTACCATTGTTTTAATAATATTAGTATACATAGATAACATGTCAGAATACTTTATAACCAAAAAGAAATTTAGGGCAAGAGGTTAATATAAAGCTCTCTGATAACATATTGATAGTTGTTTTAACCTGACGTTCAGTTGTTTTAAAATACAACCACAAACTAACTAAATTACATAGCGGTGGGTTTAATCAGAGTTAATCTGCATTTACACTAATACAGTATTATTAAGCATTCCCGTAAAGACTAAAGGTTGTCGCAGATCAAGAGCGTACCGCTACAGCACAGAACAAAAATAGGCATTTTAATATGGGCTTTAAGCACACCTTGGGACAAAAAAATTAAGTGAAGAAAAAATCAATAACACCATATTTCTTATTTGATAATAATAACTATGTTTATAGTATAAAACTTTACTTGTCTAAGTGCTTATTTTGTAAGCCTAAAGAAATAAAGTAATTGAAATCTGAAATCTGACTCGTAACATTTTGTATGACTTATTGTTTGACTCTTTGACGGCATTAGATGACAACAGCTCGCGGGCCACTCGTTATAAGCTTGTCGGAAGCCATTTTACCAGTTCGAAATGTATCTAAAGGTAACGGAATTTAAGTCTGAAGACATATTTTTGTGCTGTGCAGTAGCATTGGTTTTTTTTATATTCTATAGACCTTTGTTTGATAATCTCACTTGTAGGAAAGTAACAATATACGCGAAGCTTTATAGTTTGACTATAATAGTTTGCGTTTAATTTCAAAGCTATTTTCTCTAATAAATAGAACACCCACGGAGTTGTATGGATCGCGGTTGTGGGCGGTGCGAGTCCCACACACTAGAAAGGCCTCTGATATGCTGAAAGCTATGGATGACGTAGATACAGGTTTTCATTTGGGAGATGGATGTGACGTCACACAAAATGGTCCGAAGATGAACCACTTGGTTTTGTTAAAGGCTATAAGTAGTTTGTCTAATGGATTTAGAATCCACGATTTATATGGTCAACAAATATAGTTATGAATGAAGACATTATACAAAAACTAATAACAATAACAGACAACAACAAAGTAACAGCAAGGGTACAACTAAAAACAAAACCAAAACTTCAACTTGGCATAATTGCACACGTGCCCCAGAAATTCGTATTTGAAAACGGACGAGAGACGAATGAAAGCTGATAAAAGCTAAAATTGTTTCGAACTTTTGCGTTTTGTTCATATGATACCAATGTCGTATAATATTTTCAACTAATATTTCAAGAAATATCAAGGATCACCTTTCCGTACCAGTGCCTGCAGTATGCGAGCAACAAGAAAAGAAAAACAAAATTACGTCTTCGTCATTTGTTTTTAGTAAGCTGTCAAAACCGCTTTCACGTCCTTTGCCATCTCAAACTTCACAAACCTTTTACGCATAATATTTTAGTAGTCAGTTTTATTAAAACAGATTATAGTAATTATTGCATGCCTCCTCTGACCTTACTTCATAGACTAAAATATCACCAGTTTTTTCCACGATTGACTAAAGCTGAGCGCTCACGGTACGGTGACATCGATTTTACTTTATTATGATGTAAATTTGCTTTAAACATCGCGCGGTAATGGAAAAGATACGGCGCAGGAAGATCTTTTTGATGATAGTGGTTACTTGGTTGCAGTATCCAAGATATTTAATGTCAACAAAGACATTTATGAATTAAGTCACTATTGCACACGTGGATTGAAACATGTTTCAATTCAAGATTATAAACGGAAGAAAGAAGAAATACTAAATGATGAATGAAAGCTTTCAAAACCAATAATAGTTTGTAGTTCTGCGATTTGCTTCAATAAAACCAATGTCGTTAAATATTTTTCATCCATATTCTTGCGTTTTGTAAACCCATGTTGGCGACCTCTGTGGCCCGGTGGGCGTAGGTCCGCCTGCGACGCAGGAGGTTGCGGGTTCGATTCCCGCCTCGGGACAAATGTTTGTATGATCTGGAGATATTTGTTTAGGGTGTTCTGGATGTTTACTATGTATAATAAAAAAAATATCTATGTATGTAGTGTATTATAACAGCGGGGCAATGCAGCCAGCGTCTTGGGGACGCTTCCGACTGGTATTGATATGGACCAGTTGAGCTATCTGTAGATTGTTTGCAACAGTCTGCAGTTAGCTCAATTGTTTCAATTGTAAATACTAGTTTAAATTCTTTATATTATTTGATTGTTATTTTCTTTGTCAATAAAGACTTTATTATAAAGTATATCAGTTATCTAGTTACCATAACAAAAGCTCTGCTTAGCTTGGGGCTAGATAATGCTGTGTGTATTGTCAAGCATTATTTATTTATTTATTATTTATTGTTTACAAAAAATATGTAGGTTTCTAGAACTGAGTATAGAAAGAGGTTTACTCACAGGCAATAGCTATTAACTTTGTCATAACCGCAGAGTAGCGAAAGCAATATCCACTTGGGTAAGTGTTTTCAGATAGAGATGGCTAGTCTAGCAGTTCGGTATTTGCTATTTCAAAGATTGCAATTTCAAGAAGCTTTTCGCTCACAAAGTGAAAAACTTTATCTTTTGTATGGGCTATCAACACAATATAGGTACTGAAGCTTGCTATGTTGTTAGTTTACTCGTTTATACAGGATGTTAAAATATCTTGCGACTTGCATTGTTTTTTTTATTAAATCTTCTACTACTGTTGTTTACGCCCAACAGGGTTCACATTGTGATACTTACTTAACTAAATTACCTACCTATTAAGCCAATGTGATGACAACAATAAATATATTGAGTATTGAGTACTACGGATTTTTGAAACACGTACATAAAAAGGTTGTTTTGATGATGGAAAATTTCTCAAAATAGGTTTATTTATAGGCTCTGTACACCAGATGAAAAGGAGCCTTTATCTATCTTCGTGCACCTGTAAAAAGTAAAATAAATAAATAATGCTGGACAACCCACACAGCATCATCTAGCCCCAAGCTAAGCAGAGCTTGTGTTATGGGTACTAGATGACTGATATATAAAAACAAAGTCGTATTATTTACACCACTGGGTCTTTAGTCAACTGAGGCCGCTTTAACTGATCCCGCGGGCAACTTTATAACTCGAGAACGGCTGAACGGAGTTTAATGATTTTTGATTTGTTGGATTTGTCTCTGTCCGGAATAGGATATAGATTATAATAAAATAGGGTTCCGCGCAAAAATTCAGATTCAACGGGGGCGAAGCCGCGGGCACAGCTAGTACAATTATATGACATACATAGAATTTTTTTATTATACATAGAAAATACCCAGTACACCCGTGACAAATATGTACATATGTATATGCAGATCGTACAAACATTTGTCTCAAGGCGAGAATCGAACCCGCAACCTCCTGCGTCCCAGGCGGACCTTCGCCCGCCGCGCCACATCGGTCGTCACCAAAAATGAGTGATCAAAACCCTGAGGTATGCTCATGATGGTTTACCACTTCTCTTTATAATTATCAAAGAAAGAAAAACCAATGACCTAAATGGTTTACCCATTACCCATCTACTACCTACACTGTCTTATTTGTCTGACTGTAGCGTATAGGTAAAAACAAAATAAATAATGGTGGAAAAAACGGAAAAGAAATTATTTTCTCCACAGTGTGTATAAGCGTATTTTTTACTATAAAATGTCAGCGACCTGCGTCTCTAGCAATGCAATTTGTCACTAGGAAATAAATTTTAAAAATAAGACTCGCAACATGTAATTTTCCACGTAAAAATCATTGTTATAAAGCTGAATTTGCAATGCAATGTTTGGCTAACAATAATAAAAAGGCGTGTAATGTTTTGTTCAGTAAAATGTGGTTTATCATTTATTTAACTCTTATTGCAAAAACAATATCCAGGTGGAATTTCATATAAAAATACACACAAAAAACGGATAAATCGAGGGAAATTTCATTTTCGGTCTTTCCACGCATGACCTTGTGCAGAAAAAAGATTGATATTTGGAGGTTCACTTAGCTCTGTATTTAGTTTTACATTGTAAGTTATTTTCTTAATTTAAGTATACACAAGCAACCCGCCCCGGCTTCGCACGTATAGTAGAGCATAGCATTATCGTTATATTTGAACCAATTTACACAAAACCTTGACAAATTATATACTTAGTTAGTGTTGGAGGAACACCAACGTTTCATCCCTTGACGAGGGATGAAGGAATTCGTCAAACTAGGTAAGTTTTTATACTAGTAAAACATAAAGTTAGAAACTATATCCCGCCTACGTAATAAAAGATTTAAACAAGCGTTCAACTATTGTCTCTATAATTTTCTTTTGATACTTAGGTAGTCGGAGGCCTTGATCCCACTTGTACCCCAGGTATGTGGGGGTGGGTGCCTCCGACTACGTAAGTTACTTACCTAAGTAGTTACTGGATAGTTAATGGATATATACAGTTAAATACACTGTTATCTACATTAAAAAAGCTTCAATGTCTTAATATCACTAAATATTATACAACAGAGTCCTCCGCCGCGTCTCTCTGTTTGTCTGTTCGCGATAAAAAAAAACTACTAAAAAGATTTTCATGAGGTTTTCACCAATCGATAGAGTGATTGAAGACGAAGGTTTATATATGTATAATTTAGTATCGGCATTGCACCAGTGCGAAGCTGGGGCGGGTCGCTAGTTAATAATAATTCATCTAATCTAAATTGTTAGGTATTGATTTGCCTTCATCAAATATGGATATATCCGGCAGTGGGCAGGCTGTCACGTCCCAAGTCCCTTATTTTCCGGAATCAGCCGTCAATCTACGGCCTCATTTTGTATTTTTGTCGAGTTTGAATACGGTTTTGGTCGACTTGTTGATGTTTTCTTTGCTACAGGTATTTGGACCATAGGGAATCATCTATCATACTAATTAATTAAATGCGAAAGTTTGGATGTTTAGATATATGGATATCTATGTTACAACTTCACGTCAAAACTTCTGAATGGACCGGGCTGAAATAATACAAAAAAAAATATATAAAAATCTTTACAAGGAACATATTGCATATATATGTATATATACATAGTTCTAGATCAGGAATAACATATCAGCTATTTTTTCATCCCAGGATAACGCATGCGAAGCCACGGGCACAAGCTCGTTTGAAATAGTTTAAGTGTTCATACACTTAGAAATAGCACTCTGAATTTTGAATGTTCGTTAGTGCCTGTAAGGATTTTGCCTAGGATTAGTGAGTCAACAAGCTATTTTTAATATATTCCTATCTACCAAGATACAAAATAAGACCACCACTCGATCACAAAAAAACTGGACCTTCCTTGGTTCAACTTAAGACCAGAAAATACTGTGGATCAACAAAGATCTTATAAACTGCAGCTTATGAAAATCTCCAGGACAAGCAAACGTACAGCGCGTTACCACCATTATATTATGGATACTCCTTCCACTCGCACTAAGCGGTTCTCCTCCACCTTTATCATTCATTCAGACCGCTATGGATTGGAACTCGCTGTCTGCCTCTAGTTCTAGTTTTCCGGCCATTAAAGAGTCTCTTCAAGGCGAGAGGGAATCTAAAGGTGTCTTCCTGACATTCGTTTTACATAGATACATACATAGAAAATACTTTATTACACAATTTACAAACAATTAACAAGCAATACAAAAAAAATTGGTTCATAAAATGTGACAATTAGCGGTCTTATAGCACACGAGCGATCTCTACCAGAAAACCGTGATAGATCATCAGAAAGTAATAACACTTTATTTGTTATTTGATTATAATTTATACTAAGCTGTTTATAGTACCAAATTTGACTTTTATAAGTGCTTATCTTGTACCTAACCCCCTTATTCATAATGATCTGCTAACTTAAAACAGCTGCTAAGTAGTGTTATTTCTCACTCTTATTTATGTCAATAGAAGGAGACAGAGTGAGAATTAGCAATGCTCTAAGTTAGCAGACTATTATGAATAAGGGGGTAAGTATTTAAAGTTCTAAAATCTGACAACTTCGTCACTTACTATCAGGTGAGATTGTAGCCAAACGAAGGTATATTGAATTTTTAAAAAAAACTGGCCTTGTTTATACCAATGCGGAAAGATAAAACAACAAAAAAGACTCCACAATTAGATATAATAACCACAAGGATATGTCGAAAGACGGGACTACAATCAAGCATCATAAAATGACAAATCATATTACCTGTCACTCATTGCCCTGAATTCCCTGATGAACCCTACCCCGCCCGGAAGAAATAGCCAAACAGACTTTCAACTTGCAAGCGCAAATGTTGATCCCTCTGTTATTCGCAAGCGTAACTGTTGAGTCCATTACTCTTCATATTTAATATTCCTTGTATAAATAAGGGCCAATAATTTCGAACGCGGGCATTAGGTGTTACAAAAACCCTGTAGGCGACAACGTGAATAACTACGAGTATTGTTTGGATTTTTATATGGCGAGATAATGTTATTAGGGGGTGCGTGCGTCAGTGCGGCAGGTGTCCAGGGCTATTTACCGCCCTACTTACTCAAGTCAAGAGCGGGGGCGAACAAACGCTATGGATCGAGCATTCGAGCCAGTGAGGGGCATGGTGCGGCGCCGCGCGGACGCCTTGACTCAAATCCCATCACGCACCAAACGAGACGCAAAATACCCGTGGTAACATAACAGAAAGAGACGCAACAATCGTTTTCAACAGGTCGTTATTGCAACTCGCAGTTAATGGTGGCTCTGTGCAATAATTCTTAGTTCAACGATTACTTTTATTAAACGGTTCAAGTTTTATTGTGGTGTTTGGGTATTTGAATGGATTGTTTGTTTTGGATTTCGTCGCGAGGATGTAAATGGTAAAATATTTTGTAAGATTTTTGAGTGATAAGAAAATACAAATAGCATCAGCCTACGCGCTTTACGTTAACGCTTCTGAATTAATTTATTTCGTTTTTTTGACAAATACTTTATTAAGTTGTGGAAAAAAGTTAGTGGAATTGAATGAGGCCTGGACTTTTCACAAATATTTTTAGTAAATGCACCTCAATATTTCTACAATATTCAAAGGAAATGTTTTCTCATTACTTCTCAATCACTTTTCATTCAAAAGGTAGGTATGTTTTTGAATATGACATTATTAAAGATTCACTTGCGTACCATGAGCAAGTATTGGTAAAATATTCAAATTTTTATTGGGTTCAAATTTTGAACTCTTCTAATAAAATCGTGTTAAAACTTTTTTTTTTTTTTTGCTACAAATAAAAATACCAACGTCCTGCTATAATATTATAAATTTGAAAGTAACTCTCTCTATCTGTCTGAACATAATGAAATTTGGCAGGGAGGTAGATGGTATCCCGGGGAGGGAATAGGGTACATGACAAGCGCGTGCAAAGCCGCGGCAGCAGCTAGTATTATTATATAATAAATACCACAAATATCAAACAATTATTATTACCAACCACGTATCATGGTCAAAATAAAAACCTTCGCACAACCCAGTCTGATATTATATTCTCATGAAAAACAATCTAATATTATTGGCCGTACCAATGGGTTTTCGGTAGTTTTTCCCTTTTCCAGCTTTTTTCTTTTTTGTCGATGTTTGTATTCTAGGCATGCCTGACCCATCATTTCGTGCCTTGCCCGCGCTTCTTGAGGATTGCCCACTTTATGGCGCAACCTGACCTATTTTCTGTTGACTTTAATTTCTTTACAGAAAAATTACATTTTATTATAAACGGGGTTTTCCAAAAATTTGTTCATTGTTTGATGTGAGTTTCTTAAATGTCTGGTCGTCACTTGTAATACATAGGGTAATTTTGTTATTGAAGTGTTTGTTTAGACATTGATAGCAATCTTTATTAACAAAGAAAATCAAATAATAGAAACAAATTATAACTAGTATTTACAATTGAAACAACTACGCTAACTGCAGACTGTTGCAAACAATCTACAGGTAGCTCAACTGGTCCATATCAATACCGTCCCTAAGACGCTGGCTGCATTGTCTCGCTGTATGGCAATGCTAATTCGCTGCGCCAGATACTCATCAGCTCTCGGGTCACGCGTCGCTTCGACCAAGCGTTCAGATAATTTTTTTAAGACCCGGAGAGCCTCGGTACCCCTCGGTCTCGACTCCAAGGTGAGCAAATACGTAGGCTCTGTCGATAGCTGCATATTTGCGCCTCTTGAGATCCTAGGCCAAATCTGCCGCCGAACCAGCCCTCACGGATATTCTTGAAAGATGGGAAGGCGCAAGTAACGTTAGACGCTTAGACGTTTATACATGGATGGCTTTTTGAGATGGGATTGGATGGCTAAATCCGATACCATGAGAGTTAGAGGAAAGTCGTGCAAGGAGTCATGGGCACCATTTATTATGGCGTGTTTTCGATAAACCGACTTAAAATTCCCTTACTTTTACATTTATTTGAAATTTTGCGGGGTAAATACTAATTCCCTGGGAATACAAATTTTACGGGACCCTTTCGAAATCATTTTTATTTCTTTTTTCCTATACTATAGTAAAAGAATTTTCAAGATCGGTCCATAATTGGCGGAGATATCGAGTAATATACATACAAAAAAAACATAAATACGAATTGAGAACCTCCTCCTTTTAAAGTCGGTTAAAAATAAAAAGGATCTTATACATGTGTTTAACTTTTGTACGGGATTTTTCATTCAAGTTCACAAAGTTCATCACGAACAGATGTTTTATCAAATATGTATGTGTAAACCCCATTGTAATACAGACAGTATCCTGGCTAACAGCATGCACACCAGTTATTCCTATTAAACATTTTCACATAGTAGCTTAGTAGGGGGAGTTATGAAACTAAAATCGTAAAAAATAACAATGGCCTTTCGTTTTCTATCTTTGCAAAGATTGGTTCTTATCAGCAACCGAATCTGCAGATCGTACAAACATTTGTCCCGAGGCGGGTATCGAACCTGCAACCGCAGACGCGCAACGTCGCAGACTAACATAAAGGTCATACTAAAATCGATCTTGTAATGTAGTTTCAGTAAAACAAGACCATCATTGTTTGTCGATGTGCGACAATATTGAAAATGGCTGTTTGCTCGCTGCTCGGTCACGCCTTGCTTGACAAATTGCTAGTCTATATCATTTTTCACGTTTGAGTTTAGTGCGCGCGTTTTAAAACGAGGCTCTTAATAAATGGAGAAAAATTACAACTCGTGTTTTACAGAAATGCTTAACACTCGGTACAGAAAGGTGTTAGGTGTCTGTGTAGTATGTGGTACCTACATAGAACATAAAACATAGATATGAAATGTCTGGTATTGCAGTACCTAGTAGCTCAAAAACTGGCGAACTGATTGGTTTAGTTTTTTTTTTTTGAAAGGTGTGATCGACAATACTATGGTATTGTTGATAAAAATTCAGCTTGTCCGTTCAGCTGTCTAGAATCACCCCCTTTCGACTTAGTGCACCCTTTCCGTGGCACCTTCATCATCAGCCGGTTTGTCGTCCACTGCTGAACGTAGACCTCCCCCAAACGATGACACGAACAGCGGTCCTGAGCCGCCTCCATCCAACGACTCCCTGCGACCGGTACAATGTCGTCGGTCTATCGAGTGGGACGGGAGGTCTTCCCACAATCCGTTTCGCATTACATCGCGGTCGCCACTCTAGAACCTGTAATCCCCAACGGTTATCGATTCTACGAGCTATATGGCCTGCCCATCGCCACTTCAGCCTGCTAATTCTGAGAGCTATGTCGGTAACTTTGGTTCTTCTATGGATTTTCGTATTCTGGATTCTACCGGGGCACCGTATCCCAGAATAAATAGATTAGGCCCGCCTATGTGTTTGTTTTACTAAATGCCTAATATTATAAACTGACATAAAAATAAGTGCAGCTGTCCTAATAGAACATTAGGACAGCTGATCATATCTATAAACTTCGACAAGCTATTATAATTTTTGATAAATCAGCTATTTGATTCTAATGTAAGTATGTATAAACACAAATATTATCTCTGCCATGAACCTCAGCAGATCAATTCAAAATATATTCGTGTGTGTGTGTCACTCATACTTTTTCGCCACTCATTATTTCATTTTCTTTTGTTTTTATTCTCATATATTATGAATCACACACGAATACATCTGAAGAAGAATAAAGGTTTTTTATAGTATATTTATTATACAAAAATATAACTACATTGTTTTAAGACAAAGTCCTCAACCGCGTCTGTCTGTTCGCGATAAACTCAAAAACTACTGAACGGATTTTCATGCAGTTTTCACCAATCTGTAGACTGATTTGTGATATGTATATAATTTGTCTCGGTTTTGTGTAAATTGGTTAAAATATAACGGTTATTGTAGAAGTTTCGGAAAAAGTCAAGCCGCCTGGGAGCTTTCATCGAAAACGCTGCCTATTTAATACCTTTGAAATATATGCTCTATAGCTACTAGATCCATAAATTATACGCAATTGCAAATGGAGTACTCTGTCCAAGCTCTTATCCCGCTAACCGCTACTGCTAAGCCTTTCAGGGTGGATATCGAGCTGGATTTAGACTTGAGGCTATGTAAAACAAAGCTCTTAATTCTAGGGCATACAATCTGTCGGAAATAGATTCTAGTATTCAAGTCACGTAGGTCTTACACAGGGTGCCACGGAAATGGTGTACCAAGCCGAAAGGGATTCTGGACCTCGGGATATGGGACCTGGGGTTATCCACTCAAGGAAAAAAAAAAGTTTTTTCCTTCCTATCCGTTTTACATGCACTCTTGCATTTTTTAACATTATAAAATATTTCACAAATATTTTTTGCTATTGTTTCACCAAAACCAGTGTTTTGTCATAGAATTATAACAAAACAATAATGTAAATCTTTTGAATTTTCAAAACAATAATAATGTAAGAATACACGTAAAAGAACACGATAATGAAGAAAAAACGTCTTTTTATTTTTATCAAGGAATAATAAATGTTCGAATTAAAAATTCGTAGAGCTAACGTTGCCCCCTCGATGTTCAGACCACCTTTCGGCTTAGTACATCCTTTATGTGGCACCTTATCCCTGACTAAGTAGATTAGGCCCTATGTGTATATTTTATTTAGCGCCTAATGGTATGAACTGTACATAATAGATGACATCTTATTTCAAAAACCACCAGGTGTGGAATAAATTGGTGGAAAAGAAGGTAACAAAAGTAACTAACCTATAAAAACAAAGGGTTAGAGATATACTACAGCCATTCCCAATGTAAAATGTTTGTAAACAACTCTCAACATAAAATCCAATTTTCACTGTTTGGCGTGGTGTTCGTATTTTCAATGTTTACAATTATTGTACAAATATTCAGTCTGGCCAGAGTATATAGATATGTTTATTGACACAATTTTCTTATATTTATGTATATCACGTTAATAAGCCTTATAATAGCACCATAATAATATTAAAAGCAAAGGTATAATACCATATATCCTAACTAATAATTAATTAGGCTTGATTGGTCTAAAGCGTCTGTTTAACTGGAGAGGTTCAACATTGTATAGTTAAATAAAATTCTTTATTTATTTCAGACTTCATAGGTCCATAAAATTGGTACAAAATAATAAAATAGTCACCTTAATCTACAAATAATAGACGCTACAAACTAAAACCCATCATGTATTTTTTATAAAGTAACATTCAATAACACCCAATGCTGAATGCATTGTCCTTGTCAACATCCCCATCACCGACCGCACGATGAAGATTAATGGACTCGGAAACTCCATCGATCAAGACAAATATACCTACCTATACGTTAAATCTTCATTATATCCTTACACCTACAAAAACATCAATATATGATATAACCGTTTTTCGTACATGATAATTGCTAAAAGGACCTAGGATCGTTACTCTTGTGATAAGAAAAATAATATGACAATATTGCATGTGTTTTATTTTTTTATGTTTTATAATAATTTGTCTGTTTAGTAAAACTAAAAACCGACATCGAATAAATAATGCCGAAAATTTAAAACTTTACGACTAGGGCGTTTTAAGATGTTTTTTAAAAGTTTTGAGGGATAAATACGAATCCCGCGAGTATAATTTTTTTATGGAATCACCTCAGGATCATTCCACCTAACAACTGCAAAATAATCATCCAAATCGGTCCATAAATGATAGAGATACCGACGGAAATAACATTTTCTCATTTTCTCGAAGTCGGTTAAAAATTCAAAGAAATCTTGGAAAAATGAAATTAACTCTAGCCTACAGGCAAGTGTTTCGGTTAGCTAATGAGTAATCGGGTTAATATCACTTCGGTACGCAAAAAGTTGAATCGCGCGAGCTCAAATGAAAATTCTAGTTAGTAGTATTCTTTGAAACGATTTTCCTTTTTTAAACAAAATATATTATATACTAGCTGCCGTTCGCGCCTTCGCCCGCGTTTTATCGGGATATAAAATAGAATTCAGGTCCCAAACTATATATACCCTTACCAAATTTCAGCCTAATCGGTTCAGTAGTTTTTGCGTGAAACAGTAACAAATATCCATCCATATATCCATCCTTACAAACTGACATTTATAATCTAAGTAGGAAGTTAGTTGTATTGTATTATGCCCAGATTCGGATGCTTATGTTTTATCCAAGTATCAGGTCAGCGAAGTCACAGGAAGAAGTTATTTTGTATTGGAACCATGTAATACCACACCCTGTATGTTACCCAGTTGTAAACTGACTACTCAAAATCTCACAGTATCTCATATTTAGCATATTACTTAGCCCTGATTATTCAAGGAATCATGTCTCGCATATTTCACAGGTAAACTGTACTCAAAGTCGCATTTACCCTGTCTACAAACAAGGTTCTGAGCCAACAACTTTCTACGCTGTACTCTACGCAGGTATAAAGTTATCGCGATCTAACAGTAAGCCGCACTTACTTTGTATAACTTCTCAAATTAGCTCGTTACTGTCAACTAAGTTTATCGCATTAATAACTTACTTATGGAGATAGAGTAGGTATATGGATGAGCTCTCTCGGTTCTAATTTGAATGCGAATGGACGTTTTTATATTAGCCGACCCGAACCTTCACCGGTATGACACCGATATTCAGTAAACGCATAGTTGTATGAAATTGTCCTCCACGCTTTCTCACTAGCTCAACCCGACACCGACATGTCGGGTCGCCGGGTGATGTCGGGTCGGGTCGGTTAATGATGAAAAACCCAATTTAGGTTCTCATAGTGTGGCATAGATAGTTCAGTGAAAAATAGGCTTTTGAACTATCATTTATGGTAAATATCTATTTTTGAGTGTTTTTAAAGGAGTTTTTATTGGATTAGACATTGGATTGACGACCGATGTGGCGCGCCGGGAAGTCCATCTGTGGGTTTGATTCCCGCCTTGGGACAAAATTTATTTACTTACGAAATCTAGTGACACTGATCACTAAAGCCTTCGGGGCCCAGCTGAACTAAAATGGGTGATGATTAGGGCTACGTCCTCCTACACCTGAACTAGTCTCATGTAACCGACTGACTTTAGTATGTCAGGTCAGGGTCGTTGTGGGTAGGATCTCATACCCTATCCATCTAGGCTAGCCGTCATATAGCTTTTGGGAACTTTTTTCTCGTTCTTTATTTTCCATTACCTCTACTTAACAAAGAGCAAAGCAACATTGGCAACACTCAGTCAAATCGGTTTATATCTCATCGCAAATTATATTATTGCAATCTGAATAAAAATAAATAATAATGGAAGCTCATTTTAATCTTCTTGGCGAACAAGTTTTCAATTCCGCCAAGTTAGAATACATATGAATAAAGTATACTTACGTATGTTTGCCGAGAGTATTCAACAAGTTTTTGTGACTGCGCGAATGTTTGGTTTACATATCTGAATCTGTATGAATATAAAAAGTTATAGGTACTTTATCTTACGCATTTTACGTGCATTATACAAATGTTGGTAATATATTTTTCGTAGGCTGAAAGCTTTTGTGGTAATTCCGCCTTTGTTGAATCAGAGACGTGACGTAGCCAATTCGCATAAAAGGCACAATATAAGGTTGTAGATTTTTTGTTGGAATTGGACAGATTGGACTGGTATAAATGGCAAAGGCGTAGAGCTACATCATAGAGGTTGCTACGCCGTAGAACTTGCTACGTCGTAGAGCTTGCTACGTCGTAGAGCTTGCTACGTCGTAGAGCTTGCTATGTCGTCAAGCTTGCTACGTCGTAGAACTTGCTACACGAGCTTGCTATAATGTAGAATAATTATGCTACGTCAGGGTCGTAAAGTTTAGAGCTTCATGGAGCTTGATTCTTGCTACGTTGTAGTCTTTGTTATTTGGTAGAGCTTGCCAAAGAAGGAGGGTATCCATATTTGGGGTAGGTACGTTCAGCAGCTGACCTATGTGTGTTGAGAAGGCTACATCTTTCAGCTTTTTACGTCGTAAAATTTGCAACATCATAGAAATTGATACGTTGAGCGATGCCTTATTCCGATTTCTATGGCGAGGACTACTAAGTGTTTTACTAATATCTACTTTATGGTTGGTACATAAAGTTGATAGCTGTGTAGAACTACTCAAGCTGTACATGTCTTCACAATTTGCATATTCGTTTGTGAGCGAGGAGGGTGCACGTGTTTTGCATTTAATTCAATACCATCAAAGAATTTTCTGAACTGCTCTCTGGTGGTCACCGCTGCGTGAAATGTTGACGTTTAATTTGTACTGGTTGTTTGTATGCAACCAAATTATACTGAAACAACTGTTTCTGTTATCACTGTTGCAGAACTAACAGTAATTTTTTCAACTTTTGAATATATTCTGGTTTTAAAGTTTTCAGGAAACGGTATTATTATGATTCGCAAACCATACAAAGTTGTCAAATGTTGTTTAATGTTTTCATTGTATGATATGTGTTTCACATAATTATCTATTTTATACTTTTAAACGAGCAATTCTTGTATATATATATAATCTGAATCTCGGAAACGGATCCAACGATTTTTATGAAATTTAGTATACAGGGGTTTTCGGGGGCGATAAATATGTAGATCTAGCTAGGACAAATTTTTAGGAAATGTAGTTTTATACGTTTTTCATTAATCAGTTTTATCGATAGGGCACTCCCATAGACAAGATTTCAACGCTACAAAGCCGTCATGTATCATGTATGACAGTTTTTTTAGCTCTAAGATGTCTGTGGCGCATACTCGGTTATGACGTCACAATGGGGGAGGAAGGAGGTTGTCAGCTAAGATCCGAGGCTAAGATAGATGAACCCATAGACATAAAGTACATTATTTTTGTTCGTTGATACCAGCCGTGACATACACTGAGAAATATGACTATTCCTGACATCTATTGGTGAATAATAATACTATTTTTATTTATTGGGAGCATCTAACTTCTCTAAATACACAACAATACTAAAGCTACTCCAGCAGGTGGCGTTGTTAAGCAACACTAAGCCAATGAATGTTTGGTTTGAGGTTAAACCAAGAAAACTAATTGTTTATATATATTATTTGTGTCTTTTTAACTCACTTGTTAAATATAATTTCCAAAAAACACAATATACCAAAAAAAAACCGAGCAAAGCTCGGTCATCCAGGTACTTAAGATTATATGTAGAGCAAAACATTTTCAGGTAAATAGATAATGTACAAGGAAAACAGTAGAATGTCAATAACAGATTATCTATTGTTACTTTATAACCTTCCTACTCGTCGTTTATGTTAATGCTAACCCAGCATGTGAAATATGTCCGCCATTTTTTCCATATGGACACAATCACCGTTTTCATCTCATAATTATTCTGGGACACCTTTTGAATGTTCGTGTAACGTCTAGATCAAAGAGGTTGAGGCGAGCGGCCAACGCGTCCCGCGGGAAGGCCTGGACCAAGTTATTATTCAAGCACAGAACCGTCCGTACTGAATAAATTGCATTTTTATTTTGTGAAAAAACGCAAGAAAAACATTTTTCTACAAAGCGTTCCTACTGTTAGAAAAATATTATGCGAATAACTGGGAGAAAATACGGAAATATCAAATATCAAAGTGCTTTATTTCTTTCTGACCTTACAGAATCATTGGACACGTCGCAAAATTCAAATGACATACTCTTATGTTTGAATTATGTTAGGAAATAAAGTGTCTATTGAATCATTTAGATTTTTTGTTCGCTTCAATGTTTTAAAGGTATTTTTTTTAAGTAATATATTCTTGGAAGGTTCTTATAATCAATGAATATATAAATTAGAACTATTAAGCAGTTGCTCACTGCAGACTATTGTAAACAATCTAGGGGTAGCTCAACGGATCCATATAATTTGGTAACAATCGTAAGGGTCCCCAAGACGCTGCTTGCATTGACCCGCCTGTATGACAATGCTGATGTACTGCGCCAGATACTCACCAGCTCTGGATCGCTGCCAGATACTACCCTGGTCACGGATCGCTTCGACCAGACAGCAAGAAATTTCTTCACTGTTTTAACCCCCAAGGGATTGTTTATTTTCCCTAATTGGAAAAAAATCTACAACCAATTCTTATCTTGTTAGTAAATTAATCTTAAAGTGAAATGTGTAAACTTTTTTAGAATATTTGAGATTCTATGATTGCAAATAATACACTGTCTATTTTCATTATTTCAATTAAGACTTGATTATGTATCCTTATTTTTGGACATGATGAACAAATTATGAAGTGAGTCGATAAAATATTTCCCGACATATCTCGCTGCTGGCAACATAAATAAAATAAATAAACAATGTTGGACAATGCATACAACATCGTCTAGCCCCAAGCTAAGCAGAACTTGTGTTATGGGTACTAAATAACTGATATACTTGATACAATATATTACATAGATAGATATTTTTTATTATACATAGAAAATACCCAGAACACAAATCAAACATCAGAATTTCTTTGTAGTTTCACCCTTCAGTGCCACTAAAACTATATGAATAGGTGTTTGAACTTCTTAGTTAGGCTGTTTTACGCAAACATTGTAAGGGTAGGGATCTTAGAGGAAGCATAATTACTCGTAGGGATAGTCGACTCAGAGCTGATACTGCTACTACCCTGTTAAAAATCTAAGTTCTGAAATACGCAATCAAGCATTGATATGTTAAATATTTCGCTTAATTTTCAGACTAGGACTAATTAGCTTAGACTAGATTGTCAATTACAGATATTTGTGTTTTTGTCACTGGGGCACGTATCATTCCTGGAGCATAAATCCGTATTTTACCCAGCAGCCTGTAGTTGGATATGTCCAGGTTTTCCGTGTGGGAGTCGCTCACGTTAGTTAGAGCCACTCTATAAAAATAAAAATATTTTGTCTTATTTGCTGAATGCTCTCATTACTTGCCATTACGTGAATAAACTAATAAGTAGTTGTGAACAAACTACTTCATAATCAGCCCGTATATGTCTACTGCTGAACATAGGCTTCTACCCAAACGACGCCACGAATAGCGGTCTTGAGCCGCCTGCATCCAACGACTCCTTGCGACCGCTACGATGTCATCGGTCCATAACAAAGCAAGGCAATGGGGCCGCGGCGTAGAAAATCGACACCTCCAACTCAGCCCGTGGATGTCATAAGAGCAGACTAAGGGAACCTTCCTACTGTGTATTACCATTACCTTACTGTGATCACCAATACGCCTGCCAAGCGTGGTGATTATGGCAAACCCCTCCTCCAATATGATGGCAACAATTTACTTGTCACTTGAATAAATCGCTCGATTATTCACTTGACTTCGCCGTCCAGGTGAATAAACTACTCTCTTGAGATACTTACTGCGCACAAAAGGTATTCAATTTGTCGGTTTTTATCCGATTGATATCTGATTTCTTCTCCAATCCTTTCCTAGAAATATGGGCAGCGGTGCTCCTGTAATTTGGTCCTGAATTGAATATTGTAACTATGAAAATATGTTGCAGGCAGATTTTTAGTTCAAAATTGACTGGTTGATAACAAACTATCAAACTTCTCTAGAAACATTTGATTTCTCTGCTGGAATTTGTTGGTACATCGTCCATGTCCATCATAATTTAGCCGCGGGGATGATTTTTCTGTGTGAGGAAAAAATACAAGGAACCATTTTATATGATAGTTTTTAAATAATAATTATATTGTTTATTTTGTTAATTACTTTAAAAAACCGCTGAACATGCTATAAAATATTTTTCGAAGTTCAAACGCCAAAAATTTGTATTTTAAATATTTGTAATTATTTAAAACATTACTTTTATTCTTACAGGTATATTTACATGTAAAATATACAAAAAATTCAACTTAGTTTCCTTTATTTCAGATATCGGTCGCTAAGTTCTAAAAATACAGTGTGATGATCACTTCCAAACGGAGAAGAGAATGACGCTCAGTATGAAGTCGAGACGCGTTGGGAACACCCTTGTGGTTTTCTTCTCGGGGATCATATTTGGTAAGTTTCTTGTTCGTCCTTGAAGTCTATAGTTTCCTCTATCTATAGGTACCTATGTCTTTTGCTGGAAAGAAACTTGTTTTCCGTAAGGAGGTACGATGTTCCATAAGGAGAATAGCTGTTATAATAGCTACTCACGAAACATCGTGCCTCCTTACGGAAAAAGAGTTTCCTTGTAGCAAAAGACTATCAAATAACTTTTGACACAAAACCACTTCAGCAAATTCGTGTGAAGAATCTTTCGGGATTTATTCCTCTTTCGTGAATAAACTATATGACAGATATAAATTGAAAACTTGCTTAACGTTTTTTTTCTGTTAATAGATATTCCAAGTCTGGAAGCTTTTTGATGTTTATATAATAAATCCGATGAATCCTGGATAAGTCACAGATGGATTTAATGGTCTGAAGGTGGGCATGAAATAAGATCAGGGTCTCAGCAAACTTTGTATCAAGTACGTGAGTACGTTAAGCAAGTTTTTCTTTTGTTAATCGTTAAGGCTTCGGCCAAACCACACGTCAAACACGCGGAATGCGTCGTTTTTTTGTGAAAATTGGTACTCTGATGTGATTTATTTCGTGTTTGAGAATTAAAATAGGCTCCCAGATCAGTGTTTGTTTTGTAAAAATGAAATGGAGTGGTAGGTATAACTGCGTATTTTATATGTGTTAACATATAAAAATGTTCTTTTCTTTATTTTACTTCATAATAAAACAACCGCTAATATCTGATTCTCAAATTGAATACAAAGAGGTAGAAATACTTTGTTGGCGAAAAATGCTCTTCTTCATTAAAGTAATGAAAAATTCAGGGAACCGTCGTTATTTTCGTCAATTTTCTTAACAACGAATTTACCGAAATAGCTTTCTAACCGGAAAAAGAGATAATAATTTACCTTCAAAACAAAGAATCTACGTAGGTATCTATGGAGCTCCCTACGTTATCGAGTTTGACTTTTCGCAGAACTTTCTGGGAGGGATGGGTGATAAAATTACCCCCAATTTATCTGTTGGTGCCGGCCGTTCGTAGCACCCGCCGGCTGGTTCCAGTTGAATCTTCATGACATTCTGAAAGGGATTTCATACTGAATTTCTAAACCGGAAACTTTTGCATCGTTTAAGGTTATGAATAGATAGTTTCCGCGCGTAGATTTGTATAACTTAAAGTACGAAGTAGGCACTTTATAAAGTAGGTAACTCACCTTAATAGCCCGGCTACACGCTCAAATATTTGTACATGCATGATTGCACAAACCAGTTTGCGCAAACAAGATGAGCCCGGCTACACGCTCCATCTTGCTTGCGCAAACTAGTTTGAGCTCGGACGGACACACGCTCCATCTTACTTGCGTGTTTGCACAAATGTTTGAGCGTGTAGCCGGGCTATAACAAACAGGTTACTTAGTAGTTTGCACTATGTATTGTTGTTGACTATAACGTCATACGTGCAGGAACATATGTTTTGAATAAATATAAAAACAATTTAAACAAAAAAAATCAAATAATTTATCTCTATATCTGTGTTATCTGCATATACGAATTAAATCAATTAATGTTATGTAAATATTCATCTTAAATCATATTTGGTACATCCCCTGCCTTTCTTAAATTCACAATTATTTCCATCCAATGGTTGCGTGGAACAGATCGCTTCTAAGCGATAAGGCCGCCCATTGTACTTCTCCTATGTAACATCTCTCCGTAATGTTATAATTAGTAATGTTATAATAAAGAATTTTTGTATGTATTGTAAATCATTTAGTCATTACGTCCAGGGCAGACTGTAGAACAACAGGTCTCGTGGTCGCTCTCCAAGCAGATGGTCAGCCTTCATCCCCTTTGTTACACAGTACACCATGACCAAATGCTCCCTTATCACAACCAACAGGGAACAATGGCGGCGCATTGCACTAGCAGCTGTTCATCAGGACCCCATCATAACCACGATCACTCTGTCGAGAATGACCAACTAAGGGATTTACACGTCTTCTCTGATGATGGGATTCCAAAATTTCGGTTTAAAGGTCTTTACTTAAATAAAAAAGAAAAATGTTGGTTATTTATTTATTTAATTCGGATTGCCATCAGCTTAACTTATTACAATAGAATTTAAAGAGACACATAGAGCAAATAGCCGTGGCCGTGGCCGTGGGGCCGCGGCGTACGAATATCGACCCCTCCAACTCAACCCGTGGATGTCGTAAGAGCCGACTGAGGGAGCCTACCAGAGGAAGGGCAGCAGCTTCCTTCTGAGTATTTTGCAACACCAACACTGCGATCACCAATACGCCTGCCAAGCGTGGTGATTATGGCAAATCCCCCCCTACATGGGAGACCACTCGATGGACCGACGACATCATAGCGGTCGCAGGGAGTCGATGGATGGAGGCGGCTCAGGACCACTATTTGTGCCGACGTACGGGGGAGGCCTATGTCCAGCAGTGGACGTGTATGGGCTAACATGATGATAGAGCAAATAATTGGCTTTCGCTAATAAAATCATAATAAAGTACCTAAGTGTGAACACTACTTTTTTTATGGGTCTTGGCTGTATTAGAAGTACGAGTATTATGACGAATTATTATATAGTTATCAACTTATTTGTAAATCATCTTATTTTAGAAACGAAAAGTAACTAAAAGTAAAAGTAGTCATTTAACTTTCACGGCATGAAATCTACAAAGAGCGAAGATAATCTTACACCTTTCCTTGGGCTCTCTAACTGTAATTAGATTCTACCGAGTTTACTTTGAACGAAGTTTTTGAATAGCCGCAGGTACAATTTTACCTTACTTTGTCCTTTTGGTGCACAGTCACAGTAATTTACTTTCTAAAAGGTAACAAAAAATAAACTCTTTGCGAGAGAAATAAAAAGGTAATGGATGGGTTTGCGACTGTTATCCTTATTTGAAATCAGTCATAAAGAATAATCAAATAATATTCTTAGACAGACGAGGAAGATGGTTGTTTCTTTACCAAAATTTAAAAGAAACAAAGATATCCAATACAATAAATATCATACGAAAGCATTTTCAGTTTTTCCTAATTTCACAATTAACCGGGCAACTTTTCTTTCTACTACAACCCTTAGCGAGCAATCTCAAAGTTCTAAAAAAAACCCGAATTTGTCTAGCCATTCTCAAGTAATGCGTTTATCACTTGATAGATGATGTCGTCTTTGGTGTCGCAGCCTTGTTATATGTCGCCGCTCCATCGTAGAATTAGTCCGTTTGTAGAATGTTTAGGCTGATCGCATAACGAACGCTGATTTATTGCGAATACCAAATCAAATTCATTCGACGAGATGGCTAAATGACGTCAAGCCATATTTTTGAACGTAGCATTGGCGATAAACTGAATTGTGCCGTATTGCAATCGGCTTAGCCATTCAACAAACAGGCTGATTCTACGATTTGGCGTCAACATATTAGATATCAAGGCTAAAAATTTATTAGGTATTCCCGAGGCAGGGAGACAATGCACAACACACGCCTATGCGAGATGTCCGTAAAGATCCCAGTTCCCTCACTTAGAATTAGAATAAGAAAGGCCTAGCCATTCTACAAACGGGCTGATTATACGATCCAGCGTTGGCATTTAGGTACATTAAACATTAAATATATACCGCTAAGTACTCTCTACAAGTCTACTTAAGAAAATACGGTAATAATCCGTCTTTTCATCATTAAATTTTCATTAATGTAAGTAAGTATCACAAATGACTACATTAAGGACCAGCGAGGGAATGATATTCACATTGTAGAGATTAGGCAAAGTTACAAGGCCTGGTCGTGTTTATGTAAATACTTCGATACGACTTAATGTTTTCTATTCACGCCATGCTGACGTCTCAAGCACACTGCACAATACATGGTCACTCAGATCCAGGCTACTCAAAAACCTGATTTCGGTTTGACAATACAAACGTCATCGTATGCGAGATGTCAGTGCATATCCCAGTTCCCCCACTTCGAATTAGAAGTAAAGACGTCATCGTGACGTATCATCTTTCTATGGGATTTGGTACAGCGCCTCTAGTGTGCGGACATGGAACTACGCAAATCTCATAGAAAAATGAGAAAACACTATGAAAGCTCGATTCTTATTATCATTAAACCAAACTCAGGGCTGAGTGATTGCAATCAAAGAATTACCCAGTATTTTACGAAAGTCATAAGGTCAAATAAAAAAATTATGAGCACGGTGAGAGGATGAGACGAAAAAATTACTGGCAGCTTTCTCTTCTTCTATTCTTCTACTTATCTTCATTCTTCGTCACTCTTACTGATATTCGTTCTGTTAAAAGTTGTATAGATCTGGTAAGCTATTATTCTAGCATATGAATAAAAAAATCAATAAATAAATATTGCTGGATAATTCACACAGCATCAGCTAAGCAGGGCTTGTGTTATGGAATACCTAATATAATTAATGAAAAGCGGACATATACTTTTTTATTATACACGGAAAAATATCTGCAGATTGTACAAACATTTATAATATATTGTATTAAGTATATCAGTTATCTAGTACCCATAACACAAGCTCTGCTTAGCTTGGGGCTAGACGATGCTGTGTGGATTGTCCAACATTTTTTATTTATTTGTCCCAAAGCACTTGTAGGTACCTATCTAGTTTTTAAAATGATGGCGTTCATTAAAATAGAAAATCTTTATTGACAAAGAAAATCAAATAATATAAACAAATTAAACTAGTATTTACAATTGAAACAATTGAGCTAACTGCAGACTATTGCAAACAATAAACAGATAGCTCAACTGGTCCATATCAATACCAGTCGGAAGCGTCCCCAAGACGCTAGCTGCATTGCCTCGCTCTATGCCAATGCTAATGCGCTGCGCCTGATACTCACCAGCTCTCGGGTCACGCGTCGCTTCGACCAGACGCTCAGAGAATTTTTTGAAAACCTGGAGAGCCTCGGTTCCCCGCGGACCTAGGGTATCGACTCCAAGGGGAGCAAATGCAAAATAGATAAATGAGAACATGTATGATCACTCTTACTGAGTGAGTACGGTTTTGCGACGAAACGTTTCATGTGGGAGTTTACGTGGGTTTTTTAAGATTGTTTACCTACCTGTGTAATTTGAGATAGCGTGGGTATTTTGAGATAGCGTGGGCGTAGGAAGAGGGTTGTTTACATAGGTGGTGTAACTCAACCCTGTTGAATTGAGAGCTTTCCCTTTATTCCATGAATCGCTATTTGGTAACCCGACCGAATGACATTTGTACAGTATGTGAAACTGGATTAGTAAAATGGGTATTCCACTAATAGCTTTTGGTTTTGTAATACTATTTTTTTTTGTAGATCTTCGTTTGACCACAATCTCGCCTGATGGAAAGTGATAATGTATCATCACTCATTCTTGATTTACATACTAGATTGACATAGCAGTCGGATCTTCTATGTCAGTAGTGCCTATGGTACCTAAATTTTATGGTGAACTAGCTCAGACCCGCTGCTTTGCAATCGTTGATTTATGAAGTAAAACGTAGCGTATATTTTATTCCAGACCTATATGAAAAATTTCAGCCCGGTCCGTTCAGTAGCTTGGCGTGAAGAGCTAACCAACATCTATCCTTTTTACATCTATAATATTAGTGTGTTGAAAGTTTGGAACCCTCGAACATCCTATTCGTTTGATGCTCTAAGAACACCATGTATTATAATGTAAGCAAGCACATTCGAAATGTAGCACCCACGCTTTATTCTTTGAATATCGGCGCTCCCTATTACGTATTCCGACTGCATGCCCACTACACAGGTAACTCACGTTACTTTATGAACTTTCCGCGCGATGTTCACGTTCGTGTTCACACATCAGTAAAATAACGCTGTTTTTACACCATATTCGTTTTATTATCAACTATTTTTGCGTAACATTGGTTCGAGATATATAAATGTACAAGCATCTCTTTCACTTTTTCGCCGAAAAAACTTAAGTGAAGAAAATGTATGAGGTATCTCACCATTTCTTTTTGATAATATTTGGTTTAGGATGACGTTTTTATTTGTATAATTTGTATGTAAAGAAATATTTTTTATTTCATTTTGTGAGTTTTTTTATATTTTTCAATTTTATTAATTACCCGTTTAATACAATTTTTAGCGCGGTTACGCCAGACTTCTTGCAAGCAACACGCAACGCATCGGTGGCAGTCAAAGTTTTAACTGCGGTCCCTTTGCATCTGAGTCCAACTCCAAAGTTTCTTACGAGAATGAATCAAACACAAATGCCTGAAGGCTTATAAACCATTGAAACCATTTATTTATTAATTTCATTTTTTTGTTTTTCAGTTTCTTGTGTTGATTTAAGGATGATATTCACTAAACACAAATAAATAATCATCATCATCATATCAGCCGATCGACGTCCACTGCTGGATATAGGCCTCCCCTAAGGAATAAATAATAATCCGTTCAAATCCAAATGCTTGTTTTGTGTACTTCCATAATACTTTGAAGTCAATAATATTATTTTCACTTCTCTTGCTCAAAAAGTGTATCATAATAGTGTAGCTTAGCGGGCCTAAAACTCGAGTTTGATACCTCGGGCTAAAAAGTATTTTTTCTTTTTAATTTTTGTCTAAAATCATCAGCCCGTACAAAGCATTCGTTCTCTTACATAAAAACTGGACTTCTTGGTGCTCCGTCAATCTTTTTTTTTTGAAAATAGAACCGTCTTGGTGATCATTTATGAAGGTTGATTCTTCCCTTCACGGTAGAATGCGAACTGTTTCGTTGCGGGTTAAATAGATATTTAAAAAAAAAGATGGTATTGGCGCTAAATCTCTAGAATTTTCTTCATTCCAAATCACAAACTTTTGCGTTTAACTTCCTGACTTTTACTTCCAAATTGTGAACGTGAAAAATGTCATCATGTGATAGTGAAGATGCTAATATGCAAATGAAAGAAAAGGGCAAAGAAATAATAATGAATCTGTTGCCGACAAAATCACGTGGAATATATTTGAAGAGTTACGAAAATTTTATGAAATGGAGTGATGGAAACGTGTGGATTCTTTTACAGAAGGGGTTTTTCTCACTTATTTTGATGAATTATCGAAAAAATTCAAATCGTCGACTCTTTGGAGCACATATTCAATGTTAAGAATGACCTTACAAACGAAACACGACGTCGATATTAAAAAATATATAAATTTAACGGCTTTACTGAAGAAATTGTCCACTGGATACAAGGCAAAAAAATCTAGTCTTGACGACACAAGAAATCGAAACATTTTTAAATAACGCTCCAAATAAACAATACTTAGCAACAAAGGTAACCTACTTATGTACTCTACTCAAACTAAATAAATAAATACCTACCTACATACCTAAATTATGTACCTAGGTTATTACGATTATTAACACACTTATTTTTTTTTTCAACAGGTTGCTTTAATTTATGGAATCAGCGGTGCATGCAGAGGAATAGAGCTTGCCAATATAACGCTAGAAGACGTAGAAACGGATACAAACCTACAAGCTGTGAGTCTGCCGAATACGAAAACAAACAAAGAGCGTAAATTTGTCATCAGTGGAGAATACCTTAATATAGTTAAAGCCTATCAGGAGTTACGTCCCACTAATGTTTCAACGAGAAGATTTTTTCGAATTATCAAAATGGTAAATGGACAAGGCAAGTCATAGGCAAAAATAAATTTGGTAACATACCCAAAGATATTGCCACTTATCTAAATTTACCAAATCCGTAACTCTACACGGGCCATTGTTTCCGCAGAACATCCGGACTCTGTTGGCGGACTCTGGTGCGAATATAACGACATTAAAACGGCACGGTGGATGGAGGTCCGATCAAGTGGCTGAAGGTTATATAGAGAACTCTATACAAAACAAGTATCACGTCACGCAGCGGATTACGGAAGGAATCAATATTCTACCAAACATTACAGAACCCCAAGCATGTACATCGCGGGATTGGATGAATATGTCAACTTAGCTGAAGCCGTACTCAGATCTTAATAATGCAGGAAACTCAAGCATAAGTCGAGTCTCTCCAACTTTTACTCCACAACAATCAACTCAAAATATTATCACATCCCAATCACAGAGAACCGAAATAAAATTGCCCGGGAAAACATATCACTAAACATTCAAAATTGCTCTAACTGCACATTTAATTTTTATTAAAATTTCTGAAAATTGTCTAATTTTGAATTGTTTTCTTTTCTCGCAATCGAAGTGAAAAGTAGAGTGTTTTACTCGGGCCAAAACCACCCATTATAACTCGGTCTTGTCAACCTCCCTCGCTACGCTCGGGAGTATAACAACCTCGTATATAATGGGATGGTTTAGTCCCTTGTAAAACAATCTACTATTATAAATTACTTTGCATCGAACCTCGGTTGGACTCTTGCCACAAAATTAAATGACATTGAACTGCGTAAATTAATAAAGATAGGTATAATTTAGAATCCCGGCGGTTAACGTACTCTCATAAATCCAATTGGTTTGGTGAATACAATACCAATAACATGACGAGTGCTACCTTTATAATCAAAAAATTACAATATAAATCAGTTCATCCAGAGGTTGCCTGAAAGAGATCGCTTTTTAGCGAGAAGGGCGCAAATTGCAAATTTTATTTTTCTAATGTCTTTCTTATGCTGTTTTTGCCTGTTGCATAAACATGTATTTAAACTTTGTATTTAATTATATTATTTTGCTCATAAATAGTGCTTCCATACAACCGAAGATGATTTCGTAAGAAAACAAAAGCTTATTTTCTCGAATATTCTTCTCTTCGTACCATCTTAGAGCAATAACACTACGTAAGTGTGTTTTTATTTGTATTCTCAGTTCCAAGCATAAAAGCACATCTACAGTTGCTATCAACATTTAGAATTTTACTATAACTTTGAACTTCTTTGTATCTCCTCCACGATTCACCGTGTACGTTCATTTTGAATGTATCTTTGGTATTACTGATTTCCAATACATACAAATGGAACTTATGATCAAAAGTTTTACACTTTTGATCTATCATGGTTATTTACAACACTAAATTTACTAACGGAATATTTACCATGATTTGAGTTTTGAGTTCTCCAATATTTCGGCACAGTTACATGCGCCATGATCACGGAAATACTGTTGTTCCTTGATCATGAAAAATTGAACTACGAATTAAACATGGAACATTATTTACACGGGATAAAGTGAAAAATACATTACAAATAAGTATATAAAATCATTTATTTGCAGATGATGATGATGATGTCTCATAAGCTCTGAGACCTAAATGGATGTGTAGTAAATGCGTCTCCAATACCATTTTAACTATTAAGGGGGCTCCGTGAAAAATTGCCCAGTTCTGTCCACACCGTTTTAAAGATTTGTCTAAAACTAATCCTACTAATATTATAAATGTTTGTAAGGTTGGATGTATGGATATTTGTTACTCTTTCACGCAAAAACTACTGAACTGATTGGGCTAAAATTTGGTATGGGCATAGTTTGGGACCTGGAATAACATAAAGGCTTCTTAACCCGATAAAACGCGGGCGAAGGCGCAAGCAGCAGCTAGTTTAACATAATTAATTAAACTTATCACAAAAATTACCAACTAGCTGACCCGCCCGCGGCTACGCCCGCCTAAGAAAATAAGCTACTCGGAAGTACTTATCCTGCGCAGACGAAGTCAACCAAATTCCGAACCGCTTCGTTTGTCTGAGATAGGAAGCACTGAGGCTGCTAATTCTACTTCTTAAACACCTAGTTATCCAGCTTAAGTATAGTATACCTACGACCAGTGTTTGAGCACACACAGACATGAGAATAGATATATTCTCATGTGCTCAAACACTGCGTCAGTTACGCATTCATCGTGAATACAGAATTACATACAGAACAACATGCAATCATCACACATTATTTGTTTTGTTAGTGCTTCGTTTTTATTGTCGTCTGAATAGTTAATACTGAAAAACAGTGTTTTTCTCTTCGAGCAAAGCTTTAAGCTGGGTTATTGCCTTTTTGACAAGCTAGCTGCAGCACACACTTAATTTTTACTAATCCGTACCTAATTTTAGATTGTTTAGTACATATACACCGACTTTTATGTCTCCGAGCTTTGTTCCACCGATAATTTTTAAGTTTTTCGGTGTTATGATATTATGTATGATGTACCTAATTTAATGTGATCTTTGTATTGTGTGTTGTAGTGTCAAATAAATATTTTATCTAAGTTGCGGGCACCAGCTATTATATTTATCTAAATCGCGGGCACCAGCTATTATATTTATCTAAGTCGCGGGCACCAGCTATTTTCTTTATAAATTGTTGCATATGTGTTATTCTGATGTTAAAGCTATATACAAAATTCTAAAGTTTCGTTAAAATCCATTCAGTAGTTTTTGCGTGAAAGAGTATCAAACATCCATACATGCAAACTTTCGCGTTTATGATATTAGTAAGGATATCTGACCTACACGATTAAATATTTAATTTGACAGTACTTTGTGTAGTTTGATAATAAATCACTGTAGAAAATACAAAAAAAATACCGCGGGGTCGTAACCCTCACAGAAAATTCCAAATGAATAAAAAATATTCTGTAAAGCAATATTTTAGAAAAACCCCTTTAAAAGCTCAGGTAACCTATCTCAAGGTTTCTAGTAAGATTTATGATACTAATCACGCCCGGGAGCACCCAAGAAAGTATGTAATTTACGTCCCGGTACCACCATTATCACTTTACATTCAAGTTTAATTTCTATTTTACCACCAAACCTAATTCAGGTGGCTTGACACGAATAAAATGGTTGTAAACTCGAATTATGTTGTCAAGTGTAAATTTACTGCGGTCGTAATGTTTATTAAAAACTAGCTTCTGTATGCAGCTCTGTACACGTTTTCCCGGGAAAAGTAGTCTGTGAATGTTAAGCCAAGTCTGGAACTACGTCTATGTAAAATTTTAGCCCGATTTGCTCAGTAGATATGGTGTGCAACGGTAAATAGTATAAATACTTTTGCACTTACAATATTAGTGTTACCATCGCCTGTTCAAAGTGTTGGTTGAATTTAAATTGTAAGTTGTCTAAATGTCCTTTTTCATGAAACATGCTCGAAAACTGAGCCTAATTTTATTAACCGACTTCAAAAGAAGGAGGTTATCAATTCGTGTGTATTTTTTTTATGTATGTAACGCGATATATCCGCCAATTATGGACCGATTTTGAAAATTCTTTCACTGTTGTATAGAAAATGATTCCGAAGGGGTCCCATAAAATTTTTATCCCTAGGGGATAAGTATATATCCTGCAAAACATAAAATAAGTGTAAAAGTAAGGGAATTTGAAGTCGGACCTGTATGTACCATACATACAAACAAACATACCTAGACAAATACAGTGACCTGTATGTACCATACATACAAACAAACATACCTAGACAAATACAGTGACCTGTATGTACCATACATACAAACAAACATACCTAGACAAATACAGTGCCCTGTATGTACCATACATACAAACAAACATACCTAGACAAATACAGTGACCTTTACGATATAAACGTGGAATAATGTGAACGTGTAGAATTCCTTTCCACACAAACCTTTTTACTCACATACCTCGTCTCAAAAGTATATAAACGGGACAGGTCGTTCGAATTTCAAGAACTTTTTATAAGAATTTATCATTACCACTGGGAGTACAAATGGATGTGTGGCACAATTTTTTTATGAGGAAAATTGAGTTTTTTATAGATAGTGATATATCTTATTACTGTCTACACACAGTTACGTAGGCGATACAATATCACCTAATAATTCTATTCGACGGCCGATGTGGCGCGGTGGGCGAAGGTCCGCCTGCGACACAGGAGGTTGCGGGATCGATTCCCGCCTCGGGACAAATATTTGTACGATCTGCAAATATTTGTTCAGGGTGTTCTGGTCGTTTTTCTATGTATAATAAAACATATCTATCTATGTTATATATTGTATTATGTATATCAGTTATCTAGTACCCATAACACAAGCTCTGCTTAGCTTGGGGCTAGATAATGTTGTGTGAATTGTCCAGCATTATTTATTTATCTATTTTATTAAATTTCTATAAAATACTCTTCAAAGAAAATAACAATCAAATAATGTAAACAAATTAAACTAGTATTTACAATTGAGCTAACTGCAGACTGTTGCAAACAAAAACAAAAAAAAACCTAATATTTTCTTGAGTTTTTTATTACAACGACCCTTACCGATTTTGTTTACCCGAAATTTAGTTTTTTTTTCTATATTTACCCAAACTGCTACCTAATACCTTTCCTCAATATTTATGTTCATTATTTAAAACCCTACGCGGTTTAATCCAGTGTACACTGGAGCACGATTCACAAATTAAATTTAACATTATCTACATACCGTTGCTTGTTCTTAAACAATTATGTCTATTAAATTAATTAGAACAATTCATTATGAAGTTACTTGCTAAAATTTGAAATCTTTCTCGTCTTATAATATTTCTCAAACAAATAAACAAACTAAGGATAATACAAAACGTAAATACACACGGTAAAATATCATCAGGATTTTCCAAAACCAATCGCTAACAATTATTTGACTATCGTTTGTTCCAAAATTATAATTCAAACATAGAATACCTTTCAAAAACAAACAAATGACATTCAGAAAGAATCGAACGATTGTGATTTAAAAACTCGCCGATTCTAAATTGAATTCCATTCCTTGTTATTCGTAATTTTTGAAGCATACGCTACAGACCTCAAATACTCGTACTGCAGACAATGCAATATGATAAGCTTTAAAATGAGATTGCAATACCAATGACAAAATGAAACCGGCACTGCCCGCATCTCAATCTTAAATAAATAAATGCACCTGGAATGGAATTGTCCGAGGAACCAATTTCTGTTTCCGTAAGACGAAGCGGAATCTCCATCTGGCTACAAAGACGTGATCTACTGAAGACAATAATATTTCTTACAGCCAGCAAATCAACATAAAAGTCAAATGTAGACAAAAACCTTTAGATTATCATCAGAATATCGTAAGAATTACTTGGCCAAATACAATTTGCCACATTGCCATCAAGATCTTGATAAGCACCTGCTGACACTCGTTAAAAAAGCGAGGTGTTTCTAAAACAAACAACCTGAACTGGCTAGCACTTGCTAGGTGAATCCTTCTAAATCGATTTTTGAAACTTAAAATTAACTAGGTATGCGTGTGTACAAATAATTAATAGAAGACTATAAAAAAACCCGAAACCCAAACTATAGACTCCGGGCGGGAATCCAAACCTCATTTATCAAAATCGCTTCAGCCGTTTGGATGCTTCGGGGTAGTAACGAGTGTCCACCAACCATATTAAACACTCGAAAAACAACCCGCCTCGCCGGTTAAAATGGCAGATCTGAAACTACTAGGTGAGGTACCATGTGCCTGGAACAAAAACTAAAAAATCCTGGAAAGAACATAATCAGCCACTATTTTCAAATCAGCTGCGCAAAGACCTTCGTTGGTTTGCTCACACTCCTCACTCCAGTCTAAATCGAGCTTTAGGTAAACCGGACGAAGCGAAACCAAATTTACATTCTATCGGTTTACGTACCCACTTCACTTTTAAACAAACAACTCCTAGCTACTGGCTCCTAAATCTACAGTAGTAGACTTTAACGCCTAAATCCATAGGGCGCACTTTGACTTTATTTAGGCGTATTTAGCTAGTTAGGATTTATGAGCTAAGACGATGTCACTATTTGTAGTTGAGTGTATCCGAGCGCGTGCTAAGCAGTTCTATCTATGGTAAGGCTGTGGTATTTTTTTTAACATTCTTTCCTTATTTTACGTTTGAAATCTTTCACAATTATGTAGTCGAAAAAATACCAACCTCTTGCATAAACCAAAGTTATTTTATCCTTTTGTAGCGGAAGCGAGCTTTTAAAGGAAACGCGTAGGCGTTCCATTTAGAACCGTATAAAATTGGCAGATTCAGTGTTAATATTTTTTTAATATAACCACTCCCTATAACCAGCATACCCTCAGAGCCCTCTATAGATTTCGGCCCTAATATTTTCCAAGAAACTACTAGTTCAAAAGCTTTTACACTTGACCGTTAAAAAAACTAAGGCCAGAAGGCTTTTACTTACAGATGGTCTCAAGTAGTGCCTTCTCGCAGTTGAGGGAGTTTTATAAGTCAGTCGTTTTTAAACTAGGTGCTGCCCGCGCCTTCGCCCGCGTTTTATCGGGATAAAAAATCTATATGTTATTCCAGGTCCCAAACTATACCCATATCAAATTTCAGCCTAATCGGTTCAGTAGTTTTGCGTGAAAGAGTAACAAATATCCATACATCCACCCATACAAACTTTGACATTTGTAATATTAGTAGGATAGGATTTAGTAAGTAAGCAAACCATCTTTACTATTTATCATTTTAAAACATAGTTAATTTCAAGATACAGGCAATTTATCTCCCATTCGTTCATATTCATACCCTGGATTTGAAAGTCAAATAGTTTCACAATAGCTTTCCGAAGAACACTGAATTTAAATGTCTCATTCATCCTAATCCAAATAGTTCATTTGCCTACGACACAACCCATTAAAACAACTAGAGGACCCCGCAAGGGTAAAGTGTGAGGTAATGTCACCCCTTCTGTTAACCCTTCGAAGGTTACATACACGTGAGCCTTTACAACTTTGAATAGTCAAGATACTGTTGGCTACGTGGTTGTAATTTACCTTTGTTTGTCTTCCCTTATCAAGTCACGAGTGGATTTTGCCTTGCTGAATGGGGATATGCTTTGCATGCAACGTTGAGTCAAAATAAAGATTTGCTTGCCGACGATAAACTGGAGAAGGTAATGTGTAGGTTAAGATAAGAAGTCATTTTGAAACTGGGTCATAAGTATTAGATAGGGCATAAAATGGTAGGTCGAGTTTGCTTCCATTCACCTTCACCATTCGTACCGCTAAGGATTGGAATTCGTTGCCTGCTTCTGTTTTTCCTGCCAATTAAAATCCGGGTCTCTTCAAGACTAGAGTGAATAGGTGTTTTCTAGACCTACGTGATACATCGTCGGCCACATCGTCACTTTCCATCAGGTGAGATTGTGGCCAAACGAAGGTCTATTGTCCATACAAAAAAATAACTGGGTCGAAAATGTTAAATTCAGTAGTAAAAAAAACATACAATCGAATTGAGCATCTCCTCCTTTCTTGATGTTGACTAATAATAATTATTAATTTAAAACCAACATATCACGTACACTTATAAAATGTAACCCTGACTTCTAAAGTAAGGTTACTTGTGTGTCAGGAGTCAGTTCCTCCCCATGAGAATAATAATTATTTTCTTTTTCAATAGACTTAGTTCATTAATTAATAATGAAACTTTTCTGCACAACATAGTAAACATGTATGAAGAATATTTTGATAATAAATATTTTGTTAATATTTTTTTTAAAAATAGCTTGCTTACTTGTTTAAAAATATTAACATAACAGTAAACCGAATCTAATAATCGACTCGTAGCGGTCGCAGGGAGTCGATGGATGGAGGCGGCTCAGGACCGCTATTTGTGGCGTCGTACGGGGGAGGCCTATGTCCAGCAGTGGACGTGTATGGGCTGATGATGATGATGATGATGAAACCGACTCTACCCAGAAAGTATGTAGATACAGTTCGTAAAAATAATGAAAGGTTTTTTTTTTAAGCAAAACCCACGCAGCTCAAAGGAAAGTTATGTTTATCAGTTAATTATTTGTAGAAAAATGACTAAGAGTTTATTTATGGAAATACGATAATATTTTCAATAAGTAATGAACCGAAAACCATGTTTTGTTGTTTGTTTCATTTCGATTCTCTCATTTTCACAAAACAAACCTGACCCTTATATACACTGGATGGTTTGACTATATTTAATTTACAAAACAAGCTTAGGTTTATAAACTGGTTGAAACTAATACATTATCCAAGTTTAAACATAAACAAACGTCAAACCGAACTTTGTAAACAGTTGCCTCATAAAAGGGACAGTATACCACGAATGGAACACTAATTTAACTCGCATGGCATTTCGTCCCTTCGTTGAGTTATGGGTTGATGTCGCTGAAATTATTTTATAGAGAGCATACAGATATGGGATGATAGGGCAAACTCAAGTAAAGGTAAAGTTATTATATAGGCTGCTTTAATTTGCCTACTATATAAGTAGGTTTAATGGTAGGCATTATTAAAATATGGTACTAAATAACTATAAATAGCGTACATTTTATTTCATAACTTAAAGCTTCGGCTAAACATGGGCGTCAAACACGTGGGATGCGGGATGCGATGAGCGTCAACAACGCGAATTTTCCCTTAAAAATTTCCCGCTTTGCGGTTACCTGAGTGTACAAAGCTCCATGGAGGCGCAATTGCAGCGTCCGCCGCGCGTTAGACGCTTTCGCTTCGCGTCCCGCATCCCGCGTGTTTGACGCGCAGGCTGAAGCTTTTATTATCATCATCATCATCATCATCAGCCTATACACATCCACTGCTGGACATAGGCCTCCCCCGTACGACGCCACAAATAGCGGTCCTATATATACAATAGCTTTTATTATAACTATGTGTAATTTATAACCTATATTCGAAAGACTCTCCTCCGTCCGTAACTAATAAAAAAATATTATTACTACAGAACGTCTAGCTCGTCCATCATTGTTAGGTGTAACTTATTAATCTGAAAACATTCTCCAATAAAATAAACCATATATTGAGGTACGCTAAAATTTGGTACTAAGCGGACTAGGCTGTTTTGCACATATGAAAATATAGACCTGGAAAAACATGTAAGCTACTTTTTAATGTAGAAAACGCGTGCTGATGTGTAAACTCCTTATTATTTTATTTATATAGCACAGTCCTAATGGATACGTAGCTTTACCGTATAATATTAAGCAAGCCTGTAATTGCTAGTGTGCCCAGGACTCCTGCGATCCCGGTCCCAAATCGCCGCCGCCCCGATCCAAGGGTTGGCGATCTGACTACATAAACGATTACTCCGGTTGGTTAGAATGATTACGCCTAAATTACCACTGAAGCTTGCATTATTATTAAAAGATGTTATTTTCTAGGACACGATAGCTTTGGTATATTAAGTAAAACTTAATAAACTCTCCGCGTTTAAAAAAATATCTGAGCGTCTGGTTGAAGCAATGCGTGACCCGAGCGCGCTGGTGAGTTTCTGGCGCAGCGCATTAACATTGCCATACAACGGGGCAGCCACCGTCTTGGGGTCGCTTCTGACTGGTGACATGGATCAGTTGAGCGACATATAGATTGTTTTTTGTAACAGTCTGCAGATAGCTTAATTGTTTCAATTGTAATACAATATATTACATAGATAGAAATTAGAAACTAGAACACCCGAGGCAAATATTTGCGGATCGTAGAAACATTTGTCACAAGGCGGGAATTGAACCCGCAATCTCCTGCGTCGCAGGCCGACCTTCGCCCGCCGCGCCACATGGTCGTCAAATAATTATGTAGGTATTTGAATATAATAAGTCAATTAAATAGAACTTTTTGTAAATTTACAATATGTATAAGTAATTTATATTTGGTAACCTGCAACCATCGATATAAATATTTATATATTTATCTTGATGCCCAATGATGGCCATTTAAAATTCGTCCTAGAAAGCGTTCTTTATAGTTTGTACCAAAACATGGTGTTTAGGTAGCAAAGCAAGTCTCTGCCACGAACCTTCCAAATTAATTAGTGCAAAATATGGTAAATAATTCGTGCTGAGAAGTCGTACCTTGGCACGAAAGTTTCCAACCAATTCTCCTTAATCAATTTGAAGGAAATTTTATATTTCACGTCTTTTGAATGTTATGAAAATATATTTTACTAGCCGCTGCCTGCGCCTTCGCCCGCGTTATATCGGAATAAAAAGTAACCTATATGTTATTTCAGGTCCCAAACTATACCCATTCCAAATTTCAGCCCAATCAGTTCAGTGTTTTTGCGTGAATGAGGAACCAAAGGGCCAAAACCACCCATTATAACTTGGTCTTGTCATCCTCCCTCGCTACGCTCGGGAGTATAACAACCTCGTATATAATGGGATGGTTTAGTCCCTTGTAAAACAATCTACTATTGCGCCCGAGTGATACACTCTACTTTTCATCACCCTCTTTGAGAAAATAAAAGGTGCCTCATATTTTATTCTAATATTATTATTTAATATAAAATAGTAAGTATGTACATAACAACTAAATGAAATTGAATAGTACATAATAATAAATCAACTAAATGCTTATATTTACATTTGAGACATTTTCGCAATTATGAAAATTTATTGTAACAGTTTTATTAGGATGAGAGATTGTTGTAGATTTCATATTCTGCGTGTTTGAAATTATGTACGACTTTGGCTCATATTGAGGAAAATGTAACGGTGAATCTCGTTGTTTGGATGTAGATGGGCGCGGCGACAGTGGCATGGATGGATTAACTGAAGGTTGCAGTTTAATGTGTTGCACAATGCGTTCACATGTTTTCGCCTTGTTCTCAATGGAATCTTCTATATACCCCTCTGCTACAGCACTCGACTTCCATCCTCCATGTCGCTTGAGAACAGTTAAGTCCGCTCCTGAATCTGCCAAAAGGGTAGCAGAAGTACGACGAAAACAATGTCCTGTATACAGCTTGATATCTGGCAACTTCAAATAAGTAGCGATTTCTTGTGGCATGATAGAAATTTTATTTATTCCCATAACTTGTTTGAAGCATTTGCCATTTTGATAACGGATGAAAAACCGATTGGTCTTCATATCAGTAGGACGCAGGTCCAGGTATTTCTGTACAATAGTTTTGTATTTTCCTTGGATTACGAAGGATCGGTCAATTTTTGTTTTTGTTTCTGTCAGCTTTAATAACAGTAAATCATCCGAGTGATTTTTGACATCATCAAGAATTATGTTTATAAGTTAATTGCCACGACAAGCTCCATGTACTCTGAAAATTAAAGCCACCTGTAACAAAACCGAATGTGAATAAGACAAGTATCTATCGAAGTAAAGTTTACAATAAAATGCACATTTTAAAACACTATGGTTATACTTTACCAATCCACCATACATAGTCACTTCCTTTAACGGCAAGAAATACTTTGTCGGGTGCCTCATTAAGGAAAGTCTCCATGTTTTTGACTGAGAACACTTTGGATTTTTTAGATTTAAATCCATCAGAAATCCTCTTCAGATACGCTATTAATTTCGAATATGTGTCCAGTTTTACGTCGTTATTAGAACTGACTGTTGATTTTAGCATTGAGTAGGTACTCCAAAGAGTGGAAGGTTGTTTAGTTTTGGCTAAGTACTGGAAGTAGGCCAAAAACACTGATTCTGAAAAATCCTTGGCGCCTCTTGCATTTCTCCATTCAATAAAATTACCATAGGCTTTCATATATTTCTCCCGGGATTTTGCAGGTAATAGATTATCTATCACATTTCTTGCTTCAGTTCGAATACTTTCAGGAGTTAATTCTATTTCACTGTCACTTGAACTCATTTTTCAAAACAAAACCGAATCCGTGAAAATTTACGAAAACGCGGGTTGTAGTTCGCGCGTTTTTAATTTGATTTCTTTTTTTTTTCATTCAGCCGGTGTGGCGGCTGCGGCGCAATATGGTCCGTCGCGTCTTACCAGCCAGTATTTATTCAAACATTATTTGCGTTCAATTTTGCTGGCGCTGAAAACTAATACGTTCCGAATTCAATAACTGCGCGGCAATACACTTTTCCGCGCACTTTTTGAATTAGGAATTTATAAAGAGGAATAAAAGTTATTTTCTGCCCGCTAAAAGTTCCTTCAAGAAAACACCACCTTTGGGTGCACATAAAGGCGAACAAAGTCGTCTTTTTCGAATAGATGGGATGAAAAAGCTTTTTCTTTTGTGCAACCCAGTTTATTACTTAAACTAAAAAAAATATTATCTAATGAGGTTGGTACAAGTAAATAAACTCAGTTTAAAGTTTTGTTATCAACTAGTTGGGTAGTTTATAAGAGTCACAGAAATCAATATCGATGTTAATCTGGATTAACATTGACATCATGAAGAAAATGCTCCAAGATTTCTTTACTACTTGTGAGAATCTATGTAGGTGTAATTTTTATTTCGGATTTCATAAAGGTCTACTTTGAATAACGAACGAAGTTTACGAATGCCATTGGATCGCACAAAACGAAGGACAGCCGATACGTTCTTTCGATGACCGTACTATGCATGATTCTTATATTAAGGTTCCGAAACGAAAGGTTGTCGCGCACGAAGCAATTTGGTGGATAAGTAGTTCGTTTTGTTTGATCGATATCATCCGTCAACTTCCGTTTTTAAAGTTGACCTTCTGACCTTTACTGCTATAGAACAGCCAAAGAACAGAAGTAGCGATTCTTGGATCAAATAAAAATTCCTAATAAAATTTCTTAAAGAAGAAACTTCAATGTCTGGCTTCAGTTGATTTCCCTGGAGCCTGTGAAAATCTAAATTCTCATGCAGCAAAAGTATGTCGAAGGCTTAATAAGGAAAAGAAAATTGAAAGGGAATTGAAGGTAACTCTTATTTGTTGAATTTTCTGCCCAGAGAACAAACATTTTACTCTAACAATATTTTACCTTTTGAAGAGGAAATATCCAAGAAGTAGTGGAATTATTTACTGTTTGCGAGTTTCTGGAACTAACAGTCTATTTAAAGAAAATTTCATTATTAGTACCTATGTGTGTACCTTAGGTAGGTACATATTGTGTATACAATAAAAATCTGTAACGGTTCGTTAGTCTCGACAAATATCACAAAAGGATTAAACGATTTTGTATTTTTTGGTTTTGTATGCTCTTATACGATGTGCTTACTAAGAAAAATTTAGGGGAAATATTTTAGGTAATACGAAGTTTACGAGATCATCTAGTATTCAATTTTTATAGATCGAGAGTAATAATCTACATTCTATCTAGTTTCTATAATTAAGAAAATGTTCGCCACGGATCTGATCTGATTTACTAGTTTTGAAGTTCATAAACACACATTCAAACGTTCTCTGTTATAGTATTATGATTTGCAGCAATATACATGTAGGTATGTACAGACAGATTATGAGGTCTCCCGTTTCATCCCAATAGCACGATTAGCGCGAAGCAGAAATTCGAGAGATTAAATTCACACGGGGCTTGTGAGTTTCACGTAAAATATGGGCTTTTCCTGCCAGTAGGCCTAAAGAGCAAACTACACGGTTGAAATCGACCGATCTTACTAGGTTATATCGTTCGATTTCATTTTCATTGGATACGTAGTTTTTCAGTGATATCCATAACGAGCGGCAGCGGCCACGCTATTCAATTAGTTTTTAAGCGTGAGTAGGGACTTGAGCTCGAAAAAATTGTATTCTACTTAATTTATTGATAACGCCGATATATGGAAAGTAGATGACGCTGTGTGTATTATCCGAAAAAAATTAAACGCAAACAGACCTCGTCTCAAAGTACCACTGATAAACTCAGAAAAGTAGCCCATGAACTTTAATCTAAAATTGTATATTTTACCCCCGTTAAGAGATTCTTGAAAGATTATTTACTTTTACCTACTAATGAAAGCTGAGCCACCAAGTTATGAATGAAACAAATCTATTTGAAGAAATTCTAATGGTGGGACCGACAGCACATACCATGTATTCGTAGTTTAAAACGTGTGGTATGTAATAAACTAGGAATAAGCACCCGCCTTGCCAACATGTCGTATGTAACTAATTAAAAGCTTTGTCAGTTATATGACAGTATCAAGAAGGCTCTATTTGAAGGGATATTTATGTAAGTGGTTTAGGTTCTCAGCATAAATTAATTCTCTCTATTTATTACGTTTGCTTTTTTTTTATAAACCCAATAAATGCTATGTAGCGAAGTTGAAAAGTAGCAACTGTGCTGATTGATAAAACGTTGTATATCAAATCCTTAAGAAAGATGTGATGAGTTGGGTTTCCACTGAAGACCAGCGCTGGGTGCATCAGTATCCAGCACAATGCTGAGCGGAGCCACGTTTGCCTTGCGCTCTGCTTAGCGCAAAATCTAAATCACGTGATCTATAGTATTAAATATTATATCAAATATCAAAGTGCTATATTTATTATAATACAGGCACAACAAACAACTATATTTTAAAATTAAGTTTAAGAGTTACATAATACATTTTATAAAAATATAGCCCACTACGTACGTAATATATAACAATATATAAGGTTGCCTGGAAGAGATCGCTTTTAGCGATAAGGCCGCCCATTTTACATTATCTGTATTTGTTATTATTTTCTTTATTTGCTATTTTTAATATTTGGTGTGAAATAAAGAATATTTATATTCTATTCTATATATATTTTTCCTTTAAACCTTACAGTACTCATGGACACGCCACAAATTAAAATTACACAAGTAAATAGGGAAATAACATGATCACTTTGATTTTTTGTTCATATCTTTTTAAGGTAAAGTAAAGAAGCGAACAAGAAACCTTTACCTTGTTAGGTTGTTAGTTTTCAAGTTGGAGCAAAACTCGTCCCAAGCTTATTTATCCTCTAGCTAGATAATCTGACATTTTGTAGAAAGCCTCTTTACAAAGGATATGTTTTATAGTTTGTTTGGATTTATTTATTGATAATTTTTGCATTTCACTTGGAGTTTTGTTGTAGATTTATTTTTTAGTAGTTTTAAGGTAAATAAAAACCTTTCATTTAATATCAAAGAAATTATTAAATGAATCCTAAGATGTGAGTTAGACGACATCGTAGCGGTCGCAGGAAAACTATGAATGGAGGCGGCTCAGGACCGTGTATTTGTGTATTCGTATGGGGGAGGCTTGTGTCCAGAAGTGGACGTGTGGGCTGATATGATGATGTGAGTTAGGTTAGCCCTAGGTTAGGTTAGCCTCTGCTTTGTAAAAGCAGCGGGAGTGAACACGGGTCGAAACAGGAACGTATTCTTGGCAATTTAAAAGCTCGACCGATTCGGGCAAGCATTTCATTTATTAATTTCCTTGATAATATGTACACAGGTTGGTAGCTTATGATCTGTCGAAAAATCGCTCCTAGTCCCGCTGCCAATCAAAAACTCAACCAAAAACTATAGAAGAAGGCATGATAGGCGTCGGATTAGAACATAATAATGAATAAATAATGCTGAACAATCCACACAGCATCATCTAGCCCCAAGCTAAGCAGAGCTTGTGTTATGAGTACTAGATGACTGATAAAGTTATCATATTACGTAGATAGATATATTTTTACTATACATAGAAAATACCCAGAACATCTAAGACAAATATTTGCAGATTGTACAAGCCATTTGTTCCAAGGCGGGAATTGAACCCGCAACCTCCTGCGTCGCAGGCGGACCTTCGCCCGTTGCGCCACATCGGTCGTCATAATATGATAATAATGAAACTATTTAAAATAATCACTTTATTACAGTGAGCGGCATGGCTGACGTGTGGGTGGAGCTGCGCGCTCCGCGCTACGTGCAACATCACCATACAGCTGTGCTGCACTGTGAGCACAATGTGGACCCTGACTCCGTTTATAAGGTAACCTCACCATAACCATCCATTTTATTCACAGTTGGGTGTAGTCCTCCCGGGTTTGTTCCATTCACCACGGTCCTGCACTAGCCGTATCCTCCAAATTGTCTTCTAAGACTTAAAGGGTCCATAGGCTGTGGTAACCGCTTTCCTTGCATGCCTGTTTGCCACCTTGGTGGTGTAAAAAAAAACTACATATGTATGTATACGCATGTGGCATCTGACACCCCGCGACGCGCGACGCATGATTTGTCGTTATTTGTAAATATTCCGACACAAAGTTTAAGAATAAATTAAACTAAAACTGTAACCCATAATGCAACTGGACGTTGCCCTCAAGTGAGACAGAGCTGGCAGCTAAAAAAGCATGAGTTATATATGGATAATGATGTCAGTTTTACCGGTATGTTTTGATAGAAATGTCCACAAGAAAGAAAAACCTGAATCCATACCTACTCTTGCGCGATAAAGGCCGGGCAGCTTGTTTATTAGCATTGCCGGAATACCCTTCAATAATAACAAACTTCCCAAAAACAACCTTCATCTACCTTTCCTAAAGAAAAGAAATCCAATAAAGGGTATTTTTCATCGATAATTTCGTAAAAACAAGCGGTTTACCAAATTTTATCAGGTCAAAGCTTTTAATTGAGTGAGTTACGTTGATTTATTACTTCAATTATTAATTCGCCACCAATCAAGAGCGTCAAGTTCATGAAAAAGGGTGGGTTGTTTGCTTTTCCTGCTCCCCTTCTGGGCCCTAAGGAAAAATAGTGTAGGCGCAACATTTTTCTCGTAGCCGACAAAAATACCACACCAACTACACAATGAAAAAAGAAAATTAAAGAGATTCCATCATTAATTAATAATAATTACAGGAACATAAAAAGTATGTGTTAAAGGAACGTAATTTTGGTGCAAATAACAAAAATAGGAAGCGATGCGACCTGCAGAAGTAAAATACTGTGTAGTAGGTCCTATAGGAATAATCAGCGTAGGAACAACTAGCTGTCAGTATTTTCGTTCCAAAAAAGCATCTACCTATTTACACCAGTTGTTAGTAAGAAGTATATGGATACCGTCTAAGTAAACGGAAAAACATCACTTGAAAATTCTCCAGCCAGGGTCTTAGGGGAAGTTTGAAACAACAATAACAAGCTTTCTCTCAGTAATTTCGCAAAAGCTATCTCGATATTGAACTACTACCTAGGTACTTTTGCTTTAACTTGTGAACTTTTGTTATTACAAAGTTGAAGTTCCTATCAGTCTT
The DNA here is from genome assembly GCA_947859395.1 of Eupithecia insigniata. NCBI lineage: Eukaryota > Metazoa > Arthropoda > Insecta > Lepidoptera > Geometridae > Eupithecia > Eupithecia insigniata. The sequence continues at coordinate 12,902,819 of OX402001.1, forward strand.
TTATAACATATTTTACCAGTATGTGTAAGCTACCTTTCGGCTGCCATAGTAACTGTGTTTTGAAACCAGTACACACAAGAACACTTCTCTACAGCCTGTTTTCGTCGAAAACTAGATTCAAGATTCTATAATGCGAGTCATGCTGTACATAATAGATCTTATAGTAACATAGTATCAAGCATGCACCCTACCAGGGTATTGCAACATTTGAGCTAGGTACACTATGATGCAGGCTAAATGACTAAATGGCCTCCACGTACCGGGACTTATTTGGGTGATTGCTCCAAAATGACAGGGCACGAGATGACACTAATCCCATCTGATGCGCCTTATTGGTTTTCTATCTGATGGAGAGGTGGTCTTTAAAATTATGTGTAACCTACACATAATTAACCTTATAGCCATGTGGTGCCAGCTTAGAATTTCCATCATCCAACTCATTCTGCGGGTTTCGTAAGAGGCGACAGGCAGCAGCGCATCTTGCAGTTTTACTTATTGTTACAATTTTACTACCAAACTGCGATCCCCAACGCGCATGCCCAGCGTGGGGATTATGGGCCTTACCCCCGTACTTACAATATGTAGGTACCTCTGGATGCAGGATAAATTACTAAACGGCCTCCATCTGATGCGCCTTCTTGGTTTTTATACGACGCGTCGTATAACGTCGGTGGAGGAGAGGTGTTCTTTATAATATGTATCATCATCAACATCATATCAGCCCATACACGTCCATTGCTGGACATAGGCCTCCCCCATACGACGCCACAAATATAATAAGTATATAACATACTAATAATATTTATATCAGCAAACTATAAAATGTACCACAGCAGTAATGTATTTTAAGTTAAGCTTCGTTTATTTTTATTTTAGATGTTATATGATAGTTTAAGTAAACTTTGTATTTACTTTAAAAAAAAAATTAACACACATTAATATAATTATTGAGAGAGTTCGGATTTTTTTACCTATTCACGCCAAAACAATTTGATAGCGCTGAACTTTTGCTTATTTGCTGTTTTAATCCTTGATTAAGATTTTTCCTTTTTATCCCAAAAACCTATATGATTTTTAGTCCAGCCATTTGGTAGTTTCACCTGAAATAAACCCGGGAGTTTTAAAAATGTGTAATATTATAATTTATTTTGAATTTCGATTTGTTTTCGAATTTCAACTTTTCCACCCCATATTTATTGGCTTTCAAACAGCCATATCTGAAAAGTGACAGACAAAATAACAGTTTTTGGCAATATCTCCGACTCATTTTACGATAAAAACATTACTGCGAAACTTGACAGAATTAACTACAATTTATTTTGCAACTTTTTTTTTTTTCTGTAAAATCGTTTATTTTGGCGTACGAGCGCCGCACAAAAGAACATTTATTTATGTTTTTGTTCAAAGATCTGGTTCTAGCCGAGATGTTCTCTAACTCAATTACTGCCCTCACTTGTTGAACTTGTTATTTTAAAAAAGGTCCTTTATTAAACCTGTTGCGAGATTGTAAGCCTGAATGCCATCGTGCGGAAAGCTAGCAATCGACGGGAACGTGTTACAAACCTTCTGGGACGTGGAGGTCCTTGGTGTCTAAAGAGGTTAAGGTTGCGTAAAGACTAAGCAAGCATTTGAATTTAACCCGGCGAACGTAATGTAGGGTAAAGTTTACCCGAGATGATTTTGATTCAACGATAACATTGCAAATAAAAAAACCTAGTGGGTAAGTAAGTATTTAGGTTTCAGTAACGTTTTGATTCTGATCTACCCTATTATCTAGCCGTAATGACGACCTCTGTGGCGTGGTGGGCTAAGGTCCGCCTGCGACGCAGGAGGTTGCTGGTCGATTCCCGCCTCGCGACAAATGTTTGTACAATCGGCAAATATTTGTTCAGGGTGTTCTGGACGTTTTCTATCTATAATAAAAAAAAACTATCTATGTAGTGTATTATATTATGTATATCAATTATCTAGTACCCATAACACAAGCTCTGATTAGCTTGGGGCTAGACAATGCTGTGTGAATTGTCCAGTATCTATTATTTATTTATTTATTTAATTTAAAAATATCGTATCGAAATCAGTCGGGTAGTTTTAAAGATCTAAGCATATATAGGGAAAGACAGACAGACAGCGGAAGCGACTTTGTTTTATAAGTAGTGATTTTTCTAGCCGTAATGACGTTCACGAGTGTTTTCAAAATTGATTAATTAATTATAAAGGAGATCAGCGATTAACTTCCTATCAGACTATTAACTGCATTCTGAATAAAAAAACAAAAGAATAAGTAGAATTAATGAGCGGCGGAAATAGTTTTAGTTATACACTCATGGATATTAATAAATGGACCACACGAACCCCAAAGCTCTGTTAGTGAGCTATTTTCCATGTAGTGTGTGACCAAATTTTCAAAATTTTCAACGAATTTTACCGATCTGTATCATAGCGATCTGTCTGATTTTCAGACTGTAGTTGAATGATAGCTCAAAGATTTTTGTTATTATAGTGCTTATGCCCGCACAAGGCATAAGCACTATAGCAAGAGAGGCAAGTACCCGACCTGTCGAAAATCTTTGGGACTTACGGAGATTTTCGACAGATCCGGTACTTGCCTCCGTGGCGCAGTTGGATAGCGCATCCCCGTATTTAGGGGAAGGTCGCGGGTTCAAGTCCCGCCGGAGTCGTAAATTTATGGGATATTATTAAATTTATTAGCTCAAAGATACCGAAAATATATTGTAAATGTGAAAATATAGTGCAAACCCGCTGTTGTGCAAAATGCTAAAAATGTAATTTCTAAGTCTGAAGGAAATTTGAAAGCATTAAATTTCGAGACCTTTTTGCAAATGTTAGAAAATTTTATCGATCGGTAACATAGCAATATGTCTGAACATTTTTGCAAGTGATAAAATGAATTGGGCAGATGTCGAAAAAAAATTATAACAGATTAATTTAGTGTAGCACCTTCTTTATCAGCAAACATTTTGATACTCCGAAATTAAACCGACTTATTTCAGTAGGTCACAAGTTTAGCTATATTGCATAAAAAATTTAATTCTTTCTAAAATGGCGGTATGAATCTAATAATTACATGAAATTTATTAGATTTTACGATAAACTAGCTGCTTTCATGGGATAAAACTGTACTTACCTTAAAATCTAGCTGCCTTTGTAGAAACATGCCATATAACTAAGTAGAAAGCCAACTGAGTTGTATCCGTTAGATAGACTCTTTCAGCCTTGTTCGCAGGCCGCTCCACTAGAGATAAAGTGGAAGCTGGAGTTTTTATTGCGTTATTGTCCAGTCGACTCGAATTTAGTTGACTCGTTAATTCCCAGCTTGGGATACTGAGAAAGGACTCTTATTTTGTGTTTTATTTACTACAAAATGGCGAATTGATTGGAGTGATTATTTTCGCTGTTGTTTTGTAGAAGCATCGATAATTAAAGGAACCAAATTTAATAATTCTTCAATATAATTTCTTACATTCATTATGTATAAATACAAATAAAAAAATCTTACAGTTAAAAAAAGTTAATTTAAAAATAGGTAATCTGCGCTGCTACGCAAATAAAAATATGAGCATTTTTTGAATCTGAAATTCTGGAAATACCTGATGATTTTTAGGTCACCGTCTGAATAGCAATTGACTAAAAATCATCGTCGTTAAGAGTTCCAGTTCATAGGTTCCAGTATGCTGAGTGTGATACTGCCATACTGTTTACTACAAAGTTTGCGTAACTTTATTTTCTATGGAATTTCTATTTTTAAAACCAACCGCTTGGAGCGCTGTTCAGAAATTCCATAGAAAATAAAGTTACGCAAACTTGGTAGTAAACAGTATGGTAGTTCACACTCAGCATACAGATCCTTAAAATGATGATTTATAGGTAGATACACATTTGGCCGACCATGAAATACGAAAAAAGTACTTACGTACGAAGTGAGTGCCTACATAAATTAGTTGCAGAGTCATGGCGTGCCTTGAATTACGCCATTGTCTGTCATACTGTCATCACAGACTGTACAATCTGTCATCCTTTGTTTGTACAAATATGACATATAACTTGATGTCGTTTAATTTAGACCAAAGACCTACCAGCAACTTAATGACTGTGAATTTAAAAATAAATTTTAGAAATTGTTAATTGACAAAATAAATGTTATTATAAGATTGACTACTTTCTAAATGATAAATTTTAACTCTAAAATGAATAGAATAATTTTAAAAATTCAATATCCTAATTATGTACATCATCATCATCAGCCCATACACGTCCACTGCTGGACATAGGCCTCCCCCGCACGACGCCACAAATAGCGGTCCCGAGCCGCCTCCATCCATCGACTCCCTGCGACCGCTACGACGTCGTCGGTCCATCGAGTGGATGGTCTCTCATGCAGGGGGGATTTGCCATAATCACCACGCTTGGCAGGCGGATAGGTGATCGCAGTGTTCGTGTTTAAAAATACTCAGACGGAAGCTGCTGCCCTTCCTCTGGTAGGTTCCCTGAGTCGGCTCTTACGACATCCACGGGTTGAGTTGGAGGGGTCGATATTCGTACGCCTAGCGGCCCCACGGCCCTTATGTACATACCTAAATTTAATTATTTTTTTAACATTAATCCTACACAAGTTTATGCAAATAAAATGATCTTTATGTTTATCTTAGTTATGGATACGTTATAGTTTTGCTAATCAGACAGACACATGCTCATTAGACGTTTCGCGCTGTTCGACATTTAGCTACTGAAATCTTATGATCGACATAATTTTTTTCTTCTGTTTATTTTGAATGCGTATTTTCCTTCATTTATTTTTGTGTATTCTGATATGAATCCTTAATTTTGAATGAAGTATGTGCCAGAACTAAAAAAAAAATTATTTATAAACACATACTTTTGTGCCGTGGCATTCGCGACGTAAGAATCGACCCCTCCGATTCAGCCTTTAGATGTCGTAAGAACTGAGTGAGGATACTTAGGTACTAGAAGAAGGGCAACCGCTTGAGTTTTTGTATTTTTAGCACATTGATTACGCTCACTAATTCACCTGCCAAACGCAGCGTGGTCAATATCTATTTATTTATTAAATTCAATAGGCATACCTAACCTATATTTATAATGCACTTAAAAATTGAATGTCGTTGCATCCGAAGAGTGTTTTGAAATAATTATTAGTACGCCTCTTTATCCGAAAGTTTTTCGGAAATAATGATGAACACTCCTTAAATTAAATAATATTTTTCCGAGCATCCGAAAGGAAGTTTTTTACACAATAGTATGCTTTTTATTGTAGCGTCTTTTTAATTATTAACCTACCTACTTTGAACATTCTTTCGTTTATTTCAGTTACTTTCTCAGCCAAAGTATTATAAAATCTGACACAGTTCAGCACAAACGTGAAAAACCTCCTTAGACAAAAGTTCACATGTGGACGGATGTGTGCTAATAAGGACGGTACATACCAAAAGGATATGTTATGTTACGTTCAAAAGAAAAAATAGGCATTCTTGTGAAAAATTACAAGGTTCAAGTTCCTTTGAAACAAAATGATGCATACTTTCTCACATACATATGTATTTCTAACAAAGAGAACGGCCGAATACAAAATACAGAACTCTCGTTACCTAATCAATAAGAATAACGTGATTCGAATACACAATAAAATAGGTAAATCACTGAGAGCTGGCGCGATCCTTTTTTATTTTTCATATAGTGGAGGCCTTCGCAATTTCGATTCGTTTCGTTCGATCGGTACTTTAATCGAACAAAAACTTAAATTAAAAAGTACGTAGTTGAACTACCTTGTATTTTGGAATCATGAAAGTATATTTTTTCATTCTATTTGACACTGAATTTTCGGCAATTAGAATGGTTTTTATGTAAAAATGTATTTAAATAATTTTTTGGTCTTTAAAATTTGTCCGAAAACCTTTCGTAAGTAAGCGAGAGTAGATACACGTTGAGTTTTGCGGCGGTATTTCGCAATTGTGGATGAAAAGAACTAGAGTAAGCTTCAAGTTTCGACAAATTTGTCACGTCAGCGTGGTTAACTGTATGAAAAAACAAAAGATAACCCCGCCAGCTTTAAAGAATTTACCAATACTAACTACACAGTAACCACCCACGTAGGTAATTTCAAGTTTTGTATACTTAGGAACCTATAAGTCTACAGTTGTTTATCTATTAGATCCTACCTATTATGTACAATAGGTACCTACTTTGGTAACTTTTTATTCAACTATCCAAAGTCACGCAAGCACACCTTAAATTAGTTTGCAATAAATTAATTAAAATGCGGCTGCCTCGGTGTTATCACGGCTTTATCGCGTAGGTACCTGCTTTTACAAAACCTTGAACGTTTTAGATTAGTGGCATAAAACCTTTAAAACAAAATACGTAAGGTGTAACCTCTTTTCTCAAAATATCGGTCATTGTTTGTTAGAGGTGTTCGAATTTTGAATTCTGTAGAACTATAGTTTACAAAATACACAGCCACTTTCGTTTCAATTTTTTTTTTTTATGAATCTTATATTAAATATTGATTATAATAATTAAAATTATTTCAAACTATTGTTATACTGTTAAAAAACTGGTTTAATATATTTCCGTTTCATCAGTGTTACAACTGTTCTCTAGATACAATACTTTTCTTTGAATAAAATATCCATAACTACAAATCTGTCTGCTTCGGAAACAGTCCAAAAAGATTAATCATTATCAACTGGATAACATCAGGTAATTTTTTTATTGGTTCACAGGACAATTAGAATAATAGAAACACAGAGAAAAGAGATGACGACAGTAACTAAAATTACAAAAAATTGCTATTTACCGAATTACACCTGAGCCATAGATTACAAAACACGTATTTTATGTTTTCATCATCATCATCATCATATCAGCCGATCGATATCCACTGCTGGACATAGGCCTCCCCTAAGGATCTCCACAATGACCGATTTTGCGCTGCCCGCATCCAGCGATTTCCCGCGACCTTCACTAGGTCGTCGGTCCATCGCGTGGGGGGTCTACCCACACCGCGCTTTCCGGTACGTGGTCGCCACTCGCCACTTTTATGTTTTGATGGAGATAAATTATTATTTTCATAAAATAAAACTACAAAATACAGCAATCCGCCATGACACGTTGAACACCAATCAGAGAATACATAACCATGACGTCATGCCGTCACAATATGTAAAGGCGCAGAATAGCTGGTAAAGCTTCTCTTGAAAATATCATAATCATTCTGTATCATCAGATGTTCGTACATCTATGACGTCATAGACAGCCGCCACGAGTATTGTAGCGTTTTTGAGCGAAATTGAAAACGCATTTTAAAAAACTGTATTTTTCCTTCGAAATCCAGCAGCAATTTAAAAATATAAATTTTGCATTCTGTAGATTTCTAAAAATATCACGGTGTAGTTTCTCAAAATCAGTCGTCATGCTATTCTATCCAAGACATAAATCTTAAAATACCTAGGTTAGGTAATCTACTTATTACATTGCTTGTAATCTGTAAAGGTACACTAAAAGCCTTTCTCTTTATTTCGCATTTTGCGTCGTAGAATTTGACTCAAGCAACAAAAAAGCATTAGTGAGACAAGATATGTCATGACATCGAATAAAATATTTATATAAAGTTACTAGCGAGTATTATTTGAACACATAAAATCCTTACTCATATTATAAATGCGAAAGTAACTCTGTCTGTCTGTCACGTTTTCACGCCAAAAATACTGAACCGATTTAAATGAAATTTGGTACAGATACTCTAGAGCCTGAGAAAGGACATATCAAAAATTAAAGATTTGAATGAAACATTTTTATTTACCTTACGAACTACTACAAAATAACTCTAAAATATTTAATAACAGGGTTAGTGGTTTTGATTTTGTGCCCAGCAGAGCACAAGGCAAACGTGGCTCCGCTCAGCATTATGCTGGATACACACTGATGTACCCAACGCTGGTTTTCAGCGGGAACCAAACGAATCACGTCAAAAAAAGGGTTCTATGGGGTTGAAAGGTTGTAAAGGTTGTATAGAAGTATTGTCATTTTTAAAACTAAAAGCTTGGAATTTGTTTTTAGGTTGTTAATTATATACGTATAAATATGTCATTTAAAGATTCTACAAGTTTTACCCTCAAGAGGGAGGGTAAAATATCAAAAGGAATAGGGGATGAATGTTTGTATGAAAATCACACTGTCACTATTCCACGCGGACGAAGTCGCGGGCACATCTAGTATTTATATATAGTTACTAGCGAGTATTATTTGAACACATGAAATAACAAATAAATTAGAAAGAAAAAGAGGAAAGAGATGCCTCATAATGACAATAAGGCTTTCCAAAGGTCTCATTATGAGAGTCCATGGGAACGAAAAAACACAAATAAAAATAGGAATATAAATCCACGATTCTTGTATCATGCTTCAATATTGAAAAAATTGTCCTGGCTTATTGTTAGTGGTGTTGCCACTAAGCCAGGCTCGTAACTCATAGCTCACTAGCGGGCCTGGCGTCGCACGGTTATTTAACAAAAATGTCAAGATCCCTATTTTTTTTTAAATATAGTATACCCTATGTCACACAGGGATAGTGTAGATCCTAACAGTTAAATCATTTTTCAAATCGGTTCAGTAGTTTTGTACCCTATTCAATGCAAACAAACAAACAAATCTTTCCTCTTTATAATATCATTAGCTGCTGCCCGCGCCTTCACCCGCGTTTTATCGTGATAAAAAATAGCTTATATGTTATTCCAGGTCCCAAACTATATCCATACCAAATTTCAGCTTAATCGGTCCAGTAGTTTTTGTGTAAAAGAGTAACAAATATCCATAGGTCTATACATCCATCCATACAAACTTTGACATTTATATTATTAGTAGGAAGTATAAAGATGAAATTTTCAAATGAATAAAAGCTAGTGCAAAGTTCATTCATTGAAACGGACAGTTCCTAATGCTTATGCAATACTAAACGATTAAATCGACCCCAACGGACGGCTCTTGCTAGGCGGATTTGGTTTATCCCGGAATTGGGGCTCCCCCGAATTGCGCACCATTTAAAAACATTGAACAAAGCACAGAAAAACGCTAAATTGTCTTACAGTGTTACCACCATCCTCGTCATTGAGTCTGGAAGCATTTACTGATAAATAAATAAAAATAATAATATTCATTTATTTCAGGCATAACAAGACAACTAGGGCCTATTTTAGAGACAAATAATTACATCATCATCATCATCAGCCTTTATACGTCCACAGTATAAAAATATAAAAAGAATCATGTCATTGGCACTGGGTCGATTGCATGCGCGCGGTGTCGCGTATAAAGGACCTTTCACATATTTCAGCCTTCTCGGTCTTCTGCATCTTGCCCCAGATAATACCAATTGTGTTTAAAGGTTAAAAAAACAAAGGTACATACAGCCGAACCCAAAACCTTCTTTGTCGAAGAGGGCTAAAAAACCTTGAACGTGTTCGTTCAATCGCTTTCTCTGTTTTCCCAGCTAGTTATGCCTTATGGTGGTACCAGGTTTCTTGATAGACCTCCTCCACTATTTTCTGCGAGATAGGTTTAAAGAACTTTATTCTCATACAAACACATGGTTCACTGAGAAAAAATGCATCTAGGTTATATAATATTTAAGCTAACCTCTGGGCCTAAAATTAATTTATAACTAGATATTATTTTTGAATAAAAGAGATTATTAAGAGATAAATAAATTATCTTTACACTGACTAAAATTTAACTTCGTGCGTCAGTCGCTTTAGTAACAACTTCACAAGACGCTCGATGTTCAAGAGCTTCCTCGTTACCCCGCCAGAGTTTCAGCCGTGAATTTACCTACTTATCCTCGTGCACCCTCGTCCAATTGAATGCCACTTCTGGTTTCACCCTTATCCCTAAAAATAGACACGGTACACGCAATTTCGATAGCAACAATTTTTTTTTTACAATTCTTTCTAAAAATCTAATCAGCTCGCTTTGCTGAGTAGGGCAGTATAAAATATGTTTTTAAAATTATAGACCTTAAAATTAGGTCTGTCTGACGCTACTTGAAATAAATGAATTTTATTACTCAAGGCAACAATAACTTCTTTTTTTGTGCTCCACATGGTAACCGAGTAATGATGAGCCTGAGCCTTAAGGAGTCTATACATTAAAATCGGCGTGCTGCCGACAGCGACGAGTTAACAAGACAATGTCAACTGTTATTATTAACCGACTTCAAAAGGAGGAGGTTCTCAATTCGTCTGTTTGTTTTTTTTTTTGTATGTATATATATTTTTATCAAAGGATTAGTATTTATCCCGCAAAACTTAAAATAAGTGTAAAAGTAAAGGAAATTGAAGTTGGTTTATCGTTTTTTAAAACACGCCATATTATTCGTACACTAAAATGTCACACCGACCCACCGAAATGTGACAGCGGGACGTGTAGTGTTCATTAATGTACAGGCTATCAAGGTCGGACTAAACAATTAAACTCGGTCAACATATGGCCGAATTATAAAGGACATTGCAGATCCATAAAGCACTGCTCCCGCAGCTCCAGCGCCCCCTAAGCCTCAAATCGCACGCTCTCCACGTGCTGATACACGCAACGACAGCTAGTAGCAAGTTTTCTATCCACTCACGGTCTGTTTAGAGCCATTGACGTGTAACTTGCTCCAAGCTAGCGTTCATGCGTTAGGCGCGTGGGCCCTTGTTGGTTGCTGCGATAATCAAGAACAAAGAGTGGAGGGGGTAGGTTGCGGAAGCTTACCACGCGCTGTCTGCTACTTTGAGCTATCACTGTTAAATGAAGGTATCAAAAAATTACAAGTCCACACCCATAATTGAATGCTCATTTTTGTGCCATCGTGGAGCGGTACGAAGCAAGTAAGCTACAACCTTTAAATTATGCAGTAGGTAGTCTGCAGCCTGTAAATTATGATATAAAATAAATTTTCATTGCTAGCTACAACATAAAAGCTCTAGTGGCTAACGGTAATTGTTATATACATCTACAAATAACTTCCATAAACATAAACTCGAGACAGGAGCGGGAAAATCAATTTCCTGCAAGCAACGTACTGAGATCTTCAAATTAATACGTTTCACGCTCGCCTTGCTGTTTTGATACTGTTCTTACGTGCATATTGCATAAACCAGTGTAGGTAGATACCTATTCTAAATCAGATATCAATAGTTCAACATTGTATTGTTCTGTGTTGTTGGTACTAGATATGGCTTACAAAGGGAAGATGGCTTAATACATTTACCCCCGAATACTCAAAAGCAACTCACATTTAAGAACGTCTCAAGTGACGAATTTTTGACAGATTTTCATCAAAAACTTGGCGAGTTGAGACGCGCTTAAATCTGAGATGCGTTTGAGTTTTCGGGCGTTAATCGAATGCCCGGTAAAAGCTGGTGCGATCCCTTTTTGTTTTTCATATACTGAAAGCCTGGATTTATGACGTCGTCAGCCACACAGCTTGTGCTATGCGTACTTACTAGATGACTGATATACTTAATAGAATTATTTACATAGATACATATTTTTTTAGAGAAACCCAGAACACCCGGAACAAATATTTTCAGATCGTACAAACATTTATCCCAAGGCGTGACTTTTGGCGTGCCCGATCTAGCCATAATAACCTATCCGGTTGCGGTTAAATTTCTGGGACAATTTTTTGCCTACAGGTAGTTTTTCCCAGTCTAGTTGTAAAGCTGATGATAATTATGATGTCCTCCTAGCCAAATTTCCTAATCTAATGTATGTCAGTACCATAGCATAAGCTGTGCTAACTTTTGGGCCAGATTTTATTTATTGCTAGCTGACCCGACAGACGTTGTCCTGTCATTCAAGTCAAACAACTGACGGTTATTTCAAACGTGCTTATCAAAGAGTATATAACGCTTGGGCTAAGGTTACATTAATAAAGTTTATAATAAAGGTAGACATTAAGTTTTCTTAAATTTTCTGTTTCTGCGCAATTTTCTTAATTTTTTTAATGTAAGGACCTTCTGCCTCTTGTTAGAAAACATTAAAAAAAAAAATTGAATGAAATCGGTGAAGCCGTTCTCAAGTTATAGCTGGACCAGGAGAAATAGGGGTTTATTTATATATATAGATTTAACTAAACTCAACATAAACTTTAACAACTTAAACTTGAACTTTAACTTAAACTTTCTTAAATTCGTAAAATTCTTTCCATCCAAAGGTTGCCTGAAAGAGATTCCTTCTAAGCGATAAGGCCGCCCATCGTTTTATGTAATATCTATTTTTAATATTTTCTTCGTGCAATACAATAAAGAATTTTGTAATTATAAATTCCTTAAATATACATACAAACCAATTATGCTGATGAGTTCCTGCTGAAATTCCTGCCATTTATTTCACTATGATACTTAATTTCCAGGTAACGTGTCTCAAAATTAACAATACACATCCCTATTAAGCTGTGTTGATTGCATACCTAAGACTAGTGCTACGAGTATGTAGACGGCACCAACGTTTCGCTCAGTTATTATGCTTCATGTTTGCTCAGTTAATATTGCAGCATTCCTGTTATAATTGACTCGTTGCTCGTTTAATTCATATCATTTTGAATACGGTTGATATTGTATCGTTCGTGTATTGATATTGTGTTGATATTGTATTGATATTTTATTGATATTGTTGATAAAATATTATATATATATATATATTTATGTATATGGTACTGAATACAGTACAGGTCAGAAAATAATTTGTGCCTAGTAGTGACCTAGCAGCGATACTAAGGTCGCTGGTCTTTAGAATATTAGTCGTATATACTGCCTTATATGAACGTGGCCGGTTACGGTGAAAGAATCGACCCCTATAATTCAGCCTGTGGGTATCGACCAGCATACATACATACGTTAACTGCTGAACAAAACGGGGGTATTTGATTGACGACCGATGTAACGCAGCGGGCGAAGGTCCTCCTGCGACGCAGGAGGTTGCAGGTTTGATCGTCGCCTTGAGACAAATGTTTGTAACATCTGCTAATATTTGTCTCGGGTGTTTTGGGTATTATCTATGTATAATAAAAAAAATCTATCAACAAAAATAAATACATATATTGTATTAAATGTATCAGTCATATAGTACCCATAAAACACAAGCTCGTCTTAGTTTGGGGCTAGATGATACTGTGTGGATTGTCTGGCGTTATTTATTTATTGTCATAATTAGCTTGCTTCGTGAACGAAGTGGAGGCGTTAGAAATACACAGAAAGAGGCTCTGAAAATCCACATTGCCTAGTAAAAAAAAACAATAAAATTTATTTCTCTCACCAGGTGGTGTTCTTCAAAGGAGGCCAACGCATCATGAAGTACGTGTATGGAAGAGACCCACCATACGAACTGTACAACTTTACTGGAGCCGTTGTAGACGTAAGTAACAAAATAAATTAAAAAAAAATTATTTCCGTAAATACCATAAATGTACTCTTAGAAAAGGTCATATTCTTAAATTAAACACTGACATGGAAATAAAAAGTGATATTTTTTATTTCTGTCGCTTCGATATGTAGACTAAAGTAAAAAAGCGACGAAGAAACATGGCTATCTGTTTGGTGTTATTTTTCGAGTCGTAGCCGTCTAAAGCTTTTTATCTTCTAGATAGTCTGATATTTTGCATCACATCACACAGACTTTACCAGTCCACTGTTGGACATAGTCGTCCCATGATAAGCGCCTTATTGGCTTTATATAAAGGGGATAGTGGCATAATCTCAAGGCCCCAGGGCATGCGGGATGGGGATCGCAGTTCGACGGTGAATCCTGCAGAGGGCGCTGCTGCTTGCCCCATAATGGATTACTCTTAGTTGCCCCTAACGGCACCTGTAGGAAGAGTAAGGTTGGGTTCGGTGTTAGGACGCTTGAATGAAACGACTGTATGATGATATGGTAGGTTTATTACTAAAGAATTCCTACGTACAGAGGATAAGTACATAACTATCCTACGTGTGCCGACTCCATCCATCGACTCCCTAATCCTACTATATAATATTATAAATGTCAAAGTGATAGAGAAATAAGAGATACCACACTCTCTCACAACCCATTACATCCACAACAACACGCCTACAGCAAAGGCAAATCAACAGAATCCGCCCTACACAGCGTGGTATCACGCATAGGAGGTGGATTAACGTCAAAACAACCAACTCTGGCGGCCTTCATCGACATTGAAGGAGCTTTTGACAAGACCAGATTTACCAGCATATACAGAGCACTCACTAAATACGGAGTCGCGCCAACCTTGGCGGAGTGGATAAACAACATGCTCAGGTATAGAGCAATCCAAGTCACCATCAATGAAACCACAAGAGGTGTAGTGGCAAGGGGCTGCCCCCAAGGTGGCGTCCTATCACCCCTACTATGGAACATAGTGGTTGACGAGCTCATCCGCAGCCTTAACGGCCACGGACTGGTGACGGTAGGATACGCGGATGACCTCGCGATCCTGGCAACCGGATGTTTCGAGAACACGCTATGTGACTCAATTAAACACGCCTTCAAAACCATCGAAGCATGGTGCAATGACCATGAATTATCAGTCAACCCTACAAAAACAGAACTGATAATGTTCACCAACAAACGAAACTTAGGAAACCTGAACCTACCAAGATTATTCAACACCGAGATAACTCTGAAAACGGAAACCAAATATCTAGGGGTCATACTAGACAGTAAACTTTTGTGGAACAAACACCTGGACTACAAACTACAGCGAACCACAGCTGCCTTTTACCAATGCAGCAGAATGCTTGGGAAAACATGGGGCCTGTCTCCCAAGATAACCATGTGGCTCTACACTGCTGTCATCAGACCGATACTAACATACGGAGCCATTGTATGGTGGACCAGAACCGAGCTGAACACAGTTGCAACTAAACTGCAACGCTTCCAAAGATTAGTGTGCTCGGCGATAACAGGCTGCATGAAAACTACACCAGGCGCTGCCCTAGAGGTAATACTAGACCTAGCGCCACTAGACCTATATATACAACAAGAGGCCACTATGTCAGCTTTGAGACTACAAAACATGGGACTCTGGGGCACCACAGGCAGTCCACACGCACAGATCCTGGACAGGGCCCTAGCCTATGAACCTCTCCTAGCAGCCCCCTGTGATAGAATACCCAGCAAACCAATACAAAACAAACACTATCATATACAACTACATGAATACCAAAGAGATGAATCAGGCACCCACGAAGTAAGAATATACACGGACGGTTCTAAGACCGATACGGGCACGGGAGCAGGGATTCACTCAATGGACCTCAATATCAGTGTATCAATTTCCCTAGGCAGACACAGCTCTATATTCCAATCTGAATGTGCAGCTATAACCGAGGCAGCCACAGCTGTGCAAAGAAGGGATATAGACAACCAGTGCGTGCGTATCCTGTCTGACAGTGCTGCTACACTCAAGGCCTTGGCAGGGAACAGCTGCAACTCCAAGCTCGTGCACGAATGTCACTTGGCACTTGAGAGGATCTCCTCTAATAACAGGATAACCCTTCAATGGATCAAGGGACATAGCGGATCATTAGGTAACGACGCCGCCGACGAATTGGCACGGAAAGGTTCGGACACGCCGACAATCGGCCCCCCTCCGTTCCTCCCCCTGCCATTTTCCCAACTCCGAACATGGATAAGACTCAAAACCAGAGAAACGCACGGAAAACGATGGACATGTCTGCAAGAGTGCCGCCAGGCTAGAGCTGCGCTTTCATCTGCTTCACCAAGACTAACTAAGCGACTACTGAACCTGACCAGAACAGACCTACGCGTCCTAGTGGGTACACTCACAGGGCACTGTCCACTAAACAAACACCTCTTCACCATCGGAGCAACAGATAGCCCTCTCTGCAGGGGGTGCCTCAGCGACGAAGAATCAGCTGCCCACGTAGTCTTGGAATGCGAGGGAGTAACAGCGCAACGACACGAAATCCTCGACCACCCGAGGTCACTCCGCGAAGCCTGTGAAGATCCCAGGAAGATTCTGCGCTTCTGGACGGAGTTAGGCTGGTTATACTAGCAAAACAAACCACGCACAATGGACCAACCGGAGTCTCAGTGCGGACAAAAGAGTACACTCACCATAACCATATGTCAAAGTTTGTATGGGCGGATGTATGGATATGTATTACTCTTTCACGCTAACTACTACACCGATTAGGCTGAAATTTTGGTATGGGTATAGTTTGGAACCTGGAATAACATATAGGCTATTATTTATCCCGATAAAACGCGGGCGAAGGCGCGGGCAGCAGCTAGTTTAGACATAATTACAATAGCTAGTACATAAATAACAGTATCTACAGACCTACATAGTATAGAACTAATAGGAATAAACGTAATCCAACCGCTTTAAGAATGGGACGGAATCTTGACTTGACTTCTTGGTTAATAGCTCTTCGTCGTCTGGTCGACAAATTTCTTCCAATGTCGATAATGCTAAGTACCCTAAACCTTTCTGAGTTTATAAAAAAATGCAAAAAGAAATCTGTAGTTCGATTATAAGGAACCTTTTCTTTAAGAAAACTGATGTTCTGGTAGATTTTCTTAATGCCACGAGAATCTGAAGACTCGTAGCAATCTCGTAGCGAAATGACTACGGCGTAGCTCTCGTAGACCCTACGGCTACGGAGTTTATCCCGTACCTACACCGTCAAGTGTGCTTCAGGATATTAGGCTTTACGAAGGGCTTCATAAGAGTACTTTCATCAAAGCAAGAACACTTTCATCCAAATCCTGTATTTGGATGAAAGTGTTCTTGCTTTGATTATTGTGATACAGGTTATAATGACCGTAATTACTCAACGATTCCATTTAATACCGCGTGGTACACAATGGGGCGATTGAAGTAAATGTACTTGTGTTTCAAGTCAAGGCTGTTATATTGTATTATGGGTGAGTAATTTGTGGGAGTTAACAATCATTGTTGGCAATTGTAGTTATGTGTAATTTTATGAGTATTTAGGTAAGGCTATTTTAAGAAATTTTAATAAGATCCCAAAAAAAATTAGACTTCGACGGGACTTGAACCCGCAACCCTCCCGAAGTACGGGATGCCCTCGAAGTCGAAAAATTTTCGGGATCTTATTAATTTTGTTTTTAAATTATCCCCAGTGTGAAGCTTACGCACTATAATAACAAAAACCGTAAGGCTATTTTAGTTTGGGTGTATTCGTATCGATGTATTACTTACGAGTATAACTACAGGCACACTGAAAAAATATATCAGGTAATTCGTATATCAGCTATCTCATTCCCGTAACAGAAAGTCTTTTTTCGGTCTTTTTTTGGGGCTAGATTTATGAGATGATAATGTATGTTATTTTCATTTTTTTTTTTAAAGTTTTGGTTATGATATTATTTTTGTTTTTCGTGTGCTTATTTTATAATTTCATTCATAAACGTAGCTGTCCCATTGTTGGGTTAAGGGCTATCATTTCTCCTTTCACATATAATATTTATATCAGAATCAGAATCACAATCAATAACTTTATTTCTTTAGGCTTACAAAATAAGCACTTAGACAAATCAAATTGTATACTATAAACATAGTTATCATTATCAAATAAGAAATAAGGTGTTATTGATATAATATTAAAGATTGATATAATAATAAAGATATCTTCTTATCATTAGTTTAAATAAAAGCAAGAAAAATTACCATCACTCAGCAAGTTAAACAGGAAGTTCTTGCCGAAGCGCTGTATTTCTGTCGAAGCAAGCTCTCTAGCAATATGTCGCAATATTATGTTGAAAATACGTGTATTTAAAAGCGATTTCACACTCGCAGTCCGGAATGGCAATATGCGCTCGCCATCCAACTTACAAACGTGGCCTAGATCTCGGAAATTCTCAACTAATCCAAAACTGGAGCGAGGAAGGCTATACTACCAACATATTTTTACTACACTCTACCATGATTTTGGAGTGCACTACTTAATGCGGAGTGGTTTGAAGTGAAGATTTATCGTCATTCATAAGTAGTTGCAGAATCTTTGTTTATGTTGATAGCCAGCAGAACTTTTGTCTTCTTTTCTCCTGTGAAAAATATAACGAGACAAAACAGGAGGGTTTGGTATCGAGTAGATTTTATCCTACCCGTTCTGGCCCGGGTCTGGCCCTATATCACGCATATTGAGAAAATACAATAATCTGGCCTTTTAATCCAATCCCAGTGCTTATACTTACTTAATATTATAAATTGGAAAGTAACTCTGTCAGTCTGTCACCTTCTCACGCCTAAATCGCTGAACGGTTCTTAATAAAATTTGGCAGGGACGTAGATGATATCCCAACGACGGATATAGGCTACTTTTTATTCCGGTAAAATGCGTGTGAAGCAGCAGGCAGAAGCTAGTATAACTATAACTGAGCTAGATAAAAACAAAAAACATTTTCTCCGTTATACATTATTCACGTTCGCATGCTTCGAGATCGTTTCGATCGATCAAATTCGAGTTACGCGTAAACTTAGAGCCTTATTTTTATTGGTTCATGTAAAGCTTTTACCCAACATCTCATTTGACTAACTAGAAATGTGGCACAAGGTGTATTATCTTTCTGAGAGCTTATTCAGTCGAGGCTGGAAGCCTTCTAGATTGTATTCATTCGTGGAAACAGACGCAAGTACATAGTTCGTCTTACTCCATCCCTATAAATATACTTGTTACTGTGAAAATGTGTGGCCACATTATAAAATAAACTAATTAGGAACATGAGAATGTCTAGACAGGTCTAGTGAAAAAAATATACTAGTCCGATTGTCCGATAATTACAAAAATAGTACATTTGCACAATTTTTGTGGCCAGATTTGTGTGTGACGAATGAATAAAAAAATTAATGATGAAGATGAGAAAACGAATTGTCAGATATGGAGACGAAGTCTAATTAAATAAATAATTGGCTAATTTATAGAGCATCATCTTAACCCAAACTAAGCAGAGCTTTTATTATGGGTACGGTCACTGATATACTTTATATATATTTATTACTATGCATTGAAAAACACTAAGAACACCCGGAATAATTAGAATCTGAACTTAACTAAAACAATAGTGAGTCCTTCATTATCGAGGCACGTGATTCATGGTTTATGTAGTATATAGTTCGTGTTGAAACATTTTCATAACAAAATAATGAAAACTTGAAGGAAAAACGAGATAAACATTTAATTTCTCATATTCACCCGCAGACGCGCAATGTTTCCACAATGAGAATGCATGAAACTCCTGTCATGTAAACTCAGTCCGGTTTGTGTGAACACAGCACTGAGTGCAGGAAAATGCGATTTCCAAGCATAATATTCCATTATGGTAATTTTTATGAGTTTTTCGCTTTTTTCGACTAGCGGAAATACTATTGTCCTCTGTGAATTATACGATGGAGGAAAATGGACGCTTGTTACAAAGAATGACAAGATCAACAGTGTCTGAGTTTGGACTAACGATGTTTTTTCAACGGAATAAAGAAAGTGAACAACAGTGAAGAATTACGTACCTACTTGTAACACAATGTAATCTTTAGATGTTTTTAAAGAAAAATGTCGAATAAAGTCAAAGAAGTACAACATGATTAATTAAGTTGCCCAAAATTCAAAATAGATAGATAACTCTGCAGATTATATGAAGAAACGTTTTTATATAAGAATTACAATCCAGAACTATCCATACGATTTCTGAAATCAAGTACGTAGATGTTAGGTTATCCTAACTACATACATCGCTATTTTCCCTGAGTGCTATAAAATAGATAGATAAAAAATGCTTTATTGCACAATTCACAAAACAATAAACAAACAATTAGGTACAAAAAAGTGACAATTGGTGGTCTTGTCGCTGACGAGCGATCTCTACTAGACATCATCATCAGTCTGTATACGTCCACAGCTGAACATAGGCCTTCCCTAAACGACTAACCAGACAACCGTTAGCGAGATACGTTTTATACAGGTGTCACGTTTACAAGGTTAGCACGCGTTTTTTGGAAAAAAAGTTGACTTTATCCATATTATTCCAGGTCCAAATCTTTATGTGTGCATAATTTCAGCCAGTCCATTCAGTCGTTTTAGTATTTACTTTGGCAAAACATCTTGACAACCGGCACGACTCACAAACTTCCGATTTATAATATCAGTAGGATTTTACAGCATAGAATCAAACTAAACAAACTATTAAAACCTCTACCTAACAGCAATTTCGAGCACGTAAAACTAGTTACCAGATTCTTCTAGCATTTATTATTAAATTTTTGAGCAAACTGCCGATAAAATTTCTGCACTCCTATAAAACTTTGAAATGGGTTCGCTGATTTTGGCGTTGAGACGTCGCATCGCATAGTAATACTATTTCGAGTGTTGTGATTACCCTTGTGGCAGAACAATATCTACTTAGGTCACTTATCAAAGAAAATGACAATGAAATAATAGAAACAAATTAGAACTAAGTAGTATTGACAATTGCAATAATTGGTTCATACTGCTCCATATTAATACCAGTTGGAAGCGTCCCCAAGACGCTGGCTGCGCTGCGCCAGATACTCACCAGCTCTCGGGTCACGCATCGCTTCGACCAGACAAGACAGCAATTTTTAGGTCACTTCTATTTCACGACTCTTGTAAAACAGAGTCAAAATAATTTTATTCCAATCTCTATTCCTTTTCAAACGTTGGGCTTCATTCGCACCACGCTTGCAGTTCATAAAATAATCGAGCAAATAAATATGTTAATAAAAAAGTGCTTGAGGTTTTTGCGTGTACTAGAAATGCAATTGAATACGATGCTATACCCAGCTTATTAGCACTTCCGACCGAGGTTCGAGTCCCAATAGCATGCTTTTCGAAATCGAACGAGTATTTCATTGCGAATTCAATAAACGCCTGCATTTCCACGAGAAATATAATATTTTGACGGTGAACGAAATCTCTTTAGCGTCTTAGTAAAATTAGTGCGACTCTAACGTAGTTGTAGAAAGACAAGAGGAGTGTGTCATCCTTCAGTCATCACATCAAACAAAATGAGACTCGAACTTTAACTAGATGTCGTCTCTTGCAAAATTTTATCGCGGTATCGAAGTGTTCCGGGTGTAACTTAGACCCCGCTATATCGTAAGACCCCCAATTTTGACCGACACCATATATCCTATAACCACCGGGCTATTGAGACGAATCAATCGATACCTCACTCGTTGAAATCGAATTACTAGTTTCAGCGCTACGTGGGAAAAAAGAAATAGGCTGCATACAAACTGATAATGAGTTAATGGGTCGTGTTATAAATTTATTTATTTCTTTTAAAGCAGAAAATGGGTATAAAATTTTGGTTGCAACCAAAATAATTCGCATTCACCTTCGCCTCAAAGCAACATCATGAATAAAATATATATTTTCAAAAAGACATAAATTGTTTCAGCTACAAAAGCTGAGCCCCACAACAGTGACGCTAGAGAAGATGGATTTCTGGGCGGCGGGACAATACGCCTGTGAAATCGCTTTGGAAACTCCATTGTACTCTAAAGTTTCCAAACTTCATGAAATAACGGTTATCGGTGAGTAGTAAGCTTTACTGAATTGCTATATTGATAGGAACACCAATATATTGAACATTAATAAACAAACCTTTGCACAATAAATAATTAAATATAAATAACTAATGCAAAACATCCACACAGCATCATCTAACCTTCAAGTAGACAGAGCTTGTGTTATTCTTTTCTACTTTGTCATCTTTAAGGATTAATTGTTTCTGCCCGCGGCTTCGCTCGCGAATTTTTGGTATAATAGTTATCCTAGTATTTAAGTTAGTCTATGTTCTAAACTTACGCCAAATTTATCTTTATCTGTTCAGTAGCTTTGAAGGTCTTAGGTTACAAAATAAAATTCACATTTCACAAGCTTTCGTCTATATAACATTTGTATGCTAGTAAATTTTTACTTAAGTTCAATGTAAGCAAGCACAAGCTCTGCTTAGCTTTGGGCTAGATGATGCTGTGTAAAAAGTCCAGCATTATTTATTTATAGCTAAGTAGCCAATTATATAACATACGTCTTATATATATAGAGCATGATATTTTCAAAAAACTTTTTGGATACCTACTCTAACATTCTGCTACGTGTTTATTTATTTATGTAGCTAAGTAGCCAATTATGTGACATATGTATGTCTTAAACATGTAGCCATGAAATTTTCAAAAAAACTTTTATCCTTGGATACACTACATAAATAAATAAAATAAAAATAAATTACTTTTATTCAAAGAAACTCTTACATAGAAGAGTGCACTTAATAACTAAATTAATCACTATTCTAACTACACTTGCGAGCTATAAACTGGGATCACTTCATCGCTGGTTTCTGCAGACCATATTTTACAGTTTCCAGTTTATAGCTCGCAAGTGTACATTAACTTCATTTATAAAAATATAATTTACTTGACAATATCTAATAGCTTCTGTTTCATCGTAGGATAGACTTTGAAGTTTAACTTAAATGGATTTTTTACAATTATAATGTTAAATTTTTACGCGCTTAACTATAGTTAAGCGCGTAAAAATTAGACATTGAGTTTAGTCTGTTATATACTCTAACTTTCTGCCAGCTGTCATAGAATATGTTCAAAGTCTGTAACTCCGAAACAAACCCACATATTAATGATTAATCCTTCTCAGAAAATAGCAGTTCCTTCATTACTCTATGAATTAGATTCAGCAAACTTCGATCACATGTGTTGCTAGCAAATTAATCACTTTATTCAGTTATGCGTGATGCCAATAATATACACAGACGAGATAACATCGATATTACATTTGGCTAAATAATTGATTTACATGGTGGTTCTCTCAAGTTTTGCATAAACGATACAAAACATTGATAAAGGTTTACAATTATCATTACATATCACTACATAAAGTGATTCATATGGAAGGTTCAACTACAAAAATGTCCGCAATAGTATATAGTAGTATATAACGATAATTGTTGGAAAAGGTCAAGCCGCCCGCGCCCAGGAGCTTTCATCGAAAACGCTGCCTAATCCCTTTAAGATACTTATAACAAGACAATGCATGGTGGCAAGGGCGTAGCCGCGGGTGGGTCAGCTAGTGATAAATATATTTAATTACCGATATAATTTACATTTGGCTGGCCAAATGCCAGGTGGGTTAACGACGTGTGAAAGACTGCAGACGAATGCTGGATGCTGCAAGTCTTTGGTGCTGATTAGGGGAGGCCTATGTCCAGCTATGGTCTAGTATAGGCTTGATGATTGATACGTGGCTAGTCTCCGTGAAGACTGGCCGCCGTGACTGGAAGAAATTCAGCTAATCTTATTTTTAACATGATGATATGATGCATACCAGAAATTTCAGTATCCGATATGTTTTGGAGATAGTGAAGTATCGTATTCCAAGATTGACTGAAAATGGAAATTTCATATTTTGTCAGATGGAACAATAATTCGTTATAGTTTGTCCTTATGTAAGCTGAGTCGTAACAACCGTGGTTTCTTTTATTTTGGTTGCCTATACAAAGCCCGGCGAGTTTTAAGTTTAGTTTTTTATCATAACAAGCAACCCATAGATTAAAAACTCGCTGCTATCTTGGAAGCAACCACTGTCCAAAATGGGAGTGGTAGTGATTTTCTCTATGCTCCCGATAAAAATCGACAAGACCAGACCACTTCTACTGAATTTTGTCTACACCAGAGACAAAATCGGTGCTTTAAGATCTTTCTCAAAGTCTGTGCTTGCGCTTTCGATTCGGTAAAAAGAAAAAACCTTATCATGAGGCAATAACGTGTATTCTTTACTTACAGTTCGCCAGAAGCACCGTCCAAAGATAAAAATAAAGCATAAAAAGCTGTCGTCGAGTGACCACTTAGCGGCAACGTGCTCCAGTGCGGCGGCCTATCCTGCTCCCAACCTTTACTGGTTTATAAATAATGTTAAGGTACGTTGCAATATCGCCTTTATATATTTCACAATAAAGTAACAGCTGCACAACGGTTTACTTTTTGTCGACATTGAACATCAGTTAGTACAAACGGATTTGAATAAAAAAAGGATTAGGAAATCGTATTGAATTAAAAAAATAAGGAGGACTTTTATAAAAAAAATTGACTTTTGTTGATTAGGAGCGTAGTAAAAAAAAATATATAATAAAAAAAATGCTGAGAAACACTGAAATGCGTAAAAATAGGTAATGTATGCATGTACCATGTACCAAGTACTTTTGCTTTTTTTATCCGAGCAAGACCGAATGACATCGTGAAAAAATCTAGTATTTATAGACTTCCGTACATTTTAATTTCACCCTATTACTGATGCACAACCAATGCTCCTGGTTTCTGTCCATTTGTGCAGACGAGTACAAGGGTAGTGAATTGGAATTTCGAGATAAATACAATTCAATTCATTGCGTTTGTTTCAGCTTAAATACAACACATACATACATATTTCAACCATAGCTTACTTATTTAATTAATTAAAAACTTCTTAGGCATTAACACACTGCCACGCATCACGCTCCGTGTTGCGTGTCGGCGCACCTACGCGCGTACTTGCGGGAGTGCGGATCTGCATCATCATGCGGGTTTTTTACGCACTCACGCGCGTAGTTGCCTTTTGTGGATTCACGGTGGCTCTGACTCATTTCATTCAGAGCCCTTCCAAAATCCCGAACGGTACTGCGGGACGCGTTGTGCCATACTTGCATCTCGCGCACCTACGCGCGTGGGTGCGACTCGCCCCGCACCGCGTAAGTGCATGTTTCACCGCGCTTGAGAGCGTGATCCGCATGAACGCGCGTGGATTAATTTTCAGTGTGTTGGACTGTGCGTGTTTTTTATATAAACGGAGATTACAAGCAACGTTAGAAGACGCATTCATGCAACACGCAGCGTGGTTCGTGGCAGTGTGTTGATCGCCTTAAATAAAAGGGATACGCAATCTTAATGAGTTTACGAACCCACGGCACTAAGTGTGCGCGTCCAGTGCTTCATGAAAACGCAGTCTGTATCCAACCTTCCAGCTATAAGTTTCAGATACTGGTAACGCCTCTCACCTGGTGCACAAGGGATGCCGTTGTTCTGTTGCGGATGATTGCGTAAAAGTCATCAAATTATAGATACAAAAAAATTAAACACAGTAATTCTTGTCCCTCAATATGTGAATCGTACTCGGATTTGGTAAAAAGACTATTATTTTTTAAGGGGCCCAGTTCTATAACAGGCTACCCGAAGACATTAAAGGTGCTGGAACGTTTGGCGTGTTTGAAACCAAATTGCAAAAATATATATCGTAGGATATAACACTACTGACCTAATTTAGAAAAACTAAAAATATCATAATACACTTAGCTTAAGTTTCTCATGTAAGTAACATGTTTGTTGTAAATATGAAAAATAAAAAACTTTAAAATGACTTGGCCGATCAAAGTCATGCTACGTTTAGTGGTTGTGGACAGCTAGTTACTGCTAGAGAACATTTTTTTTTTTAATAAAAATAAAGGTTGACTGTTCGAACGATCACAGGCTATTGCAAGCGCCCGTGCACTTCTTGTCTGGATAGGCAAAGCTATAAATAATAACAACGACGTACTTTAACGTGCATTTTTCATGCTCTAATGGTATATTACTGCAGTACCTAGTATCTGAGGCTCGTATGAGGTAGTAAAATATCAAAACGGCAAAATTTTTGAACACTACAGTTTACTACCGCTTAGCTTGTCAAAAAGTTCTTAGCAAACTATTGAATCGCTGTCATACTACAAAAACCTGTTTCTCTCAGTTTCCGGTAGGGGCGCTGCAAGGCGCTAAAAGTATGGCATGAAAAGTAAACTTTTATAGTATTCTAAAACAATGCACAACCCTTACTAAGGTCACTGTATTCTTTATGAAAAATCATGATGTATCTCAATTACCACTTTTTATGATTGACCTTTACCTTTCATGATTGATGGTTCACCTTTCACCTTCAAATTAGCAATGTATTTTTAATATACGAATCTCAGACAAGCCAGTTCATGGTAAGACTTGTACATATTAGCTCGAAAATATAATTTGAGGAGTAGCTTCTAGTCAAGGCAGTTAACATAATGTATGTATAAGTTTGTAGGGCGGTACGCGCAATTTACAAATTTAAGCCACGCGACTCTTTGAAATATCGCAATACATCTATGAAAATCTTATGTATACGCACAAGAATAGAGATAGCTTTTTGAAAAAGTGTGATGTTCACAATAGAAATACAAGAAACAAGAACAAATTACACATTCCAGCATATAGATAACGAAAGGTAGGGAAATCATTTATGGGCAATTGCGTGCGGTTCTATAATAAGCTTCCATCTGAAGCAACTGAACTCCCTATACGTAAATATTAACAGTACATTAAACAAAATCTTATCAGGAAGGCCTTTTACTCCATAGATGATTACATCAATGATGTTAATGCTTGGCCAGATGTCGCTCCGTTCCGCACTGTCAGTAGTATGTAAGAAATTCAATGTTCTGTTTAGCTTTATAGAAATATTGACATGTATCTAAATTGCATTAAATTTAGATTTAGATAGGCAAAATAAACATGTATTAGACACATAAGTGATATTATAATGTGCTAGTGGTTTCTTTTTCACTTCTTCCACTAGTGGACAAAAAATTGAAGTGAAGAGAATATCAATAACACCTTATTTCTTATTTGATAATAATAACTATGTTTATAGTATAAAATTTGACTTGTCTAAGTGCTTATTTTGTAAACCTAAAGAAATAAAGTTATTGATTTTGATTCTGATTCTGTAGCTTATCTTATCTCATAGGGTAAAGTAGGGATAGTCGCCGCAGTTGCCTAGCACTAAGATTAAAATCGGTCCATAATTGTCGGAATGATCGCGTAACACACATATTTAAAAAAACATACCGTCGAATTGAAAACCTCCTCCTTGAAGTCGGTTGAAAAACATATACAGGACTAAAAAGTATTAAAAATTGTCCAAAAAATCATTTTTCCAGAAAATATAAAAAAGTTCTTCGTCTTTTACTAGTGCAGAAGTTATTTTTTTTTTTTCAAAATCGAACTCTTAACTCCTTACATGACTTTTCGATAACTCTTACGTTGTTTTCAGACTAAAACTTAGAAGCCCTGAAAAAAAATTACTCTGTACAAAGCCGAACATAGATGGTCCTCCTATTTTTGAAGTCGTTTAAAAGGAATATAGGAAAACGTTTAAAAGTCCTAATGGCCCGCCATAATAGGTATGCCCCATCCTAATTGAAATATCGTGATCTGCCACCCGGTCTAATATCACGATTAGACATTTCATTCGGTTCGGTAAAGGTCAAAGCACATTATTCCATCGCCCTGTCAATAGAATCGATTCTAACTGACGTTTGACTGAGATTAACTTTTCCCGTGTTACAATAATTTCGGTCCGGTACCCCCATTTCACCCTTGTTTTGTTTTGTAAGTTATTGTTCATTGGACTTTAAAGGCCTATACACACCAAACCCGCCGGACTTGTTTTGCGATAATCATGGCGGCGGGTTGCGCCCGCGCGCCCTCCCCAGCGGGGCATGCCGGAGGCACTTCATCTTCGTTCGCTCAGCTCGCTCGCCTTTCACCCACAAGTAGACAGGCCGCAGATGCTACGGCCCTAGTGCCGCCGACAAATTTCGTTCTGGCTTACAATGTTCTAATGCCGCTGGCCTAACCCTCCGGCACAAACCCGCCGGGTAAAGACGGCGGGCCGGCGGGGTAGTTTCCTGTTAAACTCCACATTGAGAAAACTTCCTGTGGGTAGGTCACTCACCCCTTACCAAAAGCTACATTTTTTAGGATATCTATCCTTCCTTCGTTTGACTGCAATCTCACCGTTCTTGGTAAGTGAGGATGTGGCCGACCATGTACCTGTCACGAAGATTTAGAAGACTATTCACTTTTATATTTTAGAGGCCCTTGTAATTAGGTACGTAAACCTAAGCAGCTCTCATATTATGTTTTTTTTTTTTGACATAAATTGAAAGTGATCTTAATTTTATAGTTTACCTACACTAAAAAAGAGGGAAAATTTCTTAAGAGGGAGATATAATATATCTCCCTCTTAAGTATGACGCCATTTTGTGAAAAGGTTAGGTATTAGGCATAGGATTTCGGTAGGAGAGCATCGTAAGCGCAAAAATCATGTTTTTGCTTAGTAACCATTAATGAGGACATTAATATGCAAAAGCAAGACGAAGGTTCCCTCGGTATTTTACTAAGAAATTTTACAAAAAGTAATTGGCCATAGATTAGGTAAATAACTTTGTCAATTTTAGTTTTTGACTGTGGATGTGTGGCTGTTGATTTTGTTTACTAAATCAATAAATAATTTAATACTAATGATGACACATAAAAAAAATTATAGTTTAGGAGAACTGCGGTAGTAACTAAGAAAATAGTTGGTACTCAATCCGCAGTTTTCGAACCAATTAAGCCACTATAATACTAGCTTGAAACATACGATAAGCTCAAAGATTATCTTAATACAAACGCCCCGTTTAGTTTAAGTCAATCTTCAAACTCACTCATATAATTATCACTATCACATTAAATTTCAGAGCTCTATTAATTTGTGCTTTCAGTCTATCAAATTGATTTTAATAGCAACGCTATTTCCAATCAAACTACATCAATCATATTAAATGTTTGGTTACAATTAGGTCATTCCAATTAGGCTATACTGAAACAACTAACGAGGACATAATTGAAATTATAATCGCTGAACTATTATCCGGTGTAACAAATATGAAAATTCGATTCTAAAATAGAAAGGACCAAAATTGGTACCGTATTTGGTAAGGAGGATGTTATTGTACTAACTTCTGCCGTAGGTGTTCTTGTAAATAAAACCGGCCAAGTGTGAGTTGCCCTCCACGGAGGGTTCCACCAATATCCCATTGTACATAACTAATTTCGCTAAAGGAAACCTAAAATACTGATTTTTTAAAGCAAAAAGCCCACGGACATACGCACGGTCGGACGGACAGACAGCTGAGGCTTAGTAATAGCATAGATTAAAGAAAATACTTTCGTCTATAGTAAAAAGATCCCGTTTTCCCCCTTTAGGTACGGAAACCTAAAAAAGAAAGAAAGATAGTTATTTTATTTACCATAAATCTAATACACTAACACAATTACTTAAGACACTAAATTAATAATAATTAGACTTAGGCTAGGTAAGTTAATTTTTCTCCACAAAGAGTATCTTAGAATCTATCTTCATTTCTTTCATTAAGAATCAGAATCAATTAACCCCATTGTCACTTGTATTGTTTTGTCTCATTTGTAAACTGTTTTCTAGTTTTAAATGTGCAATAAAGTATTTTCTATCTATCTATCAATAACTTTATTTCTTTAGGCTTACAAAACGAGCAAATAGACGTCGAAAGTCGAATTTTATACCATAAACAGTTATAAATAATAGTTATTACTCTCATAGTTGAGCTACCTGTGGATTGTTTGCAACAGTCTGCAGTTAGCTCAATTGTTTCAATTGTAAATCCTAGTTTAATTTATTTATATCATTTGATTGTTATTTTCTTTGTCAATAAAGTCTATCCCTATTATTATCAAAAAATAAATAAGGTGTTATTGATTTTCTCTTCACTTAAATTATGCTCTCATTCTTGCATCATATTAATCCGTTTTGCTATTTAGCCGTAAAATTATTGGTACTTTCGCATTTATAAATAATAACAAATTTCCAATTTTTATAAAAGCTCGGCTTTAATAATACTTGCTTCATTAGCATCTATAGCTAGCTATAAACATAAACCTGTACAATGAACACGGCCGTCCATGACAGAACATTGTTTAGGAGCCCAATCAACAAAGTAAACAGATAGGATCGAATCAAAGCCTCCGCTAAATGTACGTATTCTACTGATGAAAATCAGAATTATCGAATGAATGATTCTATTAATGGAAGATTAATGGATATTTAGATTAAGGCGGTTTCCAGACCCAAACTAGCGCCGCCGCCACCTGCTTTATCGTATTATTACGTTAAATAATTCTAAATTTTAAAAAATTCCTTGGCCAGTTTATGATACCTATCATAAGCTATTTTTTAATGCCTTTGTAATAATATAAGTTTCATTTTGTATAGTTTAGGAAGAGAAGCTAAGTTGAAGTTTTTGGCCACCAAATTGTGATAAAACTGTCACAGAGGCATTAAAAATAAGCTTATGATAGGTATTATAAACAAGCCAAAGGATTTTTGAAAATTCCTTTGTATATCGTATTAATACGATAAAATAGGTGGCGGCTCTGATTGGGTCCGACAGATGTATGGCGTGTGTATCGTATTAATACGAAAAAAAAAGTGACGGTTCTGATAGGGTCTGACAAATGTATGGCTGTGGTCGTAGAGGTCGCAGCGTAAGAATTGACGCCTTCAATTCAGCCTGTGGATGTCCGGTTGTAAGAAAAAAGGAGTTATTCCGTGTTCGTCCCACTGGCTTCGACCCAAAGTAGTCCAAACACGGAAAATCAAATTCAGTAATAATTTCATTCCGCATTTGAGCTTTTTTAAGAATTCTAACAGATCAGTAGTCAAAATACTGTCAACCACATAAAGGGCAGCAGCTTCCTTCTGTGTATTTTTAACACTTACACTGCGAAACACCAATCTGCCTATCAAGCGTGGTATTTGGCCCTCTCCTTAACTCACTTGCATTGAAAAGGAAAGGTTCCTTATCATTAGCATTGATAAGAAACCCTCTCCTTGTTTATGGGTATCATTTTAGCTGTGGACGGATTCGTTCGTCAATTCACACCATCAAACTTGCCCAACTGTAGGGCAAGCATGGGGATTGTTATCTATGGTAGAATAGAGAAAAATCATGTCAGATTGTCATCGAATGCGTAAATTATTTGGCATTCATTTTTTCAACTTCAATAATAAGCAATTTATGACGATGCAATGTCATCACTAATCACCATCACTAACATATTATAAATTCGGCAAGGAGGACATCCTTATCATCCTACTAATATTATTAATGACATAGTTTGTGAGTATGAATGTTAACGCAAAAACTACTGATTGGGCTGAAATTTGGTATTGGTATATTGAGACCTGGAATAACATATATTTTTTATCCCTGTAAAACGTGGGCGACGGCACAGGCAGCTAGTCATAAATAGATCTACAAAAAGTAAATCATGTATTGACCGCAGGCTCTGTGAATAAGTATGTAAATTTTAGGTTATAAGGACTGTGAATTTTGTTGAGATACTAAATAAATAGATCTTGCTGGAATAACTCTACTTCTTTACTTCCTTCTACCAGGTGGACGAAAAGCTGACAGTACCCCACGGTTCACACTCCATGCACCGCCAACACTTCGGGATGCCTCTGACGATGTCGTCTTCATCGCTGTTCTACCCGCTGTCTAGTCTCCAGCTGTTCCCCAACCAGACCGTGGATATCACCTGTCTGAGTACCATCCCAGGGTACAACACGCAGGGAGAGGGGTTTGCTGACGCTCAGAACCATACTGTTTCTGGTAAATTATGAACATTATGTATACTAAAAAGAGATAAATCACATAATAGAAACAAATTAGACCTACGTTTAAGGTTTAACGCATAGTTCCTTCTACTACAGTTTACGTTTCTACAAACCAAACTAGTTAAACGTCAACTGGTTTTTCAACTAGTTCACCATGTATGGAAAACTGTTTCGTTTCGTTAACGCAAAAACAGTCAACGAACCACTCCTACATGTACTTCAGAACTCGCCGCCTATCGATCCCCTTACAAGCATTACAGCAGTACTTCTTAAACGGGGGCATCAGGCAGTTCCTCTGCATGTCCCACGATGTAGGTAACCAATGTTTGAAAATTTAATAAAAATTAAATTCGAAAGACGAATGCGGAATATTATGGTTCCGTCTACTGCCTAATGTATTTGCATAGTCGATAGAGATGAAGACATGGCTAATATGGGTATATATTTAATAAACCATAAACTTTGACTTTTCAAACCTTTCATCATACATAATTAACCTTAAATTTCTCTTAGCTGAATTTACCAGAAACTGGTCGTAAACATATGTATACGTCTAAAATAAACTGTAAAGTTTTGAACATAGCCTTTGTTTTCAGTTAACGTCCGCCTGGAGCCAGCACCAACCCAGCTTCCAGTGAAAATAGTTAGTCCAGAACTCAACTCGACGACTAGATCGGTCTGCAGTAAGCTTGCGTTGTTAGTTGTTATCGTGTGCCATTTCGGTTTGTGAACAAACTTTAAATTGTGTATTTCATTATTTATGCGTACAATCAGCTCGCAAAACGCAGTCATTTCAGTCAAGTAAAATACCTTCGTATAACCTGCAGACCTTCATAGAGAATGAGATTGAGTATGACGTCATCCCTCATGCTGTCCCGCTCAGATTGTATTTGAACTGACTATGAGAGATGACGTCATTCTACATCCCATTCTACAGGTACGCAGGTTATACTTAATAATCGATAGGGACAAGGAACGAAAATTAACAATGATGAATGCGATATTCAACTCTATTTTCTTACAAATAAACGTCAAATTTCATAACAATCTGTGAACAAATAATAATTCTTGAACCGCTTTAACCTTTTTATCCGTATTCAAGTGTTTTCTATTTCATAAATCGTTGAACTTATGTATGCGCAACTGTGAGACTGAATTAGAAAATTAGGGATTTGTATTAACCCTTATTCCCTAAACCAATGCTGAATAAAATACCCATTACGTAAAATACACATCGTGAACCTTTATATTTATTATTGTGGCGAGTCCCATATTACCTTTATTTTTATTGATATTATAGACGGATTTATAGGTGTTCCATGACGTAACTTAAACTAGACGGATTGCTTACATTCTTCTTTACACGTCGTCCCATCAACTTTTTAATCAAGTTCACATTGCTAAATTGCCCGAACCAACATGGGTTACAAGGAAAATATTCGTAAAAATGAAAAATCTTCATTGGATCAAACTTGAATACCACTACGGGTAGCGTAGATATTCGGTAATTAGCGCGGCCCAGTATAAAATATTACTAGATTTCCAATCAAGCTTTGATTAATATTATTTTAACTGAATGTGCTTTTTGTAAAACAAACTCATTGTATTATAGTGCTTTATAATCGTAGTATTTTGTAACAAAAACATATCATGTAGAAGTGATTAGGAAAATTACCTTAATTTATATAAATGTTGTGAACTGAACCTTATAAAACTAACCATCAGTTAACATTATTAATTCTGCAATGAGATATTTACAGCGTTTTGTATAGGGTTAATATTAAAATCCAGAATATACCTTAACGGTCATTAAACCTCCAAATTACATTTTCAGCCAACTTCAAAAGGAAGAATTTCTTAATTCGTTTGTATGTTGTTTTTTTTTTTGTATGTATTTTACGCGATATCTCCGCCAAATATAGACCGATTTTGAAAATTCTTTCACTTTTGTACAGAAAATTATCCCGAAAGGGTACCATAATTGATATCTCCAGGGGATTAGTATTTATCCCGCAAAACTTAAAATAAGTGTAAAAGTGAAAGTGAAAAAACACCCCCATATTATTGAGTATTTTAGTCCAACTGAATCAAGTATTATTTAATGTTAAATAATTTAACATTAAATAATACTTAAGTATACGTCTGTTGCAGTATTGATGATGTTGCGATGAGTTTTAAAATCAATGTTTATATTCAAATTGAATCTATAAATACTTGTTAGAGGTTAGATTCCTTTGAATGTTAGTGACAAAGCTTAGGGCATAAGTAGCTAGGTATGCAATTGATATGATATATATACCTACTTACCTATCTAGGTAATTATTATTGTTAGTTAGGTAATTGGTATCCATCTTCGTACTATATGTATATAAGTCAATAGTGAGTCTGACAACATTGAAAACATAAAGACAAACAAATGAAAGTACATCATCTATTTCGCAGCTAGTATCATGTCTGTGATCTATTTTGAAAACTTGGTTACCAACACAATTATCACAGAGTTTTTTTATAGTCTATAGACCAGGTGCTATCAAACAAGTTGGTTCATGAGCCACTGAGGTACCCAATAATTCAAATAATAATTGAAATTGTCGTTATCTTCTTACTAGCATGCATCATGCACTAAGAACTTTTTATTAACTAGTAAACCGTGTCGATATAGAACAGAGTATGTGAAATTTTACCATATTAAAATTTTACACTTAAAATGTTTTAAAGAAAATAAGCTTATGTTGGGTGACTCACAAATCAACTCGTTAGATAGAACAATGGTATATTAAAAGCAATGGCAAATCCCTTCTCGCAAGTAATGGCAAATACATTTGTGTCAATATATCGGAAAACTCCAAAATATCCCCGTAATAGTGATTTCATCCAGCTTGTTCATAACTTTCTGTCCATCTTACGTCAGTTGTAATAGATTTAGAAACGTTAGTAAAAACATTTCCCCGTTGTCATGTGCCCGGTCTGAGATCGACGCGATAGAAGATTGGGATCAAATCGAAAAACAAACTAAAAGTAACAAAAAACACAGCGTGTGCAAAAATGTTTTAGACATGATCGAACTAAATCGACGATCAGATCCGCCGTAAAACGAAGAGATATGTGCAATATTTTAGATGAAAGCTTATGCGGAAGCTCTAGTAATTTCGGAGGATTGACTAGGTGAACTTTTTTTCCTGAATTTGCAGCGAATCGAGGCTGTTCGTTTTTGTAAAAACTGATATTATTTTTATGCTGTTTCGGTTGTTTGATGGTTAATTTTAACGATAGTTTACTTCGCTGCTTGATAAAGAAAGGAAAGCGAGAGCTGATTTAAACAGTTTCTTTTTTACTACATATATGCAGAGAAAGAATAGTTACGAAATACCCTTTCGTACTAATTTTTTATGAGAAAAGACTTTAAATAGTGACTTACCTAAGTCACTACCTATAGTCAAATCCTAAGCGACACTTAAATCGAAGTATTTTAGTATGGGTTGCTAGCAGCGGGCTTACAATTGTCGCAAAGCTGCTTATCTGCTTCCATTACTTGTAGAACGCTAAAAATACAAAAACGTGGTGATCAGTCTATCTTATAGCCCGACCACACGCTCCATGTTATCTACACAAACTGGTTTGTGCAGACATGCTCCCAGATAACAGATACATATATATCAGCGCAGATAATAACGTGCATGTAGACGGCAAGACGGTAGCTCCCGCAGGTCCGGAATCGCGGTTTATACAATCGTTGACATGCTGAAGACTGGACTTCGTAAAATTTACGAAGTCCAGTCTTCAGCATGTCAACGATTGTATAAACCGCGTTTCCGGACCTGCGGACCGTATGGACTGCGCAGGCAAGATAGAGCGTGTGGCCAGGCCATTAAACAAAAGCTCCTACAACCTAATTTTAAGTAAAACGGCAAGGTCCGGTGAAGTTAGTAAAATGCAATTAAAATTAAATAGAGACTGAACTACTGAATAATTACAAATTAGGTTTGTGAAGCCGAACAGGCGTCTGTCTGGAGTCCAGAAAGCATATTATGCAACGATGCCGTACTTTCACTGCTACGGAATTTTTTCAGCTGAAGAACGGATAGTAAACTGAAATAACTTAAAATCTCCTAGAGCCCTATTTCGCTAAAACTGCAATAAGCAGTTACTAATTATTAAATCAAAAACCGTAATTAAGATATACTTTCTGTTTGATGAAATCGGCCTTCCTTTTTGTGTTTTAGCGCTGGGAAGTTCGATACAGTTTTAAACTTATGCGCTTTCTAGTATTCCATTAAATATAAAATATATTTTATACAACACCTGCTCGGAAAGTTGCCTATTCCTTTTCCAAATATAAGATAATAAGTCATTGCAAGCGTATAGGAATCTGGAAGGAAAAACTCTATGGAATTTCATTTCTCACGCGTTTTAGCGGGAGGGTTAAACTGTATCGAAATCCATTTCTAACGTTTTATTTTTTTTTAATTTTCTAAAAGGTCGGCTGGTAGCTATGGTTATTTTTAAGTTAAGTTTAGTTTTTACTACGAGTCCGCTTGCCTCCAGTTCTTCTAATTTTGAATTTGGTGTAGGCAATTTTATTAATTCTACAGAATGTGGTCGAGTGATAGTGAACGTTTTATGACACCGCCAGAAATAAAATATTTATTCTGCTTTTTATTTTCCTCGAAGGTGTAGTATAAAGCACTATGTATCACTCGGCAGAACGTGCGATTCCTATCGAGTGTGTCATTTGAGGCCCGAGGCCTTAAAACACACGAGGTAGGAATCGCACGTTCTGCCGAGTGATACATAGTGCTTTATACTACACCTTCGAGGAAAATAAAAAGCAGAATAAATATTTTATTTCTGGCGGTGTCATAAAACGTTCACTATCACTCGACCACATTCTGTAGAATTAATACCTATAGTCACGTAAGACCATCCACTCGGACCGACGACATTGTTGCGGTGGCAGCGAGTCGATGGATGGAGGCGGCTCAGGACCGCAGGCACGTTCTCGCCTAGGTGTACAATGTACTAATGTTTTTATTCTTTATAAATAAACATTAATTGATCCTTACACCGCCGCCTGTTGCTTTTTTAGATGAGCTTAGAGTATGTATGTATATCTTGTACCTACTCTGACCCGTAACGGATATTTTGCACTTCATCATCATATCAGCCCATACACGTCCACTGCTGGACATAGGCCTCCCTCATACGACGCCACAAATAGCGGTCCTGAGCCGCCTCCATCCATCGACTCGCTGCCACCGCAACAATGTCGTCGGTCCGAGTGGATGGTCTTACGTGACTATAGGTATCTCTTCTTGTTAAGGCAACAAATGTTTCTTTCTATTGGATTTATATATAGGGAACAATTTTTAGTTTTTAGGTGTCTAACTAAATTAAATATATCAAGTGTTGTGCAAATTGTTACAATTTTTATCAAGCTATACGAGAAAATAATTGTGTCGTGTTTAAAATCTGTAGCAAACGATGTTAGAAAAAGATCGGTACATCGGACAGAGTAAATTAATAACTAAATGTGTTAGAAAATAACTTAAAAAATTATTATTAAGAATAAAAGACATGGACAAGCTCTCTAAGAAAAGAAGTCAGGGTTCCGTGAACAATGGAAATAAATAAAATTTTGTTTGTTCTGTTTTTGTGTAGTTAGTAACCATGAATGTGTCTTATGTTTTTTCATTATCATCATTGTGTCTTGGGTTTAATCCACTGTCATCAGTGGATTAAACCTAATGCTGGGTACATGGGCCTCCTGAAGTTAAATTCAATAAATATCAAGTTTATGTTACCAAATCATAGAAAGAAAGAAAAGTATTTATTATAATGCTACGGAACCCATAGCCAGCTTGTCATACTCGCACTTGACGTAATTTTTTCTATTGTAATGATATAATACATGCAGGCTATCGATGTCTTCCTTATGCTATACACTCTCTTATACATAAGTCTTATTGTAAGCTAGATTTTATATTGTGGTAGATTAATAAAATTGACAGAAGTGTCCTAAATTTTTCGGTTCGCTTTGTATACCTAGTCAATTATTATATCAATTATTAGGTACCTACCAATTTATTTATCACCTTTCCTAGATGTCCAAACATAGACGTACTAATTAGATTTAAATTCAAATTATTGGATGTTTGTAGGTAAGAAAATTTAAAGTGAAAATATATTTTCCTTGTTATTTTACTAGTTAAATGTTGATATTGGATAAAAAAAAATTGTATTTGCAGATACACAATTTTTCCTCTGCTTAGGAGACGACACATATTTTTTTAATTCTTCATTTCTTATGCGACTTTGAGTCAGTCAGCCCCGTATTTTAACAAACTAACTACGTACGATCGATGCAACGCGAAGCGGCATGATAGCTACTACAGCGTATAACATACTTACGAAATGGAATAACGTACAGTTTTGGTGAGTTTTTATGTGTGCAGCCTAACTGGTTTATTCATATTCCTAGAACGCCATTAGTAGCGATGTTTTTTTGTCTTGTAGAGTCGCTCAGATTTTTGTTTGTAATAAAATATGATCGACAGCTGGTTATAATGAGGCGTTTTCATGCCAATAAATTTATATCTCTGCTTAGCTTGGGGCTAGATGATGCTGATTGGATTGTCCAGCATTATTTATTTTAATTTATTTTTATTAAACATTTAATTATTTCTTTATTTAATTTCCACCAGCTTAACTAATTACATTAGAATTTAAAATAGAGACAGAAAGCGAATACGTAGGCATTTCATTTTACTAACCAAAATCTCGATACAATATATATATATATTTTTATAATGGAAAATACAATAAAATATTATAAAACTATTTTACAGTAAAAAATATATCTTCACGGCAGATGACCTGCCGTGAAGATAGACTCAAGCAGTGATCTTCGTTTTGATATATTTTAAATAGTTTGACCAGATTGAAAAAATAGCGCTTCTAGTTTAAAATTATTATATAATTTCGCTCTACTACTATCGAATATCTATAGTCGATATAGTCTTATAATAATATAACATAAACTTATTTTTTAATGGCGCCGTTTTTGTTTTTGCTCCGACGAGACCCTGCAGGTTGTATAAGGTCGCGTCACGGTTTAATAGCGTTGACCTTGAAGCGCATAATTCGATTTTTAGATTTTTACACCGTTTTACACCTGCGCAGAACCGAAAAACACCCACGAAAGTGGAGGGGCCACTTTCGTCGAGCGCTATTAAAGCGTGACGAGACTTGGTACATGGTACAAGTCTAAAAATTGTGATGGTGTCATGTCCATCACAATTTTTAGGCTTCCGCGTTGGATATCTGTCATCTATTGAGTTCTAAGGCTTCTTAGAGGTTTCTCTATTTTTGGAAAACGCCTGATTATTTTCATTCATGGATGAAAGAAATTACTCTCTTTAGATATCGAAATATGAAAGTTTTAATTAATTAATTATCTATATGTGTAATATATTGTATTATGTATATCAGTTATCTAGTACCCATAACACAAGCTCTGCTTAGCTTGGGGCTAGATAATGTTGTGTGAATTGTCAAGCAAAATATAATAATAATAATTACTGTCTGAAGAACGATTTTTGACACGAATGGTTTTATACGACCATTCTTGTCAAAAATTGTTCGTGAAATCAAAATTTCACCTAACAACCAGCAATCGATAGAGATTCAGCTAAACGAATACGATTGGAACTCGATTCTTACGTAGTCCATCTAAAATCGAGATATTATATTTCTCATCATCATCAACCCGTATACGTCCACTGCTGAACATAGGCCTTCCCCAAAGGACGCGACGACGCCACGAATAGCGGTCCTGAGACGCCTCCATCCAATATCTATATTTTTCATAGAGATATTAAAATTACGTATCCCAATATTGTTTTTAATAATTTAATCATCATCATCATCATCATCATTATCAGCCTATACACGTCCACTGCTGGACA
This sequence comes from Eupithecia insigniata, assembly GCA_947859395.1. Classification (NCBI taxonomy): domain Eukaryota; kingdom Metazoa; phylum Arthropoda; class Insecta; order Lepidoptera; family Geometridae; genus Eupithecia; species Eupithecia insigniata. The sequence continues at coordinate 12,942,396 of OX402001.1, forward strand.
TAGGCCTCCCCCATACGACGCCACAAATAGCGGTCCTGAGCCGCCTCCATCCATCGACTCCCTGCGACCGCTACGATGTCGTCGGTCCATCGAGCGGATGGTCTCCCATGTAGGGGGGGGGGGGGTAATAATTTAATAATATTTATTAATTATTATTTATAAATTAAATTTAATAAATAATATTGTTATTACTAAGCTTAGGATAAAATTTAAGCTATTTATAGTAGTTAAGATAAATGTTTAGGTTTAGTGTTTGTACGACTAAAGTCGGGCTGAATTGCATGAATGTCTATACAATACATTACAAAATGTGGAAATTTTATCTCTTTATTACAATAAATGTACTAATTATTCAGTGTTGTTTTAATTTTATTAGTTCTAGGTGACCTCCTGACAGGTTTCAAGTAGAATTTAATATAATTTTTTTTTATAACAACCTTAAACTGTTAAAAACAAGACACACTTATAAAATAGATAGGTACAGGTCACCCGTACAAGTCTCATAATTATATTGGTCACTAATTGAGTGATCCAATTTATTTTTTTAATATAATTCATTTATTTTCTTACATAATTATACAATTCATTCTTAGTGTAGGTAAAATAGCTTACTGTATTTATTTTACCGAAATATCGTAGTCCTACTTCCTACTCCGACTAAGATTATAATTTCAAAGTTTGTAAGGATGGATGTATGGATGTTTGTTTCCTTTGACACAAAAACTACTGAACTGATTGAGCTGTAGTATGGGCTTAGTTTGGGACCTGGAATAACATACCTATACCCATGCTATTTTTTATCCCGATAAAACGCGGACGAAGGCGCGGGCAGCATCTAGTATTATATAAACCTAGGTATCGATGAATGTCACTGTATATATGGAATAAAAAGAATATAATAACAAAACTTGGAGATAGAAAAAAAACAAGTCTTAGATAGCTACTTTGCTTGTCTTTTATGGAAGTAACGAAGTTGAGCTACAAGATCTTTTCGTAATCTTCTGTACAGTATTACTAAAATTCTAAAAATTTTAGTTTTTACAACGAATTTTTCCTCATGACAAGAATTAGAAATAAAAAGTCAGATCGCAGAAACAGGCTTATTATTTAAGCTGAAATAATTACCTCCTCTGTAGATGCTTTGTCATACCAGTAATGTGGCGAGATATGAGGATCGACTTTTTATAAAACCACGCTGTGTATTTTACCGTGTCTGTCATGAATAAACAAATTTAATTAATCCTACTTATATTATAAATGTCAAAGTTTGGAAGGATGGATGTATGGATGGATATTTGTTACTATTTCACGCAAAAACTACTGAACCGATTAGGCTGAAATTTGGTATGGGTATATTTTAGGACCTGGCATAAAATATAGAAAGCTATTTTTATCCCAATAAAACGCGGGCAAAAGCGCGGGCAGCAGCTAGTTTTTAATAAGTTTTCGTAAAATATTTCGTAGGTTGTCTAAATAACAACCATCACAATTTATTTCAAACAGCCCTCCTGCCGTTTGATAGATCTCAGTATTCAGCGTTTTCTGAGAATCTCCCATCGCAATCACTCACGCAAACTTCCAAGGGAAATTTTAGTACATACACGAAAATTAAGTTAAGAATTCTGCCTCATTTGTATGCCGCGCACTAGCGCTATTTCTATGTATAATACTTCTAATTGCGTTGAGCACAGGAATTTTCAAATATCCAATGTACTGTTTGTGATCCTGTCCTAAGCTTTTTTTAATCCCTCTGAAATAGTTCAGTTTCTTATAATTTTGACAGAGAAGCGAACACTGAGTTCGGTGCGTTTGGTGACCACCAAGAGCAACTTCGCTATCCTACTAATATACATACTATCCTACTAATATACATACTATCCTACTAATATACATACTATCCTACTAATATTATAAATGTTAAAGTTTGTATGGATGTATGGATATTTGTTACTCTTTCAAGCAAAAACTACAGAACCGATTAGGCTGAAATTTAGTATGGGTATAGTTTGAGACCTGTAATAACATATAGGCTATTTTTAATTCCCATAAAACGCGGAAGAAGGCGCAGGCAGCAGCTAGTGTATTATAAATGTCGAGGTTTGTAAGGATGGATGTATGGATATTTGTTACTCTTTCATGCAAAAACTTCTGAACGGAATGGGCTGAAAGGTATGGGTATAGTTTCGGACCTGGAATAACGTATAGGCTATTTTTTATTCAGATAAAAAGCGGGCGAAGGCGCAGGCAGCAGCTAGTTCTGCATAAAAGAAATAAAAGAAAATTATTGTACCTATTTCATATATGTATGTATATCATAAACTGTACATTGGATTTTGAAAACTCCTTTCATGAGCGTAATTAATAGAATGAAAAGGCGCTAGTTTGAGGCATAAAATGGTATGTTCGCCGCTTGCCCCCTATATGATTTCGTCTGCTAAAACTAGCTTCCTCTTCTTTTTCTTAATAATGAATTTAAATAATGAATTTTTGCCCCATTTTCGAAATCTTGTACTATTTATTAGTTCATCGCTCACTTTTCTTACCTATGGAATATTTGATCAAACTATATCCTCTTTTTGGATTATTTTTGAATAAGGTAGAGATTTGCCCTAATCTGTACTGTCGAAAAGAAAATTTCCTTATTTTTCGCCAAAATAGTTAAATAACATTTTAATAACGGTACGATAAGCTGTGCGGTCGTCTGTTGCACAGAGTGCACTGTTAAGTGCGTGGTACAGTCGCACCATGTTCGATCGTCTGTTAGTCATCATCCTCGGCCCGTATACGTCCGCTGCTGAACATAGGCCTCCCCCAAACGAAGGCACGAATAACGGTCCTGAGCTCCCTCCAACCAACGACTCCATGCGACCGCTACAATGTCGTCGGTCCATCAGGTGGGAGGCCTTCCGTCAAACCGGTTCGCATTTCATCGCGGTTGCCACTCGAGAAACGTCATCAGCTCGTCTGTTAGTACTTTTAAATAACCATTCTATCACTTTGTGTAGTTACCACAAAAAAATAAGCTTTTAGTACCTACGGTTAACAAAAATAAGAACTCATAATTCATTTTTAAGAAAAGTACCATAATTTTGTTTAACATTTTATTATTGTGACGTCATTTTAAGCCGAGATAAATCATAGGAAAATTCTACAGACTCTTCGTTTATCTTTCGTTACATCGCAAAAGTAAAGCTTCTTACAAAAATTCTTAAAGCTCCGTAATCCACGATTTTATTGCGTAGGTACACAAAGTCCGTGATCAAAATAAATCTAGAATTTCTCTGTCAAAATATTGGATAAAAAAAACGTATTTGCGTTGAAAAGCGGAAAGGAAATAACCGAGTATGGATGAGTACGGATCAGTTCACTCGTAGGGCAAATTGAGCCTTTGTTTTATATCCCCGGCTCATCGTGCGAATCTTGTTACGCCAGTTATTGTGCCTGTTTTTTTCTCGTTTTGCCCTATAGATTCTTATATACTAATAAAGTTTTGAACAGGGTGCAGTATCAGTTATAACTGACACTGACAAGAGTAAAGGTAAGTAAAGATGGTTTATGCGGTAGGAACAGAATTTTCATAGGCTCTTTACCACCTAAGTGGGAGAGAGACGTGTCAAACATCACCATGGTGACAAAATACCGTGACTTCGTCATGGCATGAACCCTAAATTCTATTTGTTGTTTTCAAACATACTTTGCTACATTACCTTGGTAGTATAACAGGAAAGGATTGGCTATTTTTGAATTCACTCTGCTAGTTCAATGTTGCCTAAGGCACAAGTGAAATTCAATTTGTGGGCCAATTTTTAAGGAACATGAAAATAGAGTTTTTTGTTTTTTTAAGTTAGTTCAAAGGGAAACCGTGTTCGTGCCCTGCCTTAAAGCTGAATGTTCAATAAAAATAAGCATAAAAAAGAAGTGAGTAATTCCAAACGAAGTTGCGAAATAACACTTTCATATAATACTCAACAAGCTTTTAAGAATTGAAATTCAATCGCTATTTACTCTTGATCTCTTAATGACAGCAAATGCACTAGGTAACAGTATTTTTTTGTTCTATTTATTATTGGATCGTGAAAGCTTTCTGTGATCGCACAGTCGCAGGACACTTTGAGATATTCGTATGTTGGGTCGTTGTTTTTTTTGTTTAGACGTGCTGCCATTCCTACCATTCGCCATTCAGTTAAGCCGGGACTTAACAAGATAGATAGATAAAAAAATATTGGTTACTACATACACACATATAATTTCTATTAATGTATGTATAGGTAATTTTAAACATAACTAAGTTTTAAAAAGATGCGACTCTGATGATTGCGTGATGCCCCATGCAACTCGACGTACCTACACATGTGGTCAAGGCAGATGCGCGTGAGTGTTGACTCATACTCAGCTCATTGGTTCATTTCCTTTTTTAATCGGAATCATCATCATCATTAGCCCATACACGTCCACTGCTGAACATAGGCGTACCCGTACGACGCCACAAATAGCGGTCCTGAGCCGCCTCCATCCATCGACTCCCTGCGACCGCTACGATGTCGTCGGTCCATCGAGTGGATGGTCTCCCATGTAGGGGGGATTTGCCATAATCACCACGCTTGGCAGGCGGATTGGTGATCGCAGTGTTGGTGTTTAAAAATACTCAGACGGAAGCTGCTGCCCTTCCTCTGGTAGGTTCCCTTAGTCGGCTCTTACGACATCCACGGGTTGAGTTGTTTTTTTAAACTTACATGTATTCACAACATTGATGTCATATACATACATATATTTACCATGAAACTGTGCCGAAATATTGGAGGACTCAAAACAACTCAAATCATGGTAATTATCCCGTTAAAAATGATTTTAGTACCATACTATGTACTAAAGTAATTTATAGTTCATCTATAATAGTTAATGCTAGGATACGTTTTTTCAATTTTGTGTGTGTAATTTCAATAATTGCAATATTTTAACTGAGTTTCTTTTTTTATAATCAATAGACCTTCATTTGACCACTATCTCACCTGATGATAAGTGACGATGTGGCCGAATATGTATCACGAAGGCCTAGAAGACACCTATTTACTCTCGTCTTAAAGAAACTCAGGTTAGACCATTACAGATAAAGGTGGAAGAGAACCACTTAGTGCGACTGGAAGGAATATCCACAAGATAAGGGAGGAGGTGAAATCTCCATTGAAATCCATGATAACGGGTCTTAGATTCGAGCTACGTAAGTACCTATACATATGTATATGACATGATAAGTATCACGATATTCCTAAAGTTTTACTCTTAGAACCCATAGACACCAACAAACCGTGCAGTTAATGGGTCATGTATCAACTCAATTACGAAAAGTTTGTGTAAATTTGTCTCAGAGGATCTGTAACGTGGTACATAAGAGGCATCCGAGCATGTTCTATTTGTCCCTAAGCCCCTTTAATTTCAATGTAGCTTGTAACAACCTTGTCGGAACATTCCCACCTGTTGTGCCTTGGATGAGTGCCGAGGCCTTTATGCAAACAATGCCTATAATCGGGGTATTTATCGTTATTCGCCGGCTACAACAGTTTTGGCCGAGTGGTATCTACTTACCCTGCTTGATATTGAAGTTCGTGGGTAATTCAGTGGAGCAACGAAGAAACAGATTAGGTCGGAGTAGGTCCAGTAAGTAAAAACCTACGTCTATACGATCAGTAACTTTACAATGAAAGAATAGAAACATACTCGACTTGGCAGGGCCGTCTCTCTTATTAGAACTAGTATTTGCAATTGAAATATATAAACTAACAGCAGACTGCAGCAAACAATATAGAGGTAGCTGTCAACTGATCCATATCAATACCAATCGGAAGCGTCTCCAAAATGCTGGCTCCATTGCCCCGCTGTATGGCAATGCTGATGCGCTGCGCCAGATACTCACCAGCTCATGGGACACGCGTCGCTTATTTATACGTCTTTCATAAACTCATTTTCTCTTCGTATAACTTACATGAAAATCCTTTTTGAAGGTTAACACTGGTCTCGTTTAGGATTTTTTTAAGGATATTATCATCAACTTTTTTCCTAGAAATATACATTTCTCTGACAATTTATTCTCTAACCAACGGACAGAACGCCATCATAGATTCATCTCATTATTTATTTATTGGTACTTACAAAAGGGTTCCGTATTCAGAATAGGGTACATCGTTTTGATTTATTGGTGCCCCGCAAAATGTGTCACAGAGTGTAGGCATCTACTCTATTTATTTATTTAATAAATAAGGTTTACCAACCACATCAAATATCAATCACTTATAGATTACTCATTTGTTAGGTTCTGTTCTGATATGCATGATACTAATAGGTAAACACGACCCTCTATCATTTACATATAAAAAAATATTGCAACAAAGAATTATAACTAGCTTCTGATCGCGGCTTCCCGCGCGCTTTTCCTGGAAAATGTAGCCCATGTTCCAGGACACAGTCTACCTCCAAATTCCATTACGATCCGTTTAGGGGTGAAAAGGAAACAGATAGACAAAATTATTTTCGCTTTTATAATATTGAATGCAATTAGTATGAAATGAAAATTGAGAATAAAAAACTTTTCTTAGTATAAACACACAATAATGCATACATGCACACAACTATACTAATTTTCAAAAAATTACACTGGGCACGAAGTTTGAGGCTATAAGGTGGCGAGCCGCTACCATAAAGCCTCAAACTTATAACACTCCTCTTTTTTTACTAGCACAAACGATCAAATCAAGGCTCAATTGATTAAACGGTGAAACCAGCCCCAGTTTGGTCCTTTACGACACAATAACCGACACACACTTGGCCAGTTTTTTCTACTTTCAAAGATTAACGAGGTAGGTAGTCGTAGGTCTGTGTGCGGGCCAGGGCCGTCCCAATCTCACGGTTCAGATCATTTATCGACGTTCCCCGGCTACCGTCTGAGGTATCGAAGCATGGATGAAAATGACCAACTCGGTACCTTTATTTTGCGGTTTGCATTACGTACCTACAACCTACACCCAACTAGACGCGTGAGATATTCTTTAATATGCTTTTTATCGTTTTGATCCTGACAATGTAATTTTCTTTGATAATTTCGGTAATAAATTTCGGTGAAAATTATCACGCAGATCTCCGACTATCTACCTCGTTATACATAGGTATAGAGATTATCCCTTAAAGACATTATCTATTATAGAGGTTACCGTTTATCGTTAGACTTCACTCGCTAAAGTGGGAGTTTAGGGGGAGCGAGGGCGAATTTTTGACAGCTTTGAAAGAATAAATAAATAAGCTGGACAATCCGCACATACCTACATATTTATATTCAAGCACGACGACGGGAAAATTTACTAGCGGTGGCGTTGTCTAGCAAGAACTCACCATCTAAAGAAAAGTAAATGATTTTCAGGTATTTTTTTTGCATAACTAGGTATTATAGTGGTCTATCCTCAAAATCTTTATCCACAAGCTGGTAACCCCACGACTTCGGGATACATTTCCGGTTCTTCGGAAGCTTATTCGACTAAAGAGAAACACTCGCCGTACCAGTGTTTTATTGCACTTAGAAGTTAATGAGTTGGGTTCGGCTAAGTCGAAGCCTTTAATATACGTTCTGTAAGCAGGGTTTTAACTTCAAAAACAAAGGATGCAATGAGAGGGTAGTTGGCAATGAGTTTTCTTTGAGAAATAACTAGTTCCACTCACAGTATAGTCTTGTTCACAGTTTAGTCTTGTAGTTTTTTAAGAGCAATATCTACTGACCCATTGAAAATGGCAGAACTCCCTTCCTATACTAGACTTTCAACTTTACGATAAAAGTTAAAATCAAATGTTATTTATTTCCATTTGTAAAATGTGGCATATTATTGATTACAGTCGCTATACTAGGCTAATGTTAATTTATTGCGTTTTCTGTATGTTTCTGACATTTTCAATAGCACGGGCCAGAATTATTTAAAGATTAAAAATGTATATTTGCCAGAATATATATATATATTATGATGAAGTTCTTAAAATTATAATATATTTTAATTTTGTGACGTGTTCAAGAGTCCTGTTAGGTCTAAAGGAAATAAAGCACTTTAATATTTGATATTATTTGATATTTATAATACGCCCAGCTATATTCTACCTGACATAGGCATGCAAATGTTAATTTTTAATGACACTTTACCAAAATTACAATATCTCTAGTTTGTAATAGTAGATTGTTACACAAGGGTAGTAAGGGAGCTATTACAGAACAAGATCCAATATGGCGTCAGTGCGAGCTCAGCTCGCAAAGGGCCCTAAATTGGATTGAGTGCACCTGAGATATTTAGACGCCCGAGCGAAGCGAGGGCGAATATAGTTCGAGGGTGCACTCAATCCAATTTCGCGCCGTTGCGAGCGCTCGCAAAGGGCGCTAATGGATCGAGTGCACCCGAGAACATAGTTCGAGGGTGTAATAGCTACTTGCAACCGAGGTAAGCATTCTACTTTACATCATAATGGCGAGGCAAATAAAACATTTGTATACTTAGGTATGACAGAATGTAATTTTTATTAAAAAAATTAATTATTTATTAAAGGATTTTGTACAACATCTTCTGCTTCGAGATGTCAGAAATCAGGCGTGCGGACCAGTTCTTCATCTGATGAAGTACTTGATATACTGAACTACCACTTTAAACTTGTTTATTACAGTTTTAACTTTAGTTTATTACAGTCGCACAAATCAAATGAAATGAAATGCCGCCATTGCCTTTTTTTTTCAGTAAAAAGTTTTCTTATCATTATATAAGAAAAGAAATTGTTTCACCAAGGAGTTTTGCATAGCTTGAACTGTAAAGTCTTTACAGTTCAAAGTGTGACGTAATGAGATTTGAAAATGGAATTCCTATAAAAATGTACTGTATTGCGATTACCATCTTACACAGCCTCTTTGCTTAATTTGTAAAACCTTCTTGCCGAACATTATGATGTAAAAATATAAAATGAATTAATATCAATTTATATATTTGAATTCCTCTAAGTCCCTGTAACTAAAATATTCATTCATAGAATAATAGCGTTTACTAAGAAGCCATTTTATGATTTTGATGGAGGGTTATTTTTGTCCGCCTCCACAGTAAAGTAGGCTGTGTGTGTATGTATATACACAATTTAGACTGTCAAAAACCAATAAAGTTAATAGGTGTGTCTTGACCAGGTCATTGAAGTCGATAGTAAATGTCGCTTAGCACTTTTATAAAAAACTCTCTGCAACGACATACAGATACAGTGTAGGTAGGTAGAGGGATAGATCATAATGATTTATGAAGCCAAAATCTTCTGTAGTTCTATCAAAATCACAATCGGACTTATAAGATATTTTTTTAAAAGCTGATGCGATGATCTTTTGTTTTCATACAACTGTCCACGTTGAAGTCATAAATCCAGGCCTACTATACACGAAAAACAAAACGGAATCGTACCAACTTTTACAATATGCTGTTAACAGCCAATAAGCTACGGTGACAGCTCGTTTGTGTATTATACTATTTAGCCTTTTTCTTGACTTATTCTTAAGTTTTCTTAGTTATACTCACATACGCTACCCGTGGCTTCGCGAGATTTTTTTCGGGAAAAAAGTCTGTCCTATCCCAGAATAATCATCTACCGTCTTGACAAATTTCATAAAGATACGTTCAGCCGTTTAGGCGTGAAAAGGAAACAAACAGACAGAACAAAGTTACTTTCTTTGCTACTAATATTATAAAGGTAAAAGTTTGTGCCGTTATAAAGATGTTTGGCCGACAGCAACAACAAAACTGATGAATGAATCGGGCTGCAACTCTGCACACATAAAGATCTGCATCTGGAATAACATAAAGTTGGCTTTTGTTTCCGAAAAACGCGTGCGAAGCGGGCAGAAGCTATTTCATTTATTATATTACTAGCTGACCCGCCCGCGGCTACGCCCGCGTAGACTAAGAGGAATATTCCACCGTGCATTGGTTTGTTATATCTCAAAGGGATTAGGCAGCGTTTTCGATGAAAGCTCCCGGGGCTTAACTTTTTCCGACACTTCCAACAACAATTATCGTTATCTTTCAACCAATTTACACAAAACTTTTACAAATCTACTTAAACCTACCTCATGAATAACTAACTCTATCGATTGGTGAAGTTTTTGAGTTGATCGCGAACAGACATATAAACCGATGCGGCGGAGGACTTTATCTTATACCTTTAAACGAGCAATTCTTGTATATATATGCATATAAATAAACAATTGGTTTTCTTGTCATATCTTTCTATATATATAATCTGAATCTCGGAAACGGCCCCAACGATTTTTATGAAATTTAGCATACATGGGTTTTCAGGGATGATAAATCGATCTAGCTAAGATTAATTTTTAGAAAATCTCGTTTTATTCGTGTGTTCGATAATCAGCTTTATCGATAGGGCACTCCCATACACAAGATTTCGACGCTACAAAGCCTTCATCTATCATGTATGACAGCTTTTTTTTTTATTTACTGCATATACTCGGATATGACGTCACAATGGGGTAGGAAATTTGACAGCGATAGATGAACCCATAGGCAAGGCCATAGACTTAAAGTTCATTATTTTTGTTTGTTGATAAACAGCCGTGACATAAACTCAAAACATATTTTTCGGTTTATGTCACGGCTGTTTATATAAAAGTCATATTACTCTTCCTGACATCTATTGACGAAAAATATTACTATTATTTTTTAAATTGCTCTAACGAAACAACAACACTAAATCTACTACAGCAGGTGGCGTTGTTAAGCAACACAAAGCCAATGAGTGTTTGGTACGAGGTTAGACCAAGAAAGCCAATTGTTTATTTATATTATTTGTGTCTTTTTAACTCGTATAATTTCTAAAAAACACAATATATAAAAAAAAATACCGAGCAAAGCTCAACCAGGTACTAATATGTGAAGTATGAAAGTACCTTTCAATTGAAGCGACTCTGTATGAAATCTACAAATATTGTAACAAGTTACACACCCTATTTTATTTGAAGCCCGTATATTTAGTAAAGCTGTTGGCTCATAAACCCTGTTTATAGGGCTGTCAAGAGCATGAAATTATTCACTAGTTGGATGATAAGATTAACTGTGTCAGTAGTTCCGCCATTTCAGTTTAGGGGTCCGCGTCCGTCGCGATAAGTTAATCCGAAAGGGATAGTCCGGTACCTCGTATAACTTTCGCAGTTTCGCCTATCTTTATGCCGTAAAGGGACTTTTATATTGAAGTTAAATCGTAAGTGATTTTAAGTATCAAATGGAATATCAACGTCAGTCGTCGGGGCACGTTGCTGCGTTTAATCGCAAGAAGTTGCACAGAGAAAGTCTATGCTCCTATGTAGAAAAAAATGGAGACAAATTATTTAGACGACTGCTGTGGCACGGCAGGCGAAGTTCCGTTCTGCGACGCAGGAGCTTGCGGGTTCGTTTCCTGCCTTGGGACAAATGTTTGTACGATCTGCAAATATTTTTCTCGGGTGTTCTGGGTATTTTTTATGTATGTATGTACATATGTATACTAAAAAATATGTATGATACATTTGTAAAGACGAAATTGTGTACCGGTTGTAAGATATTTGGACGAAAACAACGCCAAAATTTCTGAATGGTTTATGCTGAAATTTTGCACGCATACATCATAATATATATACGTATATTATAGAAAAGTAATAGTAGTTATAAGTAATTGATTTTTTTTTTTTATATTATTAGTTTTTTATCCAGATAAACACATGCAAAGCCACAAGCAGTCGCTAGTAAAATTATAAAAACACAATTGAAAGTGCAAAATAAAATTAGCCGCTATATAGATGGGCCTGTAGTGGTGGTCATGACAACCACCAAAATAACATCCGAGAGACGAAAACCTACTTTCGGTTCCTCGCTATGTTTGTGGCATCATATCTACCAAGAATGTGGTAATTTTCTTGTCACAATACCTACATATGTACATGTGTCATGCTATACCTAGATATCTAGATGTCTAGACACGGGTATAATAATGTGTCAGTTGAAGACATCTCATTTTCGGAGGCTTTTACTTGGCACGAAGGTATTAAATGAGAAGGTTTTATGTAAATTATGTTTATGTTCTTAATTCAAACGTTGCTAGCTTACTTAAAAAGTAATGGATAAAATTGTTTATTTATAAGCTGCGCGTGTGAGCATTATAATGGTTACACATAAATATTTTTAAGTATCATCTACCACTATTGATAAAACAAGCAGACGACCCACCTGATGGTTAGAGGTATATTTACACTGTTAATTTCCTATAGATTTTTTGTAACAGTCTACAGTTAGCTTAATTGTTTCAATTGTAAATATTGGTTCTAAATTGGTTCTATTATTTGATTGTTATTTTCTTTATTAATTAATAAAATTTAGTTAATTTATATTTAATTTATGTAATAAGGTTGCCAGGGAGAAATAGCTCTCAGCGATAAGGCCGCCTTTTGTACTGTCTTAATTTGTATTTTAGATATAAGAGTTTTTTTGTAGGTACAATAAAGTGTTCATTCATTCATTCATGTTTGAGACGTCTCTATAGGTACTTATTTTATAAGTTTAAGAAAATAAAGGTTATGGATTCCGATTCAGAATATCTGCCAAAATTCAGCAATGCTGCTGGGCGGCAAAAAGGGCACGGCGATAGTACTTCCCTTGCCGTTTCACAAAGCGCCCTCTTGCATACTTCGCCTTAATCTGGGTGATACGGGTAGCAAAACGTGTTTCTTAAACGATTTATTTCCGTTCAGGGACTTAATTTCCGTAGGGGAACATTTGATGTATTTAATTTTACCCCAATTTACCTTAAATTAGGATTTAAGCGATTGGGCGTGTCGACTTGAATCTTCGTGAAATGTAGACGATCTATATTTCCACAAAAGTTTTGGCTTAACCTTACATTGTGCTTTTTTTTGTAATAGACCAAGAAAATTTATCTTTCTTAAAGTGGGATAAAGTTCCAATATATGTACATGTAGCAGAATGAGAACGAAGAAATGTCTGCAATTCTGCACAGAGCGCCGACGCTTCTTCATCATCGCGACGTTTACGAACCAACTACTACACTAATCTGTGGTGTCTTTCTACGACTCGCAATTGCACAATTTCATAGTAGCAACTTCACAATAATCTGTGGCTACGTAGCTCGTAGAGGGTCTACGTTTCTCGTAGAGAGTCTACGAGCTACGTGATGTCTACGAACTATTTATTTCGTAGCTGTGTGGTGTACTTTGCTGTGGTTTATTTTACACTGTAAAAGCTTTAGCGTAGAGTTACAAGTTCTTTGCATATCTAATGATATTTTGAAACTCTTAGAATAATGTAATTTTGCAAAGCTCTAAGCCATCATGTTAGTACTTACATACTTTGCTCTTAGAGCACATTTGTTATTCTTTGAGAGGTATTTGCATATTAAAATGTTTTAGTTTTAGTTATGTTTCAATGTTTTAGTTGAAAAGGCTGGCTAAATAAATTCACCAAGCGCGTGTATACCACACCCAATAAGATAATTTAATCATCTCCATTACAATTTAATTTTTACTTTACGAAACCTTACGAACTCTACGAACCTCTACATATATTTCTATTTTATAAGAATTGATTTACAAACAAGCAAAGAAACATCCTCGATTATCGAAGAAGAGCCCATTGATAATAATGGGACTTGAAGAAACTTCGGATACAACGGTTTCTTTTTTTACTACCTCTATGTCTATCCTTATATACATATTCTTTAAGAATTGCCAGCGCAAATGCTGGCATATTTAACAAGTTTTTTTTAGCAAGAAGTTAAGCGTCTCTTTCTCTGATGCAGATAGAATAGAATAGAATGATATTTCGATATTTGATACATAAATAAAACATTACATTTTTGGGTTAGTAGTGCCTTAAATCCTATGTTAGATTTATCTAGGCACTCGTTCTCACTTAATTGATTTGTTTTTACGATATATAATGTTAACAAACTGTATAAATAATTAAAATAAGTTAATTCTAACTTCTAGGTTTCGGTGTGAAAAGCTTTACAGCACGTGCGTTTATCACAGTATGATAAACGCACACAAAAATTTACCTTCGAACGAACGAAACTTTGCTAAGATCAAACTTAGGAATTTATATACTATTACGTAATAGTATATAAATTCCTCGGATCAAACTAATAAATGGTCAAATCTCTTAAGTATCGCTAAGTAGATTGATTATGAACAAAGGTCAGTGGACCTATCATTGATAAATCAATCACTAAATGTGTATTTAAAAAAAAATTGCCCTTTCGCACTTTAAATGTATGTTTCCAACGCTTATCATGTTATTTTCTATTTCCAAGCACTTTAACAAATCAGCATTGGAGAAAAATCTAAGTGTATCAAGCTGCTGAACCCTAAAAAATGCTTGTTCACCCCGTCTTCGCTCGTCTAGACTCGAAATAAATTCAAAACGATAAGGCCACATTAACTATTACCCTCAGGGACAGACCACAATCTGTTCCAGGCGCTAAAATTAAATTCCGCCAAAATTGGAGCGAGCCATTAACGAAATAACGCTGAGGCAAAATATTTTGTCTAATTTATTAGTCTTCCTCAAATGTATTAATTAAGGCCAGACTGCCGGTGCTAGATTTTCTGATTCCGTATGAATTGATATTATTTTTAATTTATATACAAGGTGTAACAAAAATAACGAACCAAACTTTCAGGGGGGGTTCAACTTCGTATACAGAAGACGGAAAAAAATTTTCTTTAAAAATCAGAATTAATTAAAAAAAGAAATTAACATTAAATTACAACTAGACAGGGTTTTATGTGCTTATTTTCATCAAAAAAGCCTACCAGTTTACACTCCCTTTTAAACACAAAACACCTTCGTTGCGGGTCGTTGATCGTATTATAATAATCACATGCATCAGTTATTGCCTAGTCTAGTCTGATGATTTTGTTTTTATTTATATTTTCGAAAGTTATGCCAGGATTTTTTTTATATTTTTGCCGTGTTCTGTTTTCGAAGCTGAACCCCCTATGAAAGTTTGGTCCGTTATTTTTGCTACACCCTGTATAAACAATCGATGTAAGAATGGACGTAACTATTGTATTTAATTGCTAGTGAGTTCGACTCTAATGGTTAGTCCACAAGGTTGAACGAGTTGACCTAGAGATTAAATTTAGACTTGAATTGATTGATTCGTAAAGTATACCAACCACCCAAAAGAAAAAAAAAATTTACAATGTCAGGTCGTAGAGTTTCAGATGTATAAGAGTATTCCACTCATCACTATTTTTTACTCATCGTTTTGAAACCCTCAGGGTGTGATTGAAAAAAACTTTATCGAAGTTACCTTAAAATATAATAAGCTTTTATCTACCCAAATATCATAAACCCTCTCTAAAACATGCATTCAAAAACCATAGGCAATGACGAGCATTACCAACGAACAGAAATAAACGGAACTGTAATGAACTCATAACCTACTGAAAACCGTAGGTTATAGAGTTTAAATTTGGAACAGGTGTCAAATTCAAGTGAGTGTGCTATACTAGTATCTACATTCTAACTATAAATCGCACGACATTTTGATCTCGAGTGGTACAAGAACAGTGACTTTGTTCGTTTGTCTATGATTTAAAAAAAATACAGATAATCGAAACGCCGCCATTTCGAGCTATCCATAGACCAATTAGTATACTTCGTAAGTAGCTGGAGCTGTCATTTGTTCGTTAGCTTTTTATTTCCAGTTACGAGTAGATAAATTTTCTGATAAGTTGAATAAGTTCTTTATTTCTGTCGAAAATGAGTGATAGTGACTCAGAATAAATAATTTGCTTCTGTATGTGTTCAATTTATTTTTTATTGCATTACACTGGTAACAATGCTGGTCATTTCCCTATCGTTCCTGAACCCATCATAGAGCCCTTATGATATTTGGGTAGATAAAGTAGTGTATGCAACTGTACATAATTACGCATTACAGCACTCGTGTGATGCTATTAAGAAACTCGCCTTCGGCTCGTTTCTTAAACCCACACTTGTGTTGTAATGCCCTCCATTATGCACAGTTGCATAAACTACTATTATACTACACCTGCTCGGAAAGTTGCCTATTCCTTTTCCAAATATAAGATAGAAAGTAAGACATTGCAGGCGTATTGGAATCCGGGAGGAAAAACTCTATGGAATTTCATTTCTCACTCGTTTTAGCGGGAGAGAAAACTGTATGGAAATTTTCTAATTCATTTCTAAGGTGTTATTTTTGTTTAATTTCCTAAAAGATCGGCCGGTAGCTATGGTTATTTTCATAATAGGTCAAACGACAAAAAGTTTTTACTCCAAGTGCCTCTTCCGTTTTCCGAACAATATTTTGAAAAAAGAACCCAAGTGATAAAGGCTGGCGCGGGAAGTTCTTCTAATTTTGAATTTGGTGTAGGCAATTTTATTAATTCTACAGAATGTCATCGAGTGGTAGTGAAAGTTTTATGACACCGCCAGAAATAAAATATTTATTCTGCTTTTTATTTTCCTCGAAGATGTAGTATAAAGCACTATGTATCACTCGGCAGAAAGTGCGATTTGTTTTAAGGCCCGAGACGCAGCCGAGGGCCAACGACACGACACACTCGATAGGAATCAGGCACGTTCTCGCCTAGGTGAACAATGTACTATAATTGTGTAGGTATATAATATGTCATAAACATGAGAGATATGTGCCATATTCAAACTTAAATAGTTTGTTCATTCATTTGATAGTTCTGTTCAAAATATTATTTATTTAAACATAATTGGTTTTATTCACAATATTCACTTGCTGACTGTACGGATGGAACTACCGATGGCAAAACAACTATCGAAAAATAATATTTTAATCGACGATGGCATAACAAAACTCAAAGTATGTAACTAAAAAGTATCACAAAAAAGGGACCAATGGTGAAGCTACATTCACGACTATATCTGATTCGACAAAGGAAATAAATAAATAAATAATGCTGGATAATCCACACAGCATCATAGCTAAGTAATAATACAATACAATAGATAGATATTTTTTTATTATATACATAGCAAATATCCAGAACACCCGGAACAAACATTTGCAAATCGTACAAACATTTGTGCCAAAGCAGAAATCGAACCCACAACTTCCTATGTCGCAGGCGGAGCTTCACCCACCACGTCACATCTGTCGCCAAATAAAATAACGAAAGTTTAAAAAAAGTAAATACCAACTCTTTGTGTTTCATAACCAAACAAAAGTAATTGAAGAACCGAGGAACGTGTGTCCTATGGTTTCAACTATAGAAAAGCACTCAACAAGTTGGTTTTGGCAGTTTCTAGTATCTTTGATCCACGCTCGGTGGTCAGTGAATACGAAAGGTCGAGTGGGGTGTCCTTGTGTGATCCCACGAGAGGGCGACTTGACTTCTAATAGGACTTACTATGCCATTATTTATTGGACCGGAGTTATATAGTTTTATTGGTAGGTTTAAATCTATTTTAGAAGCGATTTAGAACCCCTGTAGGATTTAGTCCTACTGACCGTATTGAAGTATAGTTTTATTTTTGTATATCTACATAGTGCTCATATTTTTATTGTCTAGAGTGAACTGCTGCTCTACTAAGTACTTTCCATAAACTGTAAAACTCAATTGTATATCGGCCTCCCGCGATACCGGTTCTGAACCTAGTGCGGGGACCAAAAGTTACCTATAAGTATTTTAATTATGTTCTCTTTATAAATAATAGATTCAGGTGATACTTTGCGGAAATCCATTGCACAATATTAGAATGAAAAAATTCGAGGTCGAGTATTGTGGTGTCCTGAAGATGTCCCGTGGAGAGACGAAACTAGTAGACAACTTACTTTGATGAATACTATCAGAGAAGGTTATACGCGGAATTGTTACTAAATATTTATTCATTCTTATAATGTTCTCTTTAGTTAATAAATGCCTTTTGTTTTGTTTTTTTGTTTGACCTCTGCGAAAATGTAGATTAGTAGGAACATTCAATTTTTTTACGCGACCAGTATTTTGCTTACACAGTTTTTTATCGCTACCACAGATAAAATTGTGATAATTGGTGTCAATTCAACGGAATATTATCCAAATAATTATAAATAATCCGTTGAAATGAAACTGAGAGTCGAAATAAAAAATACGATCAATCGATTATCTAAAAGGCCCACAAGGGTCACAAACAAAAGGATTTAAACTCATCTAAAACCCCGTTATTCTCCTAATTGAACGGATTAACCCCTTGCGAGATCTGACAAAAAGTTTGATTAAACTTTATTGAAAATTCTTAGGAAGCTGATTTTGATGATTTTGAATAGTCAGAAAAATTTGGATTATTTGGTTTCGTTACCAAGTCTGCTCTACTACAATATGTATGCAGTGAGTGGTAATAATCAATCATTTATTTAAACATCGCAATCTCAAGTGATTTCCCATTTGTCTCGAATTCCATTCACATTTCGAATACTACTTTCAATTTGTTACCGCATTTTTATTTTATAGTTACCGCCTGAGGTCGAACCTGACCGAAATGCGTAATCCAATTCATTAAAATGGAAATCAATATACGCATTTTATTGCTATAATTTACATTTTCGCGGTGCTGTCTAAACTTAGCGCTACCTGCTTTTTGTTGAAGTTAGATTCGTTTATCTACTTAATTTTATATTCCTTATTGTAAGTGTTCACTAATTCTATGATAATATATTGTATGTATACCGTATCTGTGTTGATTTCTTTAAGAACGCTTGTTTTTAAAAAACTTTTAGAACTCCTGACCATGTGATTGAAAAGAAAATAGTAATGACAGTAATAACCTTTTTTTCGACACAGGTGGGTATAAAATGTAAGAATAAAACAAACAAAATGGAAAAATGAAAACCGTAATTAACATGGCGGGTACTATGTGACACAAAAAGTTTCCTAATTAGTTATATCTGTTAAATGATTGGACGCCAAGGTAGTGCTAATATGTATTTGATCTATGCTCAAAGTCACAAGTCACAATAATTTTTATATTGAAAGAAAAACAATGAGAAACGAGTTATTTTAATATTTTTGAACGACTCGACCGACTAGTCGACCTTCATCACTAATAAGTAATAACTAGTAGTCCCTAGTAATAACGTGAGACGTAAAGGCTTACAAATTTATAAGGAAAATCAATAAACAGTTTAAAAATGGAATTCTCATTTTTCTTTTGTTTTTTTCATAATCTGGAACGGTCAAAGAGGTTAGCTAAGTTTGTTGTAGAATACGGTGTACGAATTCGTAATTCAAAACAAAATAAATGACAGCTCCATTTATCCCACAAGAGCTCTCTTTTGGTTTCATAAATATCGAGTACCGCCAAAACCTGTATTCTTGTGCGACATAACGAGCAACTCATCAAAGAAAAACCCTTGATAAATATCGAATCGCAGATTTTGAGAATACGCTTGTTTATCACTCGATATTTTGACAGTTCTAGCCATATTTATAGAGTAGATATATTGCCAGAATTGTCCTCCAGAAGTTACTTCCAAAATATCGGTACCTGTAAATTATAAAATAAAGAATTTATTAGAACGTAAGTGGTATGATAATAATGGAGAAGTTTGTAATGCTTGTAACCAAATACATAGGGACAGTGGCGGTCAGAAGTGGTTACCTAAATTCTTAACAATTTGTCTTGCAGCCATTGCTTATATGAACTTTTCACATGAACATCATCGATATGTCGCAGGCATATTTTTGTATGATTCGGCTTTTTAACCGATTTCAAAAAAGGATCTCAATTCGACTAAATTTTTTATTTACCCGACTACCGGAGGCTTATGATTTTAGCACCCTATGTATTTATGTATGTAGCCGATTTCTTTGTTCCCACGTAGCGCTGAAACTACTACTTCGATTTCAACAAGTGAGGTATATGGTGTATATGGTGGGTATATGGTGTGCGATAAAACTGAGGGTCTTAAGAGATAGCTGGGTCTAAATTACACCTGGAACACTTCGATAGCGCGATAAAATTTTGCTAGAGACGACATCTAGTTACAGTTCGAGTCTAATTTAGTTTGATGTGATTAGTGAAGGATGACACACCCGTTGCCATGGAGACCTTTTGTTTATTTGTTACCATGGCAACGGGTCATCTAGGGATGGGCAAATGAAAAAATGTATCGATATACATATATAAAAAAAATATAGTTAAAAACTAAAACCCGACTACATAAAAGTCTTAAACAAGCGTTCACCTATTGTCCATAGCATTTTCTTTTGATACCTAGGTAGTCGGAGGCACCCACCCCATATACCTAGGGTACAATTAGTAACAAAGGCCTCCGACTACCTAAGTATCAAAAGAAAATGCTATGGACAATAGGTGAACGCTTGTTTAAGACTTTTATGTAGTCGGGTTTTAGTTTTTAAGTATATTTTTTTTGTATGTACAGGCCATAATATGTTACGCGATATCTCCGCCAGTTATGGACCGATTTTGAAAATTATTTCATTATTGTATTAAAAATGATCCCGAGGTGGTTTTATAATTTTTTTATCCCCAGGGGATTATTATTTATCCCGCAAAACCTAAAAAAGTAAAAGTAAGGCAATTTTTATAAAACAAAGGCGTCGTCCGTTTACAAACGCTCGCAGTTAACTGCTATTTGGCTGTTTGGAAATAGACCAAATTTACTATTTAAATCGCAGTAGCTTTCAAGCGAGTATAATCTTTAAGTTATGCCTCCAAATATGACCGCAACTGTACGTACACCTACGTAGGCACGTGTGTTCAGCACATTCTGTTCACGTCCGCGACACGGTAATTAGGTAAGCCCCTTGTGTTTACTTAGTTTGGGACTAATTTTAATAATGCGTTGCTTTCGTCGTTATTTACAGAACCTTTAGGTGGGTGGGGTATGGTTCGATCGGGGTTAAGGCGCTACCCCGACCCATTCAGAGCCACCACCTATTTTATCGTATTATTACGAATATAGATAAGAATATTGTCCAAACTTGATTTTTGCATCTGCTTACGGAGTTGGACTTGGACACCTCAAGTTTGGTGGCAAAAATGTGCAAATTCGCATCTCTTCCTAAACTATACAACATAAAACTATTACAGAGGCTTTAAAAAAAGCTTATGATATAAACTGGTCAAGGGATTTTTGAAAATTCCTTTGTTTAACGTAAAAATACGATAAAACATGTGGCTGCGCTAGTTTGGGTCTGAGAACCGCCTTAAGGCGTACTAAAAATTAGTTTTTGCTCGCGACTTTGCACGCTGTGTTTCTATGGAACCGTATTCTGTTGTGGTACGGCCGGCCTTGATCGTCTACTAACTATTTATGTGTATACCGAGGTCTAGATATTCCTAAGAAATTTGTGACGTTGAAGAGATCAGAGGGGTGAGTCTGGCAAGGCATGATCGAAGCGTCGACGTCTCGATCACGTCTCGTTTCTAACGTCAGGCCAGACTCACCTCTCTGATTATGCTTGTGAATTTGTTACGTTTTATCTAAGGGATTTTTATCCTATGGGAACTGATTTATGGGATAAAAACTATAATTCTATTTTTTTTTTATTTTTTTTTTTATATAGTCTATGTTTGATTCCAGGCCTAGAATAACCTGTATGCGAAATTTCAGCCCGATCCGTTCAGTAGTTTTGGCGTGAAGAGGTAACAAACAACCATCCATACATCCAAAATTTCGCATTTTAATATTAGTGTGTTAATTTTATTATCTGTAAGAAATAAATATAATGTTTATTCATTCAGAACGAAGGGATTAAACCATGTCGAACTGAAATAAATAAATGTGGACGGACTTTGACCAGATTATTTCCCATTTTGAGAATGCAATTTGACGATTGTTTGAGAAATGTGTCGTAAAAATACTTTGAGAAGGTTCCGTCCCATTCTGATCACGCGCGGATTATTCTATACCAAATATATCTAGGGATCATGTAGGTATCTATGCCTACTCCGAAAACAAAACTATTACAGACCTGTATTTGACGAGAGTAAAAAAAATATTGTGTAAACTACCTACCCGTCTTCTTAACCGACTCGACTCCAAAAATGGACGAGATTCTATGTTCGGTTGTACCTGTTTTTTTAAGTATATCAGTCGATTTCTCCGTTGTTTACGGACCGATTTGGGTGAGTCTTTTACAGTTGCATAGAATGTTTTCAATCCCAAGGTGGGTTGGTTGTAAAAAAAATATTCCTGAAGGGTAATAAGTAGGTTCATCACACAAATCTTGTAAAAAAATTTAAACTAAGGGATACGAAGTA
This sequence comes from Eupithecia insigniata, assembly GCA_947859395.1. Classification (NCBI taxonomy): domain Eukaryota; kingdom Metazoa; phylum Arthropoda; class Insecta; order Lepidoptera; family Geometridae; genus Eupithecia; species Eupithecia insigniata. The sequence continues at coordinate 12,964,715 of OX402001.1, forward strand.
GGTTTTTAGTTTTCCACATCAAATAAATTTTTCGCTTTTGTCTTTCGAAAACCAAACTCTAAAAAGGCTTTTCATATCTGTATAGTTCAATGCCTTGAAAGCCGCACCCTCGAAAAAATCTAAAACGAAGTTAGGAACTCAATTTACATTTCAATTGGAAAAAAAATTAGAATTGCAAGCTACGAGGAAATTGGAGGACAGCGTACCGTAACAATAATAATACCTTTTACATACAGAACAGACTTATTTGCCGCACCACACTATACCATCATCCACCAGAGATTAAATGATATACATATGTATATTAAACATATAGTTTTATCCGGGACTTCGCATGCGTTGTGAAATAAATAATAGAATAATCATCTCATCAGCCCATACACGTCCACTGCTGGACATATGCCTCCCCCGTACGACGCCACAAATAGCGGTCCTGAGCCGCCTCCATCCCTGCAACCGGCACGATGTCGTCGGTCCATCGAGTGGATGGTCTCCCATGTAGGGGATTTTAATATTTTTTATAGAATAATAATAAATAAATAATACTGGAAAATCCACACAGCTTTTGTAATGGGTACTAGAGAACTACATATGTATATAGATACATAGTTTTTTTTATTATACATAGAAAATACCCAGTACATCAATTGGCGGTGATCCGATATATAAAAACTTGCACTTCCAATTATATTGTTGACGCTTAATGTGATGGTGCTTTTGATACCCACACCAAACTAATTTATAACTCTATACATAACCACAAGATGGAGTAATAATTTGTTTCTTTCGTTCTACTAAGACAGTATCGTCGCGGAAACTTCAGCTAGAAAAAACGTATCTAGTGGCGATTCTACGACGAAACCATCCACCAATGGTTATATTATTATAGCAGAATTGGACCCTTGGACTCTATATCCGCTTTCAGTGCTGGGCAGTATGAGCGGGTGTAGATTTTTGACAGAACTTAATGGACATTTTGCTTTTTGACAGCTTTCAAAAGAAATATTTCACCAGAAATTCTCTCTCAGCTCCCACTACACCCATTAAATACACGTATATATTTTTTAACCGACTTCAAAAGGAGGAGGTTCTCAATTCGTCTGTATGTTTTCTTTTTATTATTTTTCGCGATATTTTGCCATTTATGGACCGATTTTTATCCCCAGAGGATTAGTATTTATCCCGCAAAACTTAAAATAAGTGTAAAAGTACGGGAATTTTAAGTCGGTTTATGGTTTTTTAAAACACGCCATATTATTGTTATGTAGGTACCTTGTTAATTTAACAAGAAGATTTCTTATAAGTATCAGGTTTGATAACCCTGTGAATTCGTTGTCTCTTTTAAATTTTATTCTGGTAACTTGATATTTTTAACAATACTATAAACGCCCTCCAGATAAAAGATACAACAGTGAATAGACTGGACATGTAAATGGATTGTCAAAATAAATACAGTCTATGCAGGTTCTAAGCCACATTAATTTTTTAGCCCCAAGTAAAGACGTGGACAAACTAAAATATATTTTTGAAAAATCATAGAGTTAAAACACGCTGATGTCCAATTCTAAGTGAAAAAAAATGCCTGTTTTTCGTTGTATTTTACAGTACCAGACCACAATACCTACATTGTGGTTCAGTGAGAATAATGGGAAGAAGAAAATTTTTTTTGGGGATCCTTTATATTCATTTACTGTGTAAAAGAAAACCCTTACACTGCCCTTAACCCTTCTTCTGATAAACGAAGACAGACTTACGCATTTAATGGTAGTAAAAAATACCTATTTTCTTCTTGAATAGGGAATATTTCTTTTAGAATATAATAAATAAAATAAAATAAATAATGTTGGACAATACACACAACATCGTCTAGCCCCTAATACCTTGGAACGTTTTTGGAATATTTATAAGCTAAACAACAGTAGGTAAGTAGATACTTACTAGATAGTACATACGTGGCGGTATCTATAGAACCACTCCAGCGTCTCCACATGAATGGTGCACTACTGACAATGCGTCGCTTCTCGCAAATGAAAAAAGCTCTGAGTAACAAAGCGAAAGCTCTTTCAATGTAAACTTGTAATGTAACGTTTCTGACAAAGTCACAGCGACTTTCTTTTTTTTTCAACGATATTTTGGGTCTGTATTATTACGTTAGTACATAGCTTGAATGATCCATTGTATAGTGAATTAACTGCCACATTTTTGGAGGCGAAAGCTCTATGAATACGTCATATAGCTAATCATAATGACCCGACTGATCCGACTGGCGGACTTCGGTGAAGACCTATATGGGCTCCAACGTCGGTTCTAATGGAAGACCAGCGCGCTGGCTAGGACGGGACCTTAGCCAGCAGTATGAGTGAGTGCCTTTTTTCAATTGATGTCATTTCAACGCTATTTTATTAGAAAGTCAAATTTTTAAGTTCCCTAAGAAGTAAAATGCCTATATGTCATGTCTAAAATGCAAATTCAGGATACGTAAAACGGTACCTAGTATGCCTAAAATTTAAATTCTATAAAAAGTGAAACTCCCTAAGAAGCAAATTAAAAATTAGACTTTCTGATCAGAAAGCATTTCTACTACAACGACTAGAACATTTCCTTCAAAAATTGGTGTATCGCCAGCAATGACAAGCGACACGCCAACGATCCGTTCTGAATAAAGGACGGACGTTTGACATTTAGATAGCAACAATTTGTGACAGAGAGGACACCAGATAAACCCATCAGCTAAGCCGAGACAGACCCATTAGGATATTTCACCCAATTCTTATCGACAGCCATTACGGTAGTACTTTCCTGGCGGCCCATAACGGCTGGAAGCACATAATTAGGCCAGAAGTTAGGTTAATAAATGGCTCAATCCATCGTCCAATCCTTGTGCCAAAAGAAGGTTAAGATAAGGACTATCTATATATCTTGGTTTAAATTGACAAAATAATTGGAAATACACATGCCAGTAAAACGGAACACTAGCGGGCATGCCAGATAACGGCTTGTGCATGTAGCAGGCACACAGTGAATTTAGTTGCAAATTTTTGCATGCAATTTGCGTTCATGCCTGTGTTTCCAAGACACATAACTGTAGCTAGCACACTTTTCATTCTAGTTCACGTGTAAAGCCTTTACGTGTCAGAAAAAGAAACATGCACCAACGACGACAACTCATCAATAACTGGTATGCCTGTAGCAGTCGGTGTGTTCACACGTGCTGGTTTTGTAGCACTTCACGTCCATCGTATTGCATGCCAGTAAATAAAATCACTTGCTAGCCACAATAGGCATGCCAGTTAGTTGATAATGTACAATGGGGGGTGGCCTTATCGGTAAGGGCGTCTCTTCCAGTCATATAGTCCCTGGGAAGAAATAACCAGTAGTTATTTCTAGTTAACGGACGTCTCTCAGTAACTCTGTATTTCAAATCGCTTGCAGTGCAACCATCTCTTATCACGTCACCCATGGGCTTTGCGGATGCGACAATACATGCACTTAGCTAGAAGCCTTATGATTTGATAAAACTATGTGGTTTTGTATTCACCAATTATTTATAACGTCGACTCGTGTTTAACTTACGCTGTTTTGTCTGATTTAACAAACATAGTTGTGTAAAGAAAGAAAGAAAGAAGAAAGAAAATAATTTATTAGACATAACACACAGTTATACAAAGAAATAAAAGACTACTTAGAACCTACTTTAAAACACATAGACAATACATAGAGGATACACAGATGAACAATAAGTAGGTAGGTACTAAGACTAGTAAGCATTGGGTTGGTACTAAGTAGCCCACTCAGCTAGTAGTAGTGTGAAGGTCTAACAGGTCCTGACTCAGCTTGGTGCTCTAACACAAAAACTAGGGAATTCGTGAAAGAGCGCTGGTTTTCAGTCAGAACCATGTAGAGTGGACAGACACGATCTCAGATCCAGCGCAAGACAGCGTAGATGTAGTATAAAAGCAAAGGCGCCACTGTCCGTTCTCCAGGAGAACGGACAGTGGCGCCTTTGCTTTTATACCCCACAGTTGACGATTGTAATTTTTTATTGATTTCTCAATTGATCCTTATTACATTTGTATCCCAACTACTATATTTGTTGAAATAAAGTGGCAACTGGACAGTGATGTCACCTGGAGAGACTTCCGGAAGAGCAGACCTGTTTTCTTGGATCATGGTCAGTATCATTCATAGCCTGCCTACACTCATAACTGAGGAGTTGTTATGTAAATCCTATCCTACTATAATATTATGAATGTCAAAGTTTGTAAGGATGGATGTATGGATATTTATTACTCTTTCACACAAAAACTACTGAACCGATTGGGCTGAAATTTGGTATGGGTATAGTTTAGGACCTGGAATAACATAAAGGCTATTTTTATCGCGATAAAACGCGCGCGAAGGCGCGAGCAGCAGCTAGTAAATAAATTAATGCTGGATTATCCACACAGCTGGTCCCAAGCTAAGCAGAGCTTGTGTTATGGATACTAGATGACTGATATACATATTACAATATATTACATGGATGGATATTTTTTACTATACAATACATATCATACATAGAAAATACCCAGAACACCAGAGACAAAATTTGCAAACATTTGTCCCAGGGCGGGAATCGAACCCGCAACCTCCTGCATCGCACACGGACCTTCGCCCGCCGCGCCACATAAGTCGTCATTACGATTACTAAAGAAAAATAAATAAATTAATAATGCTGAACAATTCACACAGCATCATCTAGCCCCAAGCTAACGACCCATTAATGTTTTACATTACGTCATAAATCAAACAGTACTTGTGCAACAGTACTACAAATAGGTACTTGTACCACAAAATACCTACGTCAGAAAACTAAAAAAAAAACAGTGTTAATACATACTATGGAATACATACTTAAAGACTTCAAAGAGCTAAGCTAACTTTTAGAGAGATTAAAGAGCAAAGCTTTTAGATTTTTCAAATAATATGGCGTGCTTTAAAATACGATAAACCGACTTCAAATTCCCTTACTTTTACACTTATTATAATTTTTTCGGGATAAATACTAATCCACTGGGGATAAAAAATATTGAGAGAAATATTGGGACCCTCGGGATCATTTTCTATACAATAGTGAAAGAATTTTCAAAATCGGTCCATAATTGGCGGAGATATTGCGTAACATATATAAAAAAAAATTAGACGAATTGAGTACCTCCTCCTTTTGAAGTCGGTTAAAAAGAAATAGTTATCACACAACACTACGAACTGTTTTGAAACCAATAAAGGTCATTATCAAAAAGCAATAATAATATAAGTAGAAAGAACGTGAATAATTTTTTGTGCAAAGTTTGATTGAAGTGTTTTGATCAGAAGCGTCCAAACTTTTCTGATAGCAATACTTGCTTGCCTAATAACAGTTATTTTTCTGTTTAGTTGTTTGAATCTTGTTTTTAAACTTAACTTGCTTCTGCTTGCGGCTTCGCTTACCCGGTAGGTACCTGTATAAAACATCCATACTAATATTAAAAACACTTAAAAACACGACACACACACACACACCCCCCAATACATGCACGCACACTTACACACACGTCGCAAAGCCACTGAAATGAATTTCTCACTTTACTGTTTATTCTGTACTACCTACATATTTAATTTCCATTTTTTTTTATTAGCTTCGCACACCTTTTAATAATTTGGGGTGGGCCACCTTATTACAGGGGTATAAAAAATAAAAAATAATTAACAACCTATTCTCATACCAACCGAATATACACAAAAAAATCATAAAAAATGGATCAAGCCGTTTAGGAGGAGTTTGGTTACAAACACTGTGACACGAGATTTTTATGTAATTGTATTTATTAAGATTTATTTTTTGGCAGGGAGGCAAACAATATCCTGGGCATAGACATAGGCTAAATGAAAAGTACGTGCGAAGCCGGGTGCAGAAGCTAGTAGCTTATATATGTATACCGAACAATAAATAAAGGGAAATAATTTTCAACACCGGGCCGCCCGCGCCCTCACTCACAAACTCGCAAAAAAAACGTAATGCTGGACAATCCACACAGCATCATCTAGCCCAGATATAAGCAGAGCTTTTTTTAAGATGACTGATATACTTAATACAATACATTACTTACATAACTAGATATTTTTTTATTATACATATGTATAAATACCCGAAACAAATATTTCAGATCGTACAAACTTTTGTCCCTAGGCGGTAATCGAACCCGCAACCTCCTGCGTCGCAGGTGGAGCTTTGCCCGCTGCACCACATCGAACTTCTAAACTAAACAAACAAATAGCTACAACAACAACCAACAAAACAACAAACAAACAAATCGGTACACTTTCACTTCTTAATGTTGATGAAAGAAGATATAACAAGTAAATGGATAAATCCAATGTTATATACCTCCAAGTTAGTATTACATATATTCTCTGCCCAAAACGCGCTGCAAACATGCATTTTCTTCTACAGTTACCATTATAACGGCAATGTCGTTTATTTACAAAAATGTACAAACCACGAAATAGCCCCAAAAATATTTATCTGCAACAAAAAAATTAAGGGAAGTCGCCTATTCATAAAAAAAATTTTTTTTTATATAGAAATTGATATAAGCAATATAGGTTTGCTTAGTATTTTATATATTTTATTATAATATGTAGTTGTCTATTAAATAAGTATGTACATAGGTTAGAATTAAATCTTTTGTCCCGTATTCATGCACATGTACTCACTTTTATATCTTTGTCTCTCCAAATAAGGTTTGCTGGAAGAGAATTCTTTTTAGTGTTAAGCTCGCCTTTGCCATGATTTTTTTTATTAAATGTTTTAATGTATATTTTATTGTGCAATAAAGAATTAAGAATAATATTTTTTATAATAAAAAAATAATTACAAGCTTTTATATCATCGTGGATGAAAGTGCTTGGGAAGACAAATTGTACAACGAACCCAAACTCGACGCTGTTAAGTCGTTTTGTTTAGGAGTTCCTATGGCCATTTTCGGTTTTTATCATCAGACCAGCTCAATGGCACTATGACATTGCATTGTCACTGAACTTACATAAGCATGCCAAATTTCAGCTCAATCGGTTGAGGATAACTGTCTAAGATTTGACCCGAACATTGCAAGTTTAATAAAAGCTTCTAAAAAGTACTACAGTAGTTTTCTATTCTCATCATAAGCTTGAAATATGGACATTTTTAAACACTTCGTTTGAGTACACACTTTAAAATAGACGTGGTTATACTGAAGTCGGTTATAATGGAAATTTCTCATTACCTATCACAATATTTGAACAGTTTTATAATTGTGACCTATCCATCGAATCGGTGAGGTTGAAAATGTCGATAATTTGGTCGTTATGACCCGAATGGAATGGGTCCGGGTGTTTCCATTACCCTAATTTTGCTAGGCACTCACCTTTACTCTGCCCTTTGATAACATGCCTTTATTCAGCCAGCTGGCATGAATGAACAGAGCTTCAAGTCAAGACAACGATTTTGTGCAATGAAAAGAAAACGTCTTGGCATTCTGTGAGACTTTATTTCGCCATCCTTTCGATCTACTATTTTTGTAACACTGTAGTGGGAGCGCAGCTGCCTAAATTACAGACCGTGCAATCTAGTTTAGGCAGCTGAGGCTACATAATAATAGAACTAGAAATTCTCCAAGTACCAACTTATCTATTGTCATAAAAAGTTAAGTTAATTATTTGAAATGATTATTTTCGCAATAAACTTCTTTGTCTTTATACTAGCGATCCCCTAGCTTCGCACGGGTGCAAAAAATGCGTATACTAAGTCGCGTAGATAAAGATTGGGATTGAAAATGTCAGTTTTTACAACTTGTGGGAATCGAACCCGTAACCTCCTGCGTCGCAAGCAGACCTTAGCCCGACGCGCAACACCGGTCGTCAAAGTAGTTTTCCTTCTTAAAATTTTGAATTTTATAAACCATTTCACCTTTTCAACTGAACCACAAATTCTAAAGTCCATTTTGTCTCTAATAAATATTTAAGCCAAAAGCTTGATTCTTATTCCGCTTTGAATATAAAATTTGGTCGTAAAGCTAACCTAGTGGCCTTAAGGCTTGTTTACATTTGATAACCATTTTTCTCTCTATATACTGTTAGGGTAACTTTGCTGTGTAACTTGTAGTAGAAGTTTGGTTAAAAACAGTAAACCGATTTGTATTTATTCTGTAAAGCAAGTATTAGGATTAAATTTATTTTGTTACTTTAAATTATTATTGTGTTTAAATTATAAATATGTTTATGATTTTTTAACTTTGTTTTGTTATTGTTTAAATTCTTTGAATACTCATTTCCGGTGTCGCAACGTTCCATTACGTCACAGTGTGCGAGAACACAGGCATTCAATCGTTAGCCGGCAAAGTGTACGAGCCTGTTGAACTAAGTTGTGCTGCCATGTAAAATAATGTACAAAGTTAAATAAATGGTGAATATAATCTAAAATGTCGTTTGTGCTTCGGGTGTCCCAACAATATATTATTCATAATTTAAAGTCGACGAGATGCTGCTTTGCCTAAAATATGGAATGAAAAAAAAAATAGATTTACTTCGCCCGTGGAATCTTTTTGTCTGCTAAACCAGCTAAATATTGGACAAATGATGGTCCTTTATAATGTTACACACTTACCACCAGAATTTATGTCATACTTGTTATCAAACTAGCATGTTATCCACGTGGTATCAGAATAGTATAGAACTTTGTCAAAGTTAATAACTGCTTGTTTCATTTCGAAATTCTTCCATCCCATTCTGATCAACAACACAACAAATAAATTCACAGTAGGAGCCCGTAGTCAGGAAGATGACGGTGTTCCATCCCCGGAAAGCACGTTAAGCCGTTGGTCCTGCGCCTGACCTCTTCTCTGTCGTATCGGTCTGCCTTACCATCGTATTATGAGAGTAAGAGAAAAGAGAGTGCTCCTGTGTTTGCTCTCATACATGAGCATTATACTCGTATGTCCTGTGCACATGGCCAGTCGCAGGGAGTCGTTGGATGGAGGCGGCTCAGGACCGCTATTCGTGGCGTCGTTTGGGGGAGGCCTATGTTCAGCAGTGGACGTATACGGGCTGATGAGAGACATGGCTAGCCTCCGTGGAGGCTGGCCGCCACGCCCCGAGGCTGAAATTCGGCTAGAGGCACATCATCATCTTTTAATATTTTCTTTCTAACGACAAAGATGTATGTGCCAATCCCTTTACATTTTTGCAAGGATTCAAAATAAATAAAACGCTAATCGTATTCCTTTTTACTGTCGAAGTTGAGTCAATCTCCGGTATCGGACGATAACGGAAGCCTGGATTCCGATATTGAGCAAGTTCTGGCGTTATTGCACTTTTTAGTTTAAAAACGACCCTTCCAATGTTTGGTTTTTGCTTCTTTTGATTAAGTTTCCAGAGGTGCTTCAAAGTTTTGAGTTACAATAATCCTACTAAATTATAAATGTGAAAGTTTGTATGGATGGATGTGTGTATGGATATTTGTTACTCTTTCCCGCAAAAACTAATGAACCGATTAGGCTAAAATTTGGTATGGGTATAGTTTGGGACCTGGAATAACATAAAGGCATTTTTTATCCCGATAAAACGCGGGCAAAGGCGCAGGCAGCACCTAATAAATTATAAATGTGAAAGTTTGTATGGATGGATGTATGGATATTTGTTACTCTTTCACGCAAAAACTACTCAACCGATTAGGCTGAAATTTGTTATAGGTGTAGTTTGGGACCTGGAATAACATATAAGCTATTATTTATCCCGATAAAACGCGGGCGAAGGCGCGGGCAGCAGCTAATAAATTATAAATGTGAAAGTTTGTATGGATGGATGTATGGATATTTGTTACTCTTTCACGCAAAAACTACTTAACCGATTAGGCTGAAATTTGTTGTGTGGGTGTAGTTTGGGACCTGGAATAACATATAGGCTATTTTTTAACCCGGGTTGTTTATATTTTTTTTGCAAATTGTTATAATATTTTCATTTTACTGATCACAGGAAGTTTTATAAGAGAACTTGGATCCGAAAATTAAGAACTTATTAAACAAATAATAGAGTAGGTACTGAGTTGCATACCTTTATGGTGAAAAGTTCCTTGGGAATTACCTGGGCCATCTATGAGGAATATCTAAAACAAAATGATGATCACCAACACCACTTAGTTATGAATCAGCAATGCTTTGCAAAGCGGTCTTAACCTTTTTGACGTACAATGTGAAGTTCACTGTAGGACTCATAGAGGGCGCAGAAATAAAATTACATTTACTACAAGCTTAGAATTCGAAGCTTTGATGGCAATCTTACAAATTCTTATAAGTATTCGAGTTTAAACCCAATGAAAAGTCAGGTGAAAAAGCCAATTTATTATTCCAAAAGGAGCCTAGATAGATAGATAAAGATACATTGGTTGTAAACAACCTACCTAAAGGTAGGATAGAATTATCTCAGAGAAACCTATCTGTCGATAGGTTTCTTTTGGAATAATATATTGACATTTTCACCTGACTTTTCATTCGATTTCATAACCACAAGAAATTCTGCATAAAGACAAATCTTGCCACGTTTCCTCCACGAATCCTTTATTATGTTTAAATCAACAGCGGAAAATTTCTCCTAAGTAACGCGCCATACTTAGGCACTATGCACACCTACGTAAGTAGGTACCTACTTATTTTATTTTCCAATGAACAAATGGCAAAGTTCACAGTAACTGTGTAGCACATCCAGGGCGCACGCGCGAATCTATCGACCCAGCAAGCCTCGGCCGCGCGCCCTCACTTATTCTCCGTACGTTATCAAATTGGTGAGTACACAAAATTCCGCGATCTGTTCCGTGTAAGTGAAATTATTATCATAAACCTAAGAAACCATCTCGTATGTATCTTGCTGTGGCCTTAATTATTGTCGTTGCCAGTTTGGTCAAGCTACATGTAAGTTTTTTCCATTAACACATAGCTTGGCTCCCCTTCGTAGACGTTTCTGTTAGTTTTTCACCTTGATAATTTTCGTGGGTTGGATTGCACCTTGGGTACCAACTATATTACCACCCTGAAGAAGATTCTCGGTCGATTCCGTCCTCGACCTCGTAAATATAGTGGTGAGTAAAACCCGAACAACCCGTGCCAAATGCTTTTATGCCTCTTTCTTCCTGTAATATTAGCGGACTCTAGTTTTTACTAGCACCCGAGCTATCTTCTGTTGCTAGAATATGTAATTTGCTTTCTTTCGAAACTTATGTCTATTTAGCTGAGTGGATACTTTTCTACATAAGTAATTTATTTACCTTAGTAGTTTGGCATTTAAAAGAAATAGCTTCCAGAGACTTCTATCCCACGATTAGTAAATATCTGATACCGTCCAAGATGCTATCACCAAAATCTTCAAAGATGTTTTACTGGTGGCAACCGCGAGCTAGAGTCAGTATTTTGAATCAGGATCAATATAAAATGTCAGAGACAAACTGAATGCAGTTTGTCTCTCATCATCTTTGGGTATCAGGAAAGACCATTGTCTTTCCTAAAAGATAAAAACCAAAGAGGAAAACGTTTTTTTATATATTTAGGTAATGACCTTCATGGTTTAACCTTCAAGGATGACAAGGCGGTATTCAACAAGTTGGCATCTCCATCTTTGTTTGGAGAAGGATATCTAGAAAGATCTTTAGCACGCATGCGTTCAAGCTTTCATGGCATCGTGCGTCATCGTCAATGGAACTGTATTGTGCTATAGTATTCTCTTTGATGGACCTCCTTAGAGCTAGAGCCACACTGTTGTGGTTTGGTGTTTTGTGGCGCGTCGTTAACATATGTAATTATTGGTTTCATAGATTTACGTTAGAACCACACTATTGCAGTGTGCTGTTTCGTGCGAGGCACGTCAGAAGCATATCGGTTTCATTTTCATACATTTCGCTGAAACCACACTATTGTATTGTAGTGTGTTGAGTCCCGTCATACGAATATCGGTTTCATACACATAGAAGCATAATTATTAATTTCATACATTTACACGATAACGTTGTGGAGTGTTGTGTGGCTGTTGTGTCCCTCTCTAACCATAATAAACATAGAGTAAAAACTCGCTGTTAGTATGAAATATAGTACCTATAATAGTTTTATACCTTTAACTAGCAACTTGACCTGGCTTTTCACGGTGAGCAGAACTGTTGAATAAATACTTCTGAAAGGAATAATTCCGCAATACATTATTTTCATGTACCGACATACATACATATATTTGTTTACGAGGTGCATGCCAGCCTAGTTGGCATAATTTTTTCTAAATCTTCAACAATAAAGGCTATAATTTCAGCCAAATTTTCATGAATTACAACATCTTATCTATCCATGATAAATAATTCAGTCCATTGGTGAAAACCGTATGAAAACCCTTTCGGTAGTAGGTATGTTTTTATCAAACAGACAGATATGGCGGGGGACTTTGTTTTTATAACATGACACCTAAGATGAGTTTTGCATAGTTTACAATAGTTATAAAACTTTTTGTTTCCTTTCATTTAACGCCTTGCAGTGCCTCTACCATTTACGCGGTATGCAGACTGAGCAACTATTGCAGAAACTAACTCTTTACATGAACTCCTTAAATCATGTGTATTATCTATCATTTTAATTGTGCGTTATAATTTTAACTGTGTGTTATCAGTTTAATTGTAAGAAGAAGTTTATACGAAAACCAGGTGTTTAGGTGTGCGCGAGCTGCAATCAGTTTTCGGTAGTTGTGTTTATTGTTTTTTTTTTAATCTAAATTTATTATATTTATATTTATTTAAGTATATATTATATTTATATAATATTTATTACAACCCCTTTTTCGTAACCGACTCCCTCGATTTAGTCGAAATTGATATCCATGAGTAAAATTATAAACTTGATAGTTTCCTCAACTAAAATTGCTCTGTTTGCATAGCGCCTTGCAGAGAAACTACGTACTTTTCGTAGCATGTCGGCCTTCTAATAGTTCAAAACGAACTCTATTTTATAGATATCGTATGATTTTGAGTTATTTTATGCATTTTGGCATAACTTTGACAAGTCAAGTCAACATTGTTCTCGGAAACTTTAATCATGATGGTACTTTTTAAACTTTTACTAGATACAATGGTATGGAGTAATGTGATTGTCATATCTTTTTAAGTGAAGAAAACAGATAAATTTGAAATCTTCAGCAATATCTATCGCGTAAGTGCCTCTGTGCTTTAGTACAGTTCAGAAGCGGAAGTTAGAGCTAATTCAGGAAATGGCTAGTCAACGTTCAATTGAAAGCTTGGAATAGGTACCATTTCCGGCCACTAAATCATTAATTTATTGTTTTTATTTTCATCACTATTAAATTATAATTATTTTGTGCTCTACTTCAAAAGGAGCAGTTTCACAGTTTAACGGTTTTAAAAAAAAAAACTTGATATCTTCGCCTATAAACAATTTTTCGGTTTTGTTTGAGAATGCTTCCTATGAAGTTTTTTGTTATTATAGTGCTTATGCCCGCACGTTGGGTAATCTTAAAGAATTTAATAATATCCCAAAAATTTACGACTCCGGCGGGACTTTTTTGGGATATTATTAAATTCTTTAAGATTACTCAAAGTGCGGGCATAAGCACTATAATAACAAAAAACCTTAGAGATTAGCAACAGCGATACCTCTCGTCAAACGATCTAAATGTAACTTTAGACTTTGAGCAGGTTTGGATAACTTCAATGTTTCCCCTGTAGGTGGAGCTAACGGCACTATAGTCGTCCGTAAGTCCCAAAGATTTTCGACAGGTCGGGTACTTGCCTCCGTGGCGCAGTTGGTTAGCGCATCCTCGTATTCAGAGGAGGGTCGCGGGTTCAAGTCCCGCCCGAGTCGTAAATTTTTGGGATATTATTAAATGCTTCCTATGAAGTTCCATAAATGCTTTATTACTGATGGATTACCATTTTGTAGCTATTGATTGTATATAAAAACGTGTACTTACTTACCTACATAGTTATTTAGTAAATTGAAGTCGGTTTCAGTTCTTTTTAATAGCATTACAAATCTCTTATTGTAAGTTCTCCTGACCTCTCCTTGGGGTAGTCTCGTTGTCTACCGTTCACTACCCTATATAACCTATAAAAGCTTTGTCATTATGCAACATCTTGCGTCTAGCCAAACATCAACCTGTTACTCCATAGATTACAGAAGCTTATTTTGGTGGGTGTTCTGGGTATTTTTCTGTGCATAATAAAAATATCTGTATGTTTATGTATGTATTGTATTATGTATATCAGACATCTAGTACCCATAACACAAGCTCTGCCTAGCTTGGGGCTAGATTGATGCTGTGTGGATTGTCCAATATTATTTATTGGTGTATTTTTTTACGAACTCCAGTCTGTTGCCATTGGAGTAGGAGTCTAAAAAATCCAAATAGATTACAACTTTACAACGTGGACTAGCCTTGACATAGCCACCCCATTTCTTGGTTAACCCCTGCAATTCAACCCTGAATGATTATTATTACTGTTTAGGATGATTTACATAGTATTTTAGTATGTGTTAGGATTTTTTTATAAAGTTAACAGGTAGATTGCATGTAGTCGCATTAAATCCAATATCAGTTTAAGGATAATTAGGAATATATCACTTTCTATTTTTTTTTATTTGCTTAGTATGGCTTTAGTGTCACAGCGGCCATGGTAGGCCTATTGTGATCGCCACTTCGTGTGTTCACCCTTGGAAGCTGCAGCGTTTATAGTTCGCCACTTACCCTTGCAGCTGCGAGGAACTGTAGGATTTTCTTCGGGGTGGTGTATCGTAGCTCGTCTGGGTTGAGCAGGTGCTTGCCCAGATGAGTGCTACGTTTTTGCATCAGTGCTCCACACTCTCCTAGCAGTTGGAGGGGCGTTTCCTCTGCCTCCTCACAGAGCCTGCAGGATTTTGTGTCGCATAGCCCCATATTGAACATGTGCTTGTTAAGGCGACAGTGTCCGGTTGGGGCTCTTGACATGATGCGAAGGTTGTCTCTGCTTAGCGCTAGGATTTGGTTGGTGCACCGTTTATCGAAGGCTTTGATCAGAACTTTTGAATGTCTCATGCCGTTGGAATTTATCCAGAGCTTGGTCGATTCCTCGTAGCAGGAGTTCAAAAGGATTCTTTGAGCCAGGCTTTTAGGTATGCCACATAACGGCTCGGGGCCAAACTGAGTCCCCTTGGCCCCGGAACGCGCCAGTTCATCGGCACACTCACTTTCTAATTAGGATTTTACTTCAAATGTAATAATAATAATTTTAGTTTATAAGTAAGTATATTCTACTTAAAATATTACCACATTAAGTAGTTGATAAATTCACGAAATAAGGTAACATTCCTGCCGAATACCAATTTATCTTCTTAGACAGTCAATGAATTCTGTAAAAGTCTGTGAATTCCAACAGATCCAAACATAAGTGTGAACATTTTAACTAGCCTAAGTATGATCAAAGCTTTAATAATTGTTGCTACTCTGTTTTCTAGCCGTGAAAACCTTAATTTAAGCTTGCTAGGTTAAATTTCTCTATGTTATTTTGTGTATAAAAGCTTCTGGTTTTCCAGTAAATAAATATAAACATAATAACAATAACAAACATCTCCGTACCTGTCCCTAAGTACCTCATAAAACAATTATTAAGCTGGCACTTAGGCACCTCACGCGATCGACCGGAAAACTAGACCTGCGCTGTAGAGCTTGATCGACCCGATCTAGGTCTCGCAGGGAGACTATGGAAAGCTGGGATGCAGGTACCAATCCTCCCGCTGCCCTGTAAACACCCCCGCTGCCGTGAAGAGGGGTGGAGGGGCGCCTATCCCCTCGGCCAGGGGTTGCAGAATGCGCATCGTCAATTGCCAGCCGCGTTCGGTGCATACCACTCGTGATTTATTGCTTCCGGTTTTGAATTAATTATCTCTTTGCAATTCAACTTTGGGCAATTTCGTATTGAATTTACTGTGAAAATGATTCATCAGACGTCGAGCCTCGATCGACGGTAAGAATCTAGACGGCCATTTAAAATATTCAGTTTTCATCCCAAGGCGTAGTTACGTAAGAGCGGCCATTTTGAAACGGGTCGTTCATAAAAATTAATAACTTGACTTCTCCTTCTACTGTTTTGTAAAGAAAATGAGAGGAGGGATCAATCAAAAGTTTCATTAAACTTTCTTCGAGATTTGGAGCTTCGGCAAGTCTAAGTTTACAAGGACACCTAACGCGCATGCGTGGGAACTTGGGATATTTAGGTAGTAGCAATTTCGTACGATGGTCTGGTATTAATTTTATCAACCTTAGAATTTTTTGATCGTTTCAATTTAAAACTCAAATGGTACTAGTATGTATATTCCATACACATAATGAAAACTTTTGAAGATTCTTTCACAGGACTCTTTCAGAGCGATATTAGCGCATGCGTTCTTGGTGAAAGAGGCCTGTGAAATAGGACATTGGACGCCATTTTAAATTTCGAACACCCACACGTTACCGGTTTTCCACGGGCTTTTCACAAGACTCTTTCACGGGATTCTTTCAATTATTATATACGCTTGGCTGCTCGTATCAAAAGCTGTTTATAATGAAGCTTTGGCTACATTTCTGTTCCTTCTCATATCGTGAAATACCTACCTGCCTTGTTATTTTACCGACATTTTGCAGATTAAGTTTTTCTGCTTTGAAGAATTATCTAATTGTTAAAACAATTGAATTATAATAAAACAAATAATTTACTACAAGTCACTAGAACATAAAATAAACGAATGTGTTTAAATTAACCTCTTAGATCCCGGATCAAGCCCGCATTTAGTGTTCGTATATGATCGAAATACTAATGAGTTCAAATAAAATTGGATACGTAGATTCTATAATTCACCAATGCACATAGATCTAGGTACATACATATAACAAACTTGCATAAAGCTTCTTGTTTGAGATAAAAAAAAATATAATCGTTCAGTATTATATACCATCCCACTTAGCAACCTACCTAGGTAGCTAGATGACTATCAGGTACCTACATTACCTAGTTAGCTGACTAGGCTACCTACCAACTCTATGTAGGTTGGTAGCTGGTTAGGTAGGTAGGTAGATCCTAGGTAGACAAGTGGATGGCTATCTATCATTAGTAAGTATTTTCTTAGCTACCTACCTAAGTAGTTAGGTTGGTACCTACCTAGGTCGATATTAGTTAAGTAGGCTATTAGGTAAATAGTTTGGTGGGTTGCTGGTAGCTAAGCTTTACTACGGGTAACTATTTAACATCTCGGTTGGTGAGTTAGACAGCTAGGTAGTAATCTCGCTAGTTCAGTAGTTATGTAATAGGAACTAGGTGATTGTAAAAATACAATTTGAACTTCTTTTAAAAGATTTTGTTTGTTTAGAAATTCTAGATTAATTTCGAAATTTAATATTTATGTTACGTACCTACCTGGTACGCAGCTTCCTGGTACTGATTACTGGTAATGAAATAAGGTATTGCACTAAGTTTTAAGGAAATGTTGTGTGGAATAGTTCGATGCTCCTAGAAGATACTGTGTAGTCCTACCTACCAAAATAACGGTGAATTAGGTCAATATCTAATGGATTAAAATTATTTCCAAAAAATTATCTACATTCCATTATCTTCATAGGTTGGTTGGTACTATAATTTAAATACAAAAAAATAGGCCGGTCCAGTATTGGCCTGAAGAAGTACCTAACGAAAACTCTTTCATGCCATCCATACCAAAACCATCCATCCATCGATCCAACTTCCGACAAAGTTATACTACTTTTTCAAAACATAAGTCCTACTTTAATACTGCCTACATAACCTTACATTATATTATCTGTGAAATACATACATTAAGGCGCCACCACCTATTTTATCTTACTATTAAGTTAATGAGAGGAATTTCATAAATGTAAATTGGGCAGCTTGTAGTACCTATTCGAAAATCTTAGAGAGTTCTGTAAGGTCTACAGGCAATAAAGCACTTTTTGAGTTTTATCATAAGCTTTTTTAATGCCTCTGGTATTGTTTTATTTCTTAGGACCGCTATGTGTGGCGTCGTATGGGGGAGGCCTATGTCCAGCAGTGGACTTGTATGGGTTGATATGACGATTGTTTTATTTTGTATAGATCAGGAAGAGATGCAATGTTGCAGTTTTTGGCAACCTAACTCGTTTGTCGCTTCTCTTCCAAAACTATAAAATAAATAAATTAAATATTATTTATTGAAAACAAATATATTATAATTTATAACACTTAAAAAATGAAGCCCCTGACTCGTAAACTTGGGTTACCTGTCGTATCAGGAGTCAGTTCCTTCCCACGTAGAGAACAATTATTTAGTTTATCAAAGTTTTCTTTATTTATTAATAAACTAAGTCTTAGTTTATTAATAAATAAAGTTTAAATTTATTAATAAACTAAGTCTTAGTTTATTAATAAATAATGAAAACTTTAAAGAAGCCTTTCTGCAAAACTATAAATGAAGAAATCTTTTGTTGATGATATTATTTATACAAAAAGAATTAGATATTGCGAGTTTGGGTGACTATAACAGAGGCATTAAAAAAGCTTATGATAGATATCACAAACTGCCCAATTGGGATTTTTGAAATTTATTTGATTAGCGTAATAATAAAATAAGATCACTTATTCCCAGTTGCATTGTGCAGTTTGTTCTGTACAGGACAACTGGGGCAAAACAATAGGTGACGGCGACTCTATTTGGGTCGAGGACCTAACATTATAGTGAATTCTCGATACAAAAGACTTCAACGCGCTGCTTTATCCAATAAAACGACGTTTGTGAATGGTACGTACGGTAGTAGCGACTTTGATAAATATAAATTGAGATACCTACCTATTAAAATACTTGTCTAAAATTCGTGTGTGTTCTTAGCTAGAATTGGTAAGCTTTGCCCACCTAATTCTGAGATAAAAATATTTACTAGCTCAAAAAATTTAAAAAGGGGGCCGGGGCGGCTTGTTTTATTTTTATACTGCTCATAAGGCAAAAATTCGGTTTGATTAAAAAATATTAACTGCTTAAATTTATTTAACCAAAACTATAACTTCGGCCCCTATAAACTTTAAGTATATCTTACTGCTCAGCTTTTAGTTTCATCCCGACATTGCCGACTCTACATTTGATACATATTATCAAATATAGAGTCGACAACCAAATAAAAATCGTTGAAATACCTATATTAGACGGATTAGGCAGGCGTAACTAACCTATTGGTAAGTTAGAGCCATTCAGAAAACACTCAGCGTGTTATCGTGTGGAGCGATAGTGCGACATTGAAAATGATGAAGGTGCAAGTGGCTGCGCGGGAGGACGCGACAGAGCCTCGCCCACGCGGCGCCTGCGCACCTGACGCCAGCCATAGAGTAAGATACACTATTACAGATTTACTTGGGATGGTAACAATTACGTAAACATACTATATGTTGCTCGCAAGATCGAAAAACAATAAGGGGCGCTTTTTGGTATTTATCTCGTTCATTGTGTTATGTTAACAAAACGCGAAACACAAGAAAGTTCACGAATTTCAATAAAAAAAAATAGAGATTATTATTTACCTTACAAACTACTACAAAATAAATTTAAAATATTTAATACTAGGTTTTGTGATTTTGGTTTTGGCGTACAATAAGTGTATTTGTTTTCTCCGCGACATTAAAAATTCAATGATTCCCTGTTTTTCTCGTCCTCGTAATTCACAGTTTTTTTATAACTTAGGTACACTA
The DNA here is from genome assembly GCA_947859395.1 of Eupithecia insigniata. Taxonomy (NCBI): domain Eukaryota; kingdom Metazoa; phylum Arthropoda; class Insecta; order Lepidoptera; family Geometridae; genus Eupithecia; species Eupithecia insigniata. Next base: position 12,984,492 of record OX402001.1, read on the forward strand.
AAACCACTCTCATCACCTTAATATATGTATTTTTTATGTTAAACTGTTGAAAATATCATGATTATCGACGATTGGAAAGCTCAAAACTCAAATCATGGTAAATATCCCTTTATATATGGCACACTGTTCATTTGACCAATACACTATGGGGCCTAAAATTGTTGAATTTATAATAATTAAACACTTTTTAAAAGCCTCTTCTTAGTAGTAAGTTTTATGCAGATTCGATTAATGGCAGATAGCCCTGGTTATCACCTTATTTCTTAGTTTTACTTATAAATTACAAGTTTATTATAGAAGCGCACGCAATTGCCAAAAAATGATTTCCCTACCTTTCGTAATCTTTATGATTGGACGTGTAATTTGTTCTTGTTTTTAGTATTTCTATTGTGAACATCACAGTTTTTCAAAAAGCTATCTCTGTTTTTGTGCGCATACAATAGATTTTCATAGATGTATTGCGATATTAATGTCAAAATATTTATTTCTTTGAATAATTCCCTCAACGTCTCATCTTCCCTAAGTTTTCCTACTCTTTGCCGCTAGAAAGCTTGAATGAGCGTTAGTGAATGGACAGAGAGTACAGTCTATTGGTACAACCTACACACTAGACACAGATTACACAGAACACGGGGAGTCGGGCCAGTGTTTATCGAAGATACTGCCAAACCGGACTATCTGCTACTTAGAGGTTGATACTGATACAACAACACACCTAGGATCGATCCTGGGTTTAATGACCCCTTTTCTAAACTCCTTAAGACAAAATTGTCAAAGAAGCCAGAAATAAGTCGCTATGAAAATTCAATAAAAAAATTATTGAATTTATAGTTGGAACAAATTTTAAAACATGCAAGTTAGCTTACCAAAATCTCCTGATCCTAAATGAAAGAATTGTGTACGGTTTGCATACTCGGCGTTGCATGTTTTCGCGGGACAGCACTTTAAATAATGACGTGATAAACAATTAATGCTTTGTTGCCTCCGCCACCCATGTTCAGACTAGTGCGTCCCTGCGGCGCGGGCGAGCCTCTAGCTAGGCCGTGAATGGGTTAAAGCCAGTCGCAAACAAAAAACGTATTGTCCATAGGGCAATACGTTATGGCGTATATTCGCGATCATAACTTTAAAATAACGTACGTGAAACTTAACAAACTCTTTACCTTACAAACTCTGTCAACTTATAGGATTGCGGGGGAAACACTTTGCACTATACAAACTGATTTCTACGTGCTAATAAGTAAGCCTTAACCCTCTTAAAGTTGTTTGTGTACAAATGACTACTAAGTTATGCTTTCGCGACTCATTTGCAGCATATTACTGAAAAGCACAAGTAATTTCGCTAGACCTATTTTACACCGCTATCAAAACTTCCTACTCACGGAAGAGGTTTCAACACTTAGGTGCTTAGGTTACAATTTCGCTTCACCATAAATTATCTTAATAAAGTTCTAGTAGAAAGTGCGCACCTACCTATGTAGATATTACGTTTGGGTGCTTCTCGCACAGCAAAATTGGTGCTGTGTCGATTGGTGCTTACATTTTGTAGTTTTTTTTATAGTCGAGTCGCTCAGCTGTGCCCACTTCGTTGGGCGGTAAACATTTTTACTTGTTAATATAATATAGCCTATGACACTCACAAATAAAGTTGCTATCTGGTAAGAATTTTCAAAATCGGTTCAGTAGATCCAGAGATTACCCCTACAACGTCACAAACTTTTTATAAATTTTATGATATTAGATAGTCGTTTAAATAGACCGATGGAAAGTGACAAGCTGGTCGACGGTGCGGTGTATCATGAAGCTCTAGACTAGAAGACACTTATTAACTCTTGTCTCGAAAATATATTTCAGGTCCTTCTCTTTCTTTACTTCTATCTTTACGTATGCAAAATTTCTGCTCGAACCATTCAGTAGTTTTGGCGTTGTTTTCGGACAAACCTCATAACAACGGCACAAACTTTCGCATTTATAATATTAGTAGATTTTTAAATCTCTTAGCACTTGACAACACGAATACAATTGAGTAGAACATAAGCAGCTTATTCAAATCAACTTCAATAATTGAAATTAATTGTACGAAGTCTACTGTTCAAAGCGTACCGCAGCCGCCAAAACGTTTTGATACCATCTTAATTTGGACGCCCACGTGGTGTCCACAATGGAACCTTTATGGAACTCAGCACAAAAACCTCACCACAATGTTATGTCATGTAGTATGTATCATTTTGATTAATTGGACTCAAATCTTTTTGATAATCGCAGATTTTTTTGTTTTGTAAAGTGATTGACACATTTCTGAACGTGGGTTTGGATCTCTTCTTTTGAAACATTCTAGCGACAACATTACGATTTAAAAATTATTAAAATACTAGCTGCTGCTCGCGCCTTTGCCCGCGTTATATCGGGATGAAAAGAAGCCTACATGTCATTCCAGGTCCCGAACTATAACCATACTAAATTTCAGCCCAATCAGTTCAATAGTTTTTGCGTGAAAGAGGAACAAACATCCATAAATCCATACTCACAAACTTTGACATTTATAATATTAGTAGGATACTAGTTTGGATAATTTTCTTTGTTTTAGATCCGGAATGGGCCGTTACGAAGTACTTTTTTTGGCAATAAGCGTGGTCGGAGCATTGGCCTTTATCCCCCATGGTTCTATCGGGGAAAAGGTGAGCATTACATTTAAGACTATTATTACTATCCACTTCCAAAATCTTTTCCTATTAATAAACGAACGACCATAGCTATTTTATCTTTTCTGTTATTACTTTATAACGTTTTTTCCTAGAGTAGGCTAAAATAATCAATACTGGCTTGTCTAGAGACAGAAAAAAACTGTATAAAAAGTACGACTTCCAGGATCCTATGCTAACGGAGGCCCTGCTTCGTGAAGTGGTGGACCACATGGGCAAAGAATTCGACTCTGCAGGATACATGGATTACCAACCGAGTAGTCACTTGGCTCTCATCCGGGCTAATAAGGACCTGGAGAACGAACAGCTGGATTATGAGTCCCTCATCGATGGCAACCCAAGACCTAGCCTGCGTGACCGCGAGTTTCTGCAGCACAGGTATTAAAACCTATATGTTATGGGAACTCTATGGTCACTTTCAGGATGCCTTAAAGTTCCAGGATAATTGGTACAAACTAGTTGTCGTCTACGTCTTTAAAAAAATACACCATCTTATTTACCTTCCTTGCCTCTCAGCTCTCTGATGGGACATCAATACGTGACCGGCGGCGCTGGCGAAGGTATCCAGCATCTGAAGCCATCTGGCGTGGTCCCCAACCATATGCTTGTTAAGAGCGACGATGTCATGCCCGCTTATTGCAACCCACCCAACCCTTGCCCTGTCGGATACACTGGTAAGTGATAGATGATTCTTTGACAGGTTTTTCCTTTTCCTCGTTTTACTTCTTGGATTTTGTTTCTTTTATAAACAATAGCTATTACACCGAAGAGATTTTATTAGTTGATTAGGTAAACTAGTACGTATCCAACAGGAAAGACAGAAAAAGATTATGTTCGTTGAAAAACGGATTTATTTAAAAGTTTTGAACAAGTATATAAGTTTAACTCTAGGCATAACGACAGATTAGCAATACCTGCAAAAAACGCAATTGTATAGTCGAAATTGTTACAACATGGCTGTCCAAATTTACAACAAATTGCCAAATGATGTAAAAGAACTGAAGGGTCCTTATTCAACAGAAAGTTATTCAATTTGCTTATTGAACATTGTTTTTATTCTGTTGAAGATTACCTTACTTTTCAGTTTTGACTGTGAATTTATCACTAATCAACCAGTAATGAAAATTCCGTAACAGAAGATGCGGCAATAGTGTGAATTCTAGTTTAAGTATGGCAATATTCAATCCGTAAGTGACGGACAAACTGTTGTTTCCAACTTATTGTATAAGAGCTTTTTGTACACAGTTTTGACAATAAATATCTTTATCTTTAAAAACGACGACGCGATTGTCTTTCTTTATTTCGAAAGTAATGTTCCATTCAACAAATTCCTTTCCACAGAGGACCAAGGCTGCATCATCGTGTTCGAGAATACAGCTGCCTTTAGCCGCGATTACCAGCTTTCCCAGCATTGCATGTGCGATGGGGAACACATGTTCAGCTGCCCTCCTGAGTCGCCTTCCGATATCCTCAACTCGGGAATCTCCTTCAACGAGCATCACAAGGGACTGGTTGCGAAGAAGTTCTTGCCTGATGTAAGTAACTCTATGTTGTATAAATAAGATTATTTATAGAAGTTTGAGACGCGGCAAGGAAATTCGGATATCCACGCCTAGACTCCACTTATACTTTTTATCAGAGGAGACGCAAACGCTAGGTAGTGATAAGTAGCGTGGTGCGTTCATCCAGAGGCGCAATCTTCTTCCAAAATAAGAAATTATTGCAATAGTCTCGCTTAGCAGGAGGACCAGAAAAGCTTATTCAAATAATCTACTGCTAATTTCCACTGCGAAGGGATTTCTAGACTTTTTGTCCAGATTTCCATAGCTAGCACAGAAAGGGACGAACGGGGGATTTGCGGACAGACGTTCCAATATTCCCCTAACCATTTATTATCCGCAATAATAGTCGCAAGGTATGAATTTGTGCTCTGAGGGCTCATCGAATCTCGCAGAGATGTCTATAAGCCCTCTTGATATTAGGGATGAGTCGTCGACTTCTTTTCAGTCGACGAGACGAGACCGTTTATCGTTCACGATAAACTAGTTTATAAAACAGTTTAATTTTCGACTAGTTTATGCCGTTATCAGTTTAGGATATGATCGATCGTTGAACGTTGATTCACTGATTGAATGGTAAACGTCGACTAGAATAAACTGTTTAGGATATCAAAACTAATGTAAGCGCTTGCCATTGCCAATCAACGACGTCGACGGAACCGATTTAACAAATGAGTAGCCGGGCCAAAAAAATTGGTGAATTCAACGAACAGAAGTAAATTATAGCACCAAACGAAAATTGAAACGATACCTAATTAGTTGTCGTTGCAATGTTCGTAATATTGGGTCGTTTTGATACAAGTTTCGCTGTCAAATTCAATAAAACGTTTCGTTTTTAGTGCTGCCAGAGTACCAATTACGACGTCGATTGTCAAAAAATATTTCGGTCGTGTTATATTTCGTTTGAAAGTAAAAACGAAGGCACTTAGATTACGATTCGCACGAAAACGAAAAAGAAACTTCGCTTTTTGGTTTGTTGAGTAGGCCCCCTGGCTAGAGAAACAGTTTCGTTCGGCTGCGTTCGGTAACCATCGGCAACGCTCGCTCGACCATGGACTGCGCGATGCAAACTAGTTCACGAGTAAACTAGTTTATCTGTGGACTGTAAACCGGTTTATCAGACCACGGCAAATAAACAGTCTAAAAAAACTGTTCGTTTATTCAACGACCACCCCTACTTGATATGAGTAATCTTGTTTTTCGTAAATGAGACAAATGTCTTCATGTGTGCCGTTTTCAGGTTGATATCAACCCATTCCTGGCTGGAGAGCGTCTACCCATTGCAGCAAAAAAGGGGTTCGACGTGATCGGATTTTAAACGTTTACTACTACTTACTACTCAACTTTTAGAATAACTATTGTATCGTAGACATGTTACGAAGGGATAGATAATGAAATAATTTCACAATCTTTCTCTCCGATACTATTTTTGTATATCTATTTAACGAACATTTTATTGCTGCCTCACATTTGGAATGAACTAGGTAGGGGGTGGATGCAGGTGGAGTAGGCAAAAGTACCGTGCTATAAGATTTTAGTAAATATTGAACTCAAATAATTAATATTAATATCAGAACATAAATATCGCCAAAAACAGCTTTAACATCTAAGAATTTGCTAATTTTTTATTCAAGCTGTTATTTACGTTTTTTTTTACTTTGCTAATAATTTTTCTTTTCATTTCATAAATATAGGTAGGTATATATAATAAGATTATTGAATTTTACGAATTGATTTCCTGTTTATTTGTTTATAATTCCTTGTGTTTTTATTTACCATTACTTATTTTAGTCTTTTAATAATATAAATAGGACCTTGTACGTATTGTCTATTCTAATATGAAATATAACAAATTATTTGGATAAGGTTACTGTACATATAAAACTGAATCCTCGGGCATATTTCTCAGTTTCAAAATAAAGGAAAAAAAATCAAGTAACTGCTTTTAGATAATTCTAGTAAGATATAGACTTGTGTACATTTTAAGGAGTCTAAATATCGAGAATGATACTGTTAAAAATGATTTAAAATTCAATAAAAATATTTTAAAATATATATAATTTCTGTTACGTAAAGGTGTGCATGTATGCTGAGTTTGAAAACGAGAGTGATTATTATTGAATTAAATAAATCATGTTTATATTAAAATTGAAATAAGTATTAATGATTATTAGTATAATTAATCCTATACTTAAATCAATAAATATACAAGTACATCCCAACAATGGTCTTCCTTAAACTTTTAGAGATATGTAGATATTGTATTCATATAATTATGTATACTTACTCGTACATATTCAAATTCTATACAGGGTTATTGGTAATTCACACTGCGTGGACTGCGGATTCTGCCCATCATCACGAACATATGTGTGAAGACACCAACACCAGGTCTTAATTCTTAAACTTGGTATTGGTAGTGGGTACCCCTCTCCATTTAATCATTCATGGAGCGGGGTACCTACTACGAATACCACGTTTAAGATTTAAGAGTTATCGTCTTCCAAACATGTTCATGATGATGGGCAAAGCCAGCAGTTCACGCAGTGTCAGTGAATAATCTATATATCCCTGTATAATCTATATATGTATTATATACATATAATTAATTATTTATTGCGATCTAAAAATAATTGAATGTTTATGCATTTTTTTCTATAAATATGGTATATACTTTTTAATTTCTTTTCGTATGTTTGAATACTTTTTATTTCACATTGATTGCTCCAATTACATATTTGACTATACATACACGTGGGCTCTTAAAGACGGCCATAGTTACTTAAATTTAAAACTATTTTTATATTCGTGGTTAAGGACAATATAATTAAAATGTTATATTTAACATTAATTTAAGGTATCAATAAAATTATTAAATGCCAGCCTGTATATTAATAAGACAGGCTACACAGAACATGCTATTAATCGTACATAATTAAAAGAATTTGGTACTTAATTGAAATGTAACAAACGTAATCGTGAAATAGGTATTGCTTTTTTTATAGAATCCGGATAGGTTTTCAATCAGCGGCATAGGCTTGTTGGCAACGAGACAAAATACGGTGTCAAGTAAATATAAGACAGAGATACTCTGATTTCTAGTGTAGACGGTCTCCTAACACTTGCATATACCCAAACTAACCCCTTCACTACCCAGCCACAGCGGTGCGGCCCAATAGAACGCGTCGCCACAGTTCCAGCAGGGACAACACGTGCATGTGCATTATGGGCAACGAAAGTGTTAAGTTTACGGTGCTACAAGTAGCGGCACGTAACTTTAGCGCTGATCGTTATTGCGCAGAAGTAAAAAATAAGGTACCTGGGCGGGGCTAGCGGTACATTACCCATGCGCAGCTATCCCCTCCGCGTATCGTTTAGCGCTAGACTTACGTGCCGCTACTTGTAGGTCCTTGTATTTTGTTTCAGTGTGCTCAAATTACCTACATTCATTTAACTCTCATAAAATTTTAACAATACATACGTGTCCTGAATTAATAATTCCCTAAAATTATCAAGTTTAAGGTTTCATTACCCTGACCTTTCATTCGATGTTGAATTGTGTGTAGATATGGCGTGTTACTTAAAATAATTTGTTATTAATATATGGAGTAACGCTTTTACAGTTATAAAATAATCAAGGCGTAACAAAAGACCTAAGATATAGTACCTAGTCGTGATAAGGAGTTGCTAATGATATGCAAAAAGAGAAAAATCAAACTATAAATATAATAAGCTAAGGTATAAGTATAAACTTGCATTTATACAATATTATATCAAAATAAATCGACCTGTTAAATATATGAACAGCATGGCTAACGAAACAAATTAAATAAACATATGTAGGTAAAATTTCGGCGAGTGCGCTCATCAGGAGCTATTCCTCCCTCTACGTTCTGACACAAGACTATCAGCTGATTAGTTTAGATGTATTGTAAGTATATCACATAGACTTTTTCGCCAATCATTGGCTACATTTTGATTACAAAAATGAAAATGAACCATGAGCTGCGAAAATTCAAGTAATATCGGAAATCAACAAGCAGACGGGGCGAGAGTTTCTACCCTTTTATCATTGTCTTGCCAACGGTACATACCAAACCTGTCCCGAATTCCTTTATCATGGGAACGTCAAACCACGGAATTAACTAACTTCGTCTGTGATTCAAGATTCCATTTATTTTCTATTCCCTTTAATTTGTTTCTTCAAGAAAAGAGTCAATCAACATCTTTGTTGGCAAGAGTGCCGTGAATATGTCTCTAGGTAATGTGAAATTCTATCTTCATATGCTTCCCATAATGTGAGATACAATCAACCGCAAAAAAAAACCTATTCGATTTACGTAAAATATTATTAGTAGTAAATCATTATTTTGAGAACCTAAATAGGCAAACGTTTGGAAAACGCAAGAAGAACACCGCGAAAACAATTAAACCTATGTACATACGGTTAAATGTGCCACATTGAACTTCAAATGCAAAACTTGTTGAAAAAACAAACGAAGATATTAAACAACCAATAAAACATTAATAATCATATGTTTAGGTATATAGGTAAAATAGATAAAGGATAAAATTATTTTTATAAAAAAAAGTGGGAAAAGCATAAAAATATTTTAAGTTGACGCTTTAACTAAAAGTCTCTAATTAAAATGATCTGCATTACTTTACATTATTTTTAATTGTTTTACGCAAATAGTTTGTTGATTTCTCATATAAACAGCCATCGTAATTTCCAAATCGTTCTAATTTTTTTGCTCTTTGATGATCAAGAAGGAATAGATTTTAAATAATTTATAAAATAAACCATACAGCGGGGCAATGCAGCCAGCGTCTTGGGGACGCTTCCGACTGGTATTGATATGGACCAGTTGAGCTATCTGTAGATTGTTTGCAACAGTCTGCAGTTAGCTCAATTGTTTCAATTGTAAATACTAGTTTAATTTCTTTATATTATTTGATTGTTAAAATAAATATGCAAATTAGCAAAACGCACATAATATCTCAGTAATATAATATATTATATTATTTAACATTATATATATATTTATGTATATATATATTAAATAGTAGTAGTATATAATATAGTAGAAGTATTAACCAATAACACCAGGAAAACATGATCTCACTAAGGTATTATATGCGTTTTGGTAGCATTTACAAAATTTTAGCAATTGTGTTACCTACTTTATTTCACTAGGGTTTATTAGCTTTTCACCTTTCTTAAACACATACGATGATGTTTTGCAATAGAATCCTCAAAACTCATACAATTTACAAAAAAATACAGTTTATAACTTACTTCATCGTTTAGTCATACTGTTTCTTTTAAAAACAAATCAGCTTACCAATTAATGTACTGCCAAGTAAGATAGATTATGGAGTCAAATAAACGTTAAACATTGCGTCTTTTATTAAACATAAAAATACTTACTAGATTATTGATAAGGCTACAGAATAAAGGCATTTTTTATTTATATAAGCTAAAGGTGCATTCCGAATTACGATTACAGCGCTGATAGCGATCACAAAAATATTTTGCGTTCCAAATTAGATATCACGATATTGACAGTTGAGTGCTAACATTAATTCGGAACACTTATGAGCGCGCTCACGGTCACGTGTCGTGTCGTGGTGTCAATGTCAATATCTCATTGCAATACAAAAAGAGAGCATCAAAGTTATTCTCCGACCGTTGATTTGGTCTTCTATATTTATTTCCATTTCTTTGTAAAATCTTACAAACGAACGTTTTTTTTTTGAAAAAACCCAAAGAAAAAACCGTTAGTAAACAAACCCAATTGTCAGATTTGATAGCACGTTCACAGAGATTTCAGTTTGTAGCATGGTTGTTGATATCGCAAAATGGCGCACGTAATGACGTCACACGGGACAACGTTGTCGCGCTCACGATAATACGGAACGCGTGTGAGTGCGATGATATTGATTTTAGCGTAATTCGGAATGCGGTGTAAGACTTAAAATACAATTAAGAAGGTAACAATGTTTACTAAAACAGCTTTTAAACCAAAGTTTAGTACGTATGTCTCTTATTAGTCGAATCTAGTCATATTAAGTGTCTAGTCATATACATAAGTTGTACATTATTCCCAAAGCTTTCAAACCAAAGTTAAGTAGGTATTTCTCTGTCTAGTCAAATCTAGTCTAGTCATAAAAGTTTTACATTATTCCCAAACCGGGTAAAGTCGAGTGAAGCTAGTCAAACAGTAGTTATTCATTTAGTATTATGAGCGTCGCGAATGTCTAAAAATAATGAATATTTAATAAATATAACCGATTAAGGTGTTGTACATTATTCCCAAACCGGGTAAAGTCGAGTGAAGCTAGTCAAACAGTAGTTATTAATTTAGTATTATGAGCGTCGCGAATGTCTAAAAATAATGAATATTTAATAAATATAACCGATTAAGGTAGGGTAAGTGTCGTAAAGAATAATATATTTTTTTAACATAACACATATTTTTATTATGAAGAGAAAAAAAAATAACAAAAATATAGGAAGAATTTAGTATAGTTAATCAAAACCATAAAAATTAAAAAATTTAGGTCCTTATAAATTCAATTTAAAAACACGTTCCGTGCATATTATTACATTAAACGTTTTTTTATGTAATTATTTCATGGTAAAGACATTGTTCAACCAAAAGAAACTGGTAAAATTATCACGACATCAGCAAAGAAACGTCCGCGGTAAAATTACAGCCTGAGACAAATTATCAAGTTAACACCTTGAAATAATTAGTGCCTCCTATATGACAGTTCCATGAGGCAGAACGTAAGGTTTGGTACTTCAGTGAAAAAATAACACTTTCATTACAAATTTTCTATCACTAAAATTCTTCCTTATAGTTCTTCCACAAACAACAAAATCGCAAATTATGCTCTCCAATACGTCTATATAGTAGGTACCTATTTAGTAATTATTTATCGTGTGTAAGGTTTTATTTTACTTGTAGTAAACCTGCGTAGGTAGGTTCTTAAAAAAAAGTAGGTATTTAATATTTTCGAATCGCTGGTCTCAAAATGTTTTTTTTTTTTTGTTATTGCGCGTTTAACACGTCACTGCGTTGATGCTTACAGTTTTATTTACATATATCTTAATTATAACTATTATTCGAATAAGTTTCATTTATAACAAGAGTCTACCTCTTTTCATTATGAAACCTACCTCTTTTAATAATATTTGGAATAACGAAGTGACCTCAACTATAGTCGTTTAATTGGCAAGAATAACCTCATAATAATAAAGAAGTAATTCGATAAAAAACGAATATAAGAACCATAATACCTCTGATAAAAAAAACTATACATTAGAGTCACTCAAAATTTTCACATAGCCACTTCTGACAGCATTTGTATAGATTTAGCACACGATTAAGATTCTTCAGTATTTGACTTCAAACCCTACAAAAAAGAAAACACCTTTGTGTGGTTTAAATATGTTTATTGACGCTTAAAAATCCAATGTAAAACTTCCCCAGAAAAAGATCTCAGCATTGATTATAATTTAAGACTTCTATTATATCATAATGAATGTCAAAAATAAGTGTATTATTAGCAAATAATCATTTTACTGAACAAGTTTAAATTAAGTTAGGTTAGGTTATAATTTGGATGTAAATAATAAAAACATAACGATTGAGCGCCACGATTAATTAAATACTCGAATGGTATATAAGCAGTTGTAGCATATAGAAAATACCACTAATATTAGCAGACCTAAATAAGGTGTATGTATATGTAACTAAGGTAATAAATAACCATAAATTGGAATTACTGACTCTTTTACCTTATTGTCATTAAATTCCTTTTTAATTCTGAATTGAATAAAATTAAATTTTTTTTTTATAAAAGTTTTTTTGTGGCAGATTAGTATTGAACAAAACTTTTAATATTTTTTTTACTTTTTTACTTACTTATCTAAAATGTTTTCTCTTTTAATTTTCCTGACCTATAATTATTTAACCTTAATAAATATGAATGTAAAACTAACATAGGTAACTTTGGTTCTTGTTTATAGTTATTTATTACTCGAATGTTTAAAATAAATAACGATCTCAATGCAAAATAATATAATTAAAATTATCTTAGAAATAAAAATAGCCCGTAGCATAATGCGAGGGTTGAACGAGCAAAAGTATAACTCTTATAAAATTATTTTATCCAATCAAACTAACTTAAAAAAAAACACATCACTTCCTCTCGCTCTCTCTTTCTCTCTCTCTCTCTTTCTCTCTCTCTCTCTCTTTCTCTCTCTCTCTTTAACTATAAAGTTTAACTTCCCAGAAGTAGACTCCTGAGTCTACTTTTCCCTTCTCGTTTATGAAGTTCGCTTTATCTAACGTACCTTAAGATCTTCAGAAACACTGCAGTCTAAGTAGTTGATTGTTTATAATATCGTTTTTCCGCATCTGATTTGATCTTCCACTTTGCCTGGGCCCAAAAAGGTTCAGCTGATTGTTTAATATATTCATTAAGTGACCTAATGTGCCTAATATTTTCCTGACTTCGATATGATCTCAATTCCTAATTGTAAAAGGGGTTTCAAAAAAGTAATTATAATAACTATACATAGGTATTTATTTCGGTTATTCGTAAATAAGCGCGATAAACACAATACCCGTGGATGGTTATTAATGTATAATTTCTTGAAATGCCTTTACAATTAGAAATTATAATCAGTTTAAAAACATTATGAAGGAAGAAGTTGGAATGTTCCCTTGGATATTTCCTAAATAACTAGAACAATGATGCACAGATTTTAATCTCGCTCTCGCAGTTTCCTACTGTTATGAACTCCTCTGGGTATTTTCCTAATTAGTTGGTTGATACTTTTTATTACTCATACGATGCTTAGTTCCACAATTGAAATCTAAATAAAATAATCTTTTGCTTAACTTACTACCATAAAAATATATTGGTTATCCTAAAATTTTTGTAGACTAACATTATTATTAAAATTGTTAATTGGTATTGTACGTATGTGTTAGATAAATAATACATTTAATCGACATTTATTAATGTGTCCTGTGATTTTGTTGATGTACCTAATAATTTGTTATTATTATATTACCTATTTAATAATCTCTAATATTAATTTGCTAGAGGTTTCGCATACAAACGAACGACATACTAAAACGAAAGCCGACTGAATTCTAGGGCACTGACCATTAAGTTATATTGTGTATATGTAATCCTCATTGGGTTTTATTAATGTTTTATTAAGAGCTGTACTTTTTGTATGATATCATTCTTCCCTCGTCTTTTTGGACTAAATTAATTATATACTTATATAATGTAATATATAAATATGTTCAGGCAACACGAATCGGATATTTAAAATGAAGCTGGATTTCAGCGGGACATATTATTAAGATAAGCGTATGTAGTTCGGGTATAAAAGCTATCCAAATTATTATAATACTTCTACATAGAAACATACATTTGTAAATATATTATGTATGTATTTATCTACTTACTTTATATTATGGTAGATATATATTTAAGTATCATGAAGACATATTTATGATAACCTGTGTACGTGTATAGGTTAACTTTAATTTACTTGAGAAGTATTAATATTTGTAATTAATTTGTGCTATAATGTGTACTATAAGCGCTCCCGACAAAGTGTAACAAACTTTATATAATTGTTTTAAATTGTGGTAAGTAGCGGTTACAAAGTTTGACATAATTATATTACCTGGTATTCGATTTTAAAAGTTATTTAATAATGTTGTAGGTATTATATTTGCTTACTGCTCGCAATCTCATCTTGTGGACTTTAGGATTGCTGTACCAAATTATCAACAAAACTAAAAAATATCGATAAAAATTGGGTATTCCCAGTAGCATTATTCGCTAAATACATTAAGTTTTTTGAAGTCCTTATATAAATCCCACCTAAACTCAGGAAAATTTTGTAGATATGCAAAAAACTTGAAATAACTAACAGTCAGTAAGACATTTTCAATAGTACGAGTAACATAACATAGGAAAACCTGTTGGATAAAGGAACACATAATCTAACAGATAACCCTTCCGCCGCCGGCGCAGGGGTTAATAATTTATGTACTAATTTAGCGGCAGAAATTGAGAAATCATGTCATTAGAATGTAGGCAAAATTTGTAATATCAAAATTATAAAGTAAATAATTCTAAGCATTTAATTGTAGGTGATTAATTATTCATTCAAATCAAATCATATTTATAATCTTGTATTGCATTTTTCGATTTTTAAATTTATACGTATGGTACAAGAGATAATTTCAACCTAAGGTCGAATTCAATCGAGCAAGTACGCTTCACTTAAAAAAGTATCTAAATGGCTCATCATCATCATCAGCCTATACACGTCCACTGCTGGACATAGGCCTCCCCCGTACGACGCCAGAAATAGCGGTCCTGAGCCGCGTCCATCCATCGACTCCCTGCGACCGCTACGATGTCGTCGGTCCATCCGAGTGGATGGTCTCCCATGTGTGTGTATCTAAATGGCTCACACGTCTGAAAAGATCTTCATTCAGCTTTTCCATTAGTGTCTTGTGGTACCTAATAATATTGTTATTTCTTTGAATTTGTTTGAATGTAGGGATGCTAAGCTTAACTATTATTCAATTTGAATTGTCTACATAACGCCTGATTCAAGATTAAATACTAAACAATTTTAGATCTAAGGAACTGACATAAAGGCCAGTTTTTTTTTTTCATTTATTAAGGGACTTTGAGTCTTTGGTATAACTAAGTCAGTCCCGTATTAATATACGTTAATAAATAATATACGCTAGTACAGAAAAAGTTTGTTATGGACGATGATACCAAAAGTAGGTAGTTTGTATAAGTAGGACTTGAATAGGGTATTGAAATGCAATGTGAGGCAGTAACAAAATGGTACTATATTATAATATTGGTGTCTAAAATATGGTGTTTGATGGTGATTAAACCGATTTTAATTGTAGACAAATACTTACATACATACAGTTAACAATCGTTTCAAACAGCCTGATTAATAATGAACAGTCTGGCTACTGAGAGTTGATACTGAAAAAGCGCTAAGTCCAGTTTTTTATCATACCAACGCAACATTTTAAGCAAGTTGGCTTTAAACAAAGTTAGTTATGTTACTAGTTACGTAAGTCTGTAAAGTTAAGTTGAATTGAAATAAATATTTCATTTTAGTTTTAATTTCTGTAACACAGGATTACCTAGTTCAGACAAAATTGTTATACCTGCTTAACTATATATATTTATTAAGTGCGCTCTAGTTTTTTTCAATCTACGAGTACCTTTGATTTTTCTTTAATTTTTTTCTTCATTTCGGGTTTGTAAAATGGTAAAACAAGATCACAACAAAACCAAACAATTGGCAATTGTTTTTGTAGAATTCATATTGTCATTTAAAATGTTTGTAAATATTTGCAGTCTCAACGTTCGATAGCCAGACAATAGTTGAAAATGTTTTCAGTTAAAATCGGAAAGAATTTCCTCTTGATAATAATCGATCTTGTATTGTAATCAATGTCGTATCGTATATTGATTGGTATTGTGATTATCCAGCGTCTAGTGATAAAAATTATCTTCGCCAAATCGCAACAGATTTTTCATTGTAAGCTACAAGGACCACCTCCACAACCTTTGTTCTCTATGAGAATTGATTGTATTGCTGCGGTAATTTCAACCTAAGAATACTATTTTTATGGGATACCATAGTAATATCAAAGAAAATTAAATAAGACTTAAATTTTATATTCAATTATATAGCAACTCTACTCTATCAGCGATATAATTGCGGCAAAACTTCTCGCCGCGGGACACGCGTTCGTATAGGTGGTGCTTTAGCGGTTATTGTCTTCTCCGTCTGATTTACATACATTCATAATCGCTCATCGCTATTTAAAACTACTATCTACCTATTAATTAAATAAAAATTCAGACATCTGTGTACTGTGTTGTTTTATTTATTACAATATTCCTAATCCAACAAAAAAATTATAAATCCGTGTAGGAACATATTAATAACACCTTAACGTCTAGGTAATATTTACGAAAATGTTATTATATTTTCGAAAAATATTTTTTTGAGGCACGCAATTTATTTACTATATAATTTTTTTATTATATTCACTGAAATTTTGATAATCAACAGCAGAAGTATATTAATTTGCGTAAATTGAGATAAAAACGGAAATATTTGAAAATCATTATAATGTCAGCAGAGTCATCAGGTAACATTATAATGCAAAGGTATTTATACAATGGTAGTAATCTAATTACACGTAACGGGTTGATTTTCTTTGACACAATAAAAGCGTATGTTTACACATAATTTGTTTCTATGAACAAGTAGTAAAACGGAATTCAGTATTTTGCACATCAATACCTTAGTAAGTAAATTAAGTTAATTTCCCAAAGACATATTTTTCCTATAATTTAAACATAACTTTTAAAATATGTATTTGGAAAATAACAGAATAATGAATGTTTATTCGTTAACTAAATACCTAAAACTAATATCACACTTTGTTCTGAAGCTACTCGTACAAATAAATAGCACTTATTTAACATCAACAGTGTCAGACTTTTAAACAGATTACAATCTCCAATGGTAGGCTCAATTCACGATAAATATAACTGTTTCGTTATAAATCAATTAAAGCTTTTACAAACGACTTGCTCTCGAAGCCGTTCTAAAATGTAACTCTACAGGCAACTACTATAATCTATGCATCGCATTGCGTCATCGGCATTGACGTATGCGAGCACGCTATCTGAATCTATTAACAAGAGTCCGTACACAAGTGGACGCTAAAAATGGCAGGGTAAGGTCGACAGGCTGCTCTCACCGTGTCGTGGTCCTCTTCTGCCCGGCGCCATCGCCAGCGCTCTCGGCCGTATCGCCTCCCTCGGAGGGTCCGACACTGCACC
The DNA here is from genome assembly GCA_947859395.1 of Eupithecia insigniata. Lineage (NCBI taxonomy): Eukaryota > Metazoa > Arthropoda > Insecta > Lepidoptera > Geometridae > Eupithecia > Eupithecia insigniata. The sequence continues at coordinate 13,001,695 of OX402001.1, forward strand.
GCGTCAGTTCACTCCCACCGACAGACATCGGCACTGTTTGATCTTCTGCACGCGCTTCCGCCGGAAGTAAGGAGTCTGTCCGGGGCAGCGCAGCGTCACCGTCACCCAGGTGAAGTTCTTGGGCCGGCAGAACGAGCACGACTTGAACGCGTTCTGCGGCCGGTCGTCGCGCCGCCGCGGGCCCTTCGGGATGTAGAACGAGTTGCACTGCCCGTAGCAGAACTTGTTAATCACTGTCGCTGGCAAGCAGCCTGGTTCACGGATTTTTTGAACAAGCGTTTCGGTTTTGCACCAGTCTTCCTTTAGATATTCTTTTTGAGTCACAAGTAAAGCGTTTTTGGACGATCTGAGGACCTTGCGGTAGTCCACTCCGGTGGGCAGGTCGGTGGAGTCGGTGGGATCTGGCGCGGACACCACCAGCCCGCCCTCGGCGCTACCGTCGCCGAGCTCATTCCGGTGCATGTAGGCAGGCGCCGTGGCCTGCTCGGCTCGGCGCCGCTCGGCAAGGAGTCGTTCGACCTTCTCCGTATCGATGATGTCCAGGATGGAGTCGGTTGGTGTGAAGGGTTTCCTGCTGCTCGCTCCGACGCCCGCACAGACGCCGCAAGTGGTCAGGAGTGCGGCGGCCGCCAACCAGAATAGCGAGGTCTCCATCTGTAAGCAATAAATCCGATAAGTAAAACGGAGGTGTAGTGTAGGCTCGCGGGCGGATGTAGTGGGCTAAGAGGCTGCACTCACGTCGTGTCGCGAGATGGGAGCAATCATCTCGGTCGTAGGCAGTGCGTCGGTGGGTCGGAGTTGCGAGCGCGCGGAGTGCGTGTGCGCAGGGCCGGCCGGCGGAGCGGTAATGAGCCGAGCGCCTCAATGGACCACCGGTGCCACCGCTCAATGAACGAGAGGTGACTCACGCATCCACCATAGAATAATTACTACCGCCCAGTTTGCACAGAGCCTTTATTTCGCACACGTGTTGGGGATTACGGTGTGGACAATCTCGTTTATGATTATGGTTTTGGCAGAAACGACACACCTGTTTACAAAAACAAAAGCTAAGCTGCGACAAAGGGTTTTGAGATAAGAGAGGAAAGTTTTGTTCTTTTGTTTAAATTAACTTAAATAGGATATTCTAGCTACACGCCACGCCTAAACTACTGAACGAATCTGGTTGAAATGCTGCATAGAGTCTTGGCCTTATCTCATAAATCAGTTTCAATAGGATATGGATAGTTATTGACGAAAGACGTCAAAAACTAGTAAGAACTCACAGCCTCATAGAGGCTCGCCAGATTTAGGCAACAACAACCGTGGGAACTTCTCTATCTATATCAATCTTAAAATCCGGTGATAGTTTCTCACCTATGCGATGATTCCGGCGCCAAAAAGCCGGAGAGGCGCCGCCGGCGCAGATGTTACGACCATCGCGTTTCCGCTAAACTCCGTGTCAGACAACATTTGTCTACTTGCGTGCTTTTGTAATTACATAATTATGTTTGTAACTTTTTGGAACTATCCGACTAAGTAGAATTAAGTAGATTATTTTAGTTTACGAGTATACTTGTACCTTAAGTAAAGAACAGTTTGTACTAATAATTAAACTTAATCCGAATAAGAATTATTAACCTACAACCAATAGAGTTGGCGGCATTATCGTTTGTAGCTTTTCTTCCAGGCAACCAAACATGTTTAAGACAATAACGAGATGTGTACCTAGTAGGATAGGTGGTTGGTGCTCGTGTTAAATACAATTACATATGTATATATCATAAAAATGGTCCCACCATAAAAAGCAAAAGCAACATCACAATAAAACCGCCTTATTTTTTTCTTGTACGTTCGTGGTATCATTTAATTTTCTACCATCCAGTCCATTTAGGTAATACCTATTATGTAATTCAGACCTAAACTGACATGTAAAGTTAACTAGTATACTATTTGCGCTTCCCACAATGTCCATTGCCCGTATAGTACATAATGCTTTAGAACTTTCTGCAGTGTAGGCGACGATGTGTGGGTGCTGACTGCTGTGCTCTCGAGAGTACCATTTTATAACCTTTGTATACAATTGTGAGGTAATAAGCTGTAGGTAGGTTGATTTTTTTAACTAGGTATACGCGTTATTTTTCTATGACTTAATTAGTGAATACAATTTTTCATACACACGTAATCTGTCAGCTCGATAAATATCGAAGCTCTCATTAGTCTCGATATTTTTTAGGCGATAGATTCCCATTACTTTTCTTAAAAAGAAACAGTGTCTATGAAATATTGCAATATTCTGCATTTTTTACTCAATAGTAAAAAATGCGTGGACGGAGCATAGCTGCTTTGTGTTATTGGATTTTATTATGGACGTTTTCGTGTATTATCGTGATGGTGGCTGTTTTTGGGATATAGAAATAAATTTCTTTAATTCTTGATATAGGCTTAAATATTTATTAATTACCTTATTATTAATACCGTTTTCCTACTTCGATGTTGAGCGGATTTTTTATAATTTTCTGTTTTCAAGGTAATGTTTGGCCGTTATTTCCTTTGAAAACTTCAAAAATCCACTTCAACTTTCGCTTTTGCTGTTTAGAAAAAATGCAGACTAAGCCCACATAATCGTCTTTATTTTTTTTTAATCAAATCTAGTTTTACTTGTAAATTACATAATAAAAGGCTTAAGACAAGACGTAAGCCTTATTTAGTATTGTTCCTGGTAAAAGAAAATATGGTCCTCTAGTAAGGTTAGGTACTTAATTTGGCAGAGTTCGCGCAAATCTTTATGAGCTCTGTAAAGTTGGCTTCAACGGCTGCGCACTGAACCGTACATAAGGCGTTGAGGGGAAAGAAAGGGTGAGACGGGATATATCTGTCAAACCAGGGTTGCCAGAAAGAATTTTGGCGTATTTTTATTTAGTGTAGCACATTTTGTTCTGCACAAATTTATTTGGAATTCAATATTTATAGAATACCTACATAAAAACATCTTATACTCAATTACGGATTATTTTAAACCTAACATGTTAGAATAAATTAAACTTTTTATCTAACGCAATTATCCCAAGTTTGAAAATAAAATAATTATAATGTAGCAAATTTATTTATAATCTAGTTGGCAATACTGTCGAATGAATGCTTTTGAGTACAGCAGTCTTTGACGGTTGTTCGGTGTTCGTTTCGTTGACTTGATAGTTTGTTCTTGCGATTTTGTGGAGTAGGTATTCCCTGATAGCTGTTCCTCTTAAACGTTAAATATGAATCGCGGGCGGTTTAACGTACTGAACATTTTCAGTACGTTAAACCGCCCGCGAGTGTTCGAAGTCATGAGTTTCATGAGAAAAGAAGCCGATGAAGGTCTTAATTCAACCTTAAAATGGTACTTCAGCGGACTGCAGTTGCAACCGGTGTGTCTATTAGTACCATAAAAAGGATTTCTAGCCGAAGCCCGGAAGGGTCGCTAGTTGGTAAATATCATTTTTCTATTTGATTGTACTTGCGCAGTTTTGCTTCAGTGCCTAAGTTCATTAAGTTTTGCGATCACTCTACCTACCTGTTCAATAATACACCTCTCATTCCTTACACTAAAATACGACATTCCACGGTATTTCATAGCGCAAGACGATTTATGAGTAAAGGAAGTTTTTATAAAAAACTTTTTTGTTGCGGCGCTTATCATTCCTCCAAAGGAATTTCATTCATGAGACATTCATTCATGTTTTTTTGTTAACTCTGTGCTGTCAAAAATGTACCCAATAAGAATTAAAACGACTCTAGACATGCCGTCTATTACAAAACCGTATACAGGTTGATGTAAAAAAACTTAACAAAACTCACGCTACTCCCTTTTCATCAGGCCATTACCATTCGCACTCCTTAGGAATGAAACTCGCTGCCTGCTTCTGTTTTTCCGACCAGTTACAACCAAGGCCTCTTCAAGACAAGAGCGAACAGGTATCTTCTAGACCTTCGTGATACACTGTCGACCACATCCTCACTTTCCATCAGGTGAGATTCTGTTACAACGTAGTTCTAGCGATTTTATAAAACCAACCTTGTGTTTCAATAACAAAAACAATGTAGGTACAATACTTTCAAAGTAAAACCAATCAAATCACATCTTTTTTGTTCGTTAGGAGAAAGAGAAATAATCTTTCTCAATTAATCGGTACACCTTACTTGTACTCGTAAATCGTACTAAAATTAGTATGGCAAAGTTTGTGAAAAAAATGTGAACATTTTGGCATAATTTTGTCAACGGTACAAGTAGAACATAACCCGGATTATACATTAGAAGCCGCGAGTAGAATCTAGTGTTGGCTCTGAGTGAAATACTAATACCTCCATGTTCTATGTTTTGTTTGTTATGTACGTATGTACCAACTTCATGTGTGATATTAAATGATATTCAATTCCATTCTTATATAAAGGGGACTTCTTGAAATAATACTAATTATAGGACGTCTTTAACATCACCCTGTACACGAAGGCATGCGCTTTGAGGTGTTCAATAAAGCGCCGCCTTCCCAGAATCGCCTTTGATTCGGGTCTTTAGATTATATCAAATACTTCGTTTAACCGTAGCAAGACATATTTTAGAGCAATTTAAGATTTTTTTTAAGTCTATCCCAAAACTCTTTGCCCAGCAGTGAGACAACATACATATGTTAATAAAAATAAGACACAATTACAATCACTAACGAAAACCAAACATTACATAAAAGTAATCTATACTAATATTGTAAAGAGGAAAGATTTGATTGTTTGTTTGTTTGCATTAAATAGGCGCCGAAATTACTGAACCGATTTGAAAAATTATTTCACTGTTGGGAAGCTACGCTATCGCCGGGTGACATTATATTTTCAATAAAAATGGGGATCTTGAAATTTTTGTTTAATACCCGTGCGAAGCCGGGGCGGCCCACTCGTCTAAATATAAAGAAATACCTAATAGCAAAGATCCTTGTCGGTCTAATGAATGAGTCACAAAGTACTTATTCTCATCAAGTTGATCCCGTATCCAAATTGATAAAACACGCCGGATCGGTTGATTGTGAATGACTACTAACTCACAATGTATGAAATGTATGTATATATCTATGTAATGTATTTTATTGTACAAATACTATTCTGTAACAAAAGTCAGAACATCGGTGAAAATGGCTAATGCATGTAATGTAGGTCGCTATGTGCGTGACAAAAACCCAGGTTGAATCGAACGGCTTCGATCAACAAATTGTTGATATAAGTACGGTGAATAAATGAAGGAACACAAAACAAAACAATTATTAATATCCATTATGCGACCTGCTCAGCGTGAGGATTATGCCTCTTATGATATGAGTCAATAAGGCACTCATCAGTTGCCTATGTTCAGCTGTGGACTGGTCAAGGTTTGTTGATGTGGGTGACTTTGCGGTAGTAATAGTAGAGTCGTACAAAAATATAGATAATGCGCCAGAAAATTCACCATAAAATTCACCATAAAATAAACATAATTTCATTCAAACGTAGGTAAGGTTTGAGCATGGCTATGAGCATTGAACGCTATTTAAAGGTTTTGGTAGTTCATTGCATCCCCTTTTTACCTAAGGGCGAGGGTTATGATTCACATTTATTTTAATTTTAGAAAAATAGGAGATTTTTGCTAAGGTAACCGTTCCACAGAAAATTACAGAAATGTAAATCTTATCGACGACATCAACGATCGTGACTGACAAATCAAAGATCATACGTTCTCACGTAGCTCAGAGTTCCAGAATCGCATCCGAACACGATCCATACGATTCAAGTAACAAACGCGTGAAAGCATTTAATCAGTCAAAGAGCAAACACGGCGACTGTTCGGCGCCGATGCCAATGTTTGATGTTGTTCACGTGGGTTACGTTAGCGGAGCGGTTAGCAGAGCGGTTAGCAGAGCGGTTAGCAGAGCGGTTAGCGGAGCGATGAGCGAAGCGGTGACCAATACACAACAGTTTGCCTACAATTTTGTTTGACCCTACCTTAAAAACATAAAAGAAAATAAATGCATAGGTCCTCCATCGCATTATGTACCTACGTGCTCTGCGACGTAAGTACCTAAGTACCTATTAGAAATGCAAAGTTGTAACTTCTTGTAGATATTCCGAAGTAACAAATGAGACAAAAAGTCTCAATCGTTATTTTGACATATAAGTAACTGTAAAATTAACTAGTGAAAATAATAACTTCTTACTTAGAAGTGATTATTTTCACTAGTTAATTTCAAAGTTAAAACAGATAGTAAGATTTTATCTGTTTTAATTTTAATTTTCTAAATTTATTTTTTTATTTTCTATAACTTGATTATTTCTATATCACGTGTTTTTAGCGTAAGCTTCTTAACAAAGCATTGGCCTTAGCCGCATCGTCTCCCATAGGTATGTAAGATCAGCTCTCCGGCGCGGCGCCACAACATGCAGCGGGCATCGCAAAAAATCAAACAAAATCTTAAACGCCAGGTAAAGCCACGTTTACCACACGCATAAATCAACGAAGGCTTAATAACTTATGACATAAACTCCTTTATTATTCACACGTACATTGTACCTTTGTGCCCCAATATAAAAAACTACAAACGCAGGATTAAAACACTTTTATTTTCCCTCCTTTATGATACAATTTGATACGGAGTTGATGGGGGGATGACAAAAAATATCTCGAAACATTTCTGTCATTCTGCCAGTTGAAATATGCTTCGTAGAAATTGAATGGGTCGGTTTCGACGCGCGAAAATGATTTATTCATAAGCTGGCATTTAAGGATGAATGGAAGCTAATTACACACCGGAAAACCGCATTTTGATCCTATTTGGGGGAAATAAATAGATGGAATAACTCTGTGTTTCGTCATTTTAAAATATTGGTCATTGTGTATGTCATAGCAAATTTGTGGCGTCATTGTGATTAGAAAGTGTAATTGGGAAACTGAAATAATGACGATACAGGAAAACCACACACACACCTGTATGTACCTATATGTAGATATGTACATAGGTCTTACCTATTGGGGTGAAATAAACAAATCTTGGAATAACCATTATGAACGGTATGAACTAAAGGGTTCGTCATGAATTTTGATGGTAGGTAACCTACCACACAAAGTTTCAAAAGAAGCTCAAAAAGTGGTTAACTGAGCAAACACCCTATAACGTTGACTTTTATATTTAGATAGGCAAAATAAACATGTGCTAGACACATAAGTGATATTATAATGTGCTAGTGGTTTCTTTTTCACTTCTTCCACTAGTGGACAAAAAATTGAAGTGAAGAGAATATCAATAACACCTTATTTCTTATTTGATAATAATAACTATGTTTACAGTATACAATTTGACTTATCTAAGTGCTTATTTTGTAAGCCTAAAGAAATAAAGTTATTAATTCTGATTCTGATTCTTTGATAAATTAATAATCTAATTCCATTATTTTCATTAATTACAATTGTATACGGTATTTATATTAATATTTTTTTAGAATATTCTTTACCCACATTAATAGTATTATTAATTGATTGTAATTTTATATTATTATATATAAATTTATAATTTTTGACGTATAATATTTTTTTACCAATAAAATGAGTAGGAGTTGGCTCTACCTTAAACATTTTTGGTCGGTTGAATTTTGTATAACTATCTACCTTCCCTATATAGGTACAACATAGGAAAAACCATTGCGTATATTGTACTGAAATGTGAATTACTGTGCGTGACGTTTAATAAATTAGTACCTACCGAGGTTATTACACATGTACTGATTCTAATCAGCCCAGAATCTTCGACTTTGATATTTTATATTTTTCTGTGCCTCGCAACGCAACGTAATCAATAAGGATGACCTGGGCAGATACAGTCGGGTACAATATGTTGCAAACAGCCTTTGTCTTATTCAAGTGTTTGTTAACCTAATCTTTGTTGTGTTAAATATACCAGTTATCTGCCCCAAGCTAAGTTAAGCTTAGCTAGGGGCTAAAACATATAAACCATTTTTTTTTGTGATTGTGACATACAATAATAATTGATGTTAAATTTAGTTTCAGCTCAGAAATTCTACTCTTTGATCGTACAAAAATATCACTTCTGCTAGATGATTCTGAGTAAATAGTCCAGCATATTATGTCTTTGGGGCTATAAGAAGCTGTGTGAGATGACTGGTAAGGGAATTTAAAACCTGCTAGAGAATTTTTATAAATCCAGGCGAAGTAACACTACCTAATCTGTCATTTGGTGACTACCAGAGGAAATGCAGCAGCTTCCTACTATGTATTTTTTTCACCTGCAGTGCTACCACTTCTTCGTTTGGTCTGGTCTAAGTCTGTTCATAACACTCTTGTCTGCTTATTTGAAGGAATCAAGTTTAGCAGTGAACGTGCTGATGAGGGAATACTTGCTGCTGGCGACTGTACCTACACGTATGTATGTTTAGAATTAAAGGAATGCTGTTGCAAACATGAAAATTAGTTTCGCTTATTATTTAAATGGAATCCGGCGCCGCTGCCGTGTCCATTAGAATCTATTGTTTCTCGTTTCTTAGAATATCTCTTACAACTCGGCAAAGAGTAAGTAACGTATACTACTTGACTCGGTTAAATTAGAGTTGTAACATATATTAAAACCAAAAATATATACACAATCCGATAGTTCACACAATGTCGACCGATGTGGCGCGGCGGGTGAAGGTCCGCCTGCGACGCAGAAGGTTGCGGGTTCGATTACCGCCTTGGGAGAAATGTTTGTACGATCTGCAAATATTTGTCTCGGGAGTTCTGGGTAATTTTTGTGTATGATAAAAAATATCTATCTATGTAATATATTGGTAGTAGTGATTTGAGGTTATGGATAGCTTGTATAATCCGAAGGAACGAAGGCTCGCCCCCAGTCTACTACAAGTCGTCGCGCTGTTCGGACGTTCACTCTCTTGCGTATAGTTGTATCGTTCCGACAAGTACCTTCCTTAGTGTTGTTGAATTACTCACTTTGCTTACGAATCCGTTGCTTACTGTTCATTTAAGTAAATCGTTAATAAACCGTTTATGTTGCTTTGTAATTTCTGTTCTTTCAATAAAACCCGCTTCTGGTTCCTAAAAATATTATATTATGTATATCAGTCATCTAGTACCCATAACACAGGCTCTGCTTAGCTTGGGGCTAGATGGTATTGTGTGCACTGTCCAACATTATTTATAATGTCACCGCCATTTTAATACGTGGAATATCAGCAGTGGAATCTAATCCACCCGAGCTATGGTAAATCATAGCATCCACGGTAAGCCATGGATGCTATGGTTTAGACATGGTATACCTGAGAATATAAGGTACGGTCTTCCGAGACACGATGGTCACGTGGGTCACACTTGCCGAAGACGAATCTGTTTTCTGGTGTTACCAGTAGCGTCATATCGTAACTACCCGAACCTGTATACATATATCTGATAAAACTATGTAGTCTTGTATGTATTTACCAATTATTTATCACATCGACTCGCGTTTAACTAACGCTGTTTTGACTGATCTAACAAACATAATTGACGTTTATAATTTTTTTATAGATTTTTCAATTGACCCCTAAACATTTCGTTTCCCAACTTCTACGTTTTGTTGAAATAAAATGGCAATTGGACAGCGACGTCGTCGGCTAGTATCACTTCCGGAGGAGCAGACCTTGTTTTTTTGGATCATGGGATTAGACTTGAACAAAATTTCGACTCTTATCTATCAATGAATTAGCTCGGTGGATCAGAGTCGCTAGGGCACATTTTCTACAGGCTGCAGAAGGCCAATAATCACTTTTAAAATCCAATACAAGACTTATTACATTAATAATGTTACCAATCACTATGATTTACCAATCAAGTATTAAATATTTTAATTTAGTCTTTAGTCTTTAATTGGATTATTATTCTTATTTTTTGCTAATATTTTATTTTATTAAATATCTGGTTATTATTATTATAGGTAGGCACTGTAACTATAATTTATGATAGACTTAATTTTAAGTTGTTTAAGTTCCAGGTACTTTAATATGGATAAATTCTTTGCCATAAAAATCTGTAGCAGAACGGTGTCACGAAGTTGGCGGTGTTGCACCCACCTGTCTCGGAAAGCCTGTTAATCCGTTGGTCCCGCGCCTTACCCCTGGGTTGTGCCGGTCAGCCATCCCATCGGTTTATTGAGAGTGAGGGAAACAGTGCACCCGTGTTTGCACACACAATCGTGCACTATGCTATCCTGTGCACATTCTCCGATGACACAGGCCGTCATGGCCGAAATTCGGATTTCGGATTGTAAAAGGAGGTCATCATAGACATCATCAATCTCGACCCCAAAACTCCGCAAACTTGACGCTATTAGCTGGCAACACAGCTCAGAACAAGACGCCTGAAGAAGTCTTCCGTGCCTGAGACAAAAGCCAAAATTTGACACAAGAAGGTTCTGGCCTATCAGCAGTAAGTAATTGTAAACAAAATTATGTGAACAATTATTTATTTATGTATTTATTAAAAAATGGCCTACCTGAACTTAACTGCTCTATGAACTAGAATTCTTAGGAAGCTACTAGACAAAAATAAATCAATAAAGATAATCGGTTGTTAGATAGCGTGATAAAAGGTTAAAAGCGTGAACTAATTGAGTTATATTCTAACACTGCCGACTATTTGACCATTATCATACTTTTGGCTTTTTTTTTAAAGTCTCGATAAAAACCTAGATCTGTGATGTAAGGGAATAGCTCAGAGAGACGTTCAAATAGATGCTCAAATAGTGCGAAGCCACGGGGAGAAGCTAGTTTAGATATACCTAGTACTTTTTAAACTTACGCGCTTTTTGCTACCTAACGCGGTAATGGTAGTTTTGCTTCGATTCCGCTCCGGGTTTCGCATCCGCGATCCGCGGTATTTCGCCGAGAATTTAAGTGACATTAGGGTTACCGAATTTCTACTCGGATTTCGCTACCGCTCTGGGTAGCAGATACCGCAAATCACAGATTATTTATCGACCACATAGACTTTATACACATCGACCATGGTATGCAACGTGACAAAACCACTTGGCCTAAACGGTTACACTCTAGAAAATAGAACAAAAAAATAATTTAAAATAACAATAAAAATTACACTGCAAAATACTATTCACATAAAAATAGAAACAAAATAATAATAATAGTCACACAAATGACACTCAACAAATTTCAATAAAAAACAACCGCGTAAGTGGGAACAGGCTACGCTGGAATTTTCGGCATTTAGATCCAAAGTCCCACAAATGCCGTTTTACGATTGTAACGCTTTAATGTCGAGACTTAGAGTTTAAAAATTCATACGCTTCATTTCACGCTTTTGCGAGCCCATGTGAGAAATAATCGGTGTTAACATATTTTTCGGTAATAATTACTTTCAAAAGCAAAATGCCAATTTGTAATTCGTGACCATATTATAAAAGTTATAATAGTTTTTATTTTTCAACAAATATAAATGCAAAAACGTCACCAAAATCGGTACCTTAACTACTAAGGCGGATCTTCTCTCATAAAAAGATTTACTAACAAATTATTGCATAATGAGGATTATACTAACAGATTATTGCATAAAAAAAATATAATAGATACAAATTATAACTTACATTTTCAATTGAAACAGTTGAGCTAACTGCAGACTGTTGCGAAAAATCTATCAGTCTCAATACCGGAAGCATTCCCAAGACGCTGAGTCATTTTAAGTGTAATGGCGTTTGCACAAAGATAAAAAGGTTTATTTAATTAAAAATTACTTTTAAATTTATTTGTTGTGTGCACACAACATTATAAGGGTTATATCTCAAGCCAGTTTGTATTTTTTATTATATTGCTTGTTATGACAGAATATGTTTTGTGTAATTAATAAAAAAAACACTTTTTCAGCGATGTAGCCACATTTTGACAGTTTATAAGTTAAATTAAGTCAAAAGACGTACAATTTTGATTTATTTAGTACAATAAAATGGTCATCAATGAATTATCAATAGCCGTGTATAGATAGATATACACGGCTATTGGTAATTCACTGACATGGCGTGAATTGCAGGTTCTGGCTATCATCACGAACACGTTTATGAAGACGCAATAAATGAATTGAATTGACGCCAGTTTTCAGTGAATTTTCAGTGAACCAATAACCCACCTATCTATTTGAACGTCTCTCTGAGCTATTCCCTTACATCACAGATCTAGGTTTTTATCGAGACTTTCAAAAACATATGATATAATGACTCAATCTTTTTCATCCTCTAGACATAGGTCATCTAGATAACAACAAAAATAACCCACAACAATGACAGTTAATCTATTATTAGAAGCATGTGAACTGATGCTGCCATCAATTATTTCAATGCATCTAAATCTACTGAGAGCAGACTGGCTTGTACCTATTAACGACTGACTGACTGACCTATGTGGAGTGGAGCGGCGGCGGGCGTAGGTCCGCCTGCGACGCGACGCAGAAGGTTGTGGGTACGATTACCGCCTTGGGACATTGTTTGTACAATCTGCAAATATTTGTACCAAGTGTTCTGGGTATTTCTAAGTTTAATAATACATATGTTCTATGTTATCTATATAGTATAAAACAAAGTCGCTTCCCGCTGTCTGTCCCCATGTATGCATTTCCTCATCAGCGCTCAAGCACATACACTGCTGAAGATGACTCCAAACAAAGGAGGGTTTACCACAATCACCACGCCTGACAGCCAGATTGGTGATCGCGGTAAAGAGTTTTTCCGTGTTCGTCCCAATGGCTTCGGACCAAAGTAATCCGAACACGGAAAATCAAATTCACAGGCCATTAAATTCCGCGTTCGTCCCACTTTTTAAATGCAGTCTTTAGTACTATCAGCCACACAGGTGAGTTACATATTTTTTAAATACGTATCTTCTATGTGAATGCGCACTAAGTTCAAAATACAATAACAACAAGCCCATTCAATGACGTCGGTGCAGACCGACGTCAGGTTACCCCGTCGACTTACATCACAATTAAGGCAAGAATAGCCGCTTATAGTGCTTACTGAATTTCACTAAAATGGGACAGCGACCATTACAAATGACGTAAGTACAATCAAAGGCGTCCACATTTGGAAGAAATACGTAATAAGAGAAGCATCTTGGACAATTGACGCGCCTTCTAATCGGTTATTGTGTTGTGTAAGCAATTAAATGAAAATTCAATATCCTTCGTCAATGAGGACGGAGATAGTTCAGTTCAGTTCGTTTATTCATAACGTTTTGGGTCATTTCGGTCATTTCTTAAATATGTTTTACAATTACATTGTATACATTTATACATACATGCATTGCAATAAAATAAATACATGAATCGTCTATGAACATATATATATTTATATATATATATAAATAAGTACGTATAAAAATTTAATTCAATCAAATAATTCATTAAATTTATAATAACATTGTTGAATAAGCCAGAACTTTAGTTTGCTTTTGAAGGATTGCGTTGAAGAAGCACTGATGCAGCGCATGTGGAAGACGGTTTTACACAGCCTACCCCATTACATGCACCAGCTTCGATGATTTCGTGAGACACCGCGGAACAGTTCTCAGCTTGTGTGCGTGGCGAGTAGTATGTACTATTTGTTCTGATGGTAGAACTTATCACTACATACATAGTATAAAACAAAGTCGCTTCCCGCTGTCTGTCTGTTCCTATGTTTGCTTAGATCTTTAAAACTACGCAACGGATTTTGATGCGGTTTTTTTAATAGATAGAGTGATTCAAGAGGTTGGTTTACATGTATAATTTAGTATCAGCATTGCACCCGTGAGAAACCGGGGAGGATTGTTAGTTTCAAAATAAACTAAAGTTCGTTACGGGTATAAACGAGCTTTCATGAACGTTCATAATGGCTTGCATTGAGTATTTTTTTTTTTTTTTAACGGTGAGTACAGGCCTGGTCTATCCTACGGGACGTTGGAATCAATTCATGTTTTCTTTCTAAAAACCCTGTTCAACATCTTATTCGGATATTATGTTGCTTCTATCTAAATAAAAAGGTTGAGTGATTAATGGGTATCATCATCATCATCATCAGCCCATACACGTCCACGGCTGGACATAGGCCTCCCCCGTACGACGCCTCAAATAGCGGTCCTGAGCCGCCTCCATCCATGTACTCCCTGCGACCGCTACGATGTCGTCGATCCATCGAGTGGATGGTCTCCCATGTAGGGGGGGATTTGTCATAATCACCACGCTTGGCAGGCGGATTGGTGATCGCAGTGTTGGTGTTTAAAAATACTCAGACGGAAGCTGCTGCCCTTCCTCTGGTAGGTTCCCTTAGTCGGCTCTTACGACATCCACGGGTTGAGTTGGAGGGGTCGATACTCGTACGCCGCGGCCTCACGGCCCTTAATGGGTATATGGGTGGCCAAATGATTTAATGGGTATTAAATTATTTTATTTTTATTACAGGGTTTTTAGAAAGAAAACATCAATTGATTCCAAGTCCCGTAGGATAGACCGCCGCCGGGTCTATCCTGTACTAGATGATTTACTAGAAGTGTAAAAGTCTACATAATATTACCCTTTTACTTCTCATAGTACATGTCAGTAGCTTTGAGCCGAATATCTATTTTTAAATTTATTTCATTTTATATAATATACTAGCTGACCCGACAGACGTTGTCCTGTCATTCAATTCAAACTTAAAATTTATTTCAAACTTGATTCGCAAAGAGTATATAAGGTTGGGGCTAAGGTTGCATTAAAATGTGAGCCTTCAAAAGATGAATGAAATCGGTAAATCCGTTCTCAAATTATAGCCGTACCAAGAGAAATAGGGGTTATTTTTTTATATTCATATATGTATATAGATTATGTATATTTTGTATAACCAAATTGCCGTCCGTGACGTCAATTAGTATTAAGGTCTTTGGCTGAAAAACAGTGATGAGCATATAATGTTCAGCACACGCTGAGCCAACCCCTATTTCGGCGCAGGGTCTGGAGACAGAGACACCCTTTTTTTACTACCACATTTTATGTCACTTACCTCCATTCTAAAATGTTTTAACTATTTGTTTATTTTATACTCTTCTGTACCTTTGTCCAGATAAATGTTTTTTCTATTCTATACTTATGTAAGTAATCAGGTGACAAAAAATCGTTTTAGTTTTATTAGGTTAGCATTAACTAAAATAATTTGTCTGTTCTCTACTACGGTAAAGTCAAAACAATTGTAGTCCACACCACTACTGCGTGAGCTCTACAGCGCTCTGCGCCGACCGCAATTCACGTCGCAATTTATGCTGGTCAATGCGAGCGACGATCCTTCTCTGCCGTAACACAGTTTTTAAACTAGTACGGGGGGTAGAAGTCTCAAGCAAGCTATGCATCACTCATTTGCAAATTGTGAACTACCTCATACTCATTATTACCTGAGTATGTATGTATAGGGATTTTAAGTAAATTTCTATAATAAAAATATAGAAATTTGCTTAAAATCTCATGAAGTCTTAGTTACTTATGATAACCCACCATCGGTGGTATCACCATTGTTTTTAGTTTAATTTTATATCATAATAGTCTAGGATTCAGTTTATCGTAAAGTAGTAAGTAGTAGTAAAGTAGTAAGTATGTATTAGCTATTAGTAACGTTCTTGAACAATAAAAGTTTTTATTTATTATTTATTTATTTTATTTTTCTATTCTTTTCTAAAACCCCTACATAATCTCCATAATTACTGTCCACAATATACACGAACATTAATTCATTACAAACACAGTTGTTATAACTTATTACCCTGGTAATTTGAGTAGTTCTCTCTGTGTTATTATGTCAAGACATTTATGGCTCACTTAGATTTAGCATAACAAATAACAGGCATTCAGCATTCTTACATAGCAAATGTCTGATTCCGGTTTATGGGATCATCTTTGCACTTGTAAGAGTATCTTTAGAAATATTTCCTTTGTATATTTCTAAAACATTATTATTAAATATTTATAGATGCGTCGGCCTTGTGCATAAGCTCAAAGTCACCCAGCGAGCTATGGAGAGAGCTATACCTACTCGGTGTTTCTCTACGCGATAGGGTCCGGAATACGGAAATCCGTAGAAGAACCAAAGTCACCGACATAGCTCTCAGAATAAGCAGGCTGAACTGGTGATGGGCAGGCCATATAGCTCGTCGAACCGATAACCGTTAGGGAGTAAAGGTTTTCGAGTGACGACCGCGATGCAATGCGAATCGGAGTGTGTCAAGACCTCCCACTCGATGGACCGACGACATCGTAGCGGTCGCAGGGAGTCGTTGGATGGAGGCGGCTCAGGACCGCTATTCGTGGCGTCGTTTGGGGGAGGCATATGTTCAGCAGTGGACGTGTACGGGCTGATGATGAGATGCGTATATTACCCAGGCAGGACATGACACGATGGAAGGATGTAGTGATGTGTAGTGTTTAAGGACATGAGAAAGTGTTTAGCTTCCCAAGACGACGTCCAGGATATAGCGAAGTGTAGGAAATCTATTAGGAAAGCTGACTCCACTACCATTTGGGATAACTATATGGGAAGAGAAAGAGATGCGTATTACTAGTCCTCTCTCACCTCAACAGCCTAATATAAGTCCAGAGCTGGACGCAGACTTCCCCCGATAAACGCATTATTGGCTTTTATCTAATGGGGGTATGCATAACTCCCACGCTGGGCACTCAGGTTCGGGATCGCAGTTCAGTGGTAAAATTGTTCTGGTGGAGGCACTGCCGCCCCCTGGTGGATATCCCTTAGTCGCCTCTTACAACACCGGGAAGAATTCGTTGGTGGATTAGGAGGTGAAGTAGTGCATATTCTAAGCCACGAATAGATATAGGACAAATAATAGAATCAATAATAGGACCGCTATTGATGGCGTCGTTTGGGGGAGGCCTATGTTCAGCAGTGGACGTGTACGGGCTGATGATGATGATGATGATGATATTCTAAGCCGGCACCATACGGCATGGTATAAGGGGTTTGTGTCCACGGATCCCGGGATCAGATTACATTAGCCACTGATCCCGCCAAGTTGTATCCACCGATACCGGGATCGGATTCCAACCAAAAAACTAGTCAAGCTAGGTATAACTAGTCAAAGTCATTTATTTGGATGCTACATGTAGACACACATACGCCTTCCCATCTTTTGAGAACATCCGTGAGGGCTGGTGCAAGAGACGCAAATATGTAGGCCTCGACAGAGCCTACGCGTTTGCTCACCTTGGTGTCGAAACCCTAGGTCTGGGGTTTCCGGGGCTGTACGGGTTTTCAAAAAAATATCCGAGCGCCTGGTCGAAGCGACTCGTGACCCGAGAGCTGGTGAGTATCTGGCGCAGCGCATTAGCATTGCTGTACACCAAGGCAATGCAGCCAGGGTCTTGGGAACGCTTAAACTAAATAACAGTTACGACAGCAATCTATAGTAAATAATGCGTTAATCGGGTTAAAATTGTAAATTGTTTGACCCTAGGCAAACATACAAAGAGTTATACCATCCTGAAAAACGCAAGCGAATCCGCGAGCAAAAGCATCTATTTGTATTCAATATGATGTAGTACGTCAGCAATTGAAGATGACTCACGTTGTTTATACGATTATCAGACAGATCTATTGAGCCGTCTGTCTGACGTGCTCTGATGGAAAGCTTTGCACTTATTTATAAACCTGGCACTCGATCCTATCTCAAACCACTATTGTAGTTTTCTTATGTCATATGTTTATTGAATCGGTTCGAAGTTTGAATTATAAAGAACAAATGAGATTTTTTTCGTAATGGCAATAAATATTTCAACCGGCTGCAAAAATGGCGCTTTAATTTTAAATTAAAATGGCATAGATCCTGTACAGGTTGACATGACACACTATCAAAACCTTATTCTTATACAAAAAATAAATAAATAATAAATGCTGGACAATCCACACAGTATCTAACCCTAAACTTAGCTTGTGTTACGGGGTCTAGATGATTGATATACTTATTACAATACCTTACATATTGTAGATAGATATTTTTTATGCCGGAACAAATATTTGCAGATCGTACAAAATCTGTCCCAAGGCGGAAATCGAAACCGCAACCTCCTGCGTCGCGGGCGGGCCTTTTCCCGCCCGACCTCAACTGTAGATGTGTCCCTGTTATTTAGATTCAAGATCTTAGGTAAATAAGATTTTTTCTTTTTTGAAAACGCCTCCTTTCATTTTACTGTTAAGGGCCTACAATACCTCACCATTGTGTAAAAGGATAGGCTTGGGATTTCGCGTTCATATGAGCGGGGCAGAGTAGAACGTCATAACCGCAAAAATAATGTTTTTGTTTTTTTACGGTAAAAATAATAGTAATTTCGAAAATCTAAAACACACACCGTCTGCTTTATACTCTGATTGTTTACTGTACAAAGTATCAAGGCTTATTTTAAGGTATCAATTGAATAGCGACGGTTTAAAGTACAGTTTAGAGTGAACTTTGGATTTTTTTTCTATCGAGAAAATTTCATGTAATCGTGTTTTCGAAACACTAGTGGTCTAGCATCAATCCTGAACTATAACATATTAAAATCTCAAAGTAAATGCTTTAGAATTGTGGAAGATATGATCGTTGAAAATAACTGATTTCAGATAGTATCAACTCTTAACAATGGAATCAGAATATTAAGTAGTCTATTGCCCTCCTTTGCGATAGGGTCCGGAATACGTAAATCCGTAGAAGAACCAAAGTTACCGACATAGCTCTCAGAATTAGTAGGCTGAAGTGGCGATGGGCAGGCCATATAGCTCGTAGAACCTATAACCGTTGGGGAGTAAAGGTTCTCAAGTGGCGACCGCGATGCAATGCGAAATGGAGTGTGGGAAGACCTCCCACTCAATGGACCGACGACATCGTAGCGGTCGCAGGGAGTCGTTGGATGGAGACGGCTCAGGACCGCTATTCGTGGCGTCGTTTGGGGGAGGCCTATGTTCAGCAGTGGACGTGTACGGGCTGATGATGATGCCCTCCTTTTTCAAGGTCATTTTGGACGTAACATTTATAGCGGCATCAGGAAATAGGTACCTAGGTACCTATTATGTTCCACGTATACGATATTCCACCCCTTGAATATAAAAAAACAATAAGTACCTACTATAGATATAACGTCATAAATATTAACCTACTTAATCTCTGCGTGTATGAACTTTTTTAGTCCTTTTACAAAGCTCAGTAAAAAGTTCAAGATCACTTTTTCTAGATCACTTCTTTGTGTATATTCTCAATATAACTATGACCTAATGCCGTATAATATCAATTTAATTATCGATTTGATCCAGTAATCGATTACGACACGTCTGTCAGACGTCTCGTTCAGACAGCGGCCTTTGATTAGAAGATTGTTTTTGTGCAGTGAAGTCATAACTTTTTATGTCGACACTGCGGACCAAAGTTTTTTTTTGTTTCAATCTAACGTTCAAAAGAGAGGAAGAAATTAGGTGTAAGCTTAGAGAAAAATAAACGGCGTGTTTTAAAAAACGATAAACCGACTTCAAATTCCCTTACTTTTACAGTTTATTTTTTATTTTTGTGGGATAAATACTAATCCCCTGAGATAAACATTTTATGGGACCCTCTCGGGATTATTTTCTATACCTACAATAGTGAAAGAATTTTCAAAATCGGTCCATAATTGGCGGAGATATCGCGTAACATACATAGTATAAAAAAAAACATACAGACGAATTTAAAACCTCTTTCTTTTGAAGTCGGTTAAAAAATTAGAAAACTTAGCCACTAAAATATCTTTACGAGACCCCTTCCCGTCTCCCTAATCCATAAAAATCTTGGCACCGTCGATTGGGACCGCTAGGTAAAGGGACCGCGGTTCCATTCGCCGGAATGATTATTTTTTTAATTTTTCATCGTAATGAGACTCCATCTACTTACACAGAATAACTATAAATATATATAACTAGCTGCTTCCCGCGCCTTCGCCCGCGTTTTTTCGGGATAAAAAATAGCCTATATGTTATTCCAGGTCCCAAACTATACCTACCCATACCAAATTTCACCCTAATCGGTTCAATAGTTTTTGCGTGAAAGAGTAACAAATATCCATACATCCATCCATACAAACTTTGACATTTATAATATTACTAGCTACTGCCCGTGCCTTCGCGCGCGTTTTTTCGGAATAAAAAATACCCTATATGTTATTCCAGGTCCCAAACTATACCCATACCTAATTTCACCCTAATCGGTTCAGTAGTTTATGCGTGAAAGAGTAACAAATATTCATACATCCATCCATCCATACAAACTATGCCATTATAATATTAGTAGGATTATTAGTCAGTTAATCACAAATTCATTACAAAATATACCAGTTCCTGTTATGCAAAACAAAAGCATTGATCACTGCACAATCCATAATTTATTATTGTTTTGGATCAATCAGATAGCTTTTATTTATTGCTGTGATTAAAAACTTGCTCCGCTGCGTGTTTATGTTGATAGATAATCAATCAATAGAGTGCTACTTGTACGCGATAAGCAAAGTGCGACTGTCTGTCACAGTTAAATTGTATGCAATAACTTAATATGTACTTGGGTAAATTGTTGCCTACAGAATTAAACTGGCTTGTGAATCTATTCTAAACTCTTACGCTATGTTAACTGCTTCTTATGTATGACTAGCGACCCGCACCGGCTTGGCACGGGTGTAATGCTGATACTTAATTTTATATATAAAGCTTCCTTTTGAATAACTATATCTATTAATAGATATAGTGGTTTTAAAAAAACCGCATCAAAATCCGTTGATTTGTTTTAAAGATCTAAGCATACATAGGGACAGACAGCGGGAAGCGACTTTGTTTTATACTATGTATGTAGTGATAATGCAGCTGCATGTTTCGGGTTATTCCCGCTCGTCTCCACGTTTTGTTCCGAGGGGACCAACGGGAAGTTTACTTCCCGTTGGTTATCGAGCACCCCGTGCTAAGCTAGGCCTCGAATATACAGCACAACATACCCTTGAGGAGTGTAGTTTTTGGTTGTTGCAGCGTCAAGTACTGGTAAGAGTAATTGGTCAAGACCTCTCGCTGTCGAGCTTGGTGAATGCCATGCTTGACAACGAAAGAGCCTGGGAAGTCATGGTTTCCTTCTGCGAAGATGTCATTTCACAGAAGGAAGCAGCGGAGCGAATTAGGGAGGAAAATCAAACTGACTCGCTCCGCCGGCGGAGGACCGAAAGAAGGCGACGGCAATTCCATCGCCATCTTCCGCTCGATGGAGACCAGCTAGGTAATGGTACGAGGAGAACCACCCCAGCATTGCGCAGGTCTCCAATGGGTTGGGACGCGTCGAAATGCTCCGGGACTTGCCTCGCCCTTTACAGGGACAGCAAGAAGGATCCGTCCAAGACGGATGATCACCGACAGGGTAAATGCGATCGAATCCGACCGGGAATCCGCAATCCTGTAAAGTGCCAGTGCGCCGATTCAAACGAATCGTCTGGTGACGAGTGGTTTGATGACGCTCTGGCACTAAGGTGAGAGCGGAAGTATCGATGGGTTTTTGGTTGGTATGTCACTAGCTGCTAGTGCTCACACTCTTTTAGTAGCTCAATGGAGATCCCAATATACCCCTGTAGCCCTCCTCAGGCTATATCAAATTGCTTTATTTCCTTTAGACCTTACAGTGTTCTTGGACACGTCACAAAATTAAAATTACATAAGTAAAACAGGGAAATAAAGTGGTCACTTAGATTTTTTGTTCACTTCAATCTTTTTAAGGTCTTGAAAGAAGCGAACAAGAAACCTTTACGTTGTTAGGTTGTTAGTTTTCGAGATGGAGCAAAAGTCGTCCCATGCTTTTTTATCCTCTAGATAATCTGATATTTTGTAATAAGCTTTTTTACAAAGGATATTGTTTGATAGTTTGTTTGAATTTATTTATTGATTATTTTTGCAACTCACTCGGGAGTTTTGTTGTAGAAGCGTATACCCTTCAAAAGATACACTAATCTTGTGCAGTCTAGTTTTGGGCAAAGCGAGTTTGTTCTTATTTATAGTATTTACATTATATACTAGTAGTGTAGGTATGTCGCAATTTTTAGGGAATCGATCGATTTATATAGCTAATGCGCAAAGAGCATTTTCCCATCGTAAAAAGGGCCTGTTTCGCGGTAGAGTGAACAATGATTGATTGCCATGATACTGAGAGAGCGGAACAATAGCAAATAGTTCCGTTCCGTTACAAAAATTATAACAAATACAAGTTCTAAAAAATATAATTCTGTGTTATAATGTGAAATTCGTGCAATGAAACGAATAAAATCTAAAAATAGAGATTAATAAAATTATAAGTTACAACTTCTGCAGTATGCTAAAACAAAAATCATCATCATCATAACAGCCCATACACGCCCACAGCTGGACATAAGCTTCCCCCATACGACGCCACAAATAGCGGTCCTGAGCCGCCTCCATCCATCTACACCAAAACTATGGTACAGAAATAAGACTGTTTAATAGGTACTAGATAAAACGTAGACAGACAAAACAACACAGGGAACATTAATTATTTACTAACAGAATTAGGTAAACATTGGATTGATACTAAGTAGCCTACTCAGCAAGTAGACGAGCGCGTGTGTGCTTCTTACAGATTACTCAGCTTGTGCTCTAAGTTAAAAAGTAAAGTATTTAAATTCTCAAACAAAACAACACCGTAATAATGAATTTCATAATGATCATAATGATATTTCTAGATCTTAAGCATATGTAGTAGCTTTCCACTATCTCTTGTCGAGATTAAATTAGTCTTGCTATCAATGGAAGACCCGTCATACCTACTTATTTGGAAATAGCCAGAGAGCTGGTGGTGAATTTAGAGAAG
Source organism: Eupithecia insigniata (assembly GCA_947859395.1). NCBI lineage: Eukaryota > Metazoa > Arthropoda > Insecta > Lepidoptera > Geometridae > Eupithecia > Eupithecia insigniata. The sequence continues at coordinate 13,024,588 of OX402001.1, forward strand.
ACTTAAAAAGCAATATGCCCGAGAGGCCTCCTGAATCTTCATTTTGAAACTATAATTATAAAAACTGATCTCATCTACTTAGTAATTATAACAGGCTATTAGCTAGAATCTTGAATCTGTTAGGGCTTGGCTAGGGCGCTTGCGGCTATTCTAAACGACTTCAAAAAAGGAGGTTCTATTCAGCATCAGGTGTATCTTTTTTGTATCTTCGTCGATTACTCCGTCAACAGTGGACCGATTTGGATGATTCTTTTGTTTTTTGTACAGAAAATAATCCCGAGATATAAGATATAAAAGTTTGATTTCCGAGGGTTTAGTATTTGTCCCGCAAAACTTAAAAATCTAAGTAAATATTAAGGAATTTTATTTATTTATTTCTTTTTATTCGAAGAACAAGCAGTTTTACACACATCATAAATAATAACTTAAACAATCAAATTAATGTGACGTACAAATTATTTTTAGTTCGATCCCAACAAATATTAATCAACAAAATTATATTAAAACCATTTGGAAACCTCTGCTGAATACAATTTTTCTAAATATAAGTTGAAGGGTTCCAAGCCACGGTAATGTTATCTATTACCGTGGCAAAGCCAACGGGATTCTTACTAAGCCTGTTATATCAGCCCGTTCACAGGCGTCTCCGAGTAACTCTGTTATCGTACGTGGCCTAATAATGCCTACTACCTGCGTACTGATGATAATAATAATCCGGACGCGATCGGAATGGGGCGGAACATTGTCAAATTAAATAGATTACGACCCATTACTTAGGTAAACCAGCTCGAGTTGTTAAAATGAAATGAAACCTTGTCAAAGAAAATGTCCGACCGTTTTTGTTTCAGTAATTATTATTACACACACTTATAACTCCCGTATACTAACATTACTAACTCAATAGCAGATTTCACGTCTCAAGTCGTAATTTTTTGACAGTTGAAAATAAAGTCTGTCAAAAATTCGTCAGATGATACGTCAATTGACATGTTGCTCAGATCTGAGTTGCCTTTGAGTATTATGGGCATAAATCCAGATAAATAAAATAAAATAATTCTGGACAATCCACACAGCATCATCTAGCCCCAAACTAAGCAGAGCCTTTGTTATAGGTACTAGAAGACTGATACAATATATTTCATAGATATATTTTTTTTTTGACCATTACGGGCGTAAATCCGCCGATAGCTCTCCGACTATGATGTCATGTCATGTCTCACTCCACAAATCTTTGACCAAGCGCTGGCCGCTCCGGGTCTGACATCATCTTTGTTTTTCTTCCTTAAATGACGGCATTTAACACGTGGACCCAATTTAAAAGAGAGCATATAGTTTTTGCGTTGTTTTTTTGATCCGCTAATTCGGACAGGAAAAAATCGGTCATATTACTGGTCTTATGTAAATGATTCAGCAATGAATTAGTACTGTTTTTATGACGTTACGTAATTTTACTGATCACAATGATAATGACGTCAGAGTTCGGAGAACCTCTTATCAGGGTATCCTACTAATATAATAAATGATAAAGTTTGTGTGAATCTTTATTACCACGTATCTCCGTAACTACTTAAGAGTACGCATTGCGCGCCGTTTTTTAAAAAGGATAGCAATAGAATGTTAAGTTCATAGGAGCGGGACAGAGCATACGTTTTTGGAAAGGCGGAAGCGCAAAAAATTAGTTTTTATCTAATTAAAAACTAATTATACACAATTATACCAATCGAAAAATTAAAAGACATAACTCAAGAAATACTTCAAGCTTTCTTGACAAAACAAAAACCCAACGAATAAAATGTTCTGTTCCTGAGATAAATAGCAAAATTTGTGCAAAACATGTATTTTTCAAAATAATATTTTATCTAGAAAATTTTCACCAATCGTGTTTTTAAAACACGTAATCCAAGATAAAAGTTCAAAGTATCATTTCCCTAAATTTGAAGGTGGTAGCTTTCACAGATTCTGAGATAAATAACGATTTCTAACACTAAATTGCTTATGGCCCACTCTTAACTTATTTAGATGAAATTTGGTATGTAGATAGTTTAAGTTCTACAATAACAAATAGGTAGACTCATTCTAATTTTGAAAAATAAACCTCTGAAGCAGTTTAAAAGTAGTGGTAAAGTTTGTATTAAAAAATATTATTCCTTGGTTCGATTCACTCAAAACACTGGTTTAAATTAACTACAAAGTAAATAATTAATCACGTATTTTTTTTTCAAACATCACTCTTTAAGAGGGTTAAACAGGGTGGTAAAGATATTATCAAAGATTTAAGATTAATTCCTTGGCTCGTTTCGCTCAAAACTCGATACGCGGGCGAAGACGCGGGGCACAGCTAGTTGTCAATAAGTTTCTGGCATCAATTCTGCCAAGCGATAATGATGTTTGTTATCGCAAGCACAAAATAACGGATTGACTTTGATAAAAATATCTAGGTCAGCAAAGAATAGTGAAGATTTTGGAAAATAGTTTTGGAGAAGCCGATTTTCCCTTATGGAATTTGCCCAGTTTTATGTTACGTTCCCCCTAATTTAATACCTACCAATGTGCCTGCATTGGTCTTTAGACATATTTGGGACACTTTCAGTTTTCCGTTTTCTTTTTCAGTTAGCTAAAAACTATATAACATTACAGATTACTAAATCTAAAGCGAATATATGCCACATAAAAAGATTAGAAAATATTAACAAAGCAAGAACTAAATTACCAGTTTAACATAGAATTCAAAAACTTGAACTTTCGACTGATATTGTTTATGTTTATACCTATACATTGTTTGCAACAGTCTGCAGTTAGCTCAATTTTTTCAAATGTAAATATACTATAGTTCTAAGTTTCTATTCTTTGATTGTAATTTATTCTCTGTTAATAAAGACTTATACTTACCAATTCTATATTAAACTCCATCAAAATTATCAGTTTTAACTTATGTATCGTGTTTAAATAATAATAATGTACTTCCTAATAATAATAATAATTATTATTATATACTTGGTAGGCACTCTGCCGTCGTCACTCCACAACGCCCTACTGAAAACCAGCGCAGTATTGGACAATTAATGGCCCAATACTGCATAACGCTGAGATAGGGACCCTTTTATCCCATTTTTAATAATTGTTAGTTAATAGAATTCTATGTCTCCTATGTTAATTTAAGACTGTTTATTTGTTGTTCTTGTGATTTAATTTTGTGGGTAAATAAATAAATTTTGTCTTTATCTTTATCAAAACATTATAATTATTTAAATAATATAAATACATATTACCCACAACCCAGGCAATTTAATTTGTTATTAAGGGGCTACCCCGACACAAATCAGCGCCGCCGCGCCGCCTCTTATTATATCGTATTATTACGTTAAACAAAGGAATTTTCAAAAATCCCTTTACCAGTTTGTGATACCTATCATAAGCTTATTTTTAATGCCTCTGTAATAGTTTTATATTGAATAATTTACCTGTTTGGGGGCCAAAAAGTGCAACATCTCATCTCTTAAAATAAAAAGTATACCTCCAGAGGCATTAAAAACGCTTATGATAGATAGGTATAACAAACTGGCAAAGGGATTTTTGGAAATTCCTTTCTTTAACGTAATAATACGATAAAATAGGTGGTGGCGCTAGTTTGCGTCAAGGAACCACCTTAATGTAAGTTTGTCGTGCATAAATAAATTAGATTTATGTGTTATTTCAACAGTAACGCCTAGTTGGTGTCTCCAGGACCTTAAACAAGTTATTAGGTGAGTAGTATAACGTATAAATTGTATAGATTCTTATAATTGAAAGCCCTCAGGGTTTTATGAACTGTGAATACTCTACGTACAGTCAGCTGCTCAGATATGTAGACACTTCCAAATTTTTGTTTACTAGGAACGTCTTTTCAAATAATAGTCCACTCCCACATTTTCGTACAAAGTAGCTCGTACTTGGCAGAATGCGGTATATAAATATATCATAATTACTATAGGTACACTTACTTATTTAGTGAAATTAAAATCATGACAGTGTATACATAGGTATGTATTTTCGCAGCTGACTGTACATATAGGACCTTAGCTGAGATTATTCCTCGCTATTTGTGGTCTATAATTCAGTATACAATAATTGAAAATTGAGCGAACTCACAATTATACGAGGCGTTAACGTAGGATTCTATAACTTATTGCAGCGATCTACGAATGTCTGCTTCTGTCACACATATAAAACTGACCTGAAAGAAATAAATTAATATTCTACCCTACGGCTGGCAGAATACAGCCACTACCCCGTAACCTAACGTCTCTCTGACAGCCAGCTTCACTTGTCATTATTTGAGAGTAACCATACAAATTTGATATTTGTTTAATTTTGGCTTGGGTCTCAATTGGGTTGGGTGGGACATTATAGAATCCTTCGTTAACGCCTCGTATAATTGTAATCGAACATCACAGGTGAGTTCGGGCAATTTTCAATTATACTTCGGCATTAACGAAGGATTCTATAACTTATTGCAGATGTTTAGAGTATGTTTATAACAAAAGTACAAATATCAAAATCTGTTTGTTGGTTTCAAAACCAAATACGCTTTTTAACATTATAACTATCGATAGGTCACTAATATGAAATACATTCCTTAAGCGTATTATGTACGTACCCAATAAAAATCGAAGGCCAACATTTTTATTGCTCTGCTGAAAGCTGCGCTGAAAAGGTAGTCATCGAATTCACTTACGGGTTTTGTCGAAGTTAATTTTAATTGCAAATGCAACACAGACAAGCCCTGAATTAACTGAAGGTTCGGTCGTCAAAAATATCATAAATTATATGTTTAAAATTCAAATAAATGTTATCTAGTTCTGGTACCATAAACATTACTCGATTTGTACGTTTCTTTAAGTAAGATTGTTGATTGAAGTATTTGAGAAGAAGCCATAGCAACTAGTTTTTGTAACGTTAAGGATACAATTAAAACTGAATAGAGTTCCGTTTAGGCGCCTGTTGGCCCAAAAAATAAATTCCAAGTCCCAATCTTAGTTAATGAGTTAGTTGATATCGAACAAATACGAATGTATATGAACGTATAACGATATATGAACGTTTTGTAAGAGCAGGGCGGCAGAACAAAGCTTTGAAGAAATGCATCATCCAGGGTGCATGAGATTATGAAATCTTGCCATGATGATGATGATGTTCGGTTTCATTCATATCTGTTTTGTTTATTTTTTACACGACATGATTTTATGGCAGTCCAAATTGTCGTAAAGAAGACGGACCACTGTAGACGCACACTCCAAAGGCATCAATGCTTCATAAAGAAACAACATTAATAGTTTTGCTTGGCTGCTACATCCTTATGTCGTATGTATGTGATATAATATCCATAAATTGTATCGTAGCAGTACACTTGGCAAGAACACTTGGTTGAGTTATTTCATTTTAATGTAATGAAATTTTAGGTCTTTTAATTTCTATTGACTGTTTCTTCGCAAGCGACACAGCCCAAATGATGAAATATCATCATCTTAATGATAATCACTATCATTAAGATGTGATCACCATGATCGTGAGCCATCGGCCATGAGTCTGCACACAAGCATAGGTTTTGATTAGGTAAGTACATTAAATCTGTTCCAACTCGAAATCGGTTTAGTTCCGGCGCTCGAAGGGACACGATCGTTCATTTAATTCACCATTCGAAATGAAAATATAAAAAACCGGTAAATTCTTCCTTTCCAATATATCCATTCCATTTCCATCCGTAAACCACAGCGTGCTTCAAACCGTAATCTAAATTATTAGATGAGATATACATGTCTAGATGGAACATGTCTCACCCAGATGAATAGTAGACAATCTTGATTATAGGCCCTCTATCTACAAAAGAATTTTCCATGCTATAAGAAAACAAGGTATGCTCCTCCAAGGCCCGATAGCCGTGGGTGCCTCCAGGCTACGTCATCGACGCCATCGGCCAATGAGAAGCTGAATCTGTTTCCTGGTGATACCAGTAGCGTAAAATCGTAACTCCCCGAGCTCCTGTATGAATCAGATAAAACTATGTGGTTTTGTATTTACCCATTATTTATCACATTGACTTGTATTTAACTAACGCTGTTTTGAATGATCTAACAACAAACATAATTGACGATTCACTTAATTATGGATTTTTCAATTGACCCTTATCACATTTGATTCTCAACTTCTACATTTTGTTGAGATGAAGTGGCAACTGGACAGTGACGTCACCTGACGACACTCCCAGAAGAGCAGACCTATCTTCTTGGATCATAGCATTTTCTATGTAAAATAGGAATTGACCATTTAGGTACAATTCTTGACTTTAGGCATTCTATAATTTTCAATGTAATATAGAAATTGACTATTACGGTACAACATTTTATTTTATTTATTAATCTTAGGAAAACTTACGGCTAAACATGAATCAAAAATATTACATATAAATATAAGGAAGGCCAGTTAAAAGTTTTCACATGCGAAATATACTCTCGAAAAAAGAAAAAAACTCAAATATTCTTCATAAATATAGAAATATTCCAAAAATGTATTCATATCAGTTTCTTAGGTGATAATAATTTCATAGATAGAATAGAAAAAATTATAATAAATAATAAAAAAAAAAATATAGGTTGGAAATAGTGAAATAGATTGGCTTTTTAGTTTGAAATTAATAGACATTGCGATTTTCTTTAATTATGTTTTTTTTTTAACTGTACAGTCTACGTTACACACATACTTTATACGGTATTGTATGGCTCAGCAAAATACGTTCCGTACAACATGAAAGTAACGACGCAGCCTTGGAAGGCATACGTGGTCTTCATATGCGTACTTAGGTGAATATGACTCATTAAAATTATTAGTTTAAAAGATGAATTTCAATTATAAATGAACATAATAAACCCTATGTTTGTCTTATGGTTAAAGAAGGTAAAAATTGTGATTTGGTTGTACGATAAAGTAGCCAAAGAGCTGGGTCGGGGGCTTGCCCTAGGATTTTACGAGTCACGGTGTCAATATCGGCACTAGTTGCGCTATTGCCGTAGAGGTGTATGGCGGTGTTACCTGATTCTGACTGCCGGCCGTAACGCTCCCCTGGCGTTTAAAGTATCTTCCTGAAGGTATATTTGCGGAATTTATAACAGGTGGCAATGAAAGCGTAGACCATTATGTTGAATCTTACTTTCCAACACAGCATTGAGTTTCAAAAAACAAATTTGAAGTTTTCCCGAATAAGTATGAGCATAAATAGTTCATGTTTTTTTTTTTTTGTCATGAATGCGCCTATTTATCTTTTCTTTGGTGTACCTTACGATATTTTATCGTTTTCTAATAGTTAGTAATTAGGCTATGAACAGATATCTATAAAAAACCAACAAGTGTATGTTGCACGGTTTCAAACATTATAAGCCTGAAGTACCTTAATGTTCTTATAGGTAGGTAATAATACAATATATATTTAGAGATGCAACTTTTTCTATGAAAACGGAGAAGGATGTCTGTTGTGTTTGAATGCCAACCACTCGCTGCTGTTGCCGCCGAAGTTGAGTAGCTCGTGGATGTAATGTGGCTGCGATGCTGGTCTAGTAATCCAGGTTCCGCACGACTTAATCATAAATCACTTGTACTGCATCATAGTCAGACTAAATAGGAAGATGTTTTTGGCTCGGAAGGGGTTTTCAGGGTTTTCAGCTAGTTCAGTTTTAAAATAATGTGCGGTAGAATTATAGGAACCTAAGAAATTGATAAAACTTTTGAAACTGTCATGGTTTTTAACAACACTAAATTTGTTCCGTAATCATGGCGCATGACACTGTGCCGAAATATTCATCTCATCATCATCAGCCCGTACACGTCCATTGCTGGACATATGCCTCCCCCAAACGACGCCACGAATAGCAGTCCTGAGCCGCCTCCATGCGACTCCCTGGGACCGCTACGATGTCGTCAGTCCATTCAGTGGGAGTGTCTTTTCCACACTCCGTTTCGCATTGCATCGCGGTCGCCACTCGAGAACCTTTACTGCTCAATGGTTATCGGTTCTACGAGCTATATGGCAAATGGCGAAATATTGGCGAATGTATGGCTAAATATTGTAGGACTCAAAACTCAATTCATGGTAAATTTCCTGTTATAAATAACTTTAGTGATAAGAAATTGAGTACATAAGTAGCTCTAAGTTTCTTAGGAGACTGGTGTCCTTGGGACTACCGAACAGAACACACAGTTTCAAAACACATACCTACTACACTACAAGCTAAAATCACAAAATAAAATTTATTTAATTTTTCAAATAATTTCTATGTAGCGAACCAAACGTTCAGGAAGAGCGGGGTTCTCTAACACAAGCTTATTCATGTTTAAATACAAGAGAACACCAATACATAGGTGGCAGGTTAAGTTAGTTGTGTTTAAATTGTGTTTTTTTTAATTCAATGTCTCAAATTCTAATCACATCAGCAATAAATAAATAATGGTGGACAATCCACACAGCATCATCTATCTACAAACTGAGCTTGTGTTTTGGGTACTAGATGACTGATATACATACATAGACATTTTCTATTATACATAGAAAATACTCAGAACCCCTAAAAAATATTTTCAGATCGTACAATGTCCCAAGGCGGGAATCGAATCCGCAACTTCCTGCGCCGCAAGCGAACCTTCGCCCGCCGCGCCACATCGGTTCTCGATAAGTAGGTATTTATACCTAATGAGTAATGGCATTAAGTTACTCTGTATTGATAGATTTTATTGGACTATTGATAGAGTGGTTCAATAAAATGAACATTGGATAGAAAATTGACAGACCTTCCATAGAGGCGGAATGAATAGCTTTGATTGCTTTTTAACGAACTTCCGGTGTAGACGCCCAGTCACTGTGAGGTTAGTACAGTCAGCGACATATTTTTGTGTATGGTCCACAGCACACTACCTCCACTTGAACGTCTCCCCCAAACAAGGGGGTTTTCCCAGAAATAACCACGCTTGGTAGGCGGATTGATGATCGTCGTGATGGTGTTTATTAAGGTTATTCATGATTTTAGTTTTTTTTAAACAATCAAACTATGCCTGATATGTAAGTGGTAGGCCTATCCAATACCATACATACCGTACATACCATACATACCGTACATACCGTACATACCATACATACCGTACATACCGTACATACCGTACATACCGTACATACCGTACATACCGTACATACCGTACATACCGTACATACCGTACATACCATACTACCATATCTTTAGGCTCATGCTAATCCGTGGGCAAAAACTAGTACAAATTGTTTATCTATTCGTAAAATAGAAATATATTTTAGTCGATAGACCTTCGTTTGACTACAATCTTTTTGACGAATGGCGCGGTGGGCGAAGGTCCGCCTGAGACGCAGGAGGTTGCAGGTTCGATTCCCGCTTCGCTTCTTCGCTTCGAACCTAACAGATCGGGACAAATTTTTGTACAATCTGCAGATATTTGTTCAGTGTGTCCTCCATCCATGGACTCCCTGCGACCGCTACGATGTCGTCGGTCCATCGAGTGGATGGTCTCCCATGTAGGGGGGATTTGCCATAATCACCACGCTTGGCAGGCGGATTGGTGATCGCAGTGTTGGTGTTTAAAAATACTCAGACGGAAGCTGCTGCCCTTCCTCTGGTAGGTTCCCTTAGTCGGCTCTTACGAGATCCACGGGTTGAGTTGGAGGAGTCGATATTCGTACGCCGCAACCCCACGGCCCAGATATATTATATTAAGTATATAATTTATCTAGTACCCATAACACAAGCTCTTTGGAACTAGATGATGCTGTGTGGATTGTCCAGCATTACTTATTTATTTATTGAATCTCACCAGATGGAAAGTGATGATGTGGCCGACGTTGTATCACGAAGGTCGAGAAGACACCTATTCACTCTTGTCTTGAAGTGACCCGCATTGTTACAGGCCGGGAAAACATTCTTACAAACCTTCATTTAGTTGAAATCCTTATCTAAAACTCATTTTAATCTTGGCATCATATTATCTTGCACCATATTATAAAACAGCTTGCCGACATTTGGGACACAAAATCTTCGCACACTCTGTCTGAAATGTCACTTTAAATTCTGTTCGCGATAAACTCAAAAACTTCTGCACTAATTATCATGCGGTTTTCACCAATCGATAGAGTGATTCATGAGGAAGGTTTAGGTATGTAATTTGTCAAGATTTTGTGTAAACTGGTTGAAATATAACGATAATTGTTGGAAGTGTCGGAAAAGTCAAGGCGCCATGTATTTACAAATACTTGTTGCACAGACGATACCAATTTTACGTCTTCATTCCACAAAAATGTTTTTAGTTATTATGTTTTATTTTCAAAGGAGAGCGCGGAATCCTGCTTCTAGTACGTCGCGGTATTAAGTTATAATAAATTTCAGTTTAAACTTTGTATGCAAATCCAATTAAGATATTAACACACGATTGATTTTATAACAGAAACGTGCAAAGTAGACTTGGTTATCTAGCTCGTGAGCGACTAAAGCTAACAATCCACTAATACGTGCGCATTATATGCGTACACGCACTCTCTGTCCTTCGTAGGTAACACTTGTTAGCGCGGTCACCGTGGTCTTGGTCCTTCTATTGGAGTGTGGAGATAAGAACAAGGGCTGGGTGTTACTTTTCATTTAGTGTCTACATTAACGATAAAACACTAAATGAATAAAAAGTCAGGTGCAAGTCTGACTCGCGCACCGACCATGCCAAATATCATGGTTTTAGGTCAACGGGAAGTACCCTATAGAACACGGTCGCAACGAAAAATTGACTTTTTTCGAAATATTCCCCTTACGTTAAATTTTATAACCTACCTACCAGACCTACCTACCAGAGGAAGGGCAGCAGCTTCCTTCTGAGTATTTTTAAACACCGACACTGCTGCTATTGAGCTATTGAACTCACCAATCCGCCTGCCAAGCGTTGTGAATATGGCAAATCCCCCTCTACATGGGAGACCATCCACTCGATGGACCGACGACATCGTAGCGGTCGCAGGGAGTCGATGGATGGAGGCGGCTCAGGACCGCTATTTGTGGCGTCGTACGGGGGAGGCTTATGTCCAGCAGTGGACGTGTATGGGCTGATGATGATGTTTAATTTTATTCATGGCTAAGTAACGTTTAGCCATATTAATGAACGTTGATTGTTAAACTATCGGCATAGGCAATTAACTGATTTACGCCGATTTGCAATCAACCTAGCCTTTCTACAAACGGGTTGAATCTACTAAGGTTTTATAGTGCTTATGCCCGCACTTTGGGTAATCTTAAAGAATTTAATGATATCCCAAAAATGTACGACTCCGGCGGGACTTGAACCCGCGACCCTCCTCTGAATACGAGGATGCGCTAACCAACTGCGCCACGGAGGCAAGTACCTCCTACCAGTAGTGGGTTGAATCTATCTTCTGACTGCGACATAAAGGTACATCCACTAACAAAATACATCATAGAACTCACGACCTAGACCACGACCACTCTGCCAAAAATGAACTACTAAGAACAACTACAACACAATATAAATACTATTTCATACCAGAAATACAGAACAGAAAAATACAAACATGGAAACAGCACGATGGACGGACCTACATGTATTCTGCAAAACTGTTTTCTTTGTATTTTACGTAAGCTAAGAACTAACAATGGTATTTTATTGTTTAAATACTTATTAATTGTCAATATCATGTAGTTTAAATACACATTCAGTTCGACCATAATTCATCAATGCTTGTACCACTCCTTAAAACCCTTCATATTCTACAAATGGCATGAATTTGTATGACACCGAAATGTTAACGAAACGACGATAATATTTTATTGTTCGCTAGTAATGTCCAAGTCATTTGCCATTCACTTTATGCCAGCAAAATAAATAGAGCATATCCTAACATGGTAAAGCATTTATCATAAGATAACAAGATTTCTAAAAGCCCTTTTGACGAAACAATAAATAACTGTCTGGATTGGATTCCAAAAATATAGAAGACATTCGTAATAGGTAAAGCTAAGTAGTTAAGTATGCAAGTATAATAATGTAATTAAAATGTTGTTTCAATTTTGTTTTACCGTAGTAAATATTGTAATTACATTGAAATCAAAGTCGCTTGTGACATGACAAATTGACAATCATACAAATAAAGGCACCAGTCAACTGCATCTTACGAGATTGCTACGTTGACTTAGCGAATTGCCTCGTGCCATTATTTTATTTTCTTTCACCCTAAGAGAACTGTCAATACAAACCTGTTAGTTGGACAATATTTTAATCAGAAACAATTTCATTATACCTAATATGACAAAAATCAGTATAAAACGTACTTATAACGACAAAGGTTGTCGATATAAAGCAATTTATATCATCCATCATAAATATCCGCAGAAACAATTCAACGGATTTTCATACCTTTTTCTCCAAGGGTTGGTGGTGATTCATGAGGAGTTCAGTTGTATAATTCAATAATTATTTATTGTAATAAAAATTTAAATTCAAAAATTATTTTTATCCGTAAATACAATGAATGTACACTTAAAGCTGTGGGGCCGCAGCGTACGAATATCGACCCCTCCAACTCAACCCGTGGATGTCGTAAAAGCCGACTAAGGGAACCTACCAGAGGAAGGGCAGCAGCTTCCTTCTGAGTATTTTTAAACACCAACACTGCGATCACCAATCCGCCTGCCAAGCGTGGTGATTATGGCAAATCCCCCCTACATGGGAGACCATCCACTCGATGGACCGACGACATCGTAGCGGTCGCAGGGAGTCGATGGATGGAGGCGGCTCAGGACCGCTATCCGTGGCGTCGTACGGGGGAGGCCTATGTCCAGCAGTGGACGTGAATGGGCTGATGATGATGATGTACACTTAGAAAAGGTCAAATTCTTAAAATTAAACACTAGCATGGAAAGAAAGTGATATTTTGATTTTGGTCGCTTCGGTATGTAGACTAAAGTAAAGAAGCGACGAAGAAACATTTAGCCAGTTATGTGCTTTTTTTCGAGTCGGACCAAAATCCGGCCCAAACTTTTTTATCTTCTAGATAGTCTGATATTCTGTAGTAAGCAGTAACAAAGGATATGTTTGACAATTTATTTGAATATATTATACACCTGAACCCTGGCTGTAAATCTTATTTAATGTATAAGATTTAAAGCCATAATTCTACATGTTCAATTATAGCGTATATTCATATTATATCCTCATTTACTGATATTAGTACAAAAATTCAAAAAACTAATTTCGGGCTAGATAATGCTGTGCGGATTGTCCATCAATGATTTATTCAACGGCGTCGATTTTGCAGTAGTGTTCGATAAATCAAGAAAACTTAAAGCTTTTTCACAAATTTTCGAGTTTCTGCGTGTATTTTTCAATAAATTTACAAATGAACTTCACAGTTGTTTATTAAAAATCGGTAGAAAATATTTCCAAGAGTGAAATAACATAACTTTTATAAAATTATAGTTTCTAACTTTTATTAACTTGAAGAGATAATAACCACTCGTAAAAACAAAATTGACATTTAGTATAGACGAGGTTCTGGCTACTTTTTCAAACATATTCGTCGATTTTTGTTTCACCTGTTTAGGGATTGCGAATATTTGGGGTATACCCAGTCTAAAAACGAGATAACTTCTAATCAATACCAACCCAGAGCTTTTTCAAATCTTCTCACTAAACACTAAATCGAACAGTTCAAAATTATAAACGAACAGGTCAAAATTATAAACTTTAGCATTTAAAAAGAACAAGGCATGTCCCAGACTATATATAATATATTATGTACCTATCTTATTTGTAACATATGTGTCACGCTCTATGACACTATAACATTATATCACAGTTAATAATGGGAATAAATCATAATTAGAATAATTTTAATGGGCATGTTCGTTTATTTCCTTGGCTTACTCATAATAATTATGTCACGAGACCGAGAATTCCTTTTGAAAATTCCGACATGACTTTAAACTTTGGTCTCCTAGGGAAGTCACAATAAAACGATATATGTATGTTTATGTGTACCTTTGCTAATTTTAAGTATGCTTATATTGACGAGTAATGTAATTATCTAAAGGGTTTCGACCTACATATGTATATTACACATATATATTATCTTTTCCAGGACAATAGATTTGGATGTAATGGCAAATAACCCATCGTAGGACCGAGGTGGATGGCACAAACTTCAAATGACCTGAACGGTACTGCACCAGACGGTCTTACGAAAAAAAACAGCCCGATTTTACCACCTTATCCACTTACATATTATATTCTAAACTGCTTACAACCAAGGCTGGGTAAAATCGGGCTGTTAAAAGAACGATTTATACCCACTGCTTGTTGTAACCAGCGGGGCTAGCACAGGCTTTCTTGTCTAGAATAGATAAAAAATGACGTATAAATGAAATTTAGGTGTAGAGACTAGAAAGTTTTCTTCGTTCGAGAACACGGCGGCGTTCGGAAGAATAAGCGGTAGAAATGTTTTCTATTCTACCCTAGAGATGAGTCTACCGATGCGAACATGGGGATCAATTTACTCGTTTCTTGACATTTGAGGATAGAAACATTTCTCCTAAAATTGTCTACACCTCTCGAGACCTAGACAAGGTCTTTCTTCCCTCGCATCTCTCACAATTTGGATGTTTAGTTATATTATCATAATACTCTTAGATTTTTGGGTTTTTTGTGTCTAGTTAATGGCCCCGCAGCTATTATGAGCAAATGCAACATAAAAAATCGGAAAATAATTTGTTTGTTTGTTTGCTCCAAAACCAAATTAATGTCCGTAATTCTGTATTGTATATGCTATGAGCTCAATAATTTTCATTTGCCACCTTTGCCAGAGACAGTATTTCACCGAAACATTTTGTGAAAAGATTTCGGTATTTCTTTCGTCCACGAAAAAATCTTTGAACGTAAGAAATTAGCCTTCGAAACATTGTAATTGACATTGACAAATACAATAAAGTGATATTTTGGTGTAATCAAAAAATATTTCGGTATTTCTTTCGTCCAATATAAGAAAAAAAGAAAAATACATCTTTGAACGAAAGAAATTACTCTTCAAAACATTGTAATTGACATTGACAAATACAATAAAGTGACATTTTGGTGTAATCAAAAAACGTTTCGTTTTACGGGCCAGTTTTCTGTTTAGCGATACGGCTGGTTTTGTGTTGATTTTCTTGGTAATGAAACGCAAAGAACGAACTTTTTACAACATTTATATTTTTTCTGTGGTTTCGTTCCCGTTGCTATAAAAAGCGCTTCTCTATGAAGAAACTGTTTTCTAGGGTTTGTTTCTCGAAACGGCATGTTCGCGCAAGAGAAAGATTATGAAGACAAGAAACTGTCTTCTCTAGTCTAAGGAAGAGTAGAAATGAAAAGCCCGTGCTAGCGGGGCAGTAGTGGTTAAAAAGGGCGATTAACTTACATGAATTAACCATAATTTAATAGTTAATCTGCAGAACTTCCTACGAAAAAAGCCTGTAGTAGAAAAAATAAACAAAGAAAACAAATAAACAGATATCCAAGTAACCGTGGGTCGAGTTGAATAGAGTCGCTAGTTGCGGTTAATAATATACAATCGTTTTGTAAAACACAAAAAACTGCAACTACTATGGTTAAAAAGTTACTCACTGGGCGAAACGACACTAGTTAATTTTTAAGGTAACGTTCTACCCATCTGTAGGCGAAATAAATGGGCGAAACGACAGTACACAAACTAACACAGATTTATGCTCAAAAGTTCACTTCTACGCTATTTTAATGACCTAAATTTCCACATCTACGCCGCAGAACGCTACGTCATAGGGCACTACGCCGCACCCGTAGCAGATCCACCGCATGGTGGTCTATGCCGCGATACTTCTAATGTGTTGAACGACTGCAATAATGTCTACGCCGTAGTAGGTGTACGTCTTATTAGTACGTCCACGTCGTATTAATCTACGCCATAGAACGCTACGCCGCGCCCCGTAGCGCCATGCAACGTCTAAGCTACTATACTTTTTCGGTGTTAAACCACTACAATATCGGTCAAAACGGTACAATATCACCTAACATCACGTGTCTACGCAAAATGTACAGAAATAGCAATAATGAAGTAGGAGGAAATAATAACTATTAATAAAGAAAACATAAATAACTTAAGTAGAATACTCGTACGTTCGATTAATTACGACTATCAAGGCGAAATCATTTACTCGCTGATTTTACGTCGTTTGCTAAAATCATTCTGATAAATATATTTATTGTAATAAGACGATATGTTCTCTCATTATTGAGTTGGCGCCAAGTTTGTCGTTACAAATTGTACTTAAGTAGTTAGGTTAGTTGGCTATAACTAGGTGTGAAGTCTAGACGATTGGATGAAAAATTAGGTACAGGAAGAGTAACCCATAACTGCATGTACACAAATCTTATATCTTTAAACGAGCAATTCTTGATATACTCTAAACCTCGGAAACGGCTCAAACGATTTTCATGAAATTTAGTATACAGGGGTTTTCGGGGGTGATAAATCGATCTAGCTAGGATTAATTTTTAGAGAATGTCGTTTTATTCGTGTTTTCGATAGGGCACTCCCATAGACAAGATTTCGACGCTACAAAGCCTTCATCTATCATGTATGACAGCTTTTTTTTTTAATTCACTGCATATACTCGGATATGACGTCACAATGGGGTAGGAAAGTTGTCAGGTTGTCAGCGATAGATGAACCCAAGGCCATAGACATAAAGTTCATTATTTTTTTTTTCGTTGATAAACAGCCGTAACATAAACTTAAAAATATGACTCTTCCTGACATCTATTGACGAATAACATTACTATTATTTTTTAAATTGGGAGCAACTAACTGCTCTAACGAAACAACAACACCAAAGCTACTCCATCAGGTGGCTTTGTTAAGCAACACTAAGCCAATGAGTGTTTGGTTTGAGGTTAGACCAACAAAACAAATTGTTTATTTATATTATTTGTGTCTTTTTAACTCACGTGTTAAATATAATTTCTATAAAACACAATATATAAAAAAAAAATACCGGTCAACCAGGTACTAAATATAAATTAAGAAAATATATCTCTGCAAGCCGGAGATTTGAACTCGAACTTTTTCAAAAGTTGGTGAAACCAGGAATTCAAAACAAAATCATACCTTTAAGAACTTACAAACAATATGAGATTAATATTATTCAACTTACCTCTTACAAGTTTCTGCTGTTTAAGATTCAAAACACCATGGAATTATTTTCTTTACAAACACAAATCCTCACAAATTATATGACACAAACCATAGAGTAGGTACTATTACAATTTAGCACTGTCATAGAGCGGAACCAGACGGGTGTTCCCCACGAGCGTAGTCAGCTGTTTGCAGCGGTACCATTGGAGCCAACCCAATTTGCTGATTTCAGGCATTATTTCGATGTGTAGACATAGATACAAATAGGTATATTACTGCCTCCTGACCTAAATGTTATAGGTTCATATTGGTAGAGTGTAGACACTGAGCTGGTCTAGACTGATTTAGAAGCGATGTAGTATGAAGGTATGTAGTATTTTATTGTATTTCTAGAGATTTATTATTAAACATGATACTATATCCTTACAAGATGTGTAACATACTTTAATAAATAATGAATTCCATGCAAATAAGTCAGTTACTTAATCGAATGCCGAAGACTTCGGATTATCCATTGTCTGTACTGATAACATACAATTTCATAAGTGCCAGAGTTAAAGGTAAAGGCTTAAAATAATAACAGGAAAGGTTACTCAACTTAGTACTTCAAAACATATCCATTCGTTAGCTACAAAAATGCAAAAGTTTATCTGATTGCTTTATAATGCTTGCAAGGTAGAGTCAGCTTAAATAGTAATAGATAGGCAGCAATAATATTAATTTGACGATCTCATTAGCGCAGCTGGTAAAGGTCTCCCTGCGACGCGGGTTGCGGGTTCGATTCTTGCCGCGGAACAAATGTTAGCTAGTACTTTACATACCTACCCATAAATTGACCTATTTCTAGGCTGACCTGGAAGTCCAAGCCAACCTAGAAAAAGATCCATTGGTTAACTTGGACTCTATTTATGGGCACTACTAAAATCGGACTAGATAGTGTAATTGAGAAAGCGTTAAAACTAAACTAACCTATTTTATAGCACTAAAACTGATGCCATCCTTTTTATTTCAATCGTTAAAAATGGAACGGCAACATTATTAATTTATTAGTACTCGCAAATAATTTTAGTTTGCTCCCTTAGTCGAGCATCGAGCACGAGGGAGTCGAGGCCCTCCGGGTTTGTTAAAAATCTATCAGTAAATCTGGTCAAAGCAAAGCGTGACCCGAGAACTGGTGAGTATCTAGTGCAGCGCATCAGCATTGCCGCACCCAAGACGCTTCCGACCCTTCAGACAGTATTTATTGACATGGATCAGTAAAGTAGTGTAACTGTCTGCAGTTGACTCAATTGTGATTCTATTATTTGATGATAATTCGACATTCAAATCGACGCCATTGCAATATTTGTTCAGCCCATCATGACTAACATAAGCAGGTATCCAATAGAAAGTGTTACGTACACAATATTCTTTTGTAGTATGAATGAAGATATTAGGTAGTTACATTATCGAACTACAGCTGCCAGTGGCGCTGTCGTTGGCGCCGATCGGGGCGCCACGTGGACCAGACATAAGGATGACACGAGGTGATAAAAAATACTACCTAGGTATTCAATAATATGGCCAAAGCATGAAGGTCAAAGAAAACGATCTCAGTGGCAGAGCGGGCGAAGGTCGGCTTGTGACGTAGGTTCTATGCCCGTGGCATGACAAATGTTTGTACAACTGTAGATATTTGTATCGGGTTTTTTTTTATAATAGAGCTTCGTATGACCGCAATCTCACCCAATAGTTATTTAGGACCGATAATACAAGCGAAGCTTAGTTATGGCAGAGAATATAATAGGTACAGGGTGCCACGTAACATGTTTATAAATAAAATAATAAAAAACGGAATTAAAAAAAGTCGATATGCCAAAAATCCTAGAACATAAGTTCGTCCCCTCAGGTGGTCCATAAACATCCCTTTTAGTACACATATTTCGTGGCACCCTGTATAATAGCAATATCTACTAAGTTTGTCTTTTACTATAAAAACTTTCGTAGTTTAATAAATTCATTATGAATGTAAGCGGGTTAACTACGAACCTAGTTTGTGTTGGAAGAACACCAACGATCATCAATCTACTAAGTTTGCCGCTACTTTGAGATGTGGTGTTGGGATTGACCAGCATTATTTTGTTTACAATTGTAGCAATATTTTTGGCCGGCATTATTATTGTAGCAATATTTTTGGCCAGCATTATTAATGTAGCAATATTTTTGGACAGCATTATTATTGTAGCAATATTTTTGGACAGCATTATTATTGTAGCAATATTTTTGGGCCAGCATTATTATTTTAGCAATATTTTTGGCCAGCATTATTATTGTAGCAATATTTTTGGCCAGCATTATTATTGTAGCAATATTTTATTTACAACATCATCTTTATTGACAAAGAAAATAAAAATCATCAAATAATATAAACAAATTAAAATAGTATTTACAATTGAAACAATTAAGCTAACTACAGACTGTTGCATACAATCTACAGGTAGCTCAACTGGAACATAATACAAAAAACTATTTTTTTTTAGAACATCATATTTAGAACATCATAAAGTACCTATAATCATTAGCGTTTCGTACTTACAAGTGACGATCATGTGACAAAGCACAGTCCAACCAATCTATTTGGATTTTCACGGGACCACAATAACGGAGGTGTTTCGGCTTTTATAAGATTTTAGGAACATTGCAACTCCTACAAATGCAATTCTTTATCTTGGTGCTGTTACACAAACAACTGATAATGAAGCACAAATCAAGCGATGACACCATATACCTATCTAAATGGATGGATATGATAATATAGACATCTTGAATCTCGAGACAAAACATATGGCAGCCCTAGCCGGTGGCGCCTCGCCATCCTAGACAAATTATGTATAAATCCTCGCGATCACCTGAATGTACAGAACTATAACCTATTTATTTTATTGTTGGCAATCCGACAAATGTGTTAATGCCGTCTGTCGTTACTTAGTAGAGTTTACTGCTCCTGTAAAGTGCGGTGCGTTGCAGGTGCTTACAACGCGTTTATAGACTACTAGCTGCTGCCCGCGCGTTTTATCGGGGTAAAAAATAGCCTATATGTTATTCAAGGTCCCAAACTATACCCATACCAAATTTCAACCCAATCAGCTCGGTAGTTTTTGCGTAAAAGAGGAACAAACATTCATACTCAGAAATTGGAGGATCGAATGGCTCTTCCGAGAAAGAAACTACTGGAATTCGAACCCGAATCTTGTATTACCGTTTCCCACCATGTGTATCTAGTATGCCACCAAGCAGCGATGCTGAGTTTCGGTTTGATTCTTGATCTTACTAACGAAAATAAACTTTGCTTGAGCAGTAATTGACTCGATGGCCGACGACATCGTAGCGGTCGCAGGGAGTCGATGGATGGGGGCGGCTGAGGACAGCTTTTGTGGCGTTGTACGGAGGAGGCCTATGTTTCAGGACCGCTATTTATGACGTGTATGGGCTGATGATGATGATGATGAGCAGTAATATCTAGGTAGAGGTACCTACATACAAGGTCTCCGACGTCATCTCTTTACAAAAACTTGGGAGAGTCAAACTAGGTACAAATATGTAGGTATATAGAAACTTTTAGAAGTAGGTACCTTACCTACATAGTTTAAGTATTTAATTAGAAGACAGACCCCGAGCGCCTGAGCGATCAAATTTAAACGAGCTATCAAAAAGATTCCACCAATCCGATCAATTTCTTATGGCCTAAGTGTGACCTAAAAGCCTTCGGCAATACCTAGGTATAATCGAATAACAGTCTAACACGCAATATGTATCGAATCGAGTTGAACGTTCTCACGGTGCTTTCTCTATTTTTACCCTGACCGCAAAATATCATCTTCATCTGATGTCTAGACATGAACGGCGCGGTCACACCACAAGTGGTAATGAAACGAATTGTTGGAAATATGCACATGGGCTTGGTAGGTACCTATTGTGAGAGCTTTTTCTTGAAAATGTGGAGGGAACCTGCGGAAAGGACAGGCAGGGTGCTCCATACGTAGGTATTGTGGCCATTCTCGTATTGGAGATAAGTCTACAAAAATCCTAAAACAGGGCCAACCTTCCAAATGATTGTTGTTAGCTTTTATTGGCATTTACCAGGCCTTTACATTTTGTAAGTAGGTAGAGGTCGATTCATGGTTTAATAGAGTTGATCTTGATGCGCAGAAGTCGATTTTTAGATTTTTACACCGTTTTACACCCCCTCCACTTTCGCCGAGCGCTATTAAACCGTGACGAGACGTGTGTAATCTGTAATTTTTTATCGTGTACCTAATGTCTATTCATACACTACTACAGGTACCCAGAAATTTCGATAACATTATAAGGAATACGGAGGAATACATGAAAAAACCTACAAAAACTCATCATCAAGAAGCAGATGGTGCAACATCGTACGGGAGAGGATGCTTCCGTGATGGGGTCGACGAGAGGACGACGACAAGGAGGTCCTCCTCCTTGTCGTCGTCCTCTCGATACGGAGGAATAGGCCTTTGGAAAGCTGAAGCTTAAAACTTAGCTTAGTATATCGCATTCACTTCACTGCCCAGCCTCGGCGGTGCGAGCCTCTGAGATGCGCCGTCGCCGCCGCGCTGCCTTCTACAAAACCCGGAGATAGACATGTGTGCTGCTGTGCGTCGTGGGCCGTGAAAGTATTAAGCTTAATTAAACCTTCGTTTTTATGCAACTTACAATTAGTTAGATGATGCAAAAAATAGTGAGCTGTAGGTACACTATGGTACCTACCTACAAGCTCTACCGTGACAGACCTCTGATTTCTCTGAACGATAACGATAACCTTATTTTTAGAGTCCATGTTTATCTTAGTATAATATGCATTTTGTGTAAGTTTTATAAGAAATAAAATATATTCTATTCTATTCTTCTATTTTAAAGTGGATATTTTAAAGTGAAATATATTCTATTCTATTCCTCTATTTTAAAGTGGAGTGTTTAACTGAACAAGCGTGGCTGCATCCTGCATACAACCCTTCAACACATAAAATATTTTGCGGTGAATGACGCATGCATGCTCGTCAAGCGTGTGAGTTCGACTCCGATTATTAATGGTTGCGGAACTATCGAGGAAATACAGGTATTTTCTACTCTACTATGACTCTACCTATCTAAATAAATATATGTAGGTATTTTATAAATAGCATAATGTTATAGGTACTTTTATTTTAACAATCACATAATATAAACAAATTAAACTAGTATTTACAATTGAGCTAAGTGCAGATTATTGCAAACAATCTACAGGTAGCTCAACTGTTACATATCAATACCAGTCGTGATTAACATAGTTTGCTTGGCTTTTGTGTATAAAATATATTCTTTCTTTCTATCTATTTACAAGTAATCTACCGGAGTGTTGGATTGGAAGAGTCCAACCACTCGTAGACCGACGACATACGAGCGGTCACAGGCCGTCGATGGATGGAGGCGGCTCAGGACCGCTGTTTTGTTAAGTTTGTAGGCTGAGGTGATGATTATGAAGTAACCTAGGGGGTGTTCATTAATTACGTGAGGCTGTGGGAAGGTTCCAGCCAAATCTCACCCAATCTGACGTAGGGGAGAGGAGTGTCTTGGCAAATGTCACGTAAGTAATTATTTTTCTCGCGAGTTTTCGCAGTGTATATGGGTTGTTCGTTAGTGTTGGCGCGAGATTGAAAGTGATAGAAAATCGTTTACAATTTGCGGCGAATTACTTTTCCATGAGTTTTATTCCTTACAAGGACCACAAAGAAAATTTAAAACCACAAATAAATTTGAATCTTGCGCCACCATGAAATGAACAATCTGTATTTCATTGTTCGATTTTGTCACTGTGATTTTTGACTACGTTCTCAGAAGTCGCACATGCAACACACAGATTACATAAACTTGTTTACCTACATAAAAAAATCCGATTTGAAAAATCTCACGTGAGATTCGGGGGAGGTCGAGCAAATTCTCACGACTTCTCACCAGGGGAGAGGGAGATCGCTAAAATCACCTCACGTAATTAAAGGACCTAAAACGAATTAAATATTGCGCGAGCTTCGTCTCAAATAAGGCAGGGACTTCCGTGTGCGTGTGGTGTACCTAATATGCATAAAAAATCTTTGAAAATATGCTTAATCTACTAGCGCTGACCCTTGTTCTACCTACATGAAAGATCCGTAAATCAACACCACTCACGCATTGATTATGCAAACACAATACCAATTACCCGGCAGTTTTGAGTGTCAACAATGGGCGCATTAATCAACGGGCACGTCGGCTCCGTCTGCGCATCTTACTCTTAGACGCCCACTGACATAAGTAGTGCAGTTTGGTTCAAGATTCAGCGGACAACAGAAGCGGAAATGGAGATTTCAAACCAGTGTGTCTCAAATATCATTTTCGTAGCTAAAGATTTTAGTGGAGAAAATCAAATAGCACTTCATTAATGACACACAGATAATGTTTGCATAATGCCATAGATGAAGGAGTTTATTTCGTCCATGATAATGCTAATGGTTCGTTTGTCTCTGTTTTAAATGATTACCTATTCAATAGAGGTAGGTACATATTCATAAAAATATATACCTACAAAAAGCAAAGTGCCAACCTCAGTAGCTTATTTATTTATTTCTTTTAGGGATACCGTAAGCACACAATACTTAAATGGGTAATACAATAGAAATTACTAATTATTATGCTGAGCTTAACGTTAAAACATTAAGTTTTCATTGGTTTCAGTTACTTGAATCTTTCACTGAGAATTCTTATAAACTTTTTCGTGACCCAAGTGATGACGCATTTACTATAAAATCGCAAGTTTTGGCACCACACCTTTGCTCAAACTGAAATATTCGTTAGCAAGTCTTTTTTAACTACCCAAATTATGCAAATTGTGACACAATGATTTCAATTAGTTTTTGTTATTAATGTTTCCGTTCCCGTAAAACATTCCTACCTCCATAATTTTCAAGTCATAATTATTGTCTTTCAATCAATGCTTTATAGCGTAGAAAGAACAGTAAATCTTTCGTAAAAAAATCTCGAGCCACACTGTAAAACTCGTCCTAAACGACTTGACCGATTTTTATGAAATTATTTGTGTATATTCGGCAGGTCTGAGAATAGGTCGTTAACTATTTTAGAAAGTAGGTACCTATATAGTATTAGTTGGTACATATTATAAAATAACTCGTTTCCGTCCGCGGCTTCGCTCGTGTTGTTTCAATGGAAAACACAGGAACTGATTTAAGGGAAAAGAAATTGCCTACAAAATGTTTTATTCCAGGCCTAGCCAACAAAAATTCTCAAGCTATCAGCGAAAAAGTGTAAAAAAAAATATAGTTACAAACTAAAACCCGACTACGTTAGTCTTCACTTATTGTCCTTATCATTTTCTTTCGATACTTAGGTAGTTGGAAGCTTTTGCTCTTACTTGTACCCTATTATTAGGTAAATGAAGAGGGGTTGCCTCCGCCTCCTGGTAAAAAAAATGGCAATGATGTACGTGGGTCCCATTGGTCCAATCGTGATGCATAGAGGATGGATCCACGATCCCTCCATTGTTGGACGTAACGGGCTAAATATAAAATAATACAAAGAATGAAATATAACTTATATTTTATATAACCTATATTTACAACGACATAGCCCCAAAAATCGGCGCTGGATTAGCTTTACTCAGCTTGTATTTAAATCTTTGCAGTAGACCACCGGCTATAACAACATGAACCGTGCTACTATTCTGTAGAACAGGCACTTGATATCTACTAGGTATTATTTTAGTTCTACAGTTCCTTATATTGAATTTAATACATTTATTAATAGTAAATCTGGTTGGTTCGAAGATGGTTTCTTTGTGTAGCCCGTTGCGTATTCGTTGGGTCGGTGTTAGAAATCTGATTTTAAGTCGTCGGAGGTAGGAACGTTGGGGGTATGATTCTTCGTCGGATGTGCTTTCTTCACCTTCTACAGGCATTGGCTCTGTGGAATAATGTTACAGTTAGTAAATTATTACGCTGCCGTATGTTAACTATGAGGCCGTTAACGGCCATTTGAGGGTTAACCCTCAAATCGACCATTTTTGACCTTTTAGTGGGAAATTATTATAAACGCGAACGTTCGGATTTTAGATGGATGGATGGATGTTTGTTACTTATTCACGCCAATACTACTGACAGGATCGGGTTGAAGTGTTGCATGGATGTAATTCTAGGCCTGGAATAAAACATAGGGCTTTTTATCCCATAAATCGGTTCCCATGGGATATAAATAACGTTCAAACGTTTCCATGGAAACAACTCGTGCGTAGCCGCGGGCAGTAAATAAATAAGTCTTTATTAACAAAGAAAATTGAAGTGTTAAGTAGATATTAGTTTTATCTCTTCCTTATCTAATAGGACAGCAATAATAATAGGACCACAGCTGAACGTTAGGAGGATATCAAGGTAGGTGTGACGACCGATGTGGCGCGGCGGGCGAAGGTCCATCTGCGACGCAGGAGGTTGCGAGTTCGATTCCCGCCTCGCGACAAATTTTTGCACGATTTGCAAATAGTTGCAGATCGCCTAGAACTTCGTTTAGTAGTTCTGGCGTGAAGAGGTAACAAACATCCATCCAAAATTTCGCATTTATAATATTTGTGTGACCTTTTTATCCATGTAAAACAAGCGTGAATGACGCTCGGAACGCTTTTCGCTTCCGTCACTATAAATAAATTTATTCCGAAATAAAACTCACTTGACTTAGGGAATATGGTACGTCTCGGGGCTATGGAGTCTCCGATAACTTCGTACATGGCATAGTCGCAGCCGACGTAATCTTCGAGCTTCATGGTCGGTTCGGATCTCAGAAGAACTGTTGCTACATCCTATTGACAAATGAAGAAGTTTGTGTAAAATATTCATTTTGCATGTTTCAGGGCCGGTAACAGCTATTTAACAACGAAACGATTCTAAGGTTTTTGTTATTATAGTTGATAAACCCTCGCACTCGGGGTAATCTCGAAGACAAGTCACGTCGAACTCGTAAATTTTTGGAATATCATTAAATTTCAACGAAACGATTACTTAAAAAGTCTAGTGTGAGGGCCTATCAACTATGCACACTATATAGAATGATCCCAAGATGGTCCCTTAAGAACGGAACGGATAGCCTTAATCTCCATACAAACGTACTTTCCGCTTCATTTGGAAATTAGGTCCCCGATCTTATTAAAAATTTCCATACGTAATTGGATGAAAAATAGCTATGTTTGTAGCGGTTTAGTTTTTGAAAAAACATAATGATATTTAAATGAGAGCGAAACTAATTTTGACCACCAAATCGAGTCATCATCAAGCGATTTTTAATGCATGATAGACACCTTTATTCGAAAATCTGTTGCATTGCAAACATCCTAAATATATTCAACATTAGAAATAATCAAAAATATTTTTGTAATCAATCGTTTACTCAAAATTAATCGGATATTACGAAATATCAAAAAATGGTGCCAACACCAAGCACACGCTCACAGCCACATGACAGCTTCGTATTAGATGATTAGACGCGCTTTCTCACTCATAGCGCGCCCCATTTCATTCGAAATGAAACAACAACAAATCCGCATGAGAAAATCCGTTTTTTTTGGGAGAGGTTCGTAAGCCTTCTTAACCTTGAATGCTACCGTAAACAGAAAGCGTGGCCGTGGGGTCACGGCTTTCGAATATCTACCCCTCCAACTCAACCCGTGGATGTTGTAAGAGCCGACAAAGGGACTAGAGGAAGGGCAGCAGCTTCCTTCAGAGTATTTTTCAACACCAACACTGCGATCACCAATCCGCCTGCCAAGCGTGGTGATTATGGCAAATCCCCAAATACTACATGGGAGACCATCCACTCGATGGACCGACGACATCGTAGCGGTCGCAGGAAGTCGATGGATGGAGGCGGCTCAGGACCGCTATTTGTGGCGTCGTATGGGGGAGGCCTATGTCCAGCAGTGGACGTGTATGGGCTGATATGATGAAACAGAAAGTACCTACTTAGCGCGCATTAGGCTAAGGCTAAGGTCAGACCGCCGATGTAGCACGCTTATTGTATTTTTTTATACATATAAAATACATCAATTTATTTCGTGTAGATATGCTGCTAGTTACTCTTTTTTTTTAAGTCGGTTAAAATATAGAAAGTGTATCTTACCAGCATAGTAGACCTAAGATCAGCTTGAGACTGCGACCACTTTCTCTGCATGAGACAGTCATCCAGATGCTCCAAGTTGTCATTACTATCTAGACACTCGTACAACGCTTGTCGACCTAACGCCATAACGCACTTTATCATTGACGCTGAGAGCCGGTCTTTTGTGTTGTGAGATAGGTATTCGAATAGTATACTTTTGCCTGTAACAATAAAGATTAAAATACATGTACAGTAAGCGTCAGATAGATCTATACTCCGATTCATAAACCTGGATATTTTTTGTTTACAAAGGGGTTACAAAACCTAGGAATATTATATATGGTGGAAAATATTTAACGACATTGGTATCATCGAAGTAAAGCACAGAATAAACATTTTGGTTTTGAAAGCTATCAGTCATCATTTAATTGATCTCTCGTTTGTTTTTGAATTCAAATTTTATAATATTTTGCTACAAGTGTATGATTTGGTTATGCGTTGTTGAAGTTTCTGTTTTAGTTTTAAGTAATAACTTTGCTGTTACCTTTTTGTTTTCTGTTATTGTTATCAGTTTTTGTTAATTTCATTCATTAGATCAAGTGTTAAGCCTAGCCAAAAAAATTAAGCTTCCAGAAGGTCACTTTTATAGACGCTCCGATTAACTATACCTAATATTTAAAGATTTAATAATAACAGTCGACTAAGGGAACCTACCAGAGGAAGGTCAATGTCTTCTTACTGTGTATTTTAAACATCTGATAATGTCCTCCTAACCGAATTTTGACCACGGCGGCCGGTCTCAACGGAGACTAGCCAGGTGCGCAGAACATACAGGGTGACCCATAAGTCCCTTGAAATTTAAATTTCCAATAAAATACAAAGGGCACGGCAAGGTGCGGGGGGAGTACAGACGGTTTCCCGGATTTCAGTATGTTACTCTGTATAAGGGAAATAATCGCGCACCGCAAGCTACCGCGTTTTTATTAAAGCCGAGTATTCGAGTATTGGGCCGAGTACTCGGCCCAATCTAGGCAGAGTACTCGGTGGCCGAGTACTCGGCAAATCACTACACGTTCCATGTCTAGTGCTAATAAGGCAGGACCATCTGTACTCTTCAAGAATGCTGCAGCACAATCTCCG
The DNA here is from genome assembly GCA_947859395.1 of Eupithecia insigniata. Lineage (NCBI taxonomy): Eukaryota > Metazoa > Arthropoda > Insecta > Lepidoptera > Geometridae > Eupithecia > Eupithecia insigniata. Next base: position 13,053,137 of record OX402001.1, read on the forward strand.
TCGTTTGAAATCTTATAATTATCGTACCTATCTTAACGAATGATGGCCATGTCCTAGTGATTTTAGTGAGTATGTTAACCATTTTTTCTGACATCGATCCATTTCCAAGTATATTAGACACCATTACAGGAAACAGCCTTTGAAACTGAAACAAAAAATACATAAAGTTAATAAAATAAAGTAAAATGTGGAATTATTTTGATACTTGGATGGACAATCTATAATAATAAGAATATATTTGTGCAAACAGACCTATACACTTACCACTTAACCAACATAAAAATACTTATTAACTCAAACTACATCTATCTATATAAAACAAAGTCGTAATAATTATACCACTTATGACTCATTTTATTTTAGTTATTCACAAAAAATAGGGTTCCGCGCAAAAAAAAAACCACGGGGCGAAGCCGCGGGCACAGCTAGTACCTAACTGAAACTAACTTACTAAAATCTATGGTATAGGCCCGTTCAGATTGCTATCCGTTCTGTAGATTTGTTGGTGAACAGAGATAAAAACATCTAAACTTTCGCATGGATCTTAGAGCATTTTTACACTGGCGATTTGCCAATGACTTAAAAGCAAGCGCGATGTGTCCACTAAAGTTAATAACGGGACATTTAAATAAAAATTAACTCGCAGTAATTTGGTTGCTCGGTGAACATGGCGCATGAAACTGTGCCGAAATCTTGATAAATATTCCGTTAACTTTAGTACTATGATTCTAAGAATTTATATTACAAAAATTTATGATCGCGACGGGAATTGAAACTGCAACCTTCCTCTCAGTACGGGAATGCCAATTGCGCCTCAAGATCAACCTACCTCACTTGGCGATAATCTTTGGCACTTTCTACGGAAAGTGCCGTTTGCTCTACCTACAGGTTTATTGGGACAAATCGGTGCCAATTGTACCATTAAAGGTACTGCCTCATGGTACAAATGGTCCGGCGGCGTTTTTCCAGCACTTTGTTTTTGTGTAAGAATGTTTTATCTTGACATTATTTGAAGGAAGGATACTTGCAGTTCTTCTTCGGTTCAATTTCATGACCAATAAGAGCCTTATCACACTCTCGACTTGCGAGCGATTTTGCAACGAAGCGAGTGCGCAGCGAGCTCGATTTGTAGCGATTTGCGAGTTAATTTTTATTTCAATATCAAAGATTTATATCGTTAGATAGGCCCTTACCGTAGTGAGACCGCGCCCGTGTTGGTGCCATATGAAATGAGATAGCTCGCTTATTTGGAATCAGTGTACATCTAAACACAGTGTCAGTCGGACGTGCTATGACATTGCCATTTTTTGTTGAAAAGTGTCACAAAATGCCACCGTGCGCATTTCGCAAATGCAACAATAATTCTAAACATACAAATAAAGACAAAAGCGTTACATTTCCCTGTTAGGTATTGCGATATAATAAAATAACTATTATTTTTCTTTCCGTTTTATAAATCTGTGTTTCCGCTGTTGCGTTCCGACCGCACTACAAAGTATACTAGCTAATCTGTGGTACAACCCAGATTGCACACTTTTTAGACTTTTAGATTTCAGGGCATGATAGGACCTTTATTTTTTCACAAAAGTGTGTGCAGTATGATTGCACACAATATGGTTATAATAACAGATAGGTACGTGGTTAAGTTAACTGGCAAAAACCCAATTTTTAACTACTCATTAGTGTGCGTGCGTCGGCATTCCGTAACGCACACATTCAAAGACAACGGACCACGGTTTTTGGTGCCAGGGCATATCTAACGATATAAATCATTATTCAATATAACGTTATTAACTTTTGAGTTGTAGTTTCAGAAACATAGTGTTTTTATTGTTACAGTACCTGCTGTTGAATATTAGTATCTGCACTGCCAGGGTTTGAGCATAGAGCGTCGACCATATCCAAAACGTTAGATTGCAAAGGCTTCTTGGCGGGAACATTCAATGCGTTTAGGTTATCGTCGTTTAAAACGAGCACTGCCAGATTGAAGAGGTTCGGGAAAATAGGTCCTATTTTAGTGTCAGTCGTCAGATCTTCGACGGCATTCTCTTTTAACTTCTTCTTGAGGGTTAATATTGCTGAAAAGGTAACATAATGATCATATTTTACATCTTTATATAGGTATATAAAGGTTTAGGGGAGGCCTATGTCCAGCAGTGGACGTCGATCGGCTGATGCCGGCGCCTCACATGGGCTATGTTGGCTCCAAGTTATACTGTTGGATCCAACACACCAATGTGAGGATCGATCTTGGAACATTATTGGATAAAAACGGAACATTGCGTCCAATAGCCAATGTCAACCCGACTTGTGTCGGTTTTTTGTATAAGTTCAAAGGCGAGGGGAACGAAGTGTGTAGGCGGGGGGCAACTTGGGTCCAACGTCACTTCTCGATCCACACATTGGTTGCATCAGTACGCGCTCTGCCGATGGGAGTGCTGGACGTGCTGCGATATGTTTTATACGAACGCCGCCGAGTGGACGAATGAACAAGTGTTGGAGTTCATTGAATTATATCGAGCAGAAGAAGCACTGTGGAATCCAGTTAATAAATACCACAAAAATAAAATTCTGTTTCCTTTGACTAATTAAATAATAATAATATGTGCTCAATGCGTGGGCGTAAGTAGCCAGAGCGAAAAGTGTACCGTCCGACATGACTTGCTAGCAATAAATTTGATGAATAAATGATAGCTGCTCGAACGTCCAGCCTTCCAATGCTCTTGGCACGAGTGTTTGCCCAATTATATTGGAGCCCATATGAGGCCGCAATCTTGGTTGCAATTATTGGCCATTCTATTCGTAGCCAGCGTTGGAACCAAGTCATAAGCCCATGTGAGGCGCCACCATGAGATGATGATGATGATAGGGTATATAAAAATCTCGTGTCACAGTTTTTGTCAAACTCCTGCGAAACTATATTTATGATTTTTTTATGTATATTTGGTAGGTCGTTAACTATTTTATATACCCCTAAGTAATAAGCGTGGCGGACGCCAGAATTTTATTTTTGGACAAAAATTTAACATTAGCCCAAGCGTATAGCCATAAACTCATTGCTAAGCACGTTTGAAATAACTGTCAGTTGTTTGACTTGAATGAAAGGATAACGTCTGTAGGTTCAGCCAGTACATATCTGATGACAATAAATGTCTTTGTTTACAAAAATTATCTTGGGTTCTAAAACCAAGTAGTCGCTAAACACTGACTGCGTCGATATTCACATCAAAAATGTGTGGATCATTCAATAGGTACGTAGTAGTAATAATTTAATTGTTTTGAAGAAATAAAAACCGTCTTCAAATTCCTATTTAGTTACACTGTTTTGTTAAGTTTTACGGGACAAATACCCTCGGGAATAAAATCTTTATGAGACCACCTCTGGATCACTCTCAATACATTAGCACAAGAATTTTCAAAATCGATCCATAATAATAATTGACGGAGAAATCGACGAACATAAGAAACTCTAATTTTGAGGGCTATGTCGTCGGTAACTTTGGTTCTTCTACGGATATTCGTATTCCGGATTCTATCGCATTCGAGCATAGCTCTCTCCATTGCTCGCTGGGTGACTTTCAGCTTATGCACAAGGCATATAGTCAGCGATAAAAAACATACATTCATCAGAAAATAGCCTCCACCTTTTTTGAAGTTGGTCAAAATGTACACTTACCTCTAGCTACTTTTGTGTAATAGTTCTGTAACGGCGCGCTGATATTACTACTGTAGGGACTATTGTGGTTTTGACTTTTTTCACCGGTTATCCATTCTGTTGACAGGTTTGGCTGTGATACATAGTCGTATTTCTCAGGTTTCAATGCTAACTCTACTACATTTACTATTACATCCTGAAAAATATAAAAATATTATTTTTCATAACAGCTACAGTGACAGGAAAAAGGCTGTCTTTTTTATTTTACTATCTTTATTTAACTTTCCCTGTTATTATTTGTGGGACAAATCTGGCAACTGAATTTTAGACCAGTTATCCTCAACTGGTTGAGCTGAAATTTGGCATACTTATGTAAGTTTGGTGACAATGCAATATTTTAACAACGAAACCGAACACGATTGGGTCTCGTTTTTTTTTATAGTATATACATATATAGACCTTCGTTTGACCAATCTCACCTGATGGAAAGTGATGATGTGTATCACGAAGGTCTAGAAGACACCTGTTCACTCTTGTCTTGAAGAGACCCAGATTGTAATTCACCGGAAAAACTGAAGCAGGTAGCGAGTTCCATTCCTTAGCGGTACGAATGATGAAAGTAGAGGAAAACCGCTTTGTACGAGTGGATGGTATATCCACCACATAAGGATTGTACCGTCCGTCTTCGAGCTAATCTGATGATGGAGACAGAAGGTGGCAATAGGACTAGTTCCTGTCCCACCTCCTGTCTCCAGACTAGCTCGATGGTTCCACGATGTAAACGAAACGACGTAATCCAGTCGAGTTCGGGTTCGTTGCCTGTATTCCCAGGCACTTTGGCCTTGATGGTGACCAGGATCCTGATGACGGAGCCGGTAAGCCATGGGAACTCCTAACCAAAACAGTCTCCTAAAAAATAAAAAAACTATTTTGAATACTGGCCGTGTTTTATACAACTTATTGTGCGTTTCATAATGTGAAACTGTAACTACCATCAGAAAGAAATGATTTCATTATGAATGCAATCGGGTTAACTATGAACCTTGTTTGTGTTGGAAGAACACCAAAAAGATCTCAAATTTTTATAGTTAAATAAATTACATCGGTCACTTGCAATTTCGCGGCGCAGTTGGTTAGCGCATTCCCGTTCTGAGGGAAGATCGCGGGATCAAGCCCCGCCGAAATAGTTTTTTTTTGGGTATTTATTTAATTTCTTAAAGATTACTCCGAGTGCGAGGGCTTACGCAATATAATTAACATTAGATAAATAAATGATTTGTTTAAAATAATAATTATTTGTTTATATACATTATATGTATTATAAATAATTATATGAATAACTGAGGACCGATTGTAATTTACTCGATGGATGAAGGCAGCTCAGTGCCACTATTCGTGGCAACGTATGGGGGAGGACTATGTCCAGCAGTGGATGTGTATGGGCTGATGATGATGTAATTTACTCACCACATCCGTGTGTATCTTTTCATCACCAACTATAGTGAATTGGGAACCAGTAGTACATATAGCAGGGCTGATATCCGCAAGGGCGTATGCAGATTTAACATCTGAACTGTCTATTCTTGTCTTCATAATCAACCCACTTTGTAGGGATATATTCTGGAAGATAAATAAAGAAATGAATAAAATAAGATAATTTATTTATAAATAACATAGGACTTAAAGGATAACTACCCAAGAGTACTCAATCTTATATTTTCTTATTTATTTATTTATTTGTTTTGGGATAAGATAATGCATGGAATTTATAAGTGGGTAACCTATCTAACAACTTGTTTTGTGTACCTATTCTTTTATTTGCTGTTTTATTTTATTATAATTTTTTGTGACCTTGATTCTTTTTAATGTGTAAATTTTGTCCATATTTAAGTAATTTTGATGTTTTATTTTTAACATTATATCCTGGATTTTAATCATTATAAACATTTGTCCCAAGGCGGGAATCGAATCCGCAACCTCCTGCGTCGCAGGTGGACCTTCGCCCGCTGCTCCACATCTGTCGTCAATAACACCTTGTTTCTTTTTTTTATAATAATAACTATATTTATAATTGTTTATGGTGTGTATATTATACGAAATTTGACTTGTCTAAGTGCTTATTTTGTAAGCCTAAAGAAATAAAGTTATTGATTCTGATTTAATTGAGAACAATCTGTCACATCCTAGTAAAACTTACACTAATCATCTGTCGCAGTCTATAGCTGACATCTTCAGCTAGATTGGTTGCTGCTTCTAGGCTCAGCTCCACACCAGCTTGTTCAGCGTAACAGTGGATAGAATCAGGTCCAATGCCTGCAAATTTACCAGATGGGGAACTGCCATCCTGAAATACATTTTATTTGACTTGAAAATCATTCTAAAATTACTTGAACTGCAATCTGCACTAACATCTAGCATAAAGAGTGCATTCTTTCCTTCCTTTATTATTCCCCTTTGCACATTATGTCCATTTCTGAGCATGTCTCCCTATATTATAACTAAAGGCTTTTTTATTAATTTTCTTAAAAAGCATAATCTTCTCTTTATTTTGGCAACCTTCTTAGAGCAAAGTCAGCCATCCCAGCTTAGGTGAAAAGTTGACAGTAAAGTAGCTTTATTTTCATGTTTTGCCATCATGCCAATGATATGCTCATTATTATCAAGTATTGTTTCAGGTGCAAATTCTTAGCATCATTTATTTTTTGTGCTTGTTTTATGTAGACTATGGGTCTGAAATAATAATGATTTCCTTATCATTTATTTTTATTCAAATTACTCTCATTGATGATGACTGCACTGCTGGCCACCCTATCATCAAGCTAATGAGGTCTCATCCTTTAAGCTAAGCTTGGTCATCATTGCAGCCCTTGCTGTTGGCGCAACAGGCTTTGACCTTTGGTATTGGCCTTCATATCAGCTTATTCATCAAAAGCTGCAATTCTGACCGCATTCTTATAGCCTGGACCTATGCTACGTTGCGCATTCGGCCATCGCGGCCAGCAACTCACCCATTACAGAACATGGCAATAATGTACTATTACTTACTTTATCCACAAGAGGCGGTGTGTCACACTGACTGGATCCTGATTCAGAAGCCAATAACTTGTTTTTACTATCACAATACCTGCCACTGTCTCTGGGCCTTTTATTATTATTGTTCTTTGATGTCGACGATGAACTAGACATTATTTTTGTAGAGTAGTGATCTTTTAGAGGCACCTCTTAGAATGTACTATGACGTTAATAAGTAAATAAAACTACAGAAGACGACCACAAGGCTCATAGAACAATATTACACTCCACAAAACAGCGTTGGTTCCATAATTGGACTTGATATTATTTGTTTGATGCAGTTTTGGTGTACATATCACGTTTAGAACTTCCGAGTTTCGAATTTTCGGGGTAAGTATCACACCTTTTTTTTGTAATAGCATGAAACGTCGGTATCCATAAATAAAAGACCGATAAAATCACAGGATAAAATGAAATAATAATGAAATAACTAGGAAATAACAACAAACACAGTATGTAACTGACGAAAACACAGATTTCTGTTTTTTTTTTATTCAAGCTTCAACTTCTTGCTAGATGGATCTGCATCAGGCCGGCTAACCATAGAACATAACGCGTGCGTAAACGTACGTTATTACCGTTATTGCGCTAATTTTAATGTAAATAACGCAAATAACAAATTTAGCACAGATAACGCGTTAGTAATAGCGTGGAGCGTTATTTACGTTAAAATTAGCGCAAATAACGTTAATAACGTGTTACGTTAAATGTTATATTATAATCCATAGTAAGGTCACAGATTAGGTAATGTTACTTCGTAACAGATACTTCACTTATACAGCCGGTTAACTTCTTTAATGGCGCCGCCCGCTTGCTTTTCGCTACGATTTGTCAGTGTCTATGTCAGAGATGGAAATATTATTTATAAGTAGGTATTATAGTGAAGCGAAAGGAGGCCTATACCCAGCAGTGGGTGATCCCAGGCTGATATAACGACTAGTTTGGTGCCGTGCCGAGGGGGTCTCGATTAGAGGAGGTTTGCCTTCAAGTTGTGCCAGACTCGGACCCTGTTCCACTTCTCCCTGAGAAAAAGCCTACTTCAGCCCTGAACCTCCTTGAGGGTCCAGGTGTATTTTCCTCATCAGATTCACTGCTGCTGCTCACAGTTAAACCCGAAAGCGACATCCTACAATATAAGAGGTTATTTAGGTACAAGTATTTTTTATTGATAAAACGAGCCATAAGTATTGTGAAATTTAATTAAACCACTTTTGGAGTACCAACCTGTTATTTTTTTATATTAACAAGGTTTAGAACTTAGCAAACGCAATAACTTGTAGTAATTATTTCAGCTAATTAGAGCAAAATAACCGATTAGTTGATCGTTGATTTAACAACCGCTTGACTAGAGAAAAATGCCTAATTAGCGTTCCAGAAACCCATTTTGATGTTTGACAAGGGATTTGCTTCCATGATTTGATTGGTCAACTAATCTCTGTTCAAAATCATAGTACGTAATCAACGTTCGTGCAACCCAAATAATACTTGATCAGAGATTTGATCATTGATTAGTTAATTATGAAGATGATCTGCGTACGAGAAACCGTAGTCGTTTTCACCAATCAGCTTTGAGCCTTATAGCGATAGAAATAATATTAACGCTCTACTTACTGTCAGCGAGGCGGCTCGCTCAAAGCCACCCGCGCGCCCACCTACCTCAGCAGTCCCCTCGCCGTCGCCGCCGCCCGGCGCCCGGCCCCTTGGCTCACGCCACGGAGTCGATATGGTTCACCCTTAGAGTATTCTAGATACTCTAAGGGTTCACCCTACAGAGTTTTTGACTAAGTTCGGATATTATGTACTTAATTCTCTCATGCAATCTTATACGTGCCTACCGTGGCACTTATTAAGTCAGTGAACAAAAACAAATGTAGATAAAAATGAAATAATATTTTTTAGGTATAATTGTACGCTAGGCTAGGTACCTACTTACCTATCTACCTCTGCAATTCGATAAATTAAATAAGTAGGTAGATCAAGAACAATTTGTGATCTCATCACAGAAAGTATCTGAATATTAGAATTATTATGTATCAAAAGAAAAGTGGCATGTTTGTAAAATATTCGCTATGATAGGTAGAGTTTCAAAAGGCCTTCAGTCGTTTGAGCGTCTAGAAAAAAAAACAGACTGCGCGCAAAGATTTATATTTGACTGCGCGTGATGTCCGAGCGAACGAAACGCATCGTTCATTGTTCGACTTGCGGCTCGCGGTTTCCGTAGAAAGCAACCCACCCGGGTAGGTAAGAAAACTGTAGGTATATAACTCAAAACCGAGCTCGAGTGACTGAGCACTGGTAAGGCTACTGAACGTATTGGTATAGGTAGTAAGCCTAGCGAATCAACCACCACTGGGTATATGCCTCCTCTCTTGCAACTGGTAGGTATTCTGACTCCATCTGAACATCATCTGGCGGGTGGTCTACCTCGTTGTTATTGATTGTCTCTGGGCCATCTTTCAATTCAGATCATATGAAGAAATTAAATTAACCACATTAAAGTAAATTTTTTCATCTTTTTATTGATTCTGTACCTTCTTAGGTACGATAAGACAATTTTATTTAGACAAGGAATGAGAAAACATGTTCTGCTCATTTTCTTGCTCTATTTCCATTTACTCAGGGGGCTACCTGAGTAAATGGAAATAGAGCAAGAAAATGATAATGATGATGACTTTCGATTACCTACAGGTAGGTAAATATAGATATACTCGTACCTATTTTACACCACTTATAAATCGAGAACGGCTGAACCGATTTTAATATTTTTTAATTTTCGGTAGTAGGTGGTTCAATATATTCTTCTGAGCATACTAAACATAAACAACTTCTTTTATCCTTCTGATTTTTATTGTTCTTTATTATTTTATATTTACTAGAACCAGCCAAATCGGATGTAGTTTTGCATGTAGGTTCGCCAGGACTTGCCCTAAGGTTTTTTTGTTTTTTAGATAGATATACATTTTGCCCAAATCTGTCTTGCCCAAAGCACATATTCAAAAGTTGTATTAGCCTACCATAAAATTTGAACCATCCACCACCACCGAATAAAAAATTACAAACAAAATTAAACTTCAAAAAACACGCAATCAATTAAACTATTCGTTAGGTAACACATAATACAAAAAATCAATACACATAACTTGCTAAAAATCGTAACGAAGCAGCAAAAAACTTAGATTTTTATTTTCACAACAAATGAACAAATCTATTGTTTTAGTTGGTTTTTTATGGCGCTGCTGAGTTCCTTTTTTACTTACCGACCTAAACTCGTCCAGTAGTGCTATCGAGGTAGATATTGTTGGTTTTTAATAAAATCGAATATTCGTCGAGATCTTGCCCACATTATTAGTCTTGCCCAGGCTTCCCCTACTACGTGCCTAGAAACACACGAACGCAATAGCACACGAACGCAATAGCAACTAGGTATCTTGAATGTATACCTACCTACTTTGTGTCACTAAACTTTATTTTGATAATTTTGCCTACACAATAAGAGTCGTTCGTCTTTGATTAACTCTTCAATACCATTACCCGCAGTATTTTTGAAATACAACTCTATATCTTGAAGAGTTCTGCCCTTGGTCTCTGGTAAAAATATCCACAAATAACCCAAACACAAGAAGCCTAGTATAGCGTTCATCAAAAACACACCATGGTAGCCGATAATCTCAAACAGAGGCAGTGCTAACCTTATTGATAAAAATAACAAAACAGTTCCTATCACACCAAACACAGCCATACAATAAGACTTTATTTCTAACGGGTATATTTCCCCAAAGAGCGACTCTAACAAAGGATATGGACCGGCATTTATAACAATTAGAAACGATCCCAATAAAACACAACTGACCCAAGGCAATTTGTAAAAGTAAAGAGTGGCACTCAAAGCTAATAGGATAATATATGCTATAATACCACCAGAAAATAATAAGGTTCTCAACTTCATTCTATCAATTAAAATGCATGATAAGAAGGAACCCAGAATCAAACACCCATTAGCGACTAAAGTAAATAATAATACGTCTGAAGTGCCCGTTATATCCTGAACAATAGTTATAACTAAAGTGCATATTAATATCCTACAACTCGCAACTCTGAAGAAATGCAAGCAAGTACATAATGCGGCAATTTTCCAAAAGTATTTATGTGTAGAAGCTTTCATTAGCTTCTTAAGAACCAATAAGGAGGATTTCGAAGGACCACCGAAATCTGACTGTTTCTGTGTTTCCATTATTATAAGAAGACGGAGTTCTTCTGTGGCGGCCTTTCCACTCCCGTGTAGCGTCTTGAACACTTCTGCACACTCTTCAAATCTTCCTTTAGACGCCAGCCACGTCGGACTCTCTACCCACATAAAAGGGAACAAAGCAGCGATAGTCGCTGGGACTATTCCCATCCATGCAACTGTCCTCCAGTGCAGCAGTATACCGCATATATTTGAAATGGCAACACCAACAGCGGCACCCCCAGTTACAATCATGTTTAGATAAAATCCTCTATCATTAGGCGCTGTGTATTCGCCTGTGGACAACACGCATAAGGATAAAACGCCACCGAAGCACACGCCGAGAATAATTCTGGCAATCATGAAGACCAGCATTCTTTGCCCTAAGTACATGAAAATCCAGCTTATTACCACTGGCAGAGATAGGATCGTAATTGCTTTTCTGCGACCGAATCTCTCGGTGACTACCGCGGCTAGGGCTAGACCGAAGATTGTGGTGACGTTGCTGGCAGATGCTGTAACAAAAAGTAGAGTAGGTGTAGGATCAAAACCTTTTGAGCAGTGCAGTGCAACTAACGTACCTAGAAGTTGGTAACCTTCTCGCCAATGCCCTTGGTTGTAGGTATATAGGTTGATGTGTATTTTCACTCAACGCAATTATACCACACTGATTGAGATGAGATCTTGTACAAATCTCGCTCACTCTAAGTACCTGCAGATCTCCTGACCTATACCGGTCGACATTTTCTGAATCTATGTATATTACAGTATAGTATATAATCTTCTTTTTGATGTTCTCATTAGAGCGCAATTATCTTGCCTAATATGTAAATTTCAATTAGGTATATTGAATAATCAGAACAGTAGGTAGGTACAATTTGAACAGTTACCTAAGTAGCTACTATTTCACAAAGAGTATTTCAATCATGAAACTTACCAACCCATGACATTTCATCATCATTCAAGGGAACATCGCCATTCTTTGCTTGCTGGGAAGCAACCATCCCAGACATCTGTCCTACTATGTACCCATCAGAGATGGTGCTCAAAAACAGTCCACTTATTATAAGCACCTGAAACAAAGGATACAGTATAAAGTTAATTATGAACATTATATCATGTCTTATGAAAACAAGATATGGTCTTCCGAGACACGATGGTCACGTGTGTTTCTTGCTTAGGTACGTCATCGACGGCAATGGCGAATGAGAAGACGTATCTGTCTCCAGATGTTACCAGTAGCGTAAAATCGTAACTCCCCGAACTCCTTCTACTACCTGCATAAATCTGATAAAACTGTGTGGGTTTGTACCTATTTACCAATGACTCGTGTGTAACTAACGCTATTTTGACTGACCTAACAAACATAATTGACGATTCACCATTTTTATTGATTTATTTTATTGACCCTTATAACATTTTGTTGCCCTACTTCTACGTTTTGTTGAAATAAAGTGGCAACTGGACAGTGACGTACGTAAGCAAGAGACACTGCCGGAGGAACAGTCCTTGTTTTCTTGGATCATGTATAATATGTACCACTACAAACATCATTTAAGCCGGGGAATACCCACTGGGAAAACATAGGTACGAGTATTAATTTAAAATTGCCTAACACTCGGCCCTGCCATGGTGGATGGCAAAAAATCCGGGACGCCTATACCGTCCGGTTAAATTTTATGCTTCTGTTCAGGTAGTGCCTGTATTTCTCTACTTATTAACTGGTCATATTTATGAAGTTACGCGAATTTATATAATAACATCTTTGTTATTATCACAAAATATGTCAACACCAACTGTTTACGCCTGACTAAAATTAAAGAGCAAATCCGCATGTTATTAGATTCACAGCAGGCTAATCTAAGCAAGTTGGTTAGATTTGACAGTTCATCATTCGATTCTGACTCGCGAAGCTAAACGATTGTCCATCCTGAATCTTTATCCCAAAACACTGTAATTCTTTCAATACAAGTTATTTATACATTTCGGGAGTTTCATTTGGGTGTCTGTCGATGCCTAAACATCTGGCGACCGTGTCAATACGAGCTTGCGTAAGGAAATACGCAAAAATACCGAACGAGTTCGCGCCGGTAGGCGCCCGCCATCAAGTCGGACTTCCAGCCGGGCCATTGCGGCCGTTCCTATCTACAATTTCAAGATTCATCTGTTGAACGGAACACCTGAAAGTCCAGCTATTGGAGCCATTTGCAGTCCATCGATCCAGCGAAAGCGTCGAGCTGCATTCATGCCAATGAAGCTAAGTGTCCCTTGAGTGTACCTTCCTAATTTTTCCCATTCAATTTTCTTATCTAAATTCCCGAAATTATCCTATCTACATATATCAATCGGTCAATATATGTGCAATCTTTCTATTTACAGTGTTTCTATGGCTCAATAATAAATCTATTTATAGTAAATTCAATCACAAAGTTCAACAATCAATTCATAATTAAGTATTTGAAGCTACCCTATGTTGTGAAAAAATAATAATTAATTTTTATCTACCAAGTTACGTTCCTCTATAGATTTTAACTAGTTTCGTTTACAATTACGATTGCTAAGATTTTATAAGTAAATAATTTCAAGATTTTTGCCCCTGACTGGTGCCAAGTTATTTCGTGTACTTTTATTCACCCATCTCGCCGAACATTCCAGGCTTACGTTGCGTTATCGCACGCACTGTCGGCTTCGTTCGAGAATAATTCGGCCCAGCCCGCGCCCAGCGGCCAGCGCGCAGCGGACGCTGTCCACGCGTGGAGAGTGGAAGTCGAATACCGGTTCACAGGTGACGCCTAGTCAAGGAGCGTGCGTGAGATAATTTTCATTACCTTATCTAAAGTCAACTATTTTTATTGCAGTTTTTTGCACTCGGTTTTTATTTGTTGTAACCTCGAGTTAATTTATATTGTTTCTAGTTTAATCTTTAATTTGTTACGATGGGAGGTGAAACTAGTGCAAAGGACTCGCAAAGTTTAGTTGATCTTTGTACAAGACGTAGCTCAATTAAGGGCCAAATTACCAAGTTTAAAAACTTTACTCAACATGCCGCTACCAAGGAAAGGCTATCGCCCGATGAGTTAGCTGAGTTGTCTCTTAGACTTGGTAAATTTGAGTCACTTTCGAGTCGTTTTGACGACTTGCAAAGTCAGATAGAGGTGTTAAATCCTACTGGTTTGAGCTCCGAGTTGGACGAGCGAGATGAGATTGAGCAGCTTTTCATAACTAACATTGCCTTTGCTCAAAGTTTAGTACAAAAACATCACTCACAGTTGCGTCAAGAAGAAAGCCTCAACTCAAGTCACTTGTCCTCGGCTCAAAGCCATGTAGACCAAGAGTCTTTCGGTTTTAAATTACCGCAAATACAAATTGCAAAGTTTGACGGATCATTCTTTCGCTGGCTTGAGTTTCGTGACACTTTTTTATCTATTGTGCATAACAATGAGCGCATCGTTCCCATTCATAAATTTCACTATCTTATTTCTTATCTAACGGGTGATGCGTCGCGTATTATTTCTAATTTTGAAGTGTCAAGTGCTAACTATAAAAATGCTTGGAAATTATTATGCGAACGTTATGACAACAAGCGTCAGTTGATAAATCATCATTTAAATTCGCTATTAAGTATAGAACCAGCTACTCGCGATTTCGATAAATCGTTGAAATGTCTAGTAGATAACGTCAGTAAGAACCTGCGCGCGCTTTGCAGCTTAGGGCTGCCCACAGACCAGTGGGACGTTTTGATCGTCCACATGATGGCCTCCAAGCTCGATAATAGTACTCGCATGAAATGGGAAGAATGGCGTGGTACGTTGGATGAGTACCCTACTTTGAAACAATTTAATAAATTTTTAATTGATCGCGCTGACGTTCTCGCATCTATTCATCAGAACTCCAACGCTAAGCCAAGTCCGTCGGCTTCTAAGGCTTCTTCTAAGCCACAGACTAAATCTTTTGCATGCGCAAGCGAAGAGAAGACACACACAGCTGCTTCTGTTCCTCTTTTGCAGTGCGTCATCTGCCATGAAGGGCATCGTATCTACGACTGTCCTACCTTCATGGCCAAGAGTGTAGAAGAGCGTATTGCCGAAGTGCGTAGGTTGAAGCTGTGCTTCAATTGTCTTCGCCCTGGACATTTTCCTCAAATGTGTCCACGGGGCCCATGTCGCGTATGCAAAGGAAGACACAATAGTCTTATTCATAAACCGGATAAAGTATCCACTAACAATGCTTCTGTTTCCAGCGCTGTTGAGGCCACTGCTGACAGCGCTGACGATACTACTGTCAATTTTTCGAATCAAAGTTCTAACCAAGTGTTACTGTCCACTGCATTCATCGAGGTAGCCAATCCGCGGACGAAACAAGCCGAAAGGATTCGGTGCCTCTTGGACTGTGGCAGCCAATCATCATTCATCACACAATCTCTCAAGGATAAGTTAGGCTTACCTTCTAATCCAAATTGCCTGGTCAATGTACTTGGCATTGGCAACCAAAATTCTGGACAAGTCACCGAATCCTGCGTGGCTCAATTGAAGTCTCTAATCAATGGCTTCAAGGTCACATCAGGGTTCCTAGTTTTACCACAAATCACCGGTGATTTGCCTAGATTTCCTATCGACGTTTCAAGGCTTAAGATAGCTAACAATATTAAACTTGCAGACCCCATGTTTCACCAGCCAGCGCCGACTGATGTTCTAATCGGCGCCGATCTTTTCTGGGACATTCTCGGCCGCGAGCAACAGTCTCTCGGTCCTAACAATCCAAAGCTCGTGAATTCCCAGTTTGGTTGGATTATTTCAGGTCCTATTTCAGCAAGTATGCAAGCCACACATGTTCGATGCAATCATTCCATCATTTCAAGCACATTGAATGATGGCGATATTCAAATGAATCGTGATCTCGCGAAATTCTGGGAACTGGAAGAGGTTCCTCTAAAGTCTACACATAGCGAGAGCGAGAAGGCATGTGAGTCTCATTTTAAGTCTCACACTTTTCGCCTAGATACAGGTAGATTCTCTGTAGCTCTGCCGCTCAGAGATTCTGCCGATTGTCTTGGACAATCCTATAATGCAGCTAAAAAACGATTACTAAATTTAGAAAAACGATTTCGCAAACAACCCGATGTTAAATCGCAATATGTTCAATTTATGCGTGAGTACTCTGACCTAGGTCACTTGTCAGAGTCTCCTATTCCTATTCCGCATACTTCCTATTTTCTATGTCACCACGCTGTCTTTAAGGACAGTAGTGAGTCCACGAAGATCAGAGTCGTGTTCGACGGATCCGCTCCTACGTCATCCGGCTATTCAATCAACGATATTCTGTGGGTAGGACCCAACACGCAGGACTCGCTTTTCTCCATACTCATAAGAGCTCGGTTCCACAAGTACCTCTTGACCGGTGACGTTGAGAAAATGTACCGCCAGGTCCTAATCAACGAGGAGGACCGAGACCTCCAGCTGATACTGTTCAGAGAAGATGAGTCACTGCCTATTAAGACCTTCAGATTGAATACTATTACATACGGAATGGCCAGCAGTAGCTACTTAAGCACGAGATGCCTGTGGCAACTAGGCGAGGAGTGCACAGATCCAGGTATCAAGGATATAATCCAACACGATTTCTATATCGACGATCTCATCACCGGATCCGAGAACGAATCGGATCTAAGATACATCCATCAAGCTGTTTCCGCAGCTCTCCAGAAAGGCTGCTTTAATCTCCGAAAGTTTAAAACTAATTTACCCGCGATATTAGAGTCTACAATAAATTCTAACGACAATTTAATTGTCAGCGAGTCTTCCTCTACTCTGGGAATGGGTTGGAACCCATCTACTGATCAGTTGCATTTTCCTTTCAAGGTTCCGCCCCCATCTAATGATAAATTTCTAACGAAAAGATTAATTCTTTCGTCACTATTTAAAATATTCGATCCTTTAGGATTGCTGAGTCCCTGTGTCATCAAGGCTAAAATGCTAATGCAGCAACTGTGGTTGCAAAAGCTAGGCTGGGACGATCCAATCCCTATTGCTATTCAACAGGATTGGAATAAGTTCGCAAAAACCATACCTACTTTGTTGAACCTAGAAGTTTCTAGACGAGTTCTATGTGATAATCCAGTTTCAGTAGAATTACATTCCTTCAGTGATGCGTCACAAAACGCTTACGGCGCCTGTATCTACTTGCGCAGCGAAGACGCTGAAGGAAATGTAACTGTCAATCTTCTCTGTTCCAAATCGAAGGTAAGTCCTCTGAAGGCCACCACGATCCCGCGCCTCGAACTGCAGGCAAGTCTTCTGGCAGCCAAGCTATGTAATGCTGTCAGGGAATCTCTTCGATTTGAAATAAAAACGCAAGTACATTGGTGCGATTCAACTATTGTACTTTGTTGGCTGCGAAGCAGTTTCCAACACTTGAAAATGTTTGTTGCTAATCGCGTATCCGACATATGCGAACTAACGAACTATGCTGCGTGGCGCTATGTTCCTACGTCAGCTAATCCAGCCGATCTGATA
This sequence comes from Eupithecia insigniata, assembly GCA_947859395.1. Classification (NCBI taxonomy): domain Eukaryota; kingdom Metazoa; phylum Arthropoda; class Insecta; order Lepidoptera; family Geometridae; genus Eupithecia; species Eupithecia insigniata. The sequence goes on from OX402001.1 coordinate 13,070,601, forward strand.
TCCCGCGGGATCAATCCCGATGCATTGAGCACCACTACACTATGGTGGTCAGGTCCGTCGTACCTAGCAAAGCCTGAAACCGAATGGCCTATTCTCAATTTTAATAAAATTGAAACACAAAATCTACCCGAATTAAAACCTAATTTACAATCAGATTCAACTATGACTAACCTAACTACTAACAACAATGCTATAATAAATTTTAAAAACTATTCTAATTTCTCTAAATTAAAACGAACATTTGCTTATCTATTGCGATTCATTCATAACTCGAGATACTCGCAGAACAAAAGAACTCGCTCGTTATCAGTTGACGAGCTTGATGCGTCATTCATACATTTATGTCGCCTTGCTCAACGTGAATCGTTTTCAGTTGAATTTAACTTACTATTAAATAAGAAATCGTTAAGCCCTAAATCTCCTATTTTATCATTGTCTCCGTTTTTCGATAACGGTGGTGTTATACGTGTAGGAGGCCGCATTCAGGCTTCTGATTATAACTTTGACAAAAAACATCCTATTTTGTTACATGCGACGCATCATTTTACTAAGATTTTATTTGAGCTTGAACATAAACGCAATCTACACGCCGGCCCACAGCTGCTTTTAGCTATTGTTCGTGAGTATGTGTGGCCAGTGAACGGAAGGTACTTAGTACGAAGTACTGTCCGTAATTGTTTTAAATGTAGACGGCTACAGGGTAAAACCATGAAACCTATGCTAGGCAACTTACCGTCTCAGCGTATTACGCCGAGCTTTCCATTTCAAGCCGTAGGCCTCGACTTTGGAGGTCCCTTTTTAATTGTCAATAAAAAGGGACGAGGTGCTACGCTTTTAAAATGCTATCTTTGTATTTTCGTTTGTTTACGCTACAAATGCGTGCATCTTGAATTAGTTAGTGATCCTTCAAAAGATGCCTTTGTTATGACGTTTCGCCGCTTTGTGTCACGAAGAGGCAAGCCAGCCGAAATTTTTTGTGATAACGGCCGTAATTTTGTTGCGGCTGCTAAAGAAATCAATCAATTTTTAAAATCCAACGCACCTTCTTTATCTGATTTCGCAAGCGAAGAAGGAATTAAATTTTTATTTTCTCCGCCTTACGCACCTCATTTTGGCGGCATCTTTGAAGCCGGTATAAAATCCGCTAAATTTCATTTAAAACGCGTTATGGGTAATTCACACCTAACGTTTGAAGAGCTTTCTACTCTTTTCGCACAAGTAGAGGCCGTATTGAACAGTCGTCCACTCTGTCCCTTATCGTCCTCTCCTGATGACTTCCTATGCCTTACTCCTGGGAATTTTCTCATTGGTCGGGCTCTCACTACGCTACCTTCGTCTACTTTGGAAGATTGCAATCCTAACAATCTGAATCGTTATGAAAGACTGCAGCAAATTCACCAACACATTTGGCGCCGATGGCAAAGAGAGTATATTACCGAACTGCAGCAACGCCATAAATGGAAAACCAATTCTTCAAACCCAAAGATTGGAGACTTGGTACTTATTCAAGAAGATGACGCCCCGCCGCTTTGCTGGAAACTCGGACGTATCTCCAAGTTATTTTATGGTCCTGCTGACAATATAGCACGAGTTGCTGATGTAACAACAAGAGGAGGATGCACGCGCCGTCCCTTGGTTCGCCTGTGCCCACTTCCAACTGCTGAAGAACTTGAAAGTTGAAAACAGATTTTTCAACGCGGGGAGGATGTTTACGCCTGACTAAAATTAAAGAGCAAATCCGCATGTTATTAGATTCACAGCAGGCTAATCTAAGCAAGTTGGTTAGATTTGACAGTTCATCATTCGATTCTGACTCGCGAAGCTAAACGATTGTCCATCCTGAATCTTTATCCCAAAACACTGTAATTCTTTCAATACAAGTTATTTATACATTTCGGGAGTTTCATTTGGGTGTCTGTCGATGCCTAAACACCAACTATCTCATAAATTGCATAAAACTCATTTTAAAATCAATTCCTGTATAGCGACTTTCATTCCTGGCTGATCAAAACACAAAGGTGTTAGCAAAAAGGTCAGTTATCTACATATTAATGTACTCACAACACAATTTTAGTTTAATCTAAACATAATTAAATAAAACCAAATGTTAAATACCTACAAACAAAACAATACATCTACAAACTATTTATGTCGATACATAAACATACCTTCTGAATATTATTTTTCGACGTGCCCATTGTAATCAGTACAGTCGCAATGCTGGACTACAAGTAGACTGTCGTCGAGTTCCCAAGACGATCCGTGGTTTTTCAAGCGTATCAAAGCTGATCCAGCACACACAAATAGTTTTATTATCAGCTAATAGTTTTATGGTTTTTTTATAGACGGAATTACTATTATAAAATTATTAAATACTTTAAATCTGTAATGTATAACTGTTAGGTAAATAACAATCAAATAATATAAACAAATTAATTTTTTTTGAGTATTTACAATTGAAACAATTGAGCTAACTGCAGACTGTTGTAAACAATCAACAGATAGCTCAACTGGTCCATATCAATACCAGTCGGAAGCGTTCCTGTTGGGTAGATATTAATAATAACTTATAAAAAATATTGAGGCAGTAGTTCACGAGCACATCTTTGAATAAAGTGAATAGGAAGAGCTGTGTAAATGTATTTTAAACAAATAATTTAGTAGTAGGTACTAGTGCTACCCACGGTAGGTAAAAAAATGGTCCGGACCAGGCGCAGCTGTACCATGTCTGTTTCCGGACCGTAATTATGACGATATCCATATAACGTCATACTTACTTTTTGTAGAACTTTTTTAATTTTGACTGAATTCTGCCGGCGGCTTCGCCCAGGCTTTCGGTTCGCTTGGAAATGCATAACACACACAACTCACCAATCAATGTACCTATTATTTTGTAAAGTTATATTATTAACTTTTGGTACTAAGCTTATATTTAACCGTTTACACTAAAAATGCTTAATAATAATAATAAAATTAATAAAGGCCGCCATGCCAATAATAAAGCTGCCCGCAGGGCATCTTTTGGCGAGCTGTTGGTAATGTGTGCTCCCGGGGAAGTTCCTGGTTCTCGTCTCCACTTGCGGAGTGGTATCCCAAGAGAACCAGATCATCACCTCTTGCTTGCCTTCATTGGCCGGTCTGAGTAGAGTCGCGAGAGATGCATCTTAGGATTTAGACTCGGGGTGGAAGTGTCTAATGGCATAATAACGAGGAAACCCGCTCACGTGTCTTCGTGATGGTGAATACGGGGCCGTACCTCTCGACACCTCTTTGTCGTTTGTACCGATGTTGTTCTTTTCCGGCATTTACGCCAACATTTTGAGGAACCCATCCAGCATTCAGCAAGCCACCTGTCTGCCGCTTGTAACCCGTCCGATCTTGTAAAACCGTTTTTTCAACATAAACTTGAAACTGTTTATCGACTCTAAAGTGAAGGTGCCTGTTAGGTAGGTATACTCGTAAGTACGTATTCAAATGTGTTAATTTCACCCCATTCCTTTCTGTTATCGACTATTTAACGTAAGAACAAGTCTACTACTTACAATTAGTCATTTTAAACACTGCAGGCATGGTGTACATAATTATAACACCTTAACATATGTACACCTATGAAAATATGTACATAGGTTTGGCTATGTAAACGTAATTGATTGCTATTGTTCATTAATTTTATCCTATTGTAGTTCCAAATACAACTTTTAGTAAGCAATGTAAATGTAGGGGAGAGTCTGATATTACCGCGCGCGAGAATGGTTGGAGTTGGAATAGAGTTATACATATAAATAAAAATTAAGATACTGGTAAGAATTTTACTAAGCTATAGGAAACTATAGCGTTGCAAAACTGTCAAAACGTAATATGAAAAAAAATACAAAAAAAGACATGGAAAATGCGATATTATAGAACGATAATAATAAATAAGGTAATAAAAATACTAAATAAGGTCGAAGTTTATAATACCGTAATAATAATAATATTTATGTACAATATTTGTATTAATATAAACTTAACGGTAAAATTACTGTTTAAATAACAATTATTATTTGTTCATTCAGTTATAGGGTTTAACACATTTCCATGCATTACCTAGGCACGGTATTATCAAACATGTTAATTTGTTTTATAATCCTAAAAATCAAAATATAAGTAAAGAATGTGGAGAAAACTACAGCAGACCTCAAATTTACATTATAAGGGTTCCATTCCCAAAAGGGTGAAAACGGGGCCTATTTGCGCTGTCTGTCCATCCGTTGTCTGCCCGTCCGCGTCAGCAGCAGGGCGCGGAATTTTCAACCGCGCGGTATTATCCAACTCTCCCCTACATGTTTTAGGTAGGTACCAGTTTAAATTACTTACTACGATAATTATTCAGGAACCCCAGCGATACCAACTTCGGTATCAGCAATTAAGTAATGAATTCCTTAGTTAAAAATAACACATAAATTAAAAACCTGAATATATGTATGTACATATAAATACAGAAGTAGGTAGTTGCTTGGTCAGTTAGCCATTCAAATGCTACATTACGCCATGGAAAAGGAATCTAAGGGATTTATTTTTGACGATTTTGATAGATTATTGAACTTTATCACCAATATACATACATATAAAGTAGGTGATAAAATGTCATGAGCATCCCGTCCAAAGTGCGCGACTTTTATATATTTTTTCTTTCTTATTTAAGAGGCTTCCGTGAGTCCAAACAGCGCCGCCACCCATTTTATCGTATTATTAAGGTAAACAAAGGATTTTTTAAAAATCCTCGTTTTGTGATTGCTATCATATTTTAATGCCTCTGTAATAGTTTATTTTGTATAGCTTAAAAAGAGATGCGAAAACCGAGTTTGGTGGCCAAAAGGTGCAACTTCGGTATCACAAACGGGCCAATGGATTTTTGAAAATTCTTTTGTTTAAAGTAATAATAATAATACGATAAAATAGGTGGCGGTGCAGCGCTAGTTTGGGTCAGGGTAGAGTACGCGCAAAACTTTATGAGCTCTGTGAAGTTGGCTTCAACGGCTGCGCACTGAACCGTAAATTAGGCGTTCAGGGGAAAGAACGGAGTGAGAGGGGATCTGTCTGTCAAACCAGGGTGGCCAGCAAGAATTCTGGCGTATTTTTATTTTGTCTAACTTATTTTGTTCTGCATAAATTTATTTTCCAATTCACTATTTATAGAATATATACAAACATCTTACACTCAATGACGGAATATTTTAAACCTAAAATGTTAGAATAAATTCAACTTTTTATCTAACGCAATTAACGCAAGATTGAAAATAAAATAATTACTATGTAGCAAATTTATTTATAACCTAGTTGGCAATACAGTCGAATGAATACTTTTGAGTACAATGACGCAGCAAAGTCTTTGACGGTTGTTCGGTTTGATAGTTTATTCTTGCGATTTTGTGGAGTATTCCCTGATATTAGCTGTTTCTCTTAAACGTTGAATATGCCTCGCGGGAGGTATATCGTACAGCGTCGTCAAACATGGAAAATGGTGTTCGATGTCATGAGTTTCATGTCAAAAGAAGCTGATGAATTCAACCTCAAAATGGTACTTCAGCTGACTACAGCTGCAACAGGTGTCTATTAGCATCATAAAAAGGATTTCTAGCCGAAGCCTGGGTGGGTCGCTAGTTGGTAAATATCACTTTTCTATTTGATTGTACTTGCGCAGTATTGCTTCCGTGCCTAAGTTCACAGAGCTCATTAAGTTTTGCGATCACTCTACCTTAGCATTAAAGCGCTTAGGTATGTAGGTACTACTTACTAAAGTAGTGCTTACTGCTTACTTAAGTAGTGGTTACTGCTTACTAAAGTAGTTCTTATTACTTACTAAAGTAGTGCTTATTACTTACTAAAGTAGTGCTTATTACTTACTAAAGTAGTGCTTACTACTTACTAAAGTAGTTCATACTGCTTAGGTACTACTTACTTAGTATTAAAGTAAGTGTTGTGAGGCTTAAATGTGCTATCGAAATCTTCAAAAATCCCCATATGTTAAGGTGTTATAATTATGTACACCATGCCTGCAGTGTTTAAAATGACTAATTGTAAGTAGTAGACTTGTTACGTTAAATAGTCGAAAACAGAAAGGAATTTTTTATGTTGAAAAAACGGTTTTACAAGATCGGACGGGTTACAAGCGGCAGACAGGTGGCTTGCCGAATGCTGGATGGGTTCCTCCAAATGTTGGCGTAAATGCCGGAAAAGAACAACATCGGTACAAACTAAAAAGAGGTGTCGAGAGGTGCGGCCCCGTATTCACCATCACGAAGACACGTGAGCGGGTTTCCTCGTTATTATGCCATTAGACACTTCCACCCCCGAGTCTAAATCCTAAGATGCATCTCTCGCGACGGTTAGTCTTAAACCTCACGACATATCACCATGAGAGAGCGGAGGTTAAAAATGCGAAAAAACATCAAGTGATTACTGGACGACCCCTAAGTAAAATAATGCATACAAAACGTGCCCGCGCTTTACAACTGGGTTTTGTAAAAAGTAAGCGACAAAAATGCTGAACATAATCAAATTCACAAATGTGTATACCCAACATTACCTACATAACATGGTAAACGTTATGTAGGTATACGCATTTTTTAAATATTTTGAAGGATTGGCCCTGTTCAGCAATTTATGTCATTAACTGTGTAATGTGTTTCTGTGTTAATGGACGATGGTTCAGTAAAAAAATAATTTTAATTTGAAATCATTTATTTTCAAAGGAAACAGAGCATCACGAGGGAGTTATTCTATTCTAGTTTAGTAATGTAACGCTTAAACTTCAGAAAATAACATGGACTTTATTAACGACCATTATTTACGACCTGTGAATTAAAACGATACCCTAACATACCACGAATTAACTCGAAACAAAAGATTATTATTCATTTTCAAGGTAACAAAACACACAATAATAACTTAAACGTTGGCTCTAAAGTTATTTATAACTGATTAGAATAAGTACCGGTACGAGTGTTTCTGTTTTCGGATGCGATTGTTATTGACTTATATATTACACATACAATTAATACATATGTTTTGTAACGGAGTGATTCGTTCAGGATGTATTAAATAAGTTAGGTATAAGACACTGCGCATTTAATTATTTATTGAATAAATTGCACTAATTTATTTGCAATAGTTTTTATTGGATAATTTTAATAATTTGCATTACGCCACCTACATGGGAGACCATCCACTCGATGGACCGACGACATCGTAGCGGTCGCAGGGAGTCGATGGATGGAGGCGGCTCAGGACCGCTATTTTTGGCGTCGTACGGGGGAGGCTTATGTCCAGCAGTGGACGTGTATGGGCTGATGATGATGATGATGCACTACGCCACCCCTTGCCTGTTCTGCTGTTTTGTCCTACCCATTTTCTAAGGACGGTAATGTGAGTAAAGCCCGTAACAGACGTAGCTATAATAAATAGTAATATGAATCAAAGCAAGGCATAGAGCGATATATTTTCTATACAAATTTTTGAGTGACATAATAATTTATATTTCTATGACGTCACCAACCTATACGTAATTGAAGAGTGGAATCAACACTTTTTTGTATTGCTTTTTTCTTGTATTGCTTGCTTTATAGCTCAGTATATTACTATATATTATAGTAATATACCGTCTGTGACGGGCTTCATAGAAGTACATTGCGCGATCACCCACGCTTACTTGATATATATTGATACACCTTGTACGAATCACCCTGTATAAAATAACTCTAGTTGATTATACTCGCTTAATATTTGAAGGCACATATTTTTGTTTATTTATAATCAAAATAGCATCACCAATTTTATATTTACAAAAATATCTATACAAGTGCTAATTAAGTGACTATTATAGAAAAATAAACAAATATACGACACTGACAATTAATTTACGCTGTACAAGATGGTTATTGCTTATGGCATAAACCGATTTAAATAAATGATTTGTATAAAATTTCATCTAATCTCTTAAAACTACTTAAATTTTATTTTCTTAATTTATTGGCATTAAAGTAATCCGTCGAGGCATATCATATTATTATTAAATAACTCAAACCTATATTTAAGTATTTAATATGTAGGACCAACATATGTCAACCTTTAGTATAATGCAGTTGCCTGACGAGCCTGTATATGTAGTTAGTAGTAGTACTAATGAGGGCATTAAAGCGATTGTGTCAGTAAATACAAATTTAAACTGACCACAACGACAACGGGAAAGCAAATAGCACTTCATATAGTCCATCAGAATATACAAGGCTTACCCAGCAAAATCCTAGAATTAGAACTATTTTTGAATTGTTTAAATGTAGATGTTATGTGCTTAACAGAACACTGGATTGTAAAGAATCAGTTACTTCCCTTTTATCATAACTATTGTTTTGAAAGTTCCTATAAAAGAAAGGCTGCTATACGTGGTGGCTCTCTAATTATAGTTAAAAATAGTCTTAAATGTAAAGAACGGAAAGATATTGTAAACCTCACTATTGAGAGGACTATTGAACTTTCATGTGTGGAACTGGAGCGGCATATCATAGTGTATGTTTACCGCCCCCCGATGCAAATCAGGTAGCTTTTGAAAGTACTATGGAAGAAGTTTTGCTGAAAGTATTTTTATATAGGAAGAATCTCATTGTTTGTGGCAACTTTAATATAGATATTTTAGCGAATCCCCTTGCCAATAGATTGCTTAATTTATTCAAATGCTTTCGTTTACAACATCTTTTTAATGACCCAACTAGGGTTACCCTAACATCTGCCACTTGTTTAAATAATATTTACTGCAGTGAATCTCCAACCAGCGAAACAGTAATCAAGCATTTCAAATCAGACCATTATGGTCAGAGTGTTAATTTTAGTTATAATTTGAATGATACAAACAATGTTGAGGAATATACCTACAGGCCTATTACAGAGAGCCGTATTAAGAATTTTCAAAGTAAAGTGGAACTAGAAGTATCTAATATATCTTATTCTGATGATCCTAATGTTCTATTTGCCAATCTTTTTAATGTTATTAATAGAGAACACAGTGAAGTATTCAAACTTAAAACATGCACAGTTAGAGACAGGGTCGGGTTTACTGATTGGGCCACTCCCGGCATTTATAGAAGTAGGGATAGACTATACGATCTTTATGGTGCTAGAGAAGCTATGTTACATGATCCTGTGTTTCTCTTATATGTAACCAACTACTCGAAAACATTTAAGAAAGTCTGCAACACAGCAAAATGCCTATTCTTGAGGAAAAAACTTATAAACTCATCTAATAAAATAAAAACAACATGGAGACTAATAAATAACGAAACGGGTAAATCAAAGCCACGTTCCAGAGAAATAAGGTTAAAAATTAATAACTCAATTCTTATACATGAAAAGGATATTGCCGATGCTTTCGATGCATTCTTCTCCGATATTCCTAAAGTTGTTACCCGGACTCTAAACTCCTCACCTTCGATGGTGGTTGAATTATTAGAATCATCTGTTGAAAAATGTAAAGAGGTTTTTATATTTACTCATGTAAATGCCAATTATATAGTCAAAACGTTTAAGTCTATTAACATCAAAAATACTGAGGATCTCAGGGGCATCTTAACCAAAGTACTAAGTTCAATTATAAAGGAAGTGGCTCCTTGTTTGGCCAATATTTTCAATAGTTGTATCGACGCAGGAGTTTTTCCTGATCTCATGAAATATAGTAAACTAGTTCCTCTTTTTAAATCTGGAAGTCACACTGATCCGGCCAATTACAGACCAATTTCAATAGCTATAAGTAAAATTTTAGAAAAAAATATTCTCACACAGCTGTCCTCTCATTTGGTCCTTAACAAGCTACTCCATAAAAATCAGTTTGGCTTCACCAAAGGTAGATCAACAACCGATGCTGGTACAGTTATACTAAAGCATATATTGGATGCCTGGGATAAAGCGAAAAACGCTATTGGTATATTCTGTGACCTTTCTAAGGCTTTTGATTGTGTAGATCATGGTACACTAATTAGAAATTGAGTCACTATGGAATTCAAAACAAGGCACTGGACCTTACGCAATCATATTTATCTAATAGAGTTCAAAAAGTAGCTATTGGCAAAGAAAGATCTAGGGGCTCAAACATTGAATTAGGCGTCCCGCAGGATCAATAGTAGGCCTTTTTTTATTTTTAGTATACGTAAATGATCTCCCCTTTTTAGCAAAAGATCTGTGTGATATAGTCTTATTTGCTGATCAGTGAAGTATCTTCACTGATTTTTAAAGTTGACAGAAATAAATGTAATTATGACGATGTAAATGATTCGCTTTCACACGTACTAGATTGGTTCACCGCCAATAACCTCTTACTTAATGCTAAAAAAACAAAGTGCATTAAATTCATGTTACCAAATGTAAAAGAATTTCCAACTAAGATAATGCTAAAGGATGAGATTGTTCACTTTGTAGACTCTACCGTTTTCTTAGGGTTACATATTGATTGCACTCTTCAATGGAAACCGCAAATTGATACTCTCGCAGGCAGACTTAGTTCAGCAGCCTATGCAGTTCGTACAATTAGATATATTACCGATGAAGATACAACTAGGTTAGTTTATTTCAGTTACTTTCATAGTATTATGTCCTATGGTATTTTGCTTTGGGGAAAGGCAGCTGACATCCAGGCTATCTTTGTTCTTCAAAAAAGGGCTGTACGCGCAATTTATAAATTAAAGCCACGCGACTCTTTGAGGGAATTATTTAAAAAAATAAATATTTGACAGTAATATCGCAATACATCTATGAATATCTAATGTATACGCACAAAAATAGAGATAGCTTTTTGAAAAAGTGTGATGTTCACAATAGAAATACAAGAAACAAGAACAAATTACACATCCCAGCATATAGATAACGAAAAGTAGGGTAATCATTTATGGGCAATTGCGTGCGGTTCTATAATAAGCTTCCATTTGAAGCAACTGAACTCCCTATTCGTAAATTTAAACAGTACATTAAACAAAATCTTATCAGGAAGGCCTTTTACTCCATAGATGATTACATCAATGATGTTAATGCTTGGCCAGATGTCGCTCCGTTCCGCACTGTCAGTAGTATGTAAGAAATTCAATGTTCTGTTTAGCTTTATAGAAATATTGACATGTATCTAAATCGCATTAAATTTAGATTTAGATAGGCGAAATAACCATGTATTAGACACATTAGTGATATTATAATGTGCTAGTGGTTTCTTTTTCACTTCTTCCACTAGTGGACAAAAAATTGAAGTTAAGAGAATATCATTAACACCTTATTTCTTATTTGATAATAATAACTATGTTTATAGTATAAAATTTGACTTGTCTAAGTGCTTATTTTGTAAGCCTAAAGAAATAAAGCTTTTGATTCTGATTCTTTAATAAGTGGAAAATAAAAAATATGTCATTACTAAGTATGAATACACAGATGGCAAAAAAAAATCCATCGGTTAACGTTATTAAATTAAATAAAAATAACGTATAAATTATTGCTTTAAAATGCAAATTTACCACACCTCATAGAGCTACAACATTCCGAACCACGTTTATAAGGCACAAAATAAGATTTATTAAACTGTACTTTAAACAGTTTAGTGGTTTTAAAAATTGGGCAGATTATTACCAACATTTGAATATTATTTCAATACTGCACGGGGGGAATTCTGCGAAGCAAATCGCTTTACTATGACGATGGCATCGTCGCCGAATCGTCCCTAGATGAAAGAAACTGTAGATAATGCATTCGGTGTATTTGCAAGGTGAGATTGATAGAATAGTAGCATCCTTGACACTTTTGTCGTCTGTAGTTTAAGGTGAAATGCCAAATGATGTAATTTTGTGACGAAACCATTGTAATAGTGAAGGAATTTGTTTAGCAGGATATACATATAGTAAATCTGTGGTTGGCATTTATAATGCTGAGTGGCTTGAGTTTTTCGGAAAATTCGTCTGAGCAGCAATAAGGCAAAATATTAAAACAGCCTGGTCGACTCGGTAAACGAAAGTAGATGTTTCTGATTCGTTCTCAAAGAATCGCTAATCTTATGCAAACTTCGATTTTCCTTTTTTCCGAGTAGGCCCTCAGGATCCCTAAGAATTATGATTCTCTTCAAATAAGCTTTATATCTTTCGTATGAGGTCCATTTTTGCTTGATTATAGTATAGCAAAAAGGTTTTATATGTGATCTCAGTACTTATTATTATTACTACCTTGGTATAGTTTCAGCTACTCAAAAGACTAACACGTAAAGACTAATAGGTAATAATGATTCTTAACAATGAGTAGAATTATAAACCCAACCCTATGCTTCGCTGATACTTTGCTTAGTAAATATGGACTCTATATTTACGCAAATAAAGCTTTCATGTCTTCAAGATTTATATCCAACACAGGAAAATTTTGAACCCTATATCAAAAGCACAATGCCTTAAACTGGGAGTTCAACGCATCCAGGCCCTGACGCTTAAGTAACAATATTGCTAGGATTTAAAATAGAACGCGATAAATAAATTTCTTAGGGTCGCCGCACGCGGGACAACCTATAAAATAGTAAAAATCCTTTATTTTCACGTGTTACCAACGCGCACAACGTCGCCGCAACGGGCCACCGGCTACAACCACAAAACGCCGCCGCCACCGGCATATTTCCTGTAGTTTTCATACATTACTCGCTATAGCGTGTGGCGGCCACCGGGGCGTCAACTGGGTGCAGCGAGTCCATTTAAAATGTATGTGTGTATGAAAACTACAGGAAATATGCCGGTGGCTGCGTTTTGTGGTTGTAGCCGGTGGCCGCGTTTTGTGGTTGTAGCCGGTGGCCCGTTGCGGCGACGTTGTGCGCGTTGGTAACACGTGAAAATAAAGGATTTTTACTATTTTATAGGTCAATATTAGAATGAAGAAATATTTAGTAACAATTCCGCGTATAACCTTCTCTGATAGTATTCATCAAAGTAAGTTGTCTACTAGTTTCGTCTCTCCACGAGACATCTTCAGGACACCACAATACTCGACCTTGACATTGAGATTGGTAAGCACAGCAACACCGACAGAGTCCCGCCAGTGATGTTGCCTCTCCGAGCTCCGCGCGCCAAGTGAAGCAATGCCCGCAAAACCCCCCTTTATATAGTCACGGATCAAACAGTGCGCACACAAAGTTCATAGTGTGTGTGTGGCAGTACTATTGTTTGAAAAGATTCGTAATAACGGTGACCGAGGCAAACCTGTACTAAGTTCATTCAACAGTGTATTATTACTATATTTTGTAATTTCTAAATTTTCTAAGACTGACATCCTAAATCCCTTATCACAAGTATGTAAAATAGAAAAACAATGATTTTGACTTAAAGAATGACCAGATTCCAATAAATGTTTTGCAAAGTTAGATTTTTCTGGATAATTGTTTCTATAAGCAGCTAAATGTTCTTTATACCTAACCTGAAAACTACGACCCGTTTGACCTACATAAATACCATTACATTCGTCACATACCAACTTATAAACACCCGATTTTTTATTGTTATCTAACCTATCTTTACCGTTACAAATCTGTTTTAATAAATTGTTTGTTTTGAACGCTGCGTGTACTTTATGTTTAGACAAAACTCTTGAAACTCCGTCACTCAATGGACCTAAATAAGTTAAACTGCCCACAAATTTGTCTATCCTTTCTGGAGCTACGGGATACAATAAGGAACGGATAATGTTTTGTTGTTTACTTCTTATTAAACCATCAACCATCTTTCTACTATATCCATTACTTTCAGCCGTGTGGTAAATAATAGATAGCTCTCTGTTAAAGTTCTCCTGAGATAAGGGGACTGACATCATTCTATGGACAAAACTACGGTAAGCTGATAGCTTATGTTGGAATGGATGACAAGATGAATTTGGTATTGTAATATCTGTGTAAGTAGGTTTTCTGTAAATTTGAAAATCATGCCTATTGTTTAACCTAGTTATTGTCAAATCTAAAAAGTTCAGCGAACCACCACCAACATTGGTGGTTCGCTGAACTTTTTAGATTTGACAATAACTAGGTTAAACAATAGGCATGATTTTCAAATTTACAGAAAACCTACTTACACAGATATTACAATACCAAATTCATCTTGTCATCCATTCCAACATAAGCTATCAGCTTACCGTAGTTTTGTCCATAGAATGATGTCAGTCCCCTTATCTCAGGAGAACTTTAACAGAGAGCTATCTATTATTTACCACACGGCTGAAAGTAATGGATATAGTAGAAAGATGGTTGATGGTTTAATAAGAAGTAAACAACAAAACATTATCCGTTCCTTATTGTATCCCGTAGCTCCAGAAAGGATAGACAAATTTGTGGGCAGTTTAACTTATTTAGGTCCATTGAGTGACGGAGTTTCAAGAGTTTTGTCTAAACATAAAGTACACGCAGCGTTCAAAACAAACAATTTATTAAAACAGATTTGTAACGGTAAAGATAGGTTAGATAACAATAAAAAATCGGGTGTTTATAAGTTGGTATGTGACGAATGTAATGGTATTTATGTAGGTCAAACGGGTCGTAGTTTTCAGGTTAGGTATAAAGAACATTTAGCTGCTTATAGAAACAATTATCCAGAAAAATCTAACTTTGCAAAACATTTATTGGAATCTGGTCATTCTTTAAGTCAAAATCATTGTTTTTCTATTTTACATACTTGTGATAAGGGATTTAGGATGTCAGTCTTAGAAAATTTAGAAATTACAAAATATAGTAATAATACACTGTTGAATGAACTTAGTACAGGTTTGCCTCGGTCACCGTTATTACGAATCTTTTCAAACAATAGTACTGCCACACACACACTATGAACTTTGTGTGCGCACTGTTTGATCCGTGACTATATAAAGGGGGGTTTTGCGGGCATTGCTTCACTTGGCGCGCGGAGCTCGGAGAGGCAACATCACTGGCGGGACTCTGTCGGTGTTGCTGTGCTTACCAATCTCAATGTCAAGGTCGAGTATTGTGGTGTCCTGAAGATGTCTCGTGGACGCGGAATTGTTACTAAATATTTCTTCATTCTAATATTGTGCAATGGATTTCCGCAAAGTAACGCCTGAATCTATTATTTATTTTATAGGTTCTACAAGTACGAGTAATATAGATAGCAGATAAGTTTTGAGCATAGTGTTAGCCATCTGCTATGAATCTTTGCTAAAACAAAGTTTGAATCAATTATAGGTTTTTTATTTATTTATCGTTATGGGTAAAACGTTTGACCACCATCACACTAAGTGTGATGGTGGTCAAACGTTTTCAACAAACTTTCTCAAGTCTTGAGAAAGTGAAGATGTGGCCTAAGATGGAGTAAGCTTTCCCAGAAGGAACTTATTCACTCGGGATTTGAAGACTCCTAGATTGTACTCTACCGGAAAAACAGACGCAGGAAATTCATTCCTCTCTTTACCGGTACTTAAAATGAAAAACCAAACTTTTCCGCTCGGAAGCGTTTGATCAGCACTGTGGCATGGCGACCAGGTATGTCTTAATGTCAATAATGCCTTTAAGATATTTATTGTTTGTTGAACCTAGAATAGTAAAATCCGTTTTTTTAATTCACGCCTGACCTGATCTTTAGGAACAATAATTTGCTTGGATTAAATAGAAGACATTATAAAACTTTTCAACACACTCCGATATAAGAGTTATCAGAGTCTGATATGAGGTGTGGGAGGTACTTTTTGTTATTATAGGCCTCACAATCAGGGAAGGTGGCGCCGCCGGCGCTAGTCCGTAGGAAATCCCAAAGATTTTCGACTCGTCGTTTACTCGTAGCGTAATTGGTAGCGCTTTCCCATACTTTGGGAATCTTGGGAGGTCCCGTCGAAGTCCAAGAATTTTTGGGATATTTGGATATTATTTAATTTCTTAAGGTACTTATCAGCAAAGCTTAGCCCCCACGGGGTGGGGTTGGGGTCAGTCAGAGTCACTGCCGGACTCAGAGAGACAGAGGTCATCGTTCAACACGTCAGTGGGCAATGGAGGGTTGCCGTTGCCGATGCCGTTACCTGTACCTGAGGAAAAACAAATAAATCTGTATAGATAACAAACAATTGCTGTTCGTTAGTCTCGCTGAAACGTTAAAATGGCTGGACCAATTCAAATAATATCTTTTTTATTTTGTTTGCTCCTATAGGGATGGTTTACTAGAAAAAAAAATATTGCTGCACTAATGAATACTATAAATGGGAAAGTGCATGGTATAAGAAAACAGGTATGCTCTTCCGAGATACGACGGTCACGTGGATGTCGCCAGGCTACGTCATCGTCGCCATCGGCGAATGAGAAGATGACTCTGTTTCCTGGTGTTCCAGTAGCGTACAATCGTAACTCCCAGAACTCCTGTATGAATCTGATAAAACTATGTGGTTTTGTATTTACCAATTATTTATCACATTGACTTGTGTTTGTTTAACTAACGCTGTTTTGACTGATCTAACAAATATAGTTGACGATTGACATTTTTTTATTGATTTTTCAATGGACAGTGACGTCATCTGCCGACACTCCCGGAAGAGCATACCTTGTTTTCTTATACCATGGGAAAGTGTAGATAGATAGATAGATGTAAGTTTGTTACTTCTTCGAAGCCGACGTATTCTTTGATAGCATCGCTAAATTAAACCATTTGATGTTCTCATTTATATAACTAGCTGCTGCCCGCGCCTTCGCCCGCGTTCTGTCGGGATAAAAAATAGCCTATATGTTATTCCAGGTCCCAAACTATACCCATGCCAAATTTCAGCCTAATCGGTTCAGTAGATTTTCGTGAAAGAGTAACAAATATCCATACATCCATCCATACAAACTTTGACATTTATAATATTAGTGGGATATGTATATACTATTGTATATCAGTTTTCTAGTACCTATAGCACAGATTATAGTAAACATCCAGACCCGGAACAAATATCTGCAGATCATACAAACATTTGTCCTGAGGCGGTAATCGAACCCGCCACCTCCTGCGTCGCAAGTGACCCCCTTCCCCACTGAGTCATATCTCTACAATTTTAAGCACTTCTAGTAGACAGTTAACTCAAAAACTCCAACTGCTATATTTCTCAGGCCTGACAAGACTATTAGTTACGTTAAATAACTCTGTGAAGACAAAATAACTTGTGAATACAATGGATTCTCATGGCATTAATAATAAGCTGAATAATAAAACGCTTTAATTACAAATGGTTGCGATGACCTTATATTTTAAGAGGCAGACGTGGTCATAGAAATTTCCTAAAGTCGGCACTCCGCTATTACCTGTACTGAATACTACAAAGTCGGCAAAGTGCGAAAGTCGGCACTAAGCTAAGGAATCGTCGTAAATCACTTTCGTATACCCTGCCAGTTATTGCTCTTTTATGGGCAATAATTATACATTTTTATGGCAACACCCAGAAAACCCGGCAAACTCATCTGCAGATCATATAAACATTTGTCTTGAGGCGGTAATCGAACCCGCAATCGCCTGTGCCGCAGGCAGACCTTCACCTGCACCACGGTGGTCGTCTAGCTACTGCCGGTCCTCTGATGGTTACTCTTAGTCGGCACTTACTACATCTACGGGCTGAGATGAGAGTAAAGTTTTACCGGATTACATTTTTACCGTATCCGGCAAAACAGAATGCTCCGATTACACGGCATTCGGTTTTGCTATTCTAAAACCGAATCTACTCGTGTAAACGCATGTATTTAAATGCTATTGTCACTAAACCGTAATCTATATTTTGCCGTATAACCGAATGTGATTGCAGTCAGGGCCCGTACTCTTAAAAACGTAATCGAAGTTTCTGATTATTTTTCGTGCAAACGCTAATCTTATGCAATGGACATAACAGTTGGTTTTGCTCGAACACGAAAAAGAAACTTCGATTTTCCTTTACCGAGTAGGCCCCCTGAATATAGGACGTCAAGTTTTGCCCGTTTCGATCATTTGCCGGACCTTAAAACCGAATGCACTCATACATATAAATGACTACTGCGAGCCCGCCCCGGCTTCGCACGGGTGCAATGCTGATACTAAATCCTACTAATATTATAAATGTCCGCGCCTTCGCCCGCGTTTTATCGGGATAAAAAATAGCCTGTATGTTATTCCAGGTCTCTAACTATACCCATACCAAATTTCAGCCTAATCGGTTCAGTAGTTTCTGCGTGAAAGAGTAACAAATATCCATACATCCATCCATACAAAACTTTGACATTTATAATATTAGTAGTATATTACCGTTCGGTAGAGATTGCGGGGCGCTGTTGTCATCACTATCACTGCCGCTGTCGGAGTCACTGCCGCTGTCACTCGAAGAGCTAGACGAGCTGTCATCCGCAGTTGGAGCATTCTGGTGGAAGAATACAGACATTAATAAGTAAACTTGCTACTAATGCGGCTTCGCCCGCACTTTTCCTGATTTGAAAAACAATACGAGGCAAAAACAATACGAGGCAAAAACTAGACTATTGCACATAACGCTGTCTATGAGACGTTCTTTAGAACAATTATAGATGTATAGGTGATAATAATTGCAAATGTGTGTAAGGCCGTTCTTTTAAAAAAACTCAAAACTCAAGTTAAAATTTTTTCTATTCTTTTTTTTGTTTTATTTCCTTTAGACATTACATGATTCTAGGACACGTAACAAAATTAAAATTACATAAGTAAAACTTATATAATTGCACTTAACGTTATACTTCCTAAGTAATGTCCCTTTGTATTTCTATTGTATGTCGCCATACTAATGCAAACTTCCAGCCCAAATTTTACCCCCCTCAAGATTATTTTTTGAGTCCTGGGGATATGCCATGCCAAATTTCAATACAATCCGTTCGGTAGATTAGTAGTGAAAAGATAACAGACAGATCGAAAACTTTACTTTCGCATAAATGGTATGGACGTATGCGGCAGATATACAAAGCTTATTAAACCTTTTTTAGCCTTTCAGAATAACGAATGCCGAGTCATCCGGGCTACGATACGAACCGCGACGACTGTTTGTCGACCGTTTTGTCGTGCATTTGTTTTATATTTGCACCAAAAAGAGCGAAACAAAACAGTCGATAAATTTTGTCGTGGTGCGCATCTTAAGCTTGCAGGACACGCACGTCGTCGTGACGAATTGTGCAAATTCCTGGATTCTAGAAAGGCGCAGGCTTTCCCAGTAGTGGCAGTAGTAGCATTTATTCGTTTATCCGAGGCGGATTATTCATAAATTATCTTCGTCAACACACATGCCTCCGAAACAATCTTAATCACTAAGCTTGGCAAAAGCATAGGTGATAATAAATTATATTATAGTTGATATAATAGATCATAATAACTTACGTGGTTAGCAGGTTGGTTGGCAGGTGGCCTTTCCGGGACCATGCGCTCAGGGACGATTCGATCAGAGGCGATACGGTCGACGGCGATTCGATCAGAGGCGATACGGTCGGCGGCGATTCGATCAGAGGCGATTCGATCAGCGGCGATACGATCGGCGGCGATACGATCGGCGGCGATACGATCGGCGGCGATACGATCGGCGGCGATACGATCGGCAGCGATACGATCGTGGGCCATGCGTTCAGTTGCACGATCGTGTCCGAACCGATCAGCGGGCATGCTACGATCGTAGCTACGCTCCTGTGGTCGCGATGTAGCTGAGAAACCTAGAATAATATTGATTGATTGAATTATTCAGATTAAATACCAGTTATCTTTGCCGTTAAAGATAAAAGCATACAACTGGCAGAAGTATCGTATTGTCGCCGACTTGCATGGTTGAGCTAGCCAGTTGCTTGCTATGTATTGGTTCATTTGGCCATAGTTAAATAAATTATATAAATAAATAATGTTGGACAATGCACACAGCATCATCTAGCCCCAAGCTAAGCAGAGCTTGTGTTATGTTATGGGTACCCGTAATTTTGTTAGTACAATATAAAGTATAGTTACTAGATGACTGATATACATAATAAAATATATTACATAGATAGATATTTTTTATTATACATAGACCCAGAACACCCGAGACAAATATTTGCAGATCGTACGAAGTTCCAAGGCGGGAAATCGAACCCGCAACCTCCTGCGTCGCGGCGGAGTTGTAAGGTTAGACTAAAAATGAGATTATTTTTTATTAGCCAGTTAGGTATGTATGGCTACAGGGACATTGTACATTTGTTTTGCAGAAACAAGGAAACATCCTGAGAGGGTAATGTGATAGGACAAATCTTGCCATAGTGTATTTCGTAGAGGCAAGAATAAAGTTAACACTCAATGTGGGACATTGAACCTGCGAAAAAGCGTCTCTTGTATTATATAGCCTATTATTTATTAGTTGACTGATGTGGCACGGTGGGCGAAGGTCCGCCTGCGACGCAGGAGGTTGCGGGTTCGATTCCCGCCTCGGGACAAATATTTGTACGATCTGTAAATATTTTTTCAGGGTGTTCTGGTCGTTTTTCTATGTATAAAAAAAATCTATCTATGTAATATATTGTATTATGTATATCAGTTATCTAGTACCCATAACACAAGCTCTGCTTAGCTTGGGACTAGATAATGCTGTGTGAATTGTCCAGCATTAAAAAAAAATATACTATACTCCAATTCAGAATCCCAGATATTTTATGTCAACAAAGACATTTATGAATGAAAACTTATCAAAAACTGATAACAATAACAGAAAACAACAAGGTAACAGCAAACTTATCAATAAAAACTAAAACACAAACTTCAACAACGCATAATCTCACTTGTGTAGCAAAAAATGCTTAAATTTGTCTTCGAAAACGAACGAGAAATCAATTAAATTATGAATGAAGCCTTTAAAACCAAAAATTGTTTCGAGCTCCTGTGATTTGCTTCGATGATATCAATTACAATTACAAAATTCTTTATTGTACACCACGAAAAATACATTAAAAATAGACATTACATAAAACATGTGCAATGGGCGGCCTTATCGCTTAGAAGCGATCTCTTCCAGGCAACCTTTGTCAATCAATGTCGTTAAATATTTTCCACCAATATTCCTTGGGTTTTGTAAAACATTTGTATACTAAAAATATCCAGGTTTTTGAATCGGGGTATAGTAGCTTAAATTTTATTTCATTATCTTGTTATTGTAATTTTTAATTGGACTTTTATAATCGTAAAATGTATCTTGTGTCTAAAATTAAAAATATTATTTATTTATTATTATGTTACCATTATGCTGCGGAGGCGTTGGCACGGGAGAAGGCGCGAGCGGCGCTAATGCATCGTCCAATCCAATCATAGGTAGAGATGCGAGGGTACTGTTGCCACCGCCAGACCACCTAAAACAATAAATTATTTAATTTATTCAAAATTAAAGGATAAAAATAATAATATGGAACAGTTCACTCAGCATCACCTAGTTACGTGATCTCAAAATGCTATACGCTACGTTTTATGCTGGTGAGCAAATCCACGGGTAGAAACTCTTACCTTTATAAATCTAACAGGCCGTTGACCCGTGAGGACTTCCCCTGGGCATTAAGATATCAGACTCCGTGTATACAACTAAATATCTTCTTAAATACATCAGTAGCGTGAGTCTGGCCGGAATTTGGTAACGAGACGTGATCTAGAAGTCTCCTTTTTCCATACAATTTGGTACAGCGCCTCTATCGTGCGTACGTGGAACTACGCTTTCGATCACTTCACGTTACTAACGTGTGGAGACGTCCAAATCTCTAGGAAAATGACAGAATTGCGAGTTCGAATGATGGTGACGTTACTAACGTAAAGATTTACTTATTTATATTTAAAATAGTATAAAACCGTTTCGAAGTATAAATAATATCTCAAAATGCTTATCATATTTTTAGTAGCAAGAATTGACGTGAAAATATTTTTTCTCTATGGCCAATCACAAAATAATATTTTGTAAAATGTTTCATTTTTCATAGTAAAAATCAGAAAATAAATTGCTACGCTTAATTTCAAATGAAGATTTAGTATAGTTTATTATTTATATTATTTTAACGCTGCTAGTTTTTTAAGAATTTCCTTATTTTAGAGCTTGTTGAATTAGCTTTAAAATAATTCGTAGATGCTTCAATCTTACATGGTGGATCCTCCACACATGATCCATGCCTACCTTAATTACAATAGACTGTTTTTTTACTTAGATTTTAATTTTTTCGTTATAACAGTAGCTAAAACACATTTTTTATGAATTCTTAGGTTACTACATTGGTACCTAAACAAATACCTACACTACCTACCTGTGACCCATGTTTAGTGATAAATCGATTTGTGGTATCTACCTTACTTTTGTCGGAGTGTTATAAAGTGAAAAATAATACGTAAGCACGTAAAATAAGGCGTAAATAATATTTTTAAAGAATCGCGACCATAACGCCATCTATTAGTAATGCAACAACAACTACCCGCTAGGTTCACAGACCGCAAAGTTCTTTATTTTACCCAAAAATGGCGCTAAAATCGCTTATTTATTTTGTTATTATACCGTATAACATGTAGGAAAACCGATATAATAAAAAAACGAAGAATTTATGGACAACTCATTTTGTTATACAATAAAATAAGCAAATAAATGTCTTATTCCAGCCTTTGAGTCGTCAGGTGGTGAACATCAGTGGTTCGTAAATGAGGTGCGTTTCAGATATGAACCTTTTCCTTACGTCTTTGCTCGATAGCTACTCGACACGTCCACGATAGCTACCGGACTACCAACAGTCGAGACGTGATCGTGGCATCGACGCCACGATCACGCCTTGCCAGACTTGCCCCTCAGCACTGTTTATTTGGAGCAATTTGAGGATATACCACCTCAAATTGCTTATTTTCAACTTCGCCGGATGTTCGTATCTTCCAAACTACTGTATTAACTTTGAAATATATACATAGTAAAGTTCAGGACTTAATCTATCCTTCATAATATGTTTTAAAATAACGAATTCATAAAATTTTCTCGATTGAAAAAAATCCAAAGTTCGCTCTAAACTCTAACTGTAAAATAAATGGTCGCTATTCAATAAATACTTAAAAATAAGCCATGATACTTTGTACAGTAATCAAACAGAATATAAAGCAGACGGTGTATTTTTTGGATTTTCAAAATTACTATTATCTTTACCGTAATAAACAAAAACATGGTTTTTGCGCTTACGCGGCTCTGCTCTGTCCCGCTTCTATGAATGTGAAATCCCATCACTATCCTTTTCAGAAAATGGCGTTGTATGGTACACCCGACTGCTGCTTACTTGCTTTAGACCTACTCTTGGACTCCTTTGTCTTAGCGCCGAGCGTTGAACCGAGAGGACTTGCTGGCTTACGAAGTAACATTACATAATCTGCGACGCTGGTGTGGACGTCTACTTTACCTTACACTGTCTCTGAGTGTTATTATAATGCTACAAAATTATTTTAAGCGAAGTTATAGATGCTAGAATATAAATCTTACGGGGCAGCCTGCGGCGGCGACGTTTTCATGCGCGGCGGAGAGCGAACCATACTCTGCGGTTGAGGCTTCGGCGGCGCTGCCGCAGCGCCATTGAACCGAGAGGGCACGCTGGTTTGGACGCCGGCTGGACCTGGGGCTGAAACAAGCAAATAATACAGTAAATTTTTATTGTCATCGGATAAAGATAGAAAAAAAATCTTATAAATTATATTATATTAATTATACCACGTACATTTACAGCCTATACTGTTCCACAGCTGGATGCAAGCCTCCCCCTGATAAGCTCCTTAATGGTATATGGGGGTTAGTGCCCATAATTCCAACGCTGGGAATGCGGGTTGGTTCTGCAGGGAGCGCTGCTACCCGCCTCCCGGTGGACAGCCCTTAGTCGCCACTTATACGCCCACGAGAAGGATTCGATTGGCGCTAATTATAAAGCAACACAAGGGCAACGCAAATTTTTTCACAGTTAAAAGTGTTGAGAAAGACCCAAGTCAACCATTTTATTGTCTACGGCTGAACATGAGTCCATGGGTACTCCCCACCCACCAAGGGGAGGCCCTTGGTTTGATTGTTAAACGTTTTTTCTTTCGTGACGTCACGAAACGGCTCTGTTGGAAGACCAGCGTTAGTTGTATTGTAACAAGTGTACAAGCAGCTTATGCTGAGACTGAGACCGTTTTGTAACTCAATGCAAAAATAAGGCTATCTGTACTATAAACCTTTTATTTTTACTTGCTGTATTGTATGAGTTGCAAATAACTGTATATGGGTTCGAGAGTTGGAGGCGTAAATTCTTACGCCAAAACACGGCTGCGATGTAATAATAATAAATTTATTTTATTACCTGGATTCTGAGTTCGTTTGTTGGTGGCGACACGCGTGCGGGACGTGGACCGCTGAGTTGTGTTGGTGAAGTCCGTGGTCACAGGCGTCAGTGGCCGTGGTTTCTGTGCAGACTCCTGCCTGTAAACAGATACGTTGGATTTTCAACACTGTTTCAACATAGATAAGAATATTATATAATATATATAATTTTGGAAAGTGTATATTACGTATATAAGAGTAAGTTGCACTTTGCTGGCGCATCAATCCCGAAGTGGAAATAGATCTGCGACGTAATAGATCGTCACCGCCTTCTGTCCTGCGCCGTCTCGGTCCAGTCCGGTGCGAAGGAATAAATACATTTTAGATTCTAAATTCAACGCAAAAAATTCCATTTCAGCTTGTAACTTTCCGTCAGAGCGCTAAATGGCTAACAGCTGTCTTTTTGCGTCGAAATAGACGGCACCTCATTCTACACTATGCAAACTGAGCAAAACTTTAGACTCAGTTAGTGCATTAACACACAATACGTTTAAAACCACGCACAATACGGTTAATTTAAGCCCTGTTCAGTCCTATATGTAGGTAGGGTATTTGGTACCCAACGACAGCGAAAAATTTCGCTCGGCTTCGCGTATTCCGCCGGGTATTTTAGTAAACAGTACGATCACCACCTACCCACTCGCATTTCGCTACCGCTCAAATACCGCGTGTAAGTCTGAACCTGAACAGGCCTTTAGATTGGTGATTGGTGGCCGTGAAGGCCATTTATTAGCTTTGTTGTTGCTAGATTCTTGTAATTTACTTTGTAATAATGTAAGCTGTAGGCCGTCCTTAAAAAATAAATAAATAATGTCCTACTAGCCGAATTTCGACCACGACGACCAATCTCAATGGAGACTAGCCAGATGGGCAGGACAATTATGTGCGCAAACACCGGTGCACTATCTATTCCCTCACTCTCATAATCCGATGGGACAGCAAACCGACACGACCGGAGAGAGGACAGGGACCGGCGACGGCTAAACGTGCTTTTTCGAGGTACGGAGGTGTAACACCACCAACTTCCTGACTCCGGGCTGCTATTGTGAATTGTTTTGCTTGAAAAACCCTAATAACAACTATTGGGCCGACCCGGGATTTGAACCCGGGACTTCATTATCAGCGGTTGAACCAGCTAATCGCTAGACCAGCGAAACCAATCTGTGATCTGTGAGGCAGTCACAGATCACAGATTGGTGATGGTTACTTTAAATGTGTAATTTCATTCTAAAAAAAAAAAAACTAACAAACCTTGTTTTCTTAACCTGTATATTGCTAGAGAGCTTCTCAAGAGTGACTTCGCCAGTAATCCTATCAATAATAAGCACGCATTCTTTAGTGTACGGCCTCTGACTGCCTTTAAACACTGTTTGAGGGACGCCAGCGCCATCTGTAGGCAAAAACAGATAAATTTACACATCACAATTATTATCCTAACATTATTTCATAATTATTTTTTATCGGGTATTTATCGCGTACCTTTTGTAAAATTTTCCCCTACGTTTCCATCGCGTTACAGCGATCGTGGTCACGGAGCCACGATCCGTCACCTGATAAATATATATAATAAACTAGCGGGCCGCCCCGACTTCGCACGGGTATTTAACAAAAATTTCAAACTCCCTAATTTTTTTTAAATATAATATAGCCTATGTTTGTCACCCGGGGATAATTTAGCTTCCCAACAGTGAAATAATTTTTCAAATCGGTTCAGTAGTTTCGGAGCCTATTCAATGCAAACAAACAAACAATCAAATCTTTCCTCTTTATAATATTAGTATATCATCATTAGTATATAATGTTAACTAATCGCGAAAGTTTAAAGACTAACTCATATTTTGTCCTTCCTTGACGCCCTAACTAAGCAACCAATCAACTTAATTTTTGGCAGAGTTAGTTGAAAGGTTGGAGAGTAATATAGGCTACTTTTTGTCCTGGTAAAACATCAAATTCCCATGGGAGATTTACGGCTATAAGCCGTAAATCTCCCATGGGAATTTGATGTTTTACCAGGACAAAACCAGGACGGCTTACGAATTTAACGCAAGAACGGTAGTAAGTACATATATTTTCCCTTTTGAACGATTGTGACGCACAATCGTACAAAAGGGAAAATACTGCTGCTTGGCTATATGATTTTTAAATCAATAATCCGGTCTGCTTTCCGATTCCATCTGTCTTTGTCTATTAGGGAGAGTTGAGTGTAGTGAGTTTTCTCTCGATCTTTGTCCGAGTACCTCGTCGCCAGGTCAGAGATGCTAAATGTATTTTCAGTCTGGATAAATAAGTGCAGCCGGATCCTTGTACGAATTATAATAAATGCGAAAGTTTAAATGATTTTAACCCTTTGCGCCAAATTTTCTAAACGGTCTAACGGACGGGCTGCATTTTGCATAGATTTAGTTCTTACTAGGCTACTTTTTATCACAGAAAAAGCGTGCTTTTCTAGAGAAGACGTTCGTTTCGTGTGAACTTTCTTACCATATTGTAAGTAGCGATGTGGTAAATCAGCACGTATCTTATTTATTAGTTCGCAAAACATAGTAAAATACTTATATTAGTATCTAATAAATAATGCTGCACAGCATCATCTAGATCCAAGCTAAGCTTGTTCTAAATGACTGACATGCTTAATACAATACATTACGTACATAGATTTATATTTGTTATTGACATACTAGATAGAAAATACTGAGACAAATATTTTTCAGACGTTCGTTCGTTCAAACATTTGTCCCGAAGCGGGAATCGAACCCCGCAACCTCCAGAGTCGCTCGCGAACATTCGCCTGCCGCGCTACATCGGTCGCCACATAATTATGTATGCAGCTCGTCATCTACAACTATATCATTTGCAAGTTTAATTAGATGGCGGAAGCTTTCTTCGGGACAACAGCTTATCCGTTTCATAAAATTATTTTGATAATAGATAATCAAATTATTTCTGAGTGCGATAAGTAGCTACGTTTTATCAAGGTACCATCTGATTGAAATGGCGGGTAACGAGACAGTGAATATCAGTTAGCAGGACCATTACAATATCACTACCCTAAACAAAGGAACATCTTGTTTTTGTGTGTTCAAAGATATTGATTTCAGTGTGTTCAAAGATATTGATAACTAGCTGCTGCCCGCGCCTTCGCCCGCGTTTTATCCAAATAGCAAAAATAGCCTATATGTTATTCCATGGCCCACACTATACCCATACCAAATTTCAGCCTAATCGGTTTAGTAGTTTTTGCGTGAAAGAGTAACAAATATCCATACATCCATCCATCCATACAAACTTTGACATTTATAATATTAGTAGGATAAACTCTAGTACCAAATTTATTTTTAAATGTTTTAGATGTACATATATTTTATTGGACTATAAAGAATTAAGATTAAGATTAAATACAATATCGTTTGTTAGTAATCTCTGAGCAATATAAAGTGAACTAAATAACCCTAAATGCTACTCGTAAATAACTAACTAAACACCTGTAGGTAGGTACTTATTAATATATTCAGAACAAGCAGGTCAGAACAGAAACATAATTATAATTAACTAACTCACCCAAATGCGGCACAGTAACGGTCACTTGATTATTAGTGCCGACGTCCACAGTGGCCATTTTGTTTACGTCCACTGAAGCAGGCTTGAAATCATCTGAAAACAATAAAAAATATTGTCAAAATCATTGCTGGTATTAGGGGCGAACCTGACGTGTTTGGTGGTCAAAACTAAACTAAGCCTAAATCTCAGTACGCCCCATGCATACTGAGATTTATCCTCATAAAAAATAAACTAGATACGTAAAATTAATAATTTTTTCTTCGATTCCTTGAGCGTGAAAACACGATTGATAAAAAAACGATAAAGAAAACATGAAAGTGCACTCTTTTGCACATAATTTGGTCATAATCTCAAGAACCCTGCGTTCCATTGAAATGACTTACCTATGTTCCGATTGATGGAGTTCTTCGTAAGTTGTGTAGTTTTCTTGTAAATCCTAACGAATATTATAAATGCGAAAGTGTGTTTGTTTGTCCTTCCTTCACACCCTAACTAAGGAACCAATCAACTTGATTTTGGCATAGAGTTAGCTGAAAGGATTGAGAGTAACATAGGCTACTTTTTATCCTGGTAAAACATCAAATTCCCATGGGAGATTTACGGGAAAAAATTACCTTTTTATCACCCCAGAAATGTGGAGTTCGAATTTAACGCAGGTGAATTCGCGGGGAACAGCTAGTAAAAAATAACTTGATTTCGGCGCTTAGGCTGCCGCCGTTCCAAAAACGTATGCTGTCTTCATAGTACAGTGCTTATATTACAACTGATCGCCTTCTGCAGACTGGGAGGTTCATAATTAATCAAAATGTCGGTGAGTAAAGTCCAGCATTATTTATTTATTTATTATTTGTCATCATCATCATCATCATATCAGCCGATCGACGTCCACTGCTCGACATAGGCCTCCCCTAAGGATCTCCACAATGACCGATTTTGCGCTGCCCGCATCCAGCGATTTCCCGCGACCTTCACTAGGTCGTCGGTCCATCGCGTGGGGGGTCTACCTACACCGCGCTTTCCGGTACGTGGTCGCCACTCTAGA
The DNA here is from genome assembly GCA_947859395.1 of Eupithecia insigniata. Lineage (NCBI taxonomy): Eukaryota > Metazoa > Arthropoda > Insecta > Lepidoptera > Geometridae > Eupithecia > Eupithecia insigniata. The sequence continues at coordinate 13,099,540 of OX402001.1, forward strand.
GCCTTTATTATTTGTACTTACACTTAATTGTATGATACTGTGAGGCTTTGTTATTAGTGAAACTAGTACCCAGTTTCAACTCCCTCACATCATAGTTGAGGCTATGCTTGTCCGCCATCGCCCCAGGTTATGCCATAAGCGCAGAATTATCTAGAACAAAATATAGATTATTCAAGTTTTTATATTGCAAACAGTCTGCAGTTAGCTCAATTCTTTTAATTGTTAATATTTCTATTATTTGATTGTTATTTTCTTTGCTTATAAATGTACAGTCCTTATATATATGTATATATATATATATATTATTACCTATGTCTGTATTGTTTGTATTCATATTATTTTTATTATGTAGTCTTAAATTTTAAGATTTCTATCCTACATAGATACTTAGATTGACCGAAGAACAATGTACACATTACCACCTAGTTTAACAGCAATAAAAATTCATAAGAACAAAAAATATAGATTAAGGTTCCATTATGCCATGCCACTTTCTATAAATAAACTAAAAACAGTACATATTTTTTATATTAAGGTACGAAGACTGTTGTTTAAATATGTAAGTAGTATAGCCTAAAATAAGTCGAAATTAAATAACTTGAGTTCACAAATTGTTTATCCCATGAACAGAAATTAAAAACAAATAATGTAGTCAAACTGCAGCTTAAAAATAAGGATACAGTTTCAAATTACAGTAAAAATTTATTCTTAAAAAAATCTTAGGTATATTCTAAACATAATTGGTATGCAATATTTAAATGCATTTTTTAGTTCATAAATGTAACATATAAGAAATAAAAAATGCATTTAAACATTGCATTTTTATTAACTAAAAAATGCATGCACTGATAAGAATTAAGACAAATAAATACTTCAAATTTAGGTAGGTACATATTGGGAAACAACAACTTACTAGCTAGGTACCTACCTAGTACGCGTACGTATCAAACCTGTGTCTATGTACATATGTTCTACCTATACCTTTTACAATTTACAACTGGGTGACATTCTATTTTGCCTATTTTCAATTCATCTAGGAAACTCAATACAATTCTAAGACCAACTCAACATGATGAAAACCTGAGTGAATGTCCAAAGAGTGCCGTTATACTGTGTAAAAAATTAAAAAAGAAAGTTGAAATGAGTAAAATATGGCAAACAAATGAGGAGACAAATGTGATAGTCTCACCTTCGATTACTTTTTCTTAGGGTTATGTAGTACTCGTAACTCCTCATCTAACCAAAGGAAAATTAATCTCTCCAACCTGTTCAACAGTTTTCGTGATAGCTATACTCTGGACTTAGTTTTTGAGAAAATTCAACTATTTTCTTCGATCGATCGACCTAAATCCTATGACGTTTCTTTCATCAGTTTAGTGATGTAAGTAATCGATTAAATTCAATGACTGGACTTGACTTTTCGATTGACTAAGTCCGATAAAAAAATTTACTCGCTAAGGACAGTCACTTTAGTAGAGCCTAGTATAGTATTATATCATCTGTGGTAGAGCTTTAATTTCTTTTTCTAAATAACATATGTACCCTATTGTTGTTTTTATTCCCGTGGAGGCAGCAATATTCCATATTGATTGACGTGGGTTTGGTTCGAATAATTTCAAATGAAACATAAGCACAGCAACAACACAACACTGTGTTGTTGCTGTGCTGATGTGTTGTCCTTCCTGGGGGGTGAGTATTCTATTTGACGTTAGTATCGAGAAGATACTAACGTTAAATAGAATAGTATTGAATCGAGTAGTGAGACGTGTTCGTGACGTCTGAATGTTATAATATGGGATTTGTTTAATTCCACGTCCGCACGAAAGAGGTGCTGTACCAAATTCAGTGAAAAAAGGAGACGTCACGATCACATATCGCTACTATCGTCAAATAGACTCACATTTTTTTTGTGTACTTATATGGTGGGGAAAGTATTATTAATATATTAATATTAGCTGACCCGTTAAGTTATTTTACTATCGACCACTGTGGTTTGAACTTTGAACATTTTTATAGTACTTTCTATAATCGCTATAAAAAATAGGGGTTGGAGTTAGAAAGGTGAAAATTGAGGTTGTATGTATTTTTAGAGCCAAATCATAAAGAAATTAAATTTAAAAAAAGTTAGCAAAACATAAAATTTGTGGGGTGGGCAATCCTTATCATTCTACGACGAAAAATATATTACGACCTATTGACAGATCTACAATATATTTTTTTTAAAAATCTGTTAATCCGTTTCGGAAGGGTTTGGTTACAAGCACTGTGACACGAGATTTTTATAAATAAGAAGAAGAAGATTAAAGTAGAACCAACCTGCCGTGATGTCTTCATCGATGAAGTTCCGATTCGAAGTACGATTTCTAATCGATTTGTAGAACATCACTATCTGTCGCAGAAATGTAACAAACCAATGTCATTCTATATAACAATGTCCATTATTAGACAATGTCATTCTCTCCTTTGACTTTGACATTCGGACCTTTAACACATAGAGAAATAAGTAGGTAGAGGTAGCATAAGTCATTTCTGGTCTTTTAACTATGTATCACCATAGTTGTCATGTATCTTTATTTATCCCTCGGAGACAAGCTATGAGTAAAAGAGATAGCTGGAGTACGTATAGCTATACTGCACTGTCAGTGTCAATCGTGTCACCTTGGAACTGACTAGTTAGTTCAAAATTGTGGTAAGACTGATGAACTTTATTGAAATACTAAGAAATTACTGCGTTTTATCTAAAACTTTGTTGAAAAAGTGAAAATATGTCGGTTTCCGCTGTGTACAGTCCTTTAAAAAGGACAATAGGAGGAGTAAAATTCCCGGATTTGTTATTACATGCGTAAGTTTTTCCCTCAGTATAAATGTTAAAGTAATTATGTTTATTACTAGAAATCTGTAGTAACAACATTTTAACAATCTAGTTCATGTGTTCCTATGGGTCTAGGATACAAATAATGTCCAAAACCATGAATAATAGCAGAGATAAATTTAGCGTCTGTGCTAGTGATGTGCCTACTATCAAATTTAGTTTTCGGGTTATTCCGCATGCGTCCCACTGGTTTCGGCCGAAATTGGCCCGAATCAGGAAAATTAAATTGATTGCTGATTTCATTCCTGATTCGTCCCATTTCAAGATTTCGTACAGAAAAGTACTGTCTTTCACACTCTTCTCAAGCATGTAGTATTGATTTATCATTATTGTTTCCGTAGGATTTATTTAACTAGTTTATATAACTCAAAGTACGAGGAAACAAGAAATACACAAGATAATAACTTTAATAACCTGGAATTATTTTCACACGGTTTTTTTCGGAAGTTTTCGTTCCAAAAGTTAGGTAATTTGATTTTAGTTAAAATAGATTTTTTTGTAGGTATTTACTTTGTTTATATTTTTCTTTTATTAAGGCACAAACGATAAAATATCCTTAAAATTAACATTATATAAATGTCTATGTATACATCAATCAAAATGCCAATGCCACTAATATAAATATTATTTACAAAAAACAACAACGTTAAATCAACCATGCGGGCAAAGCCGCGCGCATTTAGCTATATAATAATATTGTAATTTGTTATCATATTTATTGCCCCTATTTTTTATAAATTTTTCAAAATTATATTCTTAGTCTTACGAAATGACATCGACACCGATGTAAACAGCAAAAACAACATATAAAGAATTACATATTTACGCAAAATAAGTCCTTATAGCTAATCCATTAGGCTCCCTGAATGAAGGATGTTTCACACCCGTGATTATAAATTCAAAGTGTCAATTAGCGCTCTAGACTATACACGCAGGAATTGGTAGAATGAGCAAAAAAATTAAGGTTTTATAGCGGCACTTGCCCAAAATCACCAAGAAACTAAGGCAACGGAAAGCGGAGCGAACGCTAACCCTTTTTTTAGATTTTTGCATCGCGTGAGTGGTGCAAAAAAATGGCCAAAACACATGTTTTTTGTGGAGCCCCCATTAATTTTAATATTTATTTTGATAGTATATAGATAGTAAGTACGATTATTGGTGTTTCTGGTAATAATAAATACTTTTATGCTATTGATTTTGCTTCTAGAACGCAGAAAACATTAAAAACCGCTAAAATATTTGAATCTCACGTGGATTTGTGTCAGATTTCGAATTACGAATTTTTTTTTCGATCGAGTTAGAATAGCCTTGCTGGCCTGCTATTCTAACTCAATCGAATAGTTTCAGTGACTCAAAATCTGACACAAATCCGCGCGAAATTCAAATAATCCGTGCAAAATTCAAATAATTTAGCGGTTTTTAATATTTTCTGCGTTCTACAAGGAATAAAACTACCTCAAAAGTAGTTTTTCATAAATTGCTAACCATTTTCTATGAATCCATGTTCCAATGAAGTACGATTAATGGGGCTTTTGGTAATGATGTTGATTTTTAGTAATACATGTCATAAATTATTAATTTCTCCAAAAGTCGTGTCTAATTGAAATTAATTAAAACATGGGTTCATACAAAATGTTTACGATTTACGGTAAACTACTTTTCTGCTATTGATATTGCTTGTAGAACGCAGAACATATTAAAAACCACAAAAATATTTGAATATCGCGTGGATTATTTGAATTTCGCGCGGATTTGTGCCAAATTTCGAGTCACGGTAACTTTTCGATCGTGTTAGAATAGCTGTGCTGGACACTGGCAGTAAAGTGCCAACCCAGACACATTACATACTTATTCTAAGCATATTGCTCTCTTAGATATTGCCGTTCAAAAAAAAAAAAAATGGCTGACCAGTGAAGACGTGCATTTTACACAAAACTAAAGTAAATAAAACTAACGTAAGACAAGGAAATATGTCTAATAAATAACGCTATCGCCTGTTCATTTATAAAATGAACAAAGTAAGAAAAAAAAAGCATATTGCCCTCCCATATTGCCAATAACAAAGAAGTCAAGTCAAGTCAGCTGTCAAGAATTCCCGCGCGATTGTTGAAAAATCAGTTGAAGTTGGTTTGGTTTAGCTCCATCATTTCATTCAGTACTGTGAGGTTATTGATGAAGATTATTGAAGGATTTTGGTAAATAAATTCAATAAATCATTCAAAATGGTTATCGGAAAGTCGAACAAGATGTACGTTTACAAAAGAGGTCAGTTACTCAATTCACATTATTGCACTTATTTTGGTGATTTGCTCCATTATTTAGATTCGTTCTGGATGCACATTTCTCGTAGTATGTACAACTTATAGTGATATTTAACTATAGGCTACTATTAACCCGGAAAAACGCATTGGACATTGCATGCAGTTTCAACCTTATATAAAATATCAATAGGCATTTTTACATTGTACAAAATATATAGGTCGCGTTAGTTGACTGCAGGCTCTAGTAGTAGTAACATTAGTTCATCATAGATTTCCTATTTTTATCTAAAGTACTCATACTTATATAGGTACCCCCTCTTCCCTGTAGGTACTTATAAATTGTTAGTATGCATACTATTTTCATAGAAACCTCCACTGTTTCAACTGTAAATACTTATTGGTTCTAATTTGATTCTATAAATTATCTGTAACTTTCTGTAAAGACTCCTTTTTAAATAAATACTTAGTTACACATAAATAACAAGATTATTACTCAGACAGGATGTTTCTTGTCCATTGATACATACAATGAGTGGTTAGGTATTGTTGTCTAATAGTATCCTAATTTAAAAATTTACTATACTGATTCCTGGTATCAGTACCCTACTTACAATATTGCTTCGTGATACCTACCACCAGTAGATAATAGCTATCTGACTATAAACACAAAACAAACCTGATAACCTTATTAAGTTTCACAATAAAACTATTTAAAAACTTCTAAGCCATATTACTCTTTGAATAAATTTTTACTTCACATTATTTCTACATGTTTCATTTTGCGGGCCTTAATTTTTTGTTATTACTTTTTTACCATCCCGTAAATGTATTAATTATTTTCAGGTGGAAGAATGGAAGAGGTCCACATAGATAAAATTACTTCCAGAATAAAAAAACTTTGCTACGGACTCAATATGGACTTTGTTGATCCTGTAAGTTGACTTAATTATAAGTCTCTTACTAACTAAACATGGGTAATTCTAATGTTTGAGGTAGAAAATTTATGAAAATGTGAAAACATCTTTTTAAATTATGGTAGATTCTTTTTATTTAAACCCTCTTCTGTAAGAAAAAAATTGTCGCTGAGTTTCAGCCTTGATTGATGAGGTTGTCTTGGGAAACATATAATAATTATTGTCCACGGAAATCATGGAAGTGACTCCACAGAAGTGACATTGTTGTATTTAATCAATAAGTAAAAAATCAGACAATGTTCATGGTGATTTAGATTTGTGTTTTTGATGTCTCTATGCCATTAGTCACATATCCAAAGTGCCAAATTGAAAAACCCTTATCTCTGACGGAGGATTATCTATTCTTTCTTCATATATTAACTTTATTGGTAAATCATAGCTTTGCATAAATATATCATAGTACAATATAAACTTAAAATGAAACCAGAAAAGATTTACACCTTATTACTAAGTTAATGTAAGGTTTGGGAGAGATCAAGCGCATTACATACTTATGACAAATGATATTACTTACTCCAGGGCTTAACTAAATACTGTCTGTACTGGCTGTCCCCTGTACAGTAAATTTAACTTTTTTTATGAGTAATTATTTTCCAGCTCTGTGTGAAATTGACAAATAGTTTGCTGTTAATGTTGCTTAATGATTCCCTTGCATAAGTTTTTAATTTTCTTTTAGCTGGTGTTTTGTTTTACAAGCTTTGAATGACTATAAAGTTGCATATCCACTACTTGGGAATGCGGCATACACAGTATGCCGATTCTGAACCTGTGGATGCACCTGTAATAGCCACAGTTTTTACGAGTAAGTATAACTTTTATATAAAAAAATTCCAGGTGTGTATCACACTGAAGGTAATAAGTGGTTTATACTCTGGAGTGACCACCATTGAACTGGACAATTTGGCTGCGGAGACAGCTGCCACGATGACCACTGACCATCCAGACTATGCTATTCTAGCAGCCAGGCTTGCTATATCAAACCTACACAAGGAGACTAAGAAACAATTTTCTGGTGAGTTTATTAAGTACCTACTCAAATCTTTTGTTCTTACTAGCAAGATATTTCTCTTTTACTTTTATACTGTTAAACAATGGGACATTCCGTTGGTGTGGGAGATTCTAACTTCTTTTTGTTTAAAATTCAAGTAATTTCTCTAAAACTACCAATGCTATCTATCAGTCTCATAATAATGAAATTGTAAAACTAGATAATGGTATTAAATGAAAACATAAAAATCCAGTGCTAAATATCAGTTTAGTTAAGCAGCTTTCTCATATGTTGTAACTAGAATGTTAAGATCACATTTGAAATAAAATTACAATTATTTTATTTGCAAAAATTATCAAAATAATGCCTCATACATTTTGTGACGGGTGGGAAGAGTAACGATTGTATGCGATTATTCAACCACATAAATTTCGCGAATAAAACACACAACTGTTTAGACAAGCCTATAAATTATACATCCAAAGGAAATAGGTACTCGAACAAAACGAAAAAAGTCAACTATAGCTTTTTTAAAACCGTCTAATTAAATAAAAAGAAACTTCCTTTGTCAGTCTACCTACCTACATCTAAATATTCCTAATACGGATATTTCTCATGTTTTTTTGTTACCTTCCTGACGTTTCAGCGGGTTTAGTCATTCCATGACCACGAAAATCAAGTGCGAGTTGGACTCGCGCACCGAGGGTTCCGTAATTATAAGACTGTTGTAATCACAGATTCAAGTACAAATTAAGTAATTTTTTTAATTGACCTGTGGTGTCATCTTCGCTGAAATGGCCCTAATGCCAGCTGATATCTGCTGGGGTTAAAGGTTCTTGAGTGGCGACCGCAATGCAATGCCAACCAGTGTTGGGAGACCATCCACTTGATGGACCAACGACATTGTAACGGTAGCATAGTCGATGGATAAAGGCGGCTCAACACCGCTATTTGGGGCAGGCGACCTATGGGGGAAGCCTTTGTCCAAAGCAAAGCTTCAAAAGAAGTCTTTCTCCAGATACCAGCTATGCACTTGTCAAATTTCATTAAGTTCAGTTCAGCCGTTATGGCGTGAAATGGTAACAGACAGACAAAATTGTTTTCTCATTACAATCTTATTGTTAGTACAGATTACGAAGTAACATTACCTAGGTACCTAATTTGTGGTATGGAATAGACGTACCCAATTGTAGTAGATGCTTATACCTGATTGGTAGCTGGGTGCTAAGCTTCAAGAAGAAACAAGACTACCTAAACCATTTAAAACTATTTGAGACTCATGGTTGTCTAGGACGAAGTTTCACCATTGATTTTTACGAATTATTTTGGTTTTTAATAATGGCCAGTTTAAATAAGTTAACTGTTTTTAAAGTTAACTGTATTTATCTTATAGAGTAATGTGTAAGCAATCTAAGAAAACAAGTCCTAGGTCTCAGACACAGTATTTTCACGAAAATTTTCTTAGATTTAAGATAACCGTTTTTGGGCGCCATTTCAAAATAAAGGATGTTTTAATGTTCAATTCTTATTGAAAACATGCCTTGTGAGTACATCTCTTTTGAGGTATCTATTATGAGGATTTCGTGCATAAATAATGTTGGACAATTCACACAGCATCATCTAGCCCCAAGCTAAGCAGAGCTTGTGTTATGGGTACTAGATAACTGATATACATAATACAATACTTACTTATAATACAATATTACATAGATAGATTTTTTTTTTATACATAGAGTAACCACGGATACAATTTTAGAGCCGCACTAAAACGAATGGTTTATTTATACCCAACAGTGTATTTGTGAATAAAGAAATATAATATCTTTTTGTTTATTGACGTTACTGGGGAATTAATTTACTGATACAACCAGTAGGTACTATGCCGAAGCCGGATTCGATTGGATTGGATAGAATTCGGATTCGATTGAATAGAAGCCGGATTCGGTTTAAAACTGAATGCACGTGTGAACTCATATATATATTATACAAGCTGCTGCCCGCGCCTTCGCCCGCGTTTTATCGGGATAATAAATAGCCTATATGTTATTCCAGGTCCCAAACTAAACCCATACCAAATTTCAGCCTAATCGTTTCAGTAGTTTTTGCGTCAAAGAGTCATAAATATCCATCCATACATCCATCCTTACAAACTTTGACATTTATAATTTTAGTAGGATTGTGACTAAATCGTATCCTGCACAAATCGGATCCGGCATGCAATATGTATTTTTAACAGTTCCACTGCAATCATCGTTTGTCAATGGTTCTACGATCTTCATAAAACGTTTTCTTTTGTTCTAGATGTGATTAATGACCTGTACAACATTGTGAATCCCATAATCAAGAAGAAATCTCCAATAATATCAGAATACCATCATGATATTATAATGAAGAATAAGGAAAGACTGGATTCTGCAATAGTGTATGACAGGGATTTTAAATACAACTATTTTGGCTTCAAAACTTTGGAGAGGTCATATTTGCTGAAGATTGATGGCAAAGTGAGTTACTATTTCGTCATTATTTCCTATATATTATTTCACTGAAAAATTTGTTGAAAATTCACACTTTTTTTGTATATAACTAGAAAATAAAAATAATAAATCACTAATTGTGGTGAATTGATAAATTGAATAGATAATTTCAAGAACTGAACTCTGAAATAAATGGGATAAATGAGTTGATTCAGCATTGTGCTGCATGCGGCGCTGATTCTACTCCCCTCAGGTCAGATGGTCACCGAGGGATAGGGATAGCGGGCTTAAAGTACGAGGAAGTTCCTAAACTTGTACATCTTTTTAATCGTACATTAAAACTCAGTCTGCTAAAATTAGCCCCCGTCCGGTTTTGCGCGCGTTTTTCTTTGATGAAAGGGAAAACGCGTTGATGAAGAATTTTTTTTTTTTTTTTCATTTAGTATGGAATAAACAGTGTACAATATTCTTAAAATTAATAGTTTATGTAGTTATTTATAGACCAATTAAAATGCCACTAATAGAAACATTATTAAAAGAAAAAGAACACAAGTTACAGACGTTAATTAGTTCTATCATTGTTTAACATAAAAATTTTATTTGTTTTACGAGCATTCATACGAGGACATTTTATACCTAATTGATTTAATAAATACGGTGAGTCAACCATGTTCCTTATAATTTTAAATAACAACATTTGATCTTTGATCGTGCGTCGGCTTTGAAGTGAATCAATGTTAACTATAACAGCTTGATTTGAGTTGTTGATTTTAAATTTTAACTGTTTAGTGAACTTTGACTGAATTCGCTCGAGGCTGTTAACATAAACTAGAAAACGAGGGTTCCAGACATTAGAACCATATTCTAAGATGGGTCTGATCAGGGAATTAAATAGAACCACAATCGTTTTCCAATTACTAAATTCTTTACTGACTCTAAGCACAAAGCCTAATAAACGATATGCGCGATTTCAGTCCAATCGAGTAGATAAGGCATGATGAAGTAACGAACATCCATGCTTGCATATTTACAATACTAATGAGTGTGATACTTACAAAAGTAGGAAAACTGTTTAGATAACACTAGCTGCTGCCCGCGGCTTCGCACGCGCTTTTCATGTAGGTACCCTATGTCCGTCCCCGGGATACCATCTACCTCCCTGCCAAATTTCATTAAGATCCGTTCAGCCGTTTAGGCGTGAAAAGGTAAAAGACAGACAGATAGCCAGAGTTACTTTCAAATTTTAGTAGGATTGTTATCTATATCTGATACAATATCAAATTGTTTAGGTACATGTGTTTGTTATCTATTTCAAGTTTTCAAGATAAATCATGTCTTGCATGTCTCAAACAAAATGCACTGACCACGCTTTTTTGCTTTTACAGGTTGCAGAGCGTCCTCAACACATGCTCATGCGAGTTTCTATCGGAATCCACGGCGAGGACATCGATAGCGGGATAAAGACATACAACCTACTTTCAGAGAAATATTTCACACACGCAAGTCCCACCCTATTCGCAGCGGCCACGCCTCGCCCTCAGTTATCATCCTGCTTTCTGATTGCTATGAAAGAGGATAGTATTGAAGGAATTTACGACACTCTCAAGCAATGCGCGCTGATTTCTAAATCAGCCGGCGGAATCGGAGTTCACGCACATTGCATTCGCGCTAAGGGATCCTACATTGCCGGAACTAATGGAGTCTCCAACGGACTTGTTCCAATGCTCAGGGTATACAACAATACAGCCAGATACGTCGACCAAGGCGGCAATAAACGACCAGGCGCCTTCGCGGTATACCTAGAACCGTGGCACGCAGACATATTTGAATTCTTAGATCTCAAGAAAAACACCGGTAAGGAGGAAGTTCGCGCCAGAGAACTTTTCTACGCTCTTTGGATACCAGACTTGTTTATGAAGAGAGTCGAAAGTAACGGCGATTGGAGTCTAATGTGCCCGCATGACTGTCCCGGCCTGGCCGATTGTTGGGGAGAGGAGTTCGAGAAACTGTATGAGCAATATGAAAACGAGAAACGCTTTCTAAGACAAGTAAAGGCACAAGCTCTGTGGAAGGCTATTATAGAAGCACAAGTCGAAACCGGGACACCATACATGCTTTACAAGGACGCGTGTAACCGCAAAAGCAATCAACAGAACTTGGGTACAATCAAATGCAGCAATCTTTGTACAGAAATCGTTGAATACACCTCAACGGATGAAGTAGCTGTATGTAATTTAGCGTCAATTGCGTTGAACATGTTCGTCAATGAAGACAAAACATACAACTTTGAGAAATTGAAAGAAGTCACCAAAACTGTTACGGAAAATCTAAACAAAATCATTGATGTGAACTTCTACCCGGTGCCAGAAGCTAAAATTTCGAATATGAGGCACAGGCCGATCGGAATCGGTGTTCAAGGGTTAGCTGATACGTTCGTACTCATGCGACTACCGTACGAAAGTAAAGCAGCAATCCTGTTGAACCAGCAAATTTTCGAAACCATCTACTATGGTGCTTTGGAAGCAAGTTGCGAGCTTGCGGCGAAACTGGGAGTATACGAAACGTACGAGGGCTCTCCTGTTAGCAAGGGTATCCTCCAATACGAGATGTGGAATAAAACACCCACTGGACTTTGGGATTGGGCAGCATTAAAGGAGAAAATTGCGAAGTATGGAGTCCGAAACTCGCTGTTATTAGCACCGATGCCTACCGCGTCCACAGCACAAATCCTCGGCAATAACGAATCCTTTGAACCATTCACATCCAACATCTACCAGCGCAGAGTCCTGTCGGGCGAGTTTCAAGTCGTCAACCATCACCTGCTACGTGATCTTACCGAAACAGACTTGTGGGATGAAGATATGAAGAATCTTATCATCCACAACAATGGATCGATTCAAAATATTGAATCCATTCCGAAAGATATAAGAGATCTGTACAAGACAGTTTGGGAAATTTCAGTGAAGACGACCATTCAGATGGCCGCCGACCGCGGAGCTTTCATAGACCAAAGCCAGTCATTCAACATTCACGTGGCCGAACCTAACTATGGGAAATTGACGTCGATTCATTTTTACGGATGGAAGCTGGGTTTGAAAACCGGTATGTATTACCTGAGGACGAAACCGGCCGCAAATGCGATACAATTCACTGTCGATAAGTCCAAAGTGAATGGCAAGTCAAATGATGATGCTCACATGGCGGCTATCACATGCTCATTACAAAACAAAGATGAATGCATGAGCTGTGGATCCTGATGGTCTTAATTAGTGGTACATACACACAGCATCATACTTACTAAGTTTGTTATCGTATGGTTCTCGTGTATATGCGCTATCTAGGACCAATTAATTTGTAAGTAACTGGCCCAGTGTGTAAGTTTAAATTAGCTACATCATCATAAATAAATAGAAAAGTAACTATTTTAATTTACCTGTTAAAAAAACATTCAAACAGTTCCCGTGTAAGAAATCATTTACAAATATTGTTGCTGGTACTTTTTGATTGTGGTTTTATTATAGAAATAATATAATTAGAATTAGGTAAGTGTCAATTGTTATCGTAAGTACATCATTATTTTTAATACATTTTCAAGCAATATTTGATTGTTTATTTTATTGCTTTCTATTTGAAGTGAAGTGGAAACAAAATCTGCAAATATTCTGTTGTGGGCGCTATAGAAGAAGGGTTGGAGCCTCGAAGGCGCGGAGTGCTGGGTTAGTTACATATACTACTCATATTATAAAGCTGAAAGTACCGTTGTGAAGATGTCGCCAAAACTACTGAATGAATAGGATCTGGACCTGGAAAAACACAACTATTTTTCATTCCAAATTGCGTGCGATACCGCGGGCAGAAGCTAATAGGTAGGTAGTAGGTATAATATGATTAGGTGAGCCCGGTGGTCATTTGTAAGCCAGTGACAATCATGAAAGAAAATAAAAAGGTCAAGTGCGAGTTAACTCGCGCACCGAGGAGGGTTCCGTAATTAAGACCTTGTTTCTTGCCAAATTTCATGATTCTAGGTCAATGGGATGTAGGTAGGTTTTGGTCGCTTGTAAAAACCAAAAATATTTTTTTTTTTGAGAATATACTACGTATTTGCGGTTTTCGGAATTTCCATTTACTTGTGCTCTAAGGCCTTGCTTCTTGCCGAATTTGATTGACTTAAAAAAGTTTGATTTATATCACGGCTCCAACAGGTTACGGACCTGAGTTCCTAAACTCGAATTTTTCAAGTTTCTCAGACCCACAGGAGACTTGATCAAGTCACCCTATAAAGGGTACGAAATCATATTTTTTGTTTTTGTTGAATATCTTTCAAACCTTAAGGTACGTCAGTATATGTTGCTAGATAAATTTTGAATGCTTTAGTACCAAAAATTCATAGAATTGAGCTAGAACTTTATTTTTATAGACCAAAATTAAAGCGGGAGTCTACTGTACCAGTTTCCCCTACACCAAAGTCAAAGTTTCTTTATTTCCGTAAATACAATAAATGTACACTTAGAAAATGACAAATTTTTAAAATTAAACACTGATTTGGAAATAAAGCGATATTTTGATTTCGGTCGCTTCGGTATGTAGACTAAAGTGAAGAAGCGACGAAGAAACCTTTAGCCTGTTAGATGTTATTTTTAGAGTTATTTTTCGAGTTGGAGTAAAATCCGTCCCAAGCTTTTTTATCTTTTAAATAGTCTGAAATTTTGTAATAAGCCTTTTACAAAGGATATGTTTGACAATTTGTTTGAATTTATTTATAGAAAGTTTTTGCAACTCGCTAGGGGTTTTGTTGTAGAAGCGTATACATTGCCCTAAAAGATACATTAATCTTGTGTAACCTAGTTTTGGGCACAGCGAGTTTATTCTTATTTCTAGTATTTACATTGTATGTCGCAATTTTTAGGGAAACGATCGATATTTCTATGAGTGTACAATAAGTTTTCGTAAATATATTGACATGGTATTGTCATTATATTTTTTCTTTGAATTTATCACGTAGGGATTCTCTAGGACCCATGTTATAGATTGCACGAACAACCCTCTTCTGCAGCACAAATACGGTGTTAATATCTGCAGCGTTCCCCCACAGCAATATACCATACGACTTATTACTATGGAAGTAGCTGAAATAGACCAGTTTGGAAGTATCAACGTCTGTAAGATGACGGATTTTTTTTACTGCATACGCTGCAGAACTAAGTCTCTTCGATAGCTTATCTATGTGTGGGCCCCATTGAAGTTTACTATCTAAGGTTATTCCTAAGAATACGGTAGTGTCTACAATTTCTAACGTTTCTCCTTTTACGTTTACATCAGCCTTACCTTATTTTACATTTGGTAGAATAAATCTAAGACATTTAGTTTTAGTTTCGTTAAGCAAAAGATTATTAACACCAAATCAGCGGACTACTTTTGATATTGCATTGTTTACCTCGTCAAAATTTGTGTTTTGTCTAATCATCTTAAAAATTAAAGAAGTATCATCAGCAAACAATACAATCTCGTGATTATTTTTAACGAGATGAGGCAGGTCGTTAATATAAACCAAAAATAGGAAAGGACCGAGGATCCCTGCGGTACACCCATTGTAACTACAGATCCCGAAGACCGTTTCCCATTTACGTCAACTCTTTGTATCCTGTCACTCAAGTAAGAAGTAAGAAGATCCAAAGAGTTGTCCTTTATTCCATAGTGATGTAATTTCCTGATTAATGTTCCATAGTGTACACAATCAAATGCTTTTGACAAGTCGCAAAAAACGCCTAAAGCATTTTGCGACTTCTCCCAAGCATCGAAAATATGCGATACCAACTCTACAACGGCATCAGTAGTTGACCTGCCGCGAGTAAACCCGAATTGCTTACAATGTAGCAGGTCATTGCCATTGAAATGCCTAAGCAATTGATGTACGAGTAATATAAGTTTTTCAAAAACTTTGCTGAATGTAGGCAGTACTGATATCGGTCTAAAGTTAGTGGGGTCAGACCTACTACCCGATTTAAACAATGGTATTATTTTACTATGTTTCATCAGATCAGGAAAAACGCCACAATCAATAGATTCATTAAATATAAAAGCTAGATCTGGTGCAATAGTATCAATCAATCGTTTAATGATTCTAACGGATATGCCCCAGAGATCTGCAGTTTTCTTTATATTTAAAAGTTTAAAGGCTTTTTTAATATCGTTTTCAGCGACATGTTGGAAATTAAATTTATTTTCGCATGCAGGTACATTTTCTTTCAGTAATGCCTCAGCGATTAATTGAGAAGAGTTCAGACACTTTGTAGTAGAGATTGGAATGTCAGTAAAAAAGTTTTCAAATGCTTGGGCTACTTCAACGTCAATTTTGACTGAGCAATCGTTAATCTTTAAATTGTAATCATTAATGTAGGTACTGACTTTTCCAGTCTCACTATTTATTATTTTCCATGTTAATTTTATTACATTTTCACTGTTTCTAATTTTAGAGCTAATATAATTTGATTTTGCTAATTGACAAACTTTTCTAAATATTTTTGAATAATTTTTTACTTTGTCTTTGAACTCCTGGCTAAAATTGTATTGTTTTTCACTATACAGTTCATACAATTTATTTCTACTCTTATGTATACCCACTGTTGCCCATTCACTAAAGTTAAGTTTATCTGAGACCATGGTCGATTTGGGTGTGAATATAGAATTAAATGCATTGGTGAATTTGTTAAAAAAACTCTAATTTCATACTGCAATGAAACGGATAGATTAGATGTAGCGCTATCTATTGCTCAGTAGGAATGAAATAATTTGATGTTGGCATCCACTACCACCACGGAATAATTGGAAGACGATGTCTGATGTATGATTGACACCGACAGTGCAGCATAGCTATACGTACATCATCTATCTCTTTTACTCATAGCTTGGCTCCGTCGGATAGACAAAGATACATGACAACTATGGTGATAGATAGATATAAGACCGGAAATGCTTTGGCTACCTCTTACCTACTTTATGGTAGTGTATAAATTTTATCTGCTAACACTGGTCTAACGGTTGGCAACACTGCCCACAACAGCGTCATAGGGATGGCAAATGAATAAAATGTATCGATATTTATTATTAGTATCGAAATATGCATAGTAAAAATTATCGATATTTTTGCCCATCATCATTGTGCAGGCAAAACGGAGCGTGTAGCTGGCCATAGATCAATTAAAAGAAACTAACCCCAAGCTACGGAACGTAGGCTAGTAGGATCTTTGACCCCAAGAAGAAGGAAGGAAGACCAACATATCGACCACAACTTTGACACTTACAGTCGAGCGTAGACAATCAGTGCTACTACCATAAAATATAATAATATAGGAATGTGTTGCCCCTTGTTCAGATTTATCGATATCATTGAATAAGTTGTCCTACTATAATAATAATTGGTAACCGGAAATATATAATTGACTACAATTTAATTATATCGATTTGATACCCTGAAATAAATATTGAAAATCGATATATCGCTTTTGAAAATATCGACTAATTATATCGATTAATTTGTGAAAAAATATCGATATTTTTTACCCATCCCTACAGCGTCAACAGCCGGGAAATTCGTGATGACGATTTCTTTCTTTCATTTGGCTGGCTTATTCTGGAAATACTAGTGATCTGCGCTCCACTTGTTAGAATTTCAACTGCCCACGGTTACGTTGATTGATTGTTACTAAAAACTTGGACACAATGTCTAGCACATCTCAGAAGCACCGGAACTTTGTGGCCGAGCCTATGGGCGAAAAACCTGTTACTGATTTAGCAGGAGTTGGAGAAGTGTTGGGAAAGAGACTTGACGAGAAAGGATTTGACAAGGTTCGCACTGTTACCTGCTAATATGTGTTTTGCTCAAATATTATAAGAGGATACAATAACTACGTAAAATAATGTCGCTCTGCTTACATTTGAGTTTGCAGGTTAATCTTATTACCATGGACAAAGTTAAACCTATTTTTGTCGATGCTTATTACAATATCTCTAAAAATAGCATTAAAGGCTCACATGTATCTATACAGGGTTATTGGAAATTAGACCTTTTAGGGCGTGATAGGGAGAACATTACATTTTGACCCCCTATTGTATGTTCGGAAAATGCTGATCTAAACATAGACATTGAATTTTTAAGAAACAACGTTTTTGGCCTTTTTGGTGAGGTACCATTAGTGACACGCCAAGGTACGAATGCCAACACTATGGCTGCCCTGCATATTTCAGGACTAATGTGTCAATGGTTAGAACAGCATTTTCCGAACCGATGGATTAGTAGAGAAGGGTCTTTATAGCCATGGCCAGCAAGCATTGATTTATACCTCTTTGGATAGCTAAAGATGTGTAGATGTTTTTTAAATACCTAAGATGTTAACCAAATTCTCTAAGGTATTATTTTATTTTTAATGGTTTTTTGTGAGGAATTTACTAAAAAATAATACTTGAATTTTATAAACATGTCATTTAGGTTTCATATGGATTCTGATGTAACTGATTTTGTTAATATTTATTATGAATGAGACTTGAGGCTAACTAAACCTGACACTAAAACTTCAATTGGAATATCACTTTTTTTATAATTAATTATTGAAGTTGTAAAATGGGATTAACCCAAAAAAACACAAATATACAAATATCTCAAAAATTGTTAACTTTTGCACATACAATAGAACAAATTTTTTGTATATGGTCTCCCCCATCATGCCCTAAAAGGATCTGGTTTAATTTCCAGTAACCCTTATTCATTTATTTATACTGTTGATTCATGTGTTACAATATGTTCTTAAATAATAATACAGAGATCATGACATGAACCCCGTTGGGGTGCTACAACATATAAGCTTATACTTAAATAAGTAGTAAACTAAAATGTTAAAATAGTTTTATTCTAAATAGGCTTTTATGTTACAGAAGCATTTAGATATTCTTATAATTTTTTATAGAAAGTTAGATCCTTTTCAATGTCATTTATTTGGGAGGGTAATTTATTATATGTATATTATGTATATGATGAGTCGCTGATCTGACTAACTGATATTTAGTAAAAGGCAGGGGTAATTGGTTTTTATTTCTTAGGTTATGTGGTTGTTGTCTTTAGTTTTTATGGAGAAGTTTTTATATTTCCTATAAAATTTTACTATTTCAAATATATATATAGATGTTAGTGTTAATATTCCTAGTTTTATAAAATGAGGTCTGCAGCTTTCCCTTTCGTTGATGTTAACTAATATTCATATACATCTTTTTTGTAGTATAAAAAGTAGGTTCATTTCACTACTGTTTCCCCATATTATGATACAGTAGCTGAGCCATGCTTGTGCATAGGCGTAATACGCATTTAGTGATGTTTTAATATTGGTACATTTTTTTAGCTCGTAGAGACTGTATGTAAATTTTGAAATTTTTCCTGCTACTTTATGAATATGGTTTTTCTAGTTTAAACATGTATCCATTATAGGTATGAGTAATGTATGTATTGTCTGTCTATATCTATACCTATGGCTTTTGGGAGTGCAAATAAATGTCAACTATCTTTTGTTTTTACATGATTTTTCTGTTTTTCCAGGCCTATGTAGTGCTGGGTCAATATCTTGTTCTGAAAAAGAACCAGATGTTATTCCAAGAGTGGATGAAGGACACATGCAGTGCTAACTCTAAACAGTCTGCAGATTGTTACCAGTGTTTGAAAGATTGGTGCGATGAATTCTTGTAGACATAAAAACAATCCATCAATTAGGTATCTTGTGTTATTGGCTGGCATGGAAATTTATAGTCAATTAGCCAATATCTTACCAGTTGCTAGTTCAACTTTACTTCATCTCTATAATGTTTACATAACTGGCATTTTTTACTCATTTGGCTATGTAAAGTTATTTATATAAGGCCTGCACAGGCATGTATATGTATGCAATCAATGAGTAATCCAAATTAATGATGAACATGAGTACATTGATTTTGTTCTAATCAAGAAGTATACATTAACCTCGTCTTGACAAAGGATTTTTTTTTATAATAGGCCTTACAAAGAAAGTGTATTTTTATATGTAAGTTTTAATGTGTGTTTGTAATTTTGTATAAGACTAGTTTAATGATAATGAACAAATTTTCAATTATTTTGAGTTATCTATCTGATCTGTAATTGCTAATACTGGTGAAACAGGAATCTAATGTAAATAAGAATACATTAATTAAGAAATAATCCTACTATGCATTATGTAATTTCCATAAAGTACGCATTTCATTTTTAAATTTGTTTTATTTATTTCAACTTAGTCAAAATATTAGACTAGGTTGCATATTAAATAACTAAACAGGCCTTTATTTGTTCTCTGGACAAATTGTCATAAGGACAGTTTTTTGTGATATATTCTTTGTAATTAAACAAAATTATTATGCTCATTAACACCATTTTATTATGTAAGACTAAGACCATTTATGTATATTTTATTACATAGATAATTTTTGTCTTATAAATCAAGCCATAACTACAACAAAGAATATAAAGAAAAATATAAGAACACCAAATATTTTAAACATCAGGGCTCTATTGCCAGTAATATGTTGGAAATATTTCAATATTTCCCGATGACCAGCCTCAACATTAATTTCTGCATCTTGTATGTTGGCATCAATTCTGCCAATAGCCTCATCCTGTTCTTTCACCATGTGAGCCAACTGCTGGAAAATCCCTCCTAGTTCTACTATAGTACTTTCAATGTTGTGCATTGTCTCTGCACGTTGTTGGACATATGAGTCACTATCATCTCTTATGGCAAGCTGTTGAGACTGCATTTGCAAAGAGCTGTCACCAAAATCAATGCTCACTTCGTCTTGCTGCAGCAAAGATGGAACTTCCTTGACTATTGGAGTCACTCTAGAGAATTGCTCCCGCCTGTTGTTTTGAAGCTTCAAGTTTTCTGATCTCACTTCAAGCACCTGAAAAGAAGAAAGATAAAGACCAATACAAAATTAACATCTAAAATGAGTAGGTTCTATTCATTAGTGTTCTATTCTGAGCCACAAACTGACCTGTTTGAACTGATTGCTCATGGAAGCAAGCCTTGACTGTAAACCTAGTACCACACTTGAAGAATGGCTGTGCATACTTCGGCGACCTTTAGGCATTTCAGCAAGTCTGCCAATCTGTTGGTTTAATGAATTTAAATCTCCCTTTATGATATAGGTAAGCTCTTGAATTTCTGTTGGTCTATCATCAAATAATGATTTTTTCTTGGCCACTGAAATGAGAAACATTAGTAATTAATTAACAAAACAAAGTCCTGGATATAGAAGAACTAAGTTATTTTCAATGAATTATGTTTCTGTGAAAACTTACGTAAAGCTAACTTTTCCAGTTTAGTGTATGTGCTAGTAATGTTTTTGCTGATAACTTTTGCCATACTCATGAATTGTGAGTAAGTTTCAAGAACAGCAGCTTTGCGTTTGTCCTTGACGGCTGGCCTCGCAATGATGCGGTCCTGGAGACCGCGCACGGTGGTTATAAACTCATTGGTCCGATCCCTTGCTGCCATAACTGGTTCGAATACAAACTCTTCAAGAATGTCAAAGATGAAATCCTCTGGAAAACTTGATTTGACGTTTTTTGTTCCAAAACTGGGCGCTGTATTGTAGGCTTTAGAGTTGTGTCCTTTCTTGTCTAATTTGCTGTAGGAATCTAGCTCGTGATCTGCTGGACCTTTTTCTGATAAACCTCCGATGTTGCGCCGCCGAGGTAGCATTGCATTCTAATCTGAATTGTGTGTAGTATAAATTTTCTTACGGAATTGACACTTTATTAACATTAGTGCATAAGATGGGTACAATTACTAATTCATGAGAAGAGTTACAAAACTTAGAAATGAGAAAATAAACTTGCTTTGCTTGATAAACAGATGATCGCATGCACACGCACAGATTAAAAATAAATCCACGTTCTAATTATTTGTCATCAGAAAAGATGACAGTGACATATTAAATACAAACTCTGTTTATCGTAACGACGCTACTGCCATCTAATATTGAGTAGGAAAACAAAAAAGTTTCGTGAGTATTTACCTAGCATAGAGCGTAAAAAAATAAGTCAATCAACTAAGCAACCTTCCTACGTCTATGTCGATCAACGACGGAGATGCTACCCTCGTCAAAGGTCACATTGAAGAGAAGACTCACTGTAAGTCAAATATTAACACTTTCAGTGCCCACCACGCACACGTACCTAGCAGCCTCAAATGAATAAACTTCATTATGTAGGGTAGTCTAATAGCGTTGTTCCGTACTTAATCCGGATAAACTTCCGAAAAGTAGATACCGAATTTTGGCATGAAATTTGGCACGGACATTCTATCTAAGAGTTAAAAGGATTTTGGGCAACTCGCAATATTTTTCGAAATATTGAATAATTTGAGTATACAAATATTTTGATAAACTTCCGAATAGCTGTTACCTCCGATTAGGTTCTAATTTGGTACAGACCTTCTCTTCGACGATACAAGCAATTGTGCCAAGGGATTTTTGGCGTATCTCAATATTTTTCGAGAAATATAAATTTAAATATTTTATTTTAATATTTTGAAATTTGGCTCTGGCTCTGCGGGAAATGCAGCCTCTCCGCCATTGCGTGGCAGGCCCCACTGCTTATCTCCGCAGCAGACGACCAGCCTCAGCTGCTGCGGCTCGCGCGGTGCCTGCCCTTTGTTACGGCTGGCGGAAGAACTCCCTTCGCGCCTCCGGCTTATAAAAAAACACTCTAGGGGCCACGCACAAGACCACGTGGAGTCGAGGTGCTCTGTGTCCGATCTGTCACTCAAATTGAACCTAATCAACTCGTGCCGGGGAACTCTGTGTCGGGGTGGTTCTTAATTATTTCTTTGGGATGCAACTAGCATAATTCTTTAGAAATTAAAAAAAAAAATCATTTTTAATTTCTCAAAAAATATTGAGATGCGCCAAAAATCTCTTGGCACACTTGCTTGTATCCTCGAAGAGAATGTCTGTACCAAATTTGAGCCAAACCGGAGATAACAGTTCTTCGGAAATGAAAAAAAAAAAACAATCGATTCCTCGAAAAATATTGAGATGCGCCAAAAATCCCTTATGACGCTTGTATCGTTGAAGAGGTCTGTACCAAATTTGAACCAAATCGGAGGTAACAGCTATTCGGAAGTTATCCCAGCGTGCTAAACACACTGGTAAACAGGCTGGTAAACTAGATGGAGTTATGTACAAACACTCCGTCTCTATATTAGTTTATTAATCAATTTTATTTAATGTTATGTGAATTAAAACTAACGTAGGCTAAGATTTGTTACTAACATATCATCATCATCATCATCAGCCCATACACGTCCACTGCTGGACATAGGCCTCCCCCGTACGACGCCACAAATAGCGGTGCTGAGCCGCCTCCATCCATCGACTCCCTACGACCGCTACGATGTCGTCGGTCCATCGAGTGGATGGTCTCCCGGGATTTGCCATAATCACCACGCTTGGCAGGCGGATTGGTGATCGCAGTGTTGGTGTTTAAAAATACTCAGAAGGAAGCTGCTGCCCTTCCTCTGGTAGGTTTCCTTAGTCAGCTTTTACGACATCCACGGGTTGAGTTGGAGGGGTTGATATTCGTACGCCGCGACCCCACGGCTTACTAACATATGGATCTATGTAATCTGAATAATAAACAAATTTATTTATTTTATTTATTATTTATTTAAACAGTGTAGGTATACTCAAAATATTCAATATTTCGAAAAATATTGCGCGTCGCTAAAAATCCTTTTAAGGGGACTCTTAGATAGTCTAATGACTGATGGAATGTCCGTGCCAAATTTCATGACAAAATTCGGTATCTACTTTTCGGAAGTGCAACCCTTAATCCTGCAATAATATAATAATTAATGTACTTAGTATCCTATTTGTTTCTTCATCTATCCTCATAATTGCAACTAAGTACGTATTACTTGGGTAAATCAACTTTTAGGTATACCGACCCTTTTGTGTTGTCATGAAAAAAACGATAAAATCAGTATTTCAGTTGTTTTAATGTTGACGTAAACTTAGATTCTCTGCTATCATGGTAGTTTCATAGTTTTTACTATAGCAAAATTTTTGATTTTCCTTTGGTGACTCAGGGGACATAGGCAATCTCCATAGGACGTGGAGAAGCCTGGGAATACAACGATAAGATCTGTATTTCGGTGTAAGATAATAAGATTGTTTTGATGTTAACGTAGGTAAACTTGGATTCTCAGCTAACATGCTATAGTTAAATTTTTTTTGTAGTTAATAGCGTGATTTTTGATTTTCATATGGTGACACATACAAAGGTGGAGAATCCTGGGGACACATATTTTTTGCCTATGTTCGGCTGAGTTACCATAGGAAAATCAAAATTTATGCTATAAACTATGAAAAACTGTGACATTACCTACCATATCAGCAGAGAATCTTTGTTTCGTTAACGTTGAAACAATCATATTTTAAACTGAAATACAAATTTTATCGTTTTTGTAGTTTTCCATGACAGGAGCACGGAGGGGTCGGCAAAAAAGTTGATTCACCCACATACTCCTACATTAGCGCGAGTAAAGGCGTTTTGGTTGTCAGGGAAAATCTTTTTCCTCGGGGTTTCTATAATACATCCCATACTTCTCATACAATCACGTCAAGCGTAACGTATTGTTATTGGATATTATATCTACCTCGAGAATATAAAGCTTAGCAGGATTGTGGGCAGCGTCCGTATCTTTAACGTTATAAGTCGTTTAGGCCGTGTTATGATCCTACTATATTTATATTTATAAATTTGAAAGTTTGAATGGATGGATGTATGGATATTTGTTACTCTTTCACGCAAAAACTACTGAACCGATTTGACTGATATTGGGTATGGGTATAGTTTGGGACCTGAAATAATATATTGGCAATTTTTTATACCGATAAAACGCGGGCGAAGGCGCGGGCAGCAGCTAGTCCGTTTATAGTAATCAGATAATAGAATCGAAATAAATTAACTATGCACGAATCTTCTTAAGTTTCAATGCCGAGGCACGAAGGAGGCTGCTAAAAGCTACGACGTAGGCAGCTGCAAGCTGTTACAAAGGACACTACAAGCTACGATGTAGACTGCTACGAGCTATGCCGTAGACTGCTTTGACCTACGCTATAGATTACTGCGAGCTACGCCGTCAACTGCTTTGAGCTATGACGTAGACTGCTATGAGTTATTGCGAAGGTATTACAAGCTACGATATAGGCTGCTACGCTGATCTACGGTTTTTCCTAACAAGTATGTACCTTAGAGCAGCGCAGCAGTTGTAAGAGCATCGCCGTAGGCTGCTAAGACTTGCTACGGGCTACGCCGTAGGCTGCTACGCTCTAACTGAAAACCAGCGGAGTATTGGACATTTAATTGCCTAGTACTGCTTAAGTGCTCATATACACGAGCGGAATAGTGCCAACGGCAGAGGTAACTGTAGCTGTGGACACTTGTCGACGGCAGCCTGACAGCGACCTTCACTAAGACTTCACCTAAATGTATGTATGTAGGTGTTTGAAGCAAAACTTTCATTTCTTATGTAGGTACCCATATTCGGTTCCGAATATGGGTAGATAAGAAAAGAAAGTTTTCTAGAACCTTCTAGAATCCAAGAGTTTTGTAACAAAATACATTTATGCAGTGGTGGATTAAGTCTCATCGGCGAGTGAACCTCTGTGAACGAGCCGCGGTAAAGCTCAAGATTGGTGGGGTGGGGTTAATAATATATATAACAACGACGAGATAATCCGCCACTGCATTTAGGTATATATAAAATCGTAACAATAAAAGAAAACAAAATCTTCAACAACGCTTGCACACGGGCACAGCGTAGACGTTGCAAATTCGAGTTAGAAAACGGACGAGGAACGAAGCAAAGCAAAATGAATGACAGCGGTCAGTCAAAAAAAAATTGGTTCGAACTACTGCGATTTTTTTAATATTCCACAAAATGACCATTTGTTTACAAAATATACATACCTACCTAGGATCTAGAAATGAGTATAGGCATTTTGAAAGAAATTTTCAAATAGGTAATTAAATCAGCAACAGCTTTGCAGCTAGAACCTCGCTGAAACTAATTTGTACCAGCTAGCTTCCTAGCTTCAGGCGGCCATTGACTCAACCAGTCGCAAATGATCCGCGCGCCAAAACCGTCGCGCGCCGTTCCTTCCGCGTAGTTCTTACGATCTTCCGAATTCAAACTTGTACAAGCTCCAAACGTTCTTTTTTCAAACTGGTGGAGTTGTACAAACTTTTTGTTCATTACTGTTAAAAAAGTTTTAACATCTTTGTTTTTGTTTTAGTGAAATTTAGTGCAAGTAAAAAGTGATAAACAGTAATGTATAGATTGAAATAGTCATGGATTGAAGTGGAAGTGAAGTTATGACGACGTTTGACAATTGGGAAAAGTTATGGAACGTTTCTTGGACTTACACTGAAGGTATGTCCTTTTTTATATTCATGTGTGTATGCATTGAGGTAATTTAATTTTGTCAACAGAAGGATTTGACGAAAGAGGTGTAGAAGGGATTCGAAAATCACAATTTAAAACCATTCCGGAAGTTTCAAAACTCCATAAAACTTTTTAAATCGAACTCTATAGGAATTTCTTCACAATAAACAATAAAAAAAAAATATGTTGATACCACAAATCAGCCTATACATTATTATTGATTAATGTACATATATCTCCAACGTTGCATCACGCCCTGTCTTCAGCCTGTCACCTACCTACCTTACCTAAATTAAATCAGATCATAATTACCTACTGAATGCTAACTTAGGTAGATAGTTTACTTACAATAGAATGAAAATGTAAATCAATTAGCTTTACAATAGGTAGGTATATTATATTTTTGAAAAAATTGCAAAAATTACCTATAAACTATTTACTGAAAAAAGTAGGGGGGTTTGGTTTTTTGCAAAGGGGTCAAAAAATAAAAATTAGATAATATCCTAAAAAAATATTCAAAAAATATAAGAGAAAATTTCCTAAAAATAGTCTTGACTCCCGGAACAGTAGAACCAATGTTTATAATTTGCCCACTCAGGGGGTTGAAAATACGGCAGAAAATGGGTACTCGGGCATGCTAAAATATAATAAAAGCGTTTTCAAAGTTGCTAGCTGAATACCTATTGCTATCCATCTATCCGGTACCTAAATGCCTGTTTTTTTTTTCATTTCTTAATTTTCTTATTAAATTGCTGAAGTGCCCGAAGCGGGCGGGGCTTGCGTAAGCCATAGTACCCGTTTTCGACCGTATTTTCACCCCTCTGGGAAAAACACATAATTTATTGGTCCTGCAATTACGGGAGTCGACATTTTTTCTTTTAGGAAATTTCCTCTTCTTTTTTTAGATTTCAAAAATCATAATTAGTTTTTATATTTGCAAATCTGCTGCAATGCCGCTGCTATTTTTTTCAGTAAATTGTTTAAAACTTTTGCAAATTTTCGATTGGAACTCAATTTTTATTACCCGACTACCGGAGGGTTATGATTTATGTATGTATGTATATATGTAGGTATATATGTATGTATGTATGTATGTAGCCGATTTCTTTGTTCCCACGTAGCGCTGAAACTACTACTGCGATTTCAACAAGTGAGATATCGATTGATTCGTCTCATTACCCCGATGGTTATAGGCTATATGGTGTCCGACAAAACCGAGGGTCTTAAGAGATAGCTGGGTCTAAATTACACCTGGAACACTTCGATAGCGCGATAAAATTTTGCAAGAGACGACATCTAGTTACAGTTCGAGTCTAATTTAGTTTGATGTGATGAGTGAAGGATGACACACCCGTTGCCATGGAGACCTCTTGTTTATTTGTTACCATGGCAACTGGTCATCTAGGGTTGGGCAAATGAAAAAATGTATCGATATACATATATTGTATCGATATATGTATGGTAAAAAAAAATATAGTTAAAAACTAAAACCCGACTACATAAAAGTCTTAAACAAGCGTTCACCTATTGTCCATAGCATTTTCTTTTGATACTTAGGTAGTCGGAGGCGTCCACCCCATATACCTAGGGTACAATTAGTAACTTTCTTTATTTTCAATAATCATCTAGACGCGATTCCAAACCGAATGACACCTCATTCATATTTTTCAGAGACTGCTGCAAAAAGTTTAACAAAAAAGACTAGACTAGAGAACTAGACTAGTAAAATTGGCGATGCCAATTATTTTAGACCGATTAATAGCGTAGGTATGGACTCAACTGGTTGATTTACCTTTTCTGTAAGTAATTTTAATTATACGCATAGCCTATCTATGGTTGGTTAGGTTCATAATTACTTTATTTGATCAAAACAAGTTTTCAAAAACCCACGCTAATTAAATTTTTAAACTCTGGTACAAACAAATTGGATGTTTTCCTCATTTTGGTTTGTACTTAGGCCCTAATTTCAATGACTTGCAAGTTATTTTAGTAAATAGGTCGTAAATGATACCTCAAAAGAAAGATCAATAACCAAAAATGTTTTCAATAAGGCTTTAATAAAAAAAACACTGCATCTGTTTATTTTAAAATTGCATGTAAAAACGGTTTCCTCAAATCTTTGAAAATTGTAAAATGGTAGATGTCAAAAAAAAACTTGCGTCACAGAAAGTTAGGAAATTTTTTGTGAAATTGTTTACACTATTTCATTGAGATAAAAAAATAGTTCACTGTTTGTTTAAACTAGGCATTTTTAGCACAAATTATTGAGTTTAGGTTATCTCCAAAAATAAAAAAGAATCGTAGTAAAATAATAGTGAGATTTCGTCTTCGACAACCATGGCATATAATTTTAAATGGTCTATTTTAGCGTTCTCCTTGAAATTTTGCAGATAGCTTTACCAATCACAATATTTATACTTATTTATTTATTTAACTCAGATATCACATTACCTACAATGCCAGCTAAAACGATCATGCAAATAATTGTTATACCTAATCTACATTTTAACATAAACTTAAGTGTATATACATCTAAATTTAATATTATTTTTCATTTATACAAAATGCACTAAAAATAAACAAAAAAAATCTAGTTCGTAAGAAACACTGGTGATAAAATAAAACAACACAGCCAATTCTACAGCAAGGAAATATCTACCTAGTCCACAAACGAAACAAAAAAAAAATTAAAATACCACCGGCAGTATCCTATTTCACTCCATCACCAGGTTGAGTTCTCCAGCGTGGAAGACCAGCGAGCGATGAGGATCATTGAAATTGAGGATACCTTGAAGGCGCATAGTGATGTGACTAGCGCCACTCTTTATTTTGGCTTTTATTGTCGTTATGGAAAAAAATTACCCAAACTTCTCGATGCCAATGGATAATATCCAGTTTAAGCTATGTTTTAATACCACTGCAATAGTTTCTTTTTATTTCGAATAAACAGAAAATGGGTTTTAACTTTGGTGGCCTCCAAACGCAATAAACCATTTTCTGCTAATACTAAATGAAACAAAACTATTACAGAGGTATCGAAAAATAGTTTATACTGGGTATTATTCATTTGCGTCGAGAACTTTTGGTAATTCTTTTCCGTAACGGTAATAAGAAAAAATAAAGAGTGGCGCTAAAGTCACATCACTATGCACCTTAAGTTAATACTTGTTCATACATTGAAATGTCGCACCAGGTCTGAGTCGGCGGCATCGGTGGGTACACACAGTCCAAGAACCTCTCCCAAACAAAAACGGATTTTTCCATGCGGATTTGTTGTTGTTTCACGTAGAATGAAATGGGGCGCGCTATGAGTGAGGAAGCGCGTCTAACCATCTAATACGAAGCTGTCATGTGGCTGAGTGCGTGTGCTTGGTGTTGGCACCATTTTTTGATATTTTTTCGTACTTACCGATTAATTTTGAGTAAACGATTGATTTCAAAAATATTTTTGATTATTTATGATGTTGAATATATTTAGAATGTTTGCAGCGCGACAGATTTTCGAATAAAGGTGTCTATCATGCATTAAAAATCGCTTGAAGATGACTCTTGGTGGTCAAAATTAGTTTCGCTCTCATTTAAATATCATTATGTTTTTTCAAAACTAAACCACTTCAAACATAGCTATTTTACGTATGGAAAATTTCAATAAGATCGGGGACATAGTTTCGAAATGAGGCAAATGAACGTTTGTATGGGGAATAAGGCTATCCGTTCCGTTCTTATGGAGACAAATATGTACTTACGTAAACTATATATAATAAACGTCGAAATAGTGTTCAATAGTTTATTATTACCTAGTACTTAGCCAATGATCTTACGACACTCGTAAATAAAATCATGATTTACACTCCATAATCTTTGACCATGAAGTAAATTAATGAAGCCAAGAAGAGCTATTTTGAACGACATCAGGGTTTTATTCTGAGTTAAGTTTCCAAATTTAAGTATTCACATATTTATTTTGCAATCCTGATACAGTGTGAGAGTTCTTATTGTCTTAGTCTTATTTCACTTAGGGGCTATCACAAAAGTAAGTTTCACAACCAAAGCTAACTTAATAATTAATAATTCCAGTAATTTTCAAATTTTTCGTTCAGAGTAGTATTTACATAACACTTTCATTGCCCAGAAGATGTGTATCGTCAAAATTTGTGAAGTCAGGCAACCTTTAGGATGGAAAGACTGCCTAATATTGTTACGTGCCCTGTCACACACACAAAACACATACACACACACGCTCTTACACCCCAGTACAATTTCACGCTTTTGATAATTGAGCATAGATTATGCAAAGATTTTAATGGTCTGTGAGAAAATCTTATTTAGGACTAGCTGTTCCCCGCCGTTTCACCCGCGTTACCAGGACAAAAAGTAGCTTTTATTACTCTCCATACTTTTTTCAAACTCTATGCCAAAAATCAAGTCGATTGGTTGCTTATGTCGTGAAGGAAGCAAAAAAAAAACAAACACACTTTCCCATATATAATATAAGTTAGGATTCTAGAGGATAAAAAAATTTGAGACGGGTTTATATGCAGTATCCCAACTAAAATAAATAAAAACCTACAGATTAAAAGTTTCTTTGTCGCTTCTTTACTTTAGTCTACATAACGAAACCAAAAATACTTGTAACTTTATTTCCATGTCTGTTTTAATTTTAACAATTATAATTAATAACTAGTAATTAATTATACATCTTCAGTTTTATTTTTTTGATTTTGTATAGAAGTCACGAAATCGCTGAATCGACAGGTTCATTGTATGAATGAAAATTGTTGGTTCCACACACACGATTGAGGTGCTCGGGGCTTTCTCAAATCTCATTTATTAGATTCCTCGGAAGGATGAGGGATAGATCAGCTTTGTAACCGACTTCAAAAATAGGAGGTTCTCAATTCGTCTTTATGTTATATCTCCGCCAATTATGGACCGATTTTGAAAATTCTTTCACTTTTGTATAGAAAATGATACCCAAGGGGTCCCATAAATTGTATCCCCAGGGGATTAGTATTTATCACTTTTTTGCACGTTGGTGCCCCATATACCTTAAGGTACCTCTGATCAAAATAAAAAAAAAAAATTTGTTCGGAACACAATGCGAACTACTAAAGATCGATCTCACACTCTATATGGGAGTGGGACTCTACCCCGAATTAACATTGGGTATGGACCCAATGTTAATTCAGGGTAGAGTAGTTTTAAGTTAAGTTTCAAATTAAGCCTCTCCGATGAACAATTTGCCACAGGGGCGGCTCACGCCCATGAAGCACACGTGAGCAACTAATACCCATGGTATAAGATTACCCCCAGGGGATGAGTATTTATCCCGAAAAACTTAAAATAAGTATAAAAGTAAGTTTATTGAAGTCGGTTTATCGTTTTTAAAACAAGCCATATTATGTATCAGAAGCTAGATTAAAAAAGAATGGACACGCAATGTTGACTCATAAACTGCACTGGAATCAGCCTGAAAAACTACCAGCAATAATGCTAGAAAAACATAAACCTAGGAGCTCAAACAGATCGATATAGTGCGTCCATTACAAATTGTAATTGATAACTTTATTGACAAAGAAAATAACAATCAAATAATATAAACAAATTAAATAAATAAATAAATAATGCTGGAAAATTCACACAAAATTATCTAGCCCCAAGCTAAGCAGAGTTTGTCTTATGGGTACTAGATACACATTATACAATATATTAAATATATAGATAATTTTTATTATACATAGAAAACGACCAGAACACCCTGAACAAATTAAACTAGTATTTACAATTGAAACAATTGAGCTAACTGCAGACTGTTGCAAACAATCTACAGATAGCTCAACTGGTCCATATCAATTGATTGGCTAATATTTGTTCGCTGCTTTCATAGGGGTCAGTTATGGTTGCCATCTAAATCATGCACTCGACCAGGGGTGGCGAACCTTTTTGAACCACCGTGTCATTTTTTTCTAGGAACAAATCTGAAGAAAAAAGTTCTGAAAAATCTGCCATTGGCGTGCCACCAAATAATTTTAACAAAGTTATTATTGGGTGGAAAAATAACAATACTAAATACCTACTAAACATTTCAAAATTCTGTATCGACTGCCAAAAAATACATTTTGCATTTTATAAGTTAAGTGTAATTAAAATTACAGTTACATTCGTGTGATTTGGTTACAGTTTAGATGACAAATACATTTAGGGTTGTAAGATGTTACTTTTAGCAGAATGCATACTGAACTGGAGTCATCTGCTCAACGGTATCTAAGGAAGTCGAAGAAGTAGTAATAGAAATTAATATTTTTCATCTCTGAAAATAATGACTAGCAGGCAAAGGTAGATGAAAAGGTTAAATTGCATGAGCCAGCTTCTTCAAACAGTAGTAATGACGACGGAAGACCAGCGTTGGTTGCTAGATTGCTAGTCAACCAACACATGCTGAGGCAGAGCCATTTTGTTACTTGACTTACACTTCAAATATTATGTTTCATCTTAGTTAAGTTTATTATGTATTCGGTGTAAGTCTTATACCAAATAAAAATATATTCTATTCTATTCTATCCTAATGAATTCCATATTCCCAAAATTTAGTTACTGGCATTTTTACTTAGATTATCTGTCTAATCTAAATAAATAAATAAACTATCTATGAACTATAAATGTTTCGTTTTAATCAATTATGTTTCCTTGTTTCAACAAATTGTTGAATCCAGTTTGAACTAAAAACGCAAACCATTACTTCTATGGCATGCCTTTAATATTGTGACGCGTGCCATTAGTTCGCCATCCCTGCACTAGACATAAGCATGCCTAGTGTATTATTTAGATGACACGTGACCAGGTACACGCAACCTCCTGTTTCGTAGACAGACCTTCACCCGCCGTGCCACATCGGTCGTCAAACTTTGGATGTCCTATGTTTGAAAACAAATCAAAAAGTAAAATTAGGTAGGTAAGTAAATTGTTGGGGTTTCATGTGTATGTATTGTTAGTATCTTGGTGGGCAACTCCACAACTTTTTCGTATAATATAAAGTTTTCGCTGTCGCTTACCTACAAACTGATCACGGGCTAGGAAGTCCCAACAGGACGTGATGTGCTGTCACGTACCCTTTCCTCCCTGCCCTGAGAGTAATTTCCGGTTCCAGCCGGCGAAGTTTGACTGTCTACAAGGTATTCATGAAACATCCCGTAGTTAGCCTTCCGATCTGTTCTAGCCATTAGTCATCATCATCAGTCCGTATACGCCCACAGCTGAACATAGGTCTCCCCCAAACGACGCCACGAATAGCAGTCCTGAGCTGCCTCCATTCAACGACTTCCTGCGACCGCTACAATGTCGTCGGTCCATCGAGTGGGAGGTCTTCCCACACTCCGTTTCGTATTGCATTGCGATCACCACTCGAGAACCTTTACTCCCCAACAGTTATCGGTTTTACGAGCTATATGGCCATCGCCACTTCAGCCTGCTAATTCTGAGAGCTATGTCGGTAACTTTGGTTCTTCTACGGATTTCCGTATTCCGGATTCTATCGCGTAGAGAAACTCCGAGCATAGCTCTCACCATATCTCGCTGGGTAAGTTTGAGCTTATGCAGAAGGCCTATAGTCAGCGATCACGTTTCGGATCAGTAAGTCATTACTGGTAAGGTAACAAGACTTTCGTTTTGAGGCTCTGCAGAATCTGTGACGAGAAGATATTGCGAAGTTTCCCGAACGCACGCCCATCCGAGTTGGATTGGTCGGCTGGTCCTGCAATTACGGGACTCGAGATTTTTTCTTTTAGGAAATTTCCTCTTCTTTTTTTAGATTTCAAAAATCATAATTAGTTTTTATATTTACAAATCTGCTGCAATGCCGCTGCTATTTTTTTCAGTAAATTGTTTAAAACTTTTGCAAATTTTCGATTGGAACTCAATTTTTATTACCCGACTACCGGAGGGTTATGATTTATGTATGTATGTATATATGTAGGTATATATGTATGTATGTATGTATGTAGCCGATTTCTTTGTTCCCACGTAGCGCTGAAACTACTACTTCGATTTCAACAAGTGAGATATCGATTGATTCGTCTCATTACCCCGATGGTTATAGGCTATATGGTGTCCGACAAAACCGAGGGTCTTAAGAGATAGCTGGGTCTAAATTACACCTGGAACACTTCGATAGCGCGATAAAATTTTGCAAGAGACGACATCTAGTTACAGTTCGAGTCTAATTTAGTTTGATGTGATGAGTGAAGGATGACACACCCGTTGCCATGGAGACCTCTTGTTTATTTGTTACCATGGCAACTGGTCATCTAGGGTTGGGCAAATGAAAAAATGTATCGATATACATATATTGTATCGATATATGTATGGTAAAAAAATATATAGTTAATAACTAAAACCCGACTACATAAAAGTCTTAAACAAGCGTTCACCTATTGTCCATAGCATTTTCTTTTGATACTTAGGTAGTCGGAGGCGTCCACCCCATATACCTAGGGTACAATTAGTAACTTTCTTTATTTTCAATAATCATCTAGACGCGATTCCAAACCGAATGACACCTCATTCATATTTTTCAGAGACTGCTGCAAAAAGTTTAACAAAAAAGACTAGACTAGAGAACTAGACTAGTAAAATTGGCGATGCAAATTATTTTAGACCGATTAATAGCGTAGGTATGGACTCAACTGGTTGATTTACCTTTCCTGTAAGTAATTTCAATTATACGCATAGCCTATCTATGGTTGGTTAGGTTCATAATTACTTTATTTGATCAAAACAAGTTTTCAAAAACCCACGCTAATTAAATTTTTAAACTCTGGTAGAAACAAATTGGATGTTTTTCTCATTTTGGTTTGTACTTAGGCCCTAATTTCAATGACTTGCAAGTTATTTTAGTAAATGATAGGTCGTAAATGATACCTCAAAAGAAAGATCAATAACCAAAAATGTTTTCAATAAGGCTTTAATAAAAAAAACACTGCATCTGTTTATTTTAAAATTGCATGTAAAAACGGTTTTCTCAAATCTTTGAGAATTGTAAAATGGTAGATGTCTATAAAAAAAAACTTGCATCACAGAAAGTTAGGAAAATTTTGTGAAATTGTTTACACTATTTCATTGAGATAAAAAAATAGTTCACTGTTTGTTTAAACTAGGCATTTTTAGCATAAAGTATTGTGTTTAGGTTATCTCCAAAAATAAAAAAGAATCGTAGTAAAATAATAGTGAGATTTCGTCTTCGACAACCATGGCTCATATAGTTTTAAATGGTCTATTTTAGCGTTCTCCTTGAAATTTTGCAGATAGCTTTACCAATCACAATATTTATACTTATTTATTTATTTAACTCACATATCACATTACCTACAATGCCAGCTAAAACGATCATGCAAATAATTGTTATACCTAATCTACATTTTAACATAAACTTAAGTGTATATACATCTAAGTTTAATATTATTTTTCATTTATACAAAATGGACTAAAAATAAACAAAAAAAATCTAGTTCGTAAGAAACACTGGTGATAAAATAAAACAACACAGCCAATTCTACAGCAAGGAAATATCTACCTAGTCCACAAACGAATCAAAAAAAAATTAAAATACCACCGGCAGTATCCTATTTCACTCCATCACCAGGTTGAGTTCTCCAGCGTGGAAGACCAGCGAGCGATGAGGATCATTGAAATTGAGGATACCTTGAAGGCGCATAGTGATGTGACTAGCGCCACTCTTTATTTTGGCTTTTATTGTCGTTATGGAAAAAAATTACCCAAACTTCTCGACGCCAATGGATAATATCCAGTTTAAGCTATGTTTTAATACCACTGCAATAGTTTCTTTTTATTTCGAATAAACAGAAAATGGGTTTTAACTTTGGTGGCCTCCAAACGCAATAAACCATTTTCTGCTAATACTAAATGAAACAAAACTATTACAGAGGTATCGAAAAATAGTTTATACTGGGTATTATTCATTTGCGTCGAGAACTTTTGGTAATTCTTTTCCGTAACGGTAATAAGAAAAAATAAAGAGTGGCGCTAAAGTCACATCACTATGCACCTTAAGTTAATACTTGTTCATACATTGAAATGTCGCACCAGGTCTGAGTCGGCGGCATCGGTGGGTACACACAGTCCAAGAACCTCTCCCAAACAAAAACGGATTTTTCCATGCGGATTTGTTGTTGTTTCACGTAGAATGAAATGGGGCGCGCTATGAGTGAGGAAGCGCGTCTAACCATCTAATACGAAGCTGTCATGTGGCTGAGTGCGTGTGCTTGGTGTTGGCACCATTTTTTGATATTTTTTCGTACTTACCGATTAATTTTGAGTAAACGATTGATTTCAAAAATATTTTTGATTATTTATGATGTTGAATATATTTAGAATGTTTGCAGCGCGACAGATTTTCGAATAAAGGTGTCTATCATGCATTAAAAATCGCTTGAAGATGACTCTTGGTGGTCAAAATTAGTTTCGCTCTCATTTAAATATCATTATGTTTTTTCAAAACTAAACCACTTCAAACATAGCTATTTTACGTATGGAAAATTTCAATAAGATCGGGGACATAGTTTCGAAATGAGGCAAATGAACGTTTGTATGGGGAATAAGGCTATCCGTTCCGTTCTTATGGAGACAAATATGTACTTACGTAAACTATATATAATAAACGTCGAAATAGTGTTCAATAGTTTATTATTACCTAGTACTTAGCCAATGATCTTACGACACTCGTAAATAAAATCATGATTTACACTCCATAATCTTTGACCATGAAGTAAATTAATGAAGCCAAGAAGAGCTATTTTGAACGACATCAGGGTTTTATTCTGAGTTAAGTTTCCAAATTTAAGTATTCACATATTTATTTTGCAATCCTGATACAGTGTGAGAGTTCTTATTGTCTTAGTCTTATTTCACTTAGGGGCTATCACAAAAGTAAGTTTCACAACCAAAGCTAACTTAATAATTAATAATTCCAGTAATTTTCAAATTTTTCGTTCAGAGTAGTATTTACATAACACTTTCATTGCCCAGAAGATGTGTATCGTCAAAATTTGTGAAGTCAGGCAACCTTTAGGATGGAAAGACTGCCTAATATTGTTACGTGCCCTGTCACACACACAAAACACATACACACACACGCTCTTACACCCCAGTACAATTTCACGCTTTTGATAATTGAGCATAGATTATGCAAAGATTTTAATGGTCTGTGAGAAAATCTTATTTAGGACTAGCTGTTCCCCGCCGTTTCACCCGCGTTACCAGGACAAAAAGTAGCTTTTATTACTCTCCATACTTTTTTCAAACTCTATGCCAAAAATCAAGTCGATTGGTTGCTTATGTCGTGAAGGAAGCAAAAAAAAAACAAACACACTTTCCCATATATAATATAAGTTAGGATTCTAGAGGATAAAAAAATTTGAGACGGGTTTATATGCAGTATCCCAACTAAAATAAATAAAAACCTACAGATTAAAAGTTTCTTTGTCGCTTCTTTACTTTAGTCTACATAACGAAACCAAAAATACTTGTAACTTTATTTCCATGTCTGTTTTAATTTTAACAATTATAATTAATAACTAGTAATTAATTATACATCTTCAGTTTTATTTTTTTGATTTTGTATAGAAGTCACGAAATCGCTGAATCGACAGGTTCATTGTATGAATGAAAATTGTTGGTTCCACACACACGATTGAGGTGCTCGGGGCTTTCTCAAATCTCATTTATTAGATTCCTCGGAAGGATGAGGGATAGATCAGCTTTGTAACCGACTTCAAAAATAGGAGGTTCTCAATTCGTCTTTATGTTATATCTCCGCCAATTATGGACCGATTTTGAAAATTCTTTCACTTTTGTATAGAAAATGATACCCAAGGGGTCCCATAAATTGTATCCCCAGGGGATTAGTATTTATCACTTTTTTGCACGTTGGTGCCCCATATACCTTAAGGTACCTCTGATCAAAATAAAAAAAAAATTTGTTCGGAACACAATGCGAACTACTAAAGATCGATCTCACACTCTATATGGGAGTGGGACTCTACCCCGAATTAACATTGGGTATGGACCCAATGTTAATTCAGGGTAGAGTAGTTTTAAGTTAAGTTTCAAATTAAGCCTCTCCGATGAACAATTTGCCACAGGGGCGGCTCACGCCCATGAAGCACACGTGAGCAACTAATACCCATGGTATAAGATTACCCCCAGGGGATGAGTATTTATCCCGAAAAACTTAAAATAAGTATAAAAGTAAGTTTATTGAAGTCGGTTTATCGTTTTTAAAACAAGCCATATTATGTATCAGAAGCTAGATTAAAAAAGAATGGACACGCAATGTTGACTCATAAACTGCACTGGAATCAGCCTGAAAAACTACCAGCAATAATGCTAGAAAAACATAAACCTAGGAGCTCAAACAGATCGATATAGTGCGTCCATTACAAATTGTAATTGATAACTTTATTGACAAAGAAAATAACAATCAAATAATATAAACAAATTAAATAAATAAATAAATAATGCTGGAAAATTCACACAAAATTATCTAGCCCCAAGCTAAGCAGAGTTTGTCTTATGGGTACTAGATACACATTATACAATATATTAAATATATAGATAATTTTTATTATACATAGAAAACGACCAGAACACCCTGAACAAATTAAACTAGTATTTACAATTGAAACAATTGAGCTAACTGCAGACTGTTGCAAACAATCTACAGATAGCTCAACTGGTCCATATCAATTGATTGGCTAATATTTGTTCGCTGCTTTCATAGGGGTCAGTTATGGTTGCCATCTAAATCATGCACTCGACCAGGGGTGGCGAACCTTTTTGAACCACCGTGTCATTTTTTTCTAGGAACAAATCTGAAGAAAAAAGTTCTGAAAAATCTGCCATTGGCGTGCCACCAAATAATTTTAACAAAGTTATTATTGGGTGGAAAAATAACAATACTAAATACCTACTAAACATTTCAAAATTCTGTATCGACTGCCAAAAAATACATTTTGCATTTTATAAGTTAAGTGTAATTAAAATTACAGTTACATTCGTGTGATTTGGTTGCAGTTTAGATGACAAATACATTTAGGGTTGTAAGATGTTACTTTTAGCAGAATGCATACTGAACTGGAGTCATCTGCTCAACGGTATCTAAGGAAGTCGAAGAAGTAGTAATAGAAATTAATATTTTTCATCTCTGAAAATAATGACTAGCAGGCAAAGGTAGATGAAAAGGTTAAATTGCATGAGCCAGCTTCTTCAAACAGTAGTAATGACGACGGAAGACCAGCGTTGGTTGCTAGATTGCTAGTCAACCAACACATGCTGAGGCAGAGCCATTTTGTTACTTGACTTACACTTCAAATATTATGTTTCATCTTAGTTAAGTTTATTATGTATTCGGTGTAAGTCTTATACCAAATAAAAATATATTCTATTCTATTCTATCCTAATGAATTCCATATTCCCAAAATTTAGTTACTGGCATTTTTACTTAGATTATCTGTCTAATCTAAATAAATAAATAAACTATCTATGAACTATAAATGTTTCGTTTTAATCAATTATGTTTCCTTGTTTCAACAAATTGTTGAATCCAGTTTGAACTAAAAACGCAAACCATTACTTCTATGGCATGCCTTTAATATTGTGACGCGTGCCATTAGTTCGCCATCCCTGCACTAGACATAAGCATGCCTAGTGTATTATTTAGATGACACGTGACCAGGTACACGCAACCTCCTGTTTCGTAGACAGACCTTCACCCGCCGTGCCACATCGGTCGTCAAACTTTGGATGTCCTATGTTTGAAAACAAATCAAAAAGTAAAATTAGGTAGGTAAGTAAATTGTTGGGGTTTCATGTGTATGTATTGTTAGTATCTTGGTGGGCAACTCCACAACTTTTTCGTATAATATAAAGTTTTCGCTGTCGCTTACCTACAAACTGATCACGGGCTAGGAAGTCCCAACAGGACGTGATGTGCTGTCACGTACCCTTTCCTCCCTGCCCTGAGAGTAATTTCCGGTTCCAGCCGGCGAAGTTTGACTGTCTACAAGGTATTCATGAAACATCCCGTAGTTAGCCTTCCGATCTGTTCTAGCCATTAGTCATCATCATCAGTCCGTATACGCCCACAGCTGAACATAGGTCTCCCCCAAACGACGCCACGAATAGCAGTCCTGAGCTGCCTCCATTCAACGACTTCCTGCGACCGCTACAATGTCGTCGGTCCATCGAGTGGGAGGTCTTCCCACACTCCGTTTCGTATTGCATTGCGATCACCACTCGAGAACCTTTACTCCCCAACAGTTATCGGTTTTACGAGCTATATGGCCATCGCCACTTCAGCCTGCTAATTCTGAGAGCTATGTCGGTAACTTTGGTTCTTCTACGGATTTCCGTATTCCGGATTCTATCGCGTAGAGAAACTCCGAGCATAGCTCTCACCATATCTCGCTGGGTAAGTTTGAGCTTATGCAGAAGGCCTATAGTCAGCGATCACGTTTCGGATCAGTAAGTCATTACTGGTAAGGTAACAAGACTTTCGTTTTGAGGCTCTGCAGAATCTGTGACGAGAAGATATTGCGAAGTTTCCCGAACGCACGCCCATCCGAGTTGGATTGGTCGGCTGACCTTTTTATCGAAGTGAGATTCACCTAGTCAATAGTAAAGGGTATAAATAAATCTTTGAAATGCCTGCCGGATGTAGGAATCGGGCTTCGTTAGCATTCATATCGCGTGGTACAGGTACCTATAGGTACGATTCTACGACAAAACTCCTAATGAGTTGCGAAAACAGTACCTACCTAAATAAATTCAAACAAATTGTCCAAACCTTTCTGGTCAGTGTTTAATTTTAAGAATTTGACCTCTCGTAAGTGTACTTTTAATTGCATTTAAGGAAAAAAATAATTGTTGAATTGAAGGAAATAAATAATTTTAGATGTTGTTTGGCTCATTTATTCAAAAGTGAAGAGAAGTCTGCTTTACAATTTGAGCATCAAATCAAAGGCCTTACCTTACCTACTGAGCACATTGCATAACTAAATACATACATGATTTACTTGCTGCTGCCCGCGCCTTCGCCCGTGTTTTACCGGGATAAAAAAAAGCCTATATCATATTCCAGGTCCCAAACTATACCCATACTAAATTAACCAATCAGTTGTTTTTGCGTGAAAGAGGAACAAACATCCATACATCCAAACTTACATAATGCCATTTATAATATTAGCAGGATTGGCCTGACGATGAAAGTATGTACCTAAGTACGTACATGCAAAAAAACATTTTTCTACTTTGTCTGGAAACGAAGTGAAGTCCGTGTTTTTTTTTTATTTGCTAGTGCCCGAGCAATCTCTAATGAAGCCGCAGTATAAAAATAGTAGCTTAGTAATAAAAAAGCACTAAGATTTTGGCATTTTGATCTTTTGAAGTTCTACTATGAATTCGAATTAATTCACAAACGAATGAAATGGTTTTACTTTGACGCCTACTTCTACGAAAACTTCTATCACAATGATTGATT
The DNA here is from genome assembly GCA_947859395.1 of Eupithecia insigniata. Taxonomy (NCBI): domain Eukaryota; kingdom Metazoa; phylum Arthropoda; class Insecta; order Lepidoptera; family Geometridae; genus Eupithecia; species Eupithecia insigniata. The sequence goes on from OX402001.1 coordinate 13,141,164, forward strand.
CGTCTACCAAAGCGTTTTCTGAAAACAATTAATTCGGACGAAAATTTTCCTTTGATATTTACAAACAATAAGGTATAATAAAAGTAATCGCCCCTCGTACTCGCACTCTCGCTAATAGCCCGGCGACAAAACGATCAGAACTAAACTAACACGGCAGTTGTCCCACCGCAGTAGGAAAACTGCCTTATTAAAAATAGCTTAAATGTTATACCAGGTCCCAAAATATCCATACTAAATTTCAGACTAATCGGTTCAGTAGTTTTTGCTTGAAAGAGTAACAAATATCCATACATCCATATAAACTTTCACATTTATAATATTAGTAGGATTTTGGTGCACAGGACAACGGGGAATAAGCGGCTTCATTAGGTAACTAGCTAATCATAAAAAAATGCCTAACGGGGCGGCTTTAGCGGCTGCGCAGCTTGCTTCGCTCACCGTCATATTTTTTGTTGTGCTTCGGGTTTTGCTACTATCTTTATAACTTTTTCGCACGTTGGCGCCCCATATACCTTATGGTACCTCTGAACAAAAAAAAAAAAAAACGTTTGTTCGGAACACAAGGCGAACTAATAAAGATCGATCTCACACTCTATGGGAGTGGGACTCTACCCCGAATTAACATTGGGTATGGACCAATGTTAATTCAGGGTAGAGTCGTTTTTAAGTTAAGTTTCAAATAAAGCCTCTCCGATGAACAATTTGCCACAGGGGCGGCTCTAGCCCATGAAGCACACGTGAGCAACTAATACCCATGGTATAAGAAAACAAGGTATGCTCTTCCGAGACACGATAGTCACGTGGGTGACTCCATGCTACATCATCGACGCCATCGGCGAATGAGAAGACGAATCTGTTTCCTGCTGATACCAGAAGCAGAAAATCGTAACTCCCCGAACTCCTTGTATAAATCTGATAAAAGTATGTCGTTTTTGTATTTACCCATTATTTATCACATCGACTTGTATTTAACTAACGCTGTTTTGACTGATCTAACAAACATAATTGGCGATTATAATTTTTTATTGATTTTTCAATTGACCCTTATCACATTTAATTCCCAACTTCTACATTTTGTTGAAATAAAGTGGCAAGTGGAAAGTGACGTCATCTGGAGTCACTCCTGGAAGAGCAGACCAGTTTTTTTTGGATCATGCTAATACCCAGGCGCCCCTCTCTAGTAGATGCGCGAAATTGAAACGTACCAGAGCCGTCTTAACAGAAAAGAATTAAGACTTGGCGTCTTCACGAACGTGTTCGTGATAATGGGCACAACCTGCAGTTCACGTAGTATCAGTGATTTCCACTGACCCTATCTATGGACTAGTTTGCTAAGCTGTATACAGAATAGTTGAATAATTCATGTTCGACTAGTTCTCTGCAGAACTACTGTACAGAACTAGTGGGAATAAGCAGCCACATATGAATTAAATATCAAGATAAAACCAGTTGGAAGAGTTGGACCACGGATAAAACTTACCTGTGGTACTGTTACTTACCCGTTGTCCAACTAAGATGTAGACAGGACATCTTAGTTTGAACAACGGGTCAGGCTCCTCAAAAAGAGGCTTTTTTCATTCATAATGGTCAAGCATTTGACCACCATCCCTCTTGAGGAAGTGAAGATCTGGTCTAAGATGGAGCACGCTTTTTTAGATAACCAAAATTTCTAAGGGTTGAGGAATAAATTTTCTTAAATCAATAAGTCTTTGGGCAAGAGTTCAAAGGGCCGCATGGAGCATGCTCTAAGATCAAAGATTAAAGTATTTTTGTAAAGGACTAAGTAGGTATTAAGTTTACTGGACTAGACAGACAGGTAGAAATTTAGATAGGCATCGGCATATTCTTGTCTATTAGAGTGGGTGGGTAACTAAACTACCTTGGTTTTACTACGAGTACCGAACGCATTTTCTCTTCTTAGTAAAGAAAATGACAATCTAATAATATAAACAAATTCGAAATAGTATTTACAATTGCAACAATTGAGCTAATTGTAGACTGTTACAAACAATTTATAGGCACCTCAACTGGTCCATATCAATAAGTTGAATTTATGGTTTGGAAAAACGGGACGATTGAGAATCTATCGTTTTCGATTTTTTTATGGAAAAGTAGGTAACATAGTTATTATTTGGGTACCTACCTACAGTACCTAACCTAGTTACCGACTACATATATAAAGGGTCTTTACGTTTGACACAAGAGAAGATGGCTTTAGTGAAATCCAAAATAAAAAATTACTATACGTTACTTGGTCGCTGGATGGAGGCGGCTCAGGACCGCTATTCTTGGCGTCGTTTGGGGGAGGCCTATGTTCAGCAGTGGACGTGTACGGACTGATGATGATGATGATGATGATTTTTTACTTATTTACATAGGTACTACGTATTTTCTGTAATGAATTATTTATCAGTTCTTTTAGTCAATGCAATATTAATATCCAACTAGGTGTAGGAATTAGGGCCAACGGGGGAAATGAAAATCGATGTTTTTGATTCTCTTCCGTGCAAAGCGAACTCTTATGACTAAAGATGCGCGACTGCGAATTATCTGTCTAGTCGAATGATGAAGAACTACTAATTTCCTTATTCGACTTGAATACGTCGTAATATACTAATCGTCAAAGTCGAATGAAACTACTAATTAGTAATTACTAATGTCTCTGCGAATGAATCATTCATGGCTCCGATTCGACTTTGTTAGTCGACCGATGGTTTTGAGTGATGAATGAATTATTCGTCGCTCCTGCGGGGATTGAATCGAAACCGACTCAGGCAGTCGAACGAATGACTCGCGATTACTAACCAAATTAGTTACTAATTTACTCAAGTCATTCGAATCGTTCGAATGACGGGCGGCCAACCCGTCTTACTTTGCATACAAACGCTCGTACGTGATTATGGCGCTATAACAGATCTTTCTTTGAAACTTTTAACTAATAGGTAATCATGTGCACTATATCTAGGTTTCTATCGTAACAAAAAATCTAAATTTGGAGAAACAAATTCAGTATAAGCCACCAAAATCTGCGTTTTAGCACAAATTTTACGTGAACTTTGAGTGTCTATAATGTACTCATAAATTGTAAAAGTAAAGAAAATATTAAGATAGAAACCTTGCAAATATAATGGAGATTCTAAACGACAAAGTTTTATTTGACAAACTTGTAAGGTTTACTAAAAAACACGTATTTCCTGGAACAAGTTTTATGAAATTTTCGCACACTATTCGGTTACTTTCGCACTATTCGCGAAAGTAACCGAATGCCAACCGAGCGCTCAGGCGCTTTCTCTCTCTTTTCGCTTTGCCTCTTTTTCTAACATTGCGCTGGATGAAACAACAAGCTTTTCAATCACGCTCGCGTTGACGATGGTAGGACCGGGAAGGGCCCCCTTAAGTCGAATAATTCGAATGAAATCATTCACAGTCGTTCATCTTTACTTATGTTATGACGCTTGTATAACATTACCGTTTAATTGAAAACAAATCGAAATACTTCAATTTTCGTTTTGCTAGTAGGCCATTGTTTAATTTATTTACATCACTAAGATTGTTTACCGTGTCCCTAACTCGGTCCTCTTTCGTGGGAATGGTAATAAAATTAAACAAAATTAAATATTACTTAACTGGCCCTAACTAAACTCAATGGCCGTAACTAATTACTTAACTTAATCTCACTCATGTACGTTAGAATACATTTGGCGTAAGAAATACCTATACCTATTCGGTTTTAGATTCATAGATATGTTTTGTAAACAATGGGATCAAAGACATCGGCGGTGGAAAATATTTTTGTATCGAACCAATTCGCTGAAGTTAGAAACAATTACACACTTATAGAATCGATGGTTCATCGTTTTTTAAACACGGCAAATTATTGACACATTTTGAAGGAAAAATCGTTCGCGACGACAGCACACGCTTTGTTTTTATATATAGCTGACCCAGCAAACGTGGTTCAGCCACGGAATATAATAAAATAGAATAGAAATTCTTTATTGCACACCAAGATAGAATAACAAAACAGGAAAACACAAACACAGAAATAGTTGCACAATGGGCGGCCTTATCGCTAGGTATAGACGGTGGCGTATTAAGACTAATGTATACTATACTGCCGTCATAGGAAAAAAAGCCGTAACTAGGATTTTTGACCAAACTGAGTTAGATACAGATCTGAAATCAGCAAAGAAAATGCTATCGTATAGTCCTACAGACAAAGCCCTAACTCGTCTGAATCCAAAGATATAATAAGGATTTTAGGCGTAACTTAGCAAAAAATTTAGCTTTTTTAGTCTGAAAGGCCTTAATTTCAAAGTTAAGGCTTTTTTTATTAGTAGTAGTATTATATGAGTCTGAAAAGCCCTAACTTTGAATTAAGACTTTTTTAATTAGCACAACCTATGGACACACATTCGGTCTCCTTAAAATATAAGGCGTTACTTTAAAATCATACGTGTTTTTTAACGCGGGGTAAGAGCACAAGCAATGGATCTCCCATTTTTCAATTTTACAGGAGACCGAAAAAACCGGTCTAATTACACATCTTCAAACTTTGCATGCTTTTTTAAGGAATATTCGTTGATTCTAGAGCTATTTTGACAGTGATCAGGTTGCGTTAATTTGGTTTAAATTCAGGTGCCGATTTTAGTAGATACGTTATATTGGAACAAGTAAACTATATTGAGTTTACGCATTCGTTTTTTTTGACAAAATATGTATGATTATGTATGGAATACATTTATCAAAAAAGAAATATTTTCGAATTTTTTGAGCATACGTTCTTTTTGGTTCTTACCTCGCGAACATGCAGTAAGTAACATGTAGGAACGGAGGGCGGGGTCGCTGGGGGGCTTAAATCCTAATAATGTGTTCAATAATACAGACTGACGTTTGACTGAGGTTTGTATCAAAGAAAAATATGCTTTTGTTACACAGAAAGTGTTTTAGTTTTGTTATATTTGATACTCGGTAGATGTATTGATGATTTTAGATACATATGAGTTCCTAATTAATAGATGTTATTATGATGATTGTGATACTAAGGATACTTAAATAATACAGAATGTCGTTAAAGTTTGATTCAAACAATATTTTTATTAAAATACATAATTATGTTTGTAAGGAGATATTTTGTTACACAGAATGTGTTTTGTTTTGTTATTTTTTATACTCGGTATGTATTGTACATGGTTCCTATTTTAGTAGATATGATTATGATGATTGTTTTACTTTTGGATAGATTTTGATTTCAAGAAAAGAGATTGCTTTTTTAATATAACATTTGAACTGATTAACAGTAAATAAATACATTTCCTTAATTTATATTGTTTTTTTATTCAAAGACACTCCTTTCAAATGAAAATATTTTAAGTTTTCTAGAAAGAAAGCCAATGAATGCCTAAGCCAAAGAATTCTTTGGTTAACGCTTTTCAAACAAGGTTATTCTTATTACAAAGATAAGATTCATAGTAAGAAAGGACTTATTAGCATTTTGCATAGTTAAGCCTTTTCAGTTTAGTATCAAGTAATTTATTGTATTTTTTTTACTTAAATGAAAGGCCAATACCTAATAAGACCAAGTATGAAAATAATATCACATACAAAAGGAAATCATATTTTTTTTGCATATAGTGAAACAAAAAGATATGAGTAAAATAACCCAGCAAGAGGCGGGACTTCATTTTAAACAAAACTCGTAATATCTCAGAATCACCTGCAACATAGTTACGGCTTTTCTTCCAATGACGGCAGTATACAGAAAATACATACCTATATGTACATAAATAAAATATTAACTATTTGAAATCGAAGTAAGAAAGTGTTCATGGACCATTTTTATAATACTGTTCAGCCATATAAATTATTTCTTGTGAATATTTTGGTTGGTAAATAAAAAAATAACGATCGAAAATTGTAGAGTGAGGGTAAGAGGATGAAAATTTGGGGTTTGAGGCCAAAACAAAAAAATATACAAAAAAAATAATTTGGTCCGTCAAGCGCAAAGGGGAACTACCGCGAGCTCTTATGCCGTTAACTTTCCCTTGTACCACAAGTCGTTTCACAGAGGCGTCTCCTCGGCGCGAAACATGTCCGAAGAAAGTGAGGATGTGACCTTGGACGATGGAAGAGAGACGCTGCTTGACACGGAGTTCACTAAGTATGGAGACGTTGGTTCAGAATTCTGTCCATGATAAGCCAAGCATTTTTCTCCAGCACCACATTTCTAGAGCGTCTTCTTTCTCTCAGTATCCTATCCACCTCAGTGACCTAATTGATAACGTTCTACATATTTAAAACCTTTGCCGGATGATCTATGGAGTCTACACACCAACGTCGGTGACTCAGTCCGGCGGTGGTGGCGGCGAGTTTAGTTAAAAAAGATACTAAAAAACATCACGTGATTTATGGACGATCCCTAAGAGAACTAACAATTTACAAGACTTAACAAATTACTAATAAATATCAAGAAGAAAAAACAGTTTATGTGACAATTCAGTGTATGAATATAAATCCGCTTCTACTAGAGCCCCCGCTGTTGACCGAAAATGCACTCTGTCAGTTGTTTTAAACTAAACGTATTTTCAAGGCTAAATACCTGTCATTCATTCAAATACTACCCAAGGTCACGTCCGCATTGCAAGAGCGTAGGCTAGGTTGATTGCTTTGGTATATGAGCGGGTTGCTTCGATGATAGCTTAGCGGGTTGCTGCGATGGTGAGCTTAGGCGCGTGGCCTAAGTTTAAACTCGAAAAACAGACATAACCTCGCTACGTCCAGGCGTCTAGCTAAGCAAGACGCTTGCAGTGTGCAGTAACTTAAGTATTATAAAAAAGTGTAGCTGGCACATTTTATCATGCCAGCAGTATACACTCTCCGAGGCACCTAGAGTCAGGTCGAGAACGCGTGTGTACTTGGTGTGCTTGACCCACCTCGGGGTCCCATGTAGGTTCTCGTCTTGTGTCTTGTGTGACAATTATGGTAATATTTTTTGGATAATATCCAAAAAAAACTTACAAGCTCGACGGGAGTTGAACCCGCAACGTTCCCATCCGTTCCCATCATAATTATGCCGGAAATACACTCAGAGACATTTGACGAGACGTCACGACGACGAAACGTCTCGTCGTATGTCTCGGGGGCGCGTCCTCTCAACGAGCAGAGCGACACCGATACTATGTAGTCTTACTTGACCTTTGACCGACACAAGACGAAAGCCTACATGGGACCCCGAGGGGGTCAAGTACACCAAGTCCATGTTGAATTTTTTAGAAATCATAATATTTGTTTTCTTATCTACCATTGTGCCGTGCAGCCGTGCCCCAACTGATATCGTATTCAATGTCATGCAATGCGGTCATGATTTCAGATTTTCTTATCAGATTTTTCTGCAAATGCCTACTTCGCTCGTTCAGCCTGCCCAACCGTTAAAATTTTAATTCGTTTCAGTGCTGAACATTAAAACGGATATTAAGGTTGCCAACCATAATAGAATGCAATTTCATATCCATTTAAGGCGAGGTGAGCTCAGCACTTGCAAGACGCAAGCAAGAAGCAAGACGGTGCGCAGACAGCCGAGCACGATTTTGTAGTTATTTAGGTGCTTTGAAAAATATTTGTAAGACATATAAAAATATTTTCTAGTGATGTACTGCGTAATAATGTTTGCAATGTTTTGGTATACAATTTGTGTCATTTTATTCATTTTTCTATTCACAGTGATCATTTAAAGTTTCATTTAGAGGTAGCTTTGACATTTTTTTTGATCGGGTGAAATGTCACCTATCGTGTTTTTGTCTAGTGATGCATTAGAAAATATCCTCAACTATAATATGTTTGAATTTCAAAACTATAGGCCTTCTAGTTATTGAGGTACGGACAGTTAAAAATCCTTAAATCCGGGTAACCCAGCCTCCAAATAACTAAATTCCAATGAGAGCATAACTTGTTTCTAATTTAGGTGCAGCATTAATCAGACAAGCTTATAAATGTAGGAAAATATTGTCTTATAAATAAGAATACTTAATACCTTTTTTTTTAAATAAGTACCGAGGTAGGTACATAAGTGTTCAAAAAAATGCAGAAGATTAATTTACTAATCTTTTGCCTTTTTCATAGAACCAATTTTTTTTACACGTAACCTAGAATTATAAATTTTCTTAGGTTTTATTACATAGATACTTTTTATTAGGTAGAAAGGTCGGAACTAAGAGTGTAGTGTTGTATTCGGAATTTTAATAAGGGTCAAAGTTTCCTTCTAGGCTATTTTACAACAATTTTCATTATAATATAGGCAGGCAATTACCTACCGAGTAAATTATTATTATTAAATTCTATTGTTTTAAAACATATGGTAATGTTTTTAATATGTTTCTCGCGATTTAATTACCTGCCTATTAATTAAATTAATTAATTCTCGTATAATTAATTAACTTCCAAAATTCACCGCTGGCGCCGCCGCCGGTTCAAAGACGATAAGATAATAATGAAAAAAAAAAAATGTTTTCTGTTACTGGTAGGCAAGCGTCGAGAACTAAAAAAATAGTGGCGACTTTTGAAGAAAACTAAAAATAAGCATTGTTGAAAACGTAGGAAAACTGAGGTTTTTCGAAACTAACGGTATGTTTTTAAAAATCAATATCAAAAATTCTTTATTTCCCCAATTACAATAAATGTGCACTTGGAAATGGTTAATTTCTTAAAATTAAACACTGACATAGAAATGAACTTCGGTGTGTAGACTAAAGTAAAGAAGCGACGAAGAAACCTTTAGCCTGTTAGATGTTATTTTTCGAGTTGAAGCAAATTCCGTCCCACTTTTTTACGCAATCCCTCTCGCTGCTCGCATACCACAGGATGCCACTTTGTAGATTCCAAGATAATTTATGTCAACAAAGTTATTTATGAATGAAAACTTATCAAAAACTGATAACAATAACAGAAAATAACAAGGTAATAACTAAAACTGAAAACACAATCTTAAATAACGCACAATTGAACAAGCGCATCGAAAAAGATTCAAATTCGATTACGAAAACAGACGACAGAAGTATGAGATGATGAATGAAAGCATTCAATGTATTTTTTGTAAACTCATGCGATTTGCTCTACACTGATAGGAACCAGTGTCGTTATTCGATTTGCTCTACACTGATAGGAACCAGTGTCGTTATTTTTTATTCTACTACTTTATCAATTCTTTTTTAATTGATAAAGTAGTAAAGTGATTCACCACTTGAGAAAGTGAAGATTTTATAATCACACATTTTATAATACAAGTTTTCCAAGTGCATCTCTAAAAGTGTAAAGAACAGATTCAATGTTGGATCAAGGTAAGTAAATGTTGCAAAGGAGAAAACTTGCAGATGCAATCTGTTTTTGAACTGACGTAATAGAAGTTCTATGAAAAACACTTCCAGTGCCTGGGAAAATAGCTTGAGAAATTCTTATAGTACAAAAGTATGTTTACTTTATTTTGGTTCCAAACGAGATGGGGAAAAATTAAGATTACCTGACTTTCCTAGTATGGCATCGACTTTTAAAAGTAAACTTCTTCCATAAATGCAAAAAGGTTGTATACACTATCATCATTAAATCGAGTGAGAACACAAGCTTGTTAGTTTTGTTTTTTAACCAACTTCGAAAAAGGAGGAGGTTCTCAATTTGTCTGTTATTATTGGCGGAGATATTGGCGGAGATATCGCGTAACATATGTATGTATGTTACGCGATATCTCCGCCAATTATGGACCAATTTCAAAATTCTTTCACTATTGTATAGAAAATCATCCCAAGGTCCCCTAGGGCCCCAAGGGCCCCCAAGGGCCCATAAAAAATGTATCCCGAAAAAAATGACTTCGGATCCCTTGCTTTTACAGTTTTTAAGTTTCGCGGGATAAATACTTATACTAACGTTCACAAACAGTTTCCACGGCAACATGCGTAAACAAGAGGTGGGTTCAGGAGCTTAAAATAGGTTAATCGTTTTTTAAAACACGCCAAATTATTTATACGTAGTTTCATCATTTATTCATATTATTATTCATTTCAAAATAAGTAAACAAAACACAGCTTAGCAATGTTGAGTTCCATAGTATACAAGCGAGCACAGGCTTAGAGCTTGTACGTACATTATGTAGTTAACATTGCCTAAGGTACTAGATTCTTTTTGGATACCTATAAGACAAATAGTAGTGCCGAGCCCTCTTATAGGAATTATTACCCTTCCATTTTTGCCCCATTTTTATTTTTTTACAAAATTCGTAAACATAAAGTTAGGTTTAAAATAACGTCCAGGTAAAATGTAAGAACATGCCTGGATAGATTTTTCTTCATTTGCTGATGGCTAGTTACAAGTTCCCGCAGATAGGGATACAAAGTAAGTTGACGACTCATTGAAAAGAACTTAAGATAAGGAAAACAAATAGAAAATAAACAAAACATAAAAAAATACATTAATAATATTATTTTTTATTCCATATTCAGTCGCTTGTAAGGAAATTAGTTAACATTCAAGATTTTGTTATTTTAAAAATACCAGCTGTTTGCTGAGCTATTTCAAAGCGAAGTTTACAAACACCGCTCGTATTTTCTGGTCCTGGGTGTAGTCACAAAATAGAATCTACTCTCGTACTAATTAAATCTAGTGTGGTATCTGTTTCAGGTATGCCGACGATACTTGTAGACGTTTTTTAATTTGGCAACACTCGTAGCCTCGCTCGTAGCCTTCGTAGCTGTGCTAGGTTGTTCGTAGCTTAGTTTATAGTTGTGCTAGGCCCTAGCACGCGAGGAGGAGCGAGAAGCAACGAGTGAAGCTACGAATGGCCTAGCAGCTAGGCCATTCGTAGCTTCACTCGTTGCTTCTTTCGTAGTGGTGCTACGCCATTTGTAGCTTCACTTGTAGCTGTGCTACGCAAAACGTAGCTTTGTTCGTCGCCGTGGTACGTCGTTCACATTGTCATAGCATTATTCAGAGCTATTTTATATTAAATCCTAACTCGAAAACTACTTTGTAACCTGAGTACCTACAATTAATGATTTTAAGTATCTAAATAAAAATACAAGCCAAAACCGCGTAAAATAAAAACATGTTCTGTAAAACTTCAGTAATATTTTGTCTCTTTTCTGCAGCTTTGGTCAGGTTAGGCATGTTGCCAAACACAAACCATTTGAAAATAGGCCAATAGCCTATATAGAGATAAAATCAGCAATGACGATTGGTTCAGCGCTGATCGTGGCAAAAGATATGAATTCAGATACCCCCATCAATCTATCCTAAGCCTTGAGGGAATTCGTATTATCTCTAACCTCCGGAAGATTTGTAACATTAACCTTGGTTGAAAGAGTTCCTATTCATTTCCTTCCCGAAGTTTATAATCTGCTTAGTTTCGTAGTCGGAAGTTTTAACTAGGCACGGTAGTTATGAAGTTGGTCCTTTATAGATGGCATTGTAACTTCTGTGGTTACTGGAGCGAGGATAAATAAAGTTTTACAAGCTTTACGGGAATAAATTATTTGTGTGATGGATATCGAACAGGATGAGGCATGGCTGGCTTTTTAATGAATAAGTCTCGGTTTGGTATGGTATACAGGTTTACTGGTAAATTACTGGCACTGTGTGAACTGTTCACGCTGCGTCAGCGAATTTCATATCAATCGAATATCCGGACTTTATCATACCATGCGGTAAAATCCGGATATTCGATTCAGTGGTAATAAGTGTCCCACTACTGCCAAGAATCCTAAACTTCTGAAAAACACAATCAAGTGTTGATTGGTTCAACATTTGGATTTTTTCTAACCAATAATGTGCCTATAAAAAATTGATTAAGATTGTACTCTTCGAAAGTACCTATGTATTTTTGGCAGTGGGGTGTCCCTGCTAGGGTAGAAAATCCTAGCAGGGTTTTCCCCACTGCCAAAAATGATGAATGAATTTGTACTTAGCCCTTTTGCACTTCGAAACTCCTTACTTCGCTACTTCTAAATTACGTACCTATTTGTTTACTGTAATGTAAAAGCTCGTAAATTAAAACATACAGCCGAACATAGGACCTGCTCCTTTTTTCGAACTCGCCTAAAAATAAGAAAAACACTTCCATGTCCAGTTTGATGGGTTCTTTAACAGACATTTTATTTTTATTTTATAGTTATTCTATCTCTGAGCCCGATGACGATAAATTCGCGATTACCCCAAATGGAATTTTGCGTTTTTATGACAGGCCCTTTCAACTTGTCGCAGTAAATTTAAATTGGTCCAAGATTGGCCCACATCCGATGGTCCGTAAGTCTCTATTTAGCTTTATGGGGTTTTTTAATCCCCCTAGTTGATTGCCAAGCCAAGTAATAAATTAATGTGGCGAAGAACCTGTCTCTATATCTGTCCTTTACTGAAAGTTTTGTCAATTCTTCTGTATGTATTAACTACAATCTAGGTAGAAATGTAAAGTTTGGAAGAAATTTTAGCACAATATTTCATCAAATTATGTAGAGACTTCCAAACTTCTATTACAGTTCTATGAAGATTGATCTAAAGCCTGTTACGGACAGTGTTACGGGGTGTAATGTACCATTCACAAAGAGCCTGATACGTTATGCTGTGTGCTAAATACGTTTCTGTTCTCGTTGCGAGCGTCTTGTGGGGACACAAGTACTGACTGCACTAACGCTCGCTGTATAAGTAACACGTTTCAGTGTTGACGGTGGCCTATTTGGGAATGATACTGATGAGAAACCATTGAATTTAAAAAGCACGTGTACAGTTTGTTAGAGACAAGGAATTTATATACTAACGTAAATGCTAACGTATATATAATGTACTCTATGGTCTTTTTTTTATGTCTAGCGGAAACGGAACAGTATATTTTCCAAGTAATTTATATATTAACGTAACTACATAGTATATAAATTCCTTGATATTTTCATAGAGCAACTACACAGAGTTTAGCATAGACAACTATAACTCACAGATAAGAAAATGTCTATGTAAAAGACAAAGTTTCGGTATTTCAACATATTGCGCTCGGTACAGTACTTCCCTTAGTAAATCTAAGTACAGATATTTACTGAGTTTTTTACTGGTAACGGTACAATGTTTGACCACTATCGCACTTGATAAACGAAGATGTGCCCTAAAATGGAGCACTTACGTGGATTACCTAAATAAACCTATTTACTTAGGTCTAATCGTTTATAAATGTCATAGGAAGTGTCGTGGAAAAATGAGAGTGTCATATTACACTTTAGTGCATAGAAACCGAGCTGTGGTGTGAATGTAGGTACTAAACTACGTAATAAGAAATACTCTTCCTCCTTACTTCATCTATCATACAAACAGAACGAGGTGCTTACAGTTTTATGTGTGCCAGCAGGAGTGGCTAGTATGGGTTTGCATAACATACTATCAAAAGAATGAAAGAAAGGAAAGAATGAAAGTCTATGTATTGGCTCACATCAAAAACACACCTTTGTTTTCGTTTACTGCCGCTGATCTATCAGAGTCGTCAAAGATGTATTTCTAAAATGCAACGAATCACTTAAAATCTGTCGACTTTTATCAGAGTTTTGGCAAATGGCCGCAAAAGCAACGAAACAAAGAATAACAGTTCTTTAGAAATATATTGTGTATGTGGTGGCAAATAAATGGAATGTCTATAAACTTACTACCTGACCCGTCCGCGGCTACACCCGCCCAAGAAAAAAAGCTACTCGAAGTCCGAATCCTGCGTAGACAAAGTCGCGGGTACCAGCTAGTATCCTTATTAAAGCCTATGTGTTATTTTGATGTATAAGCTATATTATAAAGTTTCATTAAAATCCATTCAGTAGTTTTTGCGTGAAAGAGTAAAGAACATCCATCCATACAATCTTTCGCGTTTAAAATATTAGTAAGGAATAGACTACGAAAAGTTGTTCCTTCCTATCCGGTAGGGGCAATGCAAGACGCTTAATATATGGGAAGAAACGAAAACTTTTAGTTTTCGTAAATTATGTACAACCCATACTAAGGTGTCTGAATTCATGTACTTAGTTTTACGAGTTAGGTAGGTACAGATGTAATGCCTTGATTACAAGTAACAGATAGAGTGGCGAGGCAGTACAATGATATTAGATTAGGTAGGCTGGATAGTTATGTGCACTCAGAAGGTTTGTAAAAATAGTCCGCGAAAGATCAGATTGGGACGGAACCTTGTCAAAATATATATTTATATCACAATTCTCAGGCAATCCACGTGTTGTCAAGATGGCATGGGACATTGTCTATGTTACCGAGTTTCATAGACAAGGTTTACCGCGCCGTGCTGACCGCACGCGGATTAATATTAATCCGCTTGCGGTCAGAATGCTTCTCGATGACGATTCGATCATCATATCAGCCCATACACGTCCACAGCTGGACATAGGCCTACCCCATACGACGCCTCAAATAGCGGTCCTGAGCCACCTCCATCCATCGACTCCCTGCGACCGTCGTACGATGTCGTCAGTCCATCGAGTGGATCGTCTCCCGTTTCGCGTTGCATCGTGGCCGCCCATAGACTTTATATCCTGGCCACCACTCGAGAACCTTCACTCCCCAGCCGCTATCTACGAGCTATATGACATCGAGCTGTCGTCACGACGTTGCATTTTGGTATAGGATTTGATACAGCGCCTCCCGCACCGGTAGGGCGGAAATGTAAATACGTAAGACGACGTCAATACGTAGCAACGTCTTGACGACAGGTCGTTACTAGCAAGTAACTGAAATATGGGCCCAGCATCGAATATTCAATAAAACCACTTATTTCCATCCCTATGTTCATGAAAAGAAAGTCTAGAAACGCCAGGCATTCACCCCATTCCCGTGGGCGCTGCAAGCCGTCTAAAGCACATGCTTCCAGCTTTCAGAGCATGTTACGTTTGTTCGTAAAATTCCACGTATGTCAGTGACGGCTGGATGGTTCACGTTTCTCAACAGCAGAGTTTTTTCTCAATGCCTTTCCAAGTATTCACACTAAAATTATATTCAAGCGAAAGTTTGGATGGAAGGATGGATGTTTTTATAAACTTGTCCATAAAATATTATAAATGTCAAAGTTTGTATGGTATGGATATTTGTTACTCTTTCACGCAAAAACTACTGAACCGATTAAGCTGAAATTTGGTATGAATATAGTTTGAGACCTGGAATAACAATAGGCTATTATTTTATCCTGATAAAACGCCGGCGAAGGCGAAGGCGCATGCAGCACCTAGTTTTTATATAATACTGAGATAGGGACCTTTTTGGTAACATAAGTAACACTGTACCTATCTATTTTCTTATGTATAAGTTTCCTGTACTTCCCCTTATCTGTATAATGTGTCTTGTTATGTAATGTGTTGTATGGCCAAATAAATCTATTTTCTTTCTTACTTCTTCACGCAACTGCTGAACAGATCGGGTTGAAATTTTACAGAGATGTTCGGTCTTGAAATGGAATAACTCATAGGCAAAGATGATAATAGATCTTTGCTCATAGGCTACTTATTATCTCATAAATCAGTTCCCTAAGCGTTTATATACATAACATTAAAATAGTTTTCTTTTCCACAAAACAATAATTTCCTAGATCTTTGTCTATTTGGAAGAACGTATCTTTAGTCAACTTTGAATGGCTTCGCACGCATGTTTCCAATAGAAGCCGTGTACAAATTCTTATTGCAATATAGGTAAAATTCAGTTTTTATATCTGTGAAAAAATTCGATAGTCTTACCTCTTTATTCATAATAGTCTGCTAGCTTAAAGCATTGCTAATTCTCACTCTGTCTTCTTCTATTGACATAAGTAGTGACGTAAGAGTGAGAAATAACACTGCTTAGCAGCTGTTTTATGTTAGCAGACCATTATAAATAAGGGGGTTAATGTTTGTACCTATTTTTACAAGCTTTTATTTAACTTGCAATGTTTGTTTGTTTCGGTGGAATCTTGCAATGCAACTCAATTTTAGACCGTATCCTCAACCGAAAGCTGAAATTTGGTATAGGTACTAGCGGCATACGCGTGGTATGGTACCATCGAGCTGGTCTGATGATGGACACCGAAAGTCACCATAGGAATCCCTAAACGAAAAGACTTATCCAGTTCGAATTTGGGTTCGTTAAATTTGTCTTCCCAAGCACTTCTGCCTAGATGATATACGTAAAAGCTTGTATTTAACAGTATTTTAAAATTTTTAAAAATGCATTTGTATGACTGAAGTGCGAGGTGCCCGCTTTATCAAATCTCCTCTCCGTACGTACAACAGACGCAAGTCAGTCAAAGACGACCGATGTGCCGCGAAAATCCAACCGCGGGTTCGATTGTCGCCTTGAGAAAAATCTTTGTTCGATCTGGAAATATTTGTCTCGAGTGTTCTGTTTGTTTTCTATGTAAAATGTAAGATTTTGTATTGAATATATCAGTCATCTAGTACTCATAAAACAAGCTTTGCTTGCTACGTGGATTGTCCAGCATTATTTCTTTATTTAATTACTAGTTGCTGCCCGCGCCTTCGCCCGCGTTTTGTCGGGATAAAAAATAGCCTATCTGTTATTCCAGGTCCCAAACTAATACTCATACCAAATTTTAGTCTTAACGGTTCAGTAGTTTTTGCGTGAAAGAGTTACAAATATCCATACATCCATCCATACAAACTTTGACATTTATAATATTAGTAGGATTATCATTTTGCAGTTCTACTAGCTTTACCCATATTACCGGTTATTAACTCTAGTTTATGTTTACTTCAATAAAACTATTGTTTAGTTAGTACCATGTTGCTAACAATGTCACAAAGAGCTGTTAGTATAGTATCTGTTGAATAATCCCGTACTTTTATAGCCTTTTTATCGGCCAATCATCTTAAAACAAAGAGGCTATAACTTGCTGATAGGTTTTCCTTATTCTGGTGTTTTTTTTTGTCCTATAAAAGAAAGAAAAACACAATTATGTACTACATACCAACATTAGGGATTTTATATGTATACTATAGATAGACAAGTGATTTTAGTATAAAAAACTTTCGTAGTTTGACAAATTCATTATGAATGTAAGCGGGTTAACTACGAACCTAGTTTGTGTTGGAAGAACGAGCGCGACGCGAACCGCACTCACCCTGAAGAAGTCCCTCGTTAAGGGATGAAAAGTTGTTGTTCTTCCAACACAAACTAGGTTCTCAGTTAACCCGGTTTCATTCATAATGAAGACAAGTTATTATTTGATTATTTATTTCCAAATCAAAGGTTGATGATTACACAGTAGGTACTTCAATGTCTAGATAGGTTCGATATTGTTTTCGATACAATTACCAGTAATATGTATGAATCTCTCATTGCAAATAGCACCGCACGCACTATCTTCATTTTATTTTATACTAGCTGCTGCCCGCGGCTTTGCACGGACTTTTCATGTACTGTATGTTCGTCCCCGGGATACCATCTACCTCCCTGCCAAATTTAGCTAAGATCCGTTCAGCCGTTTAGGCGTGAAAAGGTACCAGACAGACAGGGAATATTATATATGTAGGTATAATATTAGTAGGATTTTCACTTGGGCTTGTGCGATTCAGCTGTTTGTGGTCCGAAGTGAGACTAACTCAAATATAGATTTATTTAAATTTTCACTTGGGCTCGCGCCATTCAACTTTTTGTGGTCCGAAGTGAGACTAACTCTTTATAATCGGTTCACTTACAAAACTAATTTAGTAAGTGAGATGTATGAAATTGTTTTAGAGTTCAACATCCGGCTCAATTAAATCAACTAATTATCTTAATTTGTGGTCAGAAGCTTTGTGATATGTCTAGGATTATTAATTTCATACACGCTTTAGTTGTCAAGGGAACATCAATGATATTTCCTAAGGATAGTTTCCGCTTTGAGTTTAACTTCCATTAGATTTCCTTACTCAAAGAGCTTCCAACAACTAATAAGGTTCCAGCGGTAGTGCCCTGTAACTTGTTTATCTGAACTGAAACTTATTGTCAGTGGGACAAAGTTTGATTTTGACCAGGCCGCGGACATGCGAGACTATGAGGATGTTATTTGAGTTGTTGCAAATGTTATTAACAGATATATCCCAGGACTTCTGTAATGGATAAAAGGGAATATTTATAGACAATTTTAAGTTTAAATTAATTAAGTTACATTAATTACCCGTGCCGTGCCGTGCCCGGGCCGTGGGGCCGCGGCGTACGAATATCGACCCCTCCAACTCAACCCGTGGATGTCGTAAGAGCCGACTAAGGGAACCTACCAGAGGAAGGGCAGCAGCTTCCTTCTGAGTATTTTTAAACACCAACACTGCGATCACCAATCCGCCTGCCAACCGTGGTGATTATGGCAAATCCCCCCCTACATGGGAGACCATCCACTCGGATGGACCAACGACATCGTAGCGGTCGCAGGGAGTCGATGGATGGAGGCGGCTCAGGACCGATATTTCTGGCGTCGTACGGGGGAGGCCTATGTCCAGCAGTGGACGTGTATAGGCTGATGATGATCATGATGAATTAATTACTTAAGTCAATTCATATTAGGACACGGGAGTAGTAAGAAATGAAATTTGCATACGTTTCAGTCTGAAACATCGCACTTTGTTTTACCTAAAAATTCTGCTGTTAAAAGCTCGACCGCTTTACCTTAGGCTTCAGCTGTTTTAATTTTGGTTCCGTAATAAATATAATTATAGTCAGGGAGAAAAACACTTGCTACATCAGACTGCACTGCACAACAGATAATTAAGAGTCGGGTGACTTGTCGGAATTCTTCATCATCAATGTATATACGGCTCCGTGAAACTAGTCCACTGTTGGGCATAGGCCTCCTCAATGAGCATCATATCTCTCTGTTGTCAGCTAGCCGTATTCAGTATCTGTCAGCTGTCTTTTCGCAGCTCATCTGTATTTATTGGTTTCCTGCCGGCGCGGTCGATTGGGATATCTGGAACGGTTTTCGTGAGACGTTGAGAATCAGCACGTCGTGAACGTTGGGAGTAACTGCTGGAATGAGTAGGAAGAGCATATGTGCAGAGCGGACTAAAGTGTTCTATGGATGATAATGTGTCCCGTTTTATCATGTTCACCGTATAAGTCAGCCAGTACGCCTCATACATAAGTATTAATAAACATTATGTTTGAGTGTCCCCAGCTCATCGTTTATCATCTTCACTCTTTGCAGCTTAAGAGTTATACTTATGCACTCGTAGTTCCACAAAATATCTGTAAAACCCTGCTTGAACCATAAATGGAACAATATACACATTTTTTACTTAATTTATATTTGGAAGGATGGAAGGCAGGGTTTTGATCAGCAGGAACAGTACAGGCTAATAAAAAACTGAGTCTCGGTTGCTATTGGTTGATGTCAAGTCATCATCATCAGCCCGTATACGTCCACTGCTGAACATAGACCTCCCCGAAACGACGGCACGAATTGTTCCTATCATATTTAGGGGGGGGGGTGCTATAATCACCACGCTTGGCAGGCGGATTGGTGATCGCAGTGAAGGTGTTTGTTAATACACAGTAGGAAGCTGCTGTCCTTCCAAGTAGTAGTAATCCCAAGGGAACACTATTGGCAGATCGTACAAAAATGTAACCCGAGGGAATCGAACCCGCAACCTCCCGCGTCCCAGGCGGACCTTCGCGCGCCGCGCCACACGCGCCCGTGATGCCTGGCAGAATTCGTGATCGCAGTATTATTTTTAAGTTCTTAGGTGGATGTTTTATGTATTTACTAGCTGCTGCCCGCACCTTCGCCCGCGTTTCATTTAATAAAAAAAATAGCCTATATGTTATTCCAGGTCCCAAACTATACCCATACCAAATTTCAGCCTAATCGGTTCAGTAGTTTTTGCGTGAAAGTAACAAATATCCATACATCCATCCATACAAACTTTCACATTTATAATATTAGTATGATTATAGAAGGATTTTATTTACCTGCTACCCATCTGCTGGTGAAAACTACACAGATATGTTTGTGGAACTCTTCCGTTTTACGTCGCGTTGTTCACGACGTCATTACTCCGTTAAAACTCATCGTGACGTTTAATCACTGTTTAAATTAAACACACTGGTATGCGTGTAAGGTATTTCACCTATTGCTAATTCTGAACATTGTTGTTGTTCTTTTTGAGCTGTAAAGTAATTTTTGTCAGTTCATACAATTGTATTGAATCGCACCCTTGTCAAACTAACATTTTAGATGTATCTAATCTAAATGTGAAAGTTTGGTTTAGATGTTTGTTAGGTTCCTTCACACCAAAACGACTGAACAGATCGGGCTGTAATTTTAGACCTGACGTAATAAAATCGCGTGCAAAGCCGCGGGCAGACTGTAGCCTA
The DNA here is from genome assembly GCA_947859395.1 of Eupithecia insigniata. Taxonomy (NCBI): domain Eukaryota; kingdom Metazoa; phylum Arthropoda; class Insecta; order Lepidoptera; family Geometridae; genus Eupithecia; species Eupithecia insigniata. The sequence continues at coordinate 13,161,510 of OX402001.1, forward strand.
TTATATGACATTGATTTATGTATTAAAATTTTTAAGAATTCAAGTCAATTAGGGTAGTTTGGATCCCCCATAGCGTTATACCGAAGTAACATTACCTAATCTGTGGTTACACTGCTTTCCGGGTTAAGAACTTGCAAAAAAACTCAAGGTCACAATGGAGAGGGCTATGCTCGGAGTCTCTCTGTAAGATCGAATCAGAAATGAGGAGATCTGCAGAAAAACCAAGGTAACCGACATGGCTCTCAAAATTGCGAAACTCAAGTGGCAGTGGGCAGGGCACATGTAGCTCGTAGGACCGACGGCCGCTGGGGCCGCAAGGCTCTAGAGTGGTGACCACGTACCGGAAGGCGCAGTGTGGGTAGGCCCCCCACGCGATGGACCGACGACCTAGTAAAAGTCGGGGGAAATCGCTGGATGCGGGCAACACAAGATTGGTCATCGTGGAGGTCCTCAAGGGAAGCCTATATCCAGCTGTGGACGTCGATTGGCTGATATGATGTATCAATTTATCATCATTATCATCAGCGCCATAGCACTCTGTCTTCGGCTTGCCGCAGTATCTGCCATGTAGCGGCAAGTTGAAGACAGCTTGCGCCCGCGCATTCAGCGCGCATTATGAATTTTTAGCGTAACTGTGAAGTTCTAGTGGAAATTTTTTTTAGTGACAAAAGTAGGTCTACTGAAGAGTTAAGGTCTACAGTAAGAGTAAGTTTTTCTTGTGCCAAGGCCAGAGTAATGGTAGTAGTGCAAGAGATGAGAGTAGTGGAAAGTAATGGTATCATCCATTACTTTCCACTACTCTCATTACTCTCGCATTACTACCATTACTCTGGCCTTGGCACAAGAAAAAATATAGTTAAAAACTAAAACCCGACTACGTAAAAGTCTTAAACAAGCGTTGACCTATTGTCCATAGCATTTTCTTTTGATACTTAGGTAGTCGGAGGCCTTTGTTACTAATTTTACCGTAGGTGGGGATGGGGTGGGTGCCTCCGACTAGTTTTTAACTATATTTTTTTACACCTTTTTGCTAATAGTTTGAGAATCGTTAACCTCACAAAAGTTTGAGAAACGGTTTCGGAAAGTACAGACAAAGACCTTTGCAAAGATACCACACACAAGCATATTTACTAACATTGAAATTTTCGACCCTTTCTTCGACCCCCACTATCTCGTTAGACCCCCATTTTTATCTGACGTCACATAGCCTATAACCATCGGGCTATTAAGACGAATCATATGACACCTCATTTGTTGAAATCAGACCAGTAGTTTCAGCGCTACGAGGGAACATAAAAATCGGCTACATACATACATAGGGTGTCAAAATCATAACCCTCTCGTAGTCGGGTAAAAATAGAAAAATCTTTCAATGCGGCTGAAATAGGTGAGAAAAACGAAAAATATTCGTGATCCATAAAACAGTTTCCGGAGCACCTAAGAAAATGAAAATAAGGGAAAGAGCACGTCGGTTTTATTGTTAACAAACCTGTAACCAAGGAGAAATTTCAAAAAGTGAAAAGGCCGATTATGTCCGTTTAAATGCCAAGGCCCTTTTCAGAGTCAGCTAAAATAATCTATATTACGTATTATATATAATAATCTATATTATCTCTGGTATTATTATATTATCAAAAAAACTACAATGTAGAACATTAATTACACAGTTACATAAAAAATAAAATTGTTTTGCCAATATATATTTTTTTTTTGTTTGTCTGCGTTGTTTAATATGTTTTTGGTACAAAACTGAATCCCTCGAACATTACTAATTCGATTCTCTAAAATTGGAACACCCTGTGCATTACGTAATTGCACAGCAGCTGCACTGCCTTTCCAGTTTTTACTCGTAGAAATAATAGTTTTCTTGTGCCAGTTATTTGGCCTCTGCAGAATAACTTGCAATTTGCATTCAGATTCTGGTTCTAATAAAAAGTTTTTAAATTCCCTTTGCGTTCTATTGAATAAGAAACGATACAGAGGTCGTATTCTCGAACAAACTTTGGAGAATAACAAGAAGGTTTATTTTTTATCGTCATACGACCGTACAAGTTTGTATGGAAAACTGTATTGAATCCATTTTTAGGTGACTTTACATACAAAGTACCATAAAGGTAGAAGCACACATATGCCGCACCGCTCCCGCACGCCTCCTCCGCCCCAAGGCGTGCTGAGTGCACGCTTACCATGCGTCGTATTTGAATGCTAATTTTTGTACTGTTCAATGTGCGGCAGCAGTGAAGGGTCTATGTATAAACGCTATTCATAAGGTGTTAGGAGGAACGAGAAACTGACATCCAAACAGAAAAAATGATGTGTAAAACAACCAATAGAATCTCGAATAAATAACGTGATGGTATGTCACGCAATTTTGACACCATGCTATTGGTTATATTGTTATAAATCTACCAAAGATTTTATAATACTGTACCATTACCAACCATGAGAGTAAAGCGAAAGGATACAATACATTTGTAAGTTACAAAAATAAGACTATATGCTAAGTTACCTACTTGGAAAATAAAGGTTGCAGTACAATGTCCACTCTTACACATTATCACAGCCTCCACTCGAGTTATTCGGTATTTCTTGTGTGAAACTCCCTAAAAAGCACACTTATCAGCATCGTAACGGCATCGCCTCGCGTCTCCTGTATTTTTATTACCATCTTTTATTTAACTTGCAATGTTATTTTATTTAAGGTCAAATCTTGCTGTAGAACCACTTCATCACCAAGGCACAAGACGCACGGAATAAAAAAAAAATTAGGGTATCTGGACGTTTTATACCTTAAAAACCAAATCAAGTTTTCCCCTTAAGAAATTTCAAGGGGGAAAACTTGAACAAGCATTCACAACACACAGCTTTGAAATTAGTACGATTGTTCAGATCCAATGAAAGATACTAAAAAAAAATATTGCCTGATGCTGCAACCTGAACGCTCTCCTCACTAAGGAATTCTTCAACGATTAGTATCACGGACTTGACATTTTAGATATACATATGTACATACGAGTAGATATTTTTGAGGGCTATTTAAAGCTTATAAAAACACTGTGCCTTGACGGTGAGGCTGAAGTGAGTTGATAAGGCGAGGCAATGCTGATCCGTTCCTAGTAGACTTTTATGTACAAATCTGCGACAACCTTAAAGACAGGTAGGTATTTTGTATAACAACATAAGACAGGAACCCTGCCCCTTAAAAGCTTTCTGTACGGTAACTATAAGCCGTAGAACCTTGTGCTAGTCGCTTATCAAACTATTGTTAATTTTGTGTTGATCTGAGAAGGGTAAGGCAAGGATTACACCTAACCCCTTCTCCCCTCTTACAGAAATTCCAAGAACCCATTGTAAACTGGACTTCTAAGACTGCCTCGTAAATACTGAAGTTAAAGATTATTTGTGCCTAACTAAATACATACACGCATTCATCGTTTACTGCCAGCAATGTGTCAATAGTATGTAAGAAATTCAATGTTCTGTTTAGCTTTATAGAAATATTGACATGTATCTAAATCGCATTAAATTTAGATTTAGATAGGCAAAATAACAATGTATTAGACACTTAAGTGATATTATAAATGTGCTAGTGGTTTCTTTTTCAGTTCTTCCACTAGTGGACAAAAAATTGAAGTGAAGAGAATATCAATAACACCTTATTTCTTATTTGATATTAATAACTATATTTATAGTATAAAATTTGACTTGTCTAGGTGCTTATTTTGTAAGCCGTAAAGTTATTGATGCTGATTCTGATTCTAATGGACCTAAGTTGGTATAGCCACGCTACAAGAAAACAAGATATACTCCTCCGAGACACGATGGTCACGTGTGGGGGTGTGACGTCATCATCGCCATGAGCGAATGAGAAAACCAATCCGTTTCCTGGTGATACCAGTAGCGTGAAATCGTAACTCCCCGAATTCCTGTATGAATCTGATAAAACTAAGTGGTTTTGTAGGTATTTACCAATTATTTATCACATTGACTCATGTTTAACGAACGCTGTTTTGTTTCCCAACTTCCACATTTTGATGAAATAAAGTGGCGACTGGACAGTGACGTCACCAGTCCGGAGGAGCAGACCTTATCTTCTTGAATAATGCATGGGTATAGCCAATATTTGTGTCTGTACTCCGATTCAAAAGCCTGGATATTTTTTGTATAAAATGGGATTAAAAAACCCTAGGAATATTGGTGGACAATATTTAACGACATTCGTACCTATCATGAAGCAAAGCATAAAAGCTCGAAACAATTTTCGTTTTTGAAAGCTTATATTTATAATTTAATAACAATAACAATTCATTTATTTAAATCACAGACAGCTTAGGCATACATAAAAGGATAATTAATCTGTAGCTCGTTATCGAAATCTAATTAAAAAAAAAAAAATTGCTACGCGTTTGAGGTTATGCTTTGTTGAAGTTTGTGTTTTAGTTTTTGTTGATATCTTTGCTGTTACCTTATCAGTTTTTGTTATCATTCGTAATTGTCTTTGTTGATATAAAATATTTTGGATCCTGAATCCCAGTATAACTAAGTATTTGTATGTTGAACTTGGTTTCCTATGGAGTTTTTCACAAGATCTATTTATTCTAAAATCCTTCATTGTACTCACAAATAACATCATCGTGCATAAAAGTTAACAACTATTGGACACTAGCTGCTGCCCGCGCCTTCGCCCGCGTTTTATCGTGATAAAAATTCCAGGTCCCAAACTATACCCATACCAAATTTCAGCCTAATCGGTTCAGTAGTTTTTGCGTGAAAGAGTAACAAATATCCATACATCCATCCATACAAACTTTGACATAGTAGGATGTACAAAAGCGAGCTTCACTCTAGAAGAGTTTTATCTTGGGCTAGACTGAACAAGACGGACGTTTCATTACTTTAATAACGACACACCAATTTATCTAACATTAATTTGTGTGTTGGAATATGTAATCATCGTATGGAGGGAAGAACCAAAAAACCTGCATAGTTCACTAAATAATAAGTAGGTACCTACAACTATCTATTTTTTGTGGTATTTTATAATGATACCTCAGAACAGAACCCAAGAGCACGAACAAGGCAGAAACCAAGCAGTGGTTAATAACTCGCATCATTACCTTACTATGTACATTACTAAGATATCCGAGAGAAATAGTTATACCTGTTAAATAACTATTTCTCTCGGTATCACCAGGAAACGGATTGGTTTTCTCATTCGCTCATGGCGATGATGACGTCACACCCCCACACGTGACCATCGTGTCTCGGAGGAGTATATCTTGTTTTCTTGTAGCGTGGCTATACCAACTTAGGTCCATAAGAATCAGAATCAGAATCAATAACTTTATTTCTTTAGGCTTACAAAATAAGCACTTAGACAAGTCAAATTTTATACTATAAATATAGTTATCAATATATTAATATCCGAGAGAAATAGTTATACGTGTTAAATAACTATTTCTCTCGGATATCTTTGTAATTATCATAAAATCGAATTAAAAAAATATATGAATCTCATTAGAAAACGTAATTGTGTAATAACTTTTAGTTACTAGGGGCAAAGGCTTTGAACAGAGAGTAGGCTTCTTTTGCCAATGACCTTTCAAGGTTGGAACAAACTCTGTAGACTGTGGAACTACACAAGTACGATGTACGTAACCGAATCGAACTCCAAACAGCAAGTTTTGAAGTTGGTTGTTGAAGTAAGTAGGTACTTAATTAGTTCCAACCACAGAAATCTAAATAATAAGGTTCTATATAGATTTCTGTGGTTCCAAGTTCCAACGGTCAAAGGTTAGAAATCAATTTCACGGTAAATTCCAAAATGCAGCTCTAGTTGGGTACATACAGTGCACCCAATTTTTGTGAAGGTAACGAGTTTACTTCAATTTTTGGAATAATTTCATATTACAAATAAACCATAAAAAATAATGCTGGACAATGGACAATCCACACCATAATATTATGAGCAGTATCTATTTTATTATTCTAATGTCAAAGTCAAAAATATTGATCAGCGTCTTGGGGACGCTTCCGACTGGTATTTAAATGGACCAGTTGAGCTATCTGTAGATTGTTTGCAATAGTCTGCAGTTAGCTCAATTGTAAATACTAGTTTAATTGGTTTAAATTATTTGATTGTTATTTTCTTTGTCAATAAAAATATTGATTTCCCCTAGAGAGTAAATGAGAAAAGCCAAAATAATAGGAACTTTTGAACTTGTCTTCAAAGTATGCTAAAAATTTAAAACGTGACGCTTAATACGTCACCAAACGGCTCTGTCGGAAGACTAGCGTTGGTTGTGACGTGTTTACAACTAACTCATGCTGAGGCAGAGACCGATTTGTGACTCAAGGCAAAAATTTGGCTGTATTGTCTTTTATTTTTAATACATTGTTAATTGTTTTTGTTAATTGAGTTACAAATAAAACATTCTTATTCTTCATCATCATCATCATCATCAGCCTATACACGTCCACTGCTGGACATAGGCCTCCCCCGTACGACGCCACAAATAGCGGTCCTGAGCCGCCTCTATCCATCGACTCCCTGCGACCGCTACGATGTCGTCGGTCCATCCGAGTGGATGGTCTCCCATGTAGGGGGGGATTTGCCATAATCACCACGCTTGGCAGGCGGATTGGTGATCGCAGTGTTGGTGTTTAAAAATACTCAGAAGGAAACTGCTGCCCATCCTCTGGTAAGTTCCCTTAGTCGGCTCTTACGACATCCACGGGTTGAGTTGGAGGGGTCGATATTCGTACGCCGCGGCCCCACGGCCCTTATTCTTATTCTAATAAAAAAGTATCTGTGCTGTGTGACTCTGTAAAGATTGCTATCGTTTCGCTTCTCGTCATCATCTTCTATTCATCATAAATTCTTGTGACACGGAATTATTTGGTTTCACATATTTATTTTTAAAATCAACTAAACATGAATTAATAATTTTATAATGACATTGTAGTTTTTCGTGAAAAGTGAAAGTAATTTTTCATTTGTTGAAGTCATACTGAAAATCTACTTGAGACGCTTGAGTGACAATACATATGTATACTGCTGCTCGCGCCTTCGCCCGCGTCTTATCGGGATGAAAATAACCTATATGTTATTCCAGGTCCCAAACTATACCCATACCAAATTTTAGTCTTATCGGTTCAGTAGTTTTTGCGTAAAGAGTAACTAATATCCATACATCCATCCATACAAACTTTGACATTAATAATATTAGTAGGATAGTAGGAAAGAATAAATAAGGTATCATTTAAAGCCTCCATCCTTATTACGTATAGGTTTTCTTCTACTGTTGATCACTGGCACAGAAAAGCTGTGGCACTGTACATATGCAATTCGAATGTTAATTTCAAAATGACGTATTCAGAACTTCTCATGCGTTTGACAGTTACCTAACGTTGCCCATTTACCTTGTTGGAAATTCAGTTGGTCCTTCCTTTGATGCATGTTTGATTAACTTCTTGTCCAATTGTGGACTTTAGGTATGTCTGATTCGGATATCAGAGTAGGTACCTAAGTAGTTATGAAAACAAAAAAAACTGTGTCTTAACCGGAATTATCCTTGTCGCATTTTTTAGCAAAGTTTGACCATTTCGGCTTTTACCCGATTTGGGTAAAACCCTTAATGGCCAGACGCTGTTAAAAATGGGACAAGGAAAGATAAAATGATTATAGGGAACCTTCCTTTGAGGAATTAAAAAAATGTCTGGTTAGGAATTAACAAATTTTGAGATGAAATCAAACCCTACCTGCCATTTAAAAACATTTACACCTTCCTCTATTTTAGTCTCTTTAGCTGTGAGCTTTGATACATTAATACCTCTTAATTATTTTTAAACTTAATTAGAAAGTAATACCTTAGTACAGGTAAGTTCAGGTTAATAAGTGGTGTTGTGCTAATTATGTACAGATTCTTTCGCTGGGCGTCATCTATTTATACTAGGTATAAAAACAAAGTCGTGTTAGTTACACCACTTAGAACTCAAGAATGGCTAGACCGATTTTAATGATCTTTGATTTGTTGGATTTGTGTCCGTCCTCCTGAATAGGAATAACATTATATCTAGATTTCCGCGCAAAAAAAATATCCACGGGGGCGAAGCCGCAGGCATAGCTAGGAATAAAATAAAAATGCCTACTGTAAATAAAATGCGGAAAACAATAAAGGTAAATCACGACTACTGCACTAGAAGTATGTGGTTGACAGTACTTTGGCTACTTTTCTGTTAGAAATGTTAAAATGGGACGAATGCGGAATGAACTCACCACTTTGATTTTTCGTGTTTGGACTACTTGGGTTTCAAGCCAGTGGGACGTACACGGAATAACTCATTATTAATAGGGAAGTTACATTAATGTTATATTCAAATGAGAAGGATATTAATTTATCGTGATATGTATGAGGTTATATTATTATTCTGCGTCTCGCTTCTTGCTTTCATAATCAAGACAGATTTTACATCCTTCTTTGATCCAAAAACATAATGAGAGGCATAATTAAATCAACGCCAGTCTTTAATAATAAATAATTCATGGGGAGTTAGAAATTATTTTGATGAATACTAAAAATATATTGTTATTTGCAAATGAGTCGATCTTTCCTACAAATATGTTCCCATTCGGTAAATATTCTCTTATTTTTTTTATCAAGTCTAGTTTATTTCGTATAGAATACACTTTATACTTTGATTGTCCAGGTAGCCAGTGTACTGCCACAAAATTTTTGTAATTTGCATAACAAAAGAATGTACGAAATGGAGATAACCCTTACAAAAGAAGGATATTCGTTGTCTAACATTATATTTTTTTATGAAAGGGAATTAATTTTTATTACGTGTTAGTTTGTACCAATCATAGATTGAAGCATTTAAATTTTCTAATATATTAATATGGTAGAAAAAGAGTAGAAAAAGATTAAGTATATATTGTAATTCACCTTAACACAAGTTCTACATAACTTGGGGCTACTAGAGGATGCTGTGTGGAATGTCCAGCATTATTTACTATATTTTATTCTAAAGAGATATAACAAGAGAGAGAACCACAAATCAAAAATACACTAGAATTTATTTAATTGTTGCTAAGTAAATTATGAGAGGAAGGGAGTCGATGGATGGAGAGTGCTCAGGGCATGTACTCGTAAAAACGAAATCGAAGTTTCTGATTATTTTTCGTGCAAACGCTAATTTTATGCAAGCGACATAAGAGTTGGTTTTGCACGAAAACGAAAAATAAACTTCGATTGTCCTTTTCCGAGTAGGGCTAGCACAGGCTCTTGTCTAGGTAGAATAGATAAAAAATTACGTTAAAATGACATTTATGTGTAGAGATTAGAAAGTTTTCTACGTTCGAGAACACGGCGTTCGGAAGAATAAGCGGTAGAGATGTTTTCTATTCTACCCTAGAGATGAGTCTACCGATGCGAACATGGGGATCAATTTACTCGTTTCTTGACATTTGAGAATAGAAACATATCTTCTAAAATTGTCTACACCTCTCGAGACCTAGACAAGGTCTTTCTTCCCTCGCATCTCGCAATATTTGGATGTTTAGTTATATTATTATAATACTCTTAGATTTTTGGGGGTTTTGTGTCTAGTTAATGGCCCCACAGCCATTACGAGCAAATGCAACATAAAAAATCGGAGAATAATTTGTTTGTTTGTTTCCTCCAAAACCAAATTAATCTCCGTTATTCTGTATTGTATATGCTATGAGTTCAATAATCTTCATTTGCCGACTTTGCCAGAGACAGTATTTCACCGAAACATTTTGTGAAAAGATTTCGGTATTTCTTTCGTCCAATAAAAGAAAAAAAGAAAAAAACATCTTTGAACGAAAGAAATTACCCTTCAAAATATTGTAATTGACATTGACAAATACAATAAAGTGACATTTTGGTGTAATCAAAAAACGTTTCGTTTAGATAAAAGAAAGGCTCAGTTTTCTTTTTAGCGATACGGCTGGTTTTATGTTGATTTTCTTGGTAATGAAACGCAAAGAACGAACTTTTTGCAGCATTTATATTTTTTCTGTGGTTTGGTTCCCGTTGCTATAGAAAGCGCTTCTCTACGAAGAAACTGTTTTCTAGGGTTTGTTTCTCGAAACGGCATATTCGGGCATGAGAAAGATTATGAAGACAAGAAACTGTCAAAAAAACTGAAAAAGTCTTCTCTAGTCTAGGTAGAGTAGAAATGAAAAGCCCGTGCTAGCGGGGCAGGACCAATATTCGTACGTCGCGATTACTTATATTATTAACTGTTAATCTTTTTGGACTTTTTCAGATTCATAAAATTGAACGTCGTGCAGTGAAATTTTTTTAAATTGGAAATGGTGAAGCATTAGACCACTTCCTCATTCAGAATCAGAATCAATAACTTTATTTCTTTAGGCTTACAAAATAAGCACTTAGAAATTGTGAAAGTGATGATATGGCCTAAAGAAAACATAATTTAAACTTTATTTGTTGAATCAGATACACATCGTCACTTTCTATCACGTGTGATAAATCAAACGAATGTATATTAAGTATTAAACATAAAAATCGGCTACATACATACATAGGGTGTCAAACTCATAACCCTCGTCCTTCGGTAGTCGGGTAAAAAGAAATAAGTTAGTCAAACAGACAGACGGACAGCTAGACAAGATGATGATTCCCAAAGGCTATTTACAAGCGGACAGCTAGACAAGATGGTGATACCCAAATGCTATTTACAAGCGGCAAAGACAAGATGATGATTCCTAAAGGATACGACATCTCGATATGACTAGGTTGTCAAAAGACTAGATCGCTGTAAGACTAAAGCTGAATAGAACAACATCGCGGTCGGACTGTATTGATATTTGACTAGATTGTGATAGGACTAGATAGCGTTGACGTCTGCGTAGTCATTTATCATTTGAAGTAGGTACAGTTATTTACAATCTCATCGGTTCTATAAAAGATATAACATCTTATAGAAGTCTGCGAAACATGTGTTTTGCAATCTTCAACGTAGGTACTAAGCATCCCAAAATACCGATTCCAAACTCTCATCAGCCTACGTAAGTACGTAAAGTACGAAGCTAATTGGTATTTGGGATCCTTGATTGCTTTGGATCAGTTGTTTTTTTATTTATTGACGTCTCCATCGTTCTCGAAAATGGCAATTTGAGGAATCGTTGATTTTTGTTTCGGTGGCACCGTGTACATACAATTTTGTTTGTACTAAACTGGTAGAGACCGAGAGGCGGTTATATTGGGCCCCAAAAGGATTTAAGCTTTTGTTCAACCTTCCACGAGTGACGACAGCTAGTCACCTTTGTGATAAAAACGAGCGAGATAGAGAAATAAAATACTGGCTGTTTTCGTAGTCTTACGAAAAATAAACGCACGTTGCGTGATTTAATTTTTTTATGTAAGCGTATTATTGTTTCGCTGCTCTTATAGAATGAGTTAAGAGAAATAGACATCCTTAATGTCTATTTCTTTCAAGTTTATACATAATTAAATTAGTTATTTAAAAAAAACCAGTATATATGAAATGAAAATCAGAGTGCGTTTGCATAATATGTGATCTTAAAGACTGGCTCCGAACGCAGTCAGAAGATGATGTACATCTTCTATGAAATCGATTATGAAATGAAAAATGAAATTATTTATTCAGTAAGTAAAAGGGGATTTATTTCTTGGCATGAGTTCCTTACTGGGTTATTCCCGGAGAGCCCCGATTTTTAATTACCTCGACTTTGTCGATTAAAAGTCAATCCTGCTTAAAAGTACTATCAGCTAAAAAAGTGTTGAATGATTAGTCAACGAGATGTCTAGATCATGGTTAAGATAATCTTATAGATTGTATACAATGTACAATCTGTTGCTGTTTACTGGGGGAGGCCTACGCCAAAAAAGGCCACTACTAACATTGTAATGTAATTCATAATTCTCAAGGAAAATATGCAATTATATTAGTAACATAAGTTAGTAGAAAAATAAAGGCTAATTTTAGTTTATTTATTTACAGTCTGTTGCAGTAATCACAGGTTTAAATTGACAGAATATTAATAAATAGTTTTCAATTATAATTGTCGTCAAGTGGACGTTATAATCAACTTTAAAAACAATAACATACCTACTAACTACTACATATAATAATAAAACATATGCAAAATCAGTCAAACCTTCAACAATTCGTTTATAATAATTTCGTTTGTTATTAATACAACAACAACAAAAATTATATTAAAACATTACAACATGCAAAATCAGTCTTATTTTCAATAATTCTTCTTATAATAACTATATCAAAAATGTTATACTTATTATTTTTGTAAATATAACATTTTTGGTAATATTATTAAACAATGGCAATACACATCAATCAGACTAGATAAAGTATACATAATGCTTTGCAATAGGTGCAGATACCTATGTACAATGTTATGTACTTACTTTAAAACAACTAATGTTTATATGTAAGTATTTATTAGAAAATGTTCTAGGTACCTATGCCAAACCTAGCGCATTGTATAGGGCCATACAATTTATATAGAACTAGCTATAGCCCAGGACTTTGTCCGCGTGGAATAGTGACAGTGGGTAGTATTTTTATATCTAATCAACAGCCTAAAAAAATATTCCAATCTTTTCCTCCAAGCTTTAAAAATGACGATATTTCTATACAACATTTCAACCCCTTACAACCCTTTTTTCGCATTAAAAAGTATGCTCTATGTCCTTTCTCAGGCTGTAGAGGATCTGTGTACCAAATTACATTTAAATCGATTCAGTGGTTTTGGTCTGAAAACTTGACAGACAGACAGACAGAGTTACTTTCGCATTTATAATATTAGTAAGGATATCATTGGGGCCATAGACTGATCAATCAATAACACCTAAAATAACAATCAAATAATATAAAGAAATTAAACTAGTATTTACAATTGAAACAATTGAGCTAACTCCAGACTGTTATAAGACTGATAACTCCATATCAATACCAGTCGGAAGCGTCCCCAAGACGCTGGCTGCATTGCCCCGCTGTATGGCAATGCTAATGCGCTGCGCCAGATACTCACCAGCTCTCCGGTCACGCGTCGCTTCGACCAGGCGCTCAGATAATTTTTTGAAAACCCGGAGAGCCTCGGTACCCCACGGACCTAGGGTCTCGACTCCAAGGGGAGCAAATGCGTAGGCTCTGTCGAGACCTGCATATTTGCGCCTCTTGAGATCCTCGGCCAAATCTGCCGCCGAACCAGCCCTCACGGATGTCCTTGAAAGATGGGAAGGCGCAAGTGTGTCGACACATGTAGCGTCCCACACAATAGGCCTCCCCAGCTCCCAAGGGACTAAAGTCATGCCGTCGGGCCTCTTACCATCGTCACGCAACAGACCGTTCGGTTCGAGAATAGCGGGTACGTTAGAATGAATTAAATTATTTCATTTATTTTTCCCATTAAAAACAAAATACATACATTGTTTGTGGAAAACTTAAATCTAAATCTCATGAGTAGGTACACAATAAATTTATAACAAAACAGACAAAACAGTAAATTTATAAACAATTCAAATAAGAAAACCCTTAGTAATAGCGTATTATTAAAAAGGTATTATGAAAAATAATTAAGATAATCAATGAACATGGTTTTGTTTATTTACCATATTAATTTTTGCATGTCATCATCATCAGCTCGTATACGTCCACTGCTGAACGTAGGCCTCCCCTAAACGACGCCGCGAATAGCGGTCCTAAGCCGCCTCCATCCAACGACTCCCTGCGACCGCTACGATGTCGTCGGTCCATCGAGTGGGAGGTCTTCCCACACTACGTTTCGCATTGCATCGCGGACTCGGGGTTATCACTCGAGAACCTTTACTCACGTTATAATATAGCTCGTAGAAACGATAGCTGTAATATAGCTCGTAGAACCGATAACCGTGGGGTTATGGCCTGCCCATCGCCACTTCAACGTGCAAATTCTGAGAGCTATGTCGGTAACTAGTTACTATACTTTTGTCATTAAAATAAAATAATGCTAATTATTCGGTATTCAAACCCACTCCTTGGATATAACTCAAGACAACTCCTATACCAACCAACTGGACAAAACCAATAAGGGAAATGAACTCGGCTTATCGGAATAATGTCGATCGGTAATTTCATTTCCATTCGCATACCCACACACATTCTGTTTCCGATAACGAATAAAGTGCGCATTACTGTACACTCGTACACTAACCGAGACGCTAAACAGGCCAGCCGTGATTTGCATGATTAAAACGGCTCGAATTTCTGCCAATGTTTACTATAAGTCGCGTAGATAAAGATTGGGATTGAAAATAACCACCCCATGCTTCTCATGCTGTCGCGTTCAGGTCATGTTTGATGATCTAAGCGGGACAGCATGAGAGATGCGGTCATTTTCAATCCCAATCTTTATGTACACGAATTACCAGCGGTTGCTATAAATCGTCAAATAATGCATCGTGCAACAAATTTTCTGCCCGCACGTGTTGTTTCTATGAAAAATATCAAAGTTTTTTTTTATCCCATGGGAACAGATTTATGGAGTAAAAAGTAGCCTATCTGTTCATTATGAATGTAAGCGACAAACAACGGTAGTTTTCTTAGCCTATGTATAGACCTACATATATTTATGCAAAATTTCGTTCTGTAGTTTCATCTATAAATTTTTTGCATTTAGATCATTCATTATGCTTATGGTCGACTAATTGGATTTTCAAAGAACTGCGTATTTAAGGAATGGGATTGAAAATAACGTCATCGTCACGCTGGTTACTACTGAGATCAAATGTGCGACGAGCGGAACGGCAGCGCGGCGGCGTCGCGGCGGCGGCGCGGCATTAGAAATTATATAATTCTCATACCCATTCTTTATGTATACAAGTTATAATGTCTCTCTGATGTTTCTCTATAGAGCTTAGACATTGTCGATTGTAATAATATGTTTGACTAACTATAAGTATTTTTAACCGACTACGAGAGGGTTATGATTTTGACACCCTATGTATGTATGTATGTAGCCGATTTTTATGTTCCCTCGTAGCGCTGAAACTACTGGTCTGATTTCAACAAATGAGGTGTCATATATGATTCGCCTTAATAGCCCGATGGTTATAGGCTATGTGACGTCAGATAAAAATGGGGGTCTAACGAGATAGTGGGGGTCGAAGAAAGGGTCGAAAATTTAAATGTTAGTAAATATGCTCGTGAGTGGTATCGTTGCAAAGGTCTTTGTTTGTATTTCCAAAACCGTTTTTCAATTTTTTGTGAGATTAACGTTTCTCAAGCTATTAGCAAAAAGGTATAAAAAACTAGAGGTAGTCGGAGGCAACTCATATACCTACTATAATTAGTAACAAAGGCCTCCGACTACCTAAGTATCAAAAGAAAATGATAAGGACAATAGGTGAACGCTTGTTTAAGACTTTTATGTAGTCGGGTTTTAGCTTTTAACAATTTTTTTTATAGTCAGACAACTTGTTAACACACACACTGTCGTATATTATTAGACGTCCAGTAACCCTGTATTCAAATTAAGTAATTTGGCGTGTTTTTAAACACTTCAAATTCCCTTAGTTTTCACTGTTTTTAAGTTTCGTGGGATAAATACTAATCCCCTGGGGATCATTTTATAGTGAAATAATTTTCGCAATCGGTTCATAATTGGCGCAGATATCGCGTAACATACATACAACAAAAAACATACCGACGAATTGAAAACCTTTTCCTTTTAAAGTCGGTTAATAAAAGGCCCGGAGGCATAATGAGCTGTCAAGTATACTAATAAGATAACTAAGCAATTTGTAAGGTTGTTAAAACCAGTCTAACAGGGGCTTTCCCCAATTGTAAAAAATATGTTGACTAATAAGTTTTTCTATTGCGTCAAAGGGGCTTCCAATTTTTAGCAAATGACGTCGAATGACGCAGCGTAAACCTGAAATATGTATATTAATTTTGACGTTCTTAGGTATAAAGTAAGTTACGCGTGGTCAAGATCTATTTACATCAACATAATGGAGTCTATTCAGAAGGCACAAAAACTAAATTAACTAACTAATTTACCAGCATCAAAAATTATATATGACTTTTCGAAATAATCGATTAATAATGTCCACAATTATTAAGCTAAATTCAATCGAAATAGCTACATAAGAAGTTGGTTCCTTCAAAGAATTTCAGTAAACTTGAAAATTGAGAAAAGGGTTTTCAAACATTTTTACGAGTTACTGGGGGTCGGGCCGACATGTTTATTACTCACAATCTGTGGGTACCTACTTGAATTTTCTGCACTTAAGTTTTGGACAGGTTCTTTAATTTACAAGAAAAGGCTTACCTAACTATTTAAATTGTTTGGGCTGACGAGACTGGAACCTACCTATAAGCCTAAAATCAAGTATCAGCTTACCTATAAGCCTGTAGATTTATAATATTAATAACTATTCTATGTGCATAAATGTATGCGTATTGAATTGAAATAAATAAATAAAACAGGCCAAGTGCATCGTTTTATTTTAGAAATAATATTTCGACCTATGCTCACTCTGTGAAATAAATCTACTCATTTCGGTTCAAACTGCTTCTATTAGTTATGATCAAGCATGTGTCTATTTATTATGGCTCAGAAAATTGAAAAGGTTGAGCAAAAAATGCCGAAACTATTTTTTTTTATAATTAGGTTCCCATATAAATAAACATTTCGTATTTCGGCCTTTACTTTTAATATTATTTTATTGTTATTATTTGCTGTTAAAGCGGCATAGAAACATACATTCTGTGAAAAATTTCAACTGTTACGATTTATGAGATACATACATACAGGCTGTATGTATCTCACGCTGACTGACAAACGGACGGACGGAGGGACAGAGGGACCGATAGCAAAGGTTTAGTTTTACGATGTCGTTAGTACTTTTTGAGGTACCCCTACAAAACGAGAAGAGTGTGTCGGACTACGGACAGAAAAGTTTTTATTAGTCAGAATCAGAATCAATAACTTTATTTCTTTAGGCTTACAAAATAACCACTTAGACAAGTCAAATTTTATACTATAAACATAGTTATTATTATCAAATAAGAAATAAGGTGTTATTGATATTCTCTTCACTTAATTTTTTTGTCCACTAGTGGAAGGAATGAAAAAATTCCTAAAGGATGTACGATTTTTCCGGGAGTTTGTTATAATTTTTGGAAGATACGAATTTTTCATTGAGAGGCATTAGATTTATAATTTAACGTCCCATTGTTGGGCAAAGGCCTCCCCCTGATCCCTCCGTGCATCACGATTCTAAGTCAGTTGGACCCACGTTCTGGGTGTTCTCCGCGCTATTGTTTCAGTGAATTACAGTGTCAGTGTATCACCATTTTTTATAACGTCATCATTATCAGCCCTCTGACACTCACTGTTGCACCTATAGGGCTCCGCTTTTACACGCCAGCTAACTCGGTCTTGTGCGATCATCCATAGTCTTGTGCCTCATCCATAGTCTTCCGGCCACCCTGGCGTCTGGCGATGTCGGACCATCTGGCAGGTCATCCCGCTTTGCAACATATCTATAATATCGTGTCATACATAATTAATTAGAGAGGTAATATTTTTTACAAGCTTTTGTTTAATTTGCAATGTATTCGGGTGAAATCTTACAATAAAATTTTAGACCAGTTATCCTCAACCGGCTGAGCTGAAATTTGGCATACTATATGCAAATTCGGTGACAATGCAATGTCATTGTACCACCGAGCAGGGTCTGATGATGGAAACCAAAGGTGGCCATAGGAACTCCTAAACTCCTTGAAACGACCCAACTACGTCGACTTTGGGTTCGTTGGATTAGTTTTCCCAAGTAACTAATTACTTGGGAAAACTAGATGATATAAAAGCATGTATTTAAAAGTTCTAAATATTAAAAAAATATTTTGCAATATATTATATATTTTTTTCTTTGGTCCTTTGTCAAATTTTATACCTTACGGTCCAACACTAACATAATAAAAAGTGAGATATAAGGATAATCAATATTCAACGACCTTTTGCTACAAAAAATTGAGGATGTTCGCTCACAGCTTTTGAGCATACCATTTTGCAATAAAATAAACGGGTTCTTACTGGATATACTACATCTTACAATCTAATGTATATGGATACTTTTGTGTTACCTACAGACACTAATAGTGTTAATGAATAAATATTATTGTTTGAAATTCCGAATATACTTAATACTAATTGACTTATTAAATATTTTAATGAAGTAAAACTTATAAAAGCAATGGCGGCCTATGTCAGTCATGAAAAGACGTCGGTCCCGAACAGCTCTAAAAGTTATTTTTGTTTTTTCTAAGGCATTCACTGTCTAGTCTCTGCGGTGCGTCGTGGCGTCGTCAAGGAGCTGCAGACTAACATGTGCATGCGTCATGGGTACTGACAGTGTTAAAGACGACTTTAGGAAGTTTTGAAAATAATCAAAATATACTTCCAGTAAGAAAATTATAAGAACTATCACATCCTCATTATCGTCGTCATCATTATCGTCATGCCACTGCTGCAATGCTGGGAAGGTATTATGTTTCATTAGGTATGTGTAATTTATTTTATTTTATTTATTTATTTATGTGTAATTAAATACAGCAACAGATCTAAATTATATTATCTAACAATCCTACTACGATGAATTCGTTATTGATTTAGGAAGCAAATTAAAAATCGATTAAAACCTTGACACAAATAGCTAAGAGATGTCAGTTATAATCAGATACACTCGTCTTAATAAACACATCTTTGAAATCGACCTCTGTGGCGCACTGATCGAAGGCTTATGTGAGGCACAGAATATGCAGATTCGATTTCCGCCGCGAGACTAAAGTTTGTAAATGTTGTGTATTTGTTGACAATAATTTGTAGAGAATATCGTATAGAAACACAATGAATAATGAAAAACAGGCCTAATATTATAATTCTGCGTGAAATTTCTAACATTACGAATATTTTTTTTTATTAATAAATTAAAACGTCAAGTGTGACTCGCGCACCGAGAGTTCCGTAATAAAAGTGCCTTTTTTCTTGACAAATTTCATAATTCTAGGTCAACGGGATGTAGGTACGGTGCCCTATAGGTTTTGGCCACTTGAAAAAACCATAATTTTTTTTTGGGAAATAATCAACAACATTGGTGTTGTCGGATTTATCCCTTTCCTTGTGCTATAAGGCCTTGCTTCTTGCCAAATTTCATGATTCTAGGTCAACGGGAAGTACCCTATAAGTTTTCGGTCCATGGTGAGAATCTAATATTATTTTTAAGTGAATAAACTAAAAATGGCAGCGATCGGGAGACTTCACCATACCTTCTCGTCACAGATACTACAGAGCCTCAAGAGGAGTCTAACCAATGCGTGTTACCAGTGATGACTTACGGATCCGAGACGTGGTCGCTGACAATAGACCATATGCATATGCTCTAAGTTACCCAGCGAGATATGGAGAGAGCTATGCTTGGAGTTTCTCTACGCGATAGAATCCGGAATACAGAAATCCGATGAAGAATCAAAGTTCCGATATAGCTCTCAGAATAAGCAGGCTGAAGTGGCGAGGGCCGTTGGGGAGTAAAGTTTCTCGAGTGGCGATCGCGATGCAATCCGAAACTGAGTATGGGAAGACCTCCCGCTCGATAGATCGACGACATTGTAGCGGCCGCAAGGAGTCGTTGAATGGAGGCGGCTCTGGACAACTATTCGTGGCGTCGGTTTGGGGGAGGCTTATGTCCAGCAGTGGACTTGTACGGGCTGATGATGAAACTACAAATTCACGGTTTTCGGATTTTTTATCTACTTGTGCTATAAGGGCTTGCTTTTTGCAAAATTTCATGATTCTAGGTTAACGGGAAGTACCCTATAGGTTTGGTGTGCATGTGATTCCTTTGATTTTCATGCGTTGACTTAGAAGTTTGATTTATATCACGGCTCCAAGAGGTTACGGACCTGCATTTTTGATGTTAATTTCAACTCGATAGCTCCACGTGTTCCTGAGAAAAGAGTGTTGACAGACGGACGGACAGACAGACAAACAACAAAGTGATTATATAAGGATTCCTTTTTTTCGCTTGAGGTACGGAACCATAAAAAATACTGGAAATCTCATTAAACTTCGTTAAACACTAACATAATGACTGGGAAATAAAATTATGTAGGTATGCAAAAGCGAAACAAGTTTTTAGATAATTGGACAGGATGGTAAGATAATGTTAGATTTTACCATTATCTAGCCAAACTGGATCTCCGAGTTCTTATATTTTTGCTTTGCATTTTGCATGTCGGCAAAAACTGAGATACTACTAACTTTACCTACTAAAGATTCCGATGACTACATTTACATCAATTCTAAAAATATGATTATATACAAAAGTAAGATTTGACATTTTATTAAACGAATTCAACGAATACACAACGAAGAAATAGGCATATTTTCGTAACTAGTTGTCGCATTATCATAACAATTTGGTATGCACATGTTTATGTTATCATTGTGGGTAATGGAGACGGAACAAACAGAACCTGTAGTTATCTGGTTATTAAAACACATTAACAAAGCATTATTCACTACAAAAATACCTTGAAATTAAAACATGAATAATTAAAATAAAATCAGATTAGTTTCAACCAACAGTAGGAGACTGGTTTTCATCCGTCGTAATCGTGTACAAAAAATATGTGAAGATTGTATATTTTTGTCGGCAGGTAGAGACGCCATGACAGTGCCGGACCGAGGAGTCGTGCAGAGCGGCGGCGGCGGCGCGTCGCTCGGCCTGAACTCGACGAACGTTACGGAACTGGACGCCTTCTCCGAGCCAAACACGCTGCAGATTATCATCCCACTATCGTTGATCTATCTGGCGATATTCATCGCTGGAATCCTCGGTAACATCAGCACCTGCATCGTCATATCAAGAAACCGCTCCATGCACACCGCCACAAACTTCTACCTCTTCAGCCTGGCCATCTCCGACCTTATACTCCTCGTCTGCGGACTGCCACTGGAACTGTACAGACTATGGAACCCGTACACTTATCCTCTGGGCGAGGCGCTGTGTATCACCATAGGCCTAGCGTCGGAGACGACGGCCAACGCGACAGTGCTAACGATAGCTGCTTTCACTGTGGAGAGGTACATCGCAATATGCCGTCCGTTCATGTCGCACACGATGTCGAAGCTCTCCCGTGCCGTGCGTTTTATAATCGCAATATGGATCGGAGCGCTCTGCACGGCCGTGCCCCAAGCGATGCAGTTCGGAATAGTGTACGACGTAGAAGAGGGGCAGAACTCTAGTGCTTGTACAGTGAAGGGTCGTGGAGTGCACCAAGTGTTTATAATATCTAGTTTTGTGTTCTTCGTAGTACCGATGTCGTTGATAACAGTGCTGTACGCACTGATTGGCATGAAGCTGCGGACGTCGAGGGTGCTCCATCCTGTCAAGAAGCTGTCAGTGAACAGTGATAGAACGAGGACACCGATGCAGTACAGGAACGGAACGTCGCAGAGGAGAGTCATCAGAATGTTAGGTAAGTATCAGCCATCCACTACATCGTTTTAGATATTTAGTTCAGTTACAATGTTGGCTGAGTCATGGACGCTTCTGTTTTTTTAATTGGTCCCTTTACTCGCTAATGTTCGAAAAAGCTGTTAAATCTCTGATCATAAGCGTAATTTTTCATGACTCATGCAACATGACATGTGCCTCTAGCTGCATCCTAGCAAACCTAATCATTGATTACGTAGTTCTGTTCTGATTAATACATTGCTTAAAATAAGTACCCAATCTGGAAAAGTCTAACTTTTTAATATCTTGTAGTGGCTTGAACTCAAAACGTAAAGAATGACCTTTTGTTTGTCTAACCTTGAATGTGTATAACGTGTCAGTTCGCTTTTCGTCTATTAATCATTATAAGCATTAATTGGAACAATTGAGC
Source organism: Eupithecia insigniata (assembly GCA_947859395.1). Lineage (NCBI taxonomy): Eukaryota > Metazoa > Arthropoda > Insecta > Lepidoptera > Geometridae > Eupithecia > Eupithecia insigniata. The sequence continues at coordinate 13,183,479 of OX402001.1, forward strand.
TGTCAGGCCTCCCCATCATTTACGAATGTCTCTACCAATATTATTGTTTGATGCGTGATTGAATTTCTACAATACGTGTCAATTAATTTAACGAAGTTTATACCGGCTTATTTGTCCCTTAACGGACCTGAGTTGTTATTATAGCTAGATATATTAGAAACTAGTCTTTCAAATTCGCGTAATATATTAGTTAAACGATCCATGGATTGAATATTTAAATTCCCGTTAGATAAGACTTATGTCGACAGTATGGTTTTGAAATTGCCCGCTAGCCGAACCGTCTCTAACCTCAGTGACCTTTCACCGTATGTGAGTGAAAGTTCGCCGTTATTAAAATTTTAATAATGTTACTCGCTCGGGACACCCATTTTGTTTTAATTTAAAGAAAACAATCTATACGTTGCATGTTTATTGTAGAAAATGAACTACAATAAACATGCAACGAATAGCACAAAATAAAGCCCTTTTTGAAGTACCTTGACATGAAAAACTTTCTAAAACGAGAGTAGAATGAAAGAAGGGAAGGCCACTGCTAAATTGTTTTAGTTTAGTTTTTTGCACTAACAGAATCGACCCCAAGACGCTGGCTGCATTGCCCCGCTGCCTGTATGGCAATTCTGATACTATGATCCATCCACGCGTTTATTTTCTTTGACAGAATGCAATATTTCGTAGACTCAAGTGATGCAAATCTCTCGAATCGAAAAATATTGGGACTAAGGACAGCTTCGATATTTATCGAGCTGACAGATTACGTGTGTATGAAATATTGTGTTCTTTTATTAAGTCAAAGAAAATAAATGCAAAACGGAGTGAATGAATTTAATGTAGTATATAGGTACACTACACCTGCTCGGAAAGTAACATATTTCTGTCCCAGACATGAGGTAGAAAGTACGTCATTGCAGGCGTACTAAAATGCGGGATAGAAAGCTATGGAATTTCATTTCTCATGCTTTTAGCGATAGAGAAAAGTGTATGGTAATCCATTTCTAACATACTGCTTGATCATAGATTTCTAACGTGTTATTTTTTAATTTTCTGAAATTTCAGCCTGGTTGTTTTCATTATAGGTCAAACCACAAAAAGTTTTAACTATTCCAAACATGAGGATGAAAGTATACGTCATTGCAGGCGTACTAAATGCTGGATAGAATAGTGCATTATTGCAAAGGCCGGGAAATAGAAATATTTATCATCTGTGCCGAAAGGCAAAGGCATTTATGGCTATACAACCCCGTGATCGCAATTTGTACTAAGCAAAGAGACTTACTTTGCCAAGAATGATAAAAGAGATCCAACCAACAGCACGCCGTTTCATACAATATTGCTGGAGCGTGTTGAAATGTTCCAAATTCAAAAAACGCTCCTGCAATGGGTTTGATTTCTTTAACCGTAAATTTGATACTTCGCGGCTTCTTTTTTCGATAATAATGACTATATTTCCATGCATGTTTGAGAAAAATTCTATATATTCTTTTCTCACGCGTTTAGCGGGAGAGAAAGGTGTATAGCAATCCATTTATAGGCTGCTGGACCTTAGATATCTAATCCGTTATTTTTAAATTTTCCGAAAATTCAGCCTTTGTCTAGGGTTAGTTATCTTATATAAGTTATCTTCATTATAGATCAAACAACAAAAAGTTTTTACCTACTCCGAGTCTGCCATCATATGATATCCACCTCTTCTGTTTTCGAAACAATAGGCAATTCAAAAAAAGAACTAAGTGAAAATCGAGCGAACGCGTATTTATTGTTATTTTTAAAATTTGAATTTACTCAAGTGCAAAGAGTAAAAACTCGCTGCTATCTCAGAATTCTATGCTCGAGTGATTTTGAAGTTTCTAAAATGATTTTCCCCATAGGTGTGCTAAAAGAAGAAGAAGAAGAAGTATAAAGCACTAATCATTCAGGAGAAACTGCGATTCCTACCTCGTGTGTTTAAGGTTCTCTCAAATGACACACACCGCGTAGTTAGGTGCTGTCAGCGTTAAATTGATATAAGCGTCTAGAGTAGTCAAAATGATCTGAAACACATAAAAGCAATTTGATAAACGCAGTTCGTATCATCATATTGATGTAAGCACCAAGGGGTTCAAAATGTCTTACTACTCATTGTGTCATATTTATATGAACAGTCAGGGTGTTCAAAATTATCTTGGCTAACAAAGCTCTCAAAGTTATTTGTGCATAAAATGTACCTTCAAAAATATTCACTCAAAAGTGTTTGCATACTACCTTTGAGAGCTTTGTTTGCTAAGATAATTTTGAACACCCTGACTGCTTATATGAATATGAAACAATGAGTAGTAAGACATTTTGAACACTTTGGGTGCTTACAACAATATGATGATACGAACTGCGTATATCAAATTGCTTTTATGTTTTTCAGATCATTTTGATTACTCTCAGACGCTCATATCAATGACGCTGACTGTACTTTCTCGCATCGATGAATTCCTGTCCAACTCTCACTCTCTCTATTTGCGTTCCTCTGAAACCCTCGTCTTACAAGTCCACTCTACTACTTTTCATGAAAAATCCTTCACGGTACAAGCTATCCGTCTATGGAATGCTCTTCCCCTGGATACCAGACGTGCCAAATCACTCCATATCTTCGAAAAACTGCTTCATCAATATTATTTATCCTTGTAACAATCTAAACAACTTTATTTTTATGTCTATGTAAGTTTATGATAAGTATGTAGGTACGTAGAAGTATAACGCCACCGTCTATATTTTTCTTTTATATCCATTCCACTCCAAGGTTGCCTGGAAGAGATCGTTTAAAGCGATAAGGCCGTCCTTTGTACTTCATTTATTGTCAGTATTTCCATCTGAATTGTATTTTGTGTTTGTGTGGTAGGTACAATAAAGACTTATCTATCTATCTAACAATGTACTATTTCTTGTTGCAGTGGCCGTGGCGCTATCATTCTTCATTTGCTGGGCACCTTTCCACGTCCAGAGGCTGCTGGCGATCTACGGGAACAGCATGGAACAGCCTTCAGACACTTATTATATGGTGCGTACTTTAATAGGAGTTTTTAATTCAAATAAATAAATAATGCAGACAAGAAGAACAGTTAATCTAGCCTAGATACTTGATATCACGATACATAGTATAAAACAAAGTCGCTGCCCGCTGTCTGTATGACTGCCCCTATGTATGCTTATATCTTTAAAACTACGCAACGGATTTTGATGCGGTTTTTTTAATAGATAGAGTGATTCAAAAGGAAGCTTTATACTTATCTATAATTTAGTATCAGAATCAGGATCAATAACTTTATTTCTTTAGGCTTACAAAATAAGCACTTAGACAAGTCAAATTTTATACTATAAACCTAACGGACGGGTTAGTAGTACTTAAAGATCCTAAATAAGTACATTACATGTATTTTTAATTATACATAAAGAACATCCAGAACAAATATAAGCAGATCGTACAAACATTTTTCCCAAGGCGGGAATCGAACCCACAACCTTCTGCGTCGCAGGCGGACCTTTGCCCGCCGCGCCACATCGGTTGTTTAACGGTGCTGACAAAATTGGGCAATTTTCACGACAGTCACTACCTTAAGCCGGGTACATACCTACTGCTGTAACGTAACATGCAATGTAATATGAAACGAGGGGCAGTTCGTGCGCAAATTCTTTCATTGAGTGTTACATTGCATTTTCCATTACAGCAGTCTGTACCAGGCTTTATAGATTCCAAAGTATTTCCTAACCATGTAGGCATGGTACTAACAGTAAAGTTCGTGGTTAAATACTTCCGTGGAACACCTATCAAAACTGCATCATTCTTCATCTTCCTATAATTAATGGCGCTCCGACCGGGAGGGGGTGATTTCTGTTGCTAACGCCTTTATAATCAACAAAGTTTTCAACAATTATTATTAAATAATGGATTTTGAGTATGAATATAAATTTTGACTACGCCTACAAGAAAGTGGGTAATTAAACAAGTCATTATAGAAAACCATGATAGAAAATACGACGCCGTCCTCCCCGCCCTTCGTTGACCGTGATACCATAAGATAGTACCACTGATGGTACTGTGGTATTTTTTATTTGCCGTTGAACTATTAATGGTACAACGGATTCCTTTTTTTTGCCGTGGTACCATTGATGGTACTGTGGTATTTTTTATTCATTTTTTTTTAAATGAGGTCAGAAAATTAAAAAAACGCTTCTTTTTTTCAGTTTTTTTGCTATATGTGGAGGCAAAGATCTACAAAAAGTTGCTAATAACCATTTGTTAGTCCAGACGAGTATTTTGATCACATTTATCAAAATCGCTTCAGCTGATTTGATGCGTCGAGGTAATAAAAAGTGACTGCCAACCAAATAAGTTACTGTATCTTAACTACAAATACAGATTTTCTAATTCTTATTCTTAAGGCGATTCCCTGACCCAAACTAGCGCCGCCGCCTATTTTATCGTATTATTACGTTAAAAAAAGGAATTTTCAAAAATCCCTTGGCCAGTTTTTGGTTCCTGTCATAAGCTTTTTTTAATGCCTCTGTAAAAGTTTTATTTTGTATAGATAAAGAGATGCGAAGTTGCACTTTTTGGTCACTAAACTCAGTTTTCGCATCTCCTCTAAGCAATATAAAACTATTACAGAGGCATTAAAAATAAGCTTATGATAGGTATCACAAACGGGCCAGGGGATTTTTGAAAATTACTTTGTTTATCGTAATAATAAAATAAAATAGGTGGCGGCTCAGATTGGGTCGGGGTAGGCCCTTAAATAGAAACACTCTGAAACATAATGCTCGCGGATAAAAATACAAGTTCTATATGGCAATGCTAATGCGCTGCGTCAGATACTAACCAGCTCTCAGGTCACGCGTCGCTTCGACCAGGCGCTCAGATAATTTTTTGAAAGCATTGCTATACAGCGAGTCAATGCAGCCAGCGTCTTGGGGACGCTTCCGACTGTTATTGATATGGACCAGTTGAGCTATCTGTAGATTGTTTGCAACAGTCTGCAGTTAGCTCAATCGTTTCAATTGTAAATATACTAGTTTAATTTGTTTATATTATTTGATTGTTATTTTCTTTGTCAATAAAGACATAATACCCAAGTTTTTTAGTTTTATATCGCATCCAACTTAGAATTTCATTTAGATTCATATCGAAGCGTAGAGTGTGGTCATAGATTAAATAAGTTTATAGACGTGAGAGAACACACATGTTACTTGTTTGAGGATGATAGGACACTTTACCGAAATAGGGCGTTCGGATGAAAGTGGAAAGTTTCGTTCCGTCGTGGGGGTGCAGTCTCGTCGCGATCGTGAAGTACCGATCGCTAACTATTCACGAAAACTTTTGCTTGATATACCGATGTTTTTCTAAATGCAAATCTTCTACCACAAAAAACTATTTATTAACGGAAATAGATAGTTTTCGATTCGTATGAAACTTTATTCTTGGGAGACATTCAAAAATCCTTAAAATGTGACCGGTAAGACTTTGCGACGGATGTCGGTCGCCTTGCGATCGCTATCTTTGTCGAGACTGCATCCCCTCGGGTACAATTTTACTAACCATTCGCTTTATTTACTACTAGCTGCTGGAAGCGCCTTCGCCCGCATTTTATCGAGATAAAAAATAGCCTATATGCTATTCCAGGTCCCAAACAATACCCATACCAAATTTCAGCCTAATCGGTTCTGTAGTTTTTGCGTGAAAGAGTAACAAATATCCATACATCCATCCATACAAACTTTGACATTTATAATATTAGTAGGAACACAATGGTGTCGTCACAAAACCAGAAGAAGAAGACGCCCGAAGTAGCGTCGCGGGCGCAGATTAGCCTGCCTGCGATAGGTACAATAAATAAACTAGAAAGGCAATTACAAGTTTTTTTTTTCAAATCTTTTTATGACTATTATCTAATTCATTATGAATGTAAGCTGGTTAACTACTAACCTAGTTTGTGTTGGAAGAACACCAACGTTTCATCCCTTAGCGAGGGACTTCCTCATATTATCTATTAAACGTTCACAGCCAATATCGCACATTTAAACCAAACTTAAATTAGGTCCTGACCTGATTTAAACTGCCTCTGCGCGCACATTAAATAATGACATGAAAGGAATCTCTCCGTTTATTTTAATGACATTAAAACGAGAGTAGGAAATCGTTCTTCCATTTGAATTTAATTAATTTGGAGTATATTATGTTTACTACCTACATTATATGAAGCAAGGTTTGTCAATCAAATTAATTCAGCAACCAAATACTTGTTTTTACAAAATCACCCAATGTCTCCCTGTACGTATCTTATACGTAGTAATATTAATTGGATTATTCCGCGATGCAATGCGAAACGGATTGTGGGAAGACCTCCCACTCGATGGACCGACGACATCGTAGCGGTCGCAGGGAGTCGTTGGATGGAGGCGGCTCAGGACCGCTATTCGTGGCGTCGTTTGGGGGAGGCCTATGTTCAGCAGTGGATGTGTACGGGCTGATGATGATGATTATTTGGATTTATTTTTATCGTCCCAAAAACACACCGTACATGGGTACGGTGTTATAGTATAGTCTAGACTATATCGCACCATTTCTCACTAGTTCTCAAGGATTAAAAGTATTTTATACGTATTTTCTACTAACTATACCTATCTTTTTATTATCTATGCTTATCTACTTACATGTATCAATTGTATGAGTAGAAGTAGGACATGTAGTGCAACATAATTTAGCTGACTTTGAAAAAAGGAGAAGGTTCTATGTTCGGCTGTATGTTTCTTTATGTAATGTTCGTCTATTTTTCCGTCAATTATGGACATTGCTTTTCTTTTCGCTCCTTTTTAACGAATAATCCCGTGGTTGAACCAAGAGAATTATATTTCCAAGTGATTGATTGGTATTTGTCCCGAAAACTTTTAAAAAGTGTCAAAAAATAATTTGAGTAATATATAATTATATTTTCTTCCAAGCGTGGTGATTATGGCAAAAAAGGTGTATGGGCTGATGATGATGATGATGATATAAATAATCCTGTTAATGGTCGTAGGTTTGTGAATAAGTTAGTAAATTTTAGTTTTCAGGACTGTGGAATTAGTTAAATAAATAAAAAAATATAATTATAAGGGCTTTAATACCGATTTTTTTAAACAATACAAATGTTATATTACTAGTTCTATAATTAAAAATATTTATCACGTTCCTTTTCTATTTATTTCTATTTATACTATTTTAACAATTCGCAAAAAAATTATACATTGCTGAATAATGTAAAAAAGCGGTTTGTTCTATCTAATCCCTGGCTGGGCCTTATACGTTTTAGGAATATAAACGTGCTATTTATTTTGTAGCTAAAATACTTTATCGGCTCACACACGAGGAAAACCCACAAAAGTGTAAATCGAAGTGCGCTCGGTTTTGCGAGACAAGGACGAGCGAACATCGCGCGGGGAAGGCGAGAAAGGAAGACAAGAGACGCGGAACGGCCGGCCCGCGCGCAAATTCACCAGATTTTATTTTTAAATTTGGTTTTGCTCTCAAATAATGCGCTTTCGCAATAAAGTAAAACCGTAATCCTGTAAATTGAAATATGTTTAATAATTAGCAAATGAAATTGGATTTTCCGTAGGCGTATCTCTGTAAAAATGAAGATTTAGAGGAACCTTCGCGATTTTTTTCTATCGAGTCAAGTTTAGTCAATCGTGTTTCGGCTCCCATAAGTTACTAATTTGAATGCTAAACTTTTGATGTTCATCAAAACATAATACAAAATTCAATGTTTTCTTGCCTTAAAATTGATTTTTCATATAGTTAAAACGTGGGTTTTGGGACTCACTTCGCCTTAAGCTTTTGGACAACTAGAATGCCCGAACGGTCAGCCTTTTCCCTTGCATAAACAAGGATCTGGCGGAGATCCTTATTATTTACTTTATTTTGTAGAATCATATTTAAGTTAGCGGAGCGTATAATTTGATAGGTTTCAATATCCGATAAGTACCTAACCTACGTATACAGAAAAAAGTTAGGATGCCGTATCATAAGCTTTCGTTCTGTTGCAGAATTAGATATATTATTATATTACTTTTTCTTTTATTTGAATGTCTGACGATTCTTTCTATATCGATATACGATATCTATGGCTCTATGGATAATTGATACCTACATAAACCTAAAGCTAATCGCACAGTAAATCTACAGCACAGGGTAACACTAGTGTAGAGATTAAAGTGAGATCATCATCATCATCATCAGCCCATACACGTCCACTGCTGGACATAGGCCTCCCCCGTACGACGCCACAAATAGCGGTCCTGAGCCGGCTCCATCCATCGACTCCCTTCGACCGCTAAGATATCGTCGATCCATCGAGTGGATGATCTCCCATGTAGGGGGGGATTTGCCATAATCACCACGCTTGGCGGGCGGATTGGTGATCGCAGTGTTGGTGTTTAAAAATACTCAGAAGGAAGCTGCTGCCCTTCCTCTGGTAGGTTCCCTTAGTCGGCTCTTACGACATCCACGGGTTGAGTTGGAGGGGTCGATATTCGTACGCCGCGACCCCACGGCCTAAGTGAGATCACAATTAGTCTTAATATACGTATATTTAGCTATAATAAGAATATCTAACTTTAAGTTATTGTGATTTTTAATTATGTATGCATGTATTTGTGGTGAACTACTATTTATACTATATTACTATTTATTTATGGGCCGTGGGGCCGCGGCGTACGAATATCGACCCCTCCAACTCAACCCGTGGATGTCGTAAGAGCCGACTAAGGGAACCTACCAGAGAAAGGGCAGCAGCTTCCTTCTGATTATTTTTAAACACCAACACTGCGATCACCAATCCGTCTGCCAAGCGTGGTGATTATGGCAAATCCCCCTACAAGGGAGACCATCCACTCGGTGGACCGACGACATCGTAGCGGTCGCAGGGAGTCGATGGATGGAAGCGGCTCAGGACCGCTATTTGTGGCGTCGGGCGTCGTACGGGGGAGGCCTATGTCCAGCAGTGGACGTGTATGGGCTGATGATGATGACGATGACTATTTATACAATTTTATAAAAAAATACCCTAATAATGTTATTATCAATCAATCAAATATTTTATTTGCGAATACGATAGTACGATGTGGAAGCAGGATCAGATTTTTTGATAGTTATTCAGGAACTTTTTAAACCATTGAATTATGCGCATTTTCATTGAATAGAAAAAACGGACGCAAGTTCATCATCTGGCTTGCTGACATTTGGGACACAAAATATTCGGACACTCTGTCCGAAATGTCACTTTAAATTTTTTATAAATTATTTACTTACATTTCGGACAGCATCAAAATATTGAAGTTGTTTTGTGCAATCAGTTACAAAAGTTAAAAAAATATTATATTACGTACTTAGAAAAAGAGCGTTACCAAAACTGAGTATTTTAGGATAAGAGATAGCGTCATTTTTCGGCATCATAACTGTTCTGTGGATGTGTATCACTGAATTAACCACATAGCCCCAAGCTAAGCAGAGCTTGTGTTATGGGTGATAGATAACTGATATACCTTGATATATATTTTTATTATACATAGAAAAAATCTAGACCATCCAGAAAAAATATTTGCGGATCATACAAACATTTGTCCCGAGGCGAATCGAACCCACAACCTCTGGCGTCGCAGGTGGACCTTGCCGCACCACAGAAGTCGTTGGTTGGAGGGTTGCTGTGTCTTACATAGGAACTTATATACTATATACTCGTATATATATTATATACTATATTTTTTTGCAGATATACATAGTGTTGACATACGTTTCCGGTGTCCTGTACTTCCTGTCTACGGCCATCAACCCTTTCCTCTACAATATTATGTCTAACAAGTTCCGGAATGCATTTAAGGTAAGACTTTTTATTTATTTATTTACTAGCTGCTGCCCGCGGCTTCGCACGCGCTTTTCATGTATCCTATGTCCGTCCCCGGGAAACCATCGACTTCCCTTCCAAATTTCATTAAGATCTGTTCAGCCGTTTAGGCGTGACAAGGTAACAGACAGACATACATATAGACAGAGTTCCTGTCAAATTTATAATATTAAGTAGGATTAAAACGACATTAGAACGTCCAACTCTGAACCAAATAATGTACGAAACTTAAAAAATAAGAAAATTCCATTCTGCGCCCCGTAGAAACTTGTAAGTAGGTGAGTATTTTTAATCATCTTTCCTTCCAGCGTAATTTGATCTGAAAGTTTAGATGATCGAATCTGAATTATTATGAATTTTATTACGTGGCGCGAGATTAAATAATTTTCCTTCCTGGAATCTCTACCAACGAAATGTATTTCTACATACTTTTTACTGTGTCTACTTATTTTATAATCGGTAAAACTACTTTTTTCCATTTCTAACTGTCATGGTTATTCACAAGACTAAAGTCAAAAAGACGTAGACGTTAGTAAGACTAAAGTTTGGATAACTTCAATGTTTCCCCCGTAGGTGGAGCTAACGGCGCTATAGACCGTAAGGAATCCTAAAGATTTTCGACTAGTCAGGTACTTGTCTCCGTGACGCAGTTGGTTAGCGCATTCCCGTATTCAGGGGAAGGTAGCGTGTTCAAGTCCCGCCGGAGTCGTCCATTTTTGGGATATTATATGATTTCTTTAAAACTAAAGTCATTTATAAACGGACATTTACCATGATTTGAGTTTGGAGCTTACCAATATTTCGGCACAGTTACATGCGCCATGGTCACGGAACAACTGAAGTCACTGGGAGTTTTTATTGGCAGATATATCGATCTACCCTCTTTCTTTGTCTTTTGCTACCAATGTTAACACTACCACCACCGATTTCATTAAACCAATTCATCATTACGTATACACATGTCTATAATATCTACTGATCAGATAATAATAATAAATAAATAATACAATTCATATAGCATTATCTAGCCCTAAGCTAAGTAGAGCTTGTGATATGGGTACTAGATAACTGATATACATAATAGAATATACTTATTACATAAATAGTTTTTTTTTTATTAAACATAGAAAACGACCAGAACCCCTTGAACAAATATTTGCAGATCGTACATATATTTGTCCCGAGGCGGGAATCGAACCCGCAACCTCCTGCGTCGCAGGCAGACCTTCGCCCACCGCGCCATAGAGGTCATCAACGCTATAGACAAGAGTCCCTAGCGTCTGCGACTGCCAATTATCCGGTAGGAAAGCAATCTACAGTATGTAATTAATTTTTGATCCTGTGTTCATATTGGAAATTGCGAAAATAAAATTCGAACCATGGTATATCAATTAAACTTGTTTGTTTAATAAAACAAGGTACCTCTATGTAAGCAAGTAAATGCAATAATTTTTGAAGTAAAATATACAATTTCACGTTTTCATATTGATATGTAAAATTATTCAATAAGCCATATGAGTAATTTATTGAACGCCTTAATGAATGTAATTTTATCTCACAGATATTTCTGAATTCCATCTGGGCGTACGGCATCTAGTTGTAGGAATCAGCGCGTAATTCCATAATTTTGGAATTGGTTGCTGATCCCTCCATATATACTCCCAAAAACTTAATAATAAAACATGACAACAAATGTGAATCGTCGTGTCAAAATCAACACGAGTTCCTGAACAAACCAAAAGGCCTTTATTTATTTATTTTTTAAAATAAAAGGCCGCTCAAGCATTTGTTGGCGTTTGAGCCGAAATTTTGACAAAAATCAACGACTTCAAGAGAACCTTAAAATCAAAATCGCTTAGTGAAAGAAAATCTGTACCCACTGCTAACATCCACCATGTACGGAGGAAAAAAAATGTGATTGTAAAGAAAGTATCCAATCCTCGTTCAGGATCCTAATCCCCTACATGGGAGACCATCCACTCGATCGACCGACGAAATCGCAGCGGTCGCAGGGAGTCGATGGATGGAGGCGGCTCAGGACCGCTATTTGTGGCGTGTCGTTTGGGGGAGGTCTATGTCCAGCTGTAGACGTTTATGGGCTGATATGATGATGATGATGATCCAATCCTCAAAAAGTAGAGATGAGTCCGGTATTCATTAACTAACTCAGTACCTGTTAGCATGGTCCTAAAATATCTAACGGTATTGGTAAATCCGCATACCGCTAGGGAATAACTGTGCAAAACGAGCATCGCGCCTAACCGACCGTGAGCCATAACTACCCCAACGCTTCAATGCCTATACTTACCTAACTATCATCTACGCATAGGTACTAGCGGACCGTTCGCCCGTAAAGTTATGTAGCTGCAACAAGTACTTGGTATTTCTAACCAAATCGGTTAGAAATATATTGGGTAGAAATCAGGACAGGTATAGAGTATTGTAACGTTATTGGGTACCAATTGGTACTAGCGGTATTGAAACAAAATACCCAACTAATAACCGGTAGCCAAAATATCCAATAACTCCCATCCTTATCAAAAAGGTTCTGCACCATTCTGTTGTGTAGGTACTCTTAATAAAATATTACCTAGTAAATAATCAAGATTCATCACATGAGTTTATCTACTATTTATCCAGAAAAAGCGCGTGTGAAGCAGCGGACCTGATCTTAACAAAATTCTGCGATAAATATCCAAAATAATGTTTACAACGATTTAATTTCGTTCCCAAAACTATCTGCAAAACACCAGACGAATTTATACGAACACGATACGGCTTTTACTGTTATTTTAACAGATGTTATTTCATTCCATGGTGTTATTGGGTGAAGTGATAAAATAAACAGAGAACTAGATCGTGGGCGACCTCCTTTACGGAAACTGTTCAAATAATTCGGATTATGAACGAGTCTTATTACATTATTTTCGATAGACATAGAAAATGTACTAGATTCAAATAAATTAAGGCTAGGAGCTCGAGCGTAACTCTATTGGGCTCTCCAATCGAAACTGCCCGGCGGCGGCGGCGTTGGCGGCGTGGGTGGGTGCGACACTTGGGTATTGTAGTCAGACAGACGACAGTGTTTTGTCATAGTCATAGTCATATATTTATTTGCAAGAAACATATGTGCATACAAAATAAGGTCTTAATTTAGATACAGGTCCATTATGTTTTGCCATGATAAGCTGGCACGCAAAAATTTAAATTAAACACAAGTAGTATATTGAACAAAGAAAGAAAAAACGAGTTAGACAATTTTTATTATTAATAGGTTAATTACATGTAATTTCCCAGGAGGTTCATAATTCGGGTCAGGTTTTTTTTTACAGTTGTCAAAATATTCACTGACTGAGTAAAAGCAGCAGTCAAGTAACCATTTATGCAGCTTTAGTTTCAGGCTATTGAAGGGTAGCTCCTTGAATCCATCAGGTAGAGCGTTATATATATGTTAATACTCATACAGAATGCATTCCTTCTAGTGAGTGCTAGATTTAATCTTGGGTAAAAAAGCTTATTATAGGACTTGTTTCTTAACTGTCTTTCACAACCATATAGATTTTTACGAAAAAGTTTAATATCTTTGTTCGTTTTAAAATAAGTGGGCTGAGACTTTACAAATAAAATAGCCTGTTTGATGTAGAGGCAAGGGAGTGGCAATATTCCTAGCTTTTTAAACAGCGGTACACAAGAATCCAGTCTATATGCCCTACAAATTGATCTTATACACTTTTTTGGAACAGTGAAAGCCCCATTACTTTCGGTTGAATTACCCCAAAGCAATAAACCGTATTGGAGTGTTGCTCCAACATAATCATGATAAGCCTTAAAGGCTGCATCAAAAAAGATATATCTCTTATACGTCGTAGAGCATATACAAATTTATTAAGTTTTTTTGTCACTTCGTTCACATGATCGGTCCAGCCTAAATGGCTGTCTAGATTAACTCCTAGAAACTTAATGCTATTTACTATTTCAATTTTCTTGTCATTGTATTTTAAGTCTAGTATTATTGGTTTTGCTCGTAATGTTCGAAAAAGCATCGCCTTTGTTTTGTCAATGTTTACTCTTAAGTTATTATCATTCAGCCAACAGATTACTTTACGGATTGTATCATTAATTTCTAATTCAAATTGGGTAATGTCATTGTTTTTGCATCTAATTAGTATAGTAGTGTCATCCGAAAATAATATTGATTCATATATTGTTATGTCAGGACGGTCATTAATATATAGTAGGAACAAAAGCGGTCCCAATATGCTTCCTTGAGGAACTCCGGTAGAGTTTTCTTTATACTGAGAATTAAATAATCTCCGAAGCTTATCTGAATTGTTAATTTTAGATATTTGAGTGCATTGTGCTCGATTGCTTAGGTAATTCTTGAACCATTCGTGTGTAGCTCCTCTAAAAACATAATTGTAGAGTTTGTTCAATAGTTGTTTGTGGTGAACAAAATCAAATGCTTTGGTCATGTCGAAAAATAGAGCGACAACAGGAATTCCCTGGTCTAAGTATTCGAGAACATATTTGACTAGTTTAAAATTGGCTAAAGTAGTAGACCTGTTTTTCTTGAAGCCATTTTGTTCCTTACATAATATGTCGTGTTTGTTAAGGAATTTTTCTATGCTACATAACATAGCTTTTTCGAAGATTTTGGAAATAACTGGAATTAATGTAATGGGCCGATAGTTGTTCATATCACATTTATTACCTTTTTTAAAAAGCGGTCGTACCAAATAATATTTTAATCTAGATGGGAATATTCCCTGACTAAAAGACGGGTTGATAATATGACTAAGCACGTTAGAAATATGTTGAGAAATAATCTTTATAACTTTAGTCGGTAATTCGTCGTATCCGGTTGCAGTTGAATTATTTAAAGATTTTATAATCTTAATAATCTCATCAGGACAAGTCGGGCTTATAAATATGCTGGAGCCTAGGCTTGATCTTTGAGTTGAATAGCTTAGCTTAAAATCATCAGAATTTGTTAAATCAATAAAATAATTATTAAAACAGTTGGCAATATCATTGGGGTTTGAAATGTCAATACTATTATGGTTTATACATGTCATACAGTATTCTTCATAACTAGACGTAGTTTGTTCTTGAATTAATTTCCAAGTAGCTCTACATTTGTTTTTCGCGTTATTACTGTATTTAGTACTACCATGTCTCTGAGAATATAAAATATACTTTTTCAAAATTAATGAGTACCTTTTATAATTGTCCCTTGAAATTAGCTTTCTTTGGTATTGCTGATAGAGATTGCGTTTTACTTTGCATGATTTTCGGATACATTTGGTGATCCATTTCGACTTTGTAGATCTAAATGATTTTTAAATTTTTATAATTGGAAAACATAAATTGAAGAAAAGAATTATATATTCATGAAAAACTGATAAAGCTTTATTAGCATCATGATGCTCATCTAATACTTCTAAAAAGGATAGAGCCGATATGCATTCGGTAAATTTTTTAACTTTATCATCACAAAAATCTCTTACCTTTTCAAAACGTAAATATGTATTAATTATTTTGCATTTAAGGGGAAACTCTAAGCATTGTGCTGTTTCGTGATCCGACAGACATAATTTATGAACCCTTCGCTTTTGGGATGTTGCTGATGAAATGATCTATACAGGATTTTTTCCGTGTTGGTTCATTAATATGCAGAATCATGTTAAAATTACATAAAAGATCCTTAAAGCATTTTGTTATGGCATTGTCCTTCATGGAGTCAATATTGAAATCACCAGTTAGAATAATATTTCTCTGATGTTTTTTGTCAACCATAATAATAAACGTGTCAACTTGTAGTTAGGCGGGCGGATTTGGTGTGTCATAAAGCGCCCATCATCTGCCACCGGTACGGTCGCTAATTGAAAGAAGTAACGTATTGCTTACTAATCTCAGAATTTGGTGGCCTTTGCAACTTGGCCCCGCCGCCGCCGCCGCCGCGCCGCCGCCGCAAGCATGTCGCCAGTGCGTTGTACAATAAGTGTATAGAAAAATTTCGCTCTGATATGATTTAATTTTGGAAAAATGATTTATTCAATCTCAAACTATTATTAATGTTTTGGGGTAAAAGTGGATTACATTTTATAAAAGCACTTTTACGTTTCAATTTTTTCAAAACCCATAGATATTACGGTGCTCAAGCTCAAGTCAATGTATTTACAGAACTTTTAAACTTTTGTTGTTACGTTTACGTAATCGTAGTAACTAACGAGGAAATACATGTACAATAAATATTCGATTATAGCTCTTACCTGCTAGGAAATACGCTTTATCTGGCTGGCATCTATAATTCACTGTCTAACCGTAGATCGGCTGGCCTAGTCTATGAATCTTCCATCTTGGGTCATTAGTTGGCCAACCCTTTAGGGTCAAGGGTCTATCGTCGATAAAATTAACAGTGGCAGACTAAGCTGATTTGTTTTTTTTTCTCCTACTAACACCTATAGCTACCATTTTTGATATTGGTGAACAGACACACAATTTAAAAAGTTAAAATGCATAGTGATGCGACACTAGCGCCACTCTTTATTTTTACTTATATTCTCGTTATGAAAAAAAATTACCAAAAGTTCACACCGCCAATTGATAATACCCAGTATAAATTATTTTTCGGCAAATCCCCCCTACATGGGAGACCATCCACTCGATGGACCGACGACATCGTAGCGGTCGAAGGGAGTCGATGGATGGAGGCAGCTCAGGACCGCTATTTGTGGCGTCGTACGGGGGAGACCTATGTCCAGCAGTGGACGTGTATGGGCTGATGATGATGATGATAATCAATTTTTCGATACCTGCAGCAGACAATGAGTGCAAGAGCATTTAGCAGAAAATGGTTTATTGCGTTTGGTGGAAAGCAATAAACCATTTTCTGCTAATACTAAATGAAACAAAACTATTACAGAAGTGTCGAAAAATAGTTTATACTGAGTATTATCATGGACGAATATTGGTCCTTTATATATGGTATTATGGTTCATGGTTCATTTATTGGCAAATTTATAGTATTACACGTCAAATAGGAACATAGTAGCTACACCTTAAAATATAATAAAGTATATAATATACATAGGTAGATGTTACAATTACAATCTACAATTAAAATAATTAAGAAATACAATTCATTCATAATAATTATGTCATTGGAATAAAGATAATGTGAAATAACAATACTATTTCAGAAATTCGTCAATCCTGTAGAAGGATTGTTCGATGAGCCAGTTCTTTAATTTATATTTAAAGGATTGCGTTGACTTAGCATTCGTGATCGTGATTGGGAGACGATTGTAG
This sequence comes from Eupithecia insigniata, assembly GCA_947859395.1. Classification (NCBI taxonomy): domain Eukaryota; kingdom Metazoa; phylum Arthropoda; class Insecta; order Lepidoptera; family Geometridae; genus Eupithecia; species Eupithecia insigniata. The sequence goes on from OX402001.1 coordinate 13,200,695, forward strand.
ACCGCCGCGCCGGCCCTAGGATATGTATAAGTTTCGAGGTTTTAGTAAGGCGCCGCTGGACGGTCCTCAGTTTATGCCTATTCCTTGTCGTGTAAGTGTAACCATCACCGAACTTAGCGTACTCACTAAGGTGATTACGAGTGTATATGGCTGCCTGCAGGATGACCAGGCAGGGGACTGTTAGGATCCTTAGTTCTTTAAAAATAGGTCGGGCGGGCGTGTCCCACGGAACGCGGACTATCGCTCTAACAGCTCTCTTCTGCATTCTGAACGCTCGCTCCCAATCAGCGGCTTTCCCCCAGAGTTCAACGCTATACTGAAGGAGCGAATGAACAGAAGCGAAGTGGCAGCTCCTAGTCATGTTCTGGTCCAGAGTCGACGACAACCTCCAGAGCGCGAAGCAAGCCCGACCTAGCCTATCACAAAGCTTGTCAATATGAAGCTCCCACGTCAGACCCTCATCGAGCTGGAAACCTAGAAAAGTAGCTGACTTGACCTGGTTGACAAATTTGTCTCGGTTAAATACGATAAAGTTCGTTTTTGTGACATCCAGTAGGAAGCCATTCATTCGGAACCAACCGTTTTGCCGTTGTGCCTTAAGTTGCCACTGTCTGTTTGCATTATTGATAATTGAGATCACAATAAAAATAACCACTGGTTATTTAAAATGTACTAAACCCTCTCTTTTCGAAAATGTCGAAATATCCACTTCTACAAAACCAAACCTGTGTTTCGTTTTGATCTTGAACTCCGTTTTAAACTGCAGTAAATAACTCTAACATTATGCTTGAGAACTATGACAGAACTACACTTAGTACCTTTGCATTTTCGACTAGAGCAGCAAAATCAAGTTGACATTTCGAGGATCATAATTAGTTTCGACATTTCCTCGCTCACGAAATGAACTTCTGTGAATGTCAGGATTCGGGACAGAGATATAAACTGGTGATAACAATAAGCGTTATATTTGATGAGGCGAATCGGGGTAGGCTCGCTGGCAGCGCCCGTTACTATGGCACAACCTTCCTGGAATAACTCAGTTCTAGGATTTTTATATAGGAAAATATTATATGAATAGATAATGCTTGACCTTTAATAAACTCCGCACTGCTTGAGTAAGTTGTAAGTGGTTATTCCGTGGAGAGGAACAAGAAATCTTAATATATAAAAGACAACGCCCAGCCCAAACCACTGAAGCTAGAAAGCTAAAATTTTGTGAGAAGGTACTTTTTACTACACAGGTTTCCGCTAAAAAGGGATTTTTGGAAATTCTACCGGGGGTTGGAAGTTTTTTGGTGTTTTTTGTAACTCTTTAACCAGTGGCCCGATTTGCTTGAAAATTACAGAGCATACTAAGCATATAAAACTATTGAATATTTGTTTCAGGATTTTTCAAAATATTCCACAAAATGGGGTAAACCGGGTTATTGAAGTTTGAGATTCGTAGTTTGGCTTCGAATTTAAACGGCTGTAACTTTTTAGTGTATAATTTTATGGACCTGAAATTTTATGAGTTTATAAAAAAATTACTTGATTCGGTAATTTTCAAAAAAACGCTTAAAAAGGATAAAATGGGGTTTGAAGTTATTGAGATTTCTTTGTTACTTCTTAACCAGTGACCCAATTTGCTTGAAACTTACAGAAAATATTATGAATATAAAATGATTGAACACATTCAGGATTTTTCAGAATATTCCACAAAATGGGGTAAAACGGGTTATCAAAGTTTGACATTCGTTGGGCTCCGAATATAAACGGCTGTAACTTTTTAATGTTTAACGCTATTGACCTGAAGTTCTATGAATATATAAAAATAAAAATAATTACTTGGTTCAGGGGTCTTGGTACAATGGGGTCTTGCAATAGCTCTTTTTACCCTAAAGTCCATCCGAATGAAATCGCGAGTGGGTCAGCTAGTTTCTTATAAACTTTTTCTAAATTAATTAGTAAAGTAGCAATAGTCGTCATAGTCGGTATTTGCGTTGATCGTTGTCGAAAACTTCTGAAATAACTATCAAAGATTAAAAGAAAACTTAGGCTGCATTACATAAAACTAATTAAATTACCATTTACGTACGTAATTTAATTAGTTTCGTCGTAACGTAATTTATTGTAAAGAAACATTAAGCTTTACGCTCCAAATCAATGGATTTAACCTAAAATATTAATTCTTTGGACCTTTTTTTAAATTTATTCTAGACACTATTTATAATATATTTTTATACTAATAATAACTAATCGTTTTTTTAAATATATTCTATTTTACACTGACTGCGGTCCCTTTAGCCGGGCACTGTAGTTTCCGTTTGTTACATTACGTGGTTTTGTAATAATCCTCTCTAGTTAGATTCCACTTTGCGCTGGCAAATGAAAATTGAATGAGGATATTCGATCGAAGGTCCAAAGAAATGAGGCAGCACTGTTTCTGGCAGTTGCCTGTCTGAAAATTTATTGTCATACCTATTTTATTTTAACAGTTTCTAGTTTTTTTAATATCAAATTTAACCTTTAAAGTAACATCTCAATTTTTTTTATAATGTGCAATTGAATATTGTCTAATATCTGTGTCCCTTTATTACAAAGCGTCTATAGATGGAACAAAAAAAAACAAATAAAATAACGTTTAGTACAAAATAAAAAAAATCTGGAATTAAACAAATAAGCAGCACGAAAAGAAACTAAAAAAATACATACGTCTTCATGTTCCCGAAGATAAGAAAAGCTTGTGCTATGGATACTAATAGAAATAAATATAAATATAACTGATATATCTATACATATATAAATAAATAATGCTGGACAATTCACACAGCATTAGGTATGTAGCTCCAAGCTAAGCAAAGTTTGTGTTATGGGTACTAAATAACTGATTTACTCAATCGATTCTTTCAATAGAAATATTTCAACTCCCTATCCTGTTCAGATCGATATGCGTTCAACTTTAGAAGCTTCTGAAATCAAGTTTACTGTAAAAGCTCTGACGCTTTATGTAACATAAAGGTTCGTTCTTCAGATGCCGAGTGCCAATGCTTTTAGAATGCGTTTATTTCAAGCAGGTGATTCGGCTGCACCAAAGCGATCGTAACCTTAAAATTTTATGTCACTTTATGAACACCTTACTTTGATACTGTTACTATAGGTACAATGGTTACCAACCAAACGGAGCGAAAATTTCATCAGGATAAAATAAAAATTGTTAAAGGTAAAAAATATATACTGATGATGATGATGTTCTCCTAGCCGAATTTCGACCACGGCGGCTAGTCTCTGCAGACACTAGTAAGGTGCGCAGGACATAATATAGTGCACAAGTGTTTGCGCAAACACAGGTACATTTTTTATTCCTAAAAATCATAATTCGATGGGACAGCAGATCGACACGACCGGAGATAGGTCAGGCGTAGGACCAACCATTTTTATACTACTGGGTGAAATGAAATTGGATTGCTTAAGTTCTATCTATGCGAACCCGATCGCGCCCGGCAGGATCGCCATATAAGGTTCGGTGGACGGCGCGCTAAGGCGCTCCAAATCAAAAGATGTTCACTATTCTAAATCCCGATTTATTGTGTCCAGTACCACGTTACAAACGATGCTTAAAGTAAAACATATACCTAAGCTAAGATAGACCGTATAGATATATAAGCATACACCTCAGTACGTATAGTTAAGCATCGCCTATGACAAAGCAATACATATGGCAATACCTCGCCGGGCTTATCCATGTAAAGGAGTTATCAACGATCATCACACTTAGCAAACAAATGGGTGTCAGAACGCGCGCCCACGGCGACTTTTTGTAGCGATGCTGTCGCGATGCCGACGCGCGTTCGCATCGATGTAGTCGCGATTCTATCGCAAGCTGTATATATGTATACCTTCGCCCACTTAACCACTTAACCACTATGCTGTCGTGCTACCGTCGCGACGTTGTTGCAGTCGCGATTCAGCATCGATGCCTGTGAACTAGAAGTGGGTCGTTGACTGTTATTGTATCGATACGGTCGCGCAACGGCATCAATATAGTCGCGATGCTGTGGCGCGTTTGTATGCTTCTGTCGCACGTTACAAATGCAACTGAATTGCGACAATAGCAATGCCATCGCGCGTTTACCAGTCGCGCGTTTGCATAGCACGAAAAGTCGTTGTGGGCGCGCGCTCTTAAACACAGAATGAAGCTGCTTTCTCTGCCTCTGGTAAGTTACCTTAGTCGGCTCTTACGACATCTACGGCCTGAGTTGCAGGGGTCTTTTCTTACGACGCGACCGCCACAGACTACAAGCTAGGATTGAGCACTTACAATACACTGCATCACGCCTGCCAATCTGATTCATAGAAACCTCATGTGCTCACAAAATTTTCCCCTTCAACAAATATTCTCAAGGGGGACACAAAATTGGAATGGTGAGGGAGAATTCTGGATATTTAAAAATTAAGTTTTCAATTCACGGGGATATAGCCAGGGGGAAACTGGAATAACTCAAAATTATTACTAGCTTGGTAAAATTATTTTATGCCCTTATGCTGAACAAGCAATCCTACTAAGGATGGGAGTTATTGAATATTTTGACTACCGGTTATTAGTTGGGTATTTTGTTTCAATACCGCTAGTACCAACTGGTACCCAATAACGTTACAATACCCTATAGCTGTCCTGATTTCTACCCGATATATTTCTAACCGATTTGGTTAGAAATGCCAAATACTTGTTGCAGCTCCATAACTTTACGGGTAAACGGTCCGCTAGTACCTATGCGTAGATGATAGTTAGGTAAGTATAGGTATTGAAGCGTTGGGTAGTTATGGCTCACGGTCGGTTAGGCGCGATGCTCGCTTTGCACAGTTATTCCCTAGCGGTATGCGGATTTTACAATAGCGTTAGATATTTTAGGACCATGCTAACAGGTACTGAGTTAGTTATTGAATACCGGACTCATCTCTAAATCCTACGCTCTCCAATGTCCATAAGCACTAATTCTCTGCATGTAGCACCTTCTTTGTTTTTGCAAAACGCAAACAAAACATCTCACTCGTTTCGTATAACTAAACATATAAAAAAATTATACAGGTCAATCAAAATCCCTAAAAGAAGCAATTTCCAATCCTATTGGTATTTATTGGTTGTTTTATTAGTAAGGTTGTGACACCTATAATGTATAAATATACCTGAAAGGACAGATTTTACGTGGTCATAAATATATCGAAACGGCACAACGTAATCTTATGGTTTTCATTAAAAGCAAAAGTTACGTAGCTTTTCCGCACTAAAGTTTTTATCTGTGGAAACTCCGCTCCCTATAATTTAAGCCCCAGCTATCTGAAAGAGGTTTTTATCAGACAACACAAACAAAAGTTTACTTATAGTTGGTAAATCTAAATCGTACCCTTTTTTATTTTCTTCTGATAAATCTAATGATTCTCTTGATTCTTTTTTCTGACTAATGGATCTAAAATGTCAATAACTGAGATAGCAGCGAGTTTACTCTATGGTCAATAATATGATCTCCCTCTTCAATGTTCTCTTTGTTTTATTTGAATTATTTATATTAAATCCTTTTTCCGTTTTGATCGGAGTGAGCGCAGCGCAGTTCTCAGTGGCAGCTTGGGTGATTTGTCTGTATGGTGAAATAGTCACTTCGAGCATAATAGCCCGGCTACACGCTCAAACATTTGTTCATGCATGATTGCACAAACCAGTTTGCGCAAGCTAGATGAGCCCGGCCACACGCTCCATCTTCCTTGCGAAAACTATTACTGTCCAACGTGTTGATCTGATTTACGTGAAATTTGATAGGTGTACAGATGAGACATGTGAAATATGCTGCTAACTTAGTTGAGAGAAGGGGTCCAAAGCGGGGTAAAATCAATCAATTAAATCAAGTTTGGTCTCATATGAATTGTATACTGGAGTACATTTCAAAATAATTATTCTTTTTCTAGCTTGTATTGTATACTTCTTTAAATAATCTAAGTTTTATATGTACCGAATTCGTATATTTCATTGCATAATCGGTGCACATTCATTTTAGAAGACCTATGAAGTCATGTCATAAGAGATATATTGTATCCTACGTACGATCTATAGAAATCAAATCAAAGCTCTCTTTTGTCTTGTTTTGAACTAGGAATTCGTACACCACATTCTACAACAAACTCAGCTAACAGCTCTTTTTTTCCATAATATGGAGAAAGCAAAAAACAATAAAAATTCAATTTTTAAATTGTATGATTTTTATTTTTTGCACCATTACGTCTCAGAATTTCAAACCACCAAAACTCCGGAACTACTTGAGACAGACGAATGAAACCAAAACGGTCACACCGTTGTTATTGTTAAGGGCTAAATACTAGTTAAATTTTGCCACCATCATACTAACAGTTTCTCAACTGGTCCATATACTAGTCCGAAGCGTTCCCAAGGCGCTGGCTGCATTGCCCCGCTGTATGGCAATGCTGATTCGTTAATCTGCTTCACTATGACTCTGGAATTGTTACACATTTTGGTATTCTACCTGAGATGAACGAAACTAGATATGGAGGGACGCAGTCAAAAGTGTCAGGTTATGTTATGGTTCGAATCAATCTTTCCGTGCAATTCCCACCGCACACACTATATTGAGATTCTTTCACTAAACCGGCCTGTACACATTGGCTCAATGCGCTGGGCCAGCATGTTGGGCTAACTGATCGGATTGCATTCATACATTGGCGTACTGCTCATTCTTCATTGGCACTTCAACAAAGATCCTTTGATCTGTGCACGAAAAACCGACACTAGTCGGATTGGCGGCCAATGTTGGCCGCCAACTTCCAATATGCGCCAAGTAGGTCTACACATTGGGCCAATGCCTTGGCCCAGCGTATTGGCCCAATGTGTACGGCAGCCATAAGGATTCTACGTGACTATTATGCGACTATATCGTTGTCATAGTTTGGCGATTGGTTAGCAGAATTGGGCCCCTGATCCCTTACTCCCAATCATGTCCATCGATCAGTCTGATTTACTACAACAGATATAAGACACATTACTACCCACAAAGAAACCTTTAGGGTAACTTTTATGTATTCTGTGTCTTTAGATAGTTTCTCAAACGATCTTTTAGTTGTTTGTTACGACCCGCAAGGTCGGTTAGGCGGTTGTAAACATATCAAATGCGAATCACGATTATTGTGTTAGGTTTATAACTTTGTATCATTTGACCCAGTTTAGGAAGAAAAAAAATATCCTGTTTGAGTTTTTCTGGCCTGTACTTGGTGTCAAGGTAAACCATAACTTACTCAAACAGTTGAACTGTGACCGTAGGTTACTGTATGCTGAGTGTGAACTGCCATACTGTTTACAACAAAGTTTGCGTAACTTTATTTTCTATGGAATTTCTGAACAGCGCTCCAAGCGGGAAGTTTTGAAAATAGGAATTCCATAGAAAATAAAGTTACGCAAACTTTGTAGTAAACGGTATGGCAGTTCACACTCAGCATACTGATAGAAATGAATAAGCATCTTACACCTTTTAGTTTTAGATATAATTTAGTTTTAAGTAGGTAGTAGTTTATACGGGAGTCGGGACTGACTCAGTCATTCCAATGACTCAAAGTCCCTTAAAAATGAAGCATAAAAAAAGAAGAAGAAGGCTTAGAATGACAGGAGACTCAAACGAGGTGTAGCCAAAAAATGCGACAAATAGGTCTCATTTTTACCCGACTACCGAAGGACGAGGGTCATTATTTTGACACCCTATGTATGTATGTATGTAACCGATTTTATGTTCCCTCGTAGCGCTGAAACTGGTCCGATTTCAACAAATGAGGTGTCGTATGATTCGTCTTAATAGCCCGATGGTTATAGGCTATGTGACGTCAAATGCGACGACAGTGCGACTTTTATGTACTTAGTCGGGTTTTAGTTTTTAACTATATTTTTTCCTATTCATATACGTACACGTACGCTCGTGTGCGTGAAAGCAATGAAGTTATATGCTTCTAGATTCATTTTTCGTTTCAAAATCAAGTTAATTGTTGAGTGACACTATCTCTCTGCTTTGACAGCATGGGCACAGATTAGGTAATGTTACTTCGGCATGGGCGAGGCTGGGTATTGAATGTGTTAAATGTACAGATGCATCCTACTAATATTATAAATGTGAAAGTTTGTATGGATGGATGTATGGATATTTGTTACTCTTTCATGCAAAAACTACTTAACTGATAGGGCTGAAATTTGGTATGGGTATAGTTTGGGACCTGGAATAACATATATGCTATTTTTTATCCCGATAAAACGCGGGCGAAGGCGCGGGCAGCAGCAGTTTTACAATAAAGTAAAAAGTTTGTAGTTAAGCCGCATCATCGTTAGTTTTTAGGTACCTACCAATAATGTATATTTATGTAATATCTACCTACTGTGTACATTAAGCAATAAATAATAATAATAATCCAGCATTTAACAATATTTCACACAGTATCATCTAGCCTCAAGCTAATCAGAGCTTGTGTTATGGATATTAGATAAACTTAATTACATTATATTACATTTATAGAAAATACCCAGAACACCCAACAAAATTTGCAAATACAAATATTTGCAGATCGTACAAACATTAGACCAAAGTCGGTAATCGAACCCTCAACTTCTTGCATCGTAGGCGTACCTTCATCAAAAAAAGTATTTACTAGGTAACTAGAACTACCTACTTAGTTAAGTAAGTACTTTTTTTCACGACCTACGATGGGACCTTGATAAGGTAACACAACCATGGATGTATTATCTTGATAACTTTAATTTAAAAGCGCTTAAAATGTTGCCAACTGATAAAAAACGATGATTTAGAATTCTCAAATTAAATTGAATGTAAATCCGACAACAGAATCGGCAATCTGTCCTAGTCCTCGGTTCAAAAGATCTATAAGATAAGGGTCAACCAAGAGATAAGATGTTTTCTTTTATTGAAGCGCAGTCCTAACTAATATTATAAATTCGAAAGTGTGTTATTTGTTTATTCTTCCTTTACGCTCTAACTAAGCAACCAATCGACTTGATTTTTTGCATAAAGTTATTTGAAAGGATGGAGAGTAACAAACCCTACTTTTCGACCTGGTAAAATATCAAATTCCCATGAGAGATTTACGGGAAAAAAGACCTTTTTCTCCCCCTAGAAATGTGATATTCGAATTTAACGCGGGTGATACCGCGGGCAACAGCTAGCTTGTAATATGTAACAGCTGGTATTAGGCGGTATTCTGTGAGGCAGGCCTTTTTTGTATTGGAAATTACCATTCCACATACCATGACAGGAAAGAAGGCCATTTCCGTAAGCAATGGAATTTATTTCTAGGCCGTGAAATGGAATGTTCCTATTCTTCGTGTATTTTGAGCACATATATTTTTAGAATACCCAGAATATCTATTGGTGTAGTGGTTGGCAGTACTGTAAATACCTATGTTGGACTAAGCCAACATTGGAAAACTCCCTTGATTACGTACGAGGAAGGAGTCTCAGGGCGAGTAAATAAGGAATATTTGTATTGCGAGTATGAGGGTAAGGGACCGTTCAAGTATTACGTAACGCATTTTTTGAAGATTTTTGACCCTCCCTCCCCCCATGTAACGCGCCGTAACGTTTTTCTTTACCGAAGTAAGTTGTACGCAAGCATACAATTTGAGAATTAAAATAAAATTGAGCAAAACAAATTTCCCAATAAGGCTTTGTGATGAAAATAGGGATAGAAAAGCAATTTGTTTGTTGTTAATTTTGGCAGGTGAATTTCAGATTTCAATAACCTTATTTCTTTAGGCTTACATAATAAGCACTTTGACAAGTCAAATTTTATACTAAAAACAGCTATACATATAGTAATTATTATAAAATAAGAAAAAGGTGTTATTGATTTACTCTTCACTTAAATTTTTTGTCCATATGTTTATGTTAAGTGAAAAAGAAACCACTAGTACATTTATATGTATGTATATCACTTATGTGTCTAATATACATATGTTATTTTTGCCTATCTAAATCTAAATACAATGCGATTTAGATACAATGTCAATTGTAAATAGGCGCACCATCAAACAGGTCAGTCATTCACACAACATTAGAATATTTATGAAAAGTTGAAGAATTCAATTATCAGTAACTAGCTAGTTGTCCTGTAAGTAAACAACCGACAGTTATATCAAACGTGCAGAGAGTATAATATAACGCTCGGGTTAAGGTTACATTAAAATAGTATTTAATATATATGTAGGTAGTTCTTAGTTTCAGCGCAATTTTCGTAATTTTTTAAATTTTGAGCCTTCTACTAATTATTAGAAAACATTAAAAAAAAAAGATGAATGAAATCAGTAAAGCCGTTCTCAAATTACAGTAGTTCCCGGAGAAATTTGGATTCATTTTTATTTAAATAGAATTAATAATTTTGTGTATATTATTCAAAAATTAGTATCATCATCATCATCAGCCTATACACGTCCACGGCTGGACATAGGCCTCCCCCGTACGACGCCACAAATAATCTAGCAGTGTTATTATAAACTTTGATGTCGATAGTTTATCTTCGAAACGTGCTGAGAAAATATTTACACAAGCTCTTACAAAGTTCCTCTGCGATACCCGAGATCAATCGCTAAGCCTCGTTCTTCACCGCATTGTTAATACAGTTTAGGTTTGCCTGGACACGTACTACCTATCAGAGAGCTGCCATGCAACGAGAGATCACGCACATTGGAAACTGGAGTGCCGTTAGCATAAGAATTGGTTCTATAAAAACGTTATATGAAACCTGTCAGACGCAAAGTCAGAATTCATTTGTTTCTGTTCGGTGGTTTTCTCGACTCGAGTGGTTCAGTTCTAAGTGTGCTCGTTTTTAAACTTAAGGTTAAGGCCAAATTAATGCTTCAACAGGTATTCATGCCAAAAAACCCAACTTTTGAAGAAACTCTACTTAGTTTTGATAGGCACATACATAGCCTAGAAATTAAACTAAAATGAGCTAAACAATAATTATAAGGATGTTCGGCAGTGGGTGGGGCACATAGTCAAGAAATAAATTTCGGAGGCTATCAACCTACCTAAACCCGGACAAAAAATTGAAGTGAAGAGAATATCAATAACACCTTATTTCTTATTTGATATTAATAACTATGTTTATAGTATAAAATTTTACTTGTCTAAGTGCTTATTTTGTTAGCCTCAAGAAATAAAGTTATTGATTCTGATTCCTAGGTTACGACTTTCCGACTACCAAAAAAAATTGATAAGGACAATCGGTGAACGCTTGTTCAAGACTTTTACGTAGTTGAGTTTTAGTTATCTAAGTATACATACTAATATTGTAAAGAGGTAAGATTTGATTGTTTGTATGCTTGGTTGCTGGTTGTTGCATTAAATAGGCTCCGAAACTGCTAAACCGATTTGAAAAATTATTTCACTGTTGGGAAGCTACACTATCCCCGGGTTACTATATAGGCCATAGTATATTTAAAAAAAAAATGTGGAACAATACTCGTGCGAAGACGGGGCGCGCCGGTGGTTATTAATGACACCGTATAGCTTCGTAACGTTAACGTTATAAAATCGTGCTCAGCGTACTTACATTGGAATCCAATTTGCGTTTCAGTTTACGTTGCATTAGCATTGCCATACAGCGAGGCAAGTCAATGCAGCCAGGGCTGCAGCGTCGCGCTTCCGACTGGTATTGATATGGACCAGTTGAGCTATCGTAGATTGTTTACAACAGGCTGCAGTGCATGGCAAACGTACAAATAGATATATAATTCCTAAACTAATTAACGATATGCCGTTTAAAATTTCATCCGAAATTAACAATTAAAATTATAAATTTAAAATAAAAAAATTATTCTAGGATTCCCAACAAAACCTATAAATTCATATTAATCAATATTTATAAATCCAACTTATTAATATAGGTACCTACTTACCGGTGAGAACTCTGTGTCTAGTTAAACCTAACATAGGCTTTAAGGCACTTTTAACAAAAATGTATTGTTTTCTTTATCTGAATAAATTATTCTATTCTATTCTATAACTACTTCATTGTAATAAAAAAAAAAAACTAAAAAGAAAAAATACGTACTAAACTAAACGCTGAAATAATAACCATCGTAACTTCATTTTGAAAACAACCTGTATAATGTTATCAGTTCGCTCCTTTCACTGACGAACGGGCGCCGAGTATGCGTAGGTACCTACGCTAGCATACCGGATTGCCGATCATTTTACGTGATTTTACCCTAGTACTTGTACTTGCAGGGTGTGGCCTGCCTTAACACTATTGGTTATTGTTTTTATTTTATTTAATAGTATAGTGAGTGTACGGGTCGAATGTACCTATCTAACTACTAAGGTATATAAGTAGGTACATAACCTTAATAAACATATCTCACCAATTTGAGACTGGCTAACATACAAACCGGAATTTTCTACGATTTAAGTTAGCTTTAATATTATATAAGAAGTAATTAATGTGTAACATAAATAAATAATAAAAAAAAGAAAAGTTAGCTCAATTGTTTCAATTGTAAATACTAGTTTAATTTGTTTATATTATTTGATTGTTATTTTCTTTGTCAATAATGTTTATCGTATATACCTACATAATGTAGATTCTGACTCTCCGTAGGATGATTTAGATAAGAAGGCACTTCCTAAAATAAATCAGACTGGACGACAGCTTACAGGCCTGCAACGGGTTAGACAGACAGACGTGTGGCATAAGGGCGTAACGCAGCCATAAGATCCTGTTGCCACTATTTAGGTGTGACCCTAAAACAACAATTGTTCTTTGGGGTTCCGTACGAAGGGTGAAAACGGGACTCTATTACTAAGCCTCCGCGTTGTCTGTCTGTGTGTCCGTCTGTCAGGGGGATGTATCTCGTGAATGAAAGAGGCAGACAGATAAAATTTTATAAAAATTAAAAAATATTTAAATTAAAGGGAGCTCCCATACAAAAACTTGTTTTTTTTTTGGTTATGTTTGCTCTACTTTTTTCAAAGTTTGTATCTCTTGAACAGTATAATAGTAAGATGTAGACAGTTTATATTTTGACTGGCTGTGTAATGCGTACAAATATAACTATTGCCGCTATAAAAACAGATAATTTAAAAAATAAATAAAAAATATTTAAATACGTATCATAGTTTTTGATCTGACGGTACTTTTGCTATACTTTTGCTGATTAACGCTTGTTTTCTTCTGGGTGGGTTGAAACAAACGAGTTAAACTTGTGTGAGTTGAAATGTCAATAATCATTATTACTTTTCGCTTGTGGGATGAAAATTTGGGTCGAAATAACAAAACAACATAAATCAATTATTTTATAAAAAAAATAATGACGATCCAACATCCATTTCAAGTTGAGTAGATCACCGAAGTGAAGCAACGACATCGGGCGCAGGCAGTATTCGGATAGACCGCGTCATATTGGCTTTTTTCATCTTACCGATTTAAAAATAAAACCGTGTTTTACGGTTCCTTTGGCGTACTAGTTATTTACGATGGTACGGAACCCTCAGTGTACGAGTCGACTCGCACTTGGCTGGTTTTATTATTATTGTTGATGACACCTACCAAAGCACCTACCTATTATTTTAAGAAACAAGAGTCCGAGTCCTGTCTATGACCATACAACAAACTTGTTTTTTCTGACTGAAATGTGAAAGAAATGACTTCTTTGAAAGAAAGCGCATTAGTAGGCCGACCAACTCTCTCTGGCTTCAAGTAAATTCCAACCAAATGAGAAAAAAATAAAATCTACGCTGTGAAAAGCTTTGGTATATAATTCCATGAAATAAGTCATTATCTAGTTCAAGAGAGGAACCTAGTCTATTAAAATTTAAAAGCAAAGTTATTACTGGAAGTGGAATATATATTCTAGAAATTCTTGAAAGCCCTGCCATTTGGCTTAGAGATCCTAACGTAGAACTTTTAGAGCTTGAGCACAGAGTTCAGTTACTCTGGGCCACCTCCTTATTATCATCTGACGAAGCCAGACGTGACGTTCTATTTTTATGGGAACTTTTGGGAATTCTCCAATTCCATGTCCGCACGAAGAATTGTTTAGGTACCAACCCCGAAATGTAAAATGGCCTTTACAAAATATGAAAGAACGAAAATGGCATTATTTTGCAAGTTTAGTTTGAATACTCCAACTATAATACTTAGCCCGTATTTATCCTCGATAAATATCGTAATTTGTTTTGTAAACTATAATGACACTAAAGAAAAAAACGTTAGTGTGCAGTTATTATTTTTTCATAAATTGAGCACATGACTCGTTTCACGACTTTTCTCTAAGTTTGGGATATGGCCATCTACTACCATCTCAAAAAGCCATCCTGTATACTAGTTTTGCAGTTTTTTGTTTATCTTGGAACCAAATCCCATAAAAGATGGAACATCTCTTTGTCAAGTAACCGAATACATCGAGCAACCAAATTCGGGCCTAAAGTTCTGAGTTTTTTGTCCTGCTTTAAATGTATCTTACTCTTGTTTTTTTTTCTCCAGATGACGCTAGCCGCTTGCTGTGTGCACCGCGGGAGACCTGTCCTAGGCAGAACCTACAGGTAAGTACAATGCAATAGTAGATTATTTATTACCTAGAGTTTATAGCAAAATCTTACGTCATGAGTGCTATACATATGTATATATGTAAACCCTTAGAGCGCGCGCCCACGGCTACATTCAGTAGTGATTCGCGACTGTATCGATGCAAATGTGCGACCGTGTCAGACGTCATCGGGAGAACTAAGAGTTGAGAGGCGTGCTCGCGCGTTCACAGGCATTTCTGTATCGATGTTGAATTGCGACAGAATGGCGATTGTATCGGTGCGAAGTCAGCATCGCCACAGCATCGCTACAAAAAGTCGCCGTGGGTGCTCTTATTCATATTGGTCTCATACAGTGTGATAAATCTCACTGCTTAGCAACTGTTTTAGTTACCAGACTATTATTAATTAGGGGAAGAGAATCCCGAATGATGAAAATGACTCTACCTACAATAAAAAATACGATGTCACTTGTTATTTTGCTCTGCACCGAAAACGAAACCTTGCGTGTTGCGTATGCAGTACGGAGCCTAGAAATATGTGAACGCGAATGGCAACGGAAAACTTTATAGCCTTTTCGCGAATTGTGGATGCGGATACCACTTCTACGATGCACTTTTATTCAGGACACGCAATTAGAATCGGACATTCGCCATCATCATGTCAGCCTACCAATGTCCACTGCTGAACATATAGGCTTCCTACAAACTCATCACGATCATAGATGGGGTTCCAAGAAATAGGTGTCGCTCCTTTAACTTATGCAACTTACAATGTCACCGTTCCATCGAATGGGAGTTCTTCCAGCGCGCTCCATTTCGCATATAATCACTGCACTTTTACGTTAAGCATGTACCTTAAACACTAGGCAGTAAAAGTCATCTTACCCTGTCTTTCAGCGCACTCCTAGCCTCCCAACGGCAAAGGGCAGCGATGACATCAGAGCGGGCTCGCGATCCGCACCGACTGCGCCGACTTTCCACCGTCACCACTCAGCTGTTCGATCCACCGCCGCGAGCGCAGGTGAGGTCTGGATATCTCATTATATCGGGACATTCGGTTGTGGTTATACTACACTGGGGCCGAATTTCACTAAATTAATAGCTTCACCATATCAAATGTATCATCACAGAATGACACATTTTGGCACTTTACCTGTGATAAATAGAAACTATAGATGGAGGGACGCGTGTTAAAAGTGTTAGTTGAAATCAATTTATCATTCTGTCCTTACAAATAGCACCGAACGTAGTATCTAGAGTTTCTCTCATCTAAGTATGGACAATTCTGAGACGATACCATCATAAAGCGAAATTCGGCCCTTGGTTGATGGTTGCACTTGTTAATTATAATGTAAATATGTATATGAATTTATTTAATAAGTTAAAGATAAGATAATAGAAGTTAATATTTACGATTGAAACAATTAAGCTAACTGCAGACTGTTAAACAATCTATAGGTAGCTCAACTGACCCATATACATAATTGTAATTTTCTTTGTCAATAAAGACATATGTATAATACATTTCTTTTTATCTAGTTGAATATAAATACCAAGTTACCAATCTTAATAAAACAAGAGACATTTCTTCTTAATAATAATTGTAAAAATTGTGGAATTAAGCAGTTTTTTGTAAGAATTGGAACGGATTTCGTGCGCTACGGATTCTGATTCATGTCATGCAAAATATGCCCTAGAAACCTACCGAAACTTTTATATCTGCTCTTGTCCCATCCCAACACACAAAACAACGGTCCATATCTTGTCAACTTGAATCGTAACTTCTGGTTACGTTTGTCAACTTAAATCGACAAAGAGTTAATTCATACAAGTTGACAAATAGTAAGGTTGAAGACGGAAGTAATTTGACAAAATTAGAAATAAAATATTTATCTGTTGGTCAAAGAACTTGTAGGTTCGGCCTCCCGGTCATGTTATTTCCCGTTCGTAACCTAGCAACAGAATTTTCATTTGGATTTATTATACCAGATACACCTACCTTCCAAACCGAAATAAATTGCGCCCTGCTCACGTAAACTTGTGTTTATTTACTAAGCAAGTCTACGAGGAAAATATCCTGGTATAGAGTCCGATCAAGAAACCCTCGTATTGCTGGCGTCTCCCACGTAAGCTTCATGAGTAATGTTTAATTATTATCTGGGCTCTTTTTAGGGTTCCATTGACCAAAGGCTGCCAATTGGATCCATTATTAAGATATCTGTCTGACCGTCCGTCCGTAGTATCTCTATAACCGGTAGGTATGTAGCATAGCGAGGCTACTTTTCACAGAAATGATATGACATCAACGACTAAAATAAATGTCAAATGCTAAAATACCCATTGTGTATATGAAACCGTTAGGTATCCAACAGAATTAAATAACGTCTAATCTAGTAAGGAACTCTAGATGTGCCAGCTGACTCGCACTTGACTGGTTTTTTTCTGTAAGCTCACAGTCAGAAGTCCAGTTACATTAGGTAATTATTTTTGCTAGTGGCAAGTTATCAATTTTCTGTCTTATTCGTTAGGAGCTTTGATCAAAGAGATTTTATCAAAATTTAAATTGTATAGCTTCGCCTTACTTAAAGTAAAGGATTTTCAGCTTTCTTTACAATATTTTCTTTGACCGAGCAATGGAATAGCTACGTAGGTACTTGAGAATAGTATATGTATACGATGAAACGATCCTATTCCTAGCTATTCCTATTTAAGGGAGCCTTCTGAAATGGGTCTGAATCTGAAGCAATAAATGTTTTTTAATTCGGCTTTTATGAAGCTGTTACTTTGCGAACCTTCATCAATCTAGTATTTTCAAATCACTGATTTATTTTTTCAATAGGTCTTTAATTAGAAACAAAGTCTATGGATATAAAACATAAATAATAAAGTTAATTTTCTAACGTCGACGTTCCAATAAGTTTTGTCTTTTTGTGCATCGTCACTGGATAAACATGTCTACACGAGTTTCTAATAAAAAAAAAATCTTTGAGGACGATTTTAAGTTAAGTTTTTTCTTTATTTTATAAACAGTGAGCTGTAAGATTAAAACAGATTAATTTTTCGACGTCTCCTACATGAGAAGCGTTTAATTTCATAGTAGCCTAGTGCGGAATCGAACCTTAAAAAGCTAAAGCACAGAATAACTATGTAATATTACGTAGCTAAAGCCTAAAGTTACTTCATGTAATCTGTGCTAAAGCCAAACAAACTCACGTAAATTGTAACTGCTGGATAATTTAGACTAAGTGCTCATATACACGAGCGGCAAAGTGCCAACGGCAGAGGTAACTGTAGGTTCCACACGCGCCGACGGCAGCCGTCGGCAGTTACTGTTGACGGCAGCGCCGTCGACTATCGACAGCAGCTGTCCACGCGACGACGGCTGCCGTTGGTGCGTCGACGGCTGCCGTCGGCGCGTGTCGACGGGTACAGTTCCTACCTCTGTCGTTGGCACTTTGCCGCTCGTGTATATGAGCACTTAGTTTCTAAAATATCGTCGAAACTACGTTTCTAAACAAAGACGCACTGTGTTTGTGATCGCTGTTAGGATTTGTTAGTGGAAATTTATTGCGTGTTTCGGAATTTATTGCAACGCAGTTTCGATTGCTCTAGCAACTCGAACTATAGTTTTTGTACAGTTTTCAGTCAACTATTTTTCAGAATTTATTACGAACGTCGTCGCTGTGCTTCAATTAAATTCCAGCCCTGAATTTGATTACACAATGTTTACATAGTTTGATGGACTTATTGGGTTCGACTTATTGAACCATATTGCGTCCTCGATACGTTTGATTAAGAATTTTCATTTAATTTTGAGACATTCGGAATTTACAATGATTTCTCGTTCGTCGGTTTCATCAAAACATATATAATTAATTGTTTTTGGATTTCCGACAAGTGTGGACGAAATCCCAGAATATGTATGCATAGATTTAAGGCTATTTCACGCCTCGGCTACCACACACATTGTTCACATATTTTTTTTCGTGGAATGCGTCCACAAAATCCCTTTTGAAGTGAGACTGGGCCGGACAATTGCACCGTATATAGGACAGTCGGTATATAGTACTATCTGGGCTGCGATATTATCAAGTGTCGATAAAATTTATAGACACTTGATCATATCATCTCATTTAATGAGATGATAATAATAATAATTCCATCCTAGCTGAATATTTGCCCAAGGCGGCCAGTCTCAATGGAGACTAGCTATCATCATCATCAGCCCATACACGTCCACTGCTGGACATAGGCCTCCTCCGTACAACGCCACAAATAGCGGTCCTGAGCCGCCTCCATCTATCGACTCTCTGCGACCGCTACGATGTCGTCGGTCCATCGAGTGGGTAGTCTCCCACGTAGGGGGGGATTTGCCATAATCACCACGCTTGGCAGGCGGATTGGTGATCGCAGTGTTGGTGTTTAAAAATACTCAGTCGGAAGCTGCTGCCCTTCCTCTGGTAGGTTCCCTTAGTGGGCTCTTACGACATCCACGGGTTGAGTTGGAGGGGTCGATATTCGTACGCCGCGGCCCCACGGCCGGGAGACTAGCTATAAACCTACCTAATCATTTTAAAGTGCACAAACAAGATTATGCGCAAATACAATACAATACAATACTCTTTATTGCACACCAAGATAGATACAAACAGAACAGGAAAACACAAACATTGTCAAAAAGCAAAAATTATCTTTAGTATTTAGTTAAATATCATCAAACCTTGAAGTGCTTGACATGTTTTTTTTAAGACAATTGGGAATAACCGAAACATACAATATCATACAATAGAAATAAAATGCTAAATTCAGAATATATAAATATAAAATATCTAGCCTTACTATCTTATTAACCTTATTGCATGCAATATATTGCCCGGAGTGCTGTACGAACGGGAAATGAATTCCTTTCCAAGCAGCTTCCTTCAGCTGATTAAATTAGATTATGCAAAATCTTTTCTCATAACTAACTCTATTTGTTCACAGTGCTACAGCAGACGAGAGCTCTCAATCGTGAACGAATCACCGCGCAGCTTCTTCTACGACTCCTGGCGACGGTACGAAGGGACGGACTCCTACGTCTCTCCGCCCAGCATCTCCAACTCCAGCCTGAGAGAAGTGGATGACGACCTGGCTGGAGAAGAACTGGCTACTTACATGCAGTACGCACATTGTTCTAATGGAGGACTCACCTGAGATACGTCTGTTTAGATCTTACATGATCTAGTGACAGTGACTTGAAGAAAAATGTTTTCGTTTCTGTAGTGACGTTGAAAACGACATGGAAGGCTATGGTAGTCGAAAACGTGAATTAAAGTGTGACGAAGTGATGAAAACTAAGTGATTGTTGTCGAAACTGTTTATAAGAGTTCGAGGATATAACTAAGAGAAGTGATATGTATTTGTAACGTTATTAGTTAGGAAGTATGCAAGGCAGTTGGAAGTTATTGAAAACTGAAACGCGTTCGGAATACTGACCTCGTTTAAGTCATCACAACCCATAGAATCAGAATCAATAACTTATTTCTTTAGGCTTACAAAATAAGCACTTAAACAAGTCAAATTATATACTATAAACATAGTTATTGATATTCTCTTCACTTCCACCACATAGGAATATTTGCCTGCCTAAATTCTTTTAGCAAGCCAGTCACGTCTTTATTTTATAGATTTAGCTGCAAAGGAAAGTGAGATTCGAAGAATATCATTTAGTTTTATTCTTCGCGTCACTTTTTACTTTTGGCTTTCAAAGCAAAAGTGGGAGAGAATTTTTCCTTATCTGGTTGCAAACATCTCAAAGTCTCTTTCATAAATCAACGACTTAGTTTGACAAATAAAAACTACTCTACACTAGCAGTGATTAACTAAGCAGGTACTACTTCCCTTAACTTTATATACAAAGTTACAACTAAGTTTACCCTGAATTGGTTGACATGAAAGAAATGGAAAGAAAGACGTTACATAAATATCAGTCTTAGGATTCTAAAAATGTTTTAAGATCATCAACACGTACCATCCATTACTCATCGCGGATCTATTAATCATACCAGTATCTCTTCTCAAATTACCTGTTACCCTGCAGGTATTTTAAAAGAAATGGGGCAGGGATAAGAAAAGGGTTGAATTCTCAATGCGGTAATATTTTCCAAAATAAATACTGAGTATGTTTCCTTTTTTGATAGGATCAACATTATATAAAACATGTATACGCTTCTACGAGTTGAGAGTTGCAAAAATTATAAGTAAAAATAATCAAAAATGTTATCAAAACTATTATTGTAAAAAGACTTAGGTACCTACTAAAAAATATCAGATATCTCTGGAGGATAAAAAAGTACAGAAGAAAATTCAGATTATTAGGTGAGAGGATAAAAACGAACAATGAAACAAAAACAAGGTAAAGTTTTATGTTTTTGAAGTGAACAAATAATCAAAGTAACCACTTTATTTCCTTGTTTTACCTATTTAATTTGAAATTTCTGATGAATCTAAGAGTCCTGTAACGTATAAAGGAAATAAAACACTGAGTTTCGATAAAGTCTAATTGCATCCAGTTTATCTGGGGCAGGTGAAACAAAATAGGAACTGCAAATTCTCTACCGCTGAACACAAAAGTTTGGTAAATTAAACTTTACTCATGGTATTTACATTCCTTTTGTCAGGTTGTCATGAAAGTTTGGCAGCGGCTCAACACTTTGCGAACTCAAATGTGGGTATGGATCGGTACTCTCGCTCGAAAATTCAGATATCCTCGTAACCTGGAGGGTTCATATACATATGTATATTATACCTACGCCAAACGTTCCAAATAGTAAAATTTAGTTCAAAATTATTGTAAAAAACATACCGTGTCCAGTGCTTGTTATTTATACTCGCAATCTGTAAGCTCAATGTCCATTAGATTTAAATATTTATGATAAGTAATCGTTTTTATTTTTAACACTAGAAACAAATTAAAACAAGTATTTACTATTGAAACAATTAAGCTAACTGCAGACTGTTGTTACAAACAGTAGCTCAACTGATCCATAAGTCGGAAGCGTCCCCAAGACGCTGGCTGCATTGCCCCGCTATATGTTTTTTTTTGCATAGATACAGAGTTTTTATTTCAATTGTTTTGAGAAGAAATAAATCTTAATATTATAATAAAAATTAAAATACTTCCCAATTAATTTCCTTTAAATAGGGTTGGTTCTAGACACAGAAATGGGAATATTATTACCTATTCCGATTTCTGTGGTTCTAGCAGATTAAAAAGACTAACTATAAGTAGGTTATTAATTAAAATGATGTTGGATGTTGTGTAAATAATTAGATAGAAAAAATATTGTAAAATTGCCCGTACTTATGTTAAGACTTAAAATAATGGTCCATCGTTATAAATGTACTAGATCAAACTATTTTAGACAGAATTAATTAGTTAATATGTGAATAGGGAGGAGGCACTGGCGTCTGATGAGTAGGAACTTTCATAGGGGAATTAAGGAAAGTTTTAGTGGGATTAGACCAACCATGTTTCATACGGAAAAAAGGGTAACTAAAAATATACCATGGGTTATTAGCTCATCAACCAGAAATCAGAAATCAATCACTTTTATTTCATGCCTTATTTTAAAAGCCTTCAAATACGTCCGTTGATAATTCAAATTTTAAGCTATAAATTATTATGAAATATAGTGTTAAATGATACTCATATATAACTACCTTCTCTACCACAGAAATCTAAATAATGATTATTTAGATTTCTGTGTTCTCTACCTACCTACCTAAGAGTTCACTATCGCTATTTGCGAGAAATTTCAAAGCGATTTAGAGTAGCAAGCACGCCGCGACCACGCCACCGCGGGCACACAGCGAGCTCGCCGTGATAAACAATTGCAGAAGTTTTTCTGTGCATAATCATCATCATCAGCCCGTATACGTCCACTGCTGACATAGTCCTCCTCAGAGGACGCCACGAATAGCGGTCCTGAGCCATCCAACAACTCCCGCTCCATCGAGTGGAAGGTCTTTCCACACTGCATTTCGCATTGCATCGCTGTCGCCACTCTAGATTATTGTTTCTACGAGCTATATGGTCTGCCCATCGCCACATCAGCCTGCTAATTCTGAGAGCTATGTCGGTGACTTTGGTTCTTCTTCGGATTTCCGTATTCCGGATGTAGATTTATGTAGAGAAACTCCGAGCATACCTCTCTCCATAGCTCGCTGGGTGACTTTGAGCTTATGCACAAGGCCTGTAGTAAGCGACCACGTCGCGGATCCGTAAGTCATCACTGGTAACATATATTGGTTAAAGACTTTCATCGTCTCCTGTGCACTTGTTTTGGAATCGCTCACAAATCGCCAGTGTATATATATATATATATCCATAGGCTCTTTGTGTTGTTTTGTTGATAGTCGATGCCTCTTCCTTTATGTTGGGTCTCTGTAATTACATTCAGAGTTGTTGTCAATAAAAATATTTTGATGAAGTTAATGTGTATTTCATAATTATCCCAAGCATATTAAGTAAATTCCAGTTTTCCCCCTTAGGGGGCCATTTTAGCGGGGAACACTGGAATAAGTCGGTTATTAAGTTACCCTCTTTTACGAACTTATTTTCGAGGATAACAAAATAACTTATTGACCATTTTTTGCTCTACGTGGGGAAATTTTCTTACATTAAGGTCGGTACAGCATGAATATCGGACAATTCACACAGCATCATCTTGCCCCGAGATTGGATCTAGATGATGCTGTGTCCAGTATTACTTATTTTAATCTATAGACACTCGAAAAGAATTAACTTTTTTGGTTAGGCATGTGTTCTTCAAATGTATTGTCGGCCGATTACATTTTAATTGGCGTTTTTACAAAACTTTTCATACATTACACGTCAAAGTTAATGGATCAAGGTAATAACTAACCGATTATATTTCGAAGAACACCAGCCTTAGTTGGCGGAGGCGGACAATGAGAAAAATTCCCTGAAGAAAACAACTAGGGATAACGCAAAAGCTTTTTTTAGTTTTTATGGGTACTTTTAACTTTATGCCCCAGCAAAATAAGCACACAATGTTAAAAGGGGTCAAACCGATACAATTACCATAATATAACAAGTTTGGTATTGTCCACCGGAAGTTGAGCTTTACAAAACTATAGGGTATTTCCTTTTGAATATTGGTTGGCAATAAATTTTCG
The DNA here is from genome assembly GCA_947859395.1 of Eupithecia insigniata. Lineage (NCBI taxonomy): Eukaryota > Metazoa > Arthropoda > Insecta > Lepidoptera > Geometridae > Eupithecia > Eupithecia insigniata. Next base: position 13,224,438 of record OX402001.1, read on the forward strand.
ATGCTTTGTATTGCTCTCGGCCATGACATGACAGAGTATAGCTATAGTTCATTAAGGCGGTCACTCACTCATTGCGAGCATTCGTTTGTAATGTGATGTTGCAAGTTTCGTTTGTGAGCATTACCATAGCTATATCCCTATCTGATGAGCATTAGTGTTTAATACAGTCCAACAAGATTTAAATTTCTGCTGTACTCAAATCAGTTGTTTTTACAATATCAAGCGAAGGAATCAAATACTGCGATAGTGCACTGTAATGCTCGGTTCTCCTCCCTCACCAATGTAACTTTACCAATTGTATTATTTATTACAGGTTCGCTGTAATGCTCGATTCTGTTTCCTCACTGAAGTACATAATGCTTGAAACAGAATGTTAAGGCCAATACATCAGACAAGCGAATGCTCATTCTCCGACTCTATCAAATTCATTTAGTGTACAAACCGACGTATAGCATTCTTTCGTTGTTATGTATAAGTTTAAAAAGATTCTATAAAATATTCTAAGAATGCTCGCTCGCTTGATGTAAAATTGTAAACGGCACTAGAGCGTCCGAACAGTTCGTTTGAGCGTTCTTGTGTTCTAGCGATTCGTTCGGCTGATCTAAACATGTTCTGCAAGAACTCCAGTTATTGGTTCTCATATTGCTCGTTGCTATTTTAGTGTAAACGCTGAAAACATGCTTCGAATGACATTCGTGTACACTAAAAGCTCGAGAAAGAATGCTCTTGTTCTAGGTTTAGCTCTTTGTTCGTTTGGTCTAAGCCCACCTTTACATTACAGACGAATGCTCACGTGAGTGACCGCCCTTAGGTAGGCCCACAGTAGGTATGCCTACAATAAACGTGCTTTGTGATTTACTGCCATCAATGGTGGATATTAATGTCGATGCTATGAAAGGGGATGACATAGGTTTATAGCAGGAAAGTATATTATTCGTCGTCACATCTTCAGCCACAAAATGGACCTCTCTCTGGTCTCTCTCTCTGGTTTGTACACCCTACTACCCTGCTTTGTACACCCTACTACTATATGTTAACTTTTTTCTACCAGTCATCACATCGAGTTCTATTGCACTATTGCTTTGTTAAGTGCTTTTTTCGTTACTTTTATCCGACTTAAAAAAAAGAGGTGGTTCTAGGCTGTAAGTATGTATGTTTTTATTGTGTATGTTTGTCGATTTCTCTGTCTTGGACCGATTTGGAAAATTCTTTCGCTATTGTATAGAGAATGACCCCGTCCGAGGTGGTCGCGAAGGTTAGTATTAGTCCCGTTTTTTATCTGTGTTAATACTTCGGACCAGGTTAATACTAATTTGAAGTCGATTTTAAGTTTTAAAATGATTTTCAAAATGAATTAATTATTTTATACGTATACCCATCATCACTCATCTTTAGAACACAGAAATAAAATCGAATTCAAAAAATAATATGCTGTAAAGGCACCAATTCTCCAGTGATTATATTCCGTTCCCAACTAACCTCACTTTTTAAAATCGTAAAAAAATTAAACTATGAATTAGTTGATAGGTTAAATATATTTTAGCTTACTTTTAGGCAACGTATTTAGCTTATCATAATTTGATTATAATTTCAGTAGATAAGTATGTTTTTTTGTCACCAAACGTAATTACTATAGGTACTTGCTTTTCTTTATGCTCAGCGCTGAAAAACAGCGCTGAGCCATATTCATTGCTATGGCTCAGTGTGTGCGGCTAGCTATTTCAGCGCCGGGTCATGGTGGCAGAGACACCTTATTTTATCTGCCATCCTTTAGAAAAAGTCTGCCTGCCACGCAGGAGGTTGCGGGTTCGATTCACGCTTTGGGACAAAGTTTTGTACGATCTGCAAATATTTGTTCCGGGTGTTCTGGGTATGTTCTATGTATAATAAAATCTCTATATCATCTGTTATATATTCTGTAAAGTATATCGGTCATCTAGGTCCCATAACACAAGCTCTGCTTAGCTTGAGGGTAGAGGATGCTGTGTGGATTGTGTCCAGCATTATTTTTTTATATTTATTTAGTGTTTTTGTTTTCCATTTATACAATTTTTTTATCTGTGTCCAAATTAATGTTTTTTTTTCTATTCTATAAGTTTTGATTTCAGGCAGTGGGACACGTATTCCTCAGGGCTTTCCCAGGTTTTCCAAAGTACAAGAACTCAGGTGTAAAGTGTAAATAATGGCATAGATATTGATCCATGGTCTCGACTTACCTATCGTTTAGAAAATCTCAACCCTCTCTCCGTGAGCTTTAAGTGTAGTTTCGCTACGTTGCGTCGTCGCGTCGATGAAGTATCAGGAATATTTTCAGCGAGATTTTTTTCTTTTTCAACCTAATTACCATAATACGTAAGTTATACTTAGCGGAACAAATTTAGCAGACCCCAGACACCCACAAATTTGACTTAGAAAATTGTAAAACGATTCAAGAAACATCTGGGGGTGATTTTGAAAATTTATTATTATTTTACGGAAGTCGATGGCCCGATGGGTTATCGAATTTGCGAGGTTAACATCCCAATCTACCCTGTTGATAGATGAAATGATACACTAGCCAAACTTGATAAAGAATGTTTCTAAACAAACTACGACCTCAAATTGACAAGCAATTTAAATTGCGACGCAGCAGCGTGGGTGGTTTGTTTACAAATATTCCACATCGAGTTTGGCAGTCATAGATGCAACTTGCATCCAGTAACTGTATGTTTCTTCTTATCTCTCGTTATCTAATCTAATATTATAACGAGGAAATATTTGTATGTTGTTTGTAACGAATTAGCTCAAAAAGTACTGGACCCATTTTTTAAATTCTTTCACACCCTCGGCGACTTTTTGTAGCGATGCTAACGTGCGTTTGCATCGATACAGTCACGATTCTGTCGCGATTCAGCATCGATCCAGAAATGACTGATATGATAACGTGCGTGAGTGCACCTCTCCATTCTTCGTTCCCCTGATTTCGTCTGAGACAGTCGCGCGTTTGCATCTATACAGCCGCGATGCTGTCGCTACAAAAAGTCGCCGTGGGCGAGCGCTCTAATTCTTACATATACGTAGGTACCTTACATAAAGGTACCATCTATATTTTCATTATATCAGCTCAAATTTGTTCTCTTAAATTAAGTCTTGTGTATTATAGAGTACCTACCTAGTTCTGTTTAAAAAACAAAGATATTCTAAGATACTCTTATTATTGTAACTGTTTAGTCGTAAAATGCTAACAGACAGACAGACAGAATTACTTTCGATCGAATTAATTATTAGTTATCAGTACTCAGTCGGAAGTAAGGAGATGCTCGGCATTACATACAGCGTTATCCTGTCCATTATGGATCGGTCAATGGTCCGGAATGGAGTCAGCTGCAGAGCTGAGCTCAGATGAGAATGGCTGAAACGCATAGATATGTAGAGGATATTGTTGAAATTAATGGTAAGGATTAAAGGTAAATAATGAGACATTTTGTTTTAAAAAAAGTTGGTAAGATATTGTTCGACCAAGCCGAAATGAGGGTGCTGCTGTAACTTTGGGCGTTTCGACCTTTATCTTATTAAATTTTCCATAGCTTTCATAGATTCTGCGTACACCGTGCTATCAATCCCAATGACAATCTCTATTCTTCCACGAAAGATCCGTGTTGTCGAAGGATACTTGAGATTTTTTTTTGTTTTGGAAAACGCTACAGCGTTTAAAAGGTTAGACTGGAAACTTCCTGTCTAACCTTTTTCACACCTTAATCTACCACGTGAGATTTTTAGCATCTATAAAGCTATTATCCAATTCAACCTTAGGCCAATCCAATTTTCAAAAGCAATCGACCTTTACTCGGTAACAAACTGACTATTACACAATCTTTGTAGCCATTTAATCTGTGCCACGGCAAAAATATCCCGGTTTCGTCTTCTTCACTGAGTGGATATACAGGATGATTTCATACGAAATTCTACTACATTTTTATCATGCCCCGCATTTGATATAAAGGTGGCGCATCATAAATCTAAATAGATAAGATCGTACGCGCTTTTGTCGAACAAATTTATTATAAAACCCCAACAAATATTAATCGTCACCGCACAGTTCCTTTTGAGTTATATTCCGGGATAAATAAATATTGTGCCTGATTTTCTACATACTGCTGCCGTCACGTCTCCTTTATCGAAAGGTGTAATATGCCAGGTGCAAAGAATTGTGATTTTCTCCATAAATTAAGAGAGAATCTGAACCCTGTTTGACCAAACAATGTACCTTGTTGCTCACACTGATAATATTCGAGAGTGTGTAAAGATTAATGTTTATAAATTTTACACGCCAAATTAACTGAATAAACCAGATTGAAGATCCAGATTCTTTATTAATAACGCTTGTCATAAAAGTGCAAATACAAAAAAGTTGTTAATCCAGCAGAATAATTATATAAGATTCAATTAATTCGTTCATAAAAAATAAGATATGCATAGATGTAGTTCAACGCCTGAAATAACAAAGTTTACGAAGTTATAGTAAGTCACATTTTATTTGGAAAAATATTGATACGAACCCGTAGCCAAGAGCCAGTATAAATAACCATATCTACAATTTGGAATTGTCAGCGCTTGCAGCCTTGTCATACCGACAAATCCACGAAATACTGGCGTTATGAATAGCTTACAGCCACCCTGTATACGTTATCACAGGAGCACACCCTCGGCCGTTTCGCACGTAGTCGTGCGTTTATCTCGCCCCGTGGCCAAATGGCACTGCGACACGACAGCAGCCCAATTGCCTGAAACTATGTCGGGAATGTTGAGACATCTCGTAAAAATAATGGAGTCTACTTTGGTACGGTCAGGGTCAGGCGGAGGCTTCAAATGGACTGATGATTTGGGAATGTCTGATGGGCGTCAGATTTATATCACACACCCATTAGACATCCCCACGTGTCTAGTTTTCATCTTTGTTTGTACATACATTTTATGGTAAAAATAACTTACTTAAGTGTATTTCTACCAAAATTGCACGAGATGTTACATCCGAATAGATTTAATTACAACTGTAGGTACAATAGTCCGCTTTCCATTGTATCGCATCGACTTTTTTAGGCTTCATAGGGAGATCTGAAAAATAATACTCAAAAAACATACATATTTGCCACCGTTGTGGGATATGAATTTTTTGTTGAATTTCGTACGTCAATACAGGTAACAAATCTCTGAAAAGATTTTCTAAACATAAACATAAATCATTTATCTAAGAACTTAAATCATTTATCTAAGAAAAATCATTTACATAAATCATTTATCTAAGAAGATTGAATGGTGGATAATAATGAAATAACAATTTATTTTTTCTTCTAAGTAGATATTTTTCGTGATTCATAAGCGAATTGTTACTAAGAAGAAAGACTTCTTAGTAACAATACCGTATTACGCCAAGTAAGACTATAAAAATGCCTCAGCGTGATGCATTTAGTATTGTCGATCGATGTGGCGCGTCGGGCGAAGGTCCGCCTGCGACGTACGAGGTTGCGGGTTCGATTCCCGCCTTTGGACGAATGTTTGTACTACCTGCAAATATTAATTTCGGGTGTTCTGGGTATTTTATAAATAAATAATAAATAAAAACTTTTATTGTTCAAGAACGTTACTAATAGCTAATACATTCTTTACGATAAACTTAATCCTAGACTATTATGATATAAAATTAAACTAAAAACAATGGTGATTTTCTATATTTTTATTATTACACATATGTATATATATGTATATCATCATACATTATATGTATGATAAAATATATCTATGCTGTTTTGATTATCCAGCATCAAAAAATAAGTTAGTATTCATGTAGAAGGGTGGACATTTAAAGAGTAGGGCGGACTTATATATAAATAAATAAAACTCTTTTATCTTCGGACTACCAAAGATCCATAATTCGTTAATGATGCTAAAGATCTCTTATAATAAAATGTTAGTTCTTAAGATTAAGGCACTAAAATCAACTTGTACATATATGTAGGTACTTAAATGTAGTGTAGGCAGGTAATAATATAAAATCAGATGAATTTGAACACAATATAGTTTAGAAAATGTCAGATTAGAAAAATTATTAAATTAAATTCAATAAAATTCAATAAAATTCAATAAAATTAAATTCAATAAAATTAAATTATATTGAAAATAAATTAAATTAAATTAGAATCGATTATATTAAGTCAAGATTATTGAAATAGATTAGGTACATCAAATTATGAATAATGAATAATGCAAGAACTAAGCTAACAAAATAAGAAAATGAAGCGAGAATGATTTTAAGGGCATAAAATAAAAGTATTTTGAGAACAGAGGAACAGAGCTAAATATGTTTCTCTTTATTAATACGTTGGTAGCCCGGCCACAGCAGCGGTGCCGCTCTATTTGGGAATGCGTCATGGACACTGAAAGTGGTAATGGGAAAATGGGAAGATGGGGGCGGCCAGTGCTATCTTCTTTTTCATGATGCAATAAAATAAGGAGGTGCTCGGCTCAGAGAGCACAGGGCAGGGCTCTAATGAAATGTCAGCAATTTTAGAGTAATGAGAATCCTGGGTATTTCAGATCGCGTTAGCTATAAATATTATAAACTTCTGGATATTAAGCAAGAATTTGAATTATGTTCTGTCTCAGAATACAATTAACCCAATTAAATCCATTTTATAAGATAACTAGCTCACATTTTCATTCGCGTGGACTTTAGCAATACCTCAAAAATATATTATTGTTTGTTTTCATGCACTGTCATCGCAAACGTTTTTATTCCTTCTCCGAAACTTCTGTAATTAAAAAAAATATACACTTTATTTCAATGTTAAAAACAGAGATCATGAAAAGTCTTAATAGTTTATTTTAAAGTTTTACTTATTCGAAATAAAAAATGCCGTATTCCAGATTAAAAACAAAATCAGTTACTTATTAAAAACACTTAGATACCAATTACAAAAAACACAGATGTTAACAAAAATGCCAACTATGAAAAACTTTGAAAGGACGAACTAATTAGACCCGTATTTGCAACCCCATAGAAATTAAATTTCTTTAAATCTGTGCATAGTGGTTGACTAACGTCCTAAAAGAAATCCTTATACAAAATTCAGCTCTATGCAGCTAAAATCTACACATTTTGAAGAAATCTTCTAAGCTACATGAGTCTTCCGTTCGACTCATGAACTCATGTAGTTTAGAAGAATACTTGATGCGTTATTATTATCAATAAACCTTTAACCCTGAGTGTAAACATAGAATTCGAATTTTCGAAAATCCGTTCTTCATTGGTATATATGTCTTACACTAACTTATGTCCTACGTGCCTACGTACAAAATTTCACGGCACCTACATGCAAAATTTCAGTCTCGTAACTCTTGTAGTTCCAGAGATTCAGTCGGGGAAAAGGGCAAGAAAATTATAATGTTTATTTATTTATTTAAACCACGTGGGACTCTATTTTGACAGGATACACCTAATACAATAGAGTACCTATTCCTTACAAGCTAGTTATTTTCAAACACTTTTGAACATTAGTGTGTACAATACAATTGAATTACATTATTAAGTCAAATACAATTAAAATTATATAAACTAAATATCAATAAAATTAAATCATTTAAAAATATTTAGTGTCAATACGTTTTTCTCTTTTTTATATAGATATGCGATTTAATATATCTACTACAGATTAGAATTGCAGAGTTATGATTACTGAGAAATGTAGGTTTAACTACTAGTCATGACATTTTTTTATTTCATTATTGAAGAGCCATGCGGTCTTAATAGGTCGCAGGGAGTTGATGGATGGAGGCGGCTCAGGACCGCTATTTGTGGCGTCCGCGTCGTATGGGGGAGGCCTATGTCCAGTAGTGGACGTGTATGGACTGATATGATAATGATGATGCCGGTCATAATGACCGTAAGAACGTCATTCGCAAAAATAATTTGGTACCTAAACAAAATACCGAATGAATAAACAAACTATGATAAACAGACTTTATTCGTAATTTCCCAAAGGAACCAACCAAAGTTCCCAACAATTACCTACTCAACAAATTGAAGATTAATAAAACTCAGGTAAGTTACCTACAGGAATCTTATTAGGGCTGTCAATAGGTTATTATTTCTAGTAACTATAACTACTAGTAGGTTTTGATTACTAGATATTATTTATTAGTAGTCATCATTTTTATTCCCAATAATCCCGTATGTATGTATTTTATAACAATTATAACTTAAAGAATATAATAATATCCCAAAAATTTACGACTCCGGTGGGACTTGAACCCGCGAAGAAGATGATGATGATTCAAGATTACCCAAAGTGCGGGCATAAGCACTATAATAACAAAAAACCTTAGAGATTAGCAACAGCGATACCTCTCGTCAAACGATCTAAATGTAACTTTAGACTTTGAGCAGGTTTGGATAACTTCAATGTTTCCCCTGTAGGTGGAGCTAACGGCACTATAGTCCGTAAGTCCCAAAGATTTTCGACAGATCGGGTACTTGCCTCCGTGGCGCAGTTGGTTTGCGCATCCCCGTAGTCAGGGGAGGGTCGCGGAAGTCCCGCCGGAGTCGTACATTGTTGGGATATTATTAAATTCTTTAAGATTACCCCAAGTGCGGGCATAAGCACTATAATATAATAACAAGAAAATTATAACTTAGTAACCAAAGTCGCTAAAGTTTTTTAGTAATCATTATGTTGACTAGGTACTACTGTACTGTGTCGGTCTCGTCAAAATTAATTTATAACTACCCACATTCCCCTTGAAAAAAAATATTATTCACTTTTTTCCATACTTGGGTCGTCCATCCGACATAAAAAATATATTCTAGGAATAACTCGTACATTATTTTATGAACTATTCAAGTAAATAAAGATATTTTTTCCCATCTCATTGTAGCAGCCACTAAGTAAGTCAGCGTTTATTCGTGATGCAAATATCCCCGATGACGCACAGGGTAAACATGTCTATTTCTACTTATTCTGGTATTTTTTCCGGAAATAAATGGGATAAGGCCTTGCCTTATACGTATTCCATAATTTACACCAATAAATACGTGATAACGGCGTGTCTTAACATAATATATTGGCCCTGTGTTCGTGGCTGTAACTCATAATGTGACCCCCTATTTTAAGGGCATCGCTGTAAGGCCGGAACCGATGTTGGGTGGATTCCATCAGTTTTTTATTATGTCCATAAGGTGACCAATGGGTATTGGGCGAACTACTCGTAGTCCTGTTCCAGTTCGTATAAAGAACTGATACTACAATTTAGCGTGTTTTAAAAAACGATAAACCGACTTCTTTGTTTTTCAAATAGACGAATTTAAGTTGCAGTTGAACGCGTTCAATATGCGATAAACTCAGTTTATCACTTTAAATGAGTTCAACTCATTTAATGTCATAAAGTTGATTCGGTTCCAGCCATTAAACGAGTTCTAGATCTGTCAAAATAAAGTTCAGCTTGATCGAGTTCAAATCTATTCAAAGCTGAACTTAATGTTGTATTATTGAAACAAACGTTGAAATTGGACTTTAGTAAGTTTCACAACAAGTGCGGTAGTTACTGTAATTTGGACTGGACATCTTTTGCCCACTATATAGCTACTCATAATAAAATAGCACAAATATACGGAAAATATTGCTCCGATACAATGTGCCCAGTTTTGCGCAAACCGGGTTATTATTAAATTCTCAGAATTTTCCCGATGGGTACTCGAAATATATTTTTATTCAAGTTTATGATAAGCTCATCTTGAGACAGAATATTTTTTGCGGGTAGTACCTATATATTTTTAAGCTGCCTACAGGTTACAAGTGGGTAGAAACATAAATAGATATTTTTAACGGTCATATTTATTTGATACTTTTTTGTAAACAAGGTGTTTAAGATATTGTGTCACTGTTGGTGTAATCTGATTTGGTAGAGGATTTTACGCCGTATTTTACAGGGTATCATCCGGTCATACAAACGGTCAAGCAAATTGAAGAGGTTCTGGTCAAACAGCTATTTATTATATACTGATCAAAATTAATTTAGTTGCCGATGCTATGCGATTGCTAATCCTTTATTCCTACGAGTACATAATATTATAAATTTGAAAGTAACTCTGTCTATCTGTCTGTTACACGCCTAAACGGCTGAACGGATCTTAATGAAAGGCAGGGAGGTAGATAGTATCCCGGGGATGGTACATGAAAAGCGCGTGCGAAGCCACGGACAGCAGCTTGTGGTTTATATTTTACAGCCGACATTTTTCCGATTGGCCAAATACTCAAATAAATGAATTTAGTATTTTTATAACGTTTTATACGTGTAGGTACACTTACCTTCCTTAAGTTTTACCTTAGTTAAGTATGTACGTTGGTTGCATACTTTGACCACTCCAGCCAACGAACAACCGCTCATAATATGACAAGGTTCTAAAGGTATATTTACAATATGAAAGCAATAAACACTTGAAACTTCGTCCATTTCAGTAAAGCCGAGGGTACCTATCTACCAAGATCAAAACAATTACGTAACAAGAAACTGGATATTACAGACAGATGGACTGGGTATACTATATCAATAGAGAAACCTAATTAATCTGGACACGGTGATTGGCTGCTGATTGCTTGTGTTTAATCAAGTAGATCTAACTTAGGACAGTAGATTGTGCAGATTATTGTGTATTTGCGAAGTATTATTGTGTATATTATAAGAGAAAAGCTTGTAACATTATATTGAAACTTTCATACAAAGTTGATTGTTGGGAATGAGTTTGTTTTCTTTTGCATTGTCTGTTTTGTTTTTCTTTTATAGGTGTAAGATAAGAAATATAAAAGAAAAATAGTAAGGAATATTCGAATTCGTTTATGGTTTGATGCAATGCGTCATGTGAGAATGTGTTTTAAACGAAAATCACTTTTAATCAATTATTAGTTGACACTGAATGTTTCGTATGTCCTACGTACTACCTGGCTGGTCACCGTTGAGATTGAAATTCGGTTTAAAGAAAATGCCGTCCAGAATCACCCCCTTCGGCTTCGGCAACACAATGTACACATGTTTCGTGTATGTGTACTAAATATTTTTAACCGACTTCAAAGGAGGAGGTTCTCAATTCATCTGTATGTATTTTTTTTGTATTACGCGATATCTCCGCCAATTTTATTATGGATCGATTTTGGAAAAATTCTTTTACTGTTGCATAGAAAATGATCTCGAGTCCCATAAATTTTTTATCCCCAGGGGATTAGTATTATACGAATTTACAAAACTTAAAATAAGTGTAAGAGTAAGGGAACATGAAGTCAGTTTATCGTTTTTTAAAATACGCCAGTATATGACCTGTGTATAGTATAACAAATTGACTTGTCTAGTGCTTAGCTATGTTAGGTTATGTTATCATCAAATATTTTTGTATAGGTATTTATTTACCGGGATACTTACCATGGTCTTTGTAGTTTTACGGCACAGCTGCAGTTAATGGAACGTGTAAGTCGTGTTCATAGTCCGATAGAGCTCATCTGGTAGAGTATGTAGCAGGTGGCGTTTTTTTAAGAATCTGTAAACAAAGTTAGAAAATAGAAGACTAAAACAACGGATTCAGTACTTTAATATCTGCTGTAAATCCACCACGTAGGCCCATCGGACTATAAACTGTCTTGGTAATTGTACTTTGTGCCTTCTTCAGAGTGAAGGCTCCAAACAAACCAACATTTATCTTCACGAGACGTTGCTCGTAATCCTACTAAGTTACTTAATAGAAGCAAAGTACGTACGTCTTGAAGAAACGTATCACTTATTTATTTTCTTTGAAATTCTAATAGCAATTACCACCCTACCCAATTATAATAAATAAATTGAAATACAATACAAACCTTTCCAGATATTATCATTTCGTAGTAATAATATGAAGCGTTTATTGGTACTTAATTTCCTACTCACAATTCTGAAAATATCTTCCTGCAATATTCCTTTGTCTTATTACGAAAAATCGTAAGGAAAAAACATAATGAAAATTGGTTGATATTAGAAAAAATAAAATAATTTGAAACAGACTTATAATTCCTAAATATTTACGCTGTTGTAAGTTTTGCGGGACAAATGCATATCAGAACAGAACCTAACAAATAAGTTATCTATAAGTTATATATGTTATGTGGTTGGTAAGCATATATTATAAATAAATTAAAATAACAGGTACCTACCAAGGTTATAAAGCTTCTCATTAAAAAGGAATTTGTATAATGAGAACAATGTAATTACAGTGGCTGAAAACATGGTCGTAAAATGTTGCGGACAATTTAATGTACCGAAAACATTTTCATCCAGGAGAGCGACGACGAAGAATGGTTTTGAAAGCTGAATTGGTTTTAGAACCAAGCTGAAGACGTCATCAAGCCGTTTTGTGATATTGTTGGAAGAAATAAAGAAAATTTTATTCACAACTACAATCATATACTAACACAGACAACAAGTAGTAACTTAAAACTAAGTATTACCATAGACGAAGGACCAATATTTCGTCCATGGTATTACTGATTGTGATTATGAATTAGGAAACGACTCAGCATAAATTCTGCGTCAAGAACTCAGGAAGGAAGTCACAAATATCAAAAATTCTACAATACATGTAAAGTTGGAAAATGTTCTAATCACACTTATACCTCTTAGACAAATGTTTACTAGGTTATGGTTAGTTATTAGTTTTCGCCAAACTATTGATGAATGAAAACTTTGCATCGAAAATAGGCTGCTTTTACAGGTCTCAGGAAAGTTGTGTATGTAAACACTGGCAAAGATAAGCAAAAAAGAAATTCACGTCCATTATTAAACCTTGATAGGAAGAAATGTGATGGCAATATATCCAAAAATAGAGAAATTGATGGCACATCAGCAGATCCGATAAAATATGCAGAACATGAAATGTGCCGCAGGAGGAACAAATTGACGAGGCATATCGCGTACCAGTCAGCTTTGAATCATTATTCGTAGAAGTGTCGTCAATTACATACCTAAACAGATAAATTCTATGAAGCTTGATGAAATATCTAGGTCACCTATACTCCAATTTAGAATCCAAGATATTTTATCTCAACAAAGACATTTATGAATGAAAACTTAACCAAAACTGATAACGATAATAGAAATCAACAAGGTAACAGCAAAGGTATCATTAAAAACTAAAACACAAACTTTAAGAACGCATAATCCCACATGCGTAGCTACATATTTTTAAATGTGTATTCAAAAACGAGCTAGAGATCAATTCTGGATCAATTAAATGATGAATGAAAACTTTCAAAACCAAAAATTGTTACGAGCTTCTGTGGTTTGCTTCGATAATACCAATGTCGTTAAATATTTTCCACCAAGATTCTATCGGGTTTGCAACCCCTTTATATACAAAAAATATCTAGGTTTTTGAATCGGAGTATATTGTGGCTTATTTCAATCCCTTCTCTGAAAATTGCCCCTTACTTGTTAGAGTAATTTAAATCTAAATAGATGTGCGGTTTCACGTCTCTCCAATCTGCATAACAATATTAAGGTTTCTTAGTCAATTGTTTATTGACAAAGAAAATAAAAATCAAATTATATAAACAAATTAAACTAGTATTTACATTTGAAACAATTGAACTAACTGCAGACTGTTGCAAACAATCTACAATTGGTCCTTATCAATATCAGTCGGAAGCGTGCGCTGGCCCCGCTGCGCGCTGTATGGCAATACTAATACGCTGCGCCAGCTCTCGTGTCTTTTTATGAACTTATGTTGAATTTATGTTCTAGCTTCAACAAGCCTTTTTGTCTGTGTTTGTGTGCGGCCTATAGAATACGTAGCAATTTCACCTATGTACCAACTTACCTGATGTATTGTCTTGACGCAGCCAAATAAATCTAAATAATAAATTGTTAAGATTTTTGTGGGCGCATCACCTACATATGTACCAACCTAATTATTATTGTTATAACGCAGCGGACTAAGGTACGCCTGCGGCGCAGGAGATTGCGGGTTCGATTCCTGCCTCGACAAATATTAGTTCGATCTTCTGATATGTGTTCCGGCTGCTCTGGGTAATTATTGAAGTTTTTGCCGATTAGCTACAATTTAGATAGCTGATTCGTTCCAGAAAGCGTCACTTAAACGAGTAAGGGACGCTTTCTGACACCACTGGACAAATACACGAGAATTTGTCCAAGAAATTAAATAAGAATAAACCTTCCTTATCCCTTCCTTTGTTACATCGGAGTCAGATTCTATCTCCATAATAAAGTGAACTTATTTTTACCCAGGCAGCCCAAACGTATTAGGGTACAGGTAAAAGACACTAAATGTAAATTGTACATGTATATTTATTATCTACTAGCTACGGATGATCGGACTCACCCCCCTGGGCTGGTTTTGCTCATGCGGTGGGTACACGCGGCAATTTCCTGTAATTTTTCCGAAAACAATTTTGAATTAGCACTGTAGAAAAATAAAATAGTACCATACTCGTAGTTTCGAAGATTACACAATACAATCAAACGTGAGTATAACTGTGTGGATTGTCGAGCATTATTAAATTTTTTCGGTAGAAAAACGTGGTGTAGGAATTCAGCTCTCAGAAGCACTACAACAGGTTTTATCTTATTCTGGGTAATGGACGAAATTAGAAAAGTTTATTTATAGAAGTCTAGTCATTCGGTTGGAAAAAAATAGGTTATCTGGAAAGTTTTCCAGGAGATTTGAATAAGGGAAATTTTATAGATTTAGATTTCGTAGCTTTGCCCATCGAACCACCATATTGGAAAAATGGCGCCGAATAGTCAATCTTTTAACCAAAGAATTAAGGGAAGAAAAAAATTATAGGTCTATGCTTTAAACAATATTTCCTTTCTGACTAATTTTTCTCAATAACATTAATACAAAATTTAGCTAGATAGACCACATTTTCTACAATTTATGTCCTGATGTTTAACTATTGCTATAACAATTTTTTTTTTAATTTATAGTTGTGGTGTACAAGCAGCGTTGCACCGATTTTTTTTCAAGCAATGCGGGCTTCAGCAATTTTTTTTCGTTGAAAGCGGGACATAATAAGAAATAAAAACGTCAAATGCGAGTTGGACTAACGGGGTTCCGTTATTATAAGACCTTGTCTCTTGCTAAATTTCATGATTCTAGGTCAACGGGAAGTACCTTATGAGTTATAGGTTTTGTGTGCAGGTGATTACCAAGGATATTTAAAAAAAAATTAGGCATACTATATGTCTGTAACTTTTTTTAGAATTTTGATTTATATCACGGCTCCAAGAGGTGACGGACCTGGATATTTGATGTTAATTTCAACTGGATAGCTCCACGCGTTTCTGAGAAAAGAGGGTCGACAGACGTGGCGGCCGGCGGCCAGTAACCAGTAGGCCTCCTCTGCGCTTGGCCGCACCATCAAGTTATCCCTAAAAAGCGGGACTAAGCCTGTCCCGCGCGGGACATTCAATTTTGGGCTAAAAATCGGTACGTCCCGTCAAAATCGGGACGTCTGGCAACGCTGTGTACAAGTACCGTAAACTATTTTATTATTCACGTGATTCCATGACCTTTGGGGTTGAAACTTATAAATGTAACAGATGTCTCTCCTGACATTCCAGTGGTGTTATGGGTGGCAAAGTTAAAATTCGGAATGAGCACATAAAAATCCAAAAATTACTGATTTTCAAAACTCCCAGAAAACTTTTCAGGCGAAACTACCAAAATATGACTGGATCATAGCTGGTTGTTTAAGATTTAATTAAATAATTTTCTTTGTTTATCCACTTCTTGTTTGAATTAAGTTAAAATACTTGTCTATTCCTGTTTGTAAGTTGTAAGCCTGCCTGAGGAAATAAAATGTTATTCTGATTCCGTAACCTTCATTTTTTCACGACGCGATTTCGTGTCTTATCTAAAGTGCTTTTATTTAGCAGGTATGGTAACAAAATAAAAGGGTTGTTATGCTAAATCCAGTACCTACCTAGAAATCGTGGAAATTGAGAAAATAGAAAGAAGTTAAACTAAGTAGGTAGGTATACCTACAAAAGTATATTTTTGTAGGAATATTCTTTTGTATACAATTTCGTGGAAAATCCTAAAATGTAATAATAACATGAGATGAATCAGACAGCGGATCTGCCCCGTTTGTTTTATCTCCTATGATTAAAATCACACCTAAAACCCACAAAAACTCCTCATTTTGACACATTAGTACTAAAGTAAGTCAATGGGGTTTAGATTCAACACGATAAATTATGTAAGGCACAAACGGATACCCAAGGAATAATCTGTCGTGGTAGATTGTGTTGATTTCCTTGAAACTTTTCGCGAGAAAAGTTGCACAAATGAATTTCCAACGTGCGTATTCAACAAGTTGCTTTCAAGTTTTATAGCATTAGCGTAAAGCTCATCACAGACGTAGCTATAGCATATGTTTCTAGACGTCACCAAGCTATACGTATATAATTATATTAATATATACGTTTTATATTATTAATTATATAATTGTTTGTATTGCTTGCTTTATAGCACGGTATATTATTATATTATGTATTATAGCTACGGCTGTGATGGGCTTAACAAAAAAAATTTAACCACTCTGTCACGCAGCCTAAAAAGATCAGTGCACTTTAAGTGTTCGACTTAGCAGACATTTTGTCATGCACACGTACCTACTTACCTAAACCGAATGACAATTTTATAATGAAATGAACATGAAATGAAGCGATCTCATAAGGAAGACGGAAGGTGACCATGGGAACTTTGTATAAAACGACGCAACCGTATTGAGTTTGAGCTCATTTGATTCATCTAGATTCTGATGATATCCAGGCCTGATGGTGGAGCCAGAAGTTGGCACCCTTGAAGGCGGCGATACGAATTTTGTAATAAAGCGACACAACCATTGTGTTTGGACCTGTCGCTGTAGTTCTTTCTTCTTTACGAATAAAAAGTAGTTTAAAAATAAAAAAAGTATATATTGTAAATGATTTACTTATAATTTACCTACTAAATCTTTATTAACGAAAAAAAAATACCATCAAAGAATAGAAACAACTAAAAGAGCTAGTATTTTCAATTCAAACAATTGAGCTAACTGCGGACTGTGGAAAACACTCTAGAGCTAGCTGAACTGATCTGATCTATATCAATGCTAGCCGGAAGCGTCTCCAAGACGCTGGCTGCATTGCCCCGCTGCCGCGCTGTATGGCAAAGCTGATGCTACTTGATAGGTACCGGGTAAAACGGGGTGAATAGAGACTCCAGGGTGAATAGAAAAGAAATACTGGAACAAGACATTACCTAGCTGGTAGCAGTTGAAGTATCCTTAGCCCGTGACTGTTCACCTCCTGTGTCAGTGAATCTGACCTCTGCAAAAGGATGTTTTGCTCGAGTATTTCATCCAATTATAATCAATCTGGAGTCTCTATTCACCCTGTGTTGTTTATGGTACTTATTTAGTATTTACGTTATTGTTTCGCCTCTTGTCTATCGCTTGTCTCTACAGATGTAAATAGTAACGCCCAAAGTTTTGATTATATGCGGACTAGCGCTTTATTAATTCAGTTTTATCCCCTTTCTATTATTGTTGTTTTTGTAACAGCTCGCTCCAGATAACAAAAGTTATTATTTTAGTTACTCCTGTAGGTAGTGACTTGTTTGTTTTGCTTTCGCTTAGACTTTGTCTATCGACAAAATTGAACTCCTTTTCGTAAATTGAAAAATATTTATGTAGGTCGCTAGTTTTGAATATAATTAAAATTTTGCTATTCAGTTTTCTTGTCAACTTATAATTTTGAATTTGATTAATTTACAATAATTTTTTTACGTGGCAACGGTAGAGATACGCGTCTTATATGTACACATTCACGACCTATGTGCCTTATTTACATGTTTTACTTTACTGAATTGTCATGGTAAAATTGAAAATTAACTGATATAGTAGTTTGAACGCAAAAATTCTAACTTAATATTAACCAACTTCAAAAAGGAGGAGATTCGGCTGTTCGGCTATATGTATGTTCGTCGATTTCTCCGTCAATTATGGACCGATTTTGAAAATTATCCCGAGATTTTTTTGGAACTAACCCATAAAAACTTTACACCCGAGGGATTAGTGTTTATCCCACAAACTTAACATACAAAATTAATTAATATTATTCAAAGAAATTACCCCCTTACGCACTATAATAGCAAAAACCTTCTTAATTGCTGTCTACACTATCCAAAGAACTAACTGAAAACCAGCGCAGTATTGTACAATTGCCCAATACTGAAAAATGCTGAGATAGGGACCTATTTTAGTACCCTATGTATAACGTTAGATATAAGTACTTCATTTATTTTACCTATTGTTAGCTCCATTACTAATGTATGTACCTACTTGTTTCTTGTGTTTTTGGGTAAAATAAATGAATTTAACTAAGCTTATTTTATAGGTTAGCAGCTGGAGAATGCTATCTAGCACGATGTACAACTTTTGTGCAATAAAGTTAAGTCTATCTATCTTTCGTAGGGGAATGGCTACGCGCGTACCACTAAATTCTGCTACGCTTAGAGCTATTTGTAGCAATCCACGCGCGATAAGAATGGGAACGAACCTTATCAAAGTAGGCAAATTTACATCACAATTCTCGTACAATCCGCGCGTTGTCAAAATGGAATGGACCTATGGATGGACCTGGTCAAAGTAAATTTCCGTCCACTTTTATTTCAGTTAGAAATGGGTCTATCCCATATTATAATAATGATTACTTTTTTTTTTTACTTTATATGGCGTTATTGTTTTACTGTGTTCCTGGTATAACCTGCGTACTTATAAAATGGGATTGAGAATGATGTTATCTCTCATGGTGTCGTGCTCAGTTCGAATCCGATCTGAGTGGGACAACATGAGAGATTACTTTATTCTCAATCCCATTCTTAAGTACCCAGGTTACTACATAGCTCGGGTGAGGAATAATAATGATAAAGATATTTTCCTACATCTCCCTTCAGATGAGAACCGTTATTTATTAGTTCACGTCAATCTTTCATTAATACCTAAATGGTTCAGTAACTTCGAATAATATCAGTTATTTTGATAGTTATTGGTAAATGCTCAATGCCCATGACTATAATATGCCGTCACGAATGGCTTTTTTACACGACTGCCCAAAGAGGAGTCATTATATTGTTTTCAAGGTTCATATTTGAATGTTTCTTTTTTTTATTCTAGTATCTTGCATGCAGACAGAGCAACTTTAGTAGAAAAAACTTTTTATCATATTAAAACCAGTTTTGTTAGAGGTTGCCAGATGCAGCAACAAAAGGGTAAATTTTTTCCCCACCATAACCTATTTCATGGTAGCAATAGAACCCATAACCTGTCTGAAGAGATTTGACGTACGAGGTATCGTTTGATTCCTTACATCACACACAAGTGTTTTTTCTATATTTTTAACAGTACAGTTTTTACATTTTCGTAATATCTTGCAGGATCACTTGAATCCGTCTATATGTTTGCTAGGGCCAGTTTACAACAAAACTGAGTAGGGACGACATGTTTACAAACGACCAAAAGCACGGCGTACGAATAACATTAAGGCCCAGATATATGCTAATTGACGTCTTTTGGGTTACGTTAAAACCTTTTTCTTCGTAATCTTTATCGAAAAAGCTTCGAAAAAAAAACATAATAATTTATGCGATACAAGACCCCTAACCTTATTTTCAAAAGTGAAAAAACTTTTGAATATCACAAATAATTGAGCAATATACAAGTAGCGGCGCCTAAGTTTAGTGCTGAGCTGAGTGATGCGCGGAAGGAATAGCTGCGCATGGGTAATGTACCGCTATTCCCGCCCAGGTACCTTATTTTTTACTTCTGCGCAATAACGATCAGCGCTAAAATTACGTGCCGCTATGTATACCATACCATAATTTTTTTAGTTACTACCTTATTTCTCCATAACAATCAATCACATGAATTTTTTAATGTCATCACTGTACTAAATAATGAAATATCGAGAGAACTTTTGGCTTATTTTTGCATATAAATGTCCTAATTAATAGATTATAAGAAAATACATGTTTTTTTTTATTACGACGCTCTGCTTTATCCCGCTCCTATGAACGCGAAATCCTATGTCTATCCTTTTCACAAAATAGCATCAGAATCAGAATCAATAACTTTATTTCTTTAGGCTTACAAAATAAGCACTTAGACAAGTCAAATTTTATACTATAAACATAGTTATTATTATCAAATAAGAAATAAGATGTTATTGATATTCTCTTCACTTAATTTTTTTGTCCACTAGTGGAAGAAGTGGTCATATGGCTCCCGCTTAACTAAGCTGTAGCACGGTGTCGAAATAGCGCTTGTATTTGAGGTTCTCATCATCATCAGCATATACTAGTCCACAACTGGACATAAGACTCCCCTTAATAGCACCCTGTCTTCAGCCTGCCGCATCCAGAATCCATCTGCAGTCTTTCACAGTTACTCTTAATTAGGTAATTAATCAACTTGTTCGATGGTACCTAATGCTTTTTTCTTTTTCTAAACACTTGTCAATATGTATTTCTTTATATTCTACAGGGTTATTGGTATTTCACTGACACTGTTAACTGACACTGTTAACTGACACTGGACACGTAAACTGCAGGTTTTGCCCATCTTCATGAACACATTCGAGAAGATGCCAAGTCTTAATTATTAAAACTGGTGGAAAGGGTTAAATAATAATATTAGATTTATTATCTCCTATAACTCTAAGGTTTGCTGGAAGAAAACTCTTTTTCAGGGTTAAGCTCGCCTATGTACATAATCTTATTAGATAAGTTGATACAATGTATTACTGTGTAAAATAAAGAATTAGTAGCTACCCCTCTCCATTAAAAAATCGTTCTTAAAAACGGCTTTGCCTTTAACTATACGTGGTTGTGGGTGTGCTCTGTTGACTAGGTACCAGACAGACAGATGCCACTCAATTCATCTTTCTTAGATGTAAAATAGGCCAATGATGATGATGTGGATTTAAACGGGAGTGGAAGATGGGTTTTTAGTCATCATATCATCCCATACACGTCCACTGCTGGACATGCCTCCCCTATACGACGACACCACAAATAGCGGTCCTGGGCCGCCTCCATCCATCGACTCCCTGCGACCGCTACGATAGCGTCGGTCCATCGAGTGGATGGTCTCACATACATACATATAGGGGGGGGGGGTTTGGCCATAATCACCACGCTTGGCAGGCGGATTGCTGAGCGCAGTGTTGATGTTGAGAAAAACTCAGAAGGAAGTTGCTGCTGCGGTTTTTTGTATTTCATTGGATTTCGGCCATTACTTTATTGTGCTGATATTAACATACAATTTTAAGAATTAAAAATGTCGTCTTCCCAATAGTGCTCACGATGATGGGTGAAGCGGGAGAAGGGAAGAACCTGCATTTCAAGCAGTGTCAGTGAATTATCAATAACCGTGTGTATTGGTTAGCAAATCAATATTCAAGATACCGGCTGTTAGTAAGAAAAATCTAACAATACCAGCTCTCAAAGATTTTGTAACGATACACCGCTGAAGTTCGATACACTAGCTCGATGGAAAATGTGAAATCGAGAACGGTTGAACTTTTAATCAGTTTTCAGTACAACTAGGTAAATAAAGAAGGAAGTTACTTTTTATTTGGCCTACCCATAGAATCGCTTAATTTGGAGTTAGTATCTATCTACATTGTGGTCAAGGAATCCTACTATATCCTACTAATATTAAAAATGTGAAAGTTTTTATGGATGGATGTATGGATATTTGTTACTCTTTCACGCAAAAACTACTGAATTGATTAGGCTGAAATTTGGCATGGGTATAGTTTGGGACCTGGAATAACATATAGGCAATTTTTTATCTCATAAAACGCGGGAAGGCGCGGGCAGCAGCTAGTTTATTATAAATTCCTTGATTGTGGTCCATTGTTGACAGAGTGAACGAACGACGACGTTGGCAGATTTGATACTCTGTACAAGCAAGGCTCGCCATAACTCGGCCAACCTCGGCCAAGATCTTACTGAACTACCAAATAATAGCGACTGTAGTTTATTTCATTCTAGCAACCCGCTCCGGCTTGGCATATTGTAGAGCATATTATCTCAAAGGGATTAGGCAGCGTTTTCGATGTCAGCTTCCAGGCGGCTTGACTTTTTCCGACAATTCCCACAATCATCGTGATAAGTATTTCAACTAATTTACAAAAACCCTTGACAAATTATATATCTAACTAAACCTTCTTCATGAATCACTCTTTCGATCGGTATAAACCGCATGAAAATCCGTTTAGAAGTTTTTGAGTTTATCGCGAACAGACACACAGACAGACAGACGCGGCGGATGACTTTTCATATGATTTTCTCACGAAAGAATCACACATAAAGATCATTGGTATACTAGTTTCTCTCCGCTTCGCACACGAACTTTAAATATTTCCATAGACAAAGGAAATATACAAATTTAGTTTTTTTTTTATCCCAGAGGAACTAATTTATGGGATAAAAAGCAGCTTTTGTGAACATAGGCCTCCTCTATATCGACTCCCTGCGGCCGCTACGATGTCGTCGGTCGCAGCTGGATGGTCTCCCAACACTCCGTTTCACGTTGCATCGTGGCCGCCACTCGAGAAACTTTACGTCCCACGGTACGGTTATTAGTCGTAGTAGTTCTGTCGGTGACTTTGGTTCTGCTACGGATTTCCGTATTCCGGACTCAATCACGTAGAGAAAATCTAAGCATATTTCTCCCCATTTTTGATGTTCCAGGTCTATTCAAAATTTCAGCATGACCCATTCTGTAATTTTGGCGTAAATAAGTAACAAACATACATCCATTCAAACTAGAATTTATAGTAAGTGTATTTTTATTTATTTCTTATGTATTTATTTATTTCCACCGTATGTACACATGTTACACTTGATGTCGTTAATTCTATCTATCTTATAATACTCACACAAACTTTTCACATAGGAAACACCATAAGGGATTGTACAAAGAAAAAACAGACAAACATGACACTTCATGCTTTAAATTTACAAAATAACAAATTGTTGGCTTAAAGAGGTCAAAAATCAAATAAGAATAATATTTCAAAATAAAATAAATAATAATAAAATTGAAGGGTATGTCAAAGTGCTGCTGTACAGGGGCGTTGTCAAACTAAACTAAACATAATGTACAAAAATTTTACACAGAAAATGATAAAGTGAAAATGTCAGATCTAAAATTAATTTAGTTTTATATGTCAATACTAAAATAAAGCCGATGTATAGAGGCATTGTGACAGTGTGATGTGATGTGTAAGTTTGAATAAATGTTTGAATGCTCGGATGTTTGTTACCTCTCCACGTTGAAACTATAATAGACTGATCTAAATCTTTCCTTACCTGCATGAAGTTCCGGACCTGATAAGCCTGCTCTGATACATTTTATTCCGGAAAATCGCACGCGAATTGCGAGCCGATCCCAGTATGATCATTGAACAATTGGTAATACTATAATGCCATTAGATATTTTAATGTTATCAAACTTTTAAGCGTAATAGCATACTGAAAACAGTAGCTAAGTACGAGTCATTCCCAACATCTCGCGTGTGACGTGCTCAGCCGCAACATCTTCCGAAAAGTATTCCCAACGTCTCACGAAAGTCAGAGCGTCGTTATTTACAATCTACGAGTACATCATCTATGTACCTATGTACCTATATTGGAACCCGGAAGAGACATTTTATGTTAAGACGAACACGCAACATCAATTTTATAACGATTATGTCAGAGATTATGTTAAAGATTGGGAGCTACATAGTTGGTCAAAACAATTCTCAAATTCATCAGCGACGTCAAACCATAAAAATGTTCTTCCTAATGGAGTTCACAATATTTTAACTAAAATAATAAATCTACGGAAATATAATTCATCTGTGTAATGAATTAATGATGCTTAATTAACGTTAATCATTTATGTACTGTCCGCACACAAACACAGGTGCACTCTCTATTTCCTCATATCATTAAGCTCTACAACCTTACCTTATTCAAAGAAAAGGTAGAGAATTATCGAGTATTCCTATTCCATTACAATACGAGTCTGTTTTTCTCGTCGGCCAATTGAACGTCCATTGTCTCTAAAGGCAGTCTCCTATTCATTCGAATAGGAGGTGATTTCACGGCCTACTTATTTCTACAGTTGGCTATTTAGCCTATAAACAGGCTAGGTTGGGTCACACAGGCCCCATGGCCGTTATCATTATAATAACCCTCCTTGGCAAACAACCTTTGCTTTATTTTATAATACTTGGAGATAGGAATATCGTTCAAAGGACTCGTGTTTACGGGTTCAATAGCTGTTTCTACGAAGGATTGTGTTGGGTTTGTAATTACATTATTTAGTAGTTATAATTAGCAACACTGGTAAATAATTATGTTTATTATTTTCTTTTCAAGAAAAAAAGAGTCCGAAAATAGGCAACAGAAGCACCCGCTAGATTTTAGAGCTCCTTTTTAAATATTTGTTTAGGGAAAGAGAAAACTTAAATTAATGTTAAGGACATTCAGAATGGGAAACAATAATTTTCAAATATTACATTTCTGTCACATTTTGTAACGTAATGGGTTAAAGTTCCTGAAATATACCTACCTAAGTATTATTTCCACAGAGTGTTGCCAGTGGTTTAAATGCAAATTTTATTATTTCGAATCGTCTAATTTAACTAAGCAAACTGTTTTGTACTTTAAAAGATCCTAAAAAATGTAAAAGATCCTATTTTATGTAAAATGGCATTTGGAGTTTTTATAATTCCATTTATTTACATCATCATCATCATCATCAGCCCATACACGTCCACTGCTGGACATAGGCCTCCCCCTATTATTTATTTACATATTTACATAAATTTACAATCCACTGTGTTGTGTTCGTTATCATATTCGTATCACATTAGGTCTTTACCTATGAAATTACCGGGTTTTATGAAATTAGATCGGTTTTACGTAATTCCTATACTTTTTAATAATCAAAGTAATCAATCACCCATGCAATCGATGCATCTTTGCCAGCGCACGCAGGCAGGTTATTGATGCCCTTCTTGAAGACGGGCTTTTTTTAATTTCCAGTCAGTTTCAAGTTATTGTAAAAACATCAAATCAGTCAGACGAAGACATCTACATAAGCTGTGTTTTCACATTTCGCTATGGGCACGGCTATGGGTCCCTGAAAATCAATTCCAGTTCCAATATTGGTAGAAATCGCGAGCGCTATGTTGCAATAACCCTCGGCTAGGGAATATGCTTTTACATTAACTCATAGGGAAATGGAAAAATTGTGGTGTTCTGTGTATTTTTTGGTTAGGTTGTTCCACAGGCATTATACTAGCTGGGTTGTTCCGTGTTCTGATTCAATTAATTTGCCAGATATTAGTGGCATGTATTGGCATGGTAGAGTAAAAAATAACAAATTAGGAACATGTTATGTTGAGTATCATTTTGGCTTGCAAGATTTATGATCGCGCGGGTCGAAGTTTATTATTATTGTACTATATTTCTAAATCATTTTATATAAATAACTAGCTGACCCGCCAAACGTTGTTTTGCCTTCAACCCTTATCACTTAGGGGTATGGAAAATAGATAGTAGCCGATTCTCAGACCTACTGAATACGCATATAAAATTTGGTAAAAATCGGTAAAGCTGTTTCGGAGGAGTACGGTAACTAACATTGTGACATGGAAATTTTATATATAAGATATGATTCAGATTGATACTCTGGATTTTTTACGGTCACTGATCTGTGGTCATTAACATGCTGCTACATAAAGAAATTAGCAGCTATCAAGCTCTATGGGATAGTCTTATACAAGGCTGTAATTTTTTTTTTTATGTTCAGCAAACACTTTTCGTCTTGCATCGCTATCTTCTTAAATCTATACCTACAATACTTACGATAATAATTCTCAGGCAATAACTGCCATAATTTCTGGAGCTGAACATCAATTTTCGACACATCTGGCCGAGAGACCCATTAAACGAATTGGAAATTGGTTCTTTTTAAAAACCTGGTGGTGGCCCGATCACTGCAGAAGAACAATGTTTGGTGTGCTTTTAGCGACAAAGCCGCCTTTTGTATTGATTACTTGATAGAATATAACACATCTATCATATAAGTTTTACTTGTGTTTAAGACCTTGGTCTTGCTATGTGAACCACGACAAACATGGACAAGATCAATCAGTTGTGTCTCAAAAGCATACATGGCACAACCAGGGATTTGAGTTTTCGTCAGTTCGGCCATAATTTTATTTTCGAACGGACCATATAGTTGTGTAGAAGAGAATCAAAAGTATCCATGACACAACCAGTTGGGCATACCTATTAGTTGAACTTTGAGTCCAGCGCGGATGAACGCGGTAAAAATATTTTCCAAATTAGGCTTGAAAGCAAGCCGACATACCTCTGAAACAACACGTTTTCAGATTTTCTATTGTCTACATCAGGTTGATAAATGAGAGACATAAGCTGCTCTTTATTGTACCTATTCAAGCGAATGCCTTGGCCACATATTCGCTCCGTAGCGTAGGTGGCACTTTGCCAGACTTTACAGAAATTTTAAAAATTACAGAGTTCGCTTGTTTATTTTCTCATATTTAAAACGCTGAAATACCCGTTTTTGTGCTGTAAATCCGCTAGTTATTACAACGGTAGGCGTGCGAACGGCCGATGAAAAACAACTGGTTTTTACTGGAGGTTTGAAATATTATAATTGCTTGTTTACCCCTTGGGCTTTCGATAGAGCTTCCAATCATTTATAACGGAAAAAGAATAGTAGGCAGTTTGAAATTTAACATTACCTAAAGGTATAGAAAATAGATACAGAAAATTTCAGTGAATTTAAAGAACGTCCCCTACGTTCTTCTACGTTTCTGTATCTATTTTCTATACCTTTAGGTAATGTGTGTCGTTGAATAAACGAACAGTTTTTTTAGACTGTTTATTTGCCGTGGACTGATAAACCGGTTTACAGTCCACAGATAAACTAGTTTACTCGTGAACTAGTTTGCATCGCGCAGTCCATGGTCGAGCGAGCGTTGCCGATGGTTGCCGAACGAAACTGTTTCTCTAGCCTACTCTACAAACCAAAATGCGAAGTTTCTTTTTCGTTTTCGTGCAAATCGTAATCTAAATGCCTTCGTTTTTACTTTCAAACGAAATATAACACGACCGAAATATTTTTTGACAATCGACGTCGTAAATGGTACTCTGGCAGTACTAAAAACGAAACGTTTTATTGAATTTGACAGCGAAACTTGTATCAAAACGACCCAATATTACGAACATTGCAACGACAACTAATTAGGTATCGTTTCAATTTTCGTTTGGTGCTATAATTTACTTCTGTTCGTTGAATTCACCAATTTTTTTGGCCCGGCTACTCATTTTTTAAATCGGTTCCGTCGACGTCGTTGATTGGCAATGGCAAGGTTTGATATCCTAAACAGTTTATTCTAGTCGTCGTTTACCAATCAATCAGTGAATCAACGTTCAACAATTGATCATATCCTAAACTGATAACGGCATAAACTAGTCGAAAATTAAACTGT
Source organism: Eupithecia insigniata (assembly GCA_947859395.1). Classification (NCBI taxonomy): domain Eukaryota; kingdom Metazoa; phylum Arthropoda; class Insecta; order Lepidoptera; family Geometridae; genus Eupithecia; species Eupithecia insigniata. Next base: position 13,252,077 of record OX402001.1, read on the forward strand.
TTTATAAACTAGTTTATCGTGAACGATAAACGGTCTCATCTCGTCGACTAAAAAGAAGTCGACGACTCATCCCTAAAAGAACGCGATGGTAATATTTGAGTTCTCAAATAAATTCCTTCATTAACAAAGATAACTTCGATTAGAAAATCGAATTAATTTAGAACTAGAATTCGTTCCTAGAATTCGTCATCTCTAGGTTTCCATAGTCTATTGAATTATACATGCCTAACTAGATAATAACATAGCCTATGTTCCCTAACAAGGAATTTCGGAGAATATGAATTTCTAAATTAATTCCTAGATCTAGGATCACGAATTCTAGGAACTTATTTAGGAGCAAATCCAAGCTGTGCGTGCCTATCCATCAGATTAGAGAATAATTATCCAAGTATTATCAGGCATAAGTACCTCTAGATTGCTTCTCTCTAGGTAAATATTGGAGAGTAGCAGCATAGCTGCTATTGCGTCTATTTGACAGTGTTTAATGCATGAAACTAATAAGTAACTCTTACTTTTTACTTTCGTGCATGCCGTGGCAGAGCTAGCGAAGGTCCACACGACGTTTTTACGGGTTCAATTCTCACCTCGGAACGGGAAATGTTTGTACGATCTGCAGATATTTGTTCCGGATATTCTGGATATTTTCTATGCAGTAAAAATATGTTTGTTGTAATATATAAAGTAATTACATACATACATATTTTAGTTATCGAAGGTGCCCATAACACAATAGTAGATTTTTTACGAGGTACTAAACGCGACGCGGCGACGGCGCGGGTGACTCGAGATATCGTTTTGCAGAGTAGAAGCCCAGCTCACGAGCTCTCGGGTCACGCGTCGCGCTGGTGGGGCAGCGCATTAGCGTTGCAATACAGCGGGGCAATGATGCAACCAGCGTCTTGGAGACGCTTCCGACTGGTATTGATATGGACCAGATGAGCTACCTGTATATTGTTTACTACAGTCTGCAGATAGCTCAATTGTTTCCATTGTAAATACTAGTTTAATTTGTTTATATTATTTTCTTTGTCAATATTTGATTGTAATTTTCTTTGTTAATAAAGGGACTAAACTACCCTATCATATAGGAGATTGTTATGCTCCCGAGTGTAGCGAGGAAGGATGAAAAGACCGAGTTATAATGGGTGGGTTTGGGCCGAGTGCGAAACTAGTTTTCACTTTGATTGCGTGAAAATAAAACAATCATAACTTACTTACCTTCAGTAAAATATTGCATTTTTTTCATTCTACTTCACGAATTTGTCATAAGTGTAAGATTTCGACCGCAACCGATATAATTATATTAATTACATATTTATTCGAACAAAAAATTCCAGAGATTTCGCGCTAATACCAACGTTTTTATGTCTTTGTTACGCGTAACGCAAAGTACTTACCTACACATTCTACCAATCACGAAGAAGCCGCTTTCAGTTCCATTTTCAAAATTAAATTCAAATGAAATGTAATATTCTTTGTAAATGGAACACCAAAAAGTCGAGTCTTTATGTAAGAGGACGAATTTCATGTAGTGGTTGATGATTTCAGAGTAAATTCTACTAAGTATTGTATACCTAGATTCTAATTCGAAATTTAAAAATTATCTTAGCCTGAGGATGTTCCCCGATATGTGTAGCCCTCACTACTGATTTACTCTCATAAAGAGCTTCTATGCTGTTGGCTTTGGCCCCACGCATGCCGTCCAAAGGACCGGGTCATTAAATGGATTACCATGATGTAATGAGAAACGAATCATACAGCGTCATCTAGCCCCAAGCTAAGCAGAGCTTTTGTTATGGGTACTAGATGGCTGATATACATAATACAGTACATATAATATATACAGCGTGGTTTTTTGAGACTGGGCAGTAAGGACAGATACCTTAACCGTTATAGTTACAGCAAAACGTTCCTAGGAGACTTCGTATTTCATTCATAACTTTTTGAGATATTCTGAACTCACAGATTTTGGAAAAAATGTACAGTCAGCAAGAAAATGCTCATTTTACACACAAACTTTCACAACTTCAAACACAAACAAGCGAATCGTTTCTATTTCTTGTAAGGATCAAAAGTCGAACCGACTAGACCGACTGAGGTTTGAGTACTAGAAATGTCAGAAATCGCGAAATACTTTTCCCATACATTTCGGTAAGAGAGTTAAACTTCTTCACTGTCCAAACTTTTTGTTCTGGGGTAGCCATAATATATAGGCTGAATAAAGTAGGTAGGTAAAAATACAATACAATACAAAAATTATTTATTCTACACCAGAAAAACAACATTACAGAGAGATATTACATATGATAAGTACAATGGGCGGCCTTATCGCTTAGAAGCAGTCTCTTCCAGGCAACCTTTGGATGGAAAGAATTGTGAATTTAAGAACGGCTAGGTTGTCAATCTTAGTTTCTTAGGGCTGTGGATATTGTATGATAAATAAATAAATAAAGGTAGGGGGTGTACCAAAGATCATTTAAGATAAATATTAACATAAAAATATAAATACCTAATAATAATGAATTGTTTTAAATTTCAAATTTTGGATTCTTTATTTGAAATTTAAGACTACGGATATTTTCAAGTCAAAAAGTACTTCGTAGCTTAGTAGCCCGCTAGGCTACGCTAGTTATAATAAAACACTTCTTGAGCAAGAGAAGTGAACAATCTGTTTGCAATATCTGCGTCTACTATTATAGAATTTGTACACTCAAAAAATATTACGATTTTAGTCGCTGGCTGTAACTACTAACTACGCTTTTGCCTACTCGTTAGGGGATGTTTCATGTTTCAATGGACCTCCTGTTATTTCTGCTAGGCGACTGTATATTTTAACTGGGTTCAAATTATTTTCAGCCGTAGGGACTAAAGGCTTTAAAGGCACAGATATTTTTTGTGTAGTAGTTCGTATGGTAAATTAAAATCTGTCATTTCATTTCAGATAACATAAGTAGAGGCAATAAGAGTGACATGACAACCCCATGTCTTATGCCTCTTTCTACTGTTACCTATAATGTTACCAGCTGCCCCAGCAAATGTTGTTTTGCCGTTGACCACTGAGGCTTGAAGATTATTACAGTACTAACTAATATCGCCATTAAAAGATGGGGACTGGTGTTAGAAAGGTGAAAATGTAGGGTTATATGTATTTTATTATGCCATAACATAAAAATTAATGAAAATAAAAAAATCGTCCAACAAAAATAATTCGGACAAGGCCACCCTTGTCACTTAGGGGTTTAAAAAATTTAGCAACAAATTTTCATACCTACTATACACAAAAAAATCATAAAAATCGGTCAAGCCGTTTTGGAGGAGTTTGGTTACAAACGACACGAGATTTTTGTCTATGTACTATGTATATAAAGAGTGTACTAAATTTTAAATTATTATTGTATTGTAAGACACTATTCAAACTGTAAAGTTATCGGATCATGTTACAATAGTACATAGAATAGAATGAATGCAGATTTCATAATGTACTGTTTTGGTCCAAATAAAAATCGTCTTGAACATTTTTGCCACAAAATATCACATGATTAATGTACGACCCCTTGGGACTTGATTTCTCTACAGTCTATTAAAGTGCACAAGTACTTATGCAACCACTACACCTCCATTATATACATTCTCTCTCTCTCTAGTGATGGTAACCGACAAGACCGTAGAGAAATCAAGTAAATAAATAAATAATATATATTATTGCCCGAACCGGGATTTAAATCTGGGACCGCATTGAAGGCACTTTGCCGAGCTATGCAATAAGTAGGTAGAAACTCAAAACTCAACTTGTCAAGTCAGTCAGAGAAAAGCTGCACAAATGAAGTGCTAGTTGCCTGACAGTCAGTGCAGAGCGCTTTGACAAAGCTTTTGGCTCTGAATGTTGCAAGTACTATACATTTTTTGACCGTCCAATTAAGTTGGAGCCCGTTTAATGTGGCTACATAATTCTACTGCGAGCGGAACGATCTGGAGGCCTTCTGCAATCTCATAGCAATATCTATTTATTTATTAAGAAAGGAACAGCGTATACATTAAGCATTCTTAAAGATATAGTTATACAGGCAGGTTCTAATATATACACTAATAACAGGCGGACTCTACATTGTTCAAAAAAAGATAAACTATCCATTAAGATAGTATATAATAAATTATAATAATTCAATAAGAACGAAGTTAAAAACAGATTGACAAAAAAAAAATTGTTATACATACATATAGTCACATATAACACAGTAAACATAAATCACAAAAGGAGAGATCTAAGAAGTGATGGAATCACGCTGGAAATGTTCCAGCACTTTAAACTTGAATTTGTTGAGGCTATCACTGAATATATCTATATCCGGAATTTGTTTAGCTAAAAAGTTATATTGTTTACAAAGCTGAACTACTGGTGCCTGTTAGGCCTTTATTAGAGTTGCAGAATGGAGTGTTAAAAATGCTAGTTTTAGGAAAATAAATAGGTATTACAAGTGCAAAAGTCATAACAATAATATGAAATGTTTGCGTTGTTTTCTCGTTTCGTCATAGGATAAAATCTTTTACATCCGCACGCAGGACTTTCTTTAAACCAAACTAAATTAAGCGAAGGTTCCCATTATCAGCTAATTTTTTTTACTACAACGAATAAATTATGAAATCCGTAACAACAAATTGGCGAAAATATCAACATATACAGGTTTACTGATACAGGTTTACTGATAAAGGTTTACTGATACAGGTCGCGTCACGGTTTAACGCATTCCCGTGTTCTCTACGCCAAAGCACAAAGTGAACAAAAGATATTATAAACGTCTTGGCGCTGACGGGTCCTCAGGTGATTTGTCATGTATAGGTGACTATGGGGGTCAAAGGGTTAATAACGCTGACCTTGCGCCGACCTTGATGCGCAGCAGTCGATTTTTAGATTTTTACACCGTTTTACACCTGCAAGTGCTGCTGAAAGTGGAGGGGCACTTTCGTCGAGCGCTATTAAACCGTGCCGAGACATGTAATACACTGATACTGTGTGAACTGCAGGTCCTGCCCATCATCGGTAGCATGCATTGTAATTCGTATTAGTAAACTTTTGGGGACGTGGTATTCTGTATTACGTTTTTCGAAGTTAGGTAACACACTCATCATGAACACATGCGTCAAGACGCCAGGTCTTAATTCCTAAAATTTTGTGTAAGTTTCTTCGATACAAAATGTAACACGTTTGTCCTGTAAAAAAAATAACTTATAAACACTAATCACACTGTTAATTCAGAGCAGGACTATTTTTAGATTTAGTTTCAAATAAAGCCCCTCCCATGAACGATTATTGAATGGAGGGGGGTATCCACTACCGATATTAAGTTTAAGAAATAAGACCTGTCGTTTTTTTATTTCGTGATGATGAACAGAACCTGACAGAACCAGTTCACGCAGTGTCCGTTAATTAAGAATAATCCTGTATATAAATTAATTAGCTATAATGCTTAATATGCTATTTGTGGCGTCATATGGGGGAGGCCTATGTCCAGCAGTGGACGTGTATGGGCTGATATGATGAATGCTGAATAATATAGTAATAAAAGAATAAAAAATTCAATAGAATATTTAATTCGTTGAAAATTTATAGTTAGGTACTAATGCTAAATAACACACCAACACTGCGATCACCAATTCGCCTGCGTGGTGATTATGGCAAAACCCCCCTACATGTGAGACCATCCATGTCCCATCCATGTAAGATGTCCTCCACCTCCTGTCAACCACTACGATGTCGTCGGTCCATCGATGGACCGACGACATCGTAGTGGTTGACAGGGAGTCGATGGATGGAGGCGGCTCAGGACCGCTATTTGTGGCGTCGCCGTCGTATGGGGGAGGCCTATGTCCTGCATTGGACGTGTTTGGGCTGATATGATGATGAATGCTAACCTCATCTATCCCCAAGCTAAGCAGAGCTTGTTTGATGGGTACTAGATAACTGATAGATAATAATGGAAAAAATAAATAGTTTCTGAAATACAATGGTTTTGCAAAACTTGTAGTACTGGCTGTGAAGCTTCGGTTCCACAATAAATGAGTTCGTTCGAGGCATTATTTCGTTCGCCTACTGCTAAATCTTTCAATTAGTGGAGAAAAGCAGCGCCAAATGAATTTATTAGCTTCGCATGAGTGGAGATGTCTTTATGAACTTTTCTACCGAGTTATATTGAGCCTAGTTAATTTTGTTTTCGTTGAAAAGTGACCCTTAATGTTCAGTTTATTAAAGGAAAAAAAAAGAAGGTATGTTTCAAGAACTCTAAACTTACTAACTACTCTTAATAAAACGACTAAACATAATAATCTCTATACCTGGCGGATATCATCTTCGGGTGTATCATATTGTGCAACCGATGATATGTGTAGCTCTCGCCTTTAGATTAATTCTCATAAAGGGCCTCTGTGCTGTTGGCTTCGGCTCCACGCATGCCTCCCAAAGGACCGGGTCACTATATGGCCCGTGATCATGGAAATATACATACATACCTACCTAATCTATTATTAATATTGCTGTATGGATATCGAGAATCGATTAGATTGGATTGGAAATTAAAAGTAAGTACTATATCATCATCATCATATCAGCCCATACACGTCCACTACTGGACATAGGCCTCCCCCATACGACGACGCTACAATTAGCGGTCCTGAACCGCCTCCATCGATCGACTCCCTGCGACCGCTACGATGTCGTCGGTCCATCGAGTGGATGGTCTTCCATGTAGGGGGTTTTGCTATAATAACCACGCTTGGCAGGCGGATTGGTGATCGTAGTGTTGGTGTTGAAAAATACTCAGACGGAAGCTGCTGCCCTTCCTCTGGTAGGTTCATTTAGTCGGCTCTTATGACATCCACGGGCTAAGGGTAAGTAAGTACTTAAGCCTTTTATTTCCAAATCAATCCTTAATAACATTCCATTATAGCATTCCATTATAACATTCCATAATAACATTCCATTATAACATTCCATTATAACATTCGGTACTAGATGGACCTAAACTTAACTTGCAATTTAGTATTCTAAATAATCTCAATTTTATTGATATTAATATTAATAAAATTGCTTAATATAATAATTATTATTACGTATTATATTTTGATAGACATCTAGAGGTAATTTTTTTATATTAAACTATATAGGTACTATATTAATATCGTATACTTACGCCTGAATAAAATCTGAGTTGCGTTTGAGTATTCGGGTATTAAAACAGTTTTAGTTGTCAATTTCATTCATATATTTATTGCGTCATATACAACATATTATAACATTTTTAGAGTTATTACTGCATTACATGTAGCTATAGCTAGGTATGGAATAAAGAAATATAATTTCTTGGACGAAGGTAATATAAAATGAGATATTCGTTAGCAACACGATATGCATCAGTCTCCGTCCATACGCTGCAGTTTCCTTTCCTAGTAATCACTATATAGTATAAAACAAAGTCGCTTCCCGCTATCTGTATGCTTAGATCTTTAAAACTACTCAACGGATTTCGATGCGGTTTTTTTTAAAATAGATAGTAATTCAAGAGGAAGGTTTATATGTATAATTTAGTATCACCATTGCACCCGTGCGAAGCCGGGGCGGGTCGCTAGTTAGTACTATAAAATTAAATATTCTTTAGCACCACGATTTGCATCAGTCTCCGTTCATACGTTACAGTTTCATTTCCTTGTAATACTTTCATAAATTAAAGTACTAGGTACTAAAGGATCCTCTGTGGCGCGGTGGGCGAAGGTCCGCCTGCGACGCAGGAGGTTGCGGGTTCGATTCCCGCCTCGGGACAAATATTTGTACGATCTGCAGATATTTGTTCAGGGTGTTCTGGTCGTTTTATATGTATAAATCTATATATGTATGTAATAATATCTATCTATGTATGTATTGTATTATGTATATCAGTCATCTAGTACCCATAACACAAGCTCTGCTTAGCTTGGGGCTAGATGATGCTGTGTGGATTCTCCAGTATTATTTATTATTATTATTATCCTTTAGTTAGTACATACAGATGAAGAAGAGAAAATGACTGAAATACAAGATACTGATAAAAATGGAAATTGAATAGAACATATTCAAATAATAATTATTAATTGTTATTAATCATTGTTTTGGTTTTCAATTATTCATAAATTGACACATGAGGGTAAGTGAAAATGTGTATGGAAATATTATTTAAAATAACAATTATCTGCAGTGTATTAAGAATATCAATTTAAATAAATCAGTTCATCTGAAGACTGGTAACTCTTTCAATTTGTGAAGTAAAGTGAAACCAACAAGTTTTAATTACTTTAAATGTGGAGCTAGGAAACAAATTGTTATTATTTGACTATTTTCCTTCATATTCCATTTAACAAACAGATTCTACAGTTAAAATAAAATAAGAATAAAATATTTATTTTTAACAAGAGAACAATTACAATAACTTCAACTTCGAGCTGAAACTCTTACGTTAGTTTACTTCATACCTACATAGTATTTGTTACCAAGACAGAACTGTTCTCCATTTTTCCTCCACTAGCAAGCAGTCTTTTAGCTTTTATATGCGAGGATACATGAATGGGTCTTATTATAAGTTATTATTTAAGTTTATTTATAAAGTGTGTAAAACTGTTTATTCTCCAAATAAAATAAAAAAAGAGGTTTAAAATATGAGAAATATCTATTGCATAAAGGCTGTGCGTACCTCATCCAAATTGACTCTATCTCAGCATGAGTTGATTGCCATTTTTATTCGGCGAGGAAGTTAGTTTACGAATAAACTGGTCTGGGGACCAGAATTATGTGTGACTCAACGCCCTGACAAGGACGTAAGACCCACTAAAACCTCTCCAGTGACTCTCTCGCCATTTTCGCTTAACCATAACCATGGGGCCATTCAGTAAGTAAGCAACCAACGCTGTCTTCTGCTAGAGCATCTTGGTTGCTCTATTTTGGTTCTAGAATCCACGATATTTTTTGTAAACAAATGAGTTATAAAACCAAAGCAATACCTATTAGTGGAACCTCTTCGTGGGCTAGATAATGATGTGTGATTTGGCATTATTTATTTATAATTATTATATTTTTTACGATACTATCGGAGCAAATCACAGAAAATCTAATATTTTTTTGGTTTTGACAGTTGTCATTGGTCTCTCGATCTCGTCCGCTTTTACGTATTTTCGCTGTGCGTGTATAATTATGCGTTGTTGATGTTTTTTCTCTTGTTTTAGTGATTATCTTGCTGCTACCTTGTTGTCTCCTGTTGTTGGAACAGTTTTCATAATTTCATCATATCTTTGTATACAAAAAAATCATCAAGGACTCTAGAGCCAAGTATAGGGGAAACCGGGGTTCAAAGTGCCGGGGGTACGTAGTTCCGATGCAAATTACTTTGGAAGGAAATGAGATAGCAATATGTGTGAAGTGCAGTGCAAGACGTCATACCATCGCGCTATTGCCTCAGCCATTTTAGTGGCGCCTTGGCAACCGGCAAGTGTGGTAGCCGAATGGAGGTTCATAATTGTCACGTAAGTAAATATTTTCGTATTGAAACTTTTTGGTCTATATCGTACAGTTGTATAGCTATTAATGTGCGACTTGCATTTAATTGTTGGAAAATCTATTGGGAATGTTACATTAAAGTCATTATTGACGTTATGTTACCTATTTTAGAAGAATTTTGGATAACCTTGAAAATGAAATTTGGGGCTCTAAGTTCCGCTGGTCCGGGGCTAGTTGTTCCGCGGAACTTTGAACCCCGTAATAAGGTAGTGAATTAATTTGTAACAAAAATTGTTTTAGGATGCGAAACTACAAAAGAAAAACGGGACGGGGCAAGACTTCTGAACTAACTATTGCCAAGGCTGTCTACAACAACTAAACGAAGAATAAGAAAATCAGCAATATTGACAGACACACCAGAAAAGAATGCTTTAGCTAAAGAAAAGGCAAGAAGAGTGAAAGGCAAAAGCCAGACTAATGAAAAGGGGATTAAAAAGGGAAAAGCATCTGGAAAGGGAAAGTCACACAAATCATCGGATGGTAAAGAACATGTAAAGAGAGAAGTTCTTTAAGACGATAATCCTTCAAGTGATGATAAAAATGATGGTCTAGAATGGTACTGTATAATTTTTTCCAACGAAGTCCATCCCTATGTTTATCCTAATTGCAATTCTGATGACGAAGCTTCCGAATAGTACAAAGTTGATTAGATTAGACTGAATAAAGACTTATTACTATAATTGTTAATGCTAGATTATTGATCTCAATGTCATAATTAATACAAAGTTAAAAGTTGATTAATTATAAGTGTTAGTTTTGATGATTATTTGCCAAAGATAGTAATTTTAATCCCTATTTTTAATAAATTACTCATAAATATTTAATTCAATACTTTTGTGTTTGATTTATACATATCTATACACTAAAACTGCAACATTAACAAATGAAATTGCTGGCGGAACAACTTGCCTCAACGATGGAACAACCAGCCCCATGACGGGGTCAGTTGTTTCTTATCGATTTTTCACAAACAAAATATTCTCACGCTAAAAATATTTAAAATTTAGTAAATACGACTAAATCAATTAAAAGTAGTATAAATTCTGCATCTATAAACCCATAAATATTGAATTTTAGTCCATTTATTGTCGATATTTTTGCGTGTTATTTGAAAATCGGCACTTCGAACCCCGGTCTCCCCTAGTGGAAAATCAGAAGAATATAAATATATTACAATATATGTTTATTTATTTGATAATTTAAAAAAATTGTCTCTTTTAAACCGAAGAATTTGACATAATTATAAGCTTGAAAAACTATTGGCTCCCGAAACACAGTTTTCAACTAGTACCAGGAGCGTATGGACTCATTACTGTCTGTAAAACTGTAGACAATAATAAAGTTTTTACATTTTACCTTACTTCAAGGGCTAGTGTAAGCTCTTCCTTTTTCCGTCAGCTATTATATTTATGGAAGTTGGGATCTGACTGCTCGAGCATCGGCGGTTTCCTGATTTACCTTTCAGCAAGTCCTGTAATTAAAATAAATAACTTTATCATGAAGTCGTGTTTTGTAAATAGTTCAATTATTTGGTCCATTAAATGTTTTTGTACAAAAAAGACTAAAATTCTGAACTGATTTTAGTAAAGTTTCCAAGGATAGAGATTGCACCTCGGGGAAGTCTCTATATAACAATATAGAGACTTCCCTTCCATAACCAAAAGTGGGTATAGTAAGGGACAGATAAAGCAAATGACGAAAGAATTTGTCCTATATCTTCAAAATCTCTCTTTTTGTCCCCGGAGAGTGCAAAGAAACGGGCAGAAGCTTAAAGTACTATAAATCTGGTATAGAGATAAAATAACTTAGCTCTAGATATCTTATGTTATTCACGCCATAACTACCGAGCAGATATATAAACTAAACGATAGGTTTTTATTTGTGAGAGCATTGATTATTTTGTATCCCGTAGAGCATTATATTTTCATATTTTGCCATGGCGCTGAAACATGGACGCTAAAAAAGGCCGACCGCGACCGCATAGACGCTTTCGAAATGTGGTGCTGGAGGCGGATGTTGACAATACCATGGACGGCTTTCCGCACCAACGTTTCCATCTTGCGGGAACTGAAGATGAAGACGAGACTATCCTCCGAGAATGTGCCTGCGCAAAGTCTTAACGTTCTTTGACCACATAGCCAGTAAATTCAGTGGCAATCTCGAACTATTGGCCACCGGAAAGGTTGAAGAAAAACGTCCTAGAGGACGCAGCCCACTTAGATGGTCTGACCAGATCCGCACGACCCTGGACACGAATTTCCGCTCTTCACGCCGCCAAGGACAGATGCAGCTGGCGCAAGATTGTCCGTAACAAGATCATTTCAAAGCGGAATCACGACCCTCAGACACGAGGAAATACAACGCGAGGTGGAGGAGGGAAATTGTTTCCAGTAAATAGTTTCAATACTTCAATGAAAGGTTTAACAGATTGGATCACGGAATTTGATGTTTTGATTATCAAAGGAAGCAGGAAAATTGCTATTTGAAACATAATTTACAGATTAATTTTCCGTTGAAATTGCTGTTGAAATCAAACAGTTCTCCATAAACTAAGTTCCTTTAGTAAATCCCTGAACTGGTATGTGTAAATTCGATTTTCTTCAAAAATCTCGCAGTATCAACAAATCAATGAAACAAGCAGCTCTGTCATTAAAAGCACAACAGATAATGTTGTCTGAATTGTCCAGCATTATATATGTATTTATGTATTTGTACCATTCATTGTATAGAAAGCTAGAGGTAAAATAGCTGTGAAACGACTGTACAAACGACCACTATTTTTGCGATGTCTCATCTACCAAACTTTGACAGAATGCTTTTTATTGACGGATAAAGCAGATGGCCTTTTTATGCTAAAACATCAGGTAAAACATAGGTGTACTCGTTTAACAATGCAATAGTCAGAGACACGCGCCAGGCATACCTACTTACGCTCTACGATGGTATACCCTGTGTCCATTAACTGGAGCGATATGTGCCGTTTTTGTACTATTCAACCCAAAACAAATCAATGCTACCTCGTGGGCAGAAAAGTTTTTGCCCGAAGGAGCTTTTTTTTGCAAGGAGTCTGTTTAACCTACTCTTTTATGTTTTACTAACTGCTGCCCTCGCCTTCGCCCGCGTTTTATCGGGATAAAAAATTTAAAGCCTATATGTTTGAAAAGACTATATGTTATTTCAGGTCCCAAACTATACCCATACCAAATTTCAGCCTAATCGGTTCAGTAGTTTTTGCGTGAAAGAGTAACAAATATCCATATATCCATCCATACAAACATTGACATTTATAATATTAGTATGATAGGACTAGTTTCTGCCCGCGGCTTCGCACGCGTTGTTTTCATGGAAAAGTTAAAAGGTTATTTCTATTCCATGAAAACTGATTTATGGGTAACTGATATACCATAATATTGATCTAGAAATATATATTATATATTTCTAGATCAATATTTGTGAAAAATTTCCGCCTGATCGGTTTAGTAATCTAGGCGTGAAGCAGTAACAAACATCCATCCGTCCAAACTTTCACATTTATGATATTTTTGTGACTCATTACTGTCCTAATTAGGTGGTCATAACTTACTTTGAATGCTCGACGAAACTTGCGGGACATCAAACTGTACAGGATAGGGTTCGCCACGGTAGACATGTAGCCGATTAAGCACAGGTAGTTTACAACCTTCCAAGCCTGTGACGAGATAACAACCTTTTACGACCGGTACTTCGGAAGGTGTTCCAGGATTTCGACAAAAGTGCTGTACTTTTTGGCTGAAATATAGGTACTTCAACCGGCGCGTCGAAACGTGACGTCTGCTTTTGCACTGGAGGTAACAACTATGAAAGGACATACCTAACTATAGCGACTCTAACGACGACGAAGTGAAATTAAAATGGGACTGTAGCTCTCGAGGCTTTCAAAGTTAAAGTAGGGACCTACCTCATTCAGCTTTTATATGTTTAGAAAACTTTTTGGTCAAAGGTCTGATAGGTTTTTTCTTTCTTTCTGCTATTGAGTACTTACTGTGTAATTTTGATCGTATATCAGTTCCGGGAAAAGTGTCATCACACGGAGAATGCAGTACGGAGAAAAAAAGAAGAAGAACGTTGCGGAAATAGCAGCTGAAACAAAAAAAAACGGAGATTAAAATTTGCAATATAAAAACATAGTTTCTTTGTAAAAAGTACTTGAAACAATTTCCCACCTCGACCTCTGAAAATCGTTATAGGCTCACTCACTCTGTCTAATGAAAATTCTTTAGCAACTCACCCAGCATTTTGATAGCTTTGTCTCTATTGTGCTGCACAATAACGGGACTGGCCCGAGGCTTCCTCTTCTCAGAGTTTAACGCGATGAAGATCAAGATGTACAGCACTGTTATCAACACCATCGGAACCACCGAGAACGCAAACACTTCGAACCCAACTATTGCAGTATTACCCTCAGATATAGTAAAATAACAGAGAACATATTTTTTCCCCTGCAACAGATCAATATAAAAGACGTCGGGGACTATGAACAAAACACATAAGAACCAAATAATTCCAACAATCTTCCAAACGCGAGAGTTAAGAGCGAGCTTCTGACGGAGAAATGGCCTAGTAACAACCAAATAGCGCTCTAGAGTAAACGCAGTGATGATAAGGATACTAGCATTCAAGACGAAGTCCCAGAGGATGAAATGAAGCCGACAGCCGACTTCGCCTAAGGGATAGAAGTCAGGGATCCAAATGACGTAGATCTCGATGGGAACGAACAGGCCAGTGAGAAGATCGAGGATAGCAATGTTGAAGAGGTAGCAGTTAGTCGGAGTACGCATAGACCGGTTCTGAATGATAACAGCACACGTGCAAACGTTCCCGATCAGATTCAAGACCATAGTGGTTCCTAAATAGATGCTTAGGATGATCTTCACTGTGATGGTCTCGTCTAGCAAGTTTCCGTCATCGTAAAAGGCCATTCCCATGGGCCCAAACACTGAATAAGAATTGTTCATAGTGTCGTTCACTTCCATTATAATTAAACGTGATAGATCGCCAAATTTAAAGTTGTGTTTTTTGCGAGAAACAGGGTAGTGACTCTGATGGATGAGAGGAAACACTGTCGCTGAGCTGTATTGTAATTTAGTCTGTGTGTACTTATCTACAGTGTGTTGCTTTTTGACGAGCTTGGAAGCGAGATTATTTCATCCAGAGAGAGCTAGTTAGATAAGAATATATCTAAAAAAGCCTTATTGCACGACCAAATCTTACAAAAAATATTGGCCTTTTTATTATTGTTGGATATTATTGAGATTATTGTTGGAATCATCTAGTCTTTTTTCTTTTAATGAATAGTTTCCTTTAAGAAAATGTATTAAGCAAAATCATAAATAGGTATAACTCAATAGTTATACCTATTTATCAGGCCTTTGTGAGGCAATCCTCACAAAGGTATTTTAACTTGCAAAGGTGTAATATGTTGGCGTGGAAAGTTTTTGAAATAGGTATCTTAATTTACGATTCTGGTAAGGACCCTCGATTTGAGAAACATTATTTAAATTGAGAATTTAATGTAAAAAATATTATTTTACCATGATATACGGTGGTTATTATCAGATATATCAAAGCTGTGAAAACAATGGTAAAATTGTGTGTAATAAATAAAACGTTTTTATTGCGAAAACCCGGCTATAATTAAAGACAAACACGATATTGTTTGGCCGGTGTATTTGTCATCGATTTATGTTTATGTGAGAGGAAAAATAAAATCTGGAGCCTTGCTACTTTTGACACGTAGATGTTATGTACCACATTATAAGGAATATACCAGCTAAATGTTAAAAAGAAGTCTGTGCTGTCTACCAGGGTAAAAAAATATTAACGTATCTATCTAATTCGAACCATTTTGTGAAACCAGTTTTTTTTTTGTGATCGTATTAGCTTTTATTTATTATTTAGCGTTATTTTAGCGTTTCTTATGACTCATTTTATCTTTAACTAATCGACTAGGCTGATGGTATAGCTGTAGTGGACGTGGGCAAGCTTTTGTCTGACGCAGAGAGTGGCGTGTTAATTCTCGTCCCAGCCAAAATATTGAATTAACGTATATAATACATTTTTATACGAGTAAAATAATCAAACACCACAAATATTTACAGATCATTAAACAAAATATATAAACAAAAATCTATCATATCAGTCACCGACTTTCCGACTGCATAGTTTGGAGCTAGATGATGCTACATAAGTACCTACTTTCTGCGTGTTTGGTTAAAGTAACGTACCCGTTATTTGTATTTTTAACCAACTTAAAAAAGGAGGAGGTTCTCAATTCAACTGTGTTTTTATTGAATCTATGTTACGCGATATCTCCGCCAATTATGGACCGATTTTGATAATTATTTCACTATTGTATAGAAAATGATCTCTAGGTAGTTCCATATTTTTATCCCCAAGGGATTACTATTCATCCCACAAAACTTAAAAACAGTGTAAAAGTTAGGGAATTTGAAGCCGGTTTATCGTTTTTTAAAACACGCCAAATTATTGTCTTGGTGAATTTTATCATCCTGTAGGCAAATGTAATAGAGTACAAACAAGTGTTCAATTTGGAAGCCTTGTAAGTGGCCGCGCCCCCCCTAATTGAAATTGCTAGGTTTAAGTAGGTATACATTACTTATGTAAGAGATACACTTACAGTGAAAAGTATTATGTACCCATGTCTCTTACAGAAAACGAAGAAAATACAAATTATTATCATATCACCAACGTATAAAAACAAAGTCGTGTTACTTACACCACTTATAATTATAATTCAAGAATGGTTGGATCGATTTTAATGATCTTTGATTTGTTGGATTTTTCTCCGTCCTGAATAGGAGAATAACTAAAAAAATAGGGTTCGACGCAAAAAAAAAAAAATATCCACGGGGCGAAGCCGCGGGCACAGCTAGTTAAAGATATATGTAGATCCTGGAATAAGGAATACCCAAGTTGTGATTTTTAATAAAAACACCTTGGTTATCTATATGTAGGGACCTTTTTAGGATTCCGTATCATTAGGATGAAAACGAGACCCTATTACTAGGTCTCCGCTGTCGGTGCGTCTGTCAGTGGGTTCTCAAGAAGACCGTAAGTGCCTTTTCACACATCCCGGTTGCCAGGTGGCGGCGGGTACCCGGTGGCGAATTGTATGTAAATTATGCAGGTGGATACGTGTGAAAGCTATCGTACCTACATCCCCGTACAATTCGCCGCCGTCGTCGGCGGGTACCCGGCACCGGCTATCCGGAAACCGTGTGGACAAATTAAGAAGCGCCTCAGATTCAAACTTTAACTTTAACATTGACATTTCAGACAAGTTTTTTTAACACATAACCCTCGTGTCATTTTTTACATAACAGTATTCAAGTATATTGGTGATCTTCTATAAAACTATAAGTAAAAAATCAAAGGGGCGGGTGTTGAGAGCCTCCTTTCTCCTAATCTTTATCAAAATGAAAAATGTTGGAAAATGATACAATACCCAGTTGTTTTTATCTTTTATTTAATCTGTAAGGTACACTTAACATCACATTAATGATCACAAATTAAATCTAGATTAAATTTATCAATCTTATATGGTTGTAACAATAAATTATTTTGTTAACTTACTCTTATCTGACTAAAAGTGCATATTCTAGCTTACCCATCTTATTAATAAATATTTAATTTTCAAACCTCGTCTAACTATTGACTTCTACTCTATCTTGGCTAGATTCTATCCTAGCTACATCAAACTAACAAGGTTTTACTATCTAAGATTAGTTTACAATGTTATTCTAATCCATATGGCCGTTAGTGAGTTTTGCTTCAATTTTCTCAGTGGGTTCATTATTCTCGATGACTTTATCGTCAGCATCGTGTCCCCAAACAGGGTGAGACCCATCACCGGTCCTCTTAACCCTCTTCTGAATAACATCATGAGAAACCGTCTTCAGGTCGTACGCCCAGCCAATCAGAGACATGGCATCGATGAAGAACTTCGACACGTTCAAAGAGTAGTTGCCGAGCTCAGCGGTCTTGTAGTCCCAGGGGAAAGTGTGATGGTAGTTATGGAATCCCTCGCCTAAAGCCATGAAAGAGACCTGCTTGATTTCGACGGGGTTGATGTGCTCATCGTAGGGCTTGGCTCCCCAGAGATGAGCAGCGGAGTTGACCAGCCAAGTGGCGTTGAGGACGTAGACGAATCTGAAGACAGCGCAGACGAAGTAGGCGTTCCATGCAGTCTCGCCCCAGAGGGTGGGGACTAATGTCGGCATCACGAAACAGCATAGGGGCATTAGGAGCAAGTAGTGTCTGGAAAGAGAAAGGTATGTTATTTTTTGATATCCTACTCCTACAAATATTATAAATGAAAAAGTTTGTGTGCATGGATTTGTTACTCTTTCACGCAAATACTACTGAAATTATTAGGCTGAAATTGGTATGGGTACAGTTTAGGACCTGGAATAACATATAGACAATTTTTGATCCCGATAAAACGCGGTCGAAGGCGCGGGCAGCAGCTAGTAATATAATATGTATAAACGTCAGGATTTTGCGATATTTATGAAATAAAACTATTATTATTAACTCATTAATTTCAGATTCATAATCCATATATACTCCTAACATGTAGCTAGATACAAATAATTAAAATATCATATAAAATTACACCATAAAACCAACTAGAATTTAACTACAGCACTTATGATTTTTTTCATATGTGAATATCTAAGAACTTTGCCGCCTTACGACATCATGTTACGTGAGATTTTTTATTTGTATGTGTCCTCTATCAATATATAGGTATATAATTTTCATTACGTACTGCGATTTTGAAAAAATTACAAAGTATGTTTGGCCCTTCACACAAAAATCATCAAACCCCTTTGTATGTGGTTATATCATATGATTGTACCAAACAATGTTAACTCCTCCAAGTATAATTGAATTATTGATTCATTGGATTGTACTGTATAAAGATTTGTATGCATGTGCAATAATTATCACATAAATAATAAAGACGCACTCAGCTGTCACGCTGATTGTCTCTCACACGGCGATAGTGATACACTGTAATCGCTTTACGATAACCTCTCTAGTTTTAAGTTTTAAATGTACGTATTTCAATAAACTAAATAATTAAAAAAAGTTAATTGGCACAGATACATATACTTAAGCCTATAATTGCCCAAGAAGATGATCCATAAGACATAAGGGAAATAAGGGAAAAGACAGAAGCGTTTTTTACTTACTTCTTCTGGAACCGCAAAATAGGATCGGCTTTCAGGTCGCTCATGTCAATGTTGTGTCCTTTGGCCTTGATCTGGGGATGTTTCCTGACCAGCAGCCATCCGACGTGGGAGAAGAAGAAGCCTCGGGTCGCGTTGTGGGGGTCAGCATCGGTTTCCGAGTATTTGTGGTGCATGCGGTGATCACGGGCCCAGTCGATGACCGAATCCTAGAACAAGCAGTTGAGAATTCAGTCAAAAACTTTACCTCGACTTCAGACACAGAACTTTACCTTCATAATAAAGTAAAAGTATGTTATTTCTGCGCCATAATAGCGAATGCGATTAATTTATCGAAATCGAATGGTAAAAATACAAACATACTAAACTGCTAAACCATAACCTTTTCACCTCTTAGCATTGCTCTGGTCGGGTAAAGCGAAGATTAAAATAAATCGCTTGTCATATTGTGAAAGGATAAAAACCTACGAAACTGTGTTCGACGAAAAATCAGAACACTAAAAATCTCCCATTTTATTAACAGGGAATTTACAGTTTAGATGAGGAGTTTTCACCTAACACCGTTTTGTTATTTAGCTATCATTTTAGTTCGGTAATTAAATTGCTTAGAACTTGGTACTTTATTATCCCCATGGGCGGATTTTAAGGAATGTGGAATCATGATTCAAATAGGATTAGGTAACTTGCTAAAGCAGGGCCCGAACTCTTAAAAATGAAATCGAAGTTTCTGATTCTTTTTCGTGCAAACGCTAATATTATGCAATGGACATAAGAGTTGGTTTTGTACGAACACGAAAAAGAAACTTCGATTTTCCTTTTCCGAGTAGGCCCCCAGGTAACTAAAAATGCGGACGAAACTAGTATGAATGTGATTGTTTAAAACGGTCATGCCTGATTAATAGTTTTAGCTTGGTAAAGAACAGGTAGTTATTTTGGTTAACATTGTAAAAATATTGACATTATAAAATCCATAAACAAAATGTTTTCAGTGCTTGGATTCAGAAGCAAACATTTCATCGAAATAGCTCGGTCGCTTATTCGTATCATAAATAAATAATGTTGGACAATCCACACAGTATCATTTAACCCCAAGTTAAGCAGTGTTATGGATACGGTTCTTCTCTCGCCGTACCACATCAGTCGTTCAATATCATCATTATTCCTTCTCGAAAGGACCGAAATTTTATTGTTTTTCAGTGTCCGTAAAATTCTTGTAGAATCGGATATGCAAAAAAATATTAAACCCTATAAAATATTTATTTACAGAACCTAAAAAGGAAAAAATAAATCTGACCCATATATGTATATATTTTTTTCCTTTTTAGGTTCTGTTCGGTCTCTCCTGATAATTAAAAAATAGTAAAGAAATCTTTTATTTCAGGCGCATACTTATTAATTGATTAAAATTGCCGTATTTTCTTTACAATATTGACAAAGAAAATAACAATCAAATAATATAAACAAATTAAACTACTATTTACAATTGAAACAATCGAGCTAACTGCAGACTGTTGCAAACAATCTACAGATAGCTCAACTGGTCCATATCAATACCAGTCGGAAGCGTCCCCAAGACGCTGGCTGCATTGCCTCGCTGTATGGCAATGCTAATGCGCTGCGCCAGATACTCACCAGCTCTCGGGTCACGCGTCGCTTCGACAAGGCGCTCAGAAAATTTTTTGCAAACCCGGATACAAATAAATAAATTTGATAAATAAATCTAGCTATTTTGCCACCTCACATCGAAATCAATGGCTCTGACGTTCAAACAAACGAAGCCCATGTGAAGTTCAAACGTAAACAAACGTGGAAATGTTTCCACGTTTGTTTACGTACCACGCACATGTTTTCAGAATCCCGAAGCATAACTAATAATCTACGCAATTTATAGGAAGTCATTATTTCAAATTCACTGTAGCACGAAACGTCGCGTGAGAGATGTCCTCCGTTTGACATTTCGCTCATTTTACGTCTTATCATAAAATATATGCTTTTACGTTTATACCTACTTCCTGCCTACTTCTTATTGGAGCATAAAAGTTACTTAGGTTACCTAAAACAGGGCGAATTAAGGTCGTACCAAAATAAACAAAATTTGATGCATTCAAAAGAAAATAATCGTCATTTCTTAAAGTTCAATCTGTTCGGAAATGGTTTATTTAGAAATTATTGAATATTGATATAATTTTTCAGTGTCAGCCAAACGTTTTTTTAACATTCGCTTTGTGCATTATTGTGCGGAATTAAGAGTTGTCTATACAAAGAGTTAGCCCCTCACAATAACGTCGTGACCGTTTTAGTTTCATTCGTCTGTCTCGAGTGGTTCCTGAGCATGACGGTTTTAAATACGGAGACGTAATGGCGCAAAAATTATATAATACGTATATAAAAAGTACAGTTTAAAAATATAATTTTTAGCAATTTTTTTGCTTTCTTAGGTTAGCAATGTTCGTTTGCGGTGAACGAATTTATAGTCCAAAACAAAACAAATGACAACTCTCATTTGGTAGAGAGATTCGTAGGTAGTGTAGGGATCTTCCCATAAAATTTAAATTTTAATAAAACTAATACATACATACATATAAGCTAAGGCATAAGCTAAGCTATACGATAGCTAATATGACATCGGAAGTCTTCGAACAGAAATGCACCGAGTATGCACTGAAATATCTGATTTCGGTACATATTAAAACTCGGATTATTCAAAAACCTCTCCACGCTAAGCAAAAATTAATACATTTTGGAAACGTATTTTGAATTGTTAAGTACCTATTCCTTTCATATGAGATCAAACTTGATTTCATTGATTGATTTTACCCCCCTTTGGACCCCCTTGTTCCAAAAACTCCTCGACGGATTTGGCTTCGCTAAATTAACCGCATATTTCACATGGCTTATTTGCACACCTATAAAATTTCACGCAAATTGGATCCACGACTGGACAGATGTTCTCGAAGAGACTATTTCACCATACAGTCAACCACCCAAGCTGCCACTGTGAACTTCCTTCGCTTCGCTCACTACGTTCCATTATGTACCTACCAAATACTACTAAGAACATACAAAATGAGAATTCAATCCTTCGTTATAGCAAAATCAATCCAAACTTTCCAATGCAATTTCATAACAAAAACCACGACTCTCACGAAATCAAACAAGCTGATTACTAAGATAAAGCAAAAAGCTTTAAAAATATATAATGAAAATGCCACTCTATAGTTATAAATTATATTTAAACGTGACAAATGTGACGGATAAACAGCCATTAGCCAGATAAGGATGTCAAAAGGTGCTGATAAGGAATTGCGTGGCTCACACGTGAAGATAGCATACTTGTTAACTACCTTAATCAGTTAAATAATTAACATTGGTCAAGTTCAAGTTGTATCTTTATTGTGAAAGTTTTTGGGGTCGCTACTTCTAATTAATTGGTAGAACCAGAAAAAGACTTCTTTAGATATGTAATGTATATCGTATATCAGTTATTTATTATTATTTATTTATTTCAGACTACATAGGGCCCACATATGTAGTCTGAAATAAATAAATATGGTACATATATAAAATTGGTACATATTAATATAGTCACATTAATCTACAGAAAACATTAATCATATTAAACACAAAAAAACGATTATTAAAACAAAGAAATAGAATATTTACAATAATTATTTAACAATGTCGTACCTTATCCTCTAGGAGTGATATATATAGATGCAGTCAAACCTATTAGCGAACACGCTGAGAATACTGTTGGAGCTGGCCCGGACCCTGCGCACCAGAGATGATTCCCGCTTCCGCATGGAGGTGTCGAACCATAAATAGCTTGATGCTAGATGATGCTATGTGAATTGTCCAGCAGTATTTATTTATCTTTCAATCGGTTGGGTATATGCACCTATCTACTTAATTTAAAAGAAAATATATAAGCAAAAGGGAAAAATGATAGAAACAATACCAATTCCAGAAGTTATAAATAGTACCTATTCAAAGCGCCCCAACGGGTTCATATTGTGATCTCACTATACATAAGAACTAGATGTAACACATGAAATAAATAGTACCTTTATATAAATACATAAAATGAAGATATGTGTATAGTGAGCAAAAAAAGCGTTGATAACCTCTAAATCCTATATATCGACGAAAGAAAAATTAGCATAGGGTAAAGTCCAAAGTGTTGTATGCTAATCTATCTACTGACTTGAATTTTACTATATTTAACATTAATTTTTAATTAATATAAGCATGATTGATTTCTAAGAAATATAATAAGATCCCAAAAATGTATGATTGATTTATTATGTTGCATATGTTTTTATTATATTTAGTTTTCCGACACTTCCCACGTTTATCTTCTATATTTCAACCAATTTACACAAAACCCTTACAAATTATATACCTAAATCTTCCTCATGAATCACTCTATCGATTGGTGAAGACCGCATGGAAATCCGTTTTGTAGTTTTTTAGTTTATCGCGAATAGACAGACACGGCGGAGGACTTTGTTTTATAATACGAGTATGTGATATGAAAAAAAACTGCCTTAAAAATTATTACCAGGCAGAAAAACTACGCGAGCCCTCATTAAGCTCAGCTTTTAGCTAGTTATATTTAAGGTATAAGGATTTTTTTAAACAAGTTTTTTTATATATTTCAATTTCTAACCTAACCTAACCTAACCTATCTAGGTATGGTCTTTTCAGAAGTATTTTGACAACCATTATTATCCGGGGGAACTATTCGGACCTAACTATAAATTTCTAAGTTATTTTTATTGTTTTTGTGTAGGTTCGACAATATATTTAATTTTTCTATTGCGCAAATTCTGATTTCAGATTTAGAAAGGTCTGATAGTTAAGTTAAATACAGATATATTAAATAATATGCCGTGGGGCCGCTAGGCGTACGAATATCGACCCCTCCAACTCAACCCGTGGATGTCGTAAGAGCCGACTAAGGGAACCTACCAGAGGAAGGGCAGCAGTTTCCTTCTGAGTATTTTTTTCAACACCAACACTGCGACCACCAATCCGCCTGCCAAGCGTGGTGATTATGGCAAATCCCCCCTACATGGGAGACCATCCACTCGATCGACCGATGCGATGACATCGTAGCGGTCGCGGGGAGTCGATGGACGGAGGCGGCTCAGGACCGCTATTTGTGGCGTCGTATGGAGGAGGCCTATGTCCAGCAGCGGACGTGTATGGGCTGATGTGATGATATTAAATAATATCAAAAACAAGCGAATGATTTACCATAGATCTTAATATGAATAAGCAATTATGGAAAAATCTAAAATACCCATGAGTCTTAGAAACACAAATATACTTTAATCAATAAATGAACATGAAGAGAAGGTCACCCTCGAGTAGGGATTCTAAATTCAGATAATTTTATGCATTACCTACATTTACGAATTATTCAAATGGATTACCGAAACGCAACCAATCTTTTCCAGAATTTTAAGACAAAACAAATGCGTAGGCTTTTACGATATTTGTTTCCAAAGAATTGAATTTACATTGCTAAAAATATTTATACTTGCTAACATTCTTGTTTATGAAAGCATACCTACCGATGGGTGAAGCATGCAATTTTTGCAATAAAATGCAATAAATATAACTATAGCTACCAAAGTACCAATCATGTATAGGTAGTAAAAAGATAAAACAATTATGAAATTTGATAAATAGGGTATGTAGGTACCTATTTATCAAATTTCATAACATAATGTTATCTGATCATGTTGCAACATGATGCATAGCAAAAAGTAACTTCAGGGAGGATGCGTTTTAAAAACAATTCCACATTTGTTTGATAGGTTATATGTATGTATGCAGCCAGCGTCTTGGGGACGCTTCTGACTGGTATTGATAAAGACCATTTGAGCTATCAGTAGATTGTTTGCAACAGTCTGCAGTTAGCTCAATTGTTTCAATTGTAAATACTAGTTTAATTTGTTTATATTATTTGATTGTTGTTTTCTTTGTCAATAAAGATCATGTGTTTTTTTATTATTTTGGTGTGTAGTAAAGAATATTTGTATGGTATTGTATGTACCGTGATGTTATCTCGAATATACAGTGATAGTAGTCTCTAGACACTGACACTGATATCTATAGAGAGATTTTTTTGGACATAGCAGTAAGGAGCGGTACCCTAACCAGTGTAGCTACAGGAAAATGGTTTTAGGTAACTCCATATATTTGAGAGGAATTTTCATCCCCAATTTTCATCGCCTTGAATTCCTACAAAATGTATAAAAGTTTTCTAACATAACCTAACCTTACCAGTGAAGCTACAGGGAAATGGTTTTAGGTAACTCCATATATTTGAAAAAAAATTCATCCCCAATTTTATCCCCTTGATTTCATACAAAATGTATAAAAGTTTTCGATTTCTGACTGTCTGATATACTCCAACTCAGTTGGTCCGATTGAAGTTTTTGATCGGATCGATTGGCATAAAAAAGTGTGTGAAATTCCCATTTTCTTGCTAACTGAACATTGTATTTTTTTTAAATCTTTGAATTGGTACGAAAATTTTCCTGTAGCTACACCGTTTTTGGTAGCTTACTGCCCTGTCGAAATAAAACCAAGTTCAAGGGGTTTTCAAACAGTTATTTTTTCTTGTAAAAAGAACCTAGTATGAGCATAAATAATTTCATATTGTTTGCTGATTCATAACTATACTCCAGCCATTCTCCATGTATAATATATGTAAACAACTCTCAACACAAAAAAACTACGTCTCTTTTAGGCGAGGTGTTCGAAAATTATTCCCATGCATTATTAAGAGGACGGAGCTCAAATTAATAAGTAGGGCAAATTCTGTCTCGATGTCGACAGTAAAACAGTTAATTTTAGATTATGCATGGGGGCAATGTTTACAAACATTGTATTATTCAATTGGCCAGAGCTTAGATCCTTTCGGCCGCCATAGACTCGGGGGTGGAAGTGTCTAATTGCGTAATAACGAGAAAACCCGCTCACGTCTCTTCGTGATGGTCAATACGGGGCCGCACCTCTCAAAACCTCTTTGTCGTTTGCACCGATGTTGGTCCTTTCCGGCATTTACGCCAACATTTTGAGGAACCCATCCAGCATTCAGCAAGCCACCGTCTGCCGCTTGTAACAGTATTGAGAGTATGTTTATGGCAGGCGTCCATAGTCTTCCTCATAGCCCAATTGGGCTATAAGCAAGACTATGGATGCCTGGTGGTGATTGTGGTGAATGGATGGACTGGATATGGTTTTTTGTTATTTTCATTTTCTTTTGCAATAGTCTCTACACCTGGTGGATATCATCTTCGGGTGTAACATATTGTGCAACCAAGGATGATACCCGCTATGTGTAGCTCTCGCCTTTACATTAATTCTCATAAAGGGCCTCTATGCCATGCTAAAGGACCGGGTCACTATATGGCCCGTGATCATGGAAATGAGAAACAGAGTAATAATAATAATAAATATTTCAGGCAACACAGGTAGTCAAGTACTAGATGTAAAAAACTTAAACACTACGGCCCATATAAAAATATATACCTTAGTCTAACATACTTATAATAAACTTATTTACTAATGTCATAATGACGTGTTTTTGTACGGAACCCTTCATGTGCGACTCGCACTTACCGTTTCTATTATTTTTCACCTGCGCACCAATGTGCTCAGCTGACTCCCGGCTTCCACCTACACACTACTACAATCTTTCGCATATGTAAACAACCAATGATGATGGTATGCCTAGTCGCAACGTCTCACAAAAAGTCAGAGAGCTTCTTATACAACATCTATTGATCATGTTTTTCAATAATGGCCATTAACAATAGATCAGTTGAGCTACCTCTAGATTATCTTCAACAGTCTGCAGTTAGCTCAACTGTTTCAATTCTAAATTCTGGTTTTATAAATACTTCGAGCTTACCTGAAACGCAATGGTGTTGAAGAACGTGAGGAGGATGCGGAGTGGGACCTTCGCCTTATAAGACTTGTGAGCCCAGAGCCTGTGGGCGCCAGCCGTTATGCCCAGCCCAGCGCAGATGTACAGGAACACAGCTGTAATACATGTTTAATACATGTTTAATATCTTAATTTATTTTAAAAATATAAATGGCGTGTTTTAGAAACGATCAACCGACTACAAATTCCCTTACTTTCACACTTATTTTAAGTTTTGCGGGATAAATACTAATTCCCTGGAGATAAAAATTTTATAGGACCCCTTCGGGATCGTTTTCTGTACAATAGTGAAAGAATTTTCAAAATCGGTCCATAATTGGCTGAGATATCGCGTAACGTACATACAAAAAACAAACATATAGACGAATTGATAACCTCCTTCTTTTGAAGTCGGTTAAACATCTTCTCTAGTTCTCATCTAGAAACCAGCGCTACCTTGTATTTATGTGAGGTAGCATAAATCTGAGGTGGAACCTTTTGACCTGCATCGCTACAGCGCAGAGCACAGTCGGTAGCCGACCTATATCCACTACCTAGCTTGCCTACCTACTTAGCTAGCTTATTGGTATTTAGTATTTAAGTTAGGTAGACCCTATAGTAATATAAATCAACAACCCTATAGTAACATAATCTACAACAATAGAAGTTAAAAAAGGGTCTCTACCTGAGTGGTGACGTAATCAGTGGTCAACTTTAAAAGCTCCTAGCCAGCGCATTTTTTATGTTAGACCGTAGGTTTTTTTTTATTTAAAAGCTATTATGATAGACAATAATAAAAAATCATAAAAATATCTAGTATTATAGGCTTAATTTTAAGATTTTTGGAGATTATTGAAAAAAAAACAGCATAAAAAATGTACGCGTTTGTGAGCTATTTGTTATTTTATCGTCATCGTCACATATCTGACATGATTATGGTATTATTTTAACAAAATAGACCCACTACTTTGGAAGAAATCATTTTTTATTAAATAGAGTCATTAGTGAGTAATAAAAAATTTAATTCTTCAATAAAGTATATACGATTTTTTTTAATTTTTTTTTTCTATTTTTTTGTCGGTTATTTTTTATCTAGTTTCACCCCCTTTCGGGGTTGCACTTTATCCAGGGACACACAAAAAATTGTGCCTGAATCAAGGCCTTACTCTTCATCTAGTTAGATACATTTTTTCGTGACAAAACGGCTTCCCAGAAGCTATCGACGACCAATGTGGCGCGGCGGGCAAAGGTCCGCCTGCGACGCAGGAGGTGGCGGGCTCGCCTTGGGACAAATAATTTTACGATCTGCAAATATCGTTCCGGGTATTCTGGATACTTTCTATCCTATCCTTCTTATATTATAAATATCAAAGTTAGTATGGATGTATATACATACATATGTATGGAGATTTGTTACTCTTTCACGCAAAAACTACTGAAGCGATTAGGCTGAAATTTGGTATGGGTATAGTTTGGGACCTGGAATAACATATAGGCTATTTTCTATCCCGATAAAAAGCGGGCGAAGGCGCGGGCAGCAGGTAGTAGATAATAAAAATATCAGTCATCTAGTACCCATAGCACAAGCTCTGCTTAGCTTGGGGCTAGATGATGCTGTCCATATTATTTATTTATTTATGAGACGTTTTACAAAAAAGGAAACGCCCATTATTTACGTTTTATAATATATTAATAAATAGCGATGATCTTTTAAAATAGTATAACTGTTTATATAAGCTTTTGCCTGCGGCTTCGTATGCGCTTTTCAAGTAAAATATGCCCGTTCCCGGGATATTGTTTATCTCCCTGCCAAATTTAATAAGATTCGTTCACCTGCTTAGGCGGGTATGACAGAGTTACTTCCGATTTTTACCCGACTCCAAAAAAAGGATTTTTATGTACCTATGTTCGTCGATTTCTCCGTCCATCATGGACAAGGAAAGAGTTATTCCCTTAGAAATATAAAATTATGGGACCACCTCGGGATCATTCACTTACCGTATATTGTATTCCGCAAAACTAAAAAACCGTTTAAAATTTACAGATACCTACAAAGTCGTATATGATTAATAGGAAAATTAATAATATACCAAAAAAAATTCGCCTTCGTCGGGACTTGAACTCGCAACTTGCACCCTCATTACGAAATACGCTGACCAATTGCGCCACGAGGCGTGACCCCCAGTTTGAGACTTACGCACTATAATCGCAAAAACCATTGAATAAGTATGGAATTTAACCAAATTTTATCACCAAGCTAACCTTACATACATCCTTGACCCTTTCAGAATTTCGGATACGCTCCTTTACATTATCGTTTGAACGTCATTGAATGTGACGCAAAAGGTCGCGTGATCGATTTCCGTTGTGGGACAGATGTTTGTTCCGGACCTGGATGTTTTCTATGTATAATTATGTTTGTTTTTACATGATAAATATACTTTGTATCCTTATTTATGTGCAAGTCGTCATTTGAGGCTTTAGGACGAGTTTCGCAAAGTTTACGATAACTGTAAATATTTTCGTTTCCTTCCGTACATGGATTATAAATGAATTTACTTCCTTTACAATTAATTGATTATGTTTATATATTAGATACTATTATTGTCATTCACGGTCATTTACGGTTGCATACAACCTACTTTATTTTTTTATGACTTGTAACTTGGCTTTATTTAATAAAAAATTGTATTGTATTGCATGTAGTGTCTTGCAGCGGAAAAAACACCGGAAGTACCGGATCCTGACAGTAACTACTTTTTAACTGACGAAAAACAAAAGAAGAGGACGGTTATGTTCGGCTGTTTGTATATTATTTAATCACTAGATATTCTCCGCGGTTTCGCCCGCGTTAAATTCAAACACTTAAAGTAGCGGCGTACGAATATCGACCCCTCCAACTCAACCCGTGGATGTCGTAAGAGCCGATTAAAGGCACCTACCAGAGGAAGGGCAGCAGTTTCCTTCTAAGTATTCTTCAACACCAATACTGCGATCACCAATCCGCCCGCCAAGCGTGGTGATTATGGCAAAACCCCCCTACATGGGAGACCATCCAATCGATGGAGCGACGACATCGTAGACGGACGGTCAGACAGACCGCGGAGGCTTAGTAATCGGGTCCCGTTTTCACCCTTCGGATACAGAACCCTAAAACGTGACCTGTTTCATACAGAATTGTTTCCGACTTCAACAAAAGGTCATGTTTTGGTCTAAGTGACGTTCACAAAAGAAAATATTGAATTCCATGAACTTCAACAAGAACGTTCATTTTCAATGTTATGATACAAGATCATGCATTCAATAAGGATGTTATATCTATGGAATTTATTCAGGTAGTTTAGAATTCGATGTAGTCAGTGTCGTCTTCTCAATAATTAGTGAACATCTCGTTGTTTACTACAAGGTAACAAGCATATTTTAAGGCTAAAAAAAGGGTATTTTCATTACAGGAAAGAAACAGGGCGCTTTTTTGAGTTATCTGTAGAAACATATAGATTACATACCTAACTATATGCTAAAAGCATGCGTTCTAAGAAATGATATAGGACGATAACATTATAATTCACTTTTTGACAGAACATTTAAATACATAAACATAAAACATTCTAAGGATAATTTGCTTTATTTGTTCCGCGGTTTGTAAGGGTTAAGCGAAGAAGCTGCTAATTGCCCAATTATATTTCTTTCAAAGAACACCACCATAGGTTATATTGTATTTTTTTTCCCCACCACGCGCGATATGACCTGTGACGTAATTAAATCATAAGTTACTTAAGAAAAACTCGTTAGATTTAACAAAAACCCACTCTCACTACCTACTTGAAAATTAACCCTGAATTTATCAACCCTAAGTATGCTTCTAGAACGTAAGTGTTGGAGCGTGATTTTTTAATCTTTGTATAGAACGAAATTTTTCAATCAATCAATCATATCGTTAATTAAGATCAATAATTTTGCATGCAAAACCTAGCGAGCCACTTCATGTGTGCACGAATTTTGAAATTCGAAGCCACAGGCAATCACACTGGTGATGCGCGCGCCTGCTTTAGCTGAGTGCGCACGGCACCGTGCTCGCGTGTCAAGAACAAAGAAGAAATATATGTAAGAACAAGTTTGAATGAGAGTGTGAGTGGGTGTGTAAATGCGAGACCCACACTTGGTGGTGTGGGGCAGCTGGAATGCCCATCTGGACACAGAGATTGACATTCGCGTTTCAAAATGCGTCTGTCCTGTCTGTATCCCAATCGGGGGGAGGAAGCGTGATGGAAGAATGGGGTCGGCGAGTGAGTGGAACGGTGGGCTCGCGGCCATACATATATGGGAGGAAGAGGGGATGCCAGTCGGGCCGCGGAAGGTTTAAATGTTCCCGTGGTTCGGCGAAATTGGCGAGAGAGGGTCACCGGAGAGGTTTTTAGTGGGTATTACGTCCTTGTCAGGGCGTCGAGTCCCACATAATTCTGGTCCCCCCCAGACCAGTTTATTCGTAAACTAACTTCCTCGCCGAATAAAAAAGGCAATCACTGGCACAAAACTTCAACCTACATAATAATACAACAACCTGATAACAGTCGGGGGGAATAAGATGACTTACCAAAGAGTTTCGTCACCCACATGGCCTTAAAGATGAACAGATAGGCACCATAAACGGCACTGATGTGGGCCAACCCCATGAGTATCACATTCCTCCAGACTATGTCCCATTTCCTCTTCTCAGCAGTAGGAGGGATCCTGTTTGTGACGTCACTGTCTTCCACTGCGTCTGTTTCGTACAGGACCCACGTCTTCTGCTGTTCTTGAGGCGGCATTTTTCTGCAAATAGAAATACTTAGATTAGTTTCTAATGGTTTCTTTTCACTATTTCTACTCATGGACAAAAAAAATAAGCGAAGAGAAAATCTTTAACACTTTACTTCTTATTAAATTTTTTTTTCATTACCTAGAACCGACTATCTTTTTGAAATAGTTATTTGTTATGCACGGCTGCAAAGTTGGTTTTTGGTGCGAGTACCTGTATTGAAACCTGAGCAAGCGAAAGAATCTAGGATTGAACCACGAGCGAAGCAAGTGGTTCTAATATAGAATCCTGAGCGTAGCGAGGGTGATGCAAAATAACTTTGCTGCCGAGTGAAACACACAATTTTTCACCTTACTACAGCGAGGAAAACGCTAATTGCTTATTTATTAAATAAGTGGCTTTCATTCAGCATTGAGTAAATGCTCCAAAGCGTGCTTGATTTTCTTGTTTCAGATAGTTTAATTAAGTATGATAACAATATAGTCTCCGAAAACTATTTCGCGCCTTTAGAATGTTTCCATGCATTGAACAAATTGTACGCTTTTAAGTACTTTTCACGTGATTTTTCTGGTAGAAAACTCAATTCGGCATTATGTACCGCTTGCACTAACTCTGGTAGTGTTAAATTAATATCTTTGACGCTGCTGGACTCGCCCATATTCAATAAAATTACGATTTTCAAATTATGGACTTCCTGACAAAACGCGCCCAGTCCAAGGTGAATTGAATAAAGAGATGAAAATTTTATAATATTTTGATATTTGTACAATAGGACGAATGAAAAAAAAAAAGTGTTTTGATAGTCTATGAATGTTTTTTATTTTTTTCATTCAGTCCACTGCTGCCACCTTTGGCTGGCCAGTGCGAATATTCAAAGAAATGAGGTTGGCGCATTGACATGAAATAAGTATTTAATGCATTTTCAGTGGACTTGCGGTAAAGAAAAGGATGGAATAGAAAAAAGGTTCTATAATCGCTGCTCTACATTTACTGTTCTGACGACTGATGTGGCGTGGTGGGCGAAGGTCTGGCTGCAACGCAGGAGGTTGCGGGTTCGAATCCCGCCGTGGGACAAATGTTTGTACGATCCGCAAATATTTGTTCCGAGTGTTCTGGATATTTCTATGTATAATAAAAATATCTATTTAAGTAATGTATTAAGTTTATTAATCATCTAGTACCCATAACATAAGTTCTGCTTAGCTTGCGGCTAGGTGATGCGGTGTAGATTGTCTAACATTATTTATTTATTTATTCTTGGTTGTGAGTACTTGTGAGGTAGGTACTATAGTAGCTCTTTATTTGTACACCGCACAAAACACCAATATCGGTATTGAGAGAAAATGCTGAGAATCAAGGGAGCATTCTAGGTGAATAAATGAGGAGGTCAGGAACAAAAGGTGTCATTTACATTTTTGTCAAAAAAAAATTTTTTTTCCTACTCAATTCCTTCGATATTATCGCTTTCTGAAGTCATTTCGCTCAAATAATTAATAAACTCGTGGCAAAATGACATTTACATTCGAAGGGTAACAAAAGGTGTAATTTTTCCATATAAAACGTATATACATAGGTTTGTATCAAAATAGGACGTTTTTATCGAATTTCGAAGATTTTAGAAGCATATCATGGGAACTATAATAAGAACATTTTTTTCAATAATTTTGTCTATTTATTAATATCTAAATCACTGTCACATCTGTCACCAATGTCACCATTACTGATACTGAGTGTTGTGTTCTGTACTTTTCTTTCTTTTACACGGTCTAACGGTTTCAGATTTTTTTTATTTTCGTTAATGCTGTCAAGTTATATGAATGGAAATATATGAAACAAATACTGTATACCAGATAAATAGGGGTTCACGTCAAAAATTACGAAAGGAACGGCCAAACATTATGACATTTACTATAAGTTGGATCAAAAGGTGACAATTGAAAAATATCATATAGTTTCCATAAATATAAATTTGTCAAAATACAAAAAACACACTCTTATTTGTAATTGAAAAACCTCTTATTTTGTATTATAATAAATTGTATACTTGCACTGGCATACCGATGCTAAGTTTTTAACGATCTCTAAAAAAAAATTGTGTAAATCACACCTCTTGTTCTTGACCTCTTCAAATTTATGCCTATTGATTTTAAATAAATAAATTTATATTGAGTGCAAAGGGCCAATCATCGTGACAAACCGACTTATGATTTTCGAGTAATGATCTATGTGCCAGGTGCTAATAATGCACATGGATTTTATTCCTTTATCAATATGCCACCTGTTTTCTTGCGATATTTTTTTTATCAGTATAATCTTAATAAGTACACAATTTTATTAACTTGCGATGGGAAAATATTATCTGGCTTTCTTTAATATCTGATAAACTGATTGTGATTAGGTAAATCTTCTTGTTATTTAAAATTTAATCCGATTATGTTTCGTGATTAAGATATTTATTTGATTTGTGCAGGTCATGTTATATAAATTTCATAACAAAATAACTTATCACATAAAAACAATACGCTAAGCTGTTGTTCTGTGTTCTGTTCAGAAGTCAAATTTTTTTTTTCCTACGACCTATGACCTAATATAGACTCTCTAGGAGCTTAAAATTGAAATGTTTGGTTTCTTAATATCTTCTAGATCCTAGCGGACGCTTAGGGGAACGTAACGCAAGCTTAAAAAAATCCTGTTTTTAATCATTTCTGTTTTTGACAATTTATTTGGTTAGCATAAAAGTAGTATAGCGACTATTGTAAGCCATTACCTATAAAACCCATGCAAAAAATAAAAGAAATAACACATAAATTATTATAGTTTTGGGGTCTTTTGACATGCAAGAGATTTATTATTTAAATGAACATAATGTTGACATAGAGAAGAAACGACAATAGATTCAAAGATTGTTTCAGCATGGGTTCATAGCAAATTATTTATAATGTAGCTATTTTACTGCTAACTAAATTGCTTGTAGAATCTTCGGAATAAAAAAATCATATATTTAATTTCTGTTTCTAGAAACTAGAAACAGAAAAGATTGGAAACGCTTGGAGGAGGCTTTCACCGCCACTGGCGGTCCATACACTAACAACTAGAATTACGTTATCTATCTACTAACCCTGTAATTATAACCTTTTAAATTCAATTTCTTTTATTATTTGTAACTACAGTATATTGGAAAATAAAGCTCTTTTTATTTTATTTAACATTTATTTTATATTTAATTACCCGCGTGACATACCATATCACCGATACCACTTTTATACGTATAATATAATCCCTACTAGGTAATATTATAAATTTGAAAGTAACTCTGTCTATTTGTTACCTTTTCGCGCCTAAACAGCTGAACGGATCTCAATGAAATTTGGCAAGGAGGTAGATGGTGTCCCGGGGACGGATATGAGTACAAAGCGCGTGCGAAGACGCGGGCAGCAGCTAGTAGAATATAAAATATTTATGTGCAACAGAATTTAACATAACATACATTGCTTATCACAAAGATTAAATTAAAAGTAACACAAAAAGGTCACCTCCACCAGCTTAATGCGGCTATGGGATGCTTGCTATAGTGGGTTTTAGCGGTGCCAGGGTGCAGCGCTACTCGCAACACCAATCGCATAGCTAGTTATAGCTTTTCACATGCTTATGGTCACGGCAACCGTACCGTACGTGACCATAAGAAACATTAAAAAGATCATTATACCATGTGAAAAACCATATAGCATGTGAAGACTATATAGAATGTAAGAAGGGCTATAACTTTTGTAATGACAGTAAGTAGCCCATTTTGGAAATATTTGTAAAGTCAAATCAATGAAAGAGAATGCATAATATGTAAAATACCTCCAAACATAATTTTCCCATCTTCCGAACTGTCTTTATAACATTATACCTAAATCTATACCGAGTATAATGGCAAAGTATGAATGTTGTTTATGTAAATAATACTGGACAATTCACACAGCATCTCTAAGATAAGTAGAGCTTGTGTTATGGGTACATGACTATCAGTCATGTACATACATCAATTATACTTGATACATAACATAAATATATATATTTTAATATTTTTAATCTTACGCGATCTGAACACTATAATAATAACGAATATTTTTAGTATAATAAGTAGAATTAAACGGTTTTTTTTATTAATTACAATATAACAATCTTTTTATTTTACATAGAAAACACCCGAAACAAATATCTCCAGATCATAAAATTGTCTCGAGGTGCGAATAGAGCCCGCAACGCAACCTTCAGCGTCGAAGGCGGACCTTCGCCCTCTGAGCCGCAGAGGTTGTCGTTTTTGTTTGCGTGTGACGTATAAAACTAGAGTCGTATGATCGTACGCATTGTCCAATAATAGTCGTCGTCAGTTGAAAACGAATTCACAACACATAGGATGAACAAAATTACTCTCAGTCATTTATAGCTCTAGAAAGACCGATTTGGACTTTGACTTGTCAGAATAAATTCAGAGAGTCGTTTTAGTAATTCCATGATTTTTTTTCGGTATGATGTATGAAATTTCATCTGACAATATCATTTTAATTCTAATCTAAATGACGGAGTGAGTGCGGTTCTAGTTGGGTAATAGGTAGTGTTCGTAAGTAATAGGTAGTGGGTGTAAGTAATAGGTATTGTTCGTAAGTAATAGGTAGTGGGTGTAAGTAATAGGTATTGTTCGTAAGTAATAGGTAGTGGGTGTAAGTAATAGGTAGTGTTCGTAAGTAATATGTAGTGGGTGTAAGTAATAGGTATTGTTCGTAAGTAATAGGTAGTGGGTGTAAGTAATAGGTAGTGTTCGTAAGTAATAGGTAGTGGGTGTAAGTAATAGGTAGTGTTCGTAAGTAATAGGTAGTGGGTGTAAGTAATAGGTAGTGGGTGTAAGTAATAGGTAGTGTTCGTAAGTAATAGGTAGTGGGTGTAAGTAATGGGTAGTGTTCATAAGTAATAGGTAGTGGGTGTAAGTAATGGGTAGTGTTCATAAGTAATAGGCAGTGGGTGTAAGTAATAGGTAGTGTTCATAAGTAATAGGTAGTGGGTGTAAGTAATAGGTAGTGGGTGTAAGTAATAGGTAGTGTTCGTAAGTAATAGGTAGTGGGTGTAAGTAATGGGTAGTGTTCATAAGTAATAGGTAGTGGGTGTAAGTAATGGGTAGTGTTCATAAGTAATAGGTAGTGGGTGTAAGTAATAGGTAGTGTTCGTAAGTAATAGGTAGTGGGTGTAAGTAATAGGTAGTGTTCGTAAGTAATAGGTAGTGGGTGTAAGTAATGGGTAGTGTTCATAAGTAATAGGTAGTGGGTGTAAGTAATAGGTAGTGTTCGTAAGTAATAGGTAGTAAGTAATATGTAGAGATGCTTTTCGAATAAACATACAAAAGGTTCGTAGTTAACTCACTAACATTCATAAAGGAATTTGATTTGTTTACAATGCTACGAAATGCATCATAATAACATATCATCATAGCAATAAGAAATAATAATGTATAACGATATGACGGATAAGGATTACAGAATTGATGCAAAACTTTGAAGGAATGTCTCGGTCCGAAATTTTGAAAAATTACTAAATATTGTGAAAATTACAATCAAATAACAGAAGTGGTATCTAACGCAGCGCATCAGCATTGCTGTACAGCCAGCGGGGCAATGCAGCCAGGGCGCAGAGTCTTGAGGACGCTTCCGACTGGTATTGCTATTGCTATGGATCATTTGAGCTACCTGTAGAATGTTTAACAGTCTGCAGTTAGCTCAATTGTTTCAATTGTAAATACTAGTTTTAATTTGTTTCTAAATATAGTACTCGACCCAACATTAATAAACTACTTTTTGACCGAAAAAATGCATGCTAAGGCGCGGACAGAATAAATCGTATTAAAATTAAAAATGCGAATGTTTCAATGTTTGTTATATTACCGAAATAATTTCAGTCCAATCCGTTCAGGAGTTGGCGTCTTTGCGCCAACTTGGTTCTACTTCTTTAAGTAACAAATATGTTTCATTCATCCATTTATCAATCCATCCATCGAAACGTTCGCATTAAATACTTTTTTTACGCATTATTTTAGTGTTATTTCAATTATTTATAAACCTTCATGTTCTGTGTTAAGTTTGGTTTGTATTGCATGATATATATTTCGAAGTAAATGATATTCTTTTCTTATTTATAATACCTATGTGTATGATATGATTTGTCAAAGTTTTTTACCTGATGATATTTTTATATGGAAGCTCCGCCACGAGACGGATTTGTTTTTTTATACGATTTTTTGTTGGATTTTTTAGTTTTATTTTTTATTACTGCTAGATTGAAGTGAAGAAAAAATCTAGATGATCACTTTATGTTACCTTAGTTTTACTTATGTTATCTGAATTTAGTGACGTCTTCAAGAGTCTTGTAAGGTCTTAAGGAAATAAAGCAGTTTGATATAATGAAACGGAATAAGAGAAAAAAATTATAGGACTAGTACCTACTTACCATGATAGTTATAAAAGCTGTGAACCCTTCTGTTCGTGACTATTTATGGAAAAAGTAAGTAAAATCCATAAAAATAGTACCTATGTACATACGAGTACATACTTTCAAGATTGCAATAATTACTTCTAACATTACTATTTTTTTATTTATTTTGGTTTATATGACATGTGTTATTTAAGGTTCGCATGTAATTATTTACAAAAAAATCGAATCCGATTTTATTGTTGTGAATGAATGAAGATTATGAATTATATAAACCTATAATTATATATATTATAACTATAATTATATAAAACTACAGAGATAATGATGAAGGATTAAAAAAAAAAACAAAAAAAAACATGAAAGCACTTACGCTTTTGTACAATATTTCCACTTAGCACATCAGCACCGCAATAAAAAAATCAAATCTTCACTCACTCCACTGTCGTTGCAAGTGGCTGTCGCGAAAGACTGTGGTACATAGATAATCCGCAAAACGTTATATACGTACATACATTGCGAATCGTAGTAACTTCTACATATACTGTGGCTGATAGCGCTATGTGCTTGCGAATGGCTTTTGTATGTGTGAAGCGTGGAGATATACATACATAATTGCATGTTGACAACATGCGTACATTTCGCTATCATCTTAAGGTGGGTATTGACCTGCGTCACGGGGCGTAATGTAACGTGTTACATAGCGAGCGTTCGTGCTGTCGATACGGGGAAATAATGCGCTTGCAACGAGCAACGAAACGGATTTGAGCACACGGCTTAACTTATCTGCTCTCTGCGAATGCTGAACAATTCACACAGAATTATCTAGCCCCAAGCTAAGCAGAGCTTGTGTTAAGGGTACTAGATAACTGATATATTTAATATAATACACTACATAGATATATATTTTTCATTATACATAGAAAACATCCAGAACACGTTGAACAAATATTTGTAGATCGTAAAAACATTTATCCCGAGGCGGGAATCGAACCCGCAACCTCCCGCGACCCAGGCAGACGTTCGTTGTATAAGTAAATTGTATTTCTGAATTTTCGGTACATTACTCTCCGAAACATCGGTTAGAAACTAGGTTTACTTGACTAGCTTCTGACCGCGATTTGACACGCGGGTTTCCGGAGTAGCAGATCTAAAACTTCATCCATGCAAAATATAAGTCTGATCGGGGTTGCAGTAACGGGACGCAAGGAAAAAAAGGGGCCAAAATTTTATCTGTTCATCTACATATCCAAATTTCCGCAATTTGTTTTGGATGTTTGGATGTCATTACTTACGAAAGAAAATTGAAAAAAAAATTGCATAGTTCTACTTCTGGATCCCCCAGTGACTGCTCTCAGACAAACCGATGATAGGGTGACTTGGAGGCAGCTGGTCAACTCCTTAACAAAGGCTTTTCAAAGCCGGCACGACCTTCAGTAATGAAGAACACGATGAAGAAGAATACATCTGGATTAATATTAAAATGCCTTTTTCCCGGTCCATCCATTAAATGTTGTCCCGGGAACGTGTGCGAAACCGCGGGCAAAGCAAGTTAAAATTTAGGTGCGATTAGTTATAGGTGCAGATAACTCTGATATGTGATGCTACGACCTGCTACGAAAGTGCTACGAAGTAGGTGCCTACTACGAAATGTTATAAAAAAATATAGTTAAGGGTGATTGTCACGGGTTGGCGCGAGATTCAAATTATTTTGTGATTTTTAATTTTTTCTGCGTTTTACAAAGAATAACATTAATGGAAAAGTAATTTGGCGCGTGAACTATTTTCTATGAACCCATCATAAAATCAACTTCAAAAAAAAAAATAACTTCGCGCCAACCCGTGACGAACCACCTAAATA
Organism: Eupithecia insigniata; assembly: GCA_947859395.1. Classification (NCBI taxonomy): domain Eukaryota; kingdom Metazoa; phylum Arthropoda; class Insecta; order Lepidoptera; family Geometridae; genus Eupithecia; species Eupithecia insigniata. The sequence goes on from OX402001.1 coordinate 13,291,973, forward strand.
TGTGCATATACGCGCATAGCGAAAAAAATGTTCATCATATGGCATGGAACGTGAAATCAAAAGACATAAATTTTTGGAACAAAACATCAATTTTTTCAAACTCCTGTATCTCTATAAAAACTGGGAATTTATGCAATTTTGTCATCAGTCCAATATATCACGTCACTCCAAATACTGGAATTACAAGAAAATGGAAACCACACCAATAGAAGCCGCTCAAATCGTCACCCTAATCCAGCAAGGGTTCTCTCAGCGTACTATCGCTCGACAGCTTCATCTGAGCCAGTCCTGTGTCTCCAAAGTATACAAGAGGTTTAGAGAGACTGGAAACTTAGTCTGAAGACCAGGATCTGGACGACAGCGATGCACTTCGGCGAGAGATGACCGATTTATTGTCAGCACTTCTCTCCGAAATCGACATCTAATCGGCGTTGACGTCCAGCGGGAGCTCGGAGAAGTTCGAGGGAGAACTGTCAGCAAGTGGACAGTGAGGCGAAGACTCAAAGAAGCTAACTTGACCCCAAAAAGGCCAGCAACGCGGCCCAAATTGTCTACAGCCCACCGACAAGCCCGATTTCAGTTTGCTCGTGATAACTTAGATTGGGATATACAGCAATGGAGCCGAGTTTTGTTCGCGGACGAGACTAGGATGTGCCTGCATGGCAGCGACCGTCGACGGAGAGTCTACAGGAGACCGGGAGAGCGATACGCACAATGCTGTATAGCGGAAACAGTGGCATATGGGGGTGGGTCTTGTATGATGTGGGCGGGGATTTCAATTGAAGCTAAAACGGAGCTGGTATTCGTACCCGATGGAGGTCGGGGAGGAGGACTAACCGCAGAAAGGTATATCAACGACATTCTGCAGGGTCATGTACTCCCTTACTTTTTTTTTAATTCCCGGCTGATATAATGATGATGAGCACCCGCAAAGATAATAGTTTCTAGTGATGGGGTTTTGTACTATGCTCTCAAGCTTTCGATTTTACCTATTTTATTAAAAGCTTTCCAAATATATCAGTGCCTACTAAAATGGCATTTAATTTCGGGGTTCGATGAGTTATTAATTTAATTACAAAATTCTTTATTGTACACCACGAAAAAAACATTAAAAATAGACATTACATAAAACATGTACAATGGGTGGCCTTATCGCTTAGAAGCGATCTCTTCCAGGCAACCTTTGGATGGAAAGAATTATACGAATTTAAGAAAGGCAGGGGTGTATCTAAAGTTGTCAGAAATAAATAACATTATACATATCTAACAACAGAGGATAATAGGTATATATTTTCAATAGCAACTTAGTTAAATATATAAATGTAGGTGCAATATACATAAACAGATACCTATTAATTTTTCTAAGAGGAAAATTTCCTTGACACGAGCTTTGAAAACCGGAAAATTTAACCTCTCAACTTGGATGTAAATGGTCGAATATACCTACTGGCGTTAGTGAAACGTACTTTGTTGCAGCAGTTTAATTGATTTCTTTTTTGACTCCGTGGGGTCAAACGATCAAACTTTAATTTACTTATTTGTGTTGGATAAGACCATGCGTGTTATGTGCATGTGAGTAGTCAAATTGGTCAGAGCCCACACGTGATGGTATTATGATCTCTGGTTTATCTCAAAGTGCAGGAAAGTCACGTGATGGAACCACGTGTTCGAAGCCACTCTGTTCCGTTACGTTGCGTTGCGACATCGCAGAACTATACAATGTACTTTATTGACAGCTAGCGACCCGCCCCGGCTTCACACGGATGCAATGCTGATACTAAATTATACATATAAACCTTCCTCTTGAATCACTCTATATATTAATAAAGCCGCATCAAAATCCGTTGCGTAGTTTTAAAGATCTAACCATACATAGGTAGGGACGGACAAACAGCGGGAAACGACTTTGTTTTATACTATGTAATGTAGTGATGCAACAAAGAAGTGTGGCATGCATTAAAATGTATAATGTAAAACTAGCTGCTGCCCGCGCTTTCGTCCGCGTTTTATCGGGATAAAAAGATATCTATGTCTATGTTATTTCAGGTCCCAAAGTATGCCCATACCAAATTTCAGCCCAATCAGTTCAGTAGTTTTTGCGAGAAAGAGGAACAAACATCCATACATCCATTCCATAGAGGTTGTATAGTGGAACGTAGGCTGTTTGATCTGAGAGCCATTCTCAACTTTGATATTTATAATATTAGTTAGGATGACGCAGCGTCAGCGTTACGCCGACGACGACGCGACGACCCATCGCGGTACAACACAGTATGGCTTCGTTTTTACTGTTACTTATTTTGAAGTTAGTGGTTACCTACCGCTTATTATGCAAGACTTGAGAAGAGATTACCTTCATAATCTGGAGGTCTGGAGCTTAAGTGTCGTAATTTTATTTTATTTGTTTTGGATGTAGCTATTTTGTTGCGTCTATTCTTGGTTTTCGATTTGTTTTATTTTTTTTCATTTTGAGATGACTGAACACCATATACATAGGTACCGCCATAATATGATGAACATGAACAGCTAGCGCTTGAAAATAATGAACTTAAACGGATAAACGAAGATTTATAACGGAAAAATGAGATATACAGAAAGATAAATCACAGCCCCATAAAGTCTCCATCGGGAGCCAAACAAGGTAACAATACTCAGCCTATACCTAAAGACACACAAAGACGACACAAGAGTACACAGACAGCAAATAAGACAACAAACTTGACAAAAGAACATAAATACATACAAACAGAGATCGATAAAAGCATACTGACTAAGGAATTAGTAGAGAGAATAAACATGGAAACACAGACAATAAACAATATACATGACTATGAGAAGAATATAGAGATACAACACAAAACAACGCAAACAACAATGACTACAAAGGTCGCCGAGACGAATATAGAGAATAAACATACGGAAACACCAACAACTAAGGATGGCGGCATATGTAACACACAAAACAAGGAAACGCAGACGACAAAGGTAGCGATAGTCACAGAAGAACCACATACAAAGAAGACCGACAGACAAGTAGATGGAAAACTAAAACTAAGAGTACGACCTAAACTATGTATTATAAGCAGTAACAAAGAAAATAAAGTTCTTACGATTGCGGAAGATAGCCTAAACACTTCAGGACTCTATCATTATATCAAATCGAAATATAAAATCACTGAGTTGCTCACAGATATTGTCAAAAAGAGATATGACTTCACAATAAGGGACTTTTGCATAATTATGATAGGGGACGAAGATTTTCTAATAACACAGGAATTACTAATAGATTTGACACATACAAACATAATCATCTGCCTACCTAACTATAAATACGAAAGGGCAATGGACGTATTTAATTGGAGGGTAGAAAATTTTAACAATCTTCTTTACATGGATGTTTCCACTTATGAACATGCTTTCATATTTGACTCGAATAAAGATCTTAGCTATGACCACACGATGTTTAGGAGGAAATTAGGACACATAAACAACTTTGGCATGAGGGTAATATTGGAATCTCTTCAGAATTATTTGGATGTCCTTAGTAAAGGGTTAGGACTGACTAAACCTAAAAAATATATTGAAAGGGACTCGACGGCAGATCTAGAGTTTTTTCGTGAATAAAGGCGACATGATTTTCCCTATAAAGCAGAAACTAGATAAAAACATGAACAAAATCTAATTATCTTTCATCAAAATATAGCAGGGGCTATCAACAAAGCAGACGAACTCAGCGTAGCCTAGCTTTCACTATCTCAACAAAAGAACATGGATGTTCATGTAATTTGTCTAAGTGAGACATTTTTGAAAGGAAACTCTGAATCAATGTTAAAAATACCAGGATATAAACTAGTGGCATCATATTCTAGAAATAACAGAAGAGGTGGTACATGTATTCTTGTAAAAAATTATATGGATTGCATTCTTTTAAATAGTAATTATTCAGATTTGGGAACTTTAACTTTGAATGCTCGGCTATCGAATTGGTACGTCATAAACTTATTATTGTGTGCATTTATAGAATACCAAATTCAAATCCTTCCGTATTTGTAGAAAAATTTAATCAATTACTATTTAGAATCACAAAAAAGAAGAAGAAAATAATACTGTGCGGGGATTGGAATTTGGATACTTTGAAGCCGAATAAAGGTTGTCTGGAGCTTATTACATTGTTAAAAAATTACATCATTAACTTACATATAAAAACACCAACCAGTAAATTATCATGTCTATACCTTTTTGCAAGTAACATCAAGCATGCTCATGGGCAAGTACATACATCACTTGGCACTCTCCGACCATGAAACAGGGCAAACCTTGACAATTAAATCAGTCGGACAAGTTAGTAAAACCTGGTTTGAGTTCAAAAGAGACTTCTCTCCGGATAACGTAAACAAGTTCTGCCAGTGCATAGCTTCACTTGAGTTTTCCGAGATATATGAATCTAATAATCTGGATGAGGCATTTGGAAGATTTCATGAACTCTTTGTACTCTTTTTTAGACTGTGTTTTCCGGTTAGAAAGTTAGAGATCTTGTAGTCAAGAAAAGCTAATCATTCCTGGCTAACCAGAGGATTGAAAAAGTCATGTGTGCACAAAAGATACTTATATTTAAAAATGATTTATAATAAATCCAATAACTCTAGAATTTACTCAAAATATAAAAAAATATAGCTCTATACTCAAAAATTGCATAAATATATCTCATAAAATACAATGTGAAAAAATCATAGATAGGGGGAAAAATAAATGTAAATCAGTCTGGCAAGTAATTAATAACAGTATAGATGATACAAAGAAATGTAATGAAATAGACAAAATTATAGCAGGTAACAGAACGTTAAGTAAATCTGAAGATATATGTGAGATATTTAATCATTTTTCTATACAATTAACTAACAACAATGATTACAAAAACAACAGTGACAATATAAATAAATTCTTAGATACAAATAACAACAAAACAATATTTTTAAAACCAACAGACTGTAAAGAAGTTACTAAAATTATTAAAACGCTTAATAACACTAATGCTGTAGGAATAGATGAAATTAAAACAAAGATAATTAAACTGACAGCTCCTTTTATAAGTCATCCATTGAGCCACATTATAAATATTTCTTTAGAAGAAGGAACGTTTCCACAATTGCTTAAGAACTCTATAGTTAAGCCTATGTTTAAAAAGGGGAGTAGGACTGATATGACAAATTATAGGCCAGTTACAATGATACCAATCTTCTCAAAATTATTTGAAAAGGTAATGCTGCAGAGGTTTTATGATTTTGTTTCTAAAGAACACCTGCTCAGACATGAACAATTTGGTTTTAGGAAAAATAGTTCTACAACTTTAGCTTGCTTCAATCTGATCAAACATTTGACTGAATCTATCAATGATAACATTGATAACATACCGGTAGTTGGGCTTTTCCTCGATATGAGCAAAGCTTTCGACTATGTTGATCATAAGCTACTGTTAATGAAGTTAGATAAGTATGGAATAAGAGGAACGGCAAACGACTGGCTTAAATCTTACTTAAATGACAGACAACAATGTGTTGTGATATCTAAAATACAGTCAGGAGTTAAGATAACCTCTAGATCTCAACTACAGCTAAATAAGATGGGAGTACCACAGGGTAGTGTCTTAGGCCCTTTCCTATTCCTCATGTACATCAATTATCTGCCAAATATAACTAATCATCAAACGATCCTATTTGCGGATGACACTACTCTGGTGGTGAAAGGTAGAAATACAGAAACCTTTAACGCTGAAATAAATGACGCATTGGAACAAGTAATACAATGGCTAGGGCACAATAATCTTCAAATCAATCTGAATAAAACAACAGCTATACAATTTATTAATTATCGAAGGAAAAAAGTTGACATAAATATTAAGTACAATGACACAGTTATAAACCAAGTACATTCAACTAAGTTTCTAGGAATAACTTTAGATGAAAATTGTGACTGGAAGAAACATGTATCACACGTCTGTGACAAATTAGATAGGTGCGTGTATGCTTTGAATAGATTAAGGTGTCAAAAGAAGCTGCTATTCCGGCGTATCATGGCTATGTTTCGTCTGTTCTTTCGTACGGTCTTTTGCTGTGGGGGAACTCAGTCGATATAGAGAGAGCTTTTAAAGTTCAAAAGAAGTGTATGAGAGCTATCTTTGGGGTCTGGTTCATGGAGAGTTGCGTTGATGATGATGATTCAAAGAACTTCACATTCTCCCATTGCCTAGCATGTACATACGGGAGCTATGTATGTTTGTTAGAACGAATACTGACTATTTTAACAAACGATCTGACATAATTCCAACAAAATATGAAAAGAGAAATCCATATAAGCTTCGAAGCTATCGAAACATTTTTAAATAACGCTCCAAATAAACAATACTTGGCAAGAAAGGTAACCTACTTATGTACTCTACTCAAACTAAATAAATAGATACCTACCTACATACCTAAATTATGTACCTAGGTTATTACGATTATTAACACACTTATTTTTTGTTCAACAGGTTGCTTTCATTTATGGAATCAGCGGTGCATGCAGAGGAATAGAGCTTGCCAATATAACGTTAGAAGACGTAGAAACGGATACAAACCTACAAGCTGTGATTTCAAATTTGTCATCAGTGGAGAATACCTTAATATAGTTAAAGCCTATCAGGAGTTACGTCCCACTAATGTTTCAACGAGAAGATTTTTTCTAAATTATCAAAATGGTAAATGCACAAGGCAAGTCACAGGCAAAAATAAATTTGGTAACATGCCTAAAGATATTGCCACTTATTTAAATTTACCAAATCCGGAACTCTACACGGGCCATTGTTTCCGCAGATAATCCGCGACTCTGTTGGCGGACTCTGGTGTGAATATAACGACATTAAAACGGCACGGTGGATGGAGCTCCGATCAAGTGGCTGAAGGTTATATAGAGGACTCTATACAAAACAAGTATCACGTCACGCAGCGGATTACGGAAGGAATCAATATTCTACCAAACATAATAGAACCCCAAGCATCTACATCGCGGGATTGGATGAATATGTCAACTCAGCTGAAGCCGCACTAAGATCTTAATAATGCAGGAAACTCAAGCATGAGTCGAGTCTCTCCAACTTTTACTCCACAACAATCAACTCAAAATATTATCACATTCCAATCACAGGGAACCCGGGAAAAACATATCACTAAACATTCAAAATTGCTCTAACTGCACATTTAATTTTTAATAAAATTTCTGAAAATTGTCTAATTTTGAATTGTTTTATTTTCTCGCAATCGAAGTGAAAAGTAGAGTGTTTTACTCGGGCCAAAACCACCCATTATAACTCGGTCTTGTCATCCTCCCTCGCTACGCTCGGGAGTACTTTATGCTTTATCTACCAAAATTTGAGCTTGACATTTACAAAAAAAATCTTACATCAATGCCATTCGAGTGTATAATAAATCACCCAACTCATTTAAAGATCTTCCATTTCTTCTATTTAAGAAAAAACTAACAAAATGGCTTCTAGACAACTGCTTTTATAACACAAGAGATTATGGACTATTGTGATAAGAATTATTAAGGGTTTGACAAGAGATTGAAATAATTTGAATGCCCTTCCCCACTCAATACAAGCCAGACCTTCACATAGCGTATTTAAGTCAAAGGTAAAAGAGAGATCTCTCGCTACAGTCATAGCAGTTATATGTAGGATTATTATGTTATGGTTATATTATAATATATATCATATTTATCTATTTAAGGTATTTTCGTTCTTGTAGTTTATGTAAGTTTTGTATGTAGATTAGATTTTTATTTTATTTAATATTATTCCCTATATATATTTTTTTCTGTTTTGTATGTAGTACACATTATCTATCCACACTCACAAATTCTCATTGTAACCGTAGTTTTGCTGTAAGAAAACTCTTTTAGGGTTAAGCTCGCCTTTGTACATGTCCAATAGTTGTTATTATTATGTATGATGTTATTTGTGTGTACAATAAAGAATGTAAGAATATTTGACATTGTTATAAATACAAAATCTCTACAAAATTGAATTTGAAATAGTGGATGTTAGATAGATTAGGAACATTTTATTGAAACAATTTATTGTGATATAAGTACATTAAAGCTCATTTTATTTTCGTATAACATAATTAAATTTAGATATATACCTATTCATACGCCCCTAGGGCAAGATACAGTGAAACCTACTATTTATAATAAGAACATAAATTGTACCTGATATCTATATGAATAAATGATTCTGATTCTGATATTTTATGACAAACAAATACCCATCAGGGTCACGCAAACTGTAATTTTTTGCTTGAAATTCCTTCGTTAGCGAAAGACGTGACATCACGAGCAGAAGCCGAAGTAGTGACAAGAAAATACTTTTTAATTAAAATGTTATGTTTTTTCACCAAAACATTTATTTATATGTACAAAAATATATATTTTTTAGAAATTGCTAGTAACTCGCTGAGTAGGTAATAAGTGGTACGGATCTTATGTCGAATTATGTGACAGTGGATTTCGCGGGATTTTCCGCGTTTTTGTCGCAAAAACACGTTGCTACGAAATATCAATCATACTCAATCTCCCCATTGCTCCCCATACATAAATCGAGGTGCCTACTCATTCATACAAGAACACTTATTATTTCCAGTTCAACTGATCTTGTATGCTCTGCACTAGCTTTTGCTCGCGGTTTCGTCCATTATTATTTTATTTCACGGTCTCCTAATGAGCGACATTTTGTGGGTATGGGAATGTCGAGATGTAATTTTTTGTAAAGTATATCTTTTCCACCAATATTTCTTTAGTTTTGTGACCCTTTTTTTTACAAAAAATCTAGAGAATTCTAGAACCGATAGTAGTCATCCTATTTACCTCCGCTTTGGAGGAGAGTGTTCTAAAGAAATTGATTTAGTTTAGTGAATTACTTACATTAATGAGGTCTTTATTGACAAAGAAAATAACAATCAAATAATATAAACAAATTAAACTAGTATTTACAATTGAAAAAATTGAGCTAACTGCAGACTGTTGCAAACAATCTACAGATAGCTCAACTGGTCCATATCAATACCAGTCGGAAGCGTCCCCAAGACGCTGGCTGCATTGCCCCGCTGTATGGCAATGCTAATGCGCTGCGCCAGATACTCACCAGCTCTCGGGTCACGCGTCGCTTCGACCAGGCGCTCAGATAATTTTTTGAAAACCCGGAGAGCCTCGGTACCCCACGGACCTAGGGTCTCAACTCCAATGGGAGCAAATGTGTAGGCTCTGTCGAGACCTGCATATTTGTGCCTCATGAGATCCTCGGCCAAATCTGCCGCCGAACCAGCCCTCACGGATGTCCTTGAAAGATGGGAAGGCGCAAGTGTGTCGACACATGTAGCGTCCCACACAATAGGCCTCTCCAGCTCCCAAGGGACTAAAGTCATGCCGTCGGGCCTCTTACCATCGTCACGCAACAGACCATTCGGTTCGAGAATAGCTGGTACGTTAGCGGTGACAAAGGCCCGCCGGATGATGTCGTTAAGGCTGGCATGGCGAGATATCCGACCGGCAGCCCTAGTACACGATAATCCGTGATGACCAAGCTGTTCGACAACAGTACCGCACTGGCATTGATGAGGCGCGCAACACCTTGCACCCAACCGAAGACATGTTGCTATACGGAAAGTTACGGGATCCAATAGAGTGCCAGTATTATATGAAGGAAGTGCTTGCAACCAATGTCCTGACTCCCATTTAGAAATAAGGTGTTATTGATATTCTCTTCACTTAAATTTTTTGTCCACTGGTGGAACTTGTGTTTTGTCTACAGCTTAGTTTTGTCAATCTTGTCTTTGTACACATTTTGTTCCCAACGGCTACAAACATTGCTGATACTAATCAAAAGCCCTTGTAGAAGTAGAGTGTAGGAAACACTCTACTTCTCATATGGTATACTAGTTTCTGCTCGCGGCTTCGCACGCCTTGTTTCCGTGGAAAGCTTTAAATTTATTACTATCCCATGGGAACTGATTTATGGGATAAGTATTATATGAAGGAAGTGCTTGTAACCAATGTCCTGACTCCAATTTAGAAACGGCCAGGAGACGGGCACGATCTGCAGAGCTGGAGCACGTTTGTAACAAACAATTCCGTGTCAACTCACACAGAGGCCCGTCCCATTGCCGTTGGGACAAAAGATATTTTGGGGGAGCAGCATCAGGGCAAGCACTATGCCAGGCCATAGTGCTGCCGAAACGCTGCTACTCCAGGTACGAATTGTGAAATGAGATTTTCTAAAACTCTGCTTGTAGGTAAATATATATCTAAATCTCTGAATGTGTAGATTTACAGACACAATTAGGTACCTATGATCCTAAACAAACAGACAAATTTCTACAAGGTGTGAGGAGATAGAGACATGTATGAAGTTGTTCGTACTTCTTATCATTGGATGTTTATGTTTACGACTCCATACATTTTACTTCAGTTTTCTTCACGCATACTGATGAGTGATGACGTCACGTTTTTCAAGATATTGGATTATTCTATGTTAATAGTAAGGTAAGTACACAAAATAAAGTTACTTTAAAGATTACTTTGGCTTAGTAAGCTGCTATATAGTTGACCTGCCGCGTTTTTGCGCATCTAGTGGCAGCCTCTAATTTAGAGAGCACTAGTTCTAAGTAAGGTTGGTTAGTAATTTGTTTGCGTTATACTCGTATCATTCATCATATCAGTCCATACACGTCCACTGTTTGACATATGCCTCCCCCATACGACGCCACAAATAGCGGTCCCGAGCCGCCACCATCGACTCCCTGCGACCGCTACGATGTCGCCGATCGTCCATCGAGTGGATGGTCTCCAGTGTAGGGGGGGATTTGCCATAATCACCACGCTGGGCAGGCGGATTGGTGATCGCAGTGTTGGTGTTGCAAAATACTCTGAAGGAAGCTGCTGCCCTTCCTCTGGTAGGTTCCCTTAGTCGGGTTGAGTTAGAGGGGTCGATATTCGTACGCCGCGGCCCCACGGCCAAACGGGTTAACCGGTGACATTATATCTAGACATCATTATATGTAGAATAAAATATAGTTAAAACTAAAACCCGACTACGTAAAAGTTGTAAACAAGCTTTCAATTAATTGGCAAATAAAATATTTCCGTTTGAATATCAACGTTGTTTATTAATTCTTAGGTATCGGAGGCACCCACGCTCAACATGTACATGTACTGTACCTTAGTATCAAGGGGCCTCCGACTACCTAAGTATTAATAAACAACGATGATATTCAAACGGATTCTTTTTTTGCCAATTAATTGAACGCTTGTTTACAACTTTTACGTAGTCGGGTTTTAGTTTATTTGCCCCTTTTTAGTTAGGTAGTGAGTAGATAGCTGTGCGAAGATGGCCGCAGGATTGAGTGGCGCACGCTGTGCCGCGACGGCTGCTAAGCACATCCATCAGAGATTCAGAAAAATGTTTTGCGGAAAAAGCCTGTATGCGTAGGGTCAGGCTTACTTGACTTTAAGCAGAGTCAAATTTTGTTGGGCTTCATTACTGCTTTGGTCCACAAAAAGTCATAGAACGACAACCCCATGATGACCTGCGCTCTCTATTAGATTTAAATAGATAATGGGGTCTGAATGGAAGAGGAGGAACAATAAAACTTTAGTCCCTTTACATTTTTGACAGCATATTAATATTTTCCCACTAGACCCTTTATTTCATCTTACACCACATGTTTTGCGATGTAAAAACGAGACCCTTTATGTTTATGTTGGAACTTTCAAAGCTTTCCTAGACCCTGCTATCGCGTTAGTCCCCCAACTATGTCTGACGACACCAATAAGTTACATGTATAGAGACGCTCTTCCAAACCAAAAACGTTCCGCAACTTGCTCGATGACAGCGGGCTTACGTAATCGTTGTCGCTATAGATTTTACGCCGCGCAGAGGTGACACAGCTTTTGTACCTACGCCGCGTCAATTCTGTCATCCCATGATCATAAAACTGGTTTTGAAATGGAATATCTGAATTTTTTAGTCTATGATTATAATGGCGTGTATATTTATGAAGAATTATTTCTATCTGTTGTGGTATAACGATATTATTCACTTATTACAACAAATAATTTTACTTACTTTACTACTGAATTGTTATTTCTCGTTATTTACGTACAGTTTCACACTTATGATAGGATTTTCGTATTATTATCGCGACTCAATACGTGCCCACGCTGCGCGAATGTTGCAGCAACACTAAAGTAAGGTGTAGGGATTGCAGTACAGTTCAGTCAAAGAAAATGAGTGTTCGCATCGCCAAATCTAGTGCGTAGTACATATATATCAATGGATGATACATATTATGCAATGGACGAACGAAACTCTTCTCAAAGATACCACACACGAGCATATTTACTAACATTAGAACTTCCGAACCTTACTTACAGCCCACTATATCTTTAGACCCCCTAATTTTGTCTAACGATACATGTTTTGTAATGCACGAAGGTAACCCTTCACAACGATGCTTCACACGAGCATATTTACTAACATTGTTATTTTTTAACCTTACTTTGACCCCGCTATCTCGTTAGACCCCGAATTTTGTCTGATGGATGATACATTTTGTAATGCACGAACCAAGCCCTTCACAACGATGCCCTACACGAGCATATTTACAAACGTTGGAACTTTCAAACCTTTCTTACCCCGCTATCGCTTTAATCCCTTATTTATGTTTGACGACACAGTTTTCAACCGACTTCAAAGAAGAGGTTCTGAATTCGACGTGTATGTTTCTTTAGGGTTCCGTATCTCAAAAGGAAAAACGGAAGCCTTATTGGATCACTTTGTTGTCCGTCTGTCCATCCGTCCGTCTGTCAAACCTCTTTTCTCAGAAACGCGTCGATCTATCGAGTTGAAATTGATAGAAAATATCCAAGTCTTAACTTTTTGGAACCGTGATATAAATCAAATTTCTAAATCAACGCTACCAAAAGTTACTAGTTTAGAAGTTTATATACCCAATTTTTTTTTTATTTCCTATGGTAATCACGTGCATACAAAACCTATGGAGTACTTCTCGTTGACCTGAAACCATGATATTTGGCAAGAAGCAAGGTCTTATAGCACAACTAAGGAATTTGAACGGTTAATTTGTAGCCTAATTACGAAAAAAAATATTTTTTGTTTTTTCAAAGAGATCTAAACCTATGTATGTATAGGGTACCTATATCCCGTTGACCTAGAATCATGAAATTTAGCAAGATACAAAGTCTTATAATTACGGAACCCTCGGTGCGTGAGTCCAACTCGCACTTGACGTTTTTATTTGTATGTATACTTATTACGCGATATTTCCGCCAATTATGGAGTATAGAAAATTATACCAAAGTGATCCTATAAAAAATGTATCCCCAAGGGGATTAGTATTTATCCCGCAAAACTTAAAAACAGTGTAAAAGTAAGTAAGGCGTTCGAAGTCGATTATTAGGTTTTTGAAAACAATCAAATTATCACATTCACAATGAATGACCTAGGGATGGGCAAAAAATACCAATATATCAAAACATCGATATTTTTTTTGAAACAAATCGATATAATTACTCGGTATTTTTAAAAGCGATATATCGATTTTCAATATTTATTTTAGAGTATCAAATTCGTATCAAAATCGATATTCTCGAATTATCTATTTCAGGTTACAAATTGTAGTAGAACAGCATAGTCATCGTTGTCGATAAATGTGAAGAAGGGGCAACAATGAGAATGCCATTTACTTTGTGTTGGTAGCACTGATTGTCTATGTTTAACTGTAACCCCCTTATTCATAATAGTCTGCTAACTTAAAGCATTGCTAATTCTCACTCTGTCTTCTTCTATTGACAAACGTCAGAGTGAGAAATAACACTGCTTAGCAGCTGTTTTAAGTTAGCAGACCATTATGAATAAGGGGGTAAGTGTCAAAGTTGTCGTTGATATGTTGGTCTTCTTTCCTTCTTCTTGGGGTCAAAGATCCTACTAGCCTACGTTCCGTAGCTTGGGGTTAGTATCATTGATCTATGGCCCGGCAACAAGCTCCACCACTTGAATGCACAATTTTGATGAGAAAAATATCGATATTTTTTACACAACATATATCGATACATTTTTTTTCATTTGCCCCTCCCTAGATGACCCGTTGCCATGGTAACAAATAAATAGTGTACATGCCAACAGCTGTAAACATGAGGTCTCCATGGCAACGAGTGTGTCATCCTTCACTCATCACATCAAACTAAATTAGACTCGAACTGTAACTAGATGTCGTCTCTTGCAAAATTTTATCGCGCTTTCGAAGTGTTCCAGGTGTAATTTAGACCCAGCTATCTCTTAAGACCCTCAATTTTGTCGGACACCATATACCCTATAACCACAGGGGTATTGAGACGAATCAATCGATACCTCACTTGTTGAAATCGAAGTAGTAGTTTCAGCGCTACGTGGGAACAAGAAATCGGCTACATACATACATACATACATACATAGGGTGCTAAAATCATAACCCTCCGGTAGTCGGGTAAAAAATTACATAAAAATTAAAGGCACAGTAATTTTCTTTATTTATCGCTGTTGTGATGGGTAAACGTCTCCCCCAAGCTTTTCCAAGTATCGCGTTTGTTGACCAGAAAAATAAATATTAAGTTCTACATACAAAAAGTTGATTTATTGTTGAGTTTAGAGATTATGACGCATAATTAAATAAGCTTCTGTGGATTAGGTCAACGACGAAATGTAACAAGGCACCAAGTTTTTAACAAACAAACGTTGTTATTTCAGTAACCGCATCAAACTAGCAAGCAATGAGCATTATCTCCGCCTATAAAACTGGATGGGCAATAGGCGACAGTGTTTGCTCATTAAAACAAATAGGCGTTGTTGTTTACATTTGCTCTAGTCTACTTAGATGATCAACACACTAAAGATCTGGATATTGCCTGAATCTATATTATAGCTGGAATCTCTTAGCACCAATTATAACCAAGACGAAGCAGAGATTTAATGCTCGAAGTTTCCCTGCAGGACAGAATTAGTAACGAATATATCCGACAGACAACGAAAGTTATTGATATACCTACCTCTAATAATTAGTAATCTGAAGTGGCATTGGGCCGGCCACATCTCACGAAGCGACTGCAGCCAGGGCGGCAGCAGCAGCCGACAGCGTTTGGTCAACTTGGAGGCGGCCCACTGACTATGGTGTGTAGACCAACGATGTAAATCGTTAGATATGCCCTGACACCAAAAACCGTGGCATTGTCTTTGAATGTGTGCGTTAACAAAATGCCGACGCACGCACACTAATGAGTACTAGTTAAAAATAATGTTTTGGCCAGTAAACCTAACCACGGACCTAACTGTTATTATAACCATATTGTGTGCAATCACATTGCACACATCATCATCATCATCATCAGCCCTTACACGTCCATCCATCCATCCATCGACTCCTTGCGACCGCTACGATGTCGCCGGTCCATCGAGAGGATGGTCTCCCATGTAGGGGGGGATTTGCCATAATCACCACGCTTGGCAGGCGGATTGGTGGTGATCGCAGTGTTGGTGTTTAGAAATACTCAGAAGGAAGCTGCTGCCCTTCCTCTGGTGGGTTCCCTTAGTCGGCTTTTACGACATCCACATTGCACACACTTTCGTGAAAAAATAAATGTCATCTAAGCCCTGAAATCGAAAATGTCTCAATGTGTGCGTCAAAATCCGACGCACGCACACTAACAAATGAAAAGTTAAAATTGAGTTTTTGTCAATAAACCGAATTATTATTTATCCCATTTACTGTGCAATCATATTGCACACATTTTTGTGAAGAAATAAAGGTCCTATCATGCCCTGAAATCGAAAAGTGAAAAAAGTGTGCAGTCTGTAGACGTGTAAGTGTGTAGACGTGCGCGCCGCGCCGGCGCCGTGCCGCTGTTTTCTCACGCTGCCACCGCCGCCGCCGTTTCTATCAGTCGCGTCGGTGCGACGACCAGCAACCAGACCGGCGAATCTGTTCAAAACTCTCCAATAAACATATCATTAATCCCTTCAGTACTTAAGAACGTAGTCTCCTTCAAGGTTTTCTGTGATTGCGGTTGCTAGAAGAAGTAGAAATCTTCAGCGCATCACTGCTATGTTTCTTAGACAGTTTTGATAAAACAGATTATCTATACAGTCTGGTCGCTGGTCGGCGCGCTGACTGATCGACTACACATGGGGCAGAGACGGCGCGGCAGCTGCAGTAGCTCCGGAACAGTAAATTTATTGTCAACTATGAGGGTGACATGATTACTCTGATCAAACCCTCTTAAATGAACAAATATATTTAAAAAAAACTCGAGACAGACTATTGAAACTAAAACAGTCACGACGTTACGGTTAGGGGCTAACTACTAGTTAATTTTAAATCCCTACATAAGAGACAAAAAAATCAAACCACGCTGGCGCGGCGGCGCCGCTATGCTGACCGCGGAGGTCGGTGCGCCGCCGCCGCCGGCAAATTTAAGGTCGGCTCGCACGTCTAAGTCTGTGTACCACAGATTAGCTGGTAGTTTTGCTTTGTTTATAGTCCGGTCGCAACTCTACAGCAGCGGAAGGAAAAATAATAGTTATTTAATTATATCGCAATCCTAAGAGTGAAATGTTCCGCCTTTGGATTTACTTGTATTTTAAGAATTTATTGTTGCATTTGCGAAATGCACGCGATGGCATTTTGAGACACTTTTCAACAAAAAATGCCAAAGTTAAACAGGTCCATCTAGCACCGTGTTTAGATGTACACTGATTCCAAATGAGTGAGCTATCTCATTTCGCGTGGCACACAAAACGGCGCGGTCTCACTACGGTAAGGGCCTATCTAACGATTTACATCTTTCGTGTAGACTCCATATGACCACTTCCTCATTAGCAAATCATGTTAACTGCTGAACATGCCTTCCTAAAAATAATACCAACACGCACGACATGTTTTCGAGATACTACATTTTTTTCATTTCTATCTGCTTTGGTAGCAACCGGACTTTTTATCTAGCTACGACGAATCATGATGTTGATGACTATAACTAAGGTCCAATTTCAGAGTTTGCTGCCAAAACTAAGATCAACAAATCTAAGTTTTGCTTGATCGAGTTCAAATTCGATCTAATACTTTGAAAGCTCTTGAGCTCGATTTAGCGCTTGAATCGGATCGGATGTCAACTCTAGGTCGGTAAAATACGGAGCGCTAAACTGAGTTTAACTGATATTGAATGATTCATGTTCAACGGTGAAATTGAACATAACTATTATCAGCTTTTCTCACAATATGAGCTCAGGCTCTCACTAAATTTGCAACAACCCTGGTTTACGCCATAAAAATCAAACTAATAGAATGTTTATTTTCCTTAGCTACCTACCTATTTATAACCATGCGCTTTCGCCCGTTATGGTACCCCCACGCTTGAAGGAAGTTCTTATTATTTATTATTCAAAGCAAGGGCTTTTTGATAATGCGATTTTACGCAAACTTTGGGATTTTACCAAGTGCTTTAAAAACCAATTTTGCACAAATTATGCAGGTATTAGAAAATATAACGTCATAAACTGGATTCTTCTAGAACTCCATTTGAAGCCTGTTAAACTAAATTGGATAAAGAAATTTAAAAGTGGGTTAAGAACGGTAAAGCCAGGTAGTCCTTTCGTTCATAAAACTCATTGAAAAGTTTCGACGTGGTGGACGGCAATGATAGGTAGGAATACCTTAGTGAGTATACGAGTACATAGGAACCGATTCTAATTTTGCGCGCGCCTTTGCCGAACTCTTTATGTTCATAATATCGCTTATCTCATCAGGTATATAGAGATAGAGAAAGCCTACCTAGTATTTTGTATATAATTTTTACTAGCTGTTACCTGCGTCTTTGCCCGTGTTTTATCGGGATAAGAAATAGCCTATATGTTATTCCAGGTCCCAAACTATACCCATACCAAATTTCAGCCCAATCAGTTTAGTAGTTTTTTTGTGAAAGAGGAACAAACATCCATACTTTAAAAACTTTGAAGTTTGTTACATATATTCGTAGGATTTCTCCACGGCGGCGCGGTGCTGAGAAAAAGACTTTCACTTTCCATCAGATGAGATCGTGGTCAAAGGAAGGTCTATTGTCTATAAAAAAAGAAGACGCACTCTAGAAATGTGGTGCTAGAGAAAAACGGCATATCATGGACAGAATTCGAAACCAACGTCTCCATACTTAGTGAACTCCGTGTCAAGCAGCGTCTTTCTTCCATCGTCCAAGGTCACATTCTCACTTTCTTCGTTCATGTTTCGCGCCGAGGAGATGTCGGTGTAACGACTTGTGGTACAAGGGAAAGTTAATGGCATAATAGCTCGCGGCAGATCCCCTATGCGCTGGACGGACCTAATAAAAGCTGCGCTAAACGGACCCCTACAAGAATGCCCCAGGAAAGCAGCGGTGCGGGAAGAGAAGAATGGTGCAGGATTCTGAAGCGTGCTACCCTCCCTGATATGATGACCACAACCATTCTGTCAAGACTTTAGCGACTAAGAACAACTAGGTCTTCCTGTTATTTCTCTCTTGTCTCCTGTCTTGTATAATATATCTTGTACCTATGAAAATGTATTCTGTAGCTATGTGCCACACTAGGACCTGTCTTGAAAACCAGTGCCGCTACTAGATTAGGCTTGTAGCGGCACAATGCTGAGACAGGGACCTTTTTGGCCCCTTATGTAACACTATTCCTATCTATTTTCTTCATGTATGTTTTTTGTACTTTCCCACTGTCGGTAATCTGTTGTGTGTGTGTGTTATGTACGGCCAAATAAATAGATTTTCTTTCTTTCTTTATTCACTACACTCTTAACAGAGTGGATTGGGAATGATTTTGGGTAACTATAAACTGAAATTCATAAACATTACCTACCTACACCATAAACATCAGATTCAACATCAGTTCGCAACAGAGTATATTTTTTTTTCGATACTGCAAAAATAACATAATAACGGTCTATTCAAATAATGTCATATTCGTGATTAAAAACCTACACACGATGATTTCAATGTCATATTGTCTCTGTTATTAAAAGAGGGCAAAAAAAACTGATCAATAGGTTCTAGTAGTATAAATAGTGTTCAGTTTAAAGCATGGCGTATTATATCTGGAGACAACGGCGAACATGGTAAGACAACCAATTTGAACAAATTCACATAACTTGACGGTCATATATCCGAACTAATATTATATATTAAAAGTTTGTATGGATGGATGTATGGATATTTGTTACTCTTTTATGCAAAAACTACTGAACCGATTAGGCTGAAATTTGATATGGGTATAGTTTGGGACCTGGAATAATAAAGGCTATTTTTTATCCCGATAAAACGCGGGCGAACGCGCGTGCAGCAGCTAGTAAGTGCAAAAGTGTGTTTGTTTGTCCTTTCTTCACGCCCTGATTAAGCAACCAATAGACTAGATTTTGGCATAGAGTTAGTTGAAAGGATCGAGAGTAACATGGGCTACTTTTTGTCCTGGTAAAACATCAAATTTCCATGGGAGATATACGGGAATATTCGTATTTTGTATTTACAAAAAAATACTAAACGGGAAGAAAGTCATTTTTATTCCTCTAGAAATTTGTGAGCGTAAGCAGAGGCTTGTATTTTGCGTTTTTTTACTGGAATTATACATAATATGCGAAATTTCAGTCCGCTCCGTTCAATAGTTTCAGTGTTGTTTGGATTCAAAAACACAAAGCAATTATTTACAGACATATAAATATTTGCAACGTCTACAATCAAATCATAGTGTATCAAACTCTTTAAGTTTCATACACACTAAATCTATTTATTTATTTCTGGCGCAGCGCACTAGCATTGCCATACAGCAGCGAGGCAATGCAGCCAGCGTCTTGGGGACGCTTCCTACTGGTATTGATATGGATCGGTTGAGCTATCTGTAGATTGTTTGCAACAGTCTGCAGTTAGCTGAACTGTTTCAATTGTAAATACTAGTTTAAATAGTTTATATAATTTGATAGTTATTTTCTTTATCAATAAAGAGACTAAATCTATGCATTTTATATAAACGACCCGGAAATACATAATAATTGACCACTGGCTCTGCTAGTTATAATAACTTATCGAATGTTTTCAGCTGAAGATAGTTCAATTCTTGGTCATTGCCGCAGTTGTGGCCAGCGCCCCGGGGGCTAGGGTAGCACGATCACCAGGTTGGTACCTACCTTACATAGGTACATGTTACTTACTTACTGTTAAAGCTTTAAGGAGCTTTTATCCCTCTGGATAACACCTGCATTCCATAGCTCTGAGTTTTGTCGAATTTGGGCGTACCATTTTTGTATGGGATTTGGTACAGCGCGCCTCTACCGAACATAATAGGAGTTCCATTGGAATGGGAGTAAACCCGTAATATAACATTACGGATAGTATTGAGACATCCCATTTTTGCGTGGGATTTGCGTGGTTCCATGTCCGCACACTAGACGTGCTGTACCAAGTCTCGTACAAAAATGGATCGCTTCGATGACATTTCCATACAAACGATTAACCAAACTCAGGGCTCAGAATATTCTCCTAAGTTATAAAGTCAGTTCTATGCCAGTGCGATGCCTCAACCTGTTAATGTTTACAGGTGGTTCAGGCTGGAAGGGAAGTTCCAACTTTGATGGCGCAGCAAGATCCTCCGGTTGGAATGCTGGAGGCTCCAGCGGCTCTGGAGGCGGCTGGGCTGGTAGCTCCTTAAGCAGAAGCCAAGGATCAAATGGCTGGGGTGGAAGTGGATCCTTCGGCAGAAGCCAAGGTTCTAACGGATGGGGTGGCTCAAGCTTAGGCAGAAGTCTAGGCTCTAACGGGTGGGGTGGATCAGGTAGAAGCTCCGGCTCTTGGGGGGATTCGGGCGGTAATGATTGGGCTGGATCTAATTCAGGGTATTCAGGAGGTTATGGATCCGGGTCCGGTTTTGGATCTGAACCAACTGGATCGATTAGTTTTAAGTCTAATGGTAACAATTGGGAGGCATCGTGGTAAACTTTGAAGACGACATTGACTCTTTTGTAAAACGGCTATGGAATGTATATATTTTTTTAAAGTAAATTAAGAATGCAATATGAATAATCTTGTTTTTGCTATCCTAATCTAGGGCCTAGGTACTAATTCTAATTCTAAGTGGGGGAACTGAGATCTGCACTCACACACACAAACCTAGTGATTTGTATGTAAGAACTGTAAAAACAAAAAAATTATAACTGCTTGTAAAACAAACTAATCCACAATACCCATCCCGAAAACGGTCATTATTCTAAGAGACATTTCAAGGTTATACAAAAAAGAAGCTCGACGTAGATAATTTTCAGATTTTTTCTGAGAAACTCCCGGAAACGAAATATTGTTTCCTAAGAAAGTGAATAATATATATTAGGCAGTGTGAAAATACACAGCTGTCGGCCTAACACGCGTTCATTGTTTGTTTTGCAATATAAACGTCAACATGAAAAGGGTGGAATTTCCAACGATCCCACTTAGGCCACAAAGTTAATGTTGCAGTACTTTTGCACATTCAAAATAAGAAATAGACTTGTACTTACGTAAAATGTAGGCATAGCTTTGAGATATTGGTTATAGCATAGAGATATTGCTGTCATATCAAATGAAACAAAAACTACTGGTAGTAAACTTATTTGACAGCACTCAAAATAATGCTATCCTTTTTATTTCGATCTATAACAAAGCAACCGCAACTTTTTAGTTATTTTTTTCCAAATTATATTAGTTTAGTTTCTGTGAAACCTTATTTTATTATGAATTGAAAATTGTTTTTTTCGTGGATTATCTTATTATAGATATATACTAAACAACTTACAAAGTATTGAAAGCGGAAACATTGATTGATCATTATAAAAAGTCATTAAAGTTGATTTTGAAGAAAAACTACTATCAGAAAGTTGTTTTTACAAATTATATTTTCCGTAAACTAATTACTTAGGTTTAAGTTCAAGAAGGCATTATGTAAACTGACTAGGTATCTAACCATTACATAAAAGTCTCCATTACACGTCATTATAACAAAAACAAGGGTAAGTATTAGGGGTAAGTTGTACTACCCTACTTACATAGTAAGGTACTTACCCAAGTCTTTTAAAATAATGAGGATAGCCAAAACCAATGGTTTTACGTTAATCCATCAAATTAACTTCGTTACTAATTTTTCTCTGTCTTGTTTCAAAATTTTCCCATCACTCGGAAACTTATAATTTTGATTTTATAGCGTTAAATAAATTTCGTGTTACCAAGTGCCAGTGCAATATTTAAGATATATCGTCCACTAATGTAAGAGGGGTAAAGCAAGATCATTGTACCTAAATTTTAACAAAATTATCAAAATCTACACGCACTAAACAAACTTTTCAAAACGATTTCTGTTCCATATCTTGTACCTATAAACAATCACTTTATTTACTAAACTACCTAATTTTGAAATGCTTTTAACAAATGCCTAGATTAATGAACTATCCGTAGCAAAAGTCAATTACAAACTGTTAAATACGGTCATGTCATTATGGTAATTTCGTTTCTTCCCTAACTACTCATATTAAATCATGCCCACACTTCAAAAGATACTGCTATTCAGACAAGGCGTTTGTTGGTCTGATAAAATAAGAATATTGTTCTAATATTTTGAAATGTCTCAAACAGACTTAACCCTAGTCCAAAAAATCGTCCACTCGGTTCAACTTGGCGGTCTGTGGCAAGGTCCTCAGCAAAAACAAATTCACATTTTCGCAAAATTCGCAATTTTCCTCTACTTGAGTGTCTACGTATTGCAGATTATAGCTCTGCTTGTAGCCAAGGATGACCCCGATCGACTTTTCGAATGCTTCAGTGTAATATCTTTCTGCGGAATGGGCATCCTCAAACTGTACTCTTTGCACAGAAAACGAAGAATCTGGCAACTTCTTTTGAATAGAATGTCGGAATTGGAAACATTCGAGAACGGTACACCCGATCAATCGGATGATGAGGAAACAGTTCCAGATTTCGTGAAACAATACACGAATAAATTTAAGCGTGTTTCTACAACACTATTGACGATCTATAGATTTACTGCCGTCATTTACATCTTCTCCCCATTTGTGGAATACGGGTTGTTTTCCTATCTAGGGAATAAACCAGCGGCATATCCTCATATTCTACCGAATTGGAGCCCATTCGAGCAGAAACATATAGGTTTCTATATTGCGATGATTTTGTTTGAAACAGTCGCGGCTGTTTACTGTGTGGCTATGCATATAGGCTTTGATTGTGCTGCGATTGGTGTGATGGTATTCGTTTGCAATCAGTTCAATGCCCTGAATCTTCAGTGCTCTAAGATAGCAGGAAGCGGTAGGAAGCTCGTCCCTACTGCGGAGAGGGATGTGAGAGCCCATTTGAGGATCATCAAATGCCATAAGAAGCATGTGTCTTTGGTCAAGCAAGTACTCAAACTGTCTTTATGTCATGTCGGGAATCCTACTACCGTTTGTATGGATGTATGGATATTTGTTACTCTTTCACGCAAAAAGTACTGAACCGATTAGGCTGAAATTTGGTATGGGTATAGTTTGGGACCTGGAATAACAGATAGGCTATTTTTTATCCCGATAAAACGCGGGAGAAGGCGCGGGAAGCAGCTAGTTTAAAGTAAAAGGTGGAGATTGGAATGTAGAATGAAAACCTTTTTTATTTGTTATCTGTGTGAATCAACTTTTTTACCAACCCCTCCGTGCTCCTGTCATGGAAAAACTATAAAAACGATAAAAATCTGTATTACAGTTTAAATATGATTGTTTCAACGCTAACGCAAACACTGATTGCTCTGCTGACATGGCGCTAACGCAAACACTGATTGCTCTGCTGACATGGTAGTGTCACAGTTTTTCATAGTTTATAGCAAAAATGTGGATTTTTCTAAAATTTTAATAATCCTATAAAGTCAGTAACTCAGCCGAACATAGGCAAAAAACTTGTGTCACCTTTGTATGTGTACGCTGGGTCACCATAGGAAAACAAAAATCCCGCTATAAACTACAAAAAAATATGAAACTAGCATGTTAGCAGAGAATCTAAGTTTACGTGAGAATCTAAGGTTACGGGTCGGTAAAAAATTTGATTCACCCATTTTCATGATAAGGAGCTGGAGATGTCTGTTAAGGTTAAATTCAGGCACATAAAGCTACAGAATAAGAAAGGTGTAAAATAAAGTGCAAAAGGTATCTTCAATACCTAAATCGTAGATTACTACCTATTTTAGTAGAATGGACCAAAAGGTTTCGTTTAGAATTGCGGAATGAATGTTCTTGTTAAATGCAAAGATTATTTGTTTTCAGGTCTACAAGGGATCTAGATTATTTGCTTAGCAATATTTTAGGAGTGTATATCTTCTTAGCTACTTTAACGTTATGCACTATATCTATACGCATCACTTCGGTAAGTCGCCTTGGAAATAAAAAGTCCTCATTAAAATCCTATCTGAAATTATCGATGGCACTCGTTGCCTGCTTGCTTAAGGCGCATAGTGATGTGAATGTGACACTAGCGCCTCGCTTTATTTTTTATTGTTTTATCGCTATGTAAAAGAATAAATAAATAATGCTGGACAATTCAGCACAGCATTATCTAGCCCCAAGCTAAACAGAGCTTGTGTTATGGGTACTAGATAACTGATATACATAATACAATATATTACATAGATAGATATTTTTTTATTTTACATAGAAAAACGACCAGAACACCCTGAAGAAATATTTGCAGATCGTACAAATATTAGTCCCGAGGCGGGAATCGAACCCATTTTGGAGGAGGATGCCTCCTGCGTCGCAGGCGGATCTTCGCCCACCGCGCCACATGGGTCGTCAATAACCAAAAGTTCTCGCCGCCAATTGATAATACCCAGTATAAACTATTTTTCGATACCTCAGTAATAGTTTTATTTCATTTACAATTTTGTCAAAACCATTTTCTGCTAATTCTAAATGAAACAAAACTATTACAGCTATCGAAAAATAGTTTATACTGGGTATTAATAATTGGCGGCGAGAACTATAGATAATACTTTTCCATAGCGATAATACAAGAAAAAACAAAGAGTGTCACATCATAGAGTAGGATCGAGAATAATGTCATACTGTCCTGCTTAGATAAAATTCGCAATGAGCGGAACAGTATGAGACATGACGTCATTCTCGATCCAATCTCTAAACGCATGTTATATATAATCGACGTTTTTGCAGTGTATCTATCTAATAAAAAATTTGAAGTCGGTTTTTAGTTTTTTGAGTCGTTTCTTTGCCTTTGTTAAATTCTGCTAAGACAGCGCCAAAAGTACTGAATGGTTCGGGCTGAAATTTTTTGCACTGATGAAGTTCTATGCCAAGAATAACAGGCTACGTATTATACCGAAAAAACGCGTGTAAAGCCGCGGGCGGAAGTTAGTTGTCAATAAATAAATCGGAATCATATCTAAATATCTTTGACAACCTAATAAGAGTATGATTAAGAGTTTTTTTAGACAAGTATGTAAATGTTTGTACCATAAAGTATTCAATCGTTTAGGCATTAAAACTCACATTTCTTTGTTTTAGGATCACATGACAGTCATGCAAATGGTTTCACTCCTTCAGTACATGTGTGGTACTCTGATACAGCTCTTTCTCTACTGCAGTTACGGACACGATGTTCAAAATGAGGTAAATATATGTACCTAATATTTTAGTGATTCTCTCACTGCTAGAGAATTTAAATAAAAATAAAAGCGTCAAGTGTGAGTTGACTCGCGCACCGAGGGTTCCGTAATATAAGACCTTGGTTCTTGCCTCATGATTCAAGGTCAACGGGATGAAGGTAACCTATAACATATAGGCGCTTGCAAAAAAAAAATATTGTGAATAAGCTACAATGTTACGGTTTTCGGATTTTCCCCTTTACTTGTGGTATAAGGATTTGTGCTTCTTGCCAAATTTCATGATTATAGGTCAACGGGAAGTACCCTATGGGTTTTCGATCCATAGCGAGAATAGAGGTTTGACGGACAGACGGACAACAAAGTGATCCTATAAGGGTTCCGTTTTTCTTCTTGGGGTACGGAACCCTAAAAATATAAGATGTAATACAAAAATTGAACCTATCGTCGTCGGGCGATACTATCGACTCACCGAACTCAGGGCCTAACGTAAAGCGTACAAAAAATATTTGAACAAAATATCTTATAAAAAATAAAACACCAAGTGAGAGTCGAAAACAGAGGATATTGGCACATACACTCCTATCAAAACGTCACAATTGGATTTGCACCAATTTAAGTGAAATAAAGGATTATCAAGACGAAAGTCTTCGACCAGTGTGTATTGCCAGTGATGACATATGGCACTGAAACATGGTCCTTCACTATGGGCCTCGTCAGAAAGCTCAAGGTCGCACAGAGAGCAATGGAGAGGGCTATGCTCGGAGTCTCTCTGCGAGATCGAATCAGAAATGAGGACATCCGCAGAAGAACCAAGGTAACCGACATAGCTCTCAGAGTTGCGAAACTCAAGTGGCAGTGGGCAGGGCACATAGCTCGTAGAACGGACGACCGCTGGGCCGCAAAGCTCTAGAGTGGCGACCACGTACCGGAAAGCGCGGTGTGGGTAGACTCCCCACGCGATGGACCGACGACCTAGTGAAGGTCGCGGGAAATCGCTGGATGCGGGCAGCGCAAAATCGGTCATTGTGGAGATCCTTAGGGGAGGCCTATGTCCAGCAGTGGACGTCGATCGGCTGATATGATGATGATGAATGCTGAACGTACGATTTGCACTAACAACAGGATTATCTATCAATCTTAAATTATTGCACAAAAAATTATTTAGTTTCATGAGAAAACAAGCTACTAAAGCTGTCCCGCCCTTTCAGAAACATCTCGTTGTAGCTTTTATTGTTGCTCAATAACCCAGAACACGTTGTTGTTCACCACCCGGTACAAAATATTTAGTAGGCACATTATTCCATTCATTATCATTACCTAGGTACATAAATTGCATGTGAAACTGACTACTGTCAGTTTACCATAGATACTGAGTTGAGATAGTGATGTGCCGTTTCCGAATATACAACGTCTGCGACAACCCTAACACGTTACTAACGTATTATATCAGGGTGAGTAGTGCTTTTCTCTAACAAAAACAGAACAATGTCGAGCCCTCATCACCATAACAACTTTGTTTTATAATCTAACGCAAGAAAGTTTTGAAAATGATACACCGTTTGAATTTTAAATCATATTCGAACTCTTGCCGTCTCTTACCACGTTCAATTTTACAAATAGCGCTATCCTTTTTTGGCACAAGAGCGTAGAAGGCTTATAAACCAAGCTTTCAGCAAGAAGCCGAAATATTGGTCTTACCAACCTTTTTTTATCTCCGTTTCGATGAAGTCACACTCTACCATTATTTTATGAACCTTTTGCCGCTTACAAAAATTATACGGAAAAACTTTTTTGATACAAAATATGCAATGCATTTTGTTTTATCACTGAATCGACGCAATTTTCCTGAAGAATTCCTAGAATCGAATAAATTTTATTGCAAAATTGTGTGAATCAACAATTTTATCCTGTTCAGACATTGATTAGTTTTACAATAGTAATACAAAAAGCTTTTAACTTATTTATTTTATTGTTGACGTACAAAGTATTCTGTTTTAATTAAATGTCGTTAGCATGTTGCAATAAAAAAAAAACATATAAAACTCAAGTAATCGTATTCTCAAATGCGATTTGATAAAAGCTAAAATATGTTTTTTGTATATTTAATTTGTAATATTCTGCAGACTGAAGCCCGAAAGATACCAGCTGCTCCAACTTATCTTGATCGGCAAAGTAGGTAATGAAAGACGCGTTGGTAAACCACAGAAGTCGTGGTTGTGAAACATCAGAGCGGGGGAATATCGCCAGCGTCGAAGATATTTCGCAAGGCGCAAGATCGCGAAAATTCTCTGACGGTTAACCAAAGTGGAGGCCCACCATAAGACGATATTGACAAACGATTACACAGCCACACAAAAAAAATTAGGCCCAGGTGTCCGACTACTTTTAGGTACTGTATGTTTTTGGGGTCGCTGAATCACAATTCAAGGTCAGATTGATCCCATCACGTCAATATTTTTCATAACATCAAAAAAAAAAACGAAAATCAACGCTGTCCGGTTTTTTTGATACGCCTCAATAGCGTTGCAGCGATTTTGGTCATGGAGCGGTGATATAATTTGTATTATGTTTCTTTTAGAGTTCAGTAGGTCCTGGGCCGTTGAGCACAGCGCACTGGTGCATCAGTCCGAAGGTTCGCCGCGAGCTCGCCATGCTTGGTTTTGGTATGATGCTACCAAGGAGGCTGCATGCGGGGCCTTTCCATAGATTGGACCTCGCTACGTTTATCCAGGTATTGCATAGCCTATTCTTACACAACGCTTTTGGATACGGAAGGTTGAATGTCCCCAAATTGTTTTTGTAGCAGACCGATATTCCGTGCTCCGGGACGACCTATCTGGTCACTTGCCCTTCATTTGACCAATGGACAATTTATGTGTTCAGATCTTGTTGAATCAAGCGTTTGCGCATTATAAGAATCGGTCGCTTTTTGCACTCCGAGGTAGGTAAATTTCATGGCCGTAAATTCGGATTTTTGTCAACCAGACCTCGGGGTCTGGTCGGTAAATCTAGCTGATATAGTATGAAACTCTTAGAAAATATATCTAGGTTCAGTTTCAATCGACGCTGTCTCTGTAGCTGTAATAGCGTGTAGCGATATTAAGGTGGTTCCCTGACCCTTCCTTGTTTAACGTAATAATTCGATAAAATAGGTGGCGACGCTGATTTGGGTCGGGATAGCCCCTTAACCAACGTTGTGTCTCAGACAGCGGTGGTTAATCTCGCACCACGCAATTCAGAGTTCACTAGATCCTGGGTCGCTAAGCGCCGGACATTGGTTCATTCGCCGTGAGGTCATCTCCATACTTGGCTTTGATATGATTCTACCAAGCTTTATTCATATGCCAATCTACACAACGACGTTCACAATTAACTAGGGTTTTGTAAGCGTAATATCCTACGCAAGTATCTGCAATATAATTTTGGTACCCAAGTCTTGCAGAAATCATACACTGCCGGATTATTATAACCACTCTGCAAGGTAAAATATACGATAGCCTTAGATATTATCCGAGGCCTCCCTCCAATAGAAATACGGTCTACATTAGCATAGGGAGGATCACATAATTAAAACAATCGTAGAGCAAAACTTGAACTTTCCGCAGTTTGGAATCACCGTATTTTGTGGTCCCAACTTACCTTGTATAACTACTTAGTAGTTTTGTTAGCATCAAGTATACCTATCCTACTAATATTATAAATGTGAAAGTTTGTATGGATGGATGTATGGATATTTGTTACTCTTGGACGCAAAAACTACTGATCCGATTATGCTGAAACTTGGTAAGGGTATAGTTTGGGACCTGGAATAACATATAGGCTATTTTTTATCCCGATAAAATGCGGGCGAAGGCGCGGGCAGCAGCTAGTCATCATCATCATCAGCCCATACACGTCCACTGCTGGACATAGGCCTCCCCCGTACGATGCCACAAATAGCGGTCCTGAGCCGCCTCCATCCATCGACTCCCTGCGACCGCTACGATGTCGTCCGTCCATCGAGTGGATGGTCTCCCATGTAGGGGGGGGATTTGCCATAATCACCACGCTTGGCAGGCCGATTGGTGATCGCAGTGTTGGTGTTTAAAAATACTCAGAAGGAAGCTGCTGCCCTTCCTCTGGTAGGTTCCCTTAGTCGGCTCTTACGACATCCACGGGTTGAGTTGGAGGGGTCGATATTCGTACGCCGCGACCCCACGGCCCAGCAGGTTCAGCAGCTAGTATATTAATATATTATATAAGTATACTTTTATAAAGTTTTGGTTTACGATTTTATATAACCTAACTAATATTATAAATGCGAAACTGTGTTTGTTTGTCCTTCCTTCACGCCCTAACTAAGCAACCAATCGACTTGCTTTTGGCATAGAGTTAGTTAAAAGGATGGTGAGTAACATAGATTTTTTTTCCTGTTTCATCAAATACCTTTTTATCCCCAAACGTGATATTTGAATTTAACGCGGGTGAAACCGTGGTGAACTGCAAGTATATCAATAATTGATATAGATAATAATCTATCGTATTATTCGTTTACAGATTGTCAGAATGGCGTATAGCTGCTACGCTCTCCTTGGGAAAGTGAAATGAAATTGTTATTTTATGAACAACATATTTATTATTAGTACAAAACGCGATAAATACTCGCTGAATAACTTTAATGTATAATTTTTTTATTCCTGTTTAGTCTTATTGTATTTATTTTATTTTTAGCTTACTTGAACCGTGGTTCTCGTCTGTAGAAGAACACTGAGAAATATCAAAATATAATAATAATAATGTTGGACAGTGCACACAGCATCATCTAGCCCCAAGCTAAGCAGAGCTTGTGTTATGGGTACAGATGACTGATATACTTAATATATTACATAGATAGATATTTTTTATTATAAATAGAAAACACCCAGAACACCCGAGACAAATATTTGCAGATCTTACAAGCATATTATGCCTATAGGTATCAGCAATACCAATTCTATGAACAAGTTAAAACTTTAGAGCTGATTTTCACAGTTCATTGTACAATCGAATAACAGCTATAAAACTACAGAGCTAAGGTATAATATCAGCATCTCAACGGACCTTCATCATTCCTCACTTGAAGCCAGCTTGCGATCTCGCACTCGTAGTCTTTGACCCACTTGATATTGTATCGTACGTTTTCTAACGCGCGTTTTCTTGCCGTCTCACCGGCGCCGGCGTCAGGGTATTTGGCGAAAAACTCTTCCATCTGTGTGAGGAAAGAATTTTGGGATAAGACAGTATCACCATTAGCAGAGGCTAACCTCTAGACTAGAGAGGCTAGACTAGAGAGAGTAGACTAGAGTAGAGACTCTAGTTTAGAGGCAAAGCGTGTACGAAGTGTTATGTCAACCTAGAGTCTAAATACATAGACAAAACATTGTCTGTAGGGACGCATTTTTAACGTGCCAGTGGAAACCCATTTCACTTCTTACGTTAGTGAACAAATTGTACAAAATATTATAATGGACAAGTCAAATATTTTGTAAGCCTAAATAAATCAACGTTGTTCTGGTTCTTATATTAGTCCACTGCTGAACATAGGCCTCCCCTAATTAGTGCCATAGCACACTGCCTGAGAGAGAGTATTGGACGAGTAATAGATACAGGAAGTATTTTTTACAGCAGCTATTGATGTTATTTATTAATTAGATTTATTCTAATATAAATACGCTGCAAAAGGGAGACAGATCATTAGTTTTTTTTTAAATCAATACAGTATCTACCTATATACCTGTAAAGTTTTTATATTACAATCTTTTTGAGACTTCGACTTAGAATATCGATTATATTCTTTATCGAACCAAAACAGACGCTATACCAGGGATGAAGTTCCGATTCCCGACTATTGAGCGTGAATCTATCGACGAACGCTGGCCATTTTGCTCTGAGGTCATCGCACACTAGCGATTAGCCAGTCACGTCTATTTATATAAGAAGCTTTCTATAATTTATGACTAAAGCATATTTCTTAATCAAACCTCTCTCAGTCTCTCCTCAGTGTCGAAACTCGACGATACCAGGTATGAAGTTCCCAAGGTATCGACTATTGAGCGTGAACCTATCAACGAACGCCGGCCATCTTGTTCTGACGTCATCGCACACTAGCGATTAGCCAGTCACGTTGAAACTTCCTGTAATTTATGACTCAATACTAAGCATATTTTTTAAACAAACCTCTTTCAGTCTGTCCTTAGTGTCGAAACTCGACGCAATACCAGGTATGAAGTTCCCGAGGTATCGACTATTGAGTGTGAATCTATCGACGAACGCCGGCCATCTTGCTCTAACGTCATCCCACACTAGTGCTGTGCCGGAGGGGTTGGAACTGATCTGTTGGAGCAGTGATAGGTAGTCTTGGCTGCGGATGTTTGATTCCTCCCAGGCTAGGTCTAGGAATCTGAAATAGAAACGCAAGGGATTAGTATTGTTATGGAAGATAATAATAAATAATAATGCTGGACAATATTAGATGAGTTTATATACAGTTCAAACTCTAATAATTACACAGACACACAAAAAGAAGTTGGTTGTGCGACAAATCAGACTATACTTTTCCGACGTATTTTGGCACATAACCGGTTTGGCACATACAACCCGCGAATACCTCGCGGTCCGACTATACTTTTCCGACGTATTTTGGCACATAACCGGTTTGGCACATACAACCCGCGAATACCTCGCGGTCCGACTATACTTTTCCGACGTATTTTGGCACATAACCGGTTTGGCACATACAACCCGCGAATACCTCGCGGTCCGACTATACTTTTCCGACGTATTTTGGCACATAACCGGTTTGGCACATACAACCCGCGAATACCTCGCGGTCCGACTATACTTTTCCGACGTATTTTGAGCTGCTGAATTGATATTCGAAATCAAAAGTGAGACCCTGTTTCGTTTGCCACCTTATTGGTGGTATAAATAATTTGGTGTGTTTTAAAAAACTATAAACCGACTTCAAATTCCCTTACTTTTACAATGTTTTTAAGTTTTGTGGGATAAATACTAATCCCCTGGGGATAAATCGATTTATGAGGCCACTTCGGGATCATTTCCTTATAGTAAACGAATAGTGAAATAATTTTCAAAATAGTTTCATAATTGGCGGAACTACCGCGTAACAAACATACAAAAAATAATAATAATAAACATACACGTCGAATTGAGAACTTCCTCTTTGAAGTCGGTTGAAAATAGTATATTATGTTACCTTTTTAATATAGCCTCATCTCTAGGGGCAGTCAACGCGGCCCGTATCTTGGCTTTCTCTTGGACGTCCTCTTCCTTCTGATAAACCGCCCAGAGCTTCTCCCATTCTTCAGGAGACGCTGCCTTCATGCCTGCCGATGAAAATTGTTTTAGATTTTGGTAGGTTAAAAGCGTAGTGATTACGGTAAAATCCTTTTGTTTGGGGAGGCGTGTTCTGCAGTTGATGTGGACGCTATTAAGGCAGGTATTTTTTTTAACGTATCGTTTCTCCCTAGTTGGCTGAGACATGTTCTCGGTGACCTCGTTGACCCAATTATCGCCGCTAATCCGGAGGTAACGTCTACCAGTTTCGGTTAGCTGCCGGTCACTACACACACAACCAAAAACAGACTCCGCCAGGTGAATTCTTCGACCCTGCAGGTCGAAGAATTCCCCGCTTCCGCCCTTAGGTGCATTCGTGCACCAAGGCGAAACCTTCATATCCTCATATAGCATCTGGCAACTTTACTCGGTCTCCCATAGGAATTCCTCAACTTTTCAAATGATCCAACGGAACAATACATAACATACATATATGTACATATTATATTTTGTAGCACACGTAGGCAGGCATGAGTTCAAACACAGATGTCGCCAAAACTAAACCAATTGGTCACATCTAAAAGTCCATCCTTTTTATTTCCATTGGTATGAAAGGGATGGCACTGTTTTTCATACTGTCTAAATACATCAACTTTTTTTATTGTAGTCGACTACAATCTCACCTGATGGAAAGTGACGATGTGGCCGACGACGGTGTATCACGAAGATCTAGAAGACACCCATTTATTTACTCTTGTCTTGAAGAGAACCAAATTGTAATTGGCCGATTGTTTACTGTTTGTAGCTCAAATTTTGTTTATTTTAGCGACATAACCATAAAATCCATACCATTGAAGTAAACCAGGTCCCTCAGATCCGTTTCAATATTGACTGGAGTATCAGAGCCACGAGTGTTGAGCCAGGATA
Source organism: Eupithecia insigniata (assembly GCA_947859395.1). Taxonomy (NCBI): domain Eukaryota; kingdom Metazoa; phylum Arthropoda; class Insecta; order Lepidoptera; family Geometridae; genus Eupithecia; species Eupithecia insigniata. Next base: position 13,326,000 of record OX402001.1, read on the forward strand.
AGAACAGTTGTCGTGTTTTAGACGTGGCGTCGGGAAGCTCGAACTTTGTCGCCAGGGACAGTATTTTTGAACGTAGCAGGCTGAAAAAGTAGATAGGTACAAAATATACATGCGGCACAAATTCGGGCCATTGCGCCCCTATGCGTCGTATGGTTGAGTCTTATAATAATGAATTTATAGATATAGACATATTCGTATAGAAGTTATATAAATTTATGAAATGTTTATACTTTGTCAGAACTTATTATTTATTATTATTCCCGGTACCAGCAAAGCGGTAAAAAGGGATTAGAAACAACAACTTGACCTTAGTAATGAACATAAAGCGGTAAAAAGGGATTAGAAACAACAACTTGACCTTAGTAATGAACATAAAGCGGTAAAAAGGGATTAGAAACAACAACTTGACCTTAGCAATGAACATAAAGCGGTAAAAAGGGATTAGAAACAACAACTTGACCTTAGTAATGAACATAAAGCGGTAAAAAGGGATTAGAAACAACAACTTGACCTTAGTAATGAACATAAAGCGGTAAAAAGGGATTAGAAACAACAACTTGACCTTAGTAATGAACATAGTTAAATTTTAATTTTGTAAAAAGTTTCATTTTTGATTTCATATAAGTAAGCCTAGTCTGTAATACCTTATATTTGTCTTTGTGAGTCTAAACCACTATACCATAACTCATTTAAATATGTTTATTTTTGCCCTATAATTGTCATTTAAGTGAGGAGCTTAGCTCTACTTAGACCTATTTCATGTTTGGATATCTAGTTGTCTTCTAGTTGCATGTTGTTTTATTTTTATGTATAAACCTTAATAATGTGGATAGCGCAGTGGTCTTCATTAAGAATATCATTAAACTTTATATTATTTCAAGTATATATACAGATGTAATAGTGTTGCACTCGTTTGTTATACTTTAAATAAATAAATATTTTCAGAAAAAATTACAAAGCGCGACATACAAATGAGAAAAAAAATTGTATGATTCGCTTTTTCGACGCCATGTTTTGTGAGTCATAAAATTGCCTTATGGCATCGTAGGTGCAGGTCCTTCTTAGAAACACATATAGTTGGATTAATTTTATTTTTATTTATATAAGAAATCTAGTGTTTCTGGGTATGTACTTTGAAGAAAATTGCTGAATCCTTAAAGAATTTAATAATGTACCAAAAATTTACGACCGCGGCGGGACTTGAACCCGCAACCTTCCCCTGAATATTGCTGAAACCATTCTTACGTTCTAAAGTAATATTGTGAGTTTAATTTTTTAGTAAAGTTTCTTAATTTGAACACAATTTAACTGGATGGTAAGTGACGATGTCTCACAAAGGTCTAGAAGACACCTATTCATTCGCTTCCCATTTTTCAATCAAACAAAAATATATTTTTTTTACGATTTACGTCATATTAACACACTTATTACCTGTTGATTACACCCAAGTCGTTCTTTGTCCAGCTTTGTTTCGCGTATAATGGTGCGATCAGAGATTGTTCAAATTTCTAAAACAAGAAATAATGATACAATAGGTACAAGAGTAGGCAATTGTAATATAATTTTTAAATTATCACGTGAAAGACAATGGACAATGTACATAAAATATATAATGTTTTTACAGCTCCGATAACAGGGTAAAGTTTGATAAATAATAAAGATAACATCAGAAAGTTTAAATAACACGTTAACGTACGTTTAAATGTATATCATCATCATCATATCAGCCCATACACGTCCACTGCTGGACATAAGCCTCCCCCGTACGACGCCACAAATCCCGGTCCTGAGCCGCCTCCATCGATCGACTCCCTGCGACCGCTACGATGTCGTCGGTCCATCGAGTGGATGGTCTCCCATGTAGGGGGGGATTTGCCATAATCACCACGCTTGGCAGGCGTATTGTATATATAATATTCAATGTATATATAATATGTAAATAGAATGGGGGAACTTCAACGACCTTTAGGGCTACCATTTTTTACATGAGGATCCTATCCATCCACGGTTGTCTGGTAGATATCGCTCTTGATAAGACCGCGACTCGTAACTTAGTTTTTAAGACGACCTCTGTGGCGAGGCTGGCGAAGGTCCGCCTGCGAAGCAGAAGGTTGCGGGTTCGATTTCCGCCACGGGGCAAATGTTTGTACGATCTGCAAATATTTGTTCAGGGTGTTCTGGATGTTTTCTATGTATAATAAAAAATATCTACTACGTATCGTATAATATTAAATTTATCAGTTATCTAGTACCCATAACACAAGCTCTGCTTAGCTTGGGGCTAGATAATGCTGTGTGAATTGTCCAGCATTATATGTATATACAAAAAACTTTTAAAAAAAAGTTGTTTCTTGTTTTTTTTCAACCTTCGATTTCAGTGTGCCTTAAATATATAATTACATAAAGTATTTTCTATATTATCGCATATCTTATCTATTAATCCCAAAGGTGACTTGCCAAATCAAAAACCATAAAAAAACGTTTGTATCTCTCGGAGAAAGATATTGGCCACTTTTTATCCCGAAAAAAAAACGTGCGAAGCTGAAGTTAGTAGGTACGTACAATGTGCATAAATTCCTTATGTATTTTCCAAGCAATATTGATCTTTATTACTATTAATCTACCTATTATAAAAAAATCAAACAACATTGAAACTTACTATCAACCTTAAAAATATCTAACAATAATGACCCTTATTACTAACCTTAAAAAGCTTCAAACTCTTAGAATTAATAAGTCTATCAGCCAATTCATTCAGTAGACTTCCCGCTGTATCCCAGGCAACATAGGCTTCTTCCACAGTCAGGTATGTACTGAGCTCCAAGGCAAGTGAGTAAGGAACAACTTTGGCCATTGCTAGGGAGAAAGCGTCGTTCAGTAGATGCGCTCGGTCTGATATTGTCAACTGTAAATGAAGAAGATAGAGTTGGTTTTAGAACATCTACAGGTTAGGTATAGATGGTGAATTTAAGTAAAATCATTAGTCCTTTGAAAAAGGACTGTTGTCGGTTTTGTTTAGAAAACTTCATCGTTCAGAAAATAAAAAAAATTGAAGACCGCTGACTATGTGACGTCAGATAAAAAAGGGTCTAACGAAATAGCGGGGTCTAAGGAAGGATCGAAAACCCTAATATGTTAGTAAATATGCTCGTGTGTGGCATCGGTGCAAAGGCATTTGTTTGTAATTTCAACATACAAATGCCTTTGCGGTTAACAATTCTCAAGCTATCAGCAAAAAGTGTAAGAATAATATAGTTGAAAACTAAAACCCGACTATGTAAAAACACTTGAACAAGCGTTCACATATTATCCTTATCAATTTCTTTTGATACTAAGGTAGTCGGAGGCACCGATCCCCATATATGTACATACCGAGGGTACAAATAGGAACAAAGGGCTCCGACTACCTAAGTATCCAAAGAGACCATTTTAACCATTGTTTTTTTAATTATCTAAGCGTCCGTTCGATGCGACGCGTGACCCTAGCTGGCGAATATATGGCGTAGCGTATCAGCATTTCCATAATTTTTTTGTATTTTATTGATACAGGTCAGATGAGCTACCTATAGTTTGTTTGAAACAGTCTGCAGTTAGCTCAATTGTTTCAATTGGAAATACCAAATTTACATTTTTATTCTTTGATTGAAATTTACATCTTTGTTAACACTTTCAAGGCCCTACATGCACTTCCTCTCCTGGAGGTGCGTGTAGTGCCGCCGGCAGCGTGCCCCTGCTGGTCGCACCACCAAGGGTGGGCAGTGAATGCGTTAATGAGTACCATCAAGCTACCATCTCGCAGTGCGTTCGTGACGTGATAGTTTCTCGAAATCTATGCAATAAGGTGTGTGTAGTGTTCTAATAATAATGACAATGTGGTAGGTACCTGCATAAAAATAATAAAATCATTCGGTGTACTCAAGAGCTACACGGATTTTCTGTTGTGTCCCCTAATCCGAATTAAACCGAATTATCCCATATATCCCAGTGTGTATAATTTTTACCTGTTCAGAGCGTGTTTTGAGCTGCGATATCAAACTCCGCCACATTTCCTCTGTGTAGTTTACTCTGTAGAATCCAACTTGATTGTTGTTTATTTTCAACCATTTCTCATCATCTGACAACTTCACTTGAACTGTAAAAAGTAAAAAATTAGAAAATTATACTTAATACAAAAGTGATTATCTGTTTGTTGTCTTTTTACGCCTAAAAGGCTGAGCGGATGGTAATGAATGGCAAAGGAATAGGTAGATGGTATCCTTGGGATGGAGATAATAATATGTATGCTACTTTTTATCTATTATCATAAATTTTGCATCACCCTATAATAACAATAAAGTTTTAGAATTGCTTTCATCACAGAATAATAACAGTAACTAAAAATCATCTAAATTATGTATTTACTAAGAGCCATGCGTGTTCAAAACACGTATAATATTTTTTATTTTGATAAAACTACAAAATATAGCAATCCGCCATGACACGTTGAACACCAATCAGAGATTACACAACTGTGACGTCATACCTACTGTGACATATTCACTAGATATGTAAAACCATTTCGGAGCAATTTCTCAAAATCAGTTATCATGCCCTGTTAACTCGTATTGGGATTTTATTACGAATATTAGCAGAGGTAACAATGAACCTATTCGATTTAGAATCCAAGATATTTTATGTCAACGAAGACATGAATTAAAACTTAACAAAAGCTGTAAACAATAACAGAAAACAACAAGGTAACAGGAAAGTTGTCACTAAAAACTAAAACACAAACTTCAACAGCATAACCTCACATGTGTAACAAAAAAAATGTGTTTAAAATTGCACTTCATCAATCTCACACAAACAATGTTTAAAATTGAATTCGAAAACGAACAAGCGATCAATTATATGATGAATGAAAGCTTTCAAAAACAAATATTGTTTCGAGCATAGCATAGAATACTTTGCTTCGATGATACCAATGTCGTTAAATATCATCATCATCAGCCCATACACGTCCACTGCTGGACATAAGCCTCCCCCGTACGACGCCACAAATAGCGGTCCTGAGCCGCCTCCATCCATCGACTCCCTGCGACCGCTACGACGTCGTCGGTCCATCGAGTGGATGGTCTCCCATGTAGGGGGGATTTGCCATAATGACCACGCTTGGCAGGCGGATTGGTGATCGCAGTGTTGGTGTTGAAAAATACTCAGAAGGAAGCTGCTGCCCTTCCTCTGGTATGTTCCCTCAGTCGGCTCTTACGACATCCACGGGTTGAGTTGACGGGGTCGATATTCTATGCCGCGGCCCCACGGCCCACGTTAAATATTTTCCACCAATATTCCTTTGGTTTTGTAACCCCTTTAAATCAGAATCAGAATCAATAACATTATTTCTTTAGGCTTACAAAATAAGCATTCAGACAAGTCCAATTTAATACTATAAACATGTATAGTTAGTATTATCAAAAAAGAAACAAGTTGTTATTGATTTTCTCTTCACTTACATTTTTTGTCCACTAGATAGAGTATAGATAAAGCTTTATTCAGAAAACTTAAAACTAAACAGTTTGGTAAAAAGGAAAAAGAATTGGCGGCCTTATCGCTTACAGCGATTTCTTCCAGGCAACCAAAACTAACTAAACTAGTGGAAGAAGTATAAAAAAATATCCAGTTTATTGAATCTGAGTAAGTATAGTTTGTATTGGCAGAACACCAACGTTGAAATAAGTCCTCGTATAGAGATTTCTTAGTTTTACTTACCACTTTCAACATTATCTGGGAACCAATGGATTTTCTGACTGGATCCCTTATTGGTTTTGTACGTGATCGGGACGAACCAACGATATCTGAAATAAATGGTTTGAAATAACAGACGACATCGTAGCGGTCGCAGGGAGTCGATGGATGGAAGCGGGTCAGGACCTATGTCCAGCAGTGGACGTGTATGGACTGATATGATAGCATGCCTTAGAAATAAAATTTATATTAGAAGTACCCCGTTCCAAATGTACCATTTTAAAGTGAGGGTTTTATTTGACGATAATCACAAAATTTGACATAAATCTTAGAAGATTTTTCAAGTAAGTACTTCTGGCGGAGCAACATTATGCTGAGATGGGATAACCTATTGGTTCGCTGCGATAATTTTAATTTTGTAATTTTGTCAGATAGATTATAATTAGTTGCAAGTTGTACTTCATAGTGAATTAATAAACACATTTTCTTTCTTTTCAAATGTAATTCTTAATACTATAAAATAGGGGTGTAAGTGTAACAATATAGCGGGGGTCTAAGGGTCTAAGGTCAATATGCTCGTGTGTGGTATCGTTGAAAAGGTCTTTGTTTGTACGTCTCTATATCATTCATTAGTCATTACACACCTTTCTAAAAAAGTGATATATTAGTATTAAAATTAGTCCCAACGTAAGCAGAGCTTGCGTTAAGACTACTAAATAACTGATATGTTTAATATAATATAATATTACATACGACAAACATTTTATGATAAAAAGAAAAATCCCAGGAAACCCAGAACGCATATCTCCAGATCGAAAATACAACATTTGTTGTTTTATACCACCTCCCACCTCAGGTGGTTATCGAACCCGCCAACCTCCTGCGTCGCGGACCTTCGCCCACTGCACCACCGAGGTCGTCAGATGAGATAAGTTAATAAGGAAAAGGGGAAGTGTCAATAACAAATAATAAAATAAATAATGTTGGACAATTCACACAGGATTATCTAGACCCAAGCTAAGCAGAGCTTGTGTTATAGGTTCTAGATAACTGATATACTTAATATAATACACTACATAGATGGATATTTTTTATTATACATAGAAAACACACTGAACAAATATTTGCAGGTCGTGCAAACATTTGTCCCGAGGCGAGAATCGAACCCCTCCTGCGTCGCAGGCGGACCTTCGCCCACCGCGCCACAGTGGTCGTCTAATGTAATGTCTGTCTACTTACTTATAAGGAGAATCATCCCGGTAGCTCGCCTCAGGGTTAAGTAGGAATCTGGACTGGGTTATATTGTAGACGCCAGTCTCTTTGCCAGGCGTTACGGTCAATAGAGGGTAGCCCATCTGTCTTGTCCACGTGTCCATTATGTATCTGTTATGAAAATATAATAACAGTAGTTAGCCCCTGACAACAACGTCATGACCGTTTTAGTTTCATTCGTCGGCCTCGAATGGTTCCAGAGTTATGAGTTATGACAGTTTGAAATTCATATGGTATAAGAAAACAAGGTATGCTCTTCCGAGACACAATGGTCATGTGGGTGTCTCCTGCTTACGTCATCATCGCCATCGGCGAATGAGAAGACGGATCTGTTTCCTGGTGTTACCAGTAGCGTAAAATCATAACTCCCCGAACTCCTGTATGAATCTGATAAAACTATGTGGTTTTGCGGTAACCTATTATTTATCACATTAACTCGTGTTTAACTAAAGCTGTTTTGACTGATCTAACAAACATAATTGACTATTCACATTTTTTATGGATTTTTCAATTGACCCCTATCACACTTGTTTCCCAACTTCTACATTTTGTTGAAATACAGTGGCAACTGGAAAGTGACATCACCTGGCGATACTCCCGGAAGAGCAGACCTTTTTTCTTGGATCATGGAAATTCAGAGACGTAACGCAAAGAGGATACAATAATTATGACGTAACGACGCAAAAATTATAAGAAAAATCTATAAACAGTTTAAAAATTTTATGCCTATAGTTTTTTTTTTGCTTTCTCAATAATCTGTGACGGTCCAAGAGGTTAGCTAAGTTTGTTTTAGAATGCGATGATGTATGAATTTTCAGCTCCATTTAGCCAACAAGTTACCTTGCTGCTATCAGTTTTTGTTCAGTTTTCATATTAAGGGTAGGTAGTAAATAGGTTTTTATATTATAGAAATAGACAGAAGGCAGCACTTACTCAAGATTCAAATCAGGGTTATCAACTTTAAAGTACGGCTCGAGCGACGTAAGCAGTTGCTGTGTGACCGTGTTCCCAAACTTGTACTTCTTGAGATAGTCCGAGACCCCGCGGCGGAAGTTCTCCTCTCCTGTAAACCCTTCTAACATGCGGAGGATTGAAGAACCCTGGAAGATATTATTAAATATTTGAATATATACATTACTTCCAAACTTATATTATTTACTAGTTTCTGCCCGCGGCTTTGCACGCTTTGACGTTTAGGTTATTTATTTCCCATGGGAACTGATTTATGGGATAAAAGGTAGCATATGTTTTAATCCAGGCCGAGAACTATATTTTTGCTACATTTCAGCCCAGTCCGTTTGGTAGTTTTGGCGTGAAGAAGTATCAAACATCCAAACAAACATCAACACATCCAAACATTTGCTTTTATGATATAAGTGTGATTCGAAAGTAATTCTGTTTCTCCGTCTGTTACCATTTCAAGCCTAAACAGCTGAATGGATCTTTATGAAATTCGGTAGCATAAACGATACATCGGGGAAAGACAGACAACTAATTATCCCGGGGTGTGCGCTGCAGCGGGCGGAAGCTAGTTATACAATAGACTTTGGCGTAGTAAGAACCTCATAACACCGTGCTTCTTGCCAAATTTTATGATTCTATTTTAATGTGAAATACCCAATAGGTTTTTGTTCCATGGCAAGAATCTAAAAATTTTTTTTGAGAAAAGCCTACAAACTCACAGTTTTCGGATTTTTCCCTTTACTTGTGCTATAAAGACCTTGCTTCTTGTCAAATTTCATGGTTCTAGGTCAATGAGAAGTACCAACTACTGTATAGGTTTTCGGTCCATGGCGAGAATCAATATAATTAATATTACCTTATTTTAATAACATTGTGATCACTCACTGCTTGGTCTCCTTTCGCGTCTGCCAGCCTAAGTCTTGTTCTTACGTATTTAAAAATATGTATATTTAAAACAATTTTCACCTTATTATACGAGATGGTGTCGAAAATCGCAGTGATCTGATCTGGCGTCGCGACCGTTTGAACTATCGGATGGCTGGACAGCTTCGCGTCCGTTATCAGCACGGGATGAAGGGTCTTTGTGAGGAACTGGTCCAACTGAAATAAAACGTTAACTAAGAGTCTTATAACACAAAAACCGAGTTTGGTGGCCAAAAAGTGTAACTTCGCATCTCTTCCTAAACTATACAATATAAAACTATTACAGGGGCATTAAAAAAGCTTATGATAGGTATCATAAACAGGTCAAAGGAATTTTGAAAATTCTTTTGTTAAACTCAATAATACGATAAAATAGGTGACGGCGCTCGTTTGGGTCAGGGAACCCTCTCAGTTACTATGTATCATTATATTTTATTACCATGGTCCACGATGGTTCAATGGCGTTCAGTGATTTAACTTGCATGTATGACGCGAACCCTTCGTTCAGCCATACTTCGTCCCACCATTTCATAGTCACTGAAAATATCAAGGAAAGTGTTAACATAGAGTATACATATAATACATAGGATCTGTACGGGACCAGGAATAAATCGGAATCAGTCGGCACGGCACCTGTGCTGTGAGTGTGGACTACATAAGCTGTGTGCGAGCGCCGATGTCCTTTATAGTAGTAAAACATGCCGGTAGCAAAATTTCATGATTCTAGGTCAACGGGAAGTACCCTATAGGTTTTCGGTCCATAGCGAGTATCAAAAAATATTTAATATGTGAATAAACTACAAATTTAAGGTTTTCGGATTTTTCCCTTTAGTTGTGCTATAAGACCTTGCTTCTTGCAAAATTTCATGATTCTAGGTCAACGGGAAGTACCCTATAGGTTTTCGGTCCATAGCGAGAATCAATAATTATTTTATATGTGAATAAACTACAAATTTACGATTTTCGGATGTTTCCCTTTAGTTGCGCTATAAGAACTTGCTTCTTGCCAAATTTCATAGTTCTAGGTCTACGGGAAGTGCCCTATAGGTTTTGTGTGGTCGTGAATCCCTTGGAAATTTAAAAAAAAATTTGACTTAAACTTTTGTAACTTTTGATTGCGTTGACTTAGAAGTTTGATTTATATCACGGCTTCAAGAGGTTACGGACCTGGATAATTATGTTAATTTCAACTCGATAGCTCCACGTGTTTCTGAGAAACGAGGGTGGACAGACGGAAAACAAAGTGATAAGGGTTCCGTTTTTCCTTTTTAGGTACGGAGCCCATAAAAAGATAAAATTATAACGAAGAAACGTTCATACCTAAATTCCCGAACCACATATGAGCAAGTTCATGTGCGATAGTGTTGGCCACTCCGATCTTGTTGGTCGCTGAGGCCGTGGCTTCATCCACTAGGAACTGAGTCTCCCTGTACGTAATCAGACCCCAGTGCTCCGTCGCACCAGACTGGTAGTCGGGAATGGCTATCATATCTGAAAATAATGTCTATTTTAATAATTAATTTTTGCATACCAATACCATAGTTGCTAAATGGGTCTTCATGTCTGCAAAATGTTAATAGAAACTGTATCAGGTTATATTGGACTAAAGTTTTTATTATTATAGTGGGGAATGCACTACCATTTGCGCTATGAGGTCAAATGTAGTAGGAGTCAAACTCTGGGGCTTCCTTCAGCCTCCAGCGCTGTTAGCTCCACCTACAGGGGAAACTTTGAAGTTCATCCAAACCTGTTCTTGACTATTTTTTTTGGGATATTATTATACAGGTGGCTTTGTAAAATGGGAGCTGAACTAGTTTTTGCACTGCAAAAAAACAAGAAATCTTAGCTGGTTATCATGTCTACATAATGCTAATAGATACCTACTTTATTAGGATAAATAATAAGACTAGCTCTTGCACTACAAATAAACAGAAACTCTATACTGGTCATCAGGTAAGGCGATCATTTCTAGTAAATGCAAATAGATTATGATTAAGCTGATATTAAAAACAAAGAAAACTCGGGACTACTCTATTTAGACAAATTTAAACATGTATAATGTTTGCCTTTGTGGAAACTGCAGTATATATGTTCATTAAAGTTCTCCATTTGAGTGAATATAAGCGTGAGATAGTGCCCATAGATTGAACACGTGTTTTAATCAATACACCTATTTGAACTGATCTTATCATAGTTTAGTAACCTAGGTACTTTCCTCCATAGTAGCTCCGTTACCACTCCAAGTAAAGATTTGAATTAAAAGGCTTAAGATAAAAGTCTCTGTGTCAGATGTCTTAGGTAATGCCTGTAGTTTGGCTTTGGCATTTCTTTGAATAGCTCTAAAGCACTATGTGCAAACCGTACGATAGTGTTTCGTTCTAGACGGTCTTAGAGTGCCATCTTTAATAAAAATTCTCTAAAAATCCACTCTCCAGTAGGCCAAGCATAGCGATTGTTGTATAGGGTAGAATATACAAAACTGACTTCTTATTGTCTGACATCAACATAAATTATTAAAGTTGCGGTTTTTTGACCGTTTTCAATGAAAATGACACAAAAATCTGAGTTGCATTTGAGTATTCAGGTGTAAATTTTCAATATTTTACATATTAAATGACAATGCAATATAATTTTTTTCTACTTTACCTTAGACAACACATGCTGTGATAGGCCAACAGTCTTCAGTGCTTTTTTAAATCGGACTGTAATTTTTAGAGCTCACAGTAAAATTCAACCACATCATCTTGATTGGTCTTAACAATACTAACCAAGTTTAGGCAGAGGGAATGGTACTTCATAATACTTGATATAAAACTCCGTAGCTCTTTTCCCAATATCCTGAGCAAAATCAATTTTATGTGTTTCATCCTTTTGAGCAAAGGACCTTAAGGTAAAGTTCTTTCCAATGCCATTGGCGTTTATTTCAACTTCCTTGTAGTCGAAGTCACAAATTACAAAGCAGGCCAGGTATGTTGACATGGGTACACTGGTGGCAAAGTTGACTGTTTCCAATTTTGTATTCTCATCAAGGGTCTTTGAGATTTCCTGTAAATAAAAGATAATGTCTGATTAAGAGTAGCATTGGATATTGAAAACAGCTAAGCTAGAACATGTAAATTATGCCTTATGAAAATTGAGAAACTAAGCACTTTATTAGCAAGACCATCAAAGGAAAATGACCTATCTTGGGCCCCGATCTTGGAGGAAATCTTTCTTAACATAATCTAGCGGACGCTTCCGACTGGTATTGATATGGACCAGTTGAGCTATCTGTAGATTGTTTGCAACAGTCTGCAGTTAGCTCAATTGTAAATACTAGTTAAATTTTTTTATATTATTTGATTGTAATTTTTTTTTGTCAATAGAAAATTGAATCAATAATTGAAATTGTTCAATATAATTGAATAAATATTGAACAATTTCTTATCAGTTAATACTCATATTAAACTTACATTCATATTTGACAATGCAATATGAGATTGAGGCTTGACCAAGCTGATGTCAAAGGTGGCTTTGAAGTCTGGCTCATCGAAACAAGGGAAGGCTTGCCGGGTATATGTTGGCTGGAATTTACTTGCAACCATTGTCCTGAAATTTAAGATTACATATTATGATTCTACAAATGCTAGTAAGACACAAGCACAATTCGAAATTTTACTAATATAACATAAGCAAGGCAAGCATTAATAGTTTCTTTTTTTTATGGATAATAGACCTTTGTTCTAGTTTAATTTTAAAAATAAACAAATTGCAGCATAAGACATTGCAGTGGTGGTTGCAGTGTATCAATCAACTTCTTCAATTCACCTTGTATAAGCCAACTAAGGGAACTCACCAGAGGAAAGCTTCTTTCTGTGCATTTTTAATAACTACAGAATAATTCATTAATGCTGGACAATCCACACAGCATCATCTAGCCCCAAGCTAAGCAGAGCTTGTGTTATGGGTACTAGATGACTGTTATACATAATACAATACATAGAAAGATATTTTTAATTATACATATAAATACCCACAATACCCAGAACAAATTGGTTGCCAGAATCAGAAATCCATCTACCAAATGTGGTGATTAAATCCCCTGGTTTTGTGGAGTCACATTCGGGTGTGCAGTATATCCTGGGTGAATTAACATGACTGCTGGCATTAGGTTTTAGTCCAAACCAGGTGTGTAATTAATTTGCCCAGGTAGTAAGTACATAAATCAGGGTTATACTAACCTATTGTTTTTCAGGTGTGACAAATAAAACCCAACAATATTCCTTGTCAGGCTGCCACTGAAATCTACACAGATCTGATAATCACCCGCGTTCAGGCAACTAGGGAACTCAATTACTAGCTGTTCCATCTCTTTCTCTTCATAGAACTTTGATATAGGCACCAAGTTGCCTTGCTTGAATATTTTAACATTTCTAAAGTCTAAAAAGTGAGAGTTTAGCTTCACACAATCTTTATCTTCTAATAATTTCACGTCTATTTGAACGGTTCCTTGGAAGAGTCCAGATTTCATGTCAGGATGCAGCAGAAGCTTGTAGTGGACGGGTTGAACACTAGGCGATAGTCTTTCAGACTTCTTTGTTACGCTGACCATTGTGTTTGTTAGAAGTCTTTTATTGTAATATAAAGGCAGAACACTTTTAATTTTACTTAGAGCTGGTATTAATCGCATGGAAAACAAAGATTTTATCTATAGATGCAAAACTTCTCACATTTTTGTTTTTCGAAAATCAAAACAAACAAAGTTTGGTTGGTTGGGACCTCTGGGCATTATTTCCACTTACGATTTTCGTTTTGCCCTAAACTTTTTGGAAATTAGCCTTAAAAATACCATTTTTTTCGGAAATGCCCTTATTTAGGGTGCTTAATAATAGGTAACATATTTTTGTGCATAATTTAAAAAGAAAATGTAACATTTTTAATTAATTGGAAGAATCAGAAGCCGAAGCATTACTTTCGCAGGTTTTCGCAGCATTGAACAGAACATATTTTATCACTATAATAAATGTAATTATAATGTTTCAAAATGGAGTTGTCAGTTTTTAAGTTTTTAGGACAGTGAACAATCTTTCTACTTTAAAGTTTGATTGAAGATGGAACTATTATTAATTAAACTACCACTTTGAGGTTTTCGTATAAAAGCATAATTTTTTTTCAAATATAAAAACTATTAATTAATTGTAGGTAATAAATTTTCTTATTTCATATTATAAATTATGTTGTGTGATTTGATATTACAAACGAAAACAAATTTCTGAGATCCTTTACCACCAAGGTATACTAAACTAACATTGTTTTACGGATTAAATTATGTAAGTTAAACTTATTAAAGGAATCAAAGGTAGATCCATAGAGCAAAGAGCATAGAATAAAATATAGAGTATATAACATCAAGTTATTTTTCCCTAAATAAAGGCGAAATCTCTAAAGTAGAAGCACTGCCTTTGGGTACTGTACACGTCACGTCACTGTCAGTGACACAGCTGATTTTGAATTTGACACTGACACTTTCAGTAGGTACAAAATTAATTGTTTTGCTTCCTTTGGCTTTGATACATCTCATCATCATCGTCACTTAAGTTGATTTCCAGAATTGTTGTACAGATGTGAGTACAATCCATGTCACAAAAATCTTTGCATACTTCTTGCATGTGCACATGTGTACCTTTTGGTAGTCTGTGGTTCTGTAGGCCCTTAGGTAGTAAATACAACCACCCATACACACAGGGACAACAGGAAAGCACGATGGCTAGACGGGGCTCACTACCACCGGGTAACCTCTGAGATGTGGCATTAGCAATACCCACCTTGGTAAAAGACGAAATAACATTACCTAATCTGTAGTAAAAGTCGTTTACTTAAAGACCTAATGGACCTACCGCTGTATGTATGTATACCTACATATACTTAAGTATACTATATACAGTAGGTACCTAAAGTACCTACCTAAGCAAGTACTTATTTCATAAGCATAACCTATCTACCTAGATACATCAACGCGATACTTAAGTACCTAGGTAATTTCGGATGGATCTGTGTTATGTTAATAATGTAAGGTAAGTACCTACATAAATTAGGCCCTATTATCGTTTAATTGGTTCAATGAAATCATTTAGGTCAATATATGCAACTACTCCTGCCTATTTAAGTAGGTATCTATATGTAGGACGTACCTACGTTCGTAGGTTCCTGCCCACTTACCTACATAGTTGTGTTTCATTTCGGACGTGCAATGATTTTACAATGCTATCAAAAACCATCCATCACACATTCTTGCTTGGGACTTTGGGACACAGTAGTGGTAATGTTACTTCGCTTGGAACAACATTATCATAACTAGGTAGGTAGGTTGACTGCACCTAGGTAGGTACTATAGGTAGGTAGGTACGTCAGTCAAATACATACCTACACTCAAAAAGTCTTCTAACCTTCGAAAAAATTCTTAAATTCTTTATTGTACGCACAAATAACATCATAGGTACTGCTGTGCTATACAGCATTCGGCCGGTCGGGTGAGGGGAAGGTGAGGACAGAGAAAATGGGACAACAGGAAAGCATGGAGGCTAGACGGGGCTCACTACCACCGGGTAACCATAGAGATGTGGCATTAGCAGCTAGAGCAGTTCGGGGTCGACACACGCAGCGAATCTCGCCAGCCATGGGAAAACAAAACCTGGTAGATTCACCTTCTGAAAGGGTAGTAGTACCAACCTGGTGCCATTCTTGAAGCTACTTTGGTAGAAGCCCACGATGCCTTTGTCCAGTCTACCTTCAAACTCGATCGAGAGCTGGTAGTCTCCCATCAGCACCTCATCATTTAACTCAACGATGAGCAGTTCTCTTGTGTCTCCGCTCATCTTGGAAGACTTGACAGGGATACTCCGTTCATTGTGTCTGAAAAATAAGTGGTTGTAGGCCGAACGGTTGAAAGAGGGAGTGATGGCAGTCTCAACGGAGACTAGCCTTGTGCACAGGACGATGTGTGTGTGTGTATAGTGCACTAGAGTGTGCGCAAGCACAGATAGACTTTATAATTCCCTGACTCTCGAGTCATAATCCAATGGGACGGCAGACCGACACGACCGGGGAGAAGTCAAACGCAGGGTTAACGGCTTTCCGAAGCACGTGAATTCAACACTGCCAACTTCTTGGGCTGCTATTTTTCATGCTAGAATAATCCCAATAACAACTGGCCTGACCCGGGATTAGAACTCGGGACTGCACTATCCGCAGCTTCAAGCTTTGAGCTTCATAAGTTTTAACTTACCTGAATTGAACGGCCTTAATAACCAATTTGTTAGAATGCAATTGAATTGTCTGAGTAGGTTGTAAAACATCCAGAAGTATCGCCACTGATCCGCTGAATGATTTAGTTGTCATCTCGGGCCGAAGTTCAAGTTTATAGTGCTTCGGGACCACGTGTCTTGGAAGTCTGTAGTAGTCCTAAAAGGTTAAATTATTATGAAGGGTAGGTCTGGACTGGACACTCCATACAGCATCATCTGGACCCAAAATATTCAAGTATTTATTTTGCCATCCTAATAAATACAGTGTGAGAGGTCTTAAATTCACTTATCACACCTATTTTTATTACTTCGGGGCTAGGTATTAGGAGCCCTGTTAGGGTGCCATGCAACTTGAGAGGTAAGTAAGTGGAGCTTGTAAATTACGAGATGACTAAATAACGTTAAGGTAGGTAACAAGGAGGCTTGCAAGTAGGTAATAAAATAACAAAACAAATCTTAGTCTATGGTAAAAATAAATATGTAGGATGTAGGTACTAATATTATAAATGCGAAAGTGTGTTTGTTTGTCCTTCCCTCACGCCCTAACTAAGCACCCAATCGAATGGATTTTTGGCATAGAGTTAGTTGAAAGGATGAAGAGGAGCTAGCTACTTTTTGTCCTGGTAAAACATAAAATTCCCATAGGCAAAATGACCTTTTTATCCCCCTAGAAATGTCCAATTCGACTTTAACGCGGGTGTAACAACGGGGAACAGCTAGTAGGCTTATAGCAGGGTGTATAACTCGGGCCCGGATCCGGATCCGGGTTTAGGTGCATTATTCTCTATTGGCAGTGGGGTCCCGGCACGTAACAATACCAGAATTATACTTATAAATAATCCGCGGCGAGAATCGAACCGGCAACCTTCTGTGTTGCCTTTACTAATCATTATTTTAAAAACATTAGATTAATAAGCTTACCCTTCTTCTTCTCAGTCAGGCAGCTATATTATAATCAGGGTGGAAAAAATAAGCTGAATTATGTGTATGACACCGATTTTATACATTACTAGCTGACCCGCCAAACGTTGTTTTGCCTTCAACCCTTATCACTTAGGGGTATGGAAAATAGATAGTAGCCGATTCTCAGACCTACTGAATACGCATATAAAATTTGGTAAAAATCGGTAAAGCCGTTTCGGAGGAGTACGGTAACTAACATTGTAACATGGAAATTTTATATATAAGAAAAAGGTTTGATCAGTTGGTTGTCACCCTCGAGAATAACGCAAATTCATTAGGTTACTCCCTAAATTGAGCAAGTTATTAAAATAAAAATATACCTAGAGAACGTAACGTACTTACCTACAAGGTGAAAAGGTATTAATATGGCGTGTTTTAAAAAACGATAAACCGACTTCAAATTCCCTTACTTTTATTTTACACTTATTTTAAGTTTTGCGGGATAAATACTAATCTCTTGGGGATAACATTTTTATGGGACCCCTTCTGGATCATTTTCTATAGGTACAATAGTGAAAGAATTTTTAAAATCGGTCCATAATTGGCGGAGTTATTGCGTAATTGCATACATACAAAAAAAACATACAGACGAATTGAGAACCTCCTCCTTTTTAAGTCGGTTAAAAATACAGGATTTTCTTTTTAGATTTTAATGGGTTCGATTACCAATTGGAATGTTTTGCTTTCAGAAGAACTTTCTATCTTCAATATTTCTAGTAATTGTCTAATTGCTTCAACATTTACTTACCCCTTCAGTTAAATAAAATATACAACTATAAGCAGTGGCTTACTATTATTTTATGTTTTTACTTATGTCAAAAGCAAAAAAACTATCTTGTTTCGCTCTTTATTAAGATTTCTGGATGATAATATACTACATAGAACTATGTATTTTTATGGTTAAGCTCGCCTTTGCGTATACCTCTCTATTTTAATATTTCTATTGGTTGCTTGGCTTACTTGAGCAAAACAAAAAGTAAATAAGACAACAAACGTTTTCTTCGTGCTTAAAGTTAAGAGAGGTTTCAATGGTTGTTAAATAATAGAGATCTGCAGTTTTTTTCTAAAATTTTTATTTGTCACCAGCGAGTAATAATTATGTACCTATATAAAAAATTATGTTTTATTCGACGGTGACATTTTTACACTCAAAGTATGGAACTTAAAAGTGCCAGTGACATTTTTACCCTAACCCTCTATAGGGCCACCAGACTCTCACAACACAGATCAGTAATCTACCTAATGTTTTTATGGGGTATAATGAAAAGAGAAAAACAATAGCGACATAACTCTATTTCATAATTTATAATAACACAGCCACACAAAAAAAAAGTTAGCTGTGCGACGAATCAGACTATACTTTTTCGACGCAGCTCAAAATAAGTAGTTGCTGAATCGATATTCGAACTCAAAATGAAGACCCCGTGTACCATTTTTTTTATTACTTAACAAAATATGTTAATAATACATACGCGTAATACTAGATGGCTTTGGGAGGGTCCGCTAGCTTTATTATACTTAGATGTTATTATTATTATTAACACCGTAGGAACCAAAAAAACGGATCCAGGGCCGGCAGAACTCGTATATTTAGCGAAAACTGCGCAAAAAACGTGTGCCCTCATTTTTATAACGCCAACACGTTTCAAACACTTCGTTTAAGTAGGTACAATTTTTTTTACACAGTATCTTAATTTTGACTTCGAATATCGATTCAGCAGCTCAAAATACATCAGAAACGCATAGTCCCATTCGTCGCACAATCAACTTTTTTTTGTGTATCATTTATAGTTTGAAATTTGACTTGTCTAAGTGCTTATCTTGTAAGCCTAGAGAAATAATGTTACTGATTTCTGATTTCTATCCCGTAGGATAGAAATCAGAAATGAGAATCCTCTCTGCGGGCGCTGGTGACGTATCACCAGCGCCCGCAGAGAGGATTCTCAATCCCATTCTAGCAGGGATTGAGAATCCTCTCTGCGGGCGGTGGCGAGAGTACTTTGCCTATTTTGACACGAGTTCGGCCATGAGGATATGTTAGTCCTCGTAGCCATATCAGTTAGGCGAGATAGTTAGGCCATGAGGAAAAAGCCAGAATGACGTCGTCTCCCTTGCTGTCCCGATGAGGCCCAGACTCCACCAAAGCGGAAATGTGCGGAGAGAAGAAGTAACGTTTTTCAGGGTGTCAACACTGAAGCTGTGCGGACATGCGTACTGGCTATACTGAAGCGAAGATGTGCTAGCTTAAGCGGAGGTGTAGAATATAATAGAATATAATTTATTTCGACACACACATTAAGTAGGTATATACAAAACAAACAAAACATAGAACATGAAAGTTTTTATGCTAAGTTACAAAAATGGTGGGCGTCAGATCGAGTTTTGCTCCCATGACCCTGTGCCGAATATCCGAAACAGGTGTTGGCCAGCATCTGCTGGCTAGAGCGGAACTGAGCTACATGTGGCGTGCTTTGGATGTGTTTTGTTATGAATGCACTAGCGGCGCCGCTCACTGCACACCGCTCACATCTCTTCTCGTCTCCGCTGCGTGACGCTGACGTCGGCGTCGTCGCTCGCAAGCTTGCGAGGCACAGCTCATATCTCCGCTTAGATCTATCTTTCTTTTATTTGCAAACAAATATGATAATACCTCCACTCGGTGGTATCCACTCAAGCTGAACGGAGACGAGATGTTTGAATAACGTACTATTATTTGTTAAAATATCTTCTACGCTCGTCTCGTATAGCTTTGGTGGAATCCGGCTCTGAGAGATGACGCCATCCTCAATCCCATTCTTTGAGTCGTACGTAGGTTTTACCTTCCCACATTTATTTACTTTCTATAGGTATAAGATAAGTAGATAGGTACCTACCATAGAAGTAGGTAGGTAAGTCACCCTTGTAAGAGAAAATAAAAGTTCATTTATGGAAATATTTATTAATTTTGGTTCGCTCTACCTGTGAATTATTGATATTTCTTAATAACTGAGCAGACGGCAACTTTGATTTGATTTTTCTTGTAGGACATTCGAAGTACTGGTACGTGAGAAATGCAGTTGCCGCCATGAAAATTATGAGCAGGATTAGAACTATGTTTGATTTGAGCCATCCTATTACATCTGCCATCTGGAAAATAAAGATATGTATTTAGTTATGGCACGGCCCCGGGAGGGGGGTGGCTAACACGGTCGTGATCCACCGGAAAACCTAAATAAATAAATAATGCTGGACAATTCACACAGCATTATCTAGCCCCAAGTTAAGCAGAGCTTGTGTTATGGGTACTAGATAACTGATCTTAGTTAAATAACAAAAAACTAGGTACAACAAAATAAATGAAATACCTAAAATTTTAAACCTCCTTCCTGCCTAACATCTATCTTAACAATAATGGTAACCTAGGTAACCCACTGCGGCTAAACAAAAAATCGTGGCTCGCTCCGCTCATCGACATTACTTAGGTACTGATGTTTTGGGCACTATATTACGTTCTTTATATAGATTTCTCTAAAGAACTCTCTTAGAGGCTGAGACTGCCGATACCAAAGACCTGGGCCTCTTCACAAACGTGTTTGTGATGGGCAGAACCTACAAGTTCACGCGGTGTCAGTGAATTACCAATAACCCTGTAGATAATAGAATAGAAACGTTTATTTGTAACACAGACGCATAATTTAAATAAAACGAACATGGAAATGAAAACAGTTTTCTAGGGTCACAAAACGGTCCCTGTCTCAGCATGGGCTAGTTGTATTTGTGTACCTAAAACCAACGCTGGTCTTCCGACAGAGCCATTTCGTGACGTCTCACATATAAAAATAGAAGTACCTACTTAAATTTTTTACCTATACCTATTATCTCAAAGATCTTCGTCAGCTAATAGTAGTCAGTCGATAAGAGCGGACAATGCAGTACGAAGATAGTTTTGTCTTTTCTGCTCGTGCTTGGGTTGGATGGATGAATTATTAGAAAAAATTACAATTCACTATCTTTATCTGGGTGTACAAGAACATAGTTTCAACCACGTTTCAATTTCAATGCTTAGATTATTATTTTTTTAAGTCAAATTGACATTCTACACCGTAGACTGAGCATAGAGTCCTCCGTCTACGTTCTACTACTCTAGGGTAAGCAAAAATCCTCCGTCTACGCAGAACAGAACTGAGAGTAAAACCATAGAGTAGGCAGGCCAGAGATGATAAAACTAACTATACCAATGTGCCAATATGCTCCACGGGGAGAACCGCGTAGAGCAAAAATTTATCTGAAGTCAAGTGAATAAATAAATATGTATATAAAATGAATAATGCTGGACAATTCTCACAGCATTATCTAGCCCGAAGCTAAGCATAGCTTCTGTTATGGGTACTAGATTACTGATATACTTTACACTACTAGGTACACTATTAGGTAATACAAAATATATATTTTTTATTATACCTACATTACATACATAGAAAACATCCAGAACCATAGGCTTGCAGTGAAAAAATCCCAAGTCTGTGTCCAGAAGAGCCTGAATAAATATCTGCAGATCGTGCAAAAATTGAACCCGCAACCTCTTGCGTTACACACGGACCTGCGCCCGCTGCGTCGCAGACGACGTCGTCAATATCGGGCATAGATATATTAAAATTTGTAGACGTTTATATGGCAGTCGTAAGCATAAATTCTCGGTCTACGAACTAAACTCAAATTCTTTTTTTTACATCATCGGAATGGTGCCAGCGCCCGACAGCGACGTGAATAGTATTATCAATGTCAAACTGGTGTCAAATAATTTTTATCTACATATATCCTTTATAGGTTATTCTGTGATATATCTTAGACCTTAGACATAGGAACCTACACATAATATAGTGTAAGAGCGCGTTCACATTAGGTCGGACCGACAGGTACCGGAATGACAAATGTCTCGAATGCAATTATTGGCATCGGTTTTTCATTTCAATATGTAGCGCAACTGACATTAGCGACTGTTGTCAACGTCACATTAACCGGATATTAAGGCAAGCTTTGTGTCGGATCCACAGGCGTAGCTAGTATTATGTCCCTGGTCGGGTCGGATATAATATTGGCATACTGTTTTGTATAGCACCGTTCACATACTTGTCGGCTCGTGGCGGTTGATCCACTCACTCAGCACCGTCAGCGATCGCAACGACTGAATGTTCATATTATAGGTTGGACCGGTAGCTTATAATGTGAACAGCAAAACTGGATAACGGTCTGCCATCAGTAAAACTGTTGTCGGCCCGAAGACGTAATGTGAACCCGCTTTAGGACCAGTAGGTACTAGTCACTACATAGTATAAAACAAAGTCTGTCTGTCCCTATGTATGCTTATATCTTTAAAAATACGCAACGGATTATGATGTGGTTTTTTTTGATAGCAAGAGTGATTCAGGAGGAAGATTTATATGTATATGTATAAGTAGGTAGAGGAAACCCTTCCTCTAGCGCAAATGCGCAGTATGTATTGATGGTATTATGACATCCGCGTGAGAGACACTTGCGCGAGTGGATTTTTGCGAGAGTGGGCATGCTCACTCTCGCAACTACCATAATACTATCAATACGTACAGCACGGGTCACTTCGCTCGCCACGCTACGAAGGAGTGGTGCTGCTTGCTTCGCTCGTGCCACCCTGTGTGAGGGTTTGCGGCTCGCATAAATACTCATCTATACAATCACAATACAATACTTATTATACAAGAACAACTTCCTACATACTCTCAAAAGGTAGGTAACAGCAGAACTCTAAAAAATTCAAGAACTTTGTTCAATCCTCACGTAATATGTAGAGCAATTTTCACAGAATTTAATTTTCCCATGTGATACTTTATGTAGCTTACCAACCTTGTCATTTAATATGCATGCGTGGGTAGTTTCCTAAACAATTTACTATTGTGAAACATAATAACAGACTATCAACTAAGTGATAAACTTTAACATTAGATTTCTTACTTTCTAAGCTCCTGCATACATTTAATAAGAATTATGCCAAATTCCCACGAGCAATGTGTAGGTTATGGTCTGTGAACCTGTGGTGTGTGTGATATTATATAGGTTTAAAGAATATTTATTTTCTCAAAAAGAAATACATTTCACTTATATGAGAAACATCTTATAGTTAAGTATACTAAATAAAACTTCGACTACCTAAGTCGTTACCTACCTAAGCATAAAGGTAAGTTAGTCATGCCGTTCAATTCAGACAATTCAGTCAGTTTTAAAATCTTCTAATATCAGTCACAAATAAAATATCAATGAAGACAAATAACTAAAAGAGTTTTAGAAGAATTTATAGTTTTAGTAAGACATCAAAAACATTTTAAGACTACCCGCAAGATCCCGCACATTTATTATCTCTCATTGAAATGGTCAATGTGAAGTCGTTCGGCATTATCATGTCACAGTGAAAGCAAAACAGTATGTCGATTTTGTTATTTGAGCAAGGATATGTCATTAAGTATGTGTTTTTTAAGTTTGAGTTTGAAGTTGCTGTACGACTCCGCATTCTTCACCTCTTTTGGAAGGCAGTTATAGATTTTGACGCCCCCGAAATTTAGCGTTCGTTTGCCAAATTCGGTTCGCACTCTTGGAAGAAGTATGTGATCTTTTTTGCGAGTATTTCTGGTATGTGTCTGATGGACTTTTATGAAGGTATAATAGTATGTATTGATTAACTTAAAATTTTTCTAATGAGTGTGCAAATGCTGTATGTATAAAGTCGATTAGGTACAAGAGATGCGGTTTTACAAGTGAATTGTAAATTGTATGTCGAACATGAAGGGGAAGACAGCGGACTATATTTCGTAGCGATCCTTGTAAAGATGTGAGTTTAGACCTGACATAATCAATTTGAGTCTGCCAGTTAAGGTGGCTGTCGAGTCTTAGACCTAAATATTTTTCGTGTTCATTTTGCTGAAGTGTCTGTCCGTCAATTATTGGTGGCCTATGGTCCGGAACTATTTTATTTCTAGGTTTAAAAATGACATAGCATGTTTTATCAGTATTGATTGTGAGGAGTTTACTTTGGAACCATATGTATAAATAGTCTGTTCAAGTCTTCTTGTGCCTGATTTATAATCTGATGAATGTAATTTCCAAAGTAAAAGAGGCATGTATCGTCAGCATACAGTGAAATGTGAGTTGAGCGTGAGTTCATTAATTGAGTTGATGTAGATACTCGTAAGGAACAATAGAGATCCAAGTACGAGTGAACCTTGTGGAACACCAAATGATATGCTATGTGGTTTGCTTGAGTGATCTCCAATTTTGACAACCTGGAGTCTGTTACTCAGGTAAGACTCAAACATAGATAGGGCTACTTCCGATATTCCTAGTTCCTTGAGATTTCGTAGTAAAATAGGGTGGCTGACAGTATCGAATGCTTTTTTAAGGTCTATAAAGATTCCTAAGGCTATATTTTTTTGATCTATGTTGGATTGAATTTTGGTAATTAAATCTGCTGTTGCCGAGAGTGTGTTAGATTGTGATCTAAAACCGTACTGTCTATCGGATAGAAAATTTATGGAAATAAGATATTTGTTTAATCGTTTGTGTATTACTTTTTCTAGAATTTTCGAAACAACAGGTAAGACTGAAATTGGTCGGTAATTACTTGGGTTTGAATGTGCTCCACTTTTATAAATCGGGGTAACTTTAGCAATTTTTAAGGGTTCGGGAAAAGTGCCTGACTCTAAATAATAGTTAATACAGTTAGTGAGGTTTTCTAAGATAAGGCTAGTGACAGATTTTAATGATTTTGTAGTTATACCATCTACACCTACACTGCAGTTTAGGTCAAGTTCTCGAATTATTTTAGAAATTTCATTCATTGTGCATGGCTTGAAGTTATTAAATACAGCATTAATAGGAGGTATGTTTGTTAATGTAGTGGGTTGTATAGTTGGGATTTTTTCAGCTAGCGTAGAACTAATTCTTGAAAAGAAAGTGTTAAAGGTCTCACAAATTTCGTCACCATTGGTAATAGCAATATTGTTAATTATAAGTTTTGGGGGAGTACTGTTTGGCTTTATTTTGTTTTTAGCTAAGTTATTTATCAGGCTCCACATCTTTTTTGGGTCTCTTTTATGTTTTGTGAAAGCTTCCTTGTAGTAGTTGTTTTTTGCATTTCGAATTTTAGCAGCAGTTTCCTTCGTTTCTTCTTTAAATAGTGTATTTAGGTTTTCATTATTAGGGTTTTGTTTAAGTCTTTTCCACATTTCATTTCTGGTTCTTATCTTGTTTGTAATATCTTTATTTATCCAATCTTGTTTAGGAAGGTTCATTATTTTGAATTTTTTCGTTTTACTGTTTTTGACGCCATTTTGTATGTGTTTTTCTAAGTTTTCATAGTTATGCTGTACTGGGTTGAAGGCGCTATTTTGTATAATGTTATATAGGTCGTCATAGTTGATTGCATCATATTGAATTCGACGTTTTTGAGGCGGCGTTAATTTTTCATATTCAAGTAGATCTGTTTATGGTCAGACATTGGTGAGTCGAGGATTGTCATGTGGAAGGTCATCTGTATGTTTGTACAAACATGATCAATTATTGTCTTCGTAGATACCGTTTCCCGGGTGCAGAAGCGTACTTCGGTTTTGTTTATAAAATAGTATCCTGACTCTATGAGCATATCTTTGTAAAGTTTAACGTTACGTTCAGTTTTGAGAAGGTCCAGATTGAAATCTCCGAAGACAACAGCTCGCTTTCTTTGTACCAACTGTTTTGAGTAGATTTCGAGAAATTCCTTGATATTTGAACGTCCTGGGTTATAAACAACTCCTATATCTAGTGCGTATCTTTCTATGCTGATCCAAAGGTAGTTTATGCCTCCAGTGTAGGATTCTTCGTTAAAACTGTGTGTTATATCATTGTGAATATAAATTGAGACACCACCTCCTCTTGAGTCTGTTCGGATATTATAATAGTGGGTATAGTTAGTAATTTGGTAACTTTCGGCTTCATCTGTAGACTTTATCCATGTTTCTGTGAGTAATACGATGTGAGTTTTGGCTTCGATGAACCGGACAATACATTTTAACTCATCAAATTTTCCAGGTTTGCATATACATCGAGCGTTCAGGTATAGGAAATTAAGGCTAGATTTTTCATTCTTCAAACTTTGATAGGTGTAACTTAGGTGGTATGTGATAGGTTCTTCTTGGTCTCCTTGTAGGGTAGTTGTGCTTTTAGGTTTTTTGCATCTCGGATGGTTTTTGGATTACCCTTTATGTATTTAATCTGTAGATCGGTTTCACCGTTTTCTTTACGTACAGCCAGTTCCTTGCTGAGCTCTTTCATCAGGTTCCTTTCAGTCGGTGTCTGATCATAGTATATTCTTATATTCTGGGGTAGCTTGTTTTTATTTCTGAATACTTGTTTTACTTCCTCCGGTAACTAAAAAATACCATCAGGGGCCGGATTTTGCCCGTGAAAAAGTTTCCTAAGCGTATAATCTTTACTATTTCTGGCTTAGTTGTCAGATGATCTTGAAAAGTTTTTTGAACCAATCGTATATCTTCATTGTAAAGTACAGCATCATCAGTGTTGTTTGGTTCTGGTAAGCCAACAATTATTAGATTTTTTCTTCTACGTTCTCTCTCCTGCATTTCGTTGATTATTTTTTAGCTCTCAAAAATTGCTGTCTGGTGGTATGTTGGTTGTTATTTAAATTAGAAATTTCTGTTTCAATAACAGCTATTTTTGAGTTTGTAATGGAGCTGGCTGCCTGTAGTTGGACAACTTCTTCTTTTAGATTATTGTGTTCCGCCAGAAGCTTCTCAGTTGAGATTTTTAAGTCTACCATCTGGTTTTTAACTGCAGATAAGTCTTCGCGTATTGGTTTCAGGGTGGTTTCTAGAGCTGAGATCATATCTTGGCGTAAAACTTGTAGCAGCCTTCCACTTGATAACATTCGCAGCTGCACTTCCGCTTTCTTTTTCGCAAAGGGATTTGATTATCAGAATCAGAATCATATATATCAGACACGCCTGGCTGTGAACCTCATGGTATGACTGGTGTTTCTTTAGACTGTGGCGAGCGCTGCACATTCATACTGACCAGTTTGGTTAAGATCGGCTGTGGTTCGGCACAGGTCGGGCGAGGTCGGGTGTTGGCCAAGTTCACGCTGCTCAGGCGTCGCTGTGTTCCGTGTCCAAATGTCGCAAGTACACTTTTTCAACTTTGTGGATATTAGTCTTTATGCACTTCTGATAACGTTTACTTTTGATTTGTAGGTAATTAAATATTTAGAGAGAAATTTGTAACACGTCTGCTCAGTTCGGCTGCCGAAGCGTGATATTATAGTCAGTTAATTTGATTATTATTTGGAGATTGTTTGCTAGTTAATAAAATATATACTTACCCACGTACGCACACTTCACGCCATAAATTCTTTGAAATTGTACTTTATTTAGATTCAGAATTTTTAATTTAAAATTGCAGAACTCGTACCCATTAGATTAAATTCAACCAATTTTAAAAGATCTTTAGTAATGAACTTAGCATATAAAAGTAATACAAATCCAGTGTACATTAATCCTAGACAATATTGAACATAAACCACCCATTACCCTTTCTAATTTATATATAACCCATTAGATTAAATTATCTTATATACTATATCAGCAACATACCTATGTTGCCTAGAGATATATTTAAGATAAGCTTATATGTATTTAAAAAAAGTCACCCTGTACAGGTGTACGGGGTGCTTTTTGAGATGGGAGCGGATGGTTTTCTCAGAAATCGAGGTCATCACTAATTTCTCGAATATTCTCTATCATGGTTTCGAATTTGGCCATCCACTCGCAACTCATAAAGCCACGCTGCAAATAAATAAATAAATAATGCTGGACAATTCACAAAGTATTATCTAGCCCCAAGCTAAGAGAGCTTGTGTTATGGGTACTTGATAAGTGATATACTTACTTAATATAATACAATACATAGGTAGATATTCTTTATTATATATAGAAACATCCAGAACACCCTGAACAAATATTTGAAGATCGTACAACATTGTCCCGAGGCGCGAATCGAAGCCGCTACGTCCTACGTCGCAGGACCGGCGCCACAGAGGTCGTCATATATGGTCAAATCACAGACATAATACTAGGGTCCAATATGGTTTTTGTCTCAAAACTTGTAAGTCAAAAACCATATTTGACCCTATTCTCTTCTTTATATTAAATGCAAATTGAATGGAATATTTTTAGAAATATTTATTAGAAATATTTTAGTTGATAAATTGTTTGCGAAGGATTTGATGAAATTTATAGCAAAACGCAAGTTTCACTTACCGCCGACCACGCGCACGACTTTCTCCTAGCAGGTTCCATTATTACACAAATCACTTCCAATCACATCGATTCTGCAAAAAGTTGCTACTGTCGACAAAAAATCATAACTAATCGATATGTTACCGAAAATTAATCCCGACTTATTTATAATTAATATTATAACTAAATCCACATGGAAATCAAATGTTAATCGAACAGAAAAGACTGAAAGCCAAGCGAATAAAAACGAAATTATTCAGAAATTCTCGTCGTGTCTGTATAACAATAACTGAATATTTAATAATATCGTATTGGATATATGAATTTAACTATTTATAGGCTTAGCGCGTTTATTTACCTTGGTTATCCCGGTTGCAACCTCTAACGTAATAAATGTTAATGTCCTCTAAATATAGGATTGTGTTGTACCCGTAAATAGTGAAATTAATAACAGTTGTTTGATCGCGTTAGTTTACTAACTAGTAATAGAAAATCTAATCACCAGCGAACAATACCGTTTCGAAGTAGGTTTCAAACGTGACTGAGTGGCCTCAAGGCAAAATAAAACCTAAAGAAAAGGTATTGCAAATTCTTGGTGACCTTTAGAAAGGTCTAGACTGGGCTATGCATGTTTTCCAAAATGCATGATAGTTCCATAGTTCTCGTTTTAATTTTAAGTGCTTATTACATAAACATATGTTGATTAGATAAAGATTAGGCTGAAATTTGTTACGGGCATAGTTTGGGACCTGGAATAACATACAGGCTATTTTTTATCCCGATAAAACGCGGTCGAAGGCGCGGGCAGCAGCTAGTCAACTATAATTTTAGAAAGGTATCATAGTTAACTACCCCATATATATATATTCTTACCCCACTTGCATACCAAGTGAAAATCCTTTCTAACGAGATAATTTTTTTTAAAAGAAAAAGATAGTTGATGTACTAACCAAAATAAAAACATTATTTGTATGAAAATTCTTACATCTAATGTATATTATGTAATATAAAGTACGCATAACACAAGCTCCTCTTAGCTTGGGGCTTTATGATGCTGTGTATATTGTCCAGCAAATTTTTTTTTTAAAAACAAATTAAACTAGTATTTACAATTGAAGCAATTGAGCTAACTGCAGACTGTTGCAAACAATCTACAGATAGCTCAACTGGTCCATATCAATACCAGTCGGAAGCGTCCCCAAGACGCTGGCTGCATTGCCTCTCTGTATGGCAATGCTAATGCGCTGCGCCAAATACTCACCAGCTCTCGGGTCACGCGTCGCTTCGTCCAGGCGCTCAGATATTTTTTTGAAAACCCGGAGAGCCTCGGTACCCCACGGACCTAGGGTCTCGACTCCAAGGGGAGCAAATGCGTAGGCTCTGTCGAGACCTGCATATTTGCGCCTCTTGAGATCCTCGGCCAAATCTGCCGCCGAACCAGCCCTCACGGATGTCCTTGAAAGATGGGAAGGCGCAAGTGTGTTGACACATGTAGCGTCCCACACAATAGGCCTCCCCACCTCCCAAGGGACTAAAGTCATGCCGTCGGGCCTCTTACCATGGTCACGCAACCAACCATTCTGTTCGAGAATAGCTGGTACGCTAGCGGTGACAAAGGCCCGCCGGACGATATCGTTAAGGCTGGCATGGCGAGATATCCGACCGGCAGCCCTAGTACACGATAATCCGTGATGACCAAGCTGTTCGACAACAGTACCGCACTGGCATTGATGAGGCGCGCAACACCTTGCACCCAACCGAAGACATGTTGCTATACGGAAAGTTACGGGATCCAATAGAGTGCCAGTATTATATGAAGGAAGTGCTTGCAACCAATGTCCTGATAGTAATTCATTTTAATATTTTTGTACCTAATTGCTCCGATTTTATTAATTATTTAATCCCACCAATTGGGTTTTTTCCACAGACTGGCGAAAGTTAAGAACATACTCAATTTTTAGAAAGGTATTTTTGCAGTTTATTTATGTCATAATAATGTACCTATTATTATTACATAAATAAACTGCAAAAATCCTTTCTAACGGTCTCGGTTTTGTATTTTTAATCGGTAGACGTAATTTCTTAGAATTTCTAACTTTCATCTACCAATTTAAAATGCAAAACCTGTCCATTTTTATTTCTATGCATAGCATTACCTTATCCTATGGTATGAGTACTCTTTTTAGTCCACTTTATACTCGGATCTAGAATCAAACAAGCCTGTTTTCGAATTCGAATGTGCTCCATTTTCACTGCGCGTGTGAAATTATGCATTAAAGAACTAAAGCAACACACATGCACACGCACACAATCTTAACCAAAAACTAAAATAAGCTATTGGCGCTAGAGTCCGAAGACTTCTTCAGTCACTTCACTTTTTTAGTTTTTACCTCGTGACGCAATTGGTTAGTGCATCCCGTACTGAGGGAGGGTTGCGGGTTCAAGTCCCGTCGAAGTCGAAAAGTATTTGAGACATTATTAAATTTCTTCAAACTAAAAATAGAGACATATTATCTACATATCTCTAGTCGGAGTGGTTCTTGTTTAATTGTGGATTACAACTTTGATTGAAGACTTGAATCGGTCTTGGAGGGTTAAGACTAGGGTTGCCAACTTATTTTGGTTCGTATATAGTAGGTTTGAGGATCATGCTTGTAAAAGTATAGTAGGATAGGAAAAATCTAAAAAAATAACAGTAGTTTCTGTTCAATATATGTATGTAGTCACATTGCATTTTTATTTTCTCTACAATATCAGGCAGGGACGGACTGTGAGTTTGTGGAGCTCTGGCATGACACCACTTAAGAGCATGGCCTAACAAGCTCGGTTGCCAAAGACTTGGGGAGACTTCAATTCTCTGTTTTAGTGGCCAGTTGAGGTGACAATTTGTCCTAGTTAGATTGGCTCGAAAAAAAAACTTGGGACGGATTTTGCTCCAACTCGAAAAACAACACCTAACAGGCTAAAGGTTTCTTCGTCGCTTCTTTACTTTAGTCTACATACCGAAGCGACCGAAATCAAAATATAATTTTATTTCATGTCAGTGTTTAATTTTAACAATTTGACCTTTTCTAAGTGTACATTTATTGTATTTACGGAAATAAAGAATTTTGACTTTTGGCGACTCTTTAAGCCTCATAAGGGCTTGAAAGAGTCGTCGATCTAGCTAGAAGAAATACGGAAAAACCAGCAAGAATGTTACCGATGAGCGGAGCGAACCGCTAAAAATTTTGTGTTTTTGTCGGGGCTCAGAGACTCCTTGGGAAAGAGTGAGCCCTGGACTAAAAGACAAGAATGTTATTGGCCAGCGTAGCGATACATAATTTTTTGTGTTTTGTCGGCTTTTAGCAATTCCGCAGTGGAGATAACCGAAAAAAAGGCATGATTATATAACTGGTTATACAGAGTGTTTGGTTTTGTGATGGCATATTTTTTTCAGTAGTTGAAGAGATTACGGGTAAAAACAATATCCTAAGTGTTACGGTTGCTAAGATATGATTTTTTAAAGTTTTTTCTAAAATCACCCGAAATCTTGCCTTTAAATCATGATATCTTTTTTCATGAGGAGCCAAAAAATTAGGTCAGTCCCAATACCAAACACGCTGTAATATACAGCGTGTTTGGTTTAAAACTTTTGCAACAGTACCTATTTTATAACGGCATGAAGCGTGAGCTCTTTCTTAACCCTCTTGTTGAGGATTTTAATAAAAACTAGAAAATACTAAAAACCTAGAAAATACTAAAATATTAGAACTAACAATTAAATGGCGAGTGCTGCGAGCCCCAAAAATCATTCTGAAGGGTGTATACAGTTGATTTTTAGATGAGCTATTTTGACGTTTTGAACATTTTGAGTCCACAAAAATATAGTGGTTTCACCTACTATATTTTTTTCCAGAAATATAGTAGGCGGAGCTCAAATATAGTAGGATACTATATAATATGGTAGGGTTGGCAACCCTAGTTAAGACGAGCATTGTTGAGTGAGACGTATAGACAAGACACGCAATTAACCACGAAGACGGCGGCGGCGCGGCGGGGTCTAGCTTGTCTAGAGTAGGTAGTTCGTTTACCCAGTCTTTTTAATTCGTTGTCGTAGACTCTCTCTACCAAGTAAACACTTCTATTTTTTTAACTAACGCGAACAAAACACATGGCACTAATATTATAAATGCAAAGTTTAGATGAATGTTGGCACGCTAAAATTCCTGAACAGATCGCGCTGAAATTCCTTATACAGGTAGATCTAGGACTGAAATAAAACAGGTTATTATCCCATAAATCAGTAGCTATGGGAAAGAAATAATAACGTTCCATAGCAACAAAGCATGCGAAGCCACGGGCAGAAACTAGTTATAATATAATTATCATCCCATGAGCAAGGCAGCGTGTAAACGTGATAAATACCCGTTACATAAATATGTATATTAGAACTGCCGTCTTTTAACTAGATAGAAGCCCGTACATAGCGAAAAGTAGTTTTCGAGAAATCGTTTAAAAAACGTTTGAATTTAACACATCGGCTGAGATTTATTTGTGTCACTTATTTTATATCATATTTAATGAAAATCCATAATGCACTGAGCAGTTAATGTATTTGAACCCACGTTTTAGCGATGTATTGTGGATTAGTTGCTTACAAGTTAAGGAAAAGTCAAAAATACGGTCACTCAACACACACAACTGCCTCCGAAGATTTTATATCTCTGGAACTATTTGAAATTTTGAAATGGTTGTTAAACGAAATAATTTTGAACTGTGTCCAGAAACACTCAAAAAACAGCCATTTGAAGGTTAACGGCCTTATAGTTAACAGGTGGCAGTATTAAGTCTACTCTAGCAAGTAGATTTGATCCCCGAGTCCATATCGAAACGTGATCGTGACGTCTCTTATTTGTATGGGATTTGCGTAGTTCCCTGTCCGCACGTCAGAGGCGCTGTACCAAAATCTATGGAAAATCAGTCGTCACGTGATCGTGACGTCTCATTTACCCTACTACGCAAATCCCATTCAAATAAAGATCACGATCACGTCTCGATACTCGAGACGTGATCGTCTCGATACTCGTCAAATGGACTCAAGGCTCAGGGCCCGTACTCTTAAAAACAAAATCTGTTTCGTGCAAACGCTAATCTTATGCAATGGACATAAGAGTTGGTTTTGCACGAACACGAAAAAGAAACTTTGATTTTCCTTTTCCGAGTAGGCCCCCAGGTTCGTACCTACTTACTAAAATCAAACAGTTTCCTAAATTAATTTTATCAGTTTTTCACTATAATTAACAAGTACCTTCATGATAGATATTTATATAAATGCCAATTTTACGCTGCCAGTGTTATTATTATTATTCATTTATTTCAGATCATAAAAATCCATACAATATTATAATACACAAAACTATACACAGCATGATAAAAAGATTCAGATATAACATCAAGATATAGATTTCAAAAAGTAGGTCTTATTATTAATGCCAAAAAAGCTATCCGGTAAAGACAAACGCAGTCACGGGCACAATCATTATTATATCTCCGTCGTTTTACTCATTGTAAAAATAATATATATGATTTAACGAACTCTGTGGAGGGGGCACTGGTGACTAGTGACACAGGTTTTAAAAGCTATCACTGGCACCAGTCTCACACAAACAGGTATTTGTATTCGATACACACCTAGCTATAACAACTCTGTAAAAAGACATTTTGTGAAGAGAAAATAAATGAATTTTTATTTATTTATAGTTTTATTATAGATGTGTCCATTAAATGATTTCTAGCTATTATTTAATTTTTAGAATAACATAAAGTTATCTGAATAATTCAGTAAAGCAAAAAAAATTATTCATACACTCTAATGTGCCCATACTCCATCCACGAATACATTTTCTTTTTCTGAATAAAAGAAAGCAATATTTGATAGACTCTGCTTCTTTTAAAAATAGTAATGGGTACTGGTGGTAAAACACACAGATATGTCTATTATTATATTAGCACTAGCTGCTGCCCGCGCCTTCGACCGCGTTTTATCGGTTTAAAAATAGCTTATATGTTATTCCAGGTCCCAAACTATAACCATACCAAATTTCAGCCCAATTAGTTCAGTAGTTTTTGCGTGAAAGAGGAATAAAAATCGATACATCTATTCTCACAATCTTTTACATTATAGATCAAACAAATACCACTTTTTATGATAAAATACTTACCAAAAAAAAAAACCTGTAATGACGTTGTTTCTAAATAAAAATAATAAAAACTTTATAACAGTCGTGAGATTTAATTCTTAATTCTTTATTGCACAATAAAAAAATATTACAAGAAAACATTTAAAAAGAAAATACATGGCAAAGGCGAGCTTACCCCTCTAAAAAGAGTTCTCTTCCAGCAAACCAGCATTTACATAAGAACCTATTAATAAGAATTATTTTTAACTTTGTCATTAATTGAAGAATTACTTAATTAGGTAGGGTAAAAATAACGTCAAAATCGCTCCTGACTCCTGAGATATATTATTACCGGAAAATATTTGTTATTATGGAACACTCATGAGATTAGATTCTGTTTTCTTATTTTGATATACTTAACTAATTCAATAAATAAATAGTCCTTAACTAAGAATAAATTAGAACACACATACACACACATCTCTTAAATAATGACTAACAAGTAGAAAATCCCTGAGATTATAGAACAGAACAAAATATTCCATTTATATTAGTCACGTGGTATTATATTAGGTTGGGGAAAAAGTCTTTTCGCATTATAGTATGTATGAACTCGTAATAAAATCTCTTTGGCTATACTATTTGTATCTGGCTGGTTTTGGTAACATTAAAAGTTTAAATTTTAAAGAACATAATTCCAAATTCAAATATAGAAAATGTGTGATATTTATTTGTTTTTTGTACTGTCAAGATGAGTGAATCTAATGAAGAAATTCGATACATTTTAAAATTTTACTACAAAAAAGGTAAAAATGCAACGCAAGCCGCGAAAAAAATTTGCGATGTTTATGGACCTAGTGCAGTGTCTGTGAGAGTAGCACAAATTTGGTTCAAGCGTTTTCAATCCGGAAATTTTGATGTCAAAGATGCACGTCGCTCTGGTCGCCCTGTTACGGATAAAATGGATGCCATTTTTGAAAAAGTGGAGCAAGATCGGCATATCAGTAGTTACGACGTAGCTGAGGAACTGGGAATTGACCACAAAACAGTTTTGGCGCATTTGAAAAAAACTGGGTACACAAAAAAGCTCGATATTTGGGTACCTCACGAGCTCACTGAAAGAAACCTGTTGAACCGTGTACTCATTTGTGATTCTTTATTACGACGTAATGAAAACGAACCATTTTTGAAGAAGCTGATAACAGGTGATGAAAAGTGGATCACGTACGACAAGAATGTGCGAAAAAGGTCGTGGTCAAAGGCCGGTCAGGCTTCACAGACTGTGGCGAAACCCGGGTTAACTCGCAACAAGGTGATGCTGTGTGTGTTGGAATGGAAGGGCATTATTCATTATGAGATGTTGCCACCAGGCAGGACCATCGATTCTGAACTCTACTGCGAACAACTGATGAGATTAAAGCAAGAAGTTGAGAGAAAGCGGCCGGAATTAATCAACAGAAGGGGTGTGGTTTTTCATCATGATAACGCTAGACCTCACACATCTTTAGCCACTCAGCAAAAATTAAGAGAGTTTGGCTGGGAGGTGTTAATGCATCCGCCGTATAGTCCTGACCTTGCACCTTCAGATTTCCATCTGTTTCGGTCTCTTCAGATTTCTTTAGGCAGTGTCAGGTTAACATCACGAGAGGACTGTCAAAACCACCTGTCGCGGTATTTTGATCAGAAGTCCCAAAATTTCTACAGCAATGGGATCATGTCCCTACCTACAAGATGGCAAAAAGTTATAGAACAAAATGGTACCTACATACTTTAGATATATGTAAATAAACTATATTAAAAAATGTTTTGAATTTTCTTAACAAATGCGAAGAAACTTTTTCCCCAACCTATTATAAGTCACGTAGTTGTATATTGGGATTCAAAGTGAACTGCTCTCTCAGTATGATTCAAGCAAGCTGGACAACATGAGAGACGTGGGCATTTTCAATGCCAATACAAATCTCCGCGACTTATTCCTTCTTACAAAATAGTAGCTCAGTTAGAAAGTGTCTGAACGGTGAACAGGTACCAGCTAAAAGCGTGATTTCCCGAGATAAGACTACATATGATAACCGACAAAAAGCCGATTTATTTTAATCAAGATTAAATTCTCTTGTTTCTCTCTGAGTTCTCTATCTACTTAGATCTCTTACCCCCGAATACTCAAACGAATCTCAGATTTAAGCACGACTCAAGTGACGATTTTTTGACAGATTTTCATTGAAAACTGTCAAAATATCGCGACATAAGACGTGCTTACATCTGAGTTGCGTTTGAGTATTCGGCCGTTATTTACTTACAGCAGAATAGGCAACTTTACGATGGCGATCCAATTATAATTATAACTCTACTAGCGACCCACCCCGGCTTCGCCTTCTATCTAAAATTTGACTTATCTAAGTGCTTATTTTGTAAGCCTAAAGAAATAAAGTTATTGATTCTGATTCTATCTTTTTTATCTATCTACTAGCTGACCCGCCAAACGCCTTCAACCCTTATCATTTAGGGGTATGGAAAATAGATAGTAGCCGATTCTCAGACCTACTTGAATACGCATATAAAATTTGGTAAAAATTTTATATGCGTATTCGGAGGAGTACGGTAACTAACATTGTGACATGGAAATTTTATAAGCAAGATAAAAAAAAACCGCATCAATTCCCTTGCGTAGTTTTTACAGATCTAAGCATTATAGGGACAGGACAGTGGGAAGCGACTTTATTTTATTCTATGTTTAGTAATGCTTCAACACTCTGATTTTTTTTCATTCAATTCCGTGTTATATGTAATTTTATACCTACCCTTCTTATTTGGTTTAGATAACGAAAAGAAGGGGTGGAATACATCTTTGTCAGACGCTTTTGATATTGAGAGAGGCGGAGACCAATTTAAAATCACGACGTATTATAAATCCGAGACGTGGTTGCTAACTATAGGCCTCGTTCATAAGCTCAGAGTCGCTCAGCGGGCTATGGAGAGAGCTATGCTTGGTGTTTCTCTGCGTGACAAAACCCATACAAGAACCAAAGCACCGACATCGTAGCGGTCGCAGGGTGTCGATGGATGGAGGCGGCTCAGGCCCGCCATTTGTGGCGTCGTATGGGGAGGTCTATGTCCAGCTGTGGACGTGTTTGGGCTGATAGGATGACGTAGTATAAAACAAAGTCGCTTCCCGCTGTCTCTCCGTCTTTATGTATATTTAGATCTTTCAAACTAAGCAACGGATTTTGATGCGGTTTGTTTTAATAGATAGAGTGATTCAAGAGGAAGGTTTATATGTATTATTTAGTATCAGCATGGCACCCGTGCGAAGTCGGGGCGGGTTGCTAGTTAGCAATAAACTGAAAAGTAGTACCGGGTCAGATAGTGACGAAGATTAATATGGCCGAAAGTGGCCACGGCTCCCGGAGTGGCTGTTGCATTATTTCTTCAAAATTAAAGAAACATTGTCTATTTATTCGCTTTTCTGTGTAAATGTTCTTATAAAACAAAGGGGGGTCATCGCCACCGTAAGCAATCCTTTTAATAATGTCCAAAACAAGTCCAAAATATGAAAGTTATTCGACGTGTTGATGAATAAATTTGAATAAATTGAAAATAATTCTGATACTGCTTTACTGTCTGACGAAAAATAAATAAAGTTGAGTGGGTCTCCCTTCATCATATCAAGTACTCTAGTACCTAAATTGTTTCAAGTTACATTATACATTCGTTCATGATGTGTTTAATGTATAATTGTATCTTTAGTGTTAATGCGTATGTGAGTATATAGTATAACGTCTTAGATACATAACAGGTTGCTTAAACATAACGTTAGAGAACATCCAATAAATAAATTTGTAATTAAATCCCTGATACGCTTTTGGGATACAAACTTTATCCCTGCACTTTCTAAGGTAAGCTAATGGTATTATTTTAACTATTTACACAACTAGCGTTTACAGGCTTATTTACAATTAATGTTGCTTGTTACGGAAGCGAGCAGATCTGTTTAGAAGGTACCGTAACTATTTACTCTAGAGATGCAAGTTTTTATTTACAATCTTAATGTGTCTTCCACTCCAAACTGCAGCTTTACCGCAATATTTTATGGTAGACAAATATTTGCATATTATTAGAGGTCTGAAATTACAAGTTTAGACGGTAAGACTGGTAAGACAAAAAATCTGATTTAGTTAATATACGCTCCATATTCCTCCATTCCTTGTCCGTGGTAACCGTAGTGAACATCAGCCATCTCTGCGTCTCTACCTTTAAAGTTGTTATGGTTTTTGAAGGCGTTCAACACTATCAGAGCAAGGGCAAGTTTGCCAACCATGAGGGATTTGAAAAGCATGAACTTCAATAGGCCTAGGAAAAGAGGCACGATCGCTGATTGGATGAGGAAGGGCATGATGAATAGCGGCAGCAGTTTTTCTAATAATTTCTTCTTTTTCTTTCGACCTGAAAGGAATAATCATAATTTTAGTTGACCACTTATTAGTGGAAAAACTTTCTTTTTACCCGACTACGAGAGGGTTATTTTATTATTACTCGACTACCGGAGGGTTATGATTTTAGCACCCTATGTATGTATGTATGTAGCCGATTTTTATGTTCCCACGTAGCGCTGAAACTACTGGTCCGATTTCAACAAATGAGGTGTCGTATGATTCGTCTTAATAGCCCGATGGTTATAGGCTATGTGACGTCAGATAAAAATGGGGGTCTAACGAGATAGCGGGGGTCTAAGAAAAGGTCGAAAATCTCAATGTTAGTAAATATGCTTGTGTGTGGTATCGTTGCAAAGGTCTTTGTTTGTACTTTCCGAAACCGTTTCTCAAACTTTTGTGAGGTTAACGATTCTCAAACTATTAGCAAAAAGGTGTAAAAAAATATAGTTAAAAACTAAAACCCGACTACATAAGAGTTTTAAACAAGCGTTCACCTATTGTCCATAGCATTTTCTTTTGATACTTAGGTAGTCTGAGCAGGGTTGGCATGATTAAAACAAATGGTTTTAAAACACATGTTTAAAACAATGTTTAAAACAGTTTGATTATAAACCGTGTTTTTTATCACACGTTTAAAAACACAGATTAAAACAAGTTTTAAACATTGTATAAAACGATGAGAAAAAAACAAGCTTTAAAACTACTTTTCATTGCGAATGAATGATATAAAATGAAAGTAATATTTTTTTGATAAGTTATTTATTCAGTCAAACAAAGATCTAAGTACCTACCAAGTACCAGGATTTATATGGGTAATGGGATAAGATAACACGTATTTTTGAAACATGCATTAGATAGTATAGAATATTAAAAATTTCAATTTAAAATCAATCAAAAACAAAATTATAACAAACAAAATTACCTATATTTAATAAACATTATAAAATCAAAATTGTTTGTCAGTCAGGAGAGTAAGACAATATGACAAGATCAAGATAACAATTATTTTTTCTTTTCCTTATTAAGGTATTTAAAAACTGTAACAAGTTTTGCAGCTTTCTCTGTACCCAGTTTATTTCGTACGTCAGAATGAATAAATCCAAATGTTGAAAACAGTCTTTCAATTCCAGCACTTGAAGCTACAGCAGTGTGAAGCTGAGCCACTAAGTTCATTGTTTGACCATTAATTTGTTTTTTTAATGACTGCCACCATTCGAGAGGTCCGACCTGATTTACTACATGATCTTCAAATAGAAAGTTATGAAAGGGATCTGTCATTGCCCTGTATTTAACAACATAGGGCATCGCCTCTTTGTGATAAGCTTCTATAAATAATAAAGCCTCAGAAATATCTTCACTCGTGAGTTTTTCACCCCTGTACTTAGGATGTAGTAAGTTTGCTGCAAAATGAGCTGGAGACATTGCCATTTCATAACAAGCTTTGAACTTCCTTAAATCATCCAATGAATACTCGGTCTCACGCAGTCGTACATTCTCTCCCTCAAACATATTTTTAAGCTCTATCCATGCTTCAGTCACTTCGCCAATACAGCAGGATGTCTTTCGGGAGATGTCAAGTGTAACTGCGATGTTTTCCAGTTTTTTGTGAGAGCCTGGACTTGTTGCTTCAGCGCCATGTCATTTACTTTCAATGAAATTGACAGATCTATAGCAGTTGAATGATTTAAGCATATATCTGACATTATATGCCAATTTTCTTATAACACTTTTAAGCAGTCAGCCATTGTGTTCCACCGTACCTGTTGTGGTATAACAATTGCTTTTCCACCAGCTTCTTTATATTTGGCAGATGCAAAGTGAGTGTATTTGAAGTACCGCATTATCGACTTAACTTTATCAGTAATATCTTCTGCATTCAAATCCTTTGCTAGAAGGTTTAATATGTGTGATGAACAGCCGTATGTAAGTATATCCTCGTGAGAAGCTAGTTCTTCCTGTTGGGCTAAATCTCGTCTCATACGGCTCATATTTGCTGCGTTGTCTGTCACTACACTTCGCACCGTACATTTGTAAGTTTCACATTGTTTTATTGCCGCAGTAGTAACTTTAACCAAGTAGTCAGCTGTATGGCTTTCGGCTCCTGTGTCTATTGTATCAATTAAATGAGATGAGTCTGTCAACACATCGGTAACACAGACACAAACTATCGAGTCCTGCCTGACATTACTCCACCCATCAATTGCCAGATTAACAACTTTGTTTTTCAATTCATTTTTTACGGCTTCTTGAGTCGAGTTGTAGACTTCGTCGAGTAGCTTGCTAGCAATTTGTTTGCGGTTTGGAGGTTTATATCCTGGGCGTAAAATTTCCATTAATTTCAGTAACTCTGGGTGTTCTACGTGGTTAAAAGGCGTGTTAGTAGCAAACATATAACGAAATAATTGTAAATCAATTTTCTTCTTATCTTCTTGACTTGTAGCAATAATAAATCTTTTCATTGAAATGTTCACGCTCGCGCTGCTGCTGGTACTGGCATTTTTAGATTGAAGAGTAGTAACAGAAGATGTGGGTGTAGCAGAAGAATTATCTGAAGATCGGGAAGAACCAGCATCACTCAACAACTCCTCCTCCACGTCCCTGTCCGCGTCAAGATTTGCGTCAGTGTTAGAACCGGTGGTGGTGCTACATTGCTGGAAGTGTGCCTCCATTCTTTTCACAAGTCCAACTAGTTCTTTCTTACATTTGCTGCAACGCACCCTATTGGTCTTCAGTGTGGTATTTTCTTGGGGGATCGATGTGAATTGTTCCCAAATTGCATGCTTTTTGCGTCCTGGAGTTGACATTTTTATGAGGTGTTATCAGTCGCAGAATTAATAATGAAATGAAATGTGAGAAAGAAAGGCACTCGTATTTATAGAATTCATATTAAGTAATTCTCCGCCGGTAAAGTCCCGTTAGGAAAGTCCCTAATGGATGGCTGTCGAATGGAATAGTGGTTATTTTATTCCCCTCATTTAAATATAAATATTAGGGATGGGCCTAACTTCGGCATTCTTCCGAAATTCGGTTGAAATGCCGAACATTCGGTATAAGAAAAGAGTGAAATAGTTGCACAATTTTGATTTTAAGATTAATAAAACATAAAAAAAACAAATCTGTCATACTCACTCATACCTGATTAAATAAATAAGCCTTTTACATAATTTAAAATCATGGTAATTTATTTATTAATCAAGTAACTAACTGTCATTATCAGTTTCCTTTTTCGACATTTCTTAAGTTTTAGAATTAAAAAATCAAATTCAATAAGTTCTTATTAAATTAGGAAGTCTTATGATTTGAATCAAATAAACTTTTCGAAAATTCAATATATTAATTACTTATAGGTATATTTTATTGTTGTTTGTTAGTTGTTACCATATACATAAGTGCAGAATAAAAACCGAACTTCGGCATTTTTGATTTTTACCGAATGTTCGGCCGAAATTCGTATTCGGTTCAAACCACATTCGGCCCATCACTAATTAATAAATATTGGGGGTGCCCCTATTCATAGAATAGAATTTATAGTTTATAGGTATTTCCCCGCCGGTATAGTCCTGCTAGGAAACATTCAGGGTGAATGTAAATCGTTTAGTAGTGATTAGAGATACGCAACATAAAATAAATGTTTATCCATTGATCGTTTTTTGTCAATATTTATTTTACTATAGAAAATTTGAAAAGTCAAAAGATCTAGTCTGGAAATGAAACATTATAGGTCGAATTAATTTAAAATAATGCCCTAAACTAAAAAGGACAAAAAAAACAAAAAAAACACTTGTTTAAAACAATTTGAACTGTTTGTTTTATAAAATTTAAAAAAAACTGTTTTTTTTCCAACCCTGAGTCTGAGGCACCCACCCCATATACCTAGGGTACAATTAGTAACAAAGGCCTCCGACTACCTAAGTATCAAAAGAAAATGCTATGGACAATGAGTGAACGCTTGTTTAAGACTTTTATGTAGTCGGGTTTTAGTTTTTAACTATATTTTTTTTTAGTTGAAATGATGATTATTATTATTTGTATGTGTTTTATATTGGTTGACACGTTCCGTGATAGATCTAATGAGATTTGTATCTCTTCATAGATTCAGATTTAAAGATGTGGATTTATGGAGAACTTTCTTACTAGAATGTGGCTGAAGTTATTATGAAAAATCCTAATCCATTAATGGTAATAGACAAAAAAATCTCTATACAATGTGTATTGTCGAACCTTGATCAAACGAGATATGCGGTTACGTGACATAAATTAATGGACAAAAATCTGAAAAAAAAACTAAAAAAGTTTACTCCGAGTTCGAGTTTACTTTCGCGGTGAATATCATGAAAATTAAAAGAGATAGGTCCCTTATTTTTGGAGAATTTGTAGATTAAATCATGAAATTTAATACAACATTTAAAAAAGTATACCTCAATTACCCAGTTTTAAAGTTCCAGATCAAAAATAAAATAAAAATCGATATTTTTCTGCAAATTTTTAAAAAAAATACTTTTTTACTAGGTTTATGTTAGTTATTGGATATTTTTCATTATGTTGGCAAGGTATACTATTTA
Source organism: Eupithecia insigniata (assembly GCA_947859395.1). NCBI lineage: Eukaryota > Metazoa > Arthropoda > Insecta > Lepidoptera > Geometridae > Eupithecia > Eupithecia insigniata. The sequence goes on from OX402001.1 coordinate 13,369,579, forward strand.
TCTTCCAAATGAGACTACTTTCAATAAAATACACCGTTTTCTTAAAAATAAACGAAAAAAAACAACAAAATGCTACATCATTTTGTTTTAAATTTCTTTTTTCGCTTCAGTTTTTGAGATGTAATTATTATTTAAGATTTTTGTCGATAATTGTATTATATGTTACGTATCCGCACATCTCGTTTGATCAAGGTTCGACGATACACATTCTATCTAAGCTAATTTATAATTAGGCCTACCAACTTCTAGAACATCATAACTTCACATCATAGCTGGTTTATGATTACCTTTTTTCCCCCCACTTAGAATTAGAATGATTACCTTTATACTTGGTATTCATAAACAAGTGGCAAAGCCCAATTCTTGGTGATAGTACTTTCATTTTCGACATTTCAATTCTGGGATGAAAGTTTTGAGAATGCAATTAATGAGCAACCGGAGCAGTGAGTGAGCAAAAGGAACTGCAAAAGGAGACTGTGGCTAGTTTAGACTCTGTAGGCTAATTACACATTGACGGCTGGTATATAAAAAGTTTCGTTCGTTAAATTTGATATTTTTGCAATGTTTAAAACATACCTACTTTGTGTTTTTATATATATAACATATACCAACCTATCTTGTCTCTAAATTAAGATTACTTTTTTATTAGAGATTTGCAAAGGAAAACTATGATAGTAAATGCTTCTCATGAAATTAAAATTACAAAATACTTTATTTCGTTCATTGTAAATGTAAACTACGAACCTAGTTTACTTTATTTGGACAGGAAACCTAAACGCATAACGTTAACGGTACGTATCGCACATATTATGGGTTGGAATACTAATCGCAAAGGCGCATATCAATCATCGATGGACGTCGAATACCTTTATCGTAACTTACTAACAAAAATTGTAAAAGTTATTCAATTATTATAGAATATAAATATTGTTTACCTTCAACATGATCCCCCTGAGAATCCACTTCCAACGACATCAGTTTGTCCGTATTATTAGATTCCGGGAACTTCAGCGAAACACCCTCGAACAACTCAATTTTCGTTGGTAAATCCACATTATTTCCAGGTCTTTGCACTGTCTCGTCCTTCGCACACACATATCCGATAAAATATAAACAGACGGCAAATAACAGCAGCGATCTTGGTGTGACCATTTTGCCGAACGAATTGTTAATGCAGTGGATACCGCCGGCCCCACCACTTGCCAGCAAGTTTAACTGGATCACCGGTTGGGACTGTTGCTTCTGTGGCCAGATAGTATTTCATAACGCAAATAAGACAATAAGAATACTGTGCAGCGACGCTGATGTGCGAAAGTTTTCCACGTGAATTGGAATTCGCATGTTGGTTGGGGAAGTGGAGCGATGCTCGCCACAGATCAGTGAAGCGGCGCCGACGCTCTTGATGAAGCAGCCCCGTTTATGCGAATCCCTAAACGAATACGATGCTGGTATTTTCTTCTGCTGCAATTGTTTCAAGTAGGTAAATGCATGATTCACGACGTGATACCTACTTTCTAATTATAGGTAAGTTCCACAGCAGATTTAGGGGAGGCTGTAATTTATACCCGAAGATCTGTACTCGCTGTAAACGGCTACCAAGTTTATTCGTTAATACTGTAAAAATGTAAACGGGGAACCGTTTTCTATGACCTGGATTAAGCGGTCTGAAGTGTGGAATCAAAAATAGGTAGTAAATATATATTAGTTTAATTGATAATGGTGGTTTTATTGTTGTCTTCTGTAACTGAACTCATCCTTTTTATTTTGACATCCATGAAAGCGAACTTGAATGAGATTATGGCATAACCTCCTCGTGAAAAGAGCTAATAAGGCGCTTATTAGGGAGGCCTATGTTCAGCAGTGGACTCTGTTAAGGCTGATGATGAGATGATTAACGAGATTAGGTTTTCAATTTAGTAACGTAATTTTACCACTCAATTTACATACATATATCGGGATATAATTATTATGACAAATTTGCTGAACACAGATTATAATGTTCATGAACGAGGTGAGATTCTGGGAGGCGGAGTCGTGTCTCATCTTATAGCTCCCCTAGGGGTGACATCAGGATTTTTTCAGTTCAGGTGTCTCTCTTAGTCCTGGGGAGATATTAGGACTCATTTTAAAAGTATTCATGTATTGCATATTATGTATATCAGTCATCTAGTACCCATAACACAAGCTCTGCTTAGCTTGGGGCTAGATAATGTTGTGTGAATTGTCCAGCATTATTTATTATTATTGCGTTTAAGCAATAACAAAATACTTATTAGAATTCCGAATTCATTATAATCTTCATTTGTGTATGATGATTCGCATCAAGGTCGGCGCTATTAAACCGTGACGCGACCTGTAATATCATGAGTATGACATGATGAACTCAGAATTCAGAATATAGTTCACAAAGTTGTTGCGGTGTGAACTAATTAATATAAATTGAATCGAAATATAATATTGAAAATTAAATAAGGTAAGTATGTACTTACCATTACATACAAGAATCCACTTTTTTTTCTTCAATTATTTTTCTCGCCGAGCTCCACATCGGTCGTGAAGTTGTGTTTTGTCCTTTTGTGTATTCACGTCAACTTGTGCACATAATGAATAGAATAATAATTTAGGTACACGTCTCGTCACGTTTTAATAGTGTTCGACGATAGTGGAGGGGGTTCTGCGGGGGTGTAAAACGGTGTAAAAATCTAAAAATCGACTTATGTGCATCAAGGTCAGCGCTATTAAACCGTGACGCGACCTGTAAGTATGTAGTTATACTAAAACTAAAGCCACTGGCAAAATCTCATAAAATAGCAAAGGCAACGAAATAATGCACATTAAATTCTCAGCCGTAGGTGAATCTTAAGCCACTTAGGGTAAATCTCTTATCATAACCACAGAATAACTGTACAGGTGCTACGTTTACCAATGTACTAAGCCGAAAGGGTGATTCTGGACCCCGAGGGGAAAACTCCTGAATAACTCTTTGTTAATAAAGAAAATAAATTTATTTTTACTAACAAAGAAAATTACAAGCAATTAATAGAAACAAATTAGAACTAGAAGTTTTATTGAATTTCAAACATGTTGAATTTTTTATAAATTAAGCTTAATTTATTGAATATTCAACATGTTTCTATGTTTTCCTGTTTTCTTACGCGCTCTTTTGCATCATTTAACATCATGAGAAATGTAACAAAAGTTTGTTGCTTGTTTTTTCAGCAAAGGTTTTGTCATACAATTATTACAAAAATTATGTAAATGTTTTGAAATTTTAAAACAATGATAATGTAGGAATAAATATAAAAGAACACGAATATAAACACAAAAGGATATATATTAATAAACGTTAAAAAAAAAATCTTACGTAAAACAGAAGTTAGACCCCTCGGGATCCAGAATCACTCCTTTCGGCTTAGTACACATGTTCCGTGGCACCCTGTATAGTACATGAGCATCGAAATATACCTATTATGCAGATTCTGATATCCAGCCGTACTACTTGCAGAAAGTAGTTTCTAACTTGTTTTACTCAATAAAGCCTGTTCTAATCCGATGCATCTCTATTCTATAAGTAAACTTTCCCTGTACTCTACCACCCATTATAGATCGGTTTCGGATTGGACCCGATCCGATCCGCGAAAATACGTCTGAAGATCTAAGTCTGATCTAGTCATTTGAACTATTTGTGTGGTAGTACGCACTAGATCCGATTTCCGTTACCCGATTCCTCTCCGTCATCCGTGAGCCTCCAATTTAGGAATAGCATATTGACGGGTCGCCGCCGCAGCAGGTACTGTTTGTATGAAAACTTGCATACTGACAATGAGTCCGATTCAAGAGATCTAAAGATGAATACCTGAAGTATTTTGATTGCAGTCCAAAGATCGGATTAGTGTTTATGCATATTCGAATTCGGTCCGACTTGTTTTTGATCCGTATTTTCAGGAAACCGGATCGAATGCATTGCGAAAAACAATATCCAAATTCGGTACGACATTTTTATAACCTTATTTTTACGGATTCGGATCGGATCAGAGGCAGAACTAAACCGCTCTAATTAGATATTTTCAGTTTTTTTTTTATTATGGTATGTTAATCCTCATACTTTATACAGGGTTTAACAAAAACTAAGGAATAAACTTGCAGGTGTGGTTCAGATTCGATCATAAAAAATGTCGACTTTAAAAAAATCTAGCAACTAACTCGATAATGACCTGAGAAGTGAGGGAGACGGTTGACGATAGTATCGACATCGTCTCTTTTTTCTATGGAATTTGATACAGCACCTCTATCGTGCAGACAGGGAACTAAGTACGCAAATCCCATATAAAAATGAGACGTCACGTCACGATCACGTCTCGATCGCGTCTTGATCGTCTAACCGGACTCGGGGCTCTATTAGCACTGCGCTGTAGTTTTATAGGTATGCAAAGCACTATAGGAAGGTACTTCTCAATGCATTACAATTTTCCCTTCGTACTTACGGGTTTAGGACCACGACAAAATACAAAAAGCTAAACGCCCGCGCAGACATATTTTCGTTTGTTTCTAAGTTATAATCATGGCCAACGACAATTTATGTTAATTTGATATGCAGATAAATAAACATTATACTTATAATAACCACCTGTATCAGTTTAACTTTCACCGCGACCTAACTGTCTACTAACTTTAAAAAGGTTATATTTAATATATAATCTCAAATAGCGAAGAAGACTAGAATCACGAGCGTATAGCAAGTGGCTTTAAAATAGACCCGTTGAGGTAAAGCGGACCTGGAACAAATATCTGGCACGTCATATAAATATTTGGAGGTGTCTCATCATTATCATCAACATTATGATCCACGAGTTCACTGCTGGACACTCCCATAATGAGTGCCATAGCGCTCTGTCTTCAGCTAGCCGCCTGGAACACTGCTAGTAGATGGTAGATGCAGCCTGCTAATTGCGTAGCCTCCGTAGCAATTGGACAGATTTGCAACTGGACAGATTAGCAACTGGACAGAGTGCAGTCGTGAGTATGTATACGGTAGCATACCAACGATCTATAAATTCGTAAGAACAAAAACTGCTTGACACCGTTCGTGATCGAACGCTATAATTGGACTAGGCCGACAGAATTTGACCCGGTTTGTTTCCCGATTTGTTTTTTTTCCAACGTTGACTCGTTAGGTACCCATTTGTTATGGTCTATCAGGTTTGATAGAAATCAACAAAAAACCGGAACCTTTCGTAAACTTATCGAAGCAAAAAAAACCGGAACCTACATATTTAAAATTCAAATATTTCTATCACTGTCGTATTGACATAATTACTTAGAATAAAAAAGAAACATTAAAATCCTGTTCTTAAAAATTCTCACAAACATGTAGGTACATTTCTGACGTGACATGGATGTAAAAAAATTCCATTGAAACTGGTTCAGCTTTCGTTTTCATCAGTATAGTTTGCTCATAAGTAAGTAAATTACCATGATCCGATGTAATCGAAATCACAATACATTACTGAATACCTATTATAGTCAAATCTTTTTTTTTTATGAGAAATTCACATGCAAGTTAATTCACATGATGGTAGAGAGTTTCTCGATGAAAGTTAAAAAAAAAACTATGTAGTGACACAGATTAGCATACAGTACGCGGTGCAATTGTGTTTCAGCAATGTAAGCAAATTTCATTAGTAAGTAGTCTTGGGTTATACTAGGCAAAATCCGATACCTGTGACTTACGTTACTGTGACTTCAAAATATCTGTGACAAATACCAGTGACAAAATACTAGCTAGTATTTCTAGTAAGTAATCACGTACAAATTCATTGTTTTACTGATTGAATATATTTATTGCAGCAATAGTACCGCTACGTAACGAAAATTCCTCTTAAATTGTATGTGTAGGTATTTCAAATTTCCAAGTATAAAATACAAGGTGGGGCTCATTCTGACTTAGTGATACTATCAAAGAGAGAATATAGAAGCGATATCTAGCTGAAGCGATTTATTGCGTAGGAACCTAATAAAATAACAACGGTATATTATCGTGCACTCGTGACACTAGCACTGCCCGAGTGACAGTCACAGATATATTTAGTTTCTGTCACTGTGAAATACCGCCCATTTTCTATACCTGTGACTTTTATCAGTGACGATAAATACGCCTCAAGCCTATTAGCAAGCCGCTGTCATGCTAATCACTTCTAAAGCCTCTGATCAATGTACTATACGTATCCAAAATAACTTGGATTAGAGATTATAGTAATATTCATGTAATGTATTTGTCTTCTTAATAATAGACCCCATTCAGTGTACAAACTCTTTTAATTGCCAACCACACCCACAGTAATTAAATAATCTAAAGACATATAGTAACAATAACAAAAACTACAATATCCTTGCATTACTGAGAGTTAGTGAACAACTTTAAAATTGCACGCTATAGAAAGTACTCATAAAAAGTGCTGCTAAAATATTTGTATAATTTTATTAATTAATGATTTATTAAGTGTCAGTTATTAAAAATAGTAATTTCGTTAAAAAAACTATGAAAGGCGTCCGTAGCCTGTTGAGTTGTTTATTAATTGGTCTCGTACTTAGTTAGGTTCTAAACAAAACAGTGTTTAGTTAATCTACGTTGTGTAAAACTTTTATGTTAAGGCGGTTCCCAGACTCAAACTAACGCCGCCACCTATTTATAGACATATAATTTTTTTATCGTATTATTAATTTTCAAAAATTCCTTGGTCAGTTTGATACCTATCATATGCTTTTTTTTAATGCCTCTGTAATAGTTTTATTTTGTACAGTATAAGAAGAGATGTGAAGTTGCACTTTTTGGCCATTGAACTTGGTTTTCGCATCTCCTCCTAAGCTATACAATATAAAACTATCACAGAGGCATTAAAAATAAGGTTATGATAAGTACCACAAGCGGGCGAAGGGATTTTTGAAAATTCCTTTGTAAGTCGTTTAAGACGATAAAATAGGTGGCGGCTCTGATTGGGTCAGGGTAGGCCCTTAATCTACGTTACGTAAAACTTTTATGTTAATTATAGAACTTTGAAAAACAAACTGAGAGTGAGAATATTAAAACAAACACCGTAGTTTAATTTTTTTAAATCTTTTATATTAATTAGTCTCCCACTTTTAATATAAAACAATGGACCTTCAACGAGATAAAATTATAACATGTTGTCTATCTTTTGCAAATCATCGAATAAATTTTTGCAAGAGGCAGACATGTTTTGATTTTGTCCTCTTCATTATCGAGAAAGAACAAAACCAGGTTAAATATAATTAATAATTACTAATAAATATAATTTTAAATGCATTTTGCCATTTGCGAGCTTATTCGAGAGCTGGCGCTGAGGTAGTTAATATCTCAATACCTACCTACCGGTAACGAAATCAAAATTCACCTTATGGTACCTACACACTAGCCGGAACGCGGTCGTAGGCGGGCTGACCGCGTCAGCATGCGATTGAAATTACGGCCATTGGTGGTGATGTTTAAGTCTCTGTTGGTTTTTTGGAAGTTTTTTAAGAGGAATCTTTTCAACCTTCGGGGAGTCGCACCGTTGCGTGAAACATGAATAGTCGCACGTGGTTTGTGATTCCGCAATGTTACGTGTCTGGTTATAGAATACGAATAAATATTTTTCGACATTGTATAAGCTCATAATGAAAATAAGTCTTTATAATTTTTTATAACAAAAACATATCATAATTTCGTTGCGGACTCAGAGACCGCGCACGACCGCTGAAAGGTTAAGGTGGTTATATGCCGCACACTAGCGCCACCACCTATTTTACTTATAATTACGTTAATCACAATAATTCCAATTGGGCCACAGTGATCTGACCGACAGGATGCGGCTGCCGGAATCGCAGTGCATATCAAAACTATTTTACATATTTTTGATTGCGGTCAACCGCACAACTGACCACGTTCCGGCTAAGCGCAAAGTGCAAAAGGTCCCTTAGTATCACTTACAATACAGTCGTTTTCTATCTATTTTCGGTTTAGAATAATTTGAGTTTAATCAGATATCGTAGCGTCATCGTCTGATCTGCCCCAGGGGGACAGGGCAGGGCCGGCGGGAGGCCAAGGGGCAGCCACCGCGGGGGCAGGCAGGAACTCCGCTCGGGGCTGCAGAACCAGGGGGGATGATGTGGCAGTAAGAAGCCTTGATACAGCCTGGAAAATAAATCGAAAATAAATCATTTACGTATGAACACTGAACAGGCTTTTTTCGCAAGAGGAAACCCCGTTCAAGATTTCATGATGACATAAAAACAGAAATTAAATAAAAATTATCATACATCACGTACTGCTAAGTAGACAAACTTTGTCGATAATTAGCTAACTGGCTTGTTTAGTACATAAAGCTATTATATATGGTAATTCAACATTATCTCTAACCCTAATATCTCCGCTTCATAACATTATGTAAGCAATATCCCAATCACGTAATTAAGCCGATTGCTATCGCTATTATGCAAGTCTTTAATCACTACATAGTATAAAACAAAGTCACCTCCCGCTGTCTGTCTGTCCCTATATACGTATGCTTAGATTTTTAAAAATATCCGGCCACACGCTTCATCTTGCTTGCGCGCACCGACTTGCGCAAGCAATATGGAGCGTGTGGCTGGCTTATCTTGCTTGCGCAAAGTGCAAACTGTGTTTGTGCCATGTTTGTGCAATCTGCATAGACCAATGTTTGAGTGTGTAGCCGGGCTATTAGGGCCAAAATCTTAAAGCCCCTTTGTACTTGTCATATGCACCGCCAATACGGAGTGAGTCACTGATGCGTTGAGGTGTGGGATCCTAGTTTTTACTGAAGTACAAAAGTAACTAGATGGCGTTACTTATAGTTGGGTTATTCCTAACGTCTCACGTGAGACGTTCTCAGTCGCAATGTCTCACGAAAAGTATTCCCAACGTCTCACGTGAGACGTTACCTACTCGCAACGTCTCACGAAAAGTCAGAGTCAAATATCAAATACCAAAGTGCTTTATTTCCTTTAGACCTTACAGGACTCTTGGACACGTCACAAAATTAAAATTACATAAGTAAAACAGGGAAATAAAGTGATCAATTTGATTTTTTGTTCACTTCAATCTTTTTAAGGTAAAGTTAAGAAGCAAACAAGAAACCTTTACCTTGTTAGGTTGTTTTCGAGTTGGAGCAAAAGTCGTCCCATGCTTTTTTATCCTCTAGATAATCTGATATTTTGTAATAAGCCTTTATACAAAGGATATGTTTGATAGTTTGTTTGAATTTATTTATTGATAATTTTTGCAACTCACTCGGAGTTTTGTTGTAGAAGCGTATACATTGCCCTTTAAAAGATACACTAATCTTGTGCAGCCGAGTTTTGGGCAAAGCGAGTTTGTTCTTATTTCTTTATGTATGCCGCAATTTTTAGGGAATCGATCGATATTTCTATGAGTGTACAATAAGTTTTCATAAATATTTTGACATGGTACAGTCATTATATTTATTTCTTTGAATTTATCACGCAGGGATTCTCTAGGACCCATGTTATAGATAGCACGAACAACCCTCTTCTGCAGCACAAATACGGTATTAATATCTGCAGCGTTCCCCCACAGTAATATGCCATAAGACATAATACTATGGAAGTAGCTGAAATAGATAAGTCTAGAAGTATCAACGTCTGTAAGATGACGGATTTTTTTACCCGACTACCGGAGGTTTATGATTTTAGCATCCTATGTATGTATGTAGCCGATTTCTTTGTACCCACGTAGCGCTGAAACTACTACTTCGATTTCAACAAGTGAGGTATTGATTGATTCGTCTCATTACCCCGATGGTTATAGGCTATATGGTGTCCGACAAAACTGAGGGTCTTAAGAGATAGCTGGGTCTAAATTACACTTGGAACACTTCGATAGCGCGATAAAATTTTGCAAGAGACGACATCTAGTTACAGTTCGAGTCTAAGTTAGTTTGATGTGATGAGTGAAGGATGACACACCCGTTGCCATGGAGACCTCTTGTTTATTTGTTACCATGGCATCGGGCCATCTAGGGATGGGCCAATGAAAAAATGTATCGATATACATATATTGTATCGATATATGTATGGTAAAAAAAATATAGTTAAAAACTAAAACTCGACTACATAAAAGTCTTAAACAAGCGTTCACCTATTGTCCATAGCATTTTCTTTTGATAATTAGGTAGTCGGAGGCCTTTGTTACTAATTGTACCCTAAGTATATGGGGAGGGTGCCTCCGACTACCTAAGTATCAAAAAAAAATGCTATGGACAATAGGTGAACGCTTGTTTAAGACTTTTATGTAGTCGGGTTTTAGTTTTTAACTATATTTTTTTTTTGACTGCATTTGCTGCAGAACTAAGTCTCTTCGATAGTTTATCTATGTGTGGGCCCCATTGAAGTTTACTGTCTAAAGTTATTCCTAAGAATACGGTACTGTCTACAATATCTAAAGTTTTAGCCTTTACTTGTTTTACATTTGGTAGAATAAATCTAATACATTTAGTTTTGGTTTCGTTAAGTAAAAGATTATTGACACTAAACCAATGGACTACTTTTGATATTGCATTGTTTACATCGTCATAATTTGTGTTTTGTCTAATCATCTTGAAAATTAAAGAAGTATCATCAGCAAACAATACAATCTCGTGATTATTTTTAACGAGATCAGGCAGGTCGTTAATATAAACCAAAAATAGGAAAGGCCGAGGATAGATCCCTACGGTACACCCATTGTTACTACAGATCCCGAAGACCGTTTCCCATTAATGTCAACTCTGTATTCTGACACTCAAGTAAGAAGTAAGAAGATCCAAAGAGGTGTCATTTATTCCATAGTGATCTAGTTTCCTGATTAATGTTCCATGGTGACAATCGAATACTTTTGACAAGTCGCAAAAAACACCTAAAGCATCTTGCGACTTCTCCCAAGCATCAAAAATATGCGATACCAACTCTACACTGGCATCAGTAGTTGACCTGCCGCGAGTAAACCCGAATTGCTTACGATGTTGCTTACGATGTAGCAGTCATTGCCATTGAAATGCCTAAGCAATTGATGTAAAATAAGTTTTTCAAAAACTTTGCTGAATGTAGGCAGTACTGATATCGGTCTAAAGTTAGTGGGGTCAGACCTACTACCCGATTTAAATAGTGGGATTATCTTACTATGTTTCATCAGATCAGGAAAAACGCCACAGTCAATAGATTCATTGAAAATAAAAGCTAGATCTGGTGCAATAGTATCAATCAATGGTTTAATAATTCTAACGGAAATGCCCCAGAGATCTGCAGTTTTCTTTATATTTAAAAGTTTAAATGGTTAATCTTTTTCATCGACATGATGGAAGTTAAATTTATTTTCGCATGCAGGTACATTTTCTTTTAGTAAAGACTCAACGATTAATTGAGAAGAGTTCAGACACTTTGTAGTAGAGATTGGAATGTCAGTAAAAAAGTTTTCAAATGCAACGTCAACGTTCAACGTCATTTTTGACGGAGCAATCTTTAATCTTTAAATTGTAATCATTAATGTAGGTACTGACCTTTCCAGTCTCACTGTTTATTATTTTCCACGTTGATTTTATTACATTTTCACTGTTTATAATTTTTGAGCTACTATAATTTGATTTTGCTATTTGACAAACTTTTCTAAATATTTTTGAGTAATTTTTTACTTTGTCTTTGAACTCTAGGCTAAAATCGTATTGTTTTTCACTATACAGTTCATACAATTTTTGTCTACTCTTATGTATACCCACTGTTGCCCACTCACTAAAGTTAAGTTTTTCTGAGACCATGGTCGATTTGGATGTGAATATAGAATTGAATGCATTGGTGAATTTGGTAAAAAAACTGCAATAGGAGTCATTTGGGTTGTTATGAGAGTAATTAGGTGATGGTTTACAATCCCAATCCAATTTAAACCGTTCAAATCGACTTGTGGTCACAGGTATGTATGTTATTCTCTTTTTACAGTTATTATTTTTCACTTGAATTTCTAATTTAATTAGACCTAAGTGATCTGATTTTAAATTGCTTATTACATTTTTACTTATAATCTTATTATTTTGGCAAACAAATATATATTATCTATACATTTTGCCGAGGTTTCAGTTATTCTAGTAGGTTCCATATATAATGGCCTTAAAGTATAAGAATTAAATAAATTAGTTAATCTACTACTAAGGGAGTACATTTCTAAAAGTCTCCACATACCATGTTTTTATTTGATATTGATATTTTAAAGAAGATATAATCCATATATTTTTCAAATATTTCAAAAGAAGCTGATGGTGGGCTGTATACGCTTACTACAATACTTTGCTCCAACTCAACACATGCTACTTCAATGTGGCCTTCAACGGATAAGCATATTATGTCCTTACGTTCTTTGAATTTTATGAGTTTATTTAGTATTATTAAAGAGCCTCCACGAATGTAGTATCTTACTACAATCTGCAACATCTATTGATCATGTTTTTCAAAAATCAGTTGAGCTACCCCTAGATTGTTTTCAAAAGTCTGCAATTAGCTCAACCGCTTCAATTCTTAATTCTGGTTTTATAAAATACTTATAAAATTTTGGTCACAAGCGTGAGGGATGCACAATCGTGTGGGATCATATTACCTCGAGGGATCAAAACGTACCAACTACACCTCCGTAACACCTTCGATCCTTACCTGGCTAATGCTAACAATAAGCAGGATGACTCCGATGGCAAGGTTCTTGACGGAGATTACGGCGAGAGCCATCAGGAGGGTGGAGATGACTCCCAATGTGAACATCACGGGAAGAAAGATGAAGGACAGTCGCTTGAGGGCATTGTGTCCGAACGTACGGCCGACGTTTGAATCTGGAATATTTTTTTTTTAAAGAAATTATATGAACGGTTTACGATTTTGGCTGGACCTGAACCCGCCCCTCAGTACGGGACGGCGCTAACCGCCGTGCCACGAAATCAAGTACTCGACGAGTCGAAAACATTTAGTACTTCCTACGGCTCTAGCGCCGTTAGATTTTTTTACGCATTCACTACCCAGACTTCGCCGCCGCCGCGCCGCCGCCGCCGCCACCTCAAGGACCTTGATAGATGTGCGTCATCATAGATCTTCTTTCTGGCCCGGAGGGAGGCCTCGGGGCAAAGAGGCTATGCGTCTTTGCCCCGGCTTCAACTCGTGGGGTCACGACCCCTCGGTCCTTGGGTTGTAAAGCAGAATGCTCTTTTCTGCTTAGGATACCTCATTTTTTTTAGAACTGCATTTGGTTGTTTTTTTTTTGTTATTTATTTATTGTTTATTTAATTAATACGGTTATTAAACCAATTACATTAAATAAAAGAAAAATTTACATAAAACAGTCAATACAATTAGAGGATGTAAAATAATGAATTAATATAAAATAATTAATAATAACGTTCACAAAATAAAAAACATTTTCTCATTAATTTAGTCCAGCTGTCAGCGAATAAATCAACATCGGGGCTGTCATTCAGGAGAGCGTTGAGTACTCTAGGGATGGGTGACATGTCATAATTAGCCATGCACGTGTAAAGGAGGCTAGTGAAAAATCAAAAAGCATGTGTCAAGATATGATAAGACTTGATGGATATTTGTTCAGCCAACGAGCTTCGTAACCTCCTTACAAAAGGTAATTAAAACTCCGAACAACTGAAATAGTGTAAAAAAACAGATAATCCAATGTTTGTTCTTTTTTCAAAACAACTCATGAAGTTGAAAGTAGGTACAAAGAACCGAAATACAAATAAATGGCGAACCCATTCCGTTGTCTGAACGTAAGCTGCTTGATCTTAGGTTGTCATCCAGTCTCGTATTCACCCGGTCCGTTATCCCCCGATTAAAATAAAGTTTATATATATATATTTTGACACTTTTGCGTTAATTTACATTGGTATTGAGTATTGGACCACCGAAATTGATTCAAGTGACCATACGAATTTTTGCAAACAAACTATTTGGAATTTGGGTCTGTATATTATTCTATTTTGGTACCTGTTATAAACGTTATAATGACTTTGCTGGAATTTAATTATGAGATCAGATGAATCTCTCGTGATAAAAATATATAAAAATCGATCAAGTAATTAGAAAATTTTATGGCTTAAATATTTAAAATTTATGATCACTAGGATATAATACCTAGTTTCTCTTCCGTGATCGTGCAGATTATGCAATATGATCGGGTACAATTTATTTTTATGTTTTTTAACTACATAACTTTTACATGAATTTAAGCAAGTGATCTCAGTCAGACCTTAATGTATGATAATAGATAGGAAGGTATCCCAAAATAGCCTTCTTCGGAATATGTACAAAATAGCTCCTGACGTGGTTGGATGGAACAATGCTCTTCATTATACACGGCTTGTGAAGCACTTTGTCAAAAATTCCTATCGTATCATTGAGTAGATATGTAAATTATTCACCGAGGGCTCAAAGTAGTGTCTTACGTCACGGGCGACATTGAATCCCGTGAGGGAGTTACTAAAATCCTGACTGCGAGAGGGATTTAATCACACGGAAGACGAAGAAATTATCCAAATTATTTTAGACGCACCACTGAGTGATGCGGCTGTAAAACTATTTAGATTAGTTTTAGATATAATTTAGTTTTAAGTACTAGTTTGTTAAAATACGGGACTGACTTTGTCATACCAATGACTCAAAGTCCCATAGTACTCGTAAATGCAGAATAATAAAAAGACGAAGACATCTTTGTGCACAAGGAGCATACTCTACTTTTCACACTTTCTGCGAGTAAATAGTAAAATTTAAGTTACGTGTTTCGCGGCTTTGGTTTTTGTTTCGCCTTATGTCTCTGAACTATAGATCTAGAATTTTTTATCTGTCTGAATAGAGGTTAGTTCGAATTTCGAAGGTGATATCATTGTACAGATCTTCTTAGTAAATATTTTCACACATATGTACATATTTAGATGTTCCGAATTCAATCTCATTATTCTCTTGGGAAGTACGTAAAGTTCATTATTCCGAAGGGTGTAAGAGTTTGAATTCGGAACCTCAAAATATAAATATGGAAATGTTGACCAAGAAGACTCGAACTTGAAAAGAGATCTCATTCGATTTGTTTGAATTTGGTAAAATCTTCGCCTTTTTGAGCTAACAAAGCTACGTAGGTAGCTTTTTTAATAGCCTATAGCTAGTATAATAGCCTATACGTTATTCCAGGTCCTAAACTATACTTAGGTACCCATACCAAATTTCACCCCAATCAGTTCAGTAGTTTTGTGAAAGAGAAACAAACATCCATACTCACAAACTTTGACACTTATAATATGAAAGTAGGATTTCATACCTTGGCTAAGATAATCCATGACTTGCGGGCTACCACTATTACATTCCACCACAGCCACTAAAGCGACCACAACCAAACTGATAACAGACATTTTGTGACACATTTTAATTGTTTTTTTTTTTCGAATTGCAATTCGATTCGTTTGTCAGTACGATCAATGTTAAACTGATCGATAATTGACTCGATGCAGGATATAAGTGTCCTGTGAAGACAATGGTCGGCGACTCCAAAGTCACGAAAAGAAAGCAGACGTGACTGTCCGATAGAAATTACGCCCTCGATTTTTTAAGGACTAATGTTGAATCGATAACGGGCTGGGTTCCCTGAAGACCGAAGATCCCTATCGACGCAAATTATCAGGTGAAAGTCAATAATAGATGCCTAATTCGTTGAAGGTGACATCTATGTGACAGGAAATAGCGAGGCTCTACGGAATTTTCTAGGCGTAGTTTTGTCGTCTTATGCTTCGTCCATGCATTTATTTTCTTTGACAAAGTAAATACTTTTCGACGGACAATACCATAAACGGAAAATGCTAACTGCCACAATGCAATTCGTAGACGGAAGATTTTTGCTTACCCATGCAATTGAAAGAATTTAATATTTCGTAGAATATTTCATAGTCTCTGCTTCTTTTTAAGAAAAGTGATGCGATTCTATCGTCTCGAAGAAAGCTTTGATATTCATCGAGTTACGTATGAAAAATTGAATTCTTTCATTATATCAGAGTAAATAAATGCGTGGACCCAGTATAGTCGTATTACTTTCATTGACAAGGAAGGTTATGCTTGTTCCTTTTTTGGGGTTCTGAAAGAAAATGGCCCTTAGTTGCAGTGGCGTTTATTGTTAGCTGACCGTTTTTGTTAAGTTTTCTATGAATAAAAATCTATTTTTAAGCTATAATATTTCAGTTAAATGAAGAAAGCAAGCCGTTTTATGCAAAAACAAATAAAATTAATAATTTCTGAGAAATTTAATAATATCCCAAAAAAATCGACTTCGACGGGACTTGAACCCGCAACGGCCGCAACGCTCCTTCAGTACGGGATGCGCTACCAATTAACCCCATTTTCCGGTCGTTTCTGGACTCTGTATCCCCATTTTTATTTATACCATAGAGAATGCTACTTTTTCTCGTCTCCTCTTCGTATGCACCCAGAATTGGCCTAGAGCAGTGCTTTCAAGAGTCGTGTAGTTGATATACCATATATATTGACGATATTATACTTATATGAGCCTAGTGGAACCTATGGAACCTACCAGAGAAAGGGCAGCAGCTTCCTTCTGAGTATTTTTCAACACCAATACTGCGATCACCAATCCGCCTGCCAAGCGTGGTGATTATGGCAACACCCCCCTACATGGGAGACCATCCACTCAATGGAACGACGACAACGTAGCGGTCGCGGCGCAGAACCGCTATTTGTGGCGTGTCGTATGGGGGAGGCCTATGTTCAGCTGTGGACGTGTATGGGCTGATATGATGATAATGATTATACGTATACATACCCGTCACTGTCTATTTTGTTTAAATGTAGGTTAGTAAGATAAGATATAATCCGCACGCGATCATAATGGAGAACATTTCTATCTGAAACGAGGTAACAGACTTTGACAAAGACCAAGGACATTTACTTTGGTTTACTTTGACAAGGGACCATCCCATTATGATAGCACGTGGATTATACCTGATGAGCGATAAACTGGGCACTATGTCGCTTACCACGTACGTAATTAGTTAAGAGTTGAGGCACGTAAGACGTGGAGAAATTTCATTGTTCGCACTACCTGTTGTTCAATATTAGGGTTGTCATGTCACTTTTGATTGCTGTATTACACTTTTTCTATCCAGTGAGGTTCTATTATGGGCCTTATGGGGAGTTATATTTTAATATTTCACATGCAACAGTGCGTAAAGGAGCCCAAGTAGGGCTAATCATTGTTTTTTTACATTGTTTGAAGGTCTCTTGGTAGAGCCGTTTGTGATTAGGCGGGGCATGCAACCATGTCTATTTCTGTTAGTTTTTTATGACTGAAATGGCTAATAATATGCACTTATGGCTTAACATATTAATTTTAAGTAGAATAATTTATCAGATACGTCCAGAATTTTCAGTAAAGTATCTGATTGTGAACTATTTATTTTCCATTGTATTATTCTTGATTATTTTTATGATTGATTATTTGAAATGCTTTTAAGCTAAAATTTAATATTTGCATACCTGCATTCGGGTTGAATACATTTGACATCACTCTAGTTATAAGATCTGACATGTACCTGTAATAATATATTCAGCAAATAAATGATTTGATTTGATTATGATTTGATTTCATTTTAACATCTGCATTTGCATTTGCAATTGCATTAGCAGTTTTCTTTGCTAAACGACCAGTATTTTTTACATTCTTGCCCCTAGCTACCATACTTACCACAGGTGACTCTTGCCCGAGGAGATTTTTGAAGTCGGTAAAAAGTGTGACAACCCTTGCAAACCTCGTCAGCCATGACCAAGGCCGAGTGATAACCCGTTACGCCACTTGCATTAAAGAAAGACAAATATTTTCTGCCATAATGTAGCAGAAATAGCTTGAATGCATTATTTTCAATCAGGTATTGACCAATCCGAGGTCAGGAATACCTTTTATCTCTGCAACTACGAAACACTTGGCCCTGATATTCATCATAATCATCATCATATCAGACATAGGCCTCCTCAATAGGACGACGCCACAAATAGCGGTCCCGACCACCTCCATACATCGCATCGACTCCCTGCGCCCTGATATTCACATAGGTATTCTTGTAGTTGTTTTGTTTTATTTTAGCGTCAGCAGTGACTCGAAAAAGGCTCTTAAAATCATTTTTTAAATAAAATAATTAAAATCAATCATTTATTTGGTTTAAGTTGATACTATACTTTTTTATGCTAGTTGTGTCACGTCGCGTCAAGGGTCGCAGGCCTGCTAAAATGACAGTGTCCCTAAATTAAAGAAAGGACCAAAAGCGATCTCAATGGTTAGTCTAAAGATACACATTGCTATTGGATCGCTCGTTTCTTTCCTAGCTTGGTTGAGTCTCTATCTAATATATTCATTATAGATTTCGATTTTCGAAAATCGCTTTCTGCTGTCTGTCTGTCGCTACGTATGCTTAGATCTTTACAACTACGCAACGGATTTTAATGCGGTTTTTAAAAGATATAGTGATTAAAGAGGAAGGTTTATATGTATAATTTCGTATCAGCATTGCACCCATGCGAAGCCGGGGCGGGTCGCTAGAAACCAGGTTTCCAAAAAAGAAAACTAATTCTGTTGTCTAAACTGGTTTCGAACCTTTGGTTTCCTAAGTGGCCGAAGGGGTTCTATCTGACCATTTAAGTAAAACCACGTGGAGAATCAAATTTTCATAACATTACTGTAGAGCGCCGATTATCCGAGCGTCGGTCAACCGAACGACCTCTTAACCGAACGTCGTCGACAACACTTGATCGACTGGTGGTTCAGAAAATATAGATGAAAAAATACCTACTGCTTCTGAAGCGTTTACATCATAAGACACGGCCTTACGATCGTTTGAAGCTCAAAATAAAAGCAACCAGTATCAGATAACGTTTGAAAAAAGTGCGTGACATAGCTGTCCGTCAGTGGGAAGCCTACCCGCTGACAGACAGCTTAGTCTCTTCTTCGGCATACCAAAATTAAGGAATTTTTCAAACATATTATGAACATTTATGTATGTATTACGTATCTATTTTGTTTAAAGTGTTTTCCTTGTGATTCCTCTTTGCCATTGTAATAAAAGAGATTCATAGATAATCTGGTTTTATTGGTACTACATAAATAAATTGTTATACAAAATAATACAGTTCGATTATCCGAATAAATCGGTTTCCCGAACACCCATATCCCCCAATTAGTTCGGATAACCGACGCTCTACTGTATCTAATTTTTGAAAGCATACGGCGATTTACAACTCTAATTACTGATCACGTTGTAAAAAACATCACGAAACATGTCAACTGTATGTAAATCGATGCATTTGATTCGGAATTTTCACGATTTTGCTTTACATCGATTTCTCTGCATCGACCGATGTTATTGTTTCGTATGCAGTGGCTTTCGTCAGTTTCGCGTGAACTAATTTGGAGGAAATTGAAGCAGTACAACGTTGTCAACTTTCTTTGTTTTATTACAAACAAATTTTAGGTTCCAGCTTCGGCCTCGTTTATTCGGGATAAAAATTTGCCTCTGTTATTCCAGGTCTCAAACTATACCCATACAAAATTTCAGCGCAATCAGTTCAGTATTTTGTGCGTGAAAGAGGATTAAACATCCTTCAATCCATTGTTACAAACTTTGACATTTATAATATTAATGGGATAATAGGAGTAGTTTCATTCGGCCCGCGGCTTCGTACGTCTTTACCTGGGGTTAATAGTGTCTATCATGTTATTCCAGGTCTACAAATATTATTACGCATATGCTAATTTCAACCTGATGCAGCCAGCGTTGCAGACGGATCTTCGCCAGCCCACCATCGGTCGTCTGCTCATTTGAATAAATAAAGGAATATCACATAACAAACACATATAACAAAGGTACTACATAACAGATCGGAATCTGATAATATTTAAAGAATGGATAGATTTGATATTAGGTATGAAACTTACGATTGTTATGGGAGCTATTATATTATAATTATGGTAGTTTACTATAATTATAATATTATAGGGAGTCTATAAGATCAGAGGTTAATGATTTGTACGATGTTAACCTAAGGGATACTGGTGTTATCCAAATTATTTAAACCACTGAGTGATGCGGCTGTAAAGTTATTTAGGTTAGTTTTAGACATAATTTAGTATTAATATAGTGGTTTGTTAAAATACGGGACTGGCTTAGTCATTCCAATGACTCAAAGTTCCATAAAAATGAAGAATAAAAAAGCTTCGTAGCTTTTTTTAACCTACCGTTTTATATTTTTCTTAATAGCAAGTCTCACTTTTAAAATTAAAATAATAACTTTATGTCAAACAGGTGGGGTTAGGAATAAGTTTGGGGGCCTATAAAAATTTAAGTGAAGAAAAAAAACAATAAGACCTTATTTCTTATTTGATAATAATTACCTGAAGCTGTTTATGTTATGAAATTTTACATGTCTAATTGCTTCTTTGTAAGCCTAAAGAAATAAAGTTATTGATATCTGAAATCAAGAAAATCTATCTCTACTTAGGGACATTGTACAACTCTACTTCCTTTATGTTTACCTCACAATCCTTGATGATGCTGGGTGGATTCGCTATACTATCATCAGGCTATATTTGTCCACTGCTGGACATAGGCCTCCTCCGTTTACCTCACAATCCTTGATGATGCTGGCTGGATTCGCTATACTATCATCACGCTATATTTGTCGACTGCTGGACATAGGCCTCCTCTAATGACAGTGATAGGGCTCTATCTCCAGCTTGCTGTATCGAGCATCTGCCTGCAGTATGTGGATTGGCTTTATTTATTTATTTACCACCTTCTATTACAAAAACCAGTTATTATTATAATAACTCAGTGACAAAAAGACAATATTTTTTATTACAACAGGTAGACAGTATAATAGTTTATATATATATTTAAAAACTTATAAATATGTTCTTTTAATAACTAGGACCAAAGTGTTTGGGAAGACAAATCCAATGAACCCAAGCTCGACGTGGTTAAGTCGTTTCGTTTAGGAGTTCCTATAGCCACCTTCGGTTTCCATCTGACCAGCTCGATTGTACCATGACATTGCATTGTCACCGAACTTAGATAAGTATGCCCAGCTCAATTGGTTGAGGATAACTAGTCTAAAATTGAGTTGCAAGATTCTACCACCCGAGCAAACCTACATTGCAAGTTAAATAAAATCTTGTAAAAAGGTTTGAATTAAACATTTTCCAAAATTATCTAACCAGTTTCGAAACATAAAATTAGTGTCAATTTATGCAAATTAAATAGAAAATAAACATTATAACCAGATTTATGTACATATTAGATACATATTTTGAAAGCAGTTATACCTACCCACCAGCCCGCCCAACTTGTTATCATATCAAATCAAACAATAAAGTTGTTTGTTCTAACAATAACGGTAATATAGGCCGATTGCAAAACAGCGCAATTCAATTAAGGCGGTTGTATGCCTCAAACTAGCGGGGCTGCCTTTTCTTTCTTATAAAAACGTTACGTAGGCTTTTTTCAATGACCATAAAATAGTTTTCTTTTATTTCCTTTATACAGAATATCGTTAAGTTGTGGTGGCCACCGAACTCTGTTTTCACTTCTCTGACAAAATTTTATGAAACTTAACTATATATTTCAGAGGGATTAACAAAGCCTAGGATATGGACCACAAACTGTACATTAAATATTTGACAATTCTAGTGCTTATTGTCATTATAAGTAAAAATAGGTGGTGGCGCAGCGCTAGTGTGCGGCATACAACCGCCTTAATTACCTATACCGATTGATGAACGGTCAACATAACATTTAAACCTTCCTTTTTATTATTGTGTATTGTGTTTTCCTTGTATTTTAACATAGGTTTTAAGACAGATTACTGCCAAAAAAATGGACCTAATATGTTGTCTGATATATAAATGAATTTAATTTTAATAACAAAAACCGAAGTAGGTAAATACAAACCTGCTATTGGTAGTAGCTAGGTACATATTACTGTATTTTATTGATAAATCTTAGGAAAACTTACGGCTAAACATGAAATGAGATATAAGGAGAGAGAATATAAATAAGGCCAATCAAAAGTTTTCACAAATACTGATAATCTTAATGGTTATGCTTATTTCAGTCTTATAGCCCGGCTATACGCTCAAACATTTGTGCATGCAGATTGCATAAACACAGTTTGCGCAAGCAAGATAAACAATCCACACGCTCCATCTTGCTTGCGCAAATCGGTATGCGCAAGCAAGATGGAGCGCCTAACCCACTGTCAATCTTCAGTAGAAATAACTTGTTGAAATGTGAAAATACTTTGGATTACTACTTTTGGATACCTACCTACGAATAAAATTCAAAAGTCATAGGGACTCGTTTAAAAACGAACCCTTATATTTTCACGTTATAACATTTTACCACAAGCTCTACAATGACCGAATGATTTGTAAAATTTCTAACTTTAATTTTATTTATAAACCTTTAGTAACTTTGTATAATACATACTTCATTGACATACATAAACTATGTGGTAACATTTTAATGGCTATCCAGCCTTAACTCATTATTAGAAATTCAATCTAGAATCAGTTATGCTTTGCTTCGTCTGATGAAGCCACAACAGAGTTCGTTATCCTAAAACACTATCTATTATGCAAACAGCGTTAGCGTGCGCTCACACACGCTTCTATTATAACTATAGAGTATCTATTTTTTCATTTATCTATAGTAGTAAAGTCTCACTTGCATGATATAATACAGAAAAAAAACTAAAAGCAATAAAAAATTCTGACAGCGCATTCGCTTTCGCCGTCGTCGTTCAACGCCCCTTTCATCGTGCGTGGGGCTGCGCCACGTTCAGTCCGGCTCTAGCGATGCGCGTGCTAGCTGCGGTTCTCATAACCACGTGGCCGTGCTTGGCCGAGTCCGCCTCACCCCTCACAAACATCGCGAACTGTGCCTTCACTCTCGGACCCACAAAATGCTTCAGCGCCCTGACGTCATGGCGAGCGGAAAAATCCCTCACGAACCCCGATATACAAACCAAACTGACCGATGATCTCAAGTTCCCCTGGATGAAGTACAGTAATCGCAGCGACGAGGAGCTACATTCACAATTGTGTGACGAGACGGAAAGATTGCTGAGGCGCAAACCACTGTCGCTTGTGGTTCCCGGATACCGGTTTGAGGTGCTTTCGCGCAGCAATGGATCGCTGAACGTCGATGTGTACAATACAGGTATGTTTTTTTAATCCTTGAACAGGCTTATGTGGGTGAAAGTAGCGTAGGTAATTAAACGTTTTCACATAAGGTGACTGTATAATGGTCACTGCCGCGCGGTTTATAAGCTATTGTATTTCAAAGATAAGAGTTTGATACAATTCATTGATATTCTCTTCTTATTCTAAGCTTATCAAGAAATATAGAGTTTTGGTATAGTACATACATATTTACACATACGTATAAGGTAGGTTTTCTACTCTATATGCATATAAGTCATGTCGGTGGCTCATCAAAGCATGGTAATTTGCCATCTCTAAATTTGAGTTCTTTTTAATCCCACGAGCAAATTAAATTAGGCAAATTTTAATTAGGTTAATTTTAATTAGGCATTCACAAAGTCGCTCATTAACTGAAATGAATAGGCATAGGCAGGTTAAGTGTTTTTCTAATTGCGTTTTGACATACACTTTAATCTGAAAGCAGTAGAGCAAGACAAATCAGCTTATTTTGTATCACCGAATGAGTACCAGTTTCAAACCAGCTTATAATTTAAATCATCAAAGCTCTCATTCAACAACTTAATGGAAAGTATGAAGTCTGTGCGTTTTAGTAATCAGCTGTCGCACCGACTTGCTTAAAGCCGGTCGCTACGTGTCTCTACTATAATATATTATAAGTTTATTATATTAGGACTCATATTCTTAAAGGCAACAAGTTCATATTCTATTAAATAAATACATATTATAATTCATCTTCTTTATTGGTTTATACTCTATTATACGTATAAGAACTCATATTGTTATATTTAACAGGTTCTTTGTCCCCAATGGACATTTTCCCCTTTGATTTGAAGGTGACTTGACTGTTGTCGAAGATTTTAACAAAAACAAGAGATTGTTTACTTCTCAAAATTAACATACTAAATAAATATAACTTTTTGCAGCCACCGATTCGGACTCCAGCCGAGGCCTAAAAAAGGCAAAGGAAAAGTTCCTGAGC
This sequence comes from Eupithecia insigniata, assembly GCA_947859395.1. Lineage (NCBI taxonomy): Eukaryota > Metazoa > Arthropoda > Insecta > Lepidoptera > Geometridae > Eupithecia > Eupithecia insigniata. The sequence goes on from OX402001.1 coordinate 13,393,875, forward strand.
TTCTTACCTTTACTCGTAGTTCCTGGTCTCATAATGTCCGCCATACTACCCTTCGTACTCCCAGCGCTGAAGATGATGACAATGGGTGCTGTAATGCTCAACAATATGGCTTTCACTGGTGCCCTCTTCACGTTACTAAGAAATAACGCTTTCAACGATAAATACGTGCATAAAGTTATCTATGTTAACGAGGGTTATAAGAACGAGAAGCATGCTCATTTCAACCATTTTGAAGAAGAGCAGCATGAGCCAAGCCATGACTACATAGTGGACGACCATGGAGCGCCTGTCGAACATTTGCCGCAATCAGACTGGGGGCAACAGTACCATGAGCCGGAATCGCAGGGGCATATTGCTAATGGCAAATTCGTGCAGTTTTCTGGAGATCAGTATAAGCGGAGACGTAGCAGCAAAATCAAAACAGTAGGCACCTAAATAATACGATTATATACTTATTTTTAGTTATTATATTACAAAGCATTAAATACATAATATTAATAACTAGGAGATTTAATTCTAAAACGGAGTCCAAGATAAAAGTCAACAACAGGTTTAATTTGTATAGAACAAGGCATCCATGTGCAGAATGAAAACTTAAACCCTGTTCTAGAATTCGACTCTATGAGAATTTTCTTGCCAAAATTAGTCGAATAAGTATTTATTGAGGTAGAATTCTAAGTATTTTAAGGGGGCTCCGTGAAAAATTGCCCAGTTCTGTCCTCACAGTTTTAGAGATTTCTATAAAGTAATCTTATTTAAGTAATGCAACTAATCATAAAATATGACCAATATCTGATCTACCTATACGATAAATATTTCATTTTACAATACTTAGTGTAGTATCGTAATAAATCAGAGGAGAAAAAATAATTGAGCACGGGGTTTTTAACGCTCATAGGAAACAGACCCGTGGGCCGTGGGGCCGCGGCGGCGTACGAATATCGACCCCTCCAACTCAACCCGTGGATGTCGTAAGAGCCGACTAAGGGAACCTACCAGAGGAAGGGCAGCAGCTTCATTCTGAGTATTTTTAAACACCAACACTGCGATCACCAATCCGCCTGCCAAGCGTGGTGATTATGGCAAATCCCCCCATACATGGGAGACCATCCACTCGATGGACCGACGACATCGTAGCGGTCGCAGGGAGTCGATGGATGGAGGCGGTTCAAGACCGCTATTTGTGGCGTCGTACGGGGAGGCCTATGTCCAGCAGTGGACGTGTATGGGCTGATGATGATGATGATGATGATGAGGAAACAGAATAAACATTAAACCTACTACTGCAATATCTTATCTTTCTTTTAAAATATTAAGATTTTCGCATTTATTATTAGATTCAATACAATAATAATAAAATCCCCAAAAATACACATTATTCTAAAGCTCATTGCGAAATAATTGTAACAAATTTATATTTTTCCAAAACAATTTTAACCTTATTGGTCATATTTTGCTATAATATTGGTCATACGAGTATATTATAAATTTTTTCATTGCATAAGAATAGATCAGTTTTAGATTAATGTTTTAAACGTTGCGGGCATTTTTTCAAGGAGCTTCCTTAAGCTAAAAAATTTTGTTCTTACTTCTAAGTATAATGTATTAAATATTGTTTGTACTGAGTGCTGAACAATGATGTACTAGAAAAAGTGTCTTTTTATTTAAACAAACTTTATTAACCTTTGAAACTTAACATAAACCTTAAGTTATAAGTCGAATGTTCTAATGGTTACCTACTTTGATTTTAATAAAGCCGATTTGAGCTTTTATACTTAGTTTTATCTATACAAACTTAAAAAGAAAAGTGACTTAATCACAAAAAATAATTATCATGATTTTAAAGCCGTAACCAATTAATAATTTTGTGTCACTTCACTTAATTAGTAATAAATTAATCCTTATTTGTTTAATTTACTGCGACAGTCACCAATTTCTAAGATAAAGTAAAAGTTATCACAATGACAAATGATGATAATACTTTGCTAAATCTAAACAAATGAATAGGTACTCTTTTATGATATTAGTTGATATAATAATATAAATATCCAAAATTCTTGACTCTATAGATAAATACATATATCTCTAATAATGTAGATATGTTCAACAGAGAATGTGGTTATTAGGTTTTATTAAAACTGAATTCTCTGTGGAACATATTTACAACTATATACTCTAATTTGTCTCCACAATAAAGTACTGTATCAATGTCAATAATTGTGATGTAAAGTGTAACGTAAAGGGTTAAAAAAAAAATATTGAATTAAATTATACTAACGCGTGTAAAAGGGCAGAACAGTTCCTAAACAGAGAAAATAAATAGTAGGTAAAATTGAGAACGTATTATTTTGATATGTTTTATACACTTTAATTACAAAAAAAATATAAAATTAAAGAATAGAAACAAATTGGAACCAATATTAAGAATCTAAAAAATAAGTCGATTGTTTTGACAAATCTAAAAAACCGACTTCGAATCCCTTAGTTTTAAATTGTTTTTTTAAGTTTCGTGAGATAAATAATAATTCCCTGGGATAAAAATTTTATTTGACCACCTCGGGATCATTATTTTAACAACTGCACAAGAATCATCCATATGGTTGCTAAAATGACGGAGAAATCGACGAACATACATAAACATAGCACCTCCTCCTTTTTTCGAAGTTGGTAGAAAATTAGTGGTCAGCACTAATTATCTACTATTTATTGGTAGACCGTGTACTTGTTCCATTAACGAAGTACTCGTACCGTAAGGTACTTTGGAGAGGATCGAGGATTTATAATATGTACAAAGGTAAAAACTGCAAGATTTTTAAGGATTCTGAAGGTTTCTTTCAATATTACTGTTTTAATAAAAAGTGTAGTTTACTGAAATGGTCAATTCAATTTGAATTTCTAGTACATTTTATCTTTATTAAAGACTGCATCGGATTAGAGACTCGGGAGCTAACCTACCACTTTACAGATTACTTTTTTTTCAAATTGGTTGTTTGTGCTTTATTTTCTTGTTTTCAAAACAACAACGAGACATATTTTCCAGAGACAGGGCCTGGTTCTACAACAACGTAAAAGTTAAATGATATGTCAAAGTTACAAATAGAAATGAAAGATTTTGATCAAAATACAATAGAATCCGACTATATGTATGTCATGAGAGCCAAGTTATTTAGACTTAGCCACCGTGCTATGTACATATGTACATAGCACGCGGTGCATATGTACATAGTACATATGTATGTACATAGCGCGCAGTGTTAAAAAACCCTACATCGAAATCAGTCCATCTAAAGACTTGGATATTGCCAACCCTTTTCAAGTTCAAGTTCTTTATTGGTGACAAATTGGGTTACATGTCAGATAAATAATATACACAAAAATCTATATTTTAAAAGTAAAATACATTTTTAAAAACATTCGTAAAGTTAGTTAGTGCTTACATTGGCTTCAATAAATATAAAATAAAATTGTATAAATTAAAATTAATTTTAGGAGTTTTGATAATTGTAAATAGATAGCAATTAAAATTACGTACATTTCTCGTAAGAATGCTGTCATTAACCGTAATTTTAATTGATTTATTTTTGATAAAATAATAACTACGATATAACTTGGTGGCTCAGACGAAAAATTACACTTTTTTACCCGACTACCGCAGGGTTATGATTTTAGCATCCTATGTATGTATGTAGCCGATTTCTTTGTACCCACGTAGCGCTGAAACTACTACTTCGATTTCAACAAGTGGTATCGATTGATTCGTCTCATTACCCCGATGGTTATAGGCTATATGGTGTCCGACAAAACTGAGGGTCTTAAGAGATAGCTGGGTCTAAATTACACCTGGAACACTTCGATAGCGCGATAAAATTTTGCAAGAGACGACATCTAGTTACAGTTCGAGTCTAATTTAGTTTGATGTGATGAGTGAAGGATGGCACACCCGTTGCCATGGAGACCTCTTGTTTATTTGTTACCATGGCAACGGGTCATCTAGGGATGGGCCAATGAAAAAATGTATCGATATACATATATTGTATCGATATATGTATGGTAAAAAAAAATATAGTTAAAAACTAAAACCCGACTACACAAAACAAGCGTTCACCTATTGTCCATAGCATTTTCTTTTGATACTTAGGTAGTCGGAGGCCTTTGTTACTAATTGTACCCTAGGTATATGGGGTAGGTGCCTCCGACTACCTAAGTATCAAAAGAAAATGCTTTGGACAATAGGTGAACGCTTGTTTAAGACTTTTATGTAGTCGGGTTTTAGTTTTTAACTATATTTTTTTTTAAGTTACAAGAGCTGAACCATCTGGTGTTATGTCAGCAATCGCAACTAACAAACGCAACTGCAAACATTTTAACCGACTTCAGTTGAACACACGAGTACCTACTGAGCACAAAATTATCATAACCTAAAACGATTGGTTATCCAGACAAGACCTCTACTCAGTTTTCCTATGTGAGATTTCAGCTAACATTTTGTCTTCCGCTGGCATGTCTTGGTCATCCCAACCCCAAACCGGATTCTCAGGATGCTGATGATCATCCGCTAGCTCCTTTTCTGTCAAAGACCACGGGTGGGTCCCATCTCCTGTTCGATTCACTCGGTTCTTGATCATCTCTGTTGAAACAGTCTTGAGGTCGTAGGCCAAACCTGTTGATGATATTACACTGTTATAAAAATGCTTTTTGATATTTGTACTGGTATCAAGCAAGCAGAAAACGTTGCTGCGCATAGGTTTCTTTGCAATGGGACCATCAATATTACATATAGCAAAATCCCGCTCTCGATAATAGAATTGTCTACTGTGATGTTTCAGAGAAAGCTGAAGATGATATAACCTATATGATAAAACCAAATAGACAGTTAAAGAGTTTACAAACGATAACAATTCTTACAAATGAGTATATACTCTGTTTATTTACATTAATTGATTCACTTTTTCTGGTAACCTGGTTTCAGGTTTTTATACCCTTTTCAGGCACCAGTCTCTCACAAAGCAGCCATACATAATATATCACGTCATGTAAACATAACATTTTGTATAACCTCTAAGAGAGAAAAATAAATCATTTTTTTATTTAATTTTTCTCAATTTTCGCAATGCTCTCCTGGGTTCAGGAAGAGGAGGTTTTGGGGAGGCTTTGGGGGTCACAGCGCTAATCCTCGTAGTAGTATTCGCTTCGCTCACCGCTTCAGTTTTATTACTACCCCGACGGCCCTAAATCTTCTAGACTATAGCTACTGACCTCTAGAATCTAGATATACCTAGTGGTAAGTATAAATGAAAAAGATTAATTTATTTTACCGTGTTTAGCAGCGAAATCAATAAGAGCAGTGGACATATTGGTGCTGTAGTTTCCAAGCTCAGCCGCCTTGTAGTCCCAGGGGAAGACGTGATGGTAGTTGTGCCATCCCTCGCCGAATGCGCAGATCGCGACTGAAACGTTGTCCGTGGCGCCTATGTTTCTGAAATAGCAACAGTGGTTGTATAATTTTCTACAGTATTAGAATTAACTAGGTGACCCGTGCCCACTTCGTTGGGTGGTAAACATTTTTAATTGTTAATATAAAGTTGTTGTGTATGTCTTGTTTATGTTGTTGTGCCTATGACACTCGCAAATAACGTAGCTTTCTATTGGTAAAAGAATTTTCAAAATCGATTCAGTAGATCCAGAGATTACCCCTACAACGTCACAAAGTTTACCTCTTTATAATATTTTTTATTTATTTCTCGAAAAATATTGTGCGCCAAAAATCCCTTGGCACACTTGCTTGTCGTAGAAGAGATCGTCGAAGAGGTCTTTACCAAATTTGAACCAAATCGGAGGTAACAGCTATTCGGAAGTTTATCCGAGCGTGCTAAACAGTATATACATACTAAAAATATTTAAAAATCCTTTTATTATTATTTATATATATTATTTATACATATTATTATTAGACTATCTAAGAGTACCCTACTCTTAGATAGTCTAATGGAATGTCCGTGCCAAATATCATGACAAAATCCGGTATCTACTTTTTAGAAGTTTTTTCGGGATGAGATTTCGGGAATATTACATACAATATTTAGCGATATTATTATTCAGTCCGCAATGTTTCCATAATCTTGTTTCTACGTGCCAGTTTTCAGGAATTTATCTCTAGCTTTGTTCGTTCATGAGATTTAAATGCAAACCTCTAGATAGAGTCTAGACTAGACGTACAGAAAGACAGCAAAGTGATCCTACAAGAGTTCCGTTAAGGTACCTACATAATTTTGCTTGGAAACCATTGTTACAACAAAAGTATATAGGTACGTCGGGTTATTCCAGTTTTGCCCCTCGACAAATCGCCCTTACAAAAAAAAATGTTTTTTTTTTTAAATATCGCTTCTCTATAAAAATATGCTTATTGTAGAATGGAACATTAGCAAAAAAACCTTCCTAAAGAAAATAACTCAAACCCTTACGACTGAAATATCTTCAAGCGTAATTTATTATGAATGCCATCTAGGGTTGCTCAACGAACTATGAAAGGGGCCTTGAGTTTATTTTTAAAACCTCATAAAAACGATACTTACATATCCTTTCCATTTCTAAATTTATTCCATGATCAATATTTAAATTTAAGGGACTGAGAGAAATTTTAATTTATTCATTGACATTGATTTTATTGTACTAGCTGCTGCCCGCGCCTTCGCCTGCGTTTTATTGGGATAAAAAATTGCCTATTATGTTATTCCAGGTCCCAAACTATACCCATACCAAATTTCAGGCTGCGTGAAACCGCGGGTGAAACCGCGGGGAACAGTTAGTGTAGGCATATGTAAAATGAACTTCTTTCTTTCCTTCGTACTGTTTTCAACCGACTTCAAAAGGAGAAGGTTCTCAATTCGTCTGTATGTTTTTTTGTATGTATGTTACGCGATATCTCCGCCAATTATTGACCGATATTGAAAATGCTTTCACTATTTTATAGAAAATGATCCCGAAGGGGTCCCATAAAAGTTTTATCCCCAGGGGATTAGTATTTATCCCACAAAACTTAAAATAAGTGTAAATTTGAAGTCGGTTTATCGTTTTTTAAAACACGCCAAATTATTCCAATTATTAATAACACCTTCGTTCATATTTTCATTGGCAAAGAATTTTGCAAGTACTATGATGTCATGGATATTGTGTTATGCTGTTTCCGCTTGCAATATGCACCAAACAGTGCATAACTAATAGGTATTCAATAGTTTGAATGTTACGTTCAATTCTATTAAATTTAATCTAACCTACATCAGATTGCTATTTGAGCTGCCGTTTGCTGTCAATCTAGCAAATCTCTACCAACTCCAGCAATGTGGTGCCGGGATAGACCTTGCATCACCCCAACTCTTCCCGGGGGCATCGTACTGGCGACTAAGGGCCATAACCATGATCATAAAAAACGTATATGCTCTTCCGGGAGTGACACAAGTTGACGTCACTGTCCAGTTGTCACTTTATTTAAACAAAATGTAGAAGTTGAGAAACAAATATAATAAGGGTGGTCAATTGAAAAATTAATGAAAATGACGTCAATTATGTTTGTCAGATCAGTCAAAACAGCGTTAGTTAAACACGAGTCAATGCGATAAATAATTGGTAAATACAAAACCACATAGTTTTATCACATTTAGGTACAGGTAATACAAGGAGTTCGGGGAGTTAAAATTTTACGCTTCTGGTATCACTAGGAAACAGATTCGTCTTCTCATTCGCCGATGGCGTCGATGGCGTAAGCATGAGCCACCCACGTGACCAGCGTGTCTCGGAAGAGCATACCTTGTTTTCTTATACCCTTAGTATTATTAAGCATATCAGTAGTCTGGTTAATACAAATACAAGCTCTGCTTAGCTTGGAGCTAGATAATGATGTGTGAATTGTTCAGCACTATTTATTTATTATTCCGTAAGTAAACTTTGTTATGTTCAGCAATGGGCGTATACGGAATAATGATGATGATGATGAAGTAAACTTACTTGTCATAGGGCCGGTTGCCCCAAATATGCGCCGCGGAGTTGACCAGCCACGTGAAGTGGAGAGACACGGTATACCTCGTGATGGAGGCCACGTACCACGAGGTCCACGGGTCTTCGCCCCAGAGATAAACGGGGATCATGGCAGGAAACACGAAGCAAAGCAGCGGCATCAACACCAAGTATGTGCTGGAAATAATAACATTTTTGAAAATTTTTAGGTGCCATCGATTTTTATAGGAACTTAAAAATTTACTGAAAGTTAACCCTTACTTACTTCTAAAATATGGCTACTGAAACAGACTTTGCACTGTATTTTCGAACTCTCAAATTGAGACTGATCGTGAAAAGCAAAACTTCAAATGGCTGCGTTGATTTGTAATAAGGAAGAGGTTCTGGTCAGTTTTTGAAAGATATTCGATCGATTCATGATGTACCTGCAGATATTCGGCGAACAGCCTGTATATTCCTTTGTTATTTCAAATCTCTATTTATGCAAAACGATCCATTTGGGCGTTTGGCGTTGCAATAAACCTCTATCTTTGAGTTTTTTCGAATTCATTTATTGACAATTAGGTTAGCCTACAGCGAGTACACCAAAACTTACAAGGTTTTTCAACGACAATTTACATAATTTATGAATGTGATGTTAAGCACACCAACCTCTTACAGGCTGACACAGCATGCCTAACTCTAATATAAAGCAAGGGGGATTGTGAAAACCAATTGTGACAATACATAGATAGGTAACATATAAATATACATATGTACTTTAATACTAATTTGTACAGAAAAATAAAATAATAATAAGATATACATGATAGAACAAACATAGTATTTAGTATTCATCATCAGCCCATACACGTCCACTGCTGGACATAGGCCTCCCCCGTACGACGCCACAAATAGCGGTCCTGAGCCGCCTCCATCCATCGACTCCCTGCGACCGCTACGATGTCGTCGGTCCATCAAGTGGACGGTCTCCCATGTAGGGGGGGATTTGCCATAATCACCACGCTTGGCAGGCGGATTGGTGATCGCAGTGTTGGTGTTTAAAAATACTCAGAAGGAAGCTGCTGCCCTTCCTCTGGTAGCTTCCCTTAGTCGGCTCTTACGACATCCACGGGTTGAGTTGGAGGGGTCGATATTCGTACGCCGCGTATTACAGTATTTAGTATTACGTAGAAGTAACTAAAGAATTAAGACTAAAAATAAGCATTTATCTGAGCGGCTGAGCGAATTCTAATCGTACATTATGTACATAATATGGCAATTAGATAGATTAAAAGAAATTCATAATGCGAGTATACACATATTGCCGTAAATTTTATCTCAATTTTTCTACTGCAGAGCGAAACCTTTCTCAGTTTTGTCTATATTTTTCCTTTGGGCTGCAGTGAGGCTGCATAATAAAAAAATATCTGTTGATTTAGTAGGTTTCTTTTCAACAAGCTAAAGTGAACCTACCGTGTCTGTGATAAGTGATAAGGGTAGCAAATGATCTTTTAGACTTAAAGTAAAAAAAATGACAATATCCTTGAAAAACATTAAAAGGAATTTAAGATATGAATTATCGTTAAAAATTTTCCCTAAAGCACAGGTGTTTACGTTCACATCTCCAACTTTTATATTTTTCAAGTTTCTGAAACATTAGGGATTATCGTTTGTTTTTCTGCCTTATAAAGTTAATTTATCTGCGTTTTAAAGGTGCATAATTTACCTATCTATGCTTAGCTTAATAGGTACCTAAGTACAAGTAGCGGCACGTAAGTCTAGCGCTGAGCGATACGCGGAGAGGATAGCTGCGCATGGGTAATGTCCCGCCCAGGTACCTTATTGTTTACTTCTGCGCATGATCCAAGAAAACAGGTCTGCTCTTCCGGGAGTGTCGCCAAGTAATGTCACTGTCCAGTTGCCACTTCATTTCAACAAAATGTAGACGTTGGGAAATAAATGTGATAAGGGTCAATTGAAAAATCCATAAAAAAAAATGTGAATAGTCAATTATGTTTGTTAGATCAGTCAAAACAGCTTTAGTTAAATACAAGTCAATGTGATAAATAATGGGTAAATACAAAACCACATAGTTTTATCAGATTCATACAGGAGCTCGGGGAGTTACGATTTTACACTACTGGTATCATCAGGAAACAGATTCATCTTTTCATTGGCCGATGGCGTCGATGACGTAGCCTGGAGACACCCACGTGACTATCGTGTCTCAGAAGAGCATGTCTTGTTTTTTTATACCATGCTTCTGCGCAATAACGGTCAGTGCTAAAGTTACGTGCCGCTACTTGTATTCGGCTAAAGTACCTACCTACCTAACTAACAAGGAGGAGGTATGTATGTAGGTAACTCTGCAAGGTTGATGATTGTACAATTGATTTTATTTCTATAAAGGCTGTGGGAAATAGTTATCAGTTCTATTGTAAATTCCTAATTTCCATCCATAATTGGTTCCTTTATGTTTATGGCATACTTATCATACGTACCTAATATATCTATGTACGCTTGAATCGAATTAGTCAGTAATAAAATTATAGGCAAAGTAAAATATGAATACCTACTCAATTTTGTTTATTCTTTTATTTTATCTATTTTCCCATAAAATTCGAGAATAAAAGCTTAGCGCAGCAGTTCTGTTTACGTACGAATTATTTTCTAGAGTGCATTTCCATTTCCTTGAACGTTTATTTAATGAAACTGTTAGAATCAGTCGTTCTTACTATTTTTAGATCTGGACAAAAAAAGGTAGGAGCATATTAATTTAAGTTTACCTATGGCTAGATCAATTTCTCGTCCAAATAAGTTTATATTTATAAATGTTTAGTTTAAGAGATAGAGAGCAGATTTTATTAAAAAATCTGCTAAAGACCTTCAACATTCTTCATTCATTCTTTGGTTCCTCAAATGTGAAAAGAAGATTAGGAAAAAAAATACAAATTCACTTTTTCGCACATAATAATATGGTCGAGATCTCAGGAACCCTGCCTTCTATTGAAATTACTTATATTTCAATTCGTATGTTATTACTAATGATTTGGTTCCTCTAAATCTTGTCCGGTTTGCCGTCCCATCGGTTTAAGAGAGTGCACCGGTGTTTGTTCCACACACTTGTGCCCTATTATGTCCTGCTACATGTCTAGCCTGTCGGGCCACGGTGACCACATGGTCACCGTGGCTGAAATTTGGTTAGGTGGACATCATCACCAAATTGGTCTTGATTGATTGAATTTGATTGTGGTCGTGGTTTGCGGAAATTATTTATTAGAATGAGAAAATATTTAGACAACTTACTTTAATGAATACTATGAGAGTAGTTCATACGCGGAATTGTTACAAAATATTTTTCTTTCTAATATTTTGTCTCTCAGTGTGTTGAAAAATTATTATATAAAAACCGAACTTCTCTCCTTTCGAGCTTTCTATTGTTTCCAGCTACTCATGTATAATGCAAAGACTATTGTAGGCGCACTGATTGTAGTACAGTACAAAGTTATATTTACAACTGCTAAATGTTAGGATACGAGAAAGCTTTCCTGTCAAATCTCTACAAGTTTCTCTGTACACGACAATTACAAATACAATGTAAGTACTTATACTCCGATTCAAAAACTTGGATATTTTTTGTACCTATACATAGGGGTTACAAAACCTAAGGAATATTGATGGAAAATATTTAACGACATTGGTATCATCAAAGCAAAGCACAGAAGGTCGACACAATTTTTGTTGGTTTTGAAAGCTCTCATTCATCATATTTAATTAATCTCTCGTCCGTTTTAGAATCCAAATTTTTATTTTTTTTGTTTCACCAGATTATCGAAGTTTGTGTTTTCTTTCTGACTTTGCTATTTCTTTGTTGTTTTCTGTTATTGTTATCAGCTTTTGTCAAGTTTTTATTCATAAATGTCATTAAGGTTTTTGCTATTGAAGTGCGTAAGCCTCACACTGGGGGTAATTTCAAAGATTTTTTTTTATACAAGATCCCATAATTTTTCGACTTCAACGGGTCTGAACCCGCAACCCTCCTTCAGTACGGGATGCGCTACCAAGTATTCGGCAAACTCATATTCTGTTCGGCTAGATCAGCGAGCGTTTAGTATAACCACAGAATAACCAGTGGCTTTATGAAAGAATCTTACCTCTTCTGGAACATAACAATAGGATCCTTCTCCAAGTCAGACATGTCAACAGAGGCGCCCTTTTCGAAGACGTCCTTGTGCTTCCGTACCATCAGCCAGCCGATGTGAGAGAAGAAGAACCCCCGTTTTGCATTGTGGGGGTCTGCGTCCGTCTCTGTGAATTTGTGATGTACTCTGAAAGGAACAAAAAGATTCACTTCACAAAAAGAACCCCATTTCAAGCATATATTATTTATCTACCATCGGGGTATTGAGACGAATCATAAGACACATAATTTGTCGCAATAAATAAATAAATAATAATGCTGGACAATACACACAGCACTATCTAGCCCCAACCTAAGCAGATCTTGTGTTATGGGTACTAGATAACTGATATACTTAATGTAATAAGATACATAGATAGATATTTTTTTATTATATATAGAAAACATCCAGAACACCCTGAACAAATATCTGCAGATCGTACAAATATTTGTCCCGAGGCGGGAATCGAACCCGCAACCTCCTGCGTCGCAGGCTGACCTTCGCCCACCGCGCCAAAGAGGTCGTCTCACAGCAATCGTAGGTACTTGTAGTTTCAGCGCTACGTGAGAAAATATAAGTATTTATGTAAATAGGCTATAAATTTAAGTTTAACATTTTTTTTTTATTCGCAAACAAATAATATTGTGGAATGCGAGACCTTGGCCCTGCAGTGGGACCATACACTTATTTGCGATTAATAATGGCGGATATCCTCTCGGGTACCTATAATGTGTAGTCTTCATCCTCCATCGCCTTTAGATACTGATATCTTAATAATTTATTAGATATTCAAATTTCTGTACCTTTATATAAACTCTTATTTTTATGAGAGAGCCACTGTGCTGTTGGATTCGGCTCCATACATGGTTTCCATAAGACCGAGTGATCATGTGGCGTGGTGCCGAATTCCACTAAATCTCTCCGTGCAAATAGCGCCGCATATCTAGAGTTTCTTTAACGATTCTATGACGATACCATTGTCATAGTATAGCGATTGGGTAGCAGAATTTGACCCTTCATGGTTATGAAAAACACAATAATACTTAAAAGTGCAAGGGTAGGCGCTATTATCATCAACTGGTTAGTACCTCCACGTCTTAAGCTAGCTTTATAAGCTTGCTATTCGCCTCTGTCGGGTTTCATCGTCTCATATCGCCAGAGGACGTTTCCTATTTGTGTACTCTGTCTCTGCCTAACTTAAAAATAAATAAAAATAGGCAGACGAAAAAGCAATAATAATTTAGATTAATCTACATTGATACCATAAGAGAGACTGTCCCACTGCCAAAAACACTACTTGCGTAAATCGCAATCAATTTATGACAGTAAGAAAATTCGCTACGATTCGAACCAATCAATACTTGATTGTGATTTTCAGAAGTAGGATTTCTGACAGTTAGGCGGGGTTTACCTATTTTGTAAATATTTACCTGTGATCCCGAACCCATTCATAAATATGGTTCTGGAAAGCCATTGTCTGCATGACTGCTAGGAAGAGACGTAGAGGCCATCTCGCTTTGTAAGCTCTGTGAGCCCATAGTCTGTGAGCTCCCGCTGTCACTCCCATTGCTGACAACACGGCGAAAACGACGCCTAGAAGAACAAAATATTACTTGGCTTTTCTATAAATAATTATTTCCTCGAGACCCTAATAAGAGTATGCAAATAATTAAAGATTTAAAAAAAAACTTATGAATAATCCGCGCTTGATCAGAATATGGTGGAACTTCCTGCGTCTGTTCCGGTAGAGTACAATCTAGGAGTCTTCAAATCCCGAGTGGATAAGTTCCTTCTGGAAAAGCGTGCTTAATCTTAGGCCACATCTTCAGTTTCTCAGATGGTGGTCAAACAATAAAAAACAAAGTCTGTTAAAGAAATTAAATGTTCGCTTTTATTTAATTTTGAAATGGTTCAATTCCATTTTGATCGCGTGCGTATTTTAACGCCTTCGGCCGCGTATGATACCAGAGTTTGGTAACCAGTATCATACGAAGAAAAAATTATCGTCATAGGATACCGGTGTCCAATGAAGACGATTTCTACCTACACAAGAAACAAGAAAATTAAATGCGTTGCCAAAAACGGTCCACATTCTTGCAATATTTAACTTCCTGTGGATGTATCTATTTGGCCATTTCTTATCAGTGTTTCTCAGAGAAGAAGAACGAATTTGGGTGTGCAAATTTGCTTTAACCCGTGTTGACATAAATTGTATGCTGACGCGATCAAAAAGGGTTAAACATCATACATAGGTTAAAAGCATTTAGGATTGATAAGTCAACACTGACATACTGCTTGGAACAATACAAAATTTTCATTCGTTTCTACGATCTCAAGAGGCGCAAATATGCAGGTCTCGACAGAGCCTACGCATTTGCTTCTCTTCGAGTCGAGACCCTAGGTCCGTGCGGAACCGCAATGCAGCCAGTGTCTTGGGGACACTTCCCACTGGTATTGATATGGATCAGTTGACCTACCTGTAGAATATTGAACAGTCTGCAGTTAGCTCAATTGTAAATACTAGTGTTAATTTGTTTCTATTCGGGCAAGAGAAAGATTGTGAAGACAAGAAACTGTCATCCTTGTCAAGGGTAGAGTAGAAATGAAAAGCTCGTGCTAGGGGGGCTGCTCATCTCAGGAGCCGAATTTTACTAACCATTCACTTTACTAATAGTATCATCGGAGAATCGTCCATGGATGAAAGAAACTCAAGATAGAGCGAGCGGTGCTCTTTGCGCCGAGAGATTGATAGGATGGTTTCAACCTTGACACTTTTGACACGCGTCCATCTGAGCCGAATTCTACTAACCAATCATTTATACTTTACCATAGATGAAAAAGACTGTAGATAGTGCATGTCGTGCTTTTTGCAATGAGAGATTGATACATATATTGATTTTAAACCTTGACACGTCCCTCCATCTGTAGTTTCTTTTATCAAAGGTAAAATGCCATAATGTGTCATTCTAAGACGATCACATTGGTATGAATAGTGATTAATTTAGTTGAATTCGACCCTTTTACTGTCTTTCATCAAATGTAACATGCAAAAACATGCCATTTTGAGACGAAAGAATTGTTATGGTAAAGCGGTTATTTAATAGAATTAGGGCCAGGTCATACATAAGATGTGATAGCCATATCAATTGCCCCATGATGAAAATGAAACGTGGTACAAGGTCTTGCGGAAGTATGACACGATTTTCTTTAGTACTTTCAAAAATTATAACAAATGTTGTAACGTTTTGCGCCACCCTGTAATATAACTTAAATATCTAAAACTCACCAAAAACAAAAGTCCATATTCTACACCTGCCAGTGAACATCAGGTAGAACCCGTAAACAGCCGCGGCGTGCAAATAGACAAATGCTAACACGTTTCTCCATACCATTTGCCATCTGCAAATAAACACGGTCACTTAGGGTTTCCTTCGTGCATTTCCATTGTATTCAGAAAATGGCCTGCAATAGTGCAAGAGCAATGGCATACTTTGGTAAAACAAATGAGAATAGAGGGAAAACAGTTGACAATTCGAATCATGTTATCGCCGCTTTAGGCAATACGATGTTATTGTTCACTTCGCGTCTTCGCATCATAACCTGAATCATATTTGGCGCAAATGAATGAATTACATGCCGGTAGGTTTTTCTTTTATCTAGATCTAATTGCAAAAGCTAGTTATATCAAAACCCCATCACTACTTCTTTGCGGGTGCTCTAAATGGGAACAAAATCGGTGCTCTAACTGTGGTGCTCTTAGCCTCTTGTTTTGCAATTAGCCTAGCTATTCTACAAACAAACTGATTCGTTGCTGAACGTTCCGGCGGCCACATCGACAAGGATAGGTACTGGATCACCACCACTACCGTAGAATAGACCCCACTACAGAACTGAGGTCACCAACCCGCCTGTCAAGCTGGGCGATTATGACAAACCTACTATTCCTTGTCCGTCGACTGAGATGATAATGACAGTTACTGAAACTGAAAATAACTGCGGTATATTTTATCCGAGGACAATGACCGAGGACTAATCCAATGCTCTACCAGCTCTACTAAGGTTTCCTTATACTAATCCAACGCTCTACCTGCACTCTAACTGAAGGGTCACGCCGCCGTCACTCGTAGAAAAATACAAGTAAATCCTGTCAAAGTTTGTAAGGATGGATATGGATATTTGTACCTTTTTCCCGCAAAAACGACTTTTGAATTTTTTGCGTGAAAGAGGAACAACCATCCGATTGGGCTGAAATTTGGTATGGGTATAGTTTGGGACCTGGAATAACATATTGGCTATTTTTTATCCGGATAAAACGCGGGCAGCAGCTAGTATAACAATAAGTGTAAGTTTTATGTATTTTTTGTACGTAATCCTTGAGGGAGGGTTTAAAATCATTTACACGGACTTGACGTTTTATTTTTGTATGAAATAAAACGTCTGAAATATACAGGCGAAGGCGCGGGCAGCAGCTAGAAAATAAAATAGCAGTACAAAATAATCCTATTAACTATAATGATTCATAGAACACATGACTTTAGTACTTTTAATACTTTGTTACCTACTAGCAACCCGCCCCGGCATTGCACGAGTAGTTAAAACATATGGACACGTTATTATGATAGAATGGGTATAGTCAGCTATCCTTAAAAGATAGATATATGCTATCGGGTACTTTTTTGTAGATCTATAAAAGAGGAATATTATGTTTTGAATTATTTTGTTTTATCTCAAAGGGATTAGGCAGCGTTTTTAATGAAAGCTCCCAGGCGGCTTGACTTTTTTCGAAACTTCCAACAATTATCTTTATATTTCAACCAATTTAAACAAAATCTTGACAAAATATAAATTTAAACCTTCCTCCTGAATCCTCCTATCGATTGGTGAAAACCACATGAAAATCCGTTCAGTAGTTTTTGAGTTTATCGCGAACAGACCGACAGATAGACGGCGCAGGACTTTGTTTTATAATATTACTAGCTGACCCGCCAAACGTTGCCAAACGGGCCTTCAACCCTTAGGGGTATGGAAAATAGATAGTAGCCGATTCTCAGACCTACTGAATACGCATATAAAATTTGGTAAAAATCGGTAAAGCCGTTTCGGAGGAGTACGGTAACTAACATAGTGACATGGAAATTTTATATATAAGATATGTTTAATTGTTACAGTTATATGATTTTTGTGAGACCATTGTTGCATTATGATCCCCTCACTAGGCTAGGTCTGTTCCACGAGGTGGTGAACAAACAAACAAACATAGTATCATGGGAAATGAAATGGTAAATTTTAGAGAAAACCAACTGTTTCCTAATCTTTAGTATATTACCGACACAAACCGAGACTGATGATTATTATAAAACACCCGTTACTGCGAATAATGAACATTCTTCATGTTATCTGATGTGGTTTACCATCATTAACAAGTTCAACGTACATTACCTGCAGTCTTTAGTTATTTTCACTCTACGTACAATATTTCTATACATTCTTATACTTGAAATTAAACTCCGATATATTTTTTGTAGACAAAAACATGTACATACGAAAATCCTAAAAATATTTTAAATGTCAAAGTTTGTATGGATGGATGTATGGATATTTTTTACTCGTGCTCGTAAAAACTACTGAACCGATTAGGCTGAAATTTGGTATGGGTATAGCTTGGGACCTGGAATAACATATAGGCTATTTTTTATACCGATAAAGCGCGGGCAGCAGCTAATACTTATAACGTAAGTAGTGTAAGTTTTATGATTTTTTTCTACGTAATCCTTGAGGGAGGGTTTGAAATAATTGAATTGACGTTTTATTTTTGTTTGAAATAAATCGTCAAGTGCGAGTTGGACTCGCGCATTCAGTGTTCCGTATAGTTATAAGACCTTGCTTCTTGTCAAATTTTATGATTATTACGTCGGGAAGTACTCTATAGGTTTTAATCTAAGGATAGAATGATAAAAAAATTATAGACTAGAAATTTACGTTTTACGAATTTTTTCCTTTACTGGTTATCAAAAAAGTCAATTAGTTATGTAGGTAATTGCCCGATTTATCTTTTCGAAAAACAATGTTCTAAAGTGGTTTTGCACTGCAAGTGCGATCTTTTTGGGTCTAAAGTCTCGCTCAGTTTGCACCATGTTTGCACAGTGTAGAAAGAGATGCCATATTATTTCAACGCAGAGACTCCCTACTCCCTTCACTGGTTATTGGTAATTTATTTCTGTGTATTTTTATAGTTTAGGTTAAGTTTAAAGACACTAAATTATTTTTTATGTTATTTATTTAAGTCGTTAGCCCTCTGACGGAGAGACCAGATACAAGCTGCAATGAACTTTACTGCGTTGTTTCTAGAATCTGATCCGTATTTTTTCCTGGCCCAGAAAAACGAATGTCAACAGGTCATTAGTGAGGATGGATGGATTAGTTAATACCTAACTACTTATGGATAATGGATTATTAGATTTCTTTGATGACACTCACTCATAATCTCGGTTCTTCCGAGGCTCTGTGTTTGTCATCCGCAGCATATCCTCATTTAATGACTTTGAGAGAAGCTTGTTCACCACAAAGTATGATTCTGACATATTTACTGAAGCTCTGGAACAAAAAGAAAACAATTTTATCGTTTACTAAAAAAAAGATACTGTTCTTTGGAAGGTCTTTATCTTAACTTGAGAACTGGTGGTAGATCATTTTGGGAAATTCTATATTCTAGTGGCGATTCTGCAGGTCTAAATTATTATAATAGTCTGGATCATGTTTGAGGAAAAGAAAATTTGAGAGAAAATATTTCACAAAAATTTTAATATTTAGAAGAATAAACTGTCTTTTTTTCATATTATTTTTTTTGCATAAAACTCAACATTGTTTTCACTCATGGACGTCCATGAGTGTAGATTGTCTAGTTAGGGCCTCAACAAATTGTTACTCAAAGATAAACGTTTACAATATGTACTTTGTAAGTCGGTTATAATTTAAACCATCACAGAAAAGGTAAAATTCTTTAAATTAAATACTGGCATGGAAATAAACCAGAGACCATCCAGTCGTTGGACCGACGATATCGTAGCGGTCGCAGGGAGTCGATGGATGGAGGCGGCTCAGGACCGCTACTTGTGGCGTTGAATGGGGGATGCCTTTGTCCAACAGTGCACGTGTATACGCTGCTGATATGATGATGATGATGGAAATAAAGTCATATTTTTTATTTCCCTCCTTTTGGTAGTAGACTATAGGAAAGAAGCGACGAAGAAACCTTTAGTCTAGTTTGAGGCCTTTGGCCTTTAGCATCGTTCTTTTATCTACAATAGAATCTAAACTTAACTAACTAGTACCTAATCCGTGACTTCCTTCCTTGCACACACGGTTGGAAATTTGTAACCTATGCCGTGCATGCCGCAAGGTGAAGAACGAAATTCAACACGCACGCTACATATCTGCCAATATTTACCTAGTAGAAAATTGTAAATCCACTTTATTCAACACATTAGATAATTGATATTTTTGATGAAATCCAACAAATAAATCAGAATTCATTATTTCAGAATTCAGTAGTAAGGCAATAGGAACCAAATCAAAATTGTATTTTAGCTACAAACTAGCGACCTGCCGCGGCTTCGCACGGGTGCAATCATCATCATCATATACACGTCCACTGCTGGACATAGGCCTCCCTCATACGACGCCACAAAAAGCGGTCCGGAGCCGCCTCCATCAACTCCCTGCGATCGCTACGATGTCGTCGGTCCATCGAGTGGATGGTCTCCCATGTAGGGGGGTTTTTGCCATAATCACCACGCTTGGCAGGTTGAAAAATACTCAGAAGGAAGCTGCTGCCCTTCTTCTGTATATAAACCTTCCTCCTGAATCACTCTATCTATTCAAAAAAACCGCATCAAAATCCGTTGCGTAGTTTTAAAGATCTAAGCATACAAAGGGACAGACAGCGGGAAGCGATTTTGTTTTATACCTACTATGTAGTGATAAAGATTTTTTTTTTATTCAAATCAGCGCGAGTTCAGAATGAGATGGAACCATTTTGAACAGACTTTTACAAACCTAAATTGATACAATATTTTATCTCATGCGACAGAGATGAAATAAAATGTCCTCCACTTTTCTTAAGCATGCGTTGATAGCTATTTAATGTAAACTTAAACTGACCTCAAGTGGTCGGTTCTTTAGCTACTTAATACGTGAAAGCTCAGAGACATCAGCCAAATGCAGAAGAAAAGTGATAAGGTAAGTACTTTCACAACGTACACTGTGTGGTGTTGATGTTACTCAGCCGGGTCCACAGCTAATGATCCAAAATGGAACGGCGATCCACGAGATTGTGATGCGTTGTAACTTGGCTGTTGTAACTAGCGATCCTCAAATACACGCCAAGGCCCCTTTCAGGCATGCCAAAGTTTTTTTAAACTATCGTACAGGTCGCGTCAGGGTTTAATAGCGCTGATGCGCAGAAGTAGATTTTTAGATTTTTACACCTTTTTACACCCGCGCAAAACACCCCTCCACTTTCATCAAGCGCTATTAAACCGTGACGACACGTGTACTATTGAAGAATTTCGTCGTAAAATCCGGGTGTTCTGGATATTTTCTAAGTATATTAAAAAAAAAATATCTATGCGTACCTATACTAGTACCCATAACATAAGCCCTGCTTAATTTGGGGCTCGATAATGGTATGTGGATTGTCCAGCATTATTTATTTTTTATTTATTAGAGTTAATTTATTTATTAAATATGAATTCCAAACAATGAATAAATAGATTAAATAATTGGCCGTAGGGCCGTGGCGTACGAATATCGACCCCTCCAACTCAACCCGTGGATGTCGAAAGAGCCGACTAACCTACCAGAGGAAGGGCAGCAGCTTTCTTCTGAGTATTTTTCAACGCCAACACTGCGATCACCAATCCGCCTGCCAAGCGTGGTGATTATGGCAACAATATTCACAGACAGACCAACGACAGCCGCAAAGTCAATAATTAGAACCCTAATTATTGACTTTCATTCTTACCGACAGTTCATCAAAGTTTAAGTTCAAGTGCCTACAGGTGGAAACACCTAAATCCACAAACGATACTTCATAGTCTGATAACTGTCATAAACCGTTATTCAACCTTCATGGTGGATCAAAACATGGTAAAAAAAAATCTTGCCAATGACCATTCTTCACAATGAGAATGATGTAGGCTACATAGCGCTTGCGGCCATTTGCAACATGTCGCTGTGCAGAGAAAGTACATCATAAACGGTGTCGCAAGTCTCATTGAGAGAAATTTTACTTAACAGATGAGAGACAGTTATGTTCTTACTTATTGTATTTATTTATTGTACGAATTATGAAAGTCTATGTTGTAAAGGTCGTCAAGTGTTGATTGAAGACATTGTTGTAAATTGCTAAGGTGCTTTAGTGATATTGATTTGATAGTTGAATATATTGTGATAAGATTTGGGACAAAACAAGAGCTATGTAGTGAATGAATATATTTTTTTAAATTTATTGTGCAATTATATTAAAATAATATAATTACATAAACAATAAGGTGGAAACAACAGTTTGTCCGTCAATTACGAACGTCCAATATTTAACATAATAACTAGGAAATTTATTAAATATTAAAATAATTCTTTGATTTCATAAAAACATTTCACTATGAGCCACATACGGAGCTTTGTCTTAAATTTATTAAATAACAATTATTTTTAGAACTATCTATGTTCTGTTTCAAATTTTTCTCGGAAAAGGAAACTGTGTGTAATTACTTTACTTTCTGCTTTTCTTTTCAAATAAAGTGTCTATTCCAGGGTATAATGCAGGGCTACTTGGGCTACGAGGGTGTTAAGCCAATTCGTGTTCTTGGTAAACAATTAACATAAGTAGTAAGAGTCTACTAGTAAGAGAATCAAATCAAAGTGATCGGCAGTCCTCTCAACATAAGAAAAAATTCGCTACGATACAAATCTTGTGATTCGTTTTCCTCTACTGTACTATGTCTCAGAGAAAGTGCCGGCCGGCGATCTTGCGTCGTCACAATCTTATTGACTCAAAGTCGAGGTCAAGCGCAGCGTGGAACAAGTTTCGTTTCATTATCCACCGCACTTGAGGAAGTAAAAGTTTATTGTAAACGATGTGACTGGTGGATATTGTAACTATGCGGAAGGTTCGCACGACTCATGATTTTTGGTGGATTATGAGAATATTGTCCTATTTTCATCAGTATAATAAATAACTACTTCGATAAAGATTTTTCAGTTTTTTAACGAGTGGGCTTAATGGCTTCTGCGCTTTTTTTATTTAGCCTTTCTCGATACTGAAGACCGGTAAGAAAATGATTTGGATATTGAGACTTTCATATCATCATCATCAGCCCTTATACGTCCACAGGTGAACATAGGCCTCCCCCAAACGATGCCACGAATTATCTGAACTAATTGTTGCCATCATATTTGGGTTTTTATGGAGGTAGTTTGTATAATGTAAAAAGAAGGATGTACCTTTCTACGGGAAAATAATGTAATCAAATTAAATCAAAGTGCTTTATTAACTTTAAACCTTACAGGACTTTTGGACACGTCACAAAATTCAAATTACATAAGTAAAACTAGGAAATAAAGTAATCGATTAGATTTTTTGTTCACTTTAATCTTTTTAAGGTTAATTTAAACAAGCGAACAAGTTGAAACAAAACTCGTCCCAAGCTTTGTCATCCTCTCAGATAATCTGATATTTTTGTAGTAAGTCTTTTTACAAAAGATATGTTTGACAATTTGTTTGAATTTATTTATTGGTAATTTTTGCAACTTACTTCGAGCTTTGCTGTAGAAGTGTATACAATGTACAATAAGTGCTCTAACAAAGTCCAGAATTCAATAAATATACTTAAAAATTACAACGTGGGGAAGTCATCTAACATTAAATTGAGAATCTATACCCTTAAGACCATGTTATTATACTGTTATTGATAAAGCCCATCACAATACGGGCTTTATCAATAATCAATCTCATTTTAACGTCAGTACGACAAGTGAAAGGTCTCGGACCATTATAAGTGTATGAGTCTGATTGTAACGGGGTTGAATGGCAACTTAGTTAAAATTTACAAGTTATTCACATTTCATTCTTTAATATTTCAGAAGAAAATAACTTTATCTCTTTAGGCAGTTGACCTCAAATTTTATACTAAGTACAAATAACAAAAATTAAATAAGAAATAACTGACTGATATGACTTTATCTTCACTTAATTTTTTTGTCCGTGGAAGAATATTTGAACCCACGCCTCAGGTAGACCTTTGTCCAATGTGCCGCAGAAGTCTTCAAAACATAAATTACCGTTAGAGCTGAAAAACCTTGCTATATCGATTTCTATTGTGTGGGAATTCCATCTTGATCTTTACGTTAGGTTTCTATTATTAAACTGAAACCAATTAACTTTAAAATTATCTGAGCGCCTGGTCGAAGCGACGCGTGACCCGAGAGCTGGTGAGTATCTGGCGCAGCGCATTAGCATTGCCATACAGCGGGGCAATTCAGCCAGCGTCTTGGGGACGCTTCCGACTGGTATTGATATGGACCAGTTGAGCTATCTGTAGATTGTTTGCAACAGTCTGCAGTTAGCTCAATTGTTTCAATTGTAAATACTAGTTTAATTTCTTTATATTATTTGATTGTTATTTTCTTTGTCAATAAAGATTAAAAATTAACGATAAATATAATTTAGTTTAGAGGAAATGGATGTCGTTATATATACTTTGTAAAATAACAATTACGAAAATCTTTATCGTGTACCACAAAGATAAATAAAACACATAGACATAAACATAAGCAAGTACAATAAGCGGCATTATCGCTTAGAAGCGACTTCTCCCAGGCAACCTTTGGATGGATAGAAAGTTTACAATTTAAGAAGGCAAGGTGTGTATACAACTTTAATACATAAAATAAAATTAAACAATAATATACATAGAGTATGTTATTGTTATATATAAATAAATACCAAGAAATAGAATAGATAGGTACCTATATTTACTTTTCCGACAAAAATCTTTGACGCCAGCTTTAAAAACAGGTAGAGATCCAGCTTTCCTAATAGACTCACATAATAGACTTTGTAAGTTTAGTTACATAAATATTATCATGAAAATAGTGCTATACAAACAATTCAATGATTGAATTATCACACTAATATTATAAATGCAAAATTTTTGGATGGATATTTGTTACTTCTTCACGCCAAAACTACTGAACGAATCGGGCTGAAAATTTTCATACAGGCCTGGAATAAAACATACCTAGGATACTTTTTATTTTACAACGTGTGAAGCCGTTAGCAAAAGCTATTTATGAAATATCTGCATTTCATAGCAATATTAAAAGTCTCCTAGTACTTTTGTAAACAGAATCTGCGGACTCTGCGGTTTTAGTCACACAAAAAAGTCAACAGCAAAAATATGAATGAATATTTTTATCTACAATTTACTAAGTTTCAATAATCTAGGTCTTTTAGTTCGTTCAAAGATAGCCTCATAATAGATGCCCTAGATAGGAAACCTTGGCCATTGGCATCTGAGTTTGTGTGCGATTTCTTTATAATTTTATTCTTTGCTAATGAAAATGAATGATGTAATCCACTTACGTTTTAAGTTATAATCATTCAGTTCTTCTAATTCTATGAGGATGGAATTATCAGTAATAACAGATAATTGACTATATATCCGGCTACGTTCCTAGGCAGAGCTAATTTGCATCAAAAAATTCGTCCAAAATCGACAAAAATATAACGCCGCAATACAAATTTTCAGACACTCGAGGGGGCTATAACTACGTACCAATTTCTGAAAACGCTCATAGAATGTTTACCGGTGAGTTTTAACGTTGATTGTAACTTAGTAAAGGCGCCTTGAGAAACACTAGCGGCGCAAGTGCGGGGGGAGGGGTCCGCCCCAGGTACCAAGCTTCTTAGGCGGTGTCAGAAACAGCTCACACGCCTATAAGTGTGACCATAGGTCATTATCTGTCAAAACCTGGAATGAGAAGGAGTAT
The DNA here is from genome assembly GCA_947859395.1 of Eupithecia insigniata. Lineage (NCBI taxonomy): Eukaryota > Metazoa > Arthropoda > Insecta > Lepidoptera > Geometridae > Eupithecia > Eupithecia insigniata. The sequence continues at coordinate 13,419,098 of OX402001.1, forward strand.
TTTCTGTATTTGAACTTTTTGTTAATCTGCTGCGACTAAGTCCGCTCTCCGTCGTCGTCTTAGCTTTCTTGTCTTTGTTGCTAGCCCCCACTTCAATAATCACTAAAATTACTTCAATTTCATACTTTTTACGTACCATCGCAGTCTTTCAAATTATGTATATTCAAATCATTTACTATCAATTTTTTTGCTTGGAGAATGCTTGATAGAAAACCGCCCCGGGTACTATACTAATCCATACTACGCCACCACTGTTGAGAAGTTCCCATCTTGAAAAAATCCGTGAATAGTTTTGTGGTAAGTACTGAATCGATGTTTCGTTTTGTAAAAATTTTTTACGACAGTTGTTGGTGCCACTTCTGCCCCAAGAGGCAAAAGAAAACAAGATTGTCTTGTATTTAATTATGAAACACAATGTAGGTACTATAAGGTACCAGTCCGGAAGACGAACCGAAGAGATTGCCCAGTCCAGACCATTTGTCACTCAAGCTAATTAAACTCGGAAACATACAGTTACTTTTACTCTCCAGCAGAAGATTACTTCGTTCTAGAACTTTCGCTCCTAAAATATATATATTTAAAGTCGGAAATAATATTGGCAATACCATCAGATCAGGCAATAGTTTAGTTAGTTAAGGTACGCTTTCGGTGAGCAGCGTAAATGTAAGCGGATTTTCCACTGACTTCAGTGGAAAGTAGTCCGCCCACGTCTCGAACAGTGACAAAATCTGCTCGCGTATCTACAATGTCTAACCCTGATGGCTAGCAAAATCCATTCGTGTTGGAGTTGGTTTCTGGCAAGGCTTTTTTCTACCCAATACCTTTTCTCAAACCCTATTTGTTGATTAAGAATCTATTCCTCTGCTCTTTAAGGTTCCGATTTTGTTATGAATTTAGATTAGGTACAGTTGGCGTCTCAAATATCTCATAAGTATCTCAAATGTTTTTAGACGTGATAATTAAGTATCCCCCTTGATACGTAATTATGACACGCATTGTACCTACTTCATTAATACTTACTAAATTTTATGTAAAATTTTAACAGACTTCAAAAAGAGGAGGTTCTCAATTCGTCTGTCGGTTTTTTTTGTATGTTTGTGACGCGATTTTTGAAAATTATTTCAATATTGTATAGAAAATGATCCCGAAGGGGTCCCATAAAATTTTTATCCCCAGGGGATTAATATTTTGCCGCAAAACTTAAAATAAGTGTAAAAGTAAGGGAATTTAAAGTCGGTTTATCGTTTTTTAAAATACGCCATATTATTGTATGAATACTTACCTTCTATATTTTTATGAATTATTTTTATTTTTACACCAACAATATTTCACTGAACTTAGATATTTTGAATAATAGGTGCTTGTCGGTCTTCAAACTTTGCTATTTCCGATTATTTACAACATACGTGTGCCAGAAACGATAGTCGTAAAATTTATTCAACCAACACAAAGAGGCCACCACAGCCTAGGGTTTAGCAATGGTTCTAGCCGCGAAAGAACTAAGTACTACTTAGTACCTACTCAGTATATTTGCAGAATGACATAGTACAATTCTGTGTTTTCAGTGTACTTGCAGTTTTTAAGCGACTTCAAAAGGAGGAGGTTCTCAATTCGTCTTTATGTGGTTTTTTATATGTATGTTACGCGATATCTCCGACAATAATGGACTGATTTTGAAAATTCTTTCACTATTGTATAGAAAATGATTCCTAAGGGGTCCTATATTTTTTATCCCCAGGGGATTAGTATTTATCCCGCAAAACTTAAAATAAGTGTAAAAGTAAGGGAATTTGAAGAGGGTTTATCATTTTTAAAACACGCCATATTATTTTTATTTTCAATTCAAAAGTCATAAATTCTCTTTATTTCCGTAAATACAATAAATGTACACTTAGAAAATTTAAGGAAAAGTATTCCTGTATTAAGATTTTTTTATTTTTGGGAAGTAAATGTATCTTTAAATCTTCAAAAAATCTCAAAATGTGACATTTTAAAATTACTCTCTAGTTTGTTATTTTCATTGACAAGGTACCTATGTATGAAAATAATGAACTTTGCCTACGGGTCGTCGTTGTGGTTTCTAGATAACGGACACTTTTAAAAATGCTCTACCGCAAAGCTATAAAGGTAGCAAAAGGTTTTGATACTTGCATTTACTCTGGAATTTGATTCATTCTGTAGAATGTTTGCAATAGTTGGCTCAATTTTTTCAATTGTAAATACTAGTTTAATTTGTTTATGTTATTTGATTTGTTATTTTCTTTGTCAATAAAGATTTCATTCTGTAGTTCATAAATATGTAGAACAACTATGTACAACTGTGTATGAACACAGTTGAAACAATAAACTTATATTGACTTATTGTCATTCTTATTCTGTGCCAATAGATTCCCGATTTTCCAAATTCCAATAACTTAATTTCTTTATAATATGCTTACAAACTAATCACATTGACAAGTTGTGCTATAAATTATTATCAATTTAGAAACTCGGTGTTATTAATTTTCTCTTAATTTTTTTTTATCCAATATCAGTTTCTATTTCTCCTAAACACACAATTATATTTTTGACAAATATATATACTTAGGTAGGTATTTGAAATTATTTTAATAATAAAAGATTGAAATCAACCATATCTTATCTATAATAATTAATAATACATGTATTTCGAGTGTTTGTTCGCACCTACAATATGAAAATACCTACAGATTTGAAACTGAATGTGCATAATATCACGTACGACCCGTTTTTGCTCAGCGAGCAAATTGTTTTATAACCGTTCTGACTATTTCAACTCAGTCTTATCAGAGTTATCAGTTACCGCTACTATTTAAGTTATCCGTGTAGTCCTACCAATGAGCTTGTTTTTATTTTCTCTTATACATATTTCTGTTATGTGTAGATATAATTTTCCAACTAATTATGTACATGTATGTTGTTATGCATGGAGCCAGCGTCTTGGGGACGCTTCCGATTGGTATTGATATGGATTACTTGAGCTACCTCTAGATTGTTTGCAACAGTCTGCAGTAAGATGAACAATTATAATAGGTACTTAGTTCTAATTTGTTTCTTTTCTTTTATTTTTATTTTAAATATTGTATAGTTGCCAAGTTGAAAAATAAAAATTATGAGAGAGGTTTTCTTCACTACTACCATGTATATTTTCATAAACTATCAAGACTGTGAATATGGCCGTAGAAACCAAAAGGCAGAATTGCTGCGTTGCGGTCGACTCGGCATTGATGTTTGCTGTACACTGCTAGTTATTCTGCGACGCAGTTGCATTGTGCCCTTCGCTAGTGAAGACTACTGTTTATTCTGCGCAATCGTGCCATTTCTCACCTTCATTCACCGATGTTATGCCTATTCAAGAGTTTTTTGCCTTCAATCGTTCATCACAAAAATAATCAAAATTTTTAAACATAGCCTTCACACGTAATGGTTTTAATAAGCACGTAGGCAATTTACGTGTGTTCGTTTACCTAGCTACCTCTAATTTCTCGATGTTTCGGCAGAATAACAATGATCCAGGGAGTATCTCGAATACGCGATATTTAAAAAAAAACAACCGTAATGACAGGTTTTTTTGTTATGTCCTACTAGATTTAACCTAATTATGTAAAAGTTTGTGTAATTTTACATTGAAATGTAATATTGTGAAATGTAACGTGTTTTTTTTTTGTCAAGTCAACGCCATAACTAGCTTCTGAAAGTATCGAGCTTATCTTCTTAGCCTTAAATCTGAAAAACACATTAAGATTAATATTATAATAATGTACTTATTTTAATATTTATAATCATAACTTATACAAAAGAAAACTTACAAGTTACCTACCACAGAACTACTACTATAATTATAATCCAAAAGAGGTGATTACGAAACTCTTACTTTTCCTGTTATTCTATATCCTTTTATCAGGGTAAAATACTAATTCCTAACCCCACGGGGGCAATTATTTAATATGTAAACAATCTTCGCTGTACGTATTATTTCTACTCAGATAAATCTTCTGATTTATGTCCCTGAAAGACTTCCTGGGATACTAGAGCATAGGTAATTAAAAGAAATTACCGTGAAGTAACGTAGAAGTCAATCGTGTTGATGACTGGTTGAAAATAGTGATGACAGTGAAAAAAGATAATATCTTCCGTGTTATATCATTTAGACCTACCTACCTACAATCAGTAAAAAAAATCGTCTAGAAAAACACTCATTTTATCATCTTCTCTGAGATAAATAATAGATTCAGGCGTTACTTTGCGGAAATCCATTGCAAAATATTAGAATGAAAAAATATCTGACATGCATGTTATAAACTTTATTGACAAAGAAAATAACAATCAAATAATATAAAGAAATTAAACTAGTATTTACAATTGAAACAATTGAGCCAACTGCAGACCGCTGCAAACAATCTACAGATAGCTCAACTGGTCCATATCAATACCAGTCGGAAGCGTCCCCAAGACGCTGGCTGCATTGCCCCGCTGTATGGCAATGCTAATGCGCTGCGCCAGATACTCACCAGCTCTCGGGTCACGCGTCGCTTCGACCAGGCGCTCAGATAATTTTTTGAAAACCCGGAGAGCCTCGGTACCCCACGGACCTAGGGTCTCGACTCCAAGGGGAGCAAATGCGTAATCTCTATCGAGACCTGCATATTTGCGCCTCTTGAGATCCTCGGCCAAATCTGCCGCCGAACCAGCCCTCACGGATGTCCTTGAAAGATGGGAAGGCGCAAGTGTGTCGACACATGTAGCGTCCCACACAATAGGCCTGCCCAGCTCCCAAGGGACTAAAGTCATGCCGTCGGGCCTCTTACCATCGTCACGCAACAGACCATTCGGTTCGAGAATAGCTGGTACGTTAGCGGTGACAAAGGCCCGCCGGATGATGTCGTTAAGGCTGGCATGGCGAGATATCCGACCGGCAGCCCTAGTACACGATAATCCGTGATGACCAAGCTGTTCGACAACAGTACCGCACTGGCATTGATGAGGCGCGCAACACCTTGCACCCAAACGAAGACATGTTGCTATACGGAAAGTTACGGGATCCAATAGAGTGCCAGTATTATATGAAGGAAGTGCTTGCAACCAATGTCCTGACTCCCATTTAGAAAAAATATTTAGTAACAATTCGCGCGTTTCGTGGAGATACGAAACTAGTTGACAACTTACTTTAATGAATACTATCAGAGTGTACTAACATTATGTGTTATACGCGGAATTGTTACTAAATATTTTTTCATTCTATTCTTTTCTGAATGCAAAATCTTTTTAAGTTAATTATTACTTTTAAGATTTCCGTAGATGCAATAGATGTAGATGAAATAAAATCCCTAAATTAATGGAAATAAAATTATACGTCCTATGCCTCAAAAAAATAATTCAAATTATCTATCATTAGTGTTGCCGGTGCAAACATAGACGCCGTCTTTCATTACTTTTCACTAAAAAAATTACAACAAACTAGTTTTTAAGAATCGTTATGAATCGTTTTTACGATACGGATGATCGTCAAAAATAACCTGCAGTTTACGATTATCGGTATCGGTGTCGTTGCGTCTCTTATTTAGATTAATATTTTTTTTCAAACATACTTTAGCGACTTCGTAAAATATGAATACCGATGCCATCAAGAGGTAGTAAGTATAAATCAACCAACAAAAAATAATAGAGTGAGACTATAGTAGGTGTGTATATAACGTCATATTATGTCAAGATTTTCCATTAATTGAACTTATGCCCCTGTCCTTTTCAACACCATTTATAATGTACCTACCTAGTTCCTGCTGTAAATACATTATTTATTTACTCTTCGACTCAATCAATTACCTACGAGCTAAGCTAAGCCGCTTAGTATAAAAGCCATCTACATTATTCATACCCTGAAAATATATTCTCGTATAAAATTAATGATTAAATTAATGATAAACAATATATGTATATATTATCAAGCCGTGGGGTCGCGGCGTACGAATATCGACCCCTCCAACTCAACCCGTGGATGTCGTAAAAGCCGACTAAGGGAACCTACCAGAGGAAGGGCAGCAGCTTCCTTCTGAATATTTTTAAACACCAACACTGCGATCACCAATCCGCCTGCCAAGCGTGGTGATTATGACAAATCCCCCCCTACATGGGAGACCATCCACTCGATGGACCGACGACATCGTAGCGGTCGCAGGGAGTCGATGGATGGAGGCGGCTCAGGACCGCTATTTGTGACGTCGTATGGGGGAGGCCAATGTCCAGCAGTGGACGTGTATGGGCTGATGATGATGATAATGATGATGAATATATGTATGTACATCATCTAGACCCAAATTAAGCAGGCTTTGTGATAAGGGAACCTACATATGCGAAAATTTCAGCGTAATTATTTTCGATGTGAAAAGTTTTGGATAAGCATTTTTTTAATCCGTTTGAGTGATAACTTGATAAGCTATACGTTAGGTATCTAAGTAAGTAAGTAAATCATTTATTTGTCACACAAAACACACACTTATACTTGCTAAGAATATTTAAACATCTAAAAGTCTGCCAAGCAGTTATTTAGAAGAATTTGAATCGTCTAGCTAGTGCGTATTTGGCACTTACACTTGACCGATTCTGTCAATAAAATAGGTATGAGGGGACGTCTACTTTGAAAAACGTGTTGACGGATGACGTCAAATCGAAGAAAACGAGGGACGGCCGATCCGGTAAGGTGGGTACTGACTGGCGTTACGGGGCGTAATGTAGCGTGTTACACAGCGAGCGTTCGTGCAGTCAGTTAGGGGAAAGAAGGCGTTTTTAACGAGGTGGGTTTTAGTTCACGGTGGCGTAAGTAATGTATCATGCTCGCTGCGAATGTTATATTACGCCCCGTATTATCGGTCAGTATCCATTTGTTCAGTATTTTTATAAAGAAGTTTTTTATTCGTTTTCGTGCAAACGCTAATGCCGACATAAAAGTTTTGCACGAAAACAAAATAGAAACTTCGATTTTCCTTTTCCGAGTAAGCCCTATTGCATTAACATGACGACCAGCGTTTTATTAAAATCATTGTTTGTTGTAAGCGCTGCAACGAGTGAACAAACATGAATGAAATTTAGCATAACTAATTTCTGCGCAATCTCCAACCCACTGCCTTATTTAGCTACAAAGAACAATACCTCGTGCAGTTCTAGTTAGGAAAATATTAGACAGGGAAGAATTCATCGAAAAAATAATAGTTTCGTTGAATGCTACGGCAAAATAGACACCAATGATTTAACATCTACAAAAATCACTTCAAATCAGTATACTCGGTTCAAAAAATCTGATATTTTTTGTAAACAAACTGGTTTATAAAACCAATAAAACAAGTAAGTGAAGGTGTGGAAAATATTTTACGACATTTGTACGTATCATCGGATTCGGAAGTATCCGACGAATTGTTTAATTCCTCTCTCGTCCGTTTTCAAACTCAAATTTTAGCATACACCATGTAGGTATTTTTGAGATGTCTGGAATCTATTGTTATGTATTCATATTATTTGTTGTGATTTTATGCATACATGTATTGTTCTTAGGTGTAGGTAGTCTTACAAGTAACCGTCACCAACTGATCAGAATGAAACTTTGCACATCGATGTAACACTAAGAAATATTGAACCGGTCTTTTTTATTTTTCCGGAATCCACTTTTTAGGGGTAGAGACCACCCCTGGGCACACACGGGTTCAATATTTTATAATGTTTTATCGATGTGCAAAGTTTCATTCTGATCGGTTGGTGACGTTTGGCTAGGGTTACTTGTTAGTGGGTACACAATCCATAAAAACCCTGTCAAGGGCGCAAAAATTTTTTTTTAATTATTTTGAATTGAAATAAGTAAAAGTAGGTACCTATGCTTAATTAGTTATAGTAGTAGTTAATAAGTAAAAATAGGTTATATCCAACCAACCGAGAGATACAGTATGATCTCGTTCTATCTGGTAGCTGTTCAGTAGAAAAACAGGACAAATAATAATATTTATGGAATAATATTGAGCTTACATACAAAAAAAAATTCTGTTTAGATCAACCGAAATGTTTACTGAAATATCTTAAGTTGGTAAGTGAGACATTATCCCCTTGGGACATACTTTATCCTCAACTTTTCCTTTGTGCTCCTCAGTTTCAAGGTAAAAATTATTTAATTTTATCAAGATTTTGTAGTCAAGCCTGTGATTAATGGATTTTTCTTTTCTTTGTTGTATTTTATATTTTTCTGACTGATCCATTTCAAATTAGAATTAGATGTTTTTATCGCGGCGTGACTGATGTCATTATCGGTGGCTATATATTCGCCTGAGGAGGTTTATTTGCTTACCTACTTGTAACAACCTGAAACACAAATCTAAGTAATGGTTTAGTTTCATTCTGACACGCGCACCGAACCGGGTAATAGTAGTAATACAGTTCCAAAAAAATAACACTATGTTCCCGTACTACACAACAAACAAAAAAAAATACTCGTTTTTTTTTCAGGTACAAATCCCTTCAGATGCAGAAAGAAAAATCATCAGCCAATTGTTATTTTGTTTTAATAGGTTCTAATTGCCTGATCATATAGCTTGATTGCATCCTTCCAGAGGATCAGCATAAAAACTGTTAGAATATAACTTCCGTTCCTTATATTATAATATGATATGATATGCTATGATATGATATGATATGTATGATATGATAAGATATGATATGATATGATATGATATGATATAGGCTTTTATTCAGATCCCTAAATAACATGTTAAAAGTTAAGGAAACTAAAAATGTAACTAAATTAAAATTAAATTGAAGTTAGAACTTAGTCTAGTATTTGTTTATTTTCTGTAGATCTTGCCAATCGGCAGAGGCCTCCTTCGTTCCTCAGACAAATGCTAAACAAAACATGCAAAGTACAAAACATCAGATTAAACAGTTACCTTAACCGTGTCTAGGTGGTCATTCAGCCAAATTCTGCCGCTAGTTTGCTCTACTTTATTTTATAATTAAACTGAGGAGGCATACATTCAACAGACTACTTTCTAATGAATGGTGTTATTAAATATAAAATGGCAACCATGAAATGAATTTGCTGTAGTCTCAAAATATGGTCGAAAATGTTAACTAGGTACTTAGGCTAAAGATCACAATACAACGGGCTAAGAGTAGTTTGTGATTCCAACTTTTTTGTTTTGCTTTGTTTAAATCGTATCCCACTTTTTTTAGACTGTCCATCTAAGATAATCCCCGACGAAAAAAACGAAGATTTATTTCGCCGAAAATACAATTTGCCGATAAATAGTCATAAAGGTTTTCAAGTACAACTGGTTAATACCCAGTTTTGTCCTACATCTGAAAAATTGTGTTTTCGGTGAATGGTGTTTTCGGCGAATTGTTCTCGACGAAATTGTTTTCGACGAATTGTTCTCGGCGAATTTTCCGCAGACGATTTTTGTGACGTCCATAGGTCTCAAAACTGAGGAAATTAACTTTGTTTGAGTTTTTATTTTAAGTGATTTCAATTTCTGTTTTGTTTGATGAAAATCGGTGCAGCTTTTCAAATTTTATGGTCATTATAAAATGTTACCTACATATTTTATGGTGGAGAGCAGTGCTTGTGTTATGGATAACTGGTATACATACTTAATGCATAGAATTATGTACATCATTACATTGCTTTTTTATTCTGGGGGAGGCCTATGTCCAGCAGTGGACGTGTACGGGATATGATGATGATTGCTTTTTACTATAAATAAAAACAGCAAGAACACCCGAAACAAAATGTAGATCGTATAAACATTTGTTCAAAGGCGGGAATCGAACCTGTAACCTCCTGCGTCACAGGCGGACATGCGCCCGCTAATGTCATCCGCAATGAGCCACATTTATCCGTCTTTCTGTTAATGCTGTACTTACCTGTGCTGATTTTCTTGCGTTCACTTTTATCTTTCACTCTCACTAAAGGCTAGCGTCGACAGACCAGCATTATTGGACTCTCCGCATTGACCGCATCAAACAGATTTTAGTATTCTTTGCATACCATGGCATACCAATGCCATAGATGTGCATCCACTGATCCACACCGCACGGAACGGATGCATCGGACTGTCAGCTCAATCTGCGATCCCTTTAGTACGGAAGACGTCAATCGGATTGAAGATCTGTGGACTTGCACACCCGCTCCATCCCCTTTCCTCCCCTCCCCCGCTCCCCGTAAATTGGCTACCATTCTCATTCGTACAAAATTCGTCCGCTTCCCACGAAAATCCAGGGCCCGTACTCGTAAAAACGAAATCGAAGTTTCTGATTCTTTTTCGTGCAAACGCTAATCTTATGCAAGCGACATAAGAGTTGGTTTTACACGAAAACGAAAAAGAAACTTCGATTTTCCTTTTCCGAGTAAGCCCCCAGATGTCAACGTTGAAAATTCGTTTGCAAAGGGCGGTCGTGTCGGCAATCCGGTTGCTGTGTTTACAGTAGTGGACGCAGCACCTGGCAAGACGCTCAAAATCCGTTTGATACTAATACAGCGTAGCGTTTGATGCTAGTGTGTTGACGCTACCTTTAAACACAAAGCCGTGGCAAGGCACTATTACTAATTACTAAAAAGTAGAGCATTGTTTCGGGGTTAATTATTGTTTTAGTTAAGTTTTTTTATTTCACCACAACTATAATAGGGCGCCAAAATCAAAACCCTCGCCCTTCGGTAGTCAAGTAAAAAGTATTATCTATAAATCGGAAACCGTGTTTACAACCAATATTTATTTAATTACTGCTATTTTAAGAGAACCCTAGTGTCTAGTTAAACCTAATTTAGGATTTAAGACACTATGTACGAAAACCATGTAATATTTTTATCAATAACCGAAAATTACAATTACTAGTTGGAAAATATTTTGATTTTTACCGCCACTTATTTATAATGAGGCGTAGGCGTATAAAGAAAATAAACAGTTTATAGAGCACTTAATAAATGGCGGGGGGTCGAGCGCGGAAAATGACAAGTCAAAAAAAGCACGGCCTATACAGGACTTAGACCCCCTTTAACTTGACAGCCCCAAGGAAAAAACGCTCTCGTCTCAATTTAGTCTCACTATTTTTTTCAATAAAAATATTTATAAACAAAAAAAAACCTATTAAAAATGCTTATTTTTTTTACCAAGCTGTTAATAAAGCCTACCTTTTTTTGATGTCAGCATATAATCAAGAATCCAGGCAGTTCAAAGTCGCACACACAACATCACACGCGCGCGTCCGTGACAATAATACACGGCTGTAAGCTCTGCTGCGCGCGCGCCGCCTCCTACTTATAGCTTCAGCGCTTACTTTCCCCACTTGAACCATCTTTTCATTAACTTCGAATTTCTCCGTTCGTTTTTAGTTTAAAAAAATACCTGTGGTGTGCTTTAAGTGGTTAAGAGAGTTTGATTTGAGGGTGTATAAACAATACAGTACAGTATAGCTGGGACCTTTATGTTCCTAGGATATTAACATTAATTTAAGTAAAATAACAAACCTGACATTTGGCGCCCAATTTAACCTGAAATGAAACCTGAAACCTGTATGTGAGCTATTATTAAACTCTGTTACCTAAACTTTTTTTTTTATGTCAGCGATCGTGTTGACCAACCCGGCCAACCCGTAACCTGACATTTGGCAAACAGGACCGCTATTTGTGGCGTCGTACGGGGGAGGCCTATGTCCAGCAGTGGACGTGTATGGGCTGATGATGATGATGAACAAACATTTATAAATAGTCACAAGATGGTCTTCGATTTAAAAATATTTTCAGTCGATCTATTAAAGTATCAAAATGACAAATCTAACTAGCTCCTAACCGCGGCTTCCCACATGTTTTCAGAAAAAGGATTTCTACCATCACCGGATTGAAATTAATCACTGAAGGTGTAGATAAAATTCGACAAAAAATAAACAGTTCTTACCGAATTTGATCTATGCCGGAGGATTTACTTCTATTTTTGATACGATTCCACTCTGATCATTGATGAATAAGAATTGACATCTTGTTCCAATCTAATCCACCAATGAATCAGATTCGTTATCTTGTCCCACACTAAGGTTTTTGTTATTATAGTGCGTAAGCCCTCTCGGGGTAATCTCAAAGAAATTAAATAATATCCCAAAATTTTACGACTCCGGCGGGACTTGAACCCGCGACCTACCCCTGAATACGGGACTGCGCTAACCAACTGCGCCACAGAGACAAGTACCCGACTAGTTGAAAATCTTTAGGACTTCCTTAAGGACTCTAGCGCCATTAGCTCCACCTACAGGGGAAACATTGAAGTTATCAAGGTCGTGGGTTCAAGTTCCGCCGGAGATTTTTGAGATATTATGAAATTTCTTTGTTCCAGACTGATCCATTAATGGATTAGATGCGATATCTTGTTCGACACTACTCCATCAATAGATTAGCTCAGTGGATCAGAGTGAAGGAGGGTCTGGAGAGACCATTGCTGCGGTCCGTATATAAATAAAATCGATTTGAGCGCTCACAAAGTGGTCCGTATATCCGTTAGAGTGTCTACAGTTGATAGGGAAACGTGATTGATGACGTCATAACCAGCGCCATCTTCGCGCTCACAACGCCCATAATAGTGAGCATGGTCGCTGTGAACGATCTGTCAAATTGACATTATGCATTGACACTGCTTGTCATTACCCGACTACCGGAGACTTATGATTTTACCACCATAGGGTGCTAAAATCATAACCCTCCGTATGTATGTAGCCGATTTATTTGTTCCCAAGTAGCGCTGAAACTACTCCCTCGATTTCAAAAAGTGAGGTATCGATTGATTCGTCTCAATACCCCGATGGTTATAGGCTATATGGTGTCCGACAAAATTGATGGTCTTAAGAGATACCTGGGTCTAAATTACACCTGGAACACTTCGATAGCGCGATAAAATTTTGCAAGAGACGTGATGAGTGAAGGATGACACACCCGTTGCCATGGAGACCTCTTGTGTACAGCTGTTGGCATGGAAACTATTTATTTGTTACCATGGCAACGGGTCATCTAGGGATGGGCAAATGAAAAAATGTATCGATATATATTGTATCGATATATGTATTGTAAAAAGTATCGATATTTCGATATATCGATATTTTTGCTCATCAAAATTGTGCAGGCAAGCGGTGGAGCGTGTTGCCGGGCCATAGACCAATGATACTAACCCCAAGCACTTACCCCCTTATTCTTTATGCTCTGCTAACTTGAAACAGCTGCTAAGCAGTGTTATTACCCAACTACGACGAGGGTGATGATTTTGACACCCTATGTATGTATGTATGTAGCCGATTTTTATGTTCCCACGTAGCGCTGAAACTACTGGTCCGATTTCAACAAATGAGGTGTCGTATGATTCGTCTTAATAGCCGATGGTTATAGGCTATGTGACGTCAGATAAAAATGGGGGTCTAACGAGATAGCGGGGGTCTCAGAAAAGCTCGAAAATCTCAATGTTAGTAAATATGCTCGTGTGTGGTAACGTTGCAAAGGTCTTTGTTTGTACTTTCCGAAACTATTTCTCAAACTTTTGTGAGGTTAACGATTATCAAACTATTAGAAAAAAGGTGTAAAAAAAAATATTGTTTAAAACTAAAACCCGACTACATAAAAGTCTTAAACAAGCGTTCACCTATTGTCCATAGCATTTTCTTTTGATACTTAGGTAGTCAGAGGCTCCCACCCCATATACCTAGGGTACAATTAGTAACAAAGGCCTCCGATTACCTAAGTATCAAAAGAAAATGCTATGGACAATAGGTGAACGCTTGTTCGAGATAAATTGATGCAGTACCTAAGTCTTTTTTAATTCGAAAAGTGGCTGATCTATTTTATTTTCCAAAAAATCCATAATTAAACGAACATTTTAAAATCATCATCAAACTATTGAGGTTATGTTTACGTGAGCTGTGTGAGCGCGCTCAAAGCCGTTCCGTTAAACATAGTTCAATGTCTGTCGTTAGCGCGCTAAAAGAATTGACCGACTTTGAGCGCTTTTTGCGCTGATAGTCTTGTAAACGACAAACGGACCGCAGCCCAAATGTTTGCCAAACGGTGATTATCGATATTATCAAAGTCCATGCGGGTTTTGAGATGAACAAATCAATAACTTGATACACAACACGATGAAGTAGTTCCCTCTTTTTGAAAACTATCCCTCCTTTTAGGACCATTTTTTTTTTCATTTACAGACTTCTTCGTTTTTACTCTATGGATGCATATACAAACGCTATTATACAGTTTCAGATGTATTGCTCTACGAACTTTATGGAGCTTTTTTTTTGAGGATTTTTTTTTTAATTCTTTTAACAAGTGCCGGCGGCGCACGATTTTATTTGCAGCCAGCGCGTCTTGAGGACGCTTCCGACTGGTATTGATATGGACCAGTTGAGCTACCTGTAGATTGTTTGCAACAGTCTGCAGTTAGGTCAATTGTTTCAATTGTAAATTACTAGTTATCGACAATTACTTTATTGACAAAGAAAATAACAATCAAATAATATAAACAAATTAAACTAGTATTTACAATTGAAACAATTGAGCTAACTGCAGACTGTTGCAAATAATCTATAGATAGCTCAACTAGTCTATGTATATCAATACCAGTCAGAAGCGTCCCAAGACGCTGGCTGCATTGCCCCGCTGTATGGCAATGCTGATGCGTTACGCCAGATACTCACCAGCTCTCGGGTCACGCGTCGCTACGACCAGGCGCTCAGATATTTTTTTAAAAACCCGGAGGGCCTTGGTACCCCACGGATCTAGGGTCTCGACTCCAAGGGGAGCAAATGCGTAGGCTCTGTCGAGAAGGCCACATACTTGCGCCTTCCCTTCTTTCAAGGACATCCGTGAGGGCTTGTTCGGTGGCAGATTTGGCCGAGGATCTCAAGAGGCGCAAATATGCAGGTCTCGACAATACTACATAGTTTATTTTTTTTATATTTTTTGATTGTTATTTTCTTTGTCGATATTGTTATTTTAAATTTCAAGTTAATACCTAGCTTTGGTAGTTGCTGAGATATTCAAGAGGAAAAAAGGACAGACACAGAGATATCTCTCTGTGTCTGTCCTTTTTTCCCTTAAAATTGATCTAACTAAAAGGGGGAGATGGGGTACGGCTTCTCGAAAGTGGAAGGCTCAAACTAGATCCGAGATAAGTGTTTCGTACCAGAATACAAAACCCTAAAATCTTTATCAATCCATCATGGCCTAGTCAACGGGTCTAATGAGAGTCATCGAAATTTCTACTTATTTCATAGTGGGTATTCGTATCCAAGTTGTTATGTATTTTTGGTTTTCAAGAAATTTTCCACACATTAGTAAATAAGGAAAATATATCATTGTATCCTACTAGTGCGTCAGATATATCAACTGTTATTATTATCACATAAAACTTATAAGGTATACAAATCAGCTGTGCATATATTTAAACAGTCTACTGAAAACGTTCTTGAAACAATAGGTAATCAAACTTAACCAATTTTATGCAAATAAGATCCTGATAATATTGTAGGTCAAGCAACAAATTTACTTTAAATTTTAGAGTTCTACCTACTCATAATATAAAAAAGATAACCTCTGTGGCGAAGTGGTCGAAGCTCCGCATGAGATGTTCCTAAAGTAGGTACATAATGTTGTTAGTATAAATTGTGTTGAGTAATGGTCATTGAAAAACATGATCGATAGATGTTGTATTGGAATAAGATACTCTCTGACTGACTCTATGTGAGACGTTGGGAATACTTTTCCTGAGACGTTGCGACTGAGAACGTCTCACGTGAGACGTTTGGAATAACCCTAATTTGCGGGCAGTTTTACACTGCCCAGTGCCCAGGCCTTCTTTGCATTCTTACGTTCTTATCTCTCGGTATCATCATCATCATATTAGCCCATACACGTCCACTGCTCGACATAGGCCTCCCGCATACGACGCCACAGCAGTCCTGAGCCGCCTCCATCCATCGCCTACCGTCGACCGCTACGATATCGTCGGTTCATCGTGTGGATGGTCTCCCAACACTCAGCTTCGCGTTGCATTGTGGCTGCCACTCGAGAACCTTTACTCCCCAGCGGTTATCAGTTCTGGGAGCTACGAGTATATGACCTACACTGCCACTACAGCTTACTAATGCTGAAAGCTATGTCGGTGACTTTGGTTCTTCTACGGATTTCCGTATTCCGGATTCCTTCACGTAGAAAAACTCCAATCATAGAGGTTCTCCATAGCCCGCTGAGCGACTCTTGAGCATATGAACGAAGCCCGCAGGTAGTGTTGTACTTTCTGCATATCAGCAGTTCTATAATTTTTTTCTGACTTCAATAAAAGTAGGGTTAGGTTAGTAGCGATAGGGTCCGGAATACAGAAATTCGTAGAAGAACTAAAGTTACCGACATAGCTCTCAGAATCAGCAGGCTGAAGTGGCGATGAGCAGGCCATATAGCTCGTAGAACCGATAACCGTTGGGGAGTAAAGGTTCTCGAGAGGCGACCGCGATGCAATGCGAAACGGAGTGTGGGAGGACCTCCCACTCGATGGACCGACGACATCGTAGCGGTCGCAGGGAGTCGTTGGATGGAGGCGGCTCAGGACCGCTATTCGTGGCGTCGTTTCGGAGAGGCCTATGTTCAGCAGTGGACGTGTACGGGCTGATGATGATTATGATGATGATGAATAAAAGTAGGAGGTTCTATGTTCCGCTGTACATTTTTTTATGTATGGTCGTCGATGTTTCCGTCAGCTATGGACCGATTTTGAAAATTATCTCGCGGTGGTCCCATGAAAATTTTATTCCAGAAGGATTTTTATTTGTCCTTGTATTTGTCACATAAAACTTAAAAACAGTTTGAAAGCACCGTGTTTTACTCTATGGGTATATTTAGTAATTTGAAATGGGTTCATTACATTACCTATTTTATTTATTCATTACAAACACAAATATTTAATTAAATATACACATTTTATTAAATATACATACATAGTGTGTAGCGGTATGTTTTTTATCCTGAAATAGAACGAGTATAGTAAGCTATCCCGTGTACTGTGTTTTATAATATAAAACACAGTCCTTCGCCGCGTCTGTTTGTCTGTCTGTTCGCGATAAACTCAAAAATTACTGAACGGATTTTCATCAATCGATAGAGTGATTCATGAGGAAGGTTCAAGTATATAATTTGTCAAGGTTTTGTGTAAATTGGTTGAAATATTAAGTTATTTGTTAGAAATGTCGGAAAAAGTCAAGCCACCTGGGTGGCAGCTTCCATCGAAAACGCTGCTGAGGTATAACAAAACGAGAGGTGGGACTCTTTTATAGATCTAGAAAAGTCTGTGACGGCATATCTAGTATATCTGATGGAAGTCTGGGATAGCTTACTATACCCGTTCTATTTCAGGTTAGAAAACATACCGCTACCTATCCGTGCGAAGCTGGGGCGGGTAGCTAGTCAACCATTAAAACCTAGAGGTTTGTTTTGGTTATCATAATCACATTGGTCATACATGACGCATGAAACTTTTTTTACTGAACAGATTTTCATACAGTTTTCAGCAATCGATAGAGTGATTTGAAGGTTATAAGTGTATAATTTGTTAAGGTTTTGTGTAAATTGGTTGAAATATAACGATAATTTCTGGAAGTGTCGGATAAACTCAAGCTGCCTCGGGGCCTGCATCTAAAACGCTCTACTACCCGTGCGAAGCCGGGGCAGGTTGCTAGTTTAGTTTTAAAATACAAATACACAGAGAGGACATAGAAACGTGACATATGTAACGTTTCTGTGTCCTGTCCTAGAATGCGTAAATTATGTGAAATTTATTTCTTCAACTTCATTAATGTACGCAATGTATGGTGGCGATGCAATGCCATTATTGTCTATTCTACCCTAGACAATAATCCCCGAGCTAGAGGGACTGGTAGTTATCATGCCAAATCTACATTTTTAGTAAATATTTTCACCTGAGCCATTCCAATAGCAACTCCATCTGATTCACGAGTCTTATGATCAATTTACTAGAAACAGTAGGAACCTTGTTAAAAGTTTAAAACATAGCAAACGAGTTACTGTATTGCTATGAAAAAATACACCCCTTTGATGGTCATGCATTTGATTGCCATCTGTAACCATTTGCATGCTATGTTTTCATTGCACGAATAATAAATGCGAAAGTGTTTGGATGGATGTGTAGATGGATGGATGTTTGCTACCTCTTTACGTCAAGGTTACTGAACGGACGTGGCGTAAATTTTGCATAGATGTAGGTCTAGATGTGTAATAACAATAATATATATAGGCTATTTTTATTTATTTATTTATTTTATTTAAAGACCAACAGTTATAATATTATATGTTTAAAACTAGTTTCTTACATTTAAACAGCCCTTACAGGTCTTTCAAAATATGGTAATTACGCAATTGTGTTCCCACCATTTGGTTGAAGCACAAATACGCAATTATTAAATGTACATTACTTAGAAATATATAATTGATTAATGCAACAAAAATACTCTACATAACATTTTACTATAATAATATTGTAGTGTGCTTTAATAAAGTTCTGAAAATTGCATACCTACTAATACATTGTTAAGTTCTATTTATTTTTAATTCTAAAATGTATGGTTTAAAAATTAATTACAGTATCAAGTGGTGAAATAAAGATATAGAGATAAAGTTGTAAATCAGTTACATGAGCACCTGACTGATTATTGGATGACAATAAGTCAACAATATCCTTTTTTAAACTTTAGTTTGCTAGAATTGAAGATGTCTACATTGTCTACGTTTATTATAATTTGAACAAAATCGGTACATAACGGCATTTTTGGCATAATTAGTAATACGATGGGGCAATGAAAACAATTTGGTGTGACGAGTTCGTTTAAGTGGTATCTTTATAATTACAATAAATCCGTTTTTTATAGTTAAGTCGTTTGATACATTTCTTTTGTATATTCTCAATTTTATTTTTATAGATGATCAGGTGACAAGGTGACCAGATGCAAGTGGCATATTCTAGAATACTGCGAACGTAGGCAAAGTAAACAGATTTAATGCAGGTAAGATTTGTGAAAGGTTTGCATGTGCGGATGACAAAGCCCAAGTTTTTGTAGGCTTTGCTTGTGATATGGTCGAAATCATCAGACATCGTAAGTTTATCGTCTAGCAGCACTCCAAGATCTCTTATAACTTGGACTTTTTGATATTTATATTATTTAATGTGTATGTGTAATTAATAGGGTTATTTTTACGAGTGAAAGAGATTTGTTGGCATTTAGGTACATTAACAGTTATTTTATTTTTCTTATAGTAGTCCGAGAGTGTTACAAGCGTATCTTGGAGATTCATACAGTCCTGGAGGTTGCTTATTTTACAATATATCTTTTTATCTTCTGCATATAAGAGATAATTACAAGTTGTGAAGCAACTATAAATGTCATATATGTAGGCATTATATAACAGGGAACCCAAGTGGGATCCTTGGGGAATCCCCGATGGTATGTTAACATAGTCAGACTTAAATCCTCCCACTACTACAGCTTGGGAACGGTTAGTGAGATATGATTCGACCCACCTTAATAGGTCTCCGTGTATACCTAAATTATTCAGTTTTGCGAGCAAACGGGTGTGATCCACTCGGTCGAAAGCTTTCTCAAAGTCCGTGTAAATCACATCCACTTGCCCGCCTCTTTCCATATTTTCAACAACAAATTGTATGAATTTGGCTAGGTTAGTGACGGTGGATCTTTTTTTGAGAAATCCATGCTGGGCTTCACTTACTCCGTTTACAATTGTTCCGTAGATATGATCATAAACAATTTTTTCAAAGATTTTACTTAAGGTATTTATGATAGAAATGGGTCTATAGTTTTCAATTTTCGATTTGGATGATTTTTTATGTATGGGTATAACATTAGCGTCTTTCCAGTTAGAGGGGAACACTTAAAGATTTATCAAAAATAGTTTTTAGAGGTATAACTAAAGCTTCGGCACAATTGTGAATGAAGATAAGTGGGATATGATCAGTGCCAGCTGATTTGTTGACATCAGTTTTCCTCAACAAATTAAGCAAAACATCTACGGGCACGGTCACGCGACTAATCACATTAGTGTCATTAGAAGTGGGCAAATTTAAAATATTGGGGTTATAAGTATTAGAAGGTTTGACAAACACACTTTCAAAAAATTTGTTAAACCCGTTGCAGATATCGATCCCGCTATCGAAAGTTTCCGTGTTGAGAGTAAGTGTCTTGGGATAATTAGATTTTCTTTTAATAAGTTTAACATAACTCCACATTTTTTTCGGGCAAACTTTTATATCTTCTTGTATTCTTGTTAAAAAATTGTTGTACAGTTCATATTCTAATTTCTTGGCCCTAGCTCTCAACATAGAAAATTCCTGATAATCAAGATGGTTCCCATAGGTCTTCCATTTGGAATGTGCTCTTAATTTTTCTCGGATGACATTGATAAGCGGCTTATTATACCAAAGTGGATACTGTTTGCTTTTCTTCATGTTACGTTTTGGGACAAACAAATCAAAGCAAATAGATAATTCATTATAAAAACAGTTAGTTGTGCAATCAACATTGTCACAAGAGCTAAAAATATTGTCCCGTGATTTGAGATAGTCAGAAATTAGACCGAAGTTGCATTTTTTAAAGTTATGTTTTAATGTGGAGACTTCAACAAGCGGGGTTAGTAATATATTGGTAGGATCGATTAATAAACTAAGATGGGCAAGGTCCTCTCGAACCAATGAAATAGGTGAGGAAGCTATAGTGGAGGCCGAAAAGTTACTGAAAATTAGATCTAACGTGTTTCCGTATTTGATTGACCCCTTGTAGTGTTAGTGAGAGCCGAATTTCTATCTAGCCGGAATACATCATATCGTGAGTCACTTATTTCGCCGTCCAGTATCCCACTGTGTAACCAACTTTCTGTGATTAAAATGAAGTCGAAATTATGTTTTTGTAATTCCCTATAAAACTCTTAAGGTTTTAGTTCGGAGCCCTCTTACGTTCTGGTAGAAAATATTTAATCGTTTTACAGACATTTTAAATGTAAAGTATTAGATACGATAACTTTTGTTGATAACAGATTGCGAACGTAAACAGCTTTGACGAAACAATGCATTACGCACGAATAACTGAGTACGTCCGAACAAAAACGGTAGGTTACAAAAAGATTATGAATAGTTAGGTAAATCTAGAAGATTTAATGAATGTTGTTCTATTGTGGTGAGTGTGATATTGTCTAATTTGTAAGACCCGTATGTAATTATATTTATTGTTAATTATGCCAATAAACCGAAATGGAATGTGTATGTTAATTTGATAGTGATAGGTATTTTTCCCGTGCAGACAACTGTTATCCAGCATGTCGTTATATAACAACGATACGATAAGGGTGTAAAATATATTTCGTGAGAAGTAATTATTACGTAATAAAGATGCAAGTAAACAACGAGATAGTGTTAAAAATAATGCAGGTAGTGCAGTGACGCAGATCATAGTTTGCCGTAAGTCGTAAAAATTATGTGATTTAGACGACGCGCACTATTAACACACTTCAAACATTTATAAAATAGTAACGAAAAAGCTTTGTGCATAGTAAAGTTTCGATCGATTATCACGATACAATAACAGTTCACTTTATTTTGAGTAGGTCGTCCTCCTTCGTAATTGTTATCTTCGGCTAATTGTCTTCTTTTCGTACAGAAATAACACAGTTTTTTATCCAGACATGCTTATAGGAATTCGCGGTAGCAAGTTCTCTGGCCTTTTTATATAAGGCTTTATTTTCTAGTGTTAGGTCCTCATTCACAAATATACGCTCCAAACCTTGCATTCCGATGTCATTACGGGTGATACCGTGAAAGCGTCGAACGCCCGCTAAAATATTGTCCTTGTGCAGTCTATTTTTCAGCTTCGCAATAATTGTTCGCGGAACTCCCGGCTTCGGTTGCATGGGCTGGATTCTGTTAGCAAAATCGATGTCACTGGATGTTATATTGACATTGACCAACTTGGCTATCTGAATAATAACGCTCACGAGGTTCTCGTCATCAGTCTCAGGTATTCCAATAAGCTCCAAGTTGAGCATTCTATCCCACTGCTGTTTCTTCCGCGACTCCAATGACGAATTATTGTACTTGATTTTTAGTTCAGCCAGCTCAGTTTGGTGTTTCTCAATCAATTTATATTGATTTTCAATAGTGGACAACCTGTCCTCGAACCCGTCTTGACGATTTATCCCATAAATCAGTTTCCATGGGATACAATACCTAATAATAACATTTCCATAGAACCAACGCCTGCGAAGCTCCAGGTAAAAATAAGACCTCCATGCAAAAGATTCAATGGATGGATACGAAAAAAAAACACCATTTAACATCATTATAAAAATCATTTATTCGACACAATTAGTGTTTCAATATAACTATATAATGAATCCGTAGGGTCCTAAACTGGCCTAGTATCAGAAGTCCGATGATTTAGTCCGATGGTCGGACTGCTGAGACTTTTTAGTGTCATCAGTCCGATGATGCTGATCAATACAGATCATCGGACTACTGACCCTTTTAGTCCGAAATTTACACATTTCGAATTTCCCAAAAAAGAAATGCATTAACTTCAGTTTATTTTTTAAGCTATTTTTTTTTTCTTGACTTCGTAGCCTAGCCTGTAGGTATTTCAGGATCCAGGGCTTCTCCTTTAATAAATATAAAAGTATATATAAAAGATAAATGGATGCATATTTATTTACTTTTCGCGATATACATACATAGGTATTAAACGGATCAAGCTGGACTTGGCAAAAATCGTACTACTAATATTATAAATGTCTAAGTTTGTATGAATGGACGTATGGATATTTGTTACTCTTTCACGCAAAAACTTGGTATGTATAACCATACATACATACCCGTAGTTTGGGACCTGGAATAACATATAGGCTATTTTTTATCCCCATAAAACCCGGGTGAAGGCGCAGGCAGCAGCTAGTAATTCATAAATTTTGTTGTTGACACGCACCAAAGGTTCTATCAGAACGTTTTTTACCTATAGTATATAAATTCCTTGATATTCCCTGGTCAGAACCAAGGAATTTATATACTAAGTAATGTAACTTAGTATAAAAATTCCTTGGTCAGAACGCCAGAATTGCTCTTCTTCTTGTGGACTACGTACTTCTTGTAATTAATCCAAGGAATTTATATACTACCGGATTAATCACATTACAGGATTCATTCTTCATTTGGTCTTCATTCATTCACCTGTCATCAATTAGGGAACTTCATAGTCGTGCATATACCAAAGAGTAAAAAAATGAGTGGGCGGAGCTTAAGAACAAAAATTTTATTTCTGCCAGAAATTATGGTTGGACTGATAACTGAATCTGCTATAGACACTTAACATAATAACACCGGCAGCAGGAATACTTAATTTGTTTCTTTTTTATATTCGATAGCCACAATCTTACCTGATGGAAAGTGATGATGAAGCCGACGGTGTGTCACGAAGGTCTAAAAGAGACCCAGGTTGTAATTGACCGGAAAAACAGTAGCAGGCAGCGAGTTCCATTTCTTAGCGGGGCGAATGATGATGGTGGAGGAAAACCGCTTTGTGCGAGAGGGTATATCCACCAGATAAGAGTGGAATCGGGAAGTTCCTAGGATCATTCTCCGAAATGTATCATATAAAAGATGGAGAGACAAACAACCTTGCGGCGCGGTGACCTTGTTTCGAGTGGTAAATATGGCCTTCATATAAATTTCCACTGTCCCCTTCTTACCCAAGGGACTGAATGGCGTCATAGGATCAATATTTGTGTAATTTATCATTAATCACACTAGCACTTAGGATAAGTATCTACTTATAAGTTATCATTATGTGCGGCGGCGGCGCGTTGCCCCACATGATGCTGGTGCAGTGACATGGGTGCCTTGGACCATGAAAAATGTTAAGCCTGATCTTAAAAGCAGACTTTCTTTATAATCATCATCATCATCATCATCATCAGCCCCTACACGTCCACTGCTTGACATAGGCCTCCCCCGTACGACGCCAAAAATAGCGGTCCTGAGCCGCCTCCATCCATCGACTCCCTGCGACCGCTACGATGTCGTCGGTCCATCGAGTGGATGGTCTCCCATGTAGGGGAGGATTTGCCATAATCATCACGCTTGGCAGGCGGATTGGTGATCGCAGGGTTGGTGTTGAAAAATACTCAGAAGGAAGCTGCTGCCCTTCCTCTGGTAGGTTCCCTTAGTCAGCTTTTACGACATCCACGGGTTGAGTTGGAGGGGTCGATATTCGTACGCCGCGGCCCCACGGCTTTATCTGTGTTGAAAATGTTATTTTATTGCAATTATATTTTTTTCTGGAATAACTTACCTTTGCTATAATAGTCATGCTTACTTCCTTTGTCATAATAGTCAACAACTTATTTCAATTCGAGCGTATCTCACATATATTTTTAATGATAGTTTTTGTGTCAGTTTTTGTTTGTATGGTTATCGTGAGTAGTAAGTCCGTAAAGACAACAAGTGGATCCGACGGAAGGCCAGCGTTGGTTAGCAGCTTGCTAGTCATCTAACTTGTGCTGAGGCAGAGCCTTTATTACTTAGTTCTTAGAGGCCATGTTTCTCTTAGTTAAAGTGTATTTTGTGTAATTTTTGTAAGAAATAAATATTCTATTCTATCAGTCTTCTCTCCCCTTATATCCCTCCACATGCAAACTTGCACTCTTTAGACCTAATTATAGATAGTTAATAAATTATCGTTTAACAAAAAGCGTCTTTTATCTAGTAATCCAGCATTCTGATCCATTGGGCTAATTATTATTTATACACAAATTTTGACATATCATGACGGGACAACTTTTTGAAAACACTTAATTTAAGCCACTCACGAGCACGAAATTAATTTAAGCCGAATTAAACCATATTTCCTAAAGCGGCAGCATGATTTTATGCGGCAAAAAAATTCATACGGCCTTCATCTGCAGCCGATCATACTCTACCTCATACACTCACCTTCTTAGTCCTTTATCATAATTAATATCAAGTTGGCCTAGATATTAATTACTGTCTTTTTATTTATTTAATTAAAAATATCGTATACCAGATTTTAGTGGCGTCATATGGGTAGGCCTATGTCCAGCAGTGGACGTGTATGTAGTATATATGATGATAATGAAAGGATTACCAACCACATTACATCACTTATATCATAGACTAATTACCTCTTGTGTTTTGTTAGTCACACCCCCCGACCCCCCCTTCTTCCCCCCCTCTAGGGGGGCTCCCGAACGAAGCCATATTGAATAAAAATGTTTGTGGGGCTGTATAGAGGACGTCAAATAGTTTCGAATGCAAAAAAAAATTAGCCCCCCTTGCCCCCAAAATAGCCCCCCCTTTTTAGGTTGCTCCCGGATGCCGTCGTCGTAGGGGTATATGTACATAATGTAGAACAAAAATTATGTCAACGATAGAAAACTTATGTTGGGTTCTGTTTTGATATGCATGTTATTAATAGGTAAACATGACATTTGACACTGTCAACAACATATAGACTGTGATATAGACCATTATATAATTTGGCGTGTTTTAAAAAACGATAAGCTGAATTCAAATTCCTTTAAACTGTTTTTAAATTTTGCGGGATAAATACTAATCTTTTTATGGAAACACCTTGGAATTATTTTTTATACAATACTGAAAGAATTATCGGTCCATAATTGGCGGAAATATTGCGTAAGATAAATAAAAAAAGAACATAGGTACACGAAATGAGAACCTCCTCCTTTTTTGAAGTCGGTTAAATACACTTACCCATTATACGTTTAGAATTATAGTATAACTAGCTGTTTCACCTGCGTAAAATTTTTTCAGATGCTGTCCGAAATGTCAGTATGTAAATTATTTATTAAAAATTTTAAGTGACATTTCGGACAGTGTCTGAATATTTGGTGTCCCAAATGTCGGCAAGCCGGATAAAAAGGTATTTTTATGGAGAATGAGAAAATCCCGAGGTATTTGTCCCGAAAAACAGTGTGATTAATAAGGAGTTTGAAGTCTTTCCGGTTTTTTCAAAACAATCAAATCATATAATATGCCTTTTTTATCCCAGAACAGGAACTATATAATACTTAATACATAATTAATGATGTACTTATGTTAGTTTCCATGGTAGGTAATAATATCTGTGTCAAATGTCCAGCATTTATTTATTAGCAAGTAATTTATGTTTTCGACATAGATGATCTTATAACTCGGTATTTTTGTATGTAATAGAGAGTAGAGGAACGTCATCGCGTGGGCCGCGCCCCGCTGCCGCCACGGTGACGCATCAACAACTCGGCACATGATGGTGCTGTCCCGAGATCACCCTGAAAATATATCTTTAGCGATTTTAACCAAAACATGAATCGGGTAGTAAACAAAATGTATAATAAAAAATATCTATCTATATAATATATTGTATTATGTGTATCAGTCAGCTAGTACCCATAACACAAGCTTTGCTTAGCTTGGGGCTAGATAATGCTGTTCGGATTTTCCATTATTATTTATTATTAATTAGGTCCTTACTTAGTTTATTTATTATTACAAAAGCTTGACTTCCAGATTTAAAAAGAATTATGTTCATTGTCTGTGTAATATAGTTAGTTAATATAGTTGATCTGCCATGCTTCCATGCTGCAAGTTTTTCCTTATAAAAATATTATAACATACTTAGGGGATTTTTTATATTTATTCGTTTTGAGATAAAGAAATACAATAAACTATGTACAGCACTTCTCAATAACGCATCAAATCTGGAATCACAACAACCGACACTTGAAGTATTTATATAAAATCAACTGTCAACGATTCTCGAGCAAGGTCTTAAATAAAATATCAGTAAAACTAGAGTATTCTGAGCTCTGTTAGAGCACTGCACGATGCATAGTAAAAGAAAGCAGAGGCACTAAATTAAAAAGATGAACGTTTCATAAGCTTATTACTTGCAAAAAGGTTACGATCACATTATACGTCAGAATTATTTGACTGACCACTTTTATCTCTACCAAAAATACATACTTAGCTCGAAACATATTTTAAGACTTATGTAACCGTGACCACCAAGCTTCATAAGCTACTTACTAAAAAAAAATTTGCGATCACAAATTATACATGCTAATTATTCTACTAACAAATCTTATATTCACCAAAAGTACATACTTATCTCGAGATATATTTCAAGATTTATGTAACGGCGACCCCAAAGCTTCTTAAGCTAATTACTTACAAAATTAACGATCACAATTATACAGTCATGCGAATTATTCTATTAACAAATCTTATAATCACCAAAAGTACATTCTTATCTCGAGACACATTTCCAGATTTATGTAACCGCGACCCCAAAGCTTCTTAAGCTAATTACTTACAAAATTAGCGATCACAATTATACATGCGAATTATTCTACTAACAAATCTTATATTCACCAAAAGTACATTCTCATCTCGAGACATATTTCAAGATTTATGTAACTGCGACCCCAAAGCTTCTTAAGCTAATTACTTACAAAATTAGCGATCACAATTATACATGCGAATTATTCTACTAACAAATCTTATATCCACCAAAAGTACATTCTTATCTCGAGACATATTTCAAGACTTATCGTACCACACCACCAAACTTCATACTAGTACTAAAGAGAGTAGTGTTTGTACGACCGACCCCATCAGACACTATATAGTCAGTCCACCATAGAACGTCGCGCGTCGCGGAACGACGTAATTAATCCTACAATAAATACGCGCGAGAAATTATAACCTCTTTCAAAGTTGTTACAAACCTCTTTCTTCGTGAACTGTGTATTTCCAATGTGGATTTTGGCGGCGGTAGAGGAGTGAAATCAAGAAGCTAGGTATGTCAAGGTCATGCTTTTGTTGACGTTTTGTCTAGTTTGAGTTTGTGAGGCCGAATTCTACTATGACAATGGTATCGTCACAGAATAGTCCATTTATTTATTTAGCATTTAACACGATTTAAATAAACCAATTAGGTACTTGTTTATGTTTCTGTGTATTTTCTTTTCTTTCTATGGGTAATGTTATCGCTAAGCGATAAAGCTCTCAAATATATATATATATATATATATATTATTTATTTGTAAGTAAGTAATAGTCATATTATTAAAAATGTCAAAGTTTGTATGTATAATTGTTGCTCTTTCATGCAAAAACTACTGAACCGATTAGGCTGAAATTTGGTATGAGTATAGTTTCGGACCTGGAATAACATATAGGCTTTTTTATCCCGATAAAAAGCGGGTGAAGGCGCGAGCAGCAACTAGTAATACATATTATAAATTTGAAAGTAACTTTGTTTGTCTGTTACCTTTCACGCCTAAACGGCTGAACGGATCTTAATGAAATTTGGCAAGGAGGTAGATGGTATCCCGGGGACGGACATAGGGTTCATTAAAAGTACGTGCGAAGCCGCGGGCAGCAGCTAGTATAAAATAAAATGAAGATAGTGCGTGCGGTGCTATTTGTAATGAGAGATTTATACCACAGACATCGTAGAGCTACGCCTAAAGCAGACCGAACATATTTTCACAATTACATAGAAAATAATCAATTAATGTTTTGGTCACTTTATCTCTAACCAAAAATGAATAAGCCTATCCCACCTCTTTTTACTGTAACAACGCTAACTCATCATTGACAAAATTGAAGATGAGGAAAAATTCTATTATTTTGTTGCTAAGCAACAAACGGCAAATGTCAGCCAATTGTCATGTTATGAAAGTATTGTGCGTGTTGTTACTTCTTTTTTTTATATAAATGTCGTGAAATAAGTTCGAAAAAGACTGAAATAAATGGCGAAGTGTAGTGCACCTTTGTGCGGCAAGGCATTGTATTGGAAAACACCCGAAATTCCTTTTCATCGGTAAGTTTTGTTGTGCCTTACAATATCTCAAATTGTTTTTGGATTACTGTGTGGATATTTGGCGATAATTCGGCATTATTTATACAGTGACTACTGTTCTATTTCCAGGATCTCGTAAAACATGTACTAAGGTCGCTTATAAATAGTCCTGTAATAACATTTATCAGTTTTTTTAAACTTTGTTGTATTGTTTTGACTTTTCATATACTTGTATGATTTTCAAGGGCCGCATCTAGGTCCAGCCTGGGTCCAGCTGTTTTAGAAGTGTATGTGACGAAGTTTTATTTGCAGTTTTATGGTTTAGTATCCATTCTTGAGAAAGCCTTTGATAGGTATCAAATAGACTGAATAATATATTTATTTAACAATATTAACATTTTTCAGGTTTCCACAGCATGAAAACCAAACGAATACTTGGTTGGTAAACATGAACTGAATAAATTTGAAAAAGAAGACCAGATTAAAGGAAATACACTTTATTAGTGTGATTATGTATATATAGCTTAATAATCTTATAAATAATTATTTATTTTTGTGATTTTAAGACCAGTGACGAACATGATTTTGATTATTTGCATTTATTGATTTAGGCTATTGTTAAATTTTATGTAGATTTAAGAATAAAACTTAATGCTACCTAAGCAAAGCAATTCAACGGAAAGAAATCATTAAAACAAGTATTATGTTTCAAAATAAAGAACATACAACCTGTGTTTATTTATTTGTAAATGTGGCAGTAAATTTATCGGAATAGATTATAATGCCACAGTTTTAATGCCCCCTTGTCCCTGAGTTCGGCCCATAGATTGTCCATGTGTACGTGATATTTGTATGAAGGTGTAATTGGTACGCGTAGTTTTTGAAATGTTGATTCTGCTTCCCACTTATGTTTTCAACCTTGACAATTACTATGACACGTGTCCTTCATATATATCAGTTTCTTTTCTATAAGGTATAATTATTTGTGATATTTGACGACCTCTGTGGCGCGACGGGCGAAGGTCCGCCTGCGACGCAAAAGGTTGCGGGTTCAATACCCGCCTCAGGAGAAATGTTTGTACAATCTGCAGATATTTGTTCAGGGTGTTCTGGATGTTTTCTATGTATAATAAAAAATATCTATCTATGTAGTCTATTATATTAAGTATATCAGTTATGTATCTAGTACACATAAGACAAGCTCTACTTAGCTTGGGGCTAGATAATGCTGCGTGAATTGTCCAGTATTATTTACTTTATGTATTTATCTATATAGGGTTAAAGTATTTGGCAATTTACCATATGTCATTCTAAGACTGTAGCGACCACCATTACAATGGTAGATACCATTGTTATGGTGGTCGCTACAGTGATAGGCTTTATGGGCAGCATTGATAAAATCTAAGTAAACGAGGGTTTAGAATTCTGTTTTATGACAAAAACACCTTTTGTGTGTATGGGCAGGTAGCTACTTTTTTCGACAGGTTGACTGCAGGTTCGAATCTCTGTAATTATTATCTTCTATTTTATTGTTTTAAATGAGAAGATATATGAACATATATAGCAGCGAGTTTTTACTCTATGCCTTTTTACATAGTTCTTCGGTGTATTTTTTTTTTGTACCTACTAGCTTTGGTCGGAGGTGTCTCAAGCGGTTTTCCGAGATAAAGTAACCTGTCTTATTCCTTGTCTAGAACTACAAGTATGCAAAATTTCTTCTCGATCCGATCAGTAATTTTGGCGTGAAGTCGTACCTAAGTAACTTCCTACATAACAA
Source organism: Eupithecia insigniata (assembly GCA_947859395.1). Lineage (NCBI taxonomy): Eukaryota > Metazoa > Arthropoda > Insecta > Lepidoptera > Geometridae > Eupithecia > Eupithecia insigniata. The sequence goes on from OX402001.1 coordinate 13,449,834, forward strand.
ACGTCCAAACATTCGCATTAATAAATAAATAATGTTGGACAATACACACAGCATTATCTAGCCCCAAACTAAGCAGAGCTTGTGTCATGTGTACTAGATAATTGATATACATAATACAATAATTATTTATTTATTTATTCATTTTTATTAATTTATTTATTGAGTTCGTATTATATTACAGGCAATTTGTCAGAACTTATTGACTATATCAGATAATACATACACACAATATGTACTTATTTAGGGTGTTGCAATCTATGAGCAAATTTTTAAGCGACTTCAAAAGGAGGAGGTTCTCGATTCGTCTGTATGTTTATTTTTGTTTGTATGTTACGCGATAACTCCGCCAATTATGGACCGATTTTGAAAATTCTTTCACTATTGTATAGAACATGATCCCGGGGTGGTCCCATAATTTTATCCCCATTGGATTTGTAGTTATTTTTTACACTGTTTTTTTAAGTTTTGCGGGATAACTACTAATCCAATGGGGATAAAATATGAAGTCGGTTTATCGTTTTTTAAAACTCACCAAATTATAGTAGTGTAATGTTACTTAACCTATTAGGGAAGTAAACTGACTATACATATATGTATATATATAAATATATATAACTGTATGGTTTTTAACCTATTATATTACTCTGAACTTATTAAATGGAGGAAAATACACACGGTTTCCTGCTTGCTACTCGTAGAACGAGATATCGCAACTCTACATATTATTGTGATTACTATAGGATTTACTAACAGCTCTATACAGTTAATAATGCCCATAGAATATGCCCTCATGACTAAAATTCCCTTTTTTTCTTATATCTAAGAAAATGAAGCCGGTATTTTGGATTTGTGTCCACGGATCCCGGGATCAGATTAAATTAGCCACTGATCCCGCCAAGTTGTATCCACCGGGATCAGTTTCTGACAAAAACAGTTAAATATGTATCCACGGATCCCGGTATCGGTGGATACAAAAAAATTAATAAAGTAATTGTAAAAATAAAAACGGATCCCGATTGTAATGTAAGTACCTGTAGCAGTTAAAAAAAAAACCAATTTGTTTTATAGCCAGCGGGAGTTATTGGAACGTGCGTAGCATACGACCCATTGAGATGAAGGAACTATCTTATTTAACTGTTGAAGAACTATTTTGGAGCCTGATAAGGCTAAAGATAGTTCCTAAAATATTGAAAGTAGATTTTCAGAGTAGTGGCCCTTGTTAGCCGCCGGCCCTTATTTTTTTTTATACTACAAAGTTGGCAGTCAAGCGTGCGGTCCACCTGATGGGAAGTGGTTACCGCAGCCTATGGACACCTGCAACGTCAGGGACGTTACACGCGCGCTGCCGACCCCTTAATGTCCGCAGGTACCTTATTATATAAAAGTATCAGTTATACCCATAGCACAAGCTCCACTTGTCACATGATGCCGTGTAGATTGTACAGCATTACTTAGAATTACACGTATTTATTGCAGGCTATCCTTTAGTCAAATCATCATTATCATATCAGCCCATACACGTTCACTGCTGGACATAGGCCTCCCCCATACGACGCCACAAATAGCGGTCCTGAGCCGCCTCTATCTTATCGACTCCTTGCGACCGCTACAATTTCGTCGGTCCATCGAGTGGATGGTCTCCCAACACTCCGTTTCGCATTGCATCAAAGCCGCCATTCGAGAACCTTTACTCCCCAGCGGTTATCAGTTCTACGAGCTATATGACCTGCCCATCGCCACTTCAGCTTACTAATTCTGAGAGCTATGTTGGTGACTTCGGTTCTTCTACGGATTTCCGTATTCCGGATTCTGTTACGCAGGGAAACACCAAGCCTAGCTCACTCCTTAGTTCTCCTATCTTTAGTTAAATGTCACTAAACAAACGGAGAAATCCAGTTTTCTAAAGTTTAGAATGAAAACGGAAGACAATAGTTGTCCAGAGAACAATTCGAACCGGTCTTGGCATAGGCACTGTTGTTCCGAGTTATCGTACTGTAACGGGAATCTTTTTATTTCTTTTTTATTGACTACGCAAGATAGAGGGTTTTTCGGATGTTTCGTTTCTATGTATTTACTTTTCAGATTCTTCTTCCACTAGTGGACAAAAAAATTGAAGTGCAGAGAATATCAATAACACCTTATTTCTTATTTGATAATAATAACTATATTTATAGTATAAAATTTGACTTGTCTAAGTGCTTATTTTGTAAGCCTAACGAAATAAAGTTATTGATTCTGATTACCTTCTATTTCTATAGGTACAGTACAGCGCAATAATTTTTTCCCCTTATTTAATTTACTAGCTGCTGCCCGCGCCTTTGCCCGCGTTTTATCTAAATAAAAAATACCCTATATGTTATTCCAGGTTCCAAACTATATCCATACCAAATTTCAGCCTAATCGGTTCATTAGTTTTTGCGTGTAAGAGTAAAAAATATCCATACATCCATCTATACAAACTTTGACATTTATACCAATAATATTAGTAGGATTTATACAGTGCACGTCATATGTAGGTATAGTGTATATAGTAAGCCGAGAGTGGGATTCTATAGATCTGAGATCTTGATATGATATACATATATGACGATTGATTTTTGGACAATGTTTTTTTTTATATTTTGAAAAAACATTTAGCATTATTTTGATGCTGTTTTAGTTTAAAATAGTTCAAAATTCCGTATTCAATAAAATTAATAATAAATAAAATCCTTTTCTTGCAGGCACAAAAACGACCCCTAACACATAAAATTAAGTATTATCCATAAGATAAGGTAGGTTGTTGGTCTTCATTAAAATTGATACCTCATTAATGTATTTTTTTGTGCAGGTATCAAGTTAATTACAGATCATAAGACATAAGAATTCCTTTCAGCTGATACTGTTACCGATAATACTAAAAAAGTTATATTTTTTAACTCTAGGTTCTTGCATAAAAGAATAATTCAAGCATTACAAATTCATTAAAACGCAAATAAAATTAATGCCTTTTTGTAACCGATAACAAAAGGTGGTTAAGTCAGTATTTACACATATGAATCAATTATGTAACAAATTTACGATACCTAACTGTCGAGATCATCATCATCAGCCCGTATACGTCCACTGCTGAACATAGACCTCCTCCAAACGACGCCACGAATGGCGGTCCTGAGCCGCCTCCATCCATCGACTCCCTGCGACCGCTACAATGTCGTCGGTCCATCGAGTGGATGGGAGGTCTTATGTCGGGATCACACATACATACATGTATACTCATTATAAATGTAAGCGGGTTAACTACAAACCTACATGGTTTTGTGTTGGAGGAACACCAACATTTCATCCCTTAAGGCGGTTCCCTGACCCAAATAGCGCCGCCACCTATTTTTAAGTTTAAGTTAAGTTTAATATTCATTTATTCTCAAAAAGACAAATTATATTATGTCACTTACATGAGAATAGTGTTCTTAGTTATAGATTTTTATCGTATTATTAGGTTAAACAAAGGAATTTTCGAGAGATACCTATCACAAGCTTATTTTTAATGTCTCTGTAATAGTTTTATGTTGTATTGTATAGCTTAGGACGAGATGCAAAAGCCGAGTTTAGTCGCCACAAAGTGCAACTTCGCATTTCATCTTAAACGATATGTATAATAAAATATATGGCGGCGCTAGTTGGGTCAGGATACCGCCTTAACGAGGTCCTTCGTCAGGGTGAGTGCAAATCGCGTCGTGCTCGTTCAGCGTCGCGTAACACATAACCCGCTGACATTCATAATGAATTCATCAAACCACGAAAGTTTTATAGTCAAACTAGCTGCTGCCCACGACTTCGCCCGCGTTTATCGGGATGAAAAAATAGCCTATATGTTATTCCAGGTCCAAAACTATACCCATACCAAATTTCAGCCTAATCATTTCAGTTGTTTTTGCGTGAAAGAGTAACAATTTCCATACATCTATCCATACAAACTTTCACATTTATAATATCAGTAGGAGTAGGAAGGATAATTATGTATTAAGTTGAACAGTTACTGCACAAGTTTGAATATATGTACATATTTAGATCCCTACGTTCTGTGATAATTTCACCTATCTTTCTTGTATGGTTCATGAGCCGCTCACAGTCCGCTGACGGACGGACGGACGGACGGACGGACAGACAAACAAACAGCGGAGGCTTAGTAATAGGATCTCGTTTCATCCTTCGTGCACAAATTTCATTGAATAGGATAAAAAATAAGTGCCACAAATAAATCTCATCATCATCATCAACAGCCCATACACGTCCACTGCTGGACATAGGCCTCCCCCATACGACAATAATAAATCTCAACCGAGACGTATTCAAAATAATACTACGTTTTGGGGTTAACGGCCTTCTGGTTAACCCACGGCAGTACGTTATCTGAATTGACCAGCATGCCCATATGAGCTTTAGTAATGTACTTATAAGATAACTCCGCAGGTGTTCTATGTATGATTCAACTGAATGTGCGATAAGCTGATAGCAAACTATTTGTTTTCGATCCGTCTGACAGTACTATTACTCACCGGCCGGTGGCGGCACGGCGGCGCGGCCTTGAGGGTCAATCATGGACGGCTTCACATTATGATCAACGTATCTTGGAAGGCAAACATCCGAAATGTTAAATACTTAACAGCTCGTATAGCAAATTTTTACTCGAATTTTCTTGCATGCAGCAATTGCTGAATCTACTCCTTTTACCTGTCATTAGTAATTTATTTTTGTGTATTTTTCTAGTTTAGGTTAAGTTAAAGGCAATAATAGTTTTTTTTTTCATTACCTAGTTATGTAAGTAAAATATTGCATGTCTATAATCTATGGATAGACTATTGTTCCACTTAGCTTTTAAGATCTTTTTTGTACACAGTTTCTAAAATAACCCTAGGTAATTCATTTCATTTTAAAAAATAAGTAGTAAAGCATTAACCTAATTTTGAAAATTAATTTGCCTTATCAGGTAATCAAAGCCACTAAAATCTAAAATAATAACATCCTGTATTTTTATGCGCTTCATCAGTACAGTAAAATAAAATAAATAAATAAATAATGTTGGACAATCCACACATCATCATCAAGCCTAGCCCCAAACTAAGCAGATCTTGTGTTATGGGTGGATGACTGATATACATAATACAATATATTACATACATAGATAGATATTTTTTTATTATAAATAGAAAATATCTAGAACACACGAGACAAATATTTGCAGATCGTATGAACATTTGTCCCAAGGCGGGAATCGAACCCGCAACCTCCTGCGTCGCAGGCGGACCTTCGCCCGCCGCGCCTCATTGGTCATCAATCATCGGTCGTCAAAGAGTCGATATAAAAACGATCTGTTCTCGATCTTTCCCGGACAGAACCATCTGGCAGTAGGTAGGTACTATACTCACCGCAGTCTTGAGACCCAGTCATATACGTATTCACTATGATCATCAAGCCTTGAGTAAGACCCAGTCATATACGTATCCACTATGATCCAAAAATGTTGGACAAAATTTTTAATAACAAGATTTGATCTCTGACGCTACGACGATCTTCAAGACTCAACATGTTATCAATATAGTTCGGAAAACGATACCTACAGTGCTTTAAAAATTTATTCTGTATCCATTCAATGTTATCAATATGAACTTTATATTGAGGGTTCCAAACAGAGGATGCATAATTCAAGCACCGACCTGACAAAACTGCTGTACATTCCTGAATAATAACGACTTCGAATGCCTTACTTTTACACTGTTTTTAAGTTTTACGGGATATGTACACCTGGAGATAAAATTTTCAAAATCGGTCCATAAATGGCATTAATTACATTTCTAAATTTTATGTTATGGAAATATACTCCTCCTTGCGGTTAGTTAAAATCAAGGTATTAAAAGTATTACAATATAATGATATTGTAATACTTTTGATCTCGGAAAAGTGCAATGTTCCCATTGGGCGTAAACTAAATATTTGTTTTCGATCTGTCCTGGCCAGAACCATTTGCTAGTGCTATACTCACCGGCGGCGGCCTTGACGGCCAATCATGAACATCAGCCCTTTATGACTCTTGATTTGGTACCAGGATAGCTTATACAGAGTGGAACAAACGAACGTTACCCAGAGGGCAATTACCCGATCCCGAAATCTTCAAATTTTACTCAAGGGGAACAATACTTTATTTTAAAAAACTAGTGACCCGCCCCGGCTTTGCACGGGTGCAATGCTAATACTAAATTATACATAATAAACCATCCTCTTGAATCACACTATCTACTACTAAAAAATCGCATCAAAATCCGTTGCGTAGTTTCAAAGATCTAAGCATACATAGAGACAGAGAACGGGAAGCGACTTTGTTTTATACTATGTAGTGATAAGTAGAACAGTATACTCTGAATTTCATAAATTGAAGAATAAAGAAGCAGAAAAGAATAGAATATTTATTTGCAGCTCATATTATACAAAAACATACAGTTAGTAAAAATTCAATAAATACTTAGTACAGATAGACTTATTTTTGCATTGAGTTACAAAACGGTGTCAGTCTCAGCATGAATTGATTTGCCATATCAGATAATCGAAGCCACTATTTAAAATCATACGAATACAGAGTTTATTCTCTGTATTATTTATTATGACACTGATTAATAAATATATAAATCATGCTGGACAATCCACACAGCATCATCTAGCCCCAAGCTAAGCAGAGCTTGTGTTATGGGTACTAGATGACTGATATACATACTTAATACGATGTATTACATAGATAGATATTTATTATACATAGAAAATATCCAGAACACCCGAAACAAATATTTGCAGATCCTACAAACATTTGTCCCAAGGCGGGAATCGAACCCGCAACCTTCTGCGTTGCAGGCGGGCCTTCGCCCGCCGCCCCACAGCGGTCTTCGTGATGATAGATAGAGTCAATCATAAAAAACAAATGTGCCAAACTATTAGTTCTCGATATTTATCGGCCAGAAGCTTCTGGCAGTTGTATCACAGGCGGCCTTGAGACCCAGTCATAAACGACTTTATGACACAATCTGTGAATGATGTCATTTTACTGAGTGAAACGCTATAGTCGCATCAATGGCTGTTTGCACGGAAAATTTACCAATTAGTGTTGGTTGCTCGTTGTGTTGAATAATAAATCATACGTTTATGAGAATATGTTATGGTTATTCGAATTATCGATGTAGTTTAGATCTTCTTAAAGGGCTAACAGACGAACGAACACGATGCGTACATACCATGCCAAGGTTGGCTGGGAGAAATCGCTCTCAGCGATAAGACTGCCTTTTGACTGTCTTTATTTGTATTTTAGATATAAGAGTTTTTGTGTAAATTTTAGTCATTTATTTATGCATGCCAGCTCCCGTCATGCTCCGCACCGCGACCTTGGTTCGCTTCGGACCATATTCGATCGTGTGGCGAACGGTTCGCTGGACATTATTAGTATAAACTAACTGACCCGCCCGCGGCTACGCCTGCGTGGACTAAGAAGAATATGTACCACTATGTATTGTTTTATTATGTCTCAAAGGGATTAGGCAGCGTTTTCGATGAAAGCGGCTCGACTTTTTCCGATACTTCTAAGAATTATCGTTACATATTTCAACCAATTTATACAAAACCTTGACAATATATATATCTAAGCCTTCCTCATGAATCATTCTATCAATAGGTGAAAACCGCATGAAAATCCGTATAGCAGTTTTTGAGTTTATCGCAGACACGCTGCGGAGGACTTTGTCTTATATTCTAATAATACATTATGTAGTGATTTATAAGGTTGGTTCGATGGTTCGAAGGAACGAATCGACTGAACTAGACAGTTCGATAAGCGGTGCGGTCGTCTCTGTTGCATAGCGCACCGAACAGTGCGGTGGTACGGTGGCACAAGTTCGACCGTCAGTTAGCACCCTTATAGACCATGTGTACTGTTTCTATAGGTACTTTTAATATGACTGGCTAGCTAATAATAATGTCAGGCATCTTATGTAGTAATAAAATAGAAATGGTATAATCAAATTTTACGGACTACTAGTGTCTGCCCGCGGCTTCGCATCCGTTTTTTCTATGAGTTTCTACTAGCGTTTCTACGGGTATTGCTCCTACTCGAAAACTAACAACCTAACCAGGTAAAGGTTTCTTGTTCGCTTTTATACTTTATTACCTTAAACAGATCAAAGTGAACAAAAAATCTAAGTGATAACTTTCTTTCCCAGTTTTAATTATGTAATATTAGTTTCCAAGCGTCCTGTTAAGCCTAAAGGAAATAAAGCACTTTGAATTGGATTTTTTATATTTTCTGGAAATAGAAGTTGTTCCTCATGGGAACTGATTTATGGGATAAAAAGTAGTCTATTTTTGGTCCAGGCCTAGAATGCTGCGCCTTGTCACCACACTAGGACCTGTCTGAAAACCAGCGCCGCTACTAGCTTCGGCTTGTAGCGGCACAATGCTGAGACAGGGACCTTTTTGGCCCCTAACACTGTTCCTATATATTTACTTTATGTATGTTTATATTTCCTGAACTTTCCTTTAACTGTAATGTGTCGTGCTATGGGATGTTATGTTATATATGGTCAAATATCCATTTTCTTTCTTTCTTGCAAAATTTCAGCGAGCCCTTACCTCTTCACATCAAAAGTAGGTACTGAACGGCAGTACCTACTTTTGATGAAGAGGTAACAAACATCGATCCATACATTCAAACATTCGCATTTATAATATTATAAGGCTGCATGCGCCTTCACCCGCGTTTTATCAGGATAAAAAAAAAACTGCTAATTTCAGCCCAATCAGTTCATTAGTTTTTGCGTGAAAGAGGAGATCCATACTTACAAACTTTGACATTTATAATATTAGTAGATCGTCGTTGGTAGTTTATTTTATAATATTATTGTCATTATGAGTAAAAATTAAATACCTAAAACCGTAGAGTAAAAACTCGCTGCTATCTCCTAAAACAGATTTTTCTTCGCCTTCCTTCTGTCCTCATGCCACAGCTGTTCTAATAATCATATTTATTCGTATGTTCACTCACAGTATTTCTATTTTCGCTACTCTTTGGTGATTTTTTTATAATTTTTTTCCGTCACCAAAATGCGATCGATTTCTCCTCTTTTTTCCCTTTATAGCTCTCTGTTTCGATGCAGATTGAAATGTATAGGTACATTGTGATTGTTTAGAAAAACCTCGGGATTTTTTATGAGACCACCTCGGGATTTTCTTCTAATATAATAGCGAAAGAACCATCAAAATCGGTCTACAATTTAATAAGAAATCGGCGAGCATACTTAAAAAATATACATAACACCCGAACTTAGAACTTTTTCCTTTTTCGAAGTTGTTTAAAAATATAGGTCATTCAATTGTTGGAAGAAATCACATCGTAGTGGGTAGATAAATAAGGTACATGGTTCGGGGAATGACCGCTTTTCCAATAAACAATCTTCATCTATACTAGGATTCAAAAACCTGGATATTTTTTGTATACAAAACGCAAGGAATATTGTTGTCAAATATGTATATAACAACATTGGTATCGTCGAAGCAAAGCACAGAAGTTCGAAACAATTTTGGTTTTGAAAGCTTTCATTTATCATTTAATTGACATCTCATTCGTTTCGAATTCAAATTTAAAATTTTTTTGCTACGCATGTGAAATTATGCGTTTTTTATGTTTGTGTTTTAGTTTTTAGTAATAACTTTGCTGTTTACCTTGTTGTGAGCCGACTAAGGGAACCTACCAGAGGAAGGGCAGCAGCTTCCTTCTGAGTATTTTTCAACACCAACACTGCGATCACCAATCCGCCTGCCAAGCGTGGTGATTATGGCAACCCCCCCTACACGTGATATCAGTTTTCAATACTATAATAATATTATAAAGAGGAAAGATTTGATTGTTTGTTTGTTTGTATTGAATAGGCTCCGAATCTACTGAACCGATTTGAAAAATTAGATCACTGTTGCGATTGTTGCGAAGGTACGCTATCCCTGGGCTATATTGTAATTTAAATTTTAAAATATTTGTTAAATACCCGTGTGAAGCCGGGGCGGGCGGGCCGCTAGTCGTATGTCTTTGTTGACATAAAATATCTTAGATTCTTAATCGAAGTGGGTATAAGTACTTCGAGAGCTTATAGAGTTGACTGACATCTGGATGTTCATTTTACAACGCTTGAAGCTACTTCATGATTGAAGATTGTGCAAGCAAGGCGAAATTATTTGTACATTGGTTTTACGTAGGTAAGTACTACAATCTTGGTAGATCGTACACCTAAAATTTTCCTAAAACCAATCTTATGCCAAGTTTATTATCATACAAGGTGTCACGAAACAGGGTGATTTGAATCGAAATGGGGTGATTCTGGTTTGGACCCCAAGGGGACTAGCTTTTGTTCCAGGATTTATTGAATTTAGATTTTTCATCACTCTTTGTGAAAAAAGAATATGGATAATTTTTCTTTATAATCGTTTTTTTAAAATATCTTCTGAATGTAAAAAATGTTCTGAAATTTCAAAAGTTTTTTTTTTGTAATAATGTCATGCGTGACAACACGTCGGTTATGCTTCAAAAACAAGCAAAAACATTTGTGAAATAGTCAATAGTACGTGTACAAAATACGAATAGGAAGAAAAAATCGGTAATTTTATATATTCGGATTTAAAAAAACCAAGTTGATCCCCTTGAAGTCCAGAATAAGATAGATATAAAATTGCACTTTATTGCACACTTAAGAAAACAATTTACAAACGATTTCTGACAAAAAATGTGTGACAATTGGCGGATTATAATAATCCCTTTTCGGCTTAGTACACATGTTACGTGGCACCCTGTATAGCTATATGTATTTCCTCTTATCATTCGCAGATAAGTGACAGTCATATTTAATTAAGGTAATTGGTTAAGTAAATAACTGTAGATAGGACTTGTTAACAATAACACAAAATATATCCTTACTACAAAGTATATTGACAATACAAAGATAAATAACTAGATAGGTAACCGTAAAGTTACAATACTAATTATGCTTATTGTGGGGCATGATGATGCTGCATTAGTTAATTATTTTCTTGGTTATATAATATGGCGTGTTTTAAAAAACTATAAACCGACTTAAAATTCCCTTACTTTACATTTATTTTAAGTTTTGCGGGATAAATACTAATCCCCTGGGGATAAAAATTTTATGAGACCCTTTTGGGACCATTTTCTAGAAAATATTGAAAGAATTTTCAAAATCGGTCCATAATTGGCGGAGATATCGCGTAACATACATACAAAACAAAACCTTCAGACGAATTGAGAAACTCCTTCTTTTGAAGTCGGTTGTAAAGAGAACTGCTAATTACACAACTAGTGAAATCGTAACAAAAAGTCATCCCTATAAATGTTATATACATAATTGTTGTACATTGGTGTAATTAACATAAAACGCTATCTCTTATGGTGTTTGAAGAACATAGCCTTATAATGAGCCTATGTTCTTCAAACAATGTACAGGTACTTTCACAATGTACCTGCTATATAAAATTACATAATATGTAATATTATAATCATAATCATAAATCATTTATTTGCAGGAATGTCGGTACAATAATTCTTAATAATAAAATAATAGCTCCAATACATTCTGCCTCGTCAGGGCGAGGGCAAAATTATTATAATGTTACGCTTATTAAAATTTATCAGAAATGTAAGAATAAACAATAAAAGACAGATAACAAAACAAAAAAAAAACTAAAAGGATAAAAAACTTGTTACTTATGTTTAAATACCTATTTTATCGTTTTGTTATTAAAATATTCCTTCATGTCATAAAAACATCTATCCATCAACCACCTTTTCAGTTTAATTTTAAATAAATTATATGTCATAGTTTTAAATTCACTGGGTAACTTATTATAAATGCGTATTGCCTGATGATATACATTCCGATTAACAAGTTCTACTCTGTATTTTGGAACATAGAGCCTGTCTTTATGTCTCGTGTGTCTCTCCATCACATCTGCATGAGTCTTAAAGTAGTGAGGATATTGTTTCACAAACAAGCAAATATCTCTTATGTACATGCAGGGCAACGGAAGTATATTATATTTCTTAAATAGGGGTTTGCAGCTATCCGTATTCCAAGCGCCACAGATAGCTCGGACGCACTTTTTTTGGACAATGAATGCATTTTGTATATCGGTTGAATTTCCCCACAAGATCAGTCCGTACGCCAGGGTTGACGAAACATACCCGTGGTACGCTTTGATCGCGGCATCTATAGAGACACGTAGTCTCAGACTTTTTATGGCAAAAACAAATCTGTCCAGTTTGTCACATACATGCTTGACGTGTGCTTTCCAGTTGCAATGCTGATCGAGCCAAATACCTAAGAACTTTGCTGAATCCACTTCAGTAATCCCAGTATTGTTATATTTAATAGCAACATTCACCTTTTCCCTTCTGTATGTTCCAAACTGTATGATGTTTGTCTTTGTTAAATTGATTTTCAAATTATTTTTATTCAGCCATTCAATTGTATTAGATAATGTCATATTAATTTCCTTTTCAAATGTTATCTTATTTTCTCCCTTTATAATAATTGTGGTATCGTCAGCAAATAAAATTGTATTATGGTTAGTTATATTAGGAATGTCATTAATGTATATAAGAAATAAGAATGATCCTAAAATACTACCCTGTGGTACTCCAAATCTATTGTATTTGAAGCTAGACCGCACAGTATTCTTGTTTCCCTTGTAAACTTTCGCTACTTCAACACATTGCTGACGATCATTTAGATAGCTTTGAAGCCATTCATTAGCTCTACCTCTTATGCCATAGTTATTCAGTTTGTAGAGCAACAATTTATGATCAACAAAATCGAAGGCTTTAGACATGTCTAGTAGCAGAGCAATCACAGGTACATTGTGAATGCTTTATCTTTTATATGTTTAATTCTATAAATAAATAAATATAAATAATGCTGGACGATCCATACAGCATCCTACAGCATCATCTATGTGTAGTCTCAAGCTAAGCTGAGCAGGTGCTGTGGGTACTAGATGACTGATATACTTAATACAACACATTACATATATTATCTTAAGTTATGTATATGTTTTTTTTAAAGTATATCTTATTTTATAGTTCATTTTCTGAAGTAAATGCAAATTTTTAGTTTTTCATTATTTATGTAATTCCACATTAAATTTCTTACATTTTCCTGATTATCTATAAGTAGGTTTTTCATTTTCATTTGTATTTTTAATTTAATTTTTACTTTAGTTATTGTTTTCTTATTTTCTATTCAAAGGCACATTGTATAAACTGTTTAAGGAGAAGCCCTGGATCCTGAAATACAGCCTAGGCTAGTTCAGGACCCTACGGATTCAATATTGTACTGAAACCCTGTAATTGTGTCCAATAAATGCTTATTTATTTATTTATTTACATAGGAAGATGTTGTATGCTAATATTTGTAGGAATAGAAACCGGATAAGGTTCCAGATCAATTGTCCTACTAATATTATAAACGTCAACGTTTGTATGGATGGATGTATGGATATTTGTTACTCTTTCACGCAAAAACTACTGAACCGATTAGGCTGAAATTTGGTATGGGTATAGTTTGGGACCTGGAATAACATATAGGCTATTTTTTATCCCGATAAAATGCGGCCGAAGGCGCGGGCAGCAGCAAATGTTTTATAAAAAAAATCTAGTAACGTATTTGAGGACAATTTAAATCCTGGTCTTCTTTGTTTCTGATAAAATTTTAGTGGCAATCTACTAAAAGTATATTAACGGCAAAATCCCATTAAACTGAAAAATGCATTCACTTTTATGACATACAGTCAAACTCTACTAACAACAAGAATTCTCTCAATGTTATCAAATCTGATTCGCTACACCACGCGTAAAGATTAACTTGCAACAATACTAAATACCTGTTTCATAGGTACCTCATTATTACATAAGACTTACCTACCTACTAGGTATAAGAGGCCGTATTTTCCTCAACTTGGCTCACAAACGAATAATTTGAGTAATGCGTAGGCCAAAATTGCGGTAACACGAATCTTCACGTTATCGCATTGCATACATTAGGTGCCCATACCCACCCATACGCGAATACTTCTATACCCTATATGTATAACTAATAACGCTACGTTCACACGTATCGGTTTATGCCGGATCGGTTTTTTGCAGGGCCGGCCATATCTCACGAAGAACCGACAACTGCTGGGGTAAACGTGTTCTTGAGTGGAAACCGTGACTCGGCAAACGTAATGTAGGACGCCCTCTGGCCATGTGTGATGCATCCTCTAATGGGCGTTATGGCACCTGTTCCGGGGCATTAGCCCGTCCCATGGCATCTGACGTCAATGACAGGAACGGTTCTAAAATATGTCAAAGGCAAAAGCCATGTGCCTTTAAATAACATAAAAATTGGTCGCAGAGCCAAAGCTAAAAGAAGAAGAAGAATAAAAATTGGTCTTGTCTTTTCCATCCATACGCCGCCAATGGCACATGATCTTTTTTTTGTAAAATTACATAGAATATAATCAAGAATTCGATTTATTCTATTAATTTCATCCACCCTACTCCAAGATAGGGTCAGGACCGAACAGCGTCCATGAGAGGACGCCTGTGTGCAGCAGCAATTTATCACCAGTATTTGTTAAATACCTACTAGATTTTTCTGTTTATTGTTAGTCCATTTAGTATGAATAATAATATTAAACTTGTGTATATAATGTGTTTTGTGTGATAAATAAATACCTAAATAAAAACAAAAGCAGTGGGCTAATATAGGCTGATGATGATGATGACTCATTAATAATGATACTTTAGGAACCGGGTTAGGTGTAATAACTTTTTCCATTGTTGTTATTTGGCTGAAATTACTAATTCCAAAGCATTCCGAAAAATCTAAAAAAAATCCATTCGACGCACGGTCACGTCTACAACTAATTTAAGTTAAGAGTGAGTTGGTTAAGTGGTTTTCCAGTTTTTAGGAAAGCAAAATAAACAGCTTTCTGGCACATTTGCAAATGATGATATCGAGGACCAAACTCAGGACTGTCCTGAGATTTGTCCTCATCTTATATGGTCCCGATAGTTTTGAGTCATCATCGGGTCGTTTAAATTTTTGTATGAGACAAAGGTGTAGCACGCTTGACTCACTCTGGGTAAAATAATTCGATGTTTTCGCAAAAACTAAATACAGGCTTCATATTTCGAAATATTTATTTTTAATATTATTTTTTTATTTTAACGGAGTAACTATTAATCTCTCCCGAAAAACATTTATGGCCATGATAATTCTCTATACAAACCTCATGATAATTCTCTATACAAAATCAAAAGAATCATCTAAATTGGACACCAAATGCCGCAGATATCGAGTATATAGCATACATACATAAAAATATACAGCCAAATTGAGACCCGCCTCCTTTTGCTTCTCGTTGGTTGATGAAGCGTCTCGTTGACGTCTAGAAAACCAGCCAGACGAGTCTTTCCATAATGTTGCTTACTATACTAATGGTTTCTAACTAATTACATACCTACGTAATAACCCAACTACCAACGGACGAAGGTTGTGTGGTTGGCACCCTACGTAATATGTTTGGATGTTTTATAAATGTTTGTATGCAGCCAATTTCTATGTTGCCACGTAGCGCTGAAACTACTACTCTGTTTTCAACAAGTGAGGTATCGATTGATTCGTCTCAATACCCCGGTGGTTATAGGCTATAAGCTGTGAGACATAAAATTTAGGGTCTAAAGAGATAGCGGAGTCTAAATAAGGTTTCAAAATTCCAACGTTAGTAAATATGCTCGTGTGAGGCATCGCTGTGAAGGGTTTGTTCGTGCCTTACAAAGCACGTACCGCCAGACAAAATTAGTAATGAGATAGTGGGGTCTAAGTAAGGTTTTAAAATTCCAACGTTAATAAATATGCTCTTGTGGGGCATCGTTGTGAAGGATTTCGTTCGTGCATTACAAAACATGTGTCGTCCGTCAGACGTTTGGGATATAACGAGATAGCGGGGTCTAAATAAGGTTTCAAAATTCCAACGTTAGTAAATATGCTCGTGTGAGGCATCGCTGTGAAGGGTTTGTTCGTGCCTTACAAAGCACGTACCGCCAGACAAAATTAGTAATGAGATAGTGGGGTCTAAGTAAGGTTTTAAAATTCCAACGTTAATAAATATGCTCTTGTGGGGCATCGTTGTGAAGGATTTCGTTCGTGCATTACAAAACATGTGTCGTCCGTCAGACGTTTGGGATATAACGAGATAGCGGGGTCTAAATAAGGTTGCAAAATTCCAACGTTAGTAAATATGCTCGTGTGAGGCATCGCTGTGAAGGGTTTGTTCGTGCCTTACAAAACACGTACCGCCAGACAAAATTAGGAGACTAACGAGATAGTGGGGTCTAAGTAAGGTTCTAAAATTCCAAAGTTAGTCAATATGCTCGTGTAGGACATCGTTGTGAAGGGTTTTGTTTATGCATTACAAAATATATAAGGCCAGACAACATTGGGAGACTAACGAGAAAGCGGGGTCTAAGTAAAGTTCGAAAATTTCAATGTTAGTCAATATGCTCGTGCGGAGCATTCATGAGAAAAAGTTCGTTTGTGCATTACAAACATCTCATCAGTCTGATGAAATTCAGGTTTTGCGAGATAGCGGGGTCAAAGTAAGGTTCGAAAATTCCAATGTTAGTAAATACGTAATATGTTCGTGGGAGACATCGTTTTGAAGGGTTTTCAATTAAATTTATTTATTTCAATTCAATAGGCATATATTTATGTACTTAGAATAGTCAAATAACAATATTTAATAAATAAAATTAACACTCCATAGATTGAATAATATGTTTCCAAGCAACTTTATCTGAAATGAAGTATTTCATACAATAATATGCTTTTTCTTGCAAATTATTAGAAAATCTAACCCAATTCACCACAAACGATTATTCGTGCGTTCGTCTTATTGCATTCACCTAGAAGCGTCTGTGTGGGCCGGGCCCTATTTGTCCATTTAAAATCCCTCGAAATTAAAAATTCTAAACTATTAATTCAATAAATATTACATACTTAGTACTGCGGAAAAAAACAAAAACAAAGTCCGGAAAGTTAATACGGGCTCTCGAAATCCATAAGGGTTCTCGATGTTTCTCGAGAGTCCGTACCTATTAACTTGCGTTGAAAAATATTAACCCCCTTATTCATAAAGGTCTGCTAACTAAAAACAGCTAAGCAGTGTTATTTCTCACTCTGACTTATGTCAATAGAAGAAGACAGAGTGAGAATTAGCAATGCTTTAAGTTAGCAGACTATTAAAAATAAGGGGGTAAGAGTTTTTTCTTTATTTATCAAAAAATGAATTTTGTGTTACGAGGTCACTTGCGCACTTATTTGTGAAAATGTAATAATTTACCTGCACTTTGCTTGATCTGACACACTTGCCAGTTTTGGTTTCCTAGCGCTAAAAGCCAACTTAACACATTGCTTAAGCAACTCTATGTTCGAGCTGGTAGGTATATCTGCGGTGAGCCCCTTCGGGTCGTACCTACTGCAGAGGCTAGGCAGTGAACGAGATATAATAACACATTCATTGCCCAAGATGCACATCGCTATTCTCGAGAGTTGCGGGGCGGATTCGGGCCGTACCGCAGAGACTGGGCAGAGAACGGGTTAAAACCGGCCAGAGCTTATAAAGATTATTACGGCAGTCGGCAGTCCTCAAAACTTACATAACCCTAGTCACAGATAAAATAAATGACTCTTATGATGCTCATAGCATTTTATAAATCGGACGAAATCTCAAGGTTTTTTTCGAAGCGACTTTCACTTTATGGTGTTACTCAATGTTGTTGAGAAACCCTGGTCGTTGCTCCGTAGTTCAATTCAACCGACTTCACAAAATTTGGTTAACTTTAATATTTTTTACTTAGCTCAGATATTAGACTTTATGTTACTTACGATTATCATTAGCTGAGGCATAGATGAAAGACCACTCGTCCATGGCTGAGGTAATCACTTATGGATATTACTAACAGTAATACCGGAACTTACGGAAATTCTAGGCATTGTAGGTACCTATTGGAATATAAGATAAGATAGCAGCGGTTCAAAACACAGGTGTTTAAACAAAACTGGAGTGTTTTGTTGACTCACCTGCTTGATTTAGGCTCGGCAATGTCGTTTACCATTACAATACTTAGAATTATAGGTACAATTGATTCAGAATCAATAACTTTATTTATTTAGGCTTACAAAATAAGCACTTAGACACGTAAAATTTTATACTATAAATATAGTTATTATTAACAAATAAGAAATAAGGTGTTATTGATATTCTCTTCACTTCAATTTTTTGTCCACTTGTGGAAGAAGTGAAAAAGAAACCACTAGCACATTTATAATATCACTTATGTGTCTAATACATTGTTATTTTGCCTATCTAAATCTAAATTTAATGCGATTTAGATATGTACATGTCAATATTTCTATAAAGCTAAACAGAACATTGAATTTCTTACATACTACCATAGATGAAAGACCAGATACTACTGACAGTGCGGATTGAATGTATAGGAAAGATATGACACAAATAAAATAAAAAAATATATATTTAATGTGCTTAGTTCACATAAGGTACAGTGAGACAAAAACTAATGAAAATTTTCGATAAATAATTACTTTTTGGGCCAACTCCACACAAGAAATAGATTAATTTTAAAAGACTAGCAATTTTATTGAAAAACAAATAGTCGCTTACTTTGCAAATAATTATTTATTTTTTCTATTCTATCAATTTTTAAATATCTAGGGATGTCGATGACAGTTTTTGGACTTCAGTGTGGAAAATTTATTAAAATTTTAAAAATAATAGTAAAAATTATTCAAATATTATACAAGCTAGCTAGGCACAAGCTCTGCTTAGCTTGGGGCTAGATGATACTGTGTGGATTGTCCAGCATTATTTATTGATTATAGGTAATTATATAATATTTATTAGTGAAAATTCAATAATATATTATTTTGTTTCAGTGCTCCAAAATAAGCTTCAACAATGGCACCAACTGAACAAAACATCGGTGATGCAGACATTCCACACCCGCAAGCAACAATGAGGCTTAAATCTGACAGATCAAAGTTGATATTTGAAAACAATAATACAGCGATAGCGGACAGTGATGTGAAAAAAAGTGATATTTTTGATATAAGTAAATATGAAGCTATGGAATTCAAAGCGCAATGGAGGTGGCCAGACACTATCGTGCAGGTGTCCTTACATGCGACGTCGTTATACGCAGTGTACCTGATTCTTACTTTACAAGTTAAATTCCTTACAATATTTTTTGGTGAGTACTAACTTACAGTACTACTACGTAAATAAGTTACGCTGCGCAGAAGTCTTATTTTTGTATGACGCACAATTATCAGATAATTGTGCGTCATACAAAAATAACCTACATGTGGCGCGCTATGAGTGGTTCAGATTCTGAACCACTCATAGCGCGCCACATGTAGGCTGTATGTATGTATGGGGTTTTTCGTAACAGCTTCATTCGCGAATTCGTCATTCGAAATAGTGATTTTCGAAACAATGGCTTTTCGCAACGGCGTACAGTCAGCGTCAAATTGATATGAACGTCTAGAATAGTCAAAATGATGTGAAAAACATAAAAGCAATTTGATATACGCAGTTCGATTCATCATATTGTTGTAAGCAGCGCAGAAACTTTGAGAGCTTTGTTTGCTAAGATAATTTTGAATAACCTGACTGCTACTATAAATATGAAAAAATGAGTATTAAGATATTTCGAACACCTTGGGTGCTTACAACAATATGATGATTCGAACTGCGTATGTCAAACTGCTTTTATGTTTTTCAGATGATTTTAACTACCCTAGACGCTTATATCAATTTGACGCTGACTGTACCACATGAAAATTATTATGCAACAGCGTGTGTCGCAACGGCGGCATTTGAATCTACGTATCAGACCCGGGACACGTGTATTATCACGTGTAGTGTATTAGCATGATCCAAGAAAACAATGTCTGCTCCTCCGGCAGCGTCTCTTGCTTACGTCACTATCCAGTTACCACTTTATTTCAACAAAACTTAGAAGCTGGGAAACAAAAGTGATACGTACGGGTCAATTGGAAAATCCATGAAAATAATGTGACTCGTCAATTATGTTTCTTCGATCAGTCAAAATAGCGTTATTTAAACAAGCGTCAATGTGTTAAATAATTGTGTAAATCTTATTTAATGACGTTGGGCACCTGTACCAATTATTTATATTACTTACTTATTTATATTACTTATTTATATTACTTATTTATATCACTTATTTGTATGGTTTTACAAATCAAACTCACTAATCATAATTTAATCAGCCAGCATAATATCCATTATGCAAGTGGGGGTTAATGATTTTAGTATCTCACAGGTTAAACTTTAACCTAGATACATGGGAGACCATCCACTCGAAGGACCGACGACATCGTAGCGGTCGCAGGGAGTCGATGGATGGAGGCGGCTCAGGACCGCTATTTGTGGCGTGGTACGGGGGAGGCCTATGTCCAGCAGTGGACGTGTATGGGCTGATGATGATGATGATGATCGTATTATCTCTGCGTGCACGCGGCGTTTTCGTAAAGTTTGTGTGTATGGATGTTTGTTCCGCTTTCACGCAAAAACTACTGAACTGATGGGTATAGTTTGGGACCTGGAATAACATATAGGCTTTTTTTATCCCGATAAAACGCGGGCGAAGGCGCTGGCAGCAGGTAGTTGGAAATCTCTCACAGGCTCTCATACATTTTTCATATCATCTCAGATTATGAGGCAATCTGAAGTTTGCCGGGTCAGCTAGTATAGTATACTATACTATAACTTCTAGTATAGTAAAATGATAAGACATTTGGCTAAAGCTTTACACCAACAAATTATTACTAAGCAATTGTCGTGTTTTTCAGCATTTATGACAATATACACGTCAGGGTTTGGCATCACGGCAGGCGTGCACCGGCTGTGGTCTCACCGCGCTTACAAAGCCAGGCTGCCCATGAGGATCCTCCTTGCTGTCCTCTTCACCATTACTGGACAGGTTAGTTCAGTCACGAAATACTTAACCTTCGATCCGTGCTGTCACCCACCCAAGTACTGTCCGCGTAAAAGTAGTAAAGCGATTTTTTTTTATGGACCTTTTTTCACCACAATCTCACGTGATGGAAAGTGACGATGTGGCCGGCGGTGTATCACGAAGCTCCAGAAGATACATATTCACTCTTGTCTTATACTTTACTTAGTATAGCAAAATAGGGCTCCAGGTTGAATGATGAGCGAATGATGCTGGATGCGGCCAGCCGAAGACGCTGCGGTTACGGCTTTCAATGTGGAAGGTTTGTCCATCTGTGGACTAGTAGGGAGAAGGGGATGATAATTATGAATATATTGAGGCGTTCAGATATTTAAGGTGTCAGAATTCGTCATTTCATTTTGGGAATCTATGGTGAATCAACAATTAGGACACATCGAAATGGCCGCCATATCCGACCCTTAACATCCTAAACTATACAGCCTACGACTCACGTAGATTAACGTCTATTATTTTAAATGTATTTTTAATAATTATTAAAAATAAAATAGTTATAGTATGTAGTGTTTCGTATTATTTGATTTGCCTTGATTTATGCGCTTGCACCGGCCGCCTATAAATTACAGAGCACTAGACCTAAGTAAGAACCTTGTCATAGTTATTTAATTTCTTTTTGTGAAATCTCTAGTTGGTAGTCCAGTGTAATTGCCAATTCAGGAATCTCGTTGATGCGTAAATGAGTCCATCTATATTTTATTAGTTCTCGGTACAACTGAAGGCCGAATAAAACCATTAGATTGGTACGATGTCGAGCACGCGAGGCCTTTATTCAGTTTATTGGAACCATTTCCAAATGCCAACCAAAATTTATTATGGTTGCCACCAATTTATCACAGCTTACTTTGAAAAAAAAAAACTTAATTGTGGAAAAAAGAACTTAGAAATTTCGATAAGTTTTTGTGTTGACTTAAATTTGAGTTATGACCTTATGACTAGAAAATAACAACTAAAACTTATGTAATATTGGAATGAACTCGTGTCCAGCGTATTTTGTACCTAACTGTACGCGTCGTTCACTAATTTTTGGACTTTGCACCTTTTGTGTGTATGTATTTAGCCGACGATTCAATAAAGGAAGGTAGACATTTTATCGTTTTAACTTCCTATACGTAGATATCGCCCATTGCTGATTTGATGAATATGAATGAGATTGATAACATCTGGTTATAAGCAGTTGCAACGGATCAATGATCCATTGGGAACTGTTTGTGTGATCAAATGCTACCTCAAACTGATCATATAAGCAGATGGGAATAACCCATATTATTGTGATATTTATAATCATTCATAAACTTTTAGCTAGAAGTTCGTATGACGAAGTGTGGTTCTCAATGAGTTCATTATAAGGGTTTTTGAAATATTATTTCAAAGAGTGCAATAGAGAGTGGAATAAAGTTTTGATATTTAATTTATTGTCTTGACTTATTTATTTTTCAAAGGGTAAGAAAATAAAATTAGCATATTTTAATTAAATTAAACAATTCTAATATTTAGGGACTAAGGCCGCTTGTATATGTCTATTTTTTTCGCCGGATAACCGACCAAAACCGACCGAACCGAAAATAAACGAAAATTTCAGAAAATATTCTAGTTCTGTTCTGCCATTCATCAATTGGTTGCTAGTTCAATAAAAAATATTGCTGAACAATCCCCACAGCATCATCTCTAGATACAAACTTAGCAGAGCTTGTGTTTTGGGTATCTATTAGATGACTGATACACCTACATAATGCAAAACATTAAATATATAGATAAATAAATAAATAAATAATACTGGACAATTCACACAGCATTATCTAGCCCCAAGCTAAACAAAGCTTGTGTTATGGGTACTAGATAAACTGATATAAATCATATAATATATTAAATAAATGAATATCTTTATTATACATAGAAAACACCTTGAACAAATATTTGCAGATCGTACAAACATTTGTTCCAAGGCGGCAATCGAATACGCAACCTCCGGCGCCGCAGGCGGACATTTAACCGCCGTGCCACAACGGTCATCAAGCAGTAGGTAAACCGCTGTTTATGGCTGTTTATGTAAAACTCTATTAATTGTGAAACTAGTACCTAGGGTTTTTACAAGCTTTAATTTAACTTACAATGTATGTTTGTTCCGGTCAAATCTTGCAACTCAAAATTTATATCCGTTATCCTCAACTGATTCCGCTGAAATTTGGCATACTTAAGTAAGTTTGGTGACAATGCAATGCCATGGTGCCATCGAGCGGGTCTGATGATGGGAACCGAAGGTGGTCATAGGAACTCCTAAACAAAACGACGAGTTTGGGTTCCTTGGATTTGTCTTCCCAAGCACTTTTGTCCTAGATGATATATAAAAGCTTGTATTAAATTTTTTTTTTAATTATACCAATTTATTTCAAATTGATATGATCGTTTGAAAAACTGCATCTAGTAAATATCGTTGCTGTCTGAAAATACGTACTTAAGCGTCAGAAACGACGCCACGTTACGATCGACTGGTGATCATAAACGAGTGTCAATTGGCTCGGTTGACCCATTTAAATTATTTAGCCTTGTGTTTCTTTAAGAGTTACTTGGCAGCTACGATTTCATAAAAAAAAAGTACTGAGGTTTATTCCTATTACTTTTTACAGCCCTATAACACTGGCGATTTTAAATCGATCCGATTGCGCAGCGAGCACGCCGCTGCGAAGATGCCGCGGCTGCGCAGGAGTTGAACACTGACAGCGCGGGCGCGGCGTGCTCGCTACGTCGCGGCGTGCTCGTTACGTCGTTGCGGCGTACACGCTGCGTCGTCGCAACGTTCACGTTGAAATTGCTTGCTTTGTAATTTCTCGGAAATCGCCAGTGTGGTAGTATGTAAGTATTATGTAGAAATTATCATCTGATTCATCATTATGACCATCAGCCCGTATACGTCCACCGCTGATCATAGGCCTCCCCCAAACGACGCCACGAATAGCGATCTTGAGCCGCCTCCATCCAACGACTCTGCGACCGCTACAATGATGTTATCATCTGATTACGAGATTATCTATACTTATAATAAAACTGTAACAGGTCCAATTCTGTACATTGAAGATATTTTTTTTTTTTGAGGGCACTCTATTATCGATACTGATGCCAAAAATGTAATTTTTTTCCATCGTGCCCGTCTGTCTGTCTGTATCTTGGCCGCGCATAGCTCCGAAACTACTAAACGTATTAAAATGAAACTTGGCAGAATTTGAGGTCATACTACGAGAAAGGACATAGGATACTTTTTATCCCAGATTTCAATAGGGTTCCCTTGGGAGAGGGATGAAAGTAAAATTTGTTGGCTGCGCATAGCGCTCGAATTACTGAAGGTATTCAAATAAAACTTAGCATGATTTAAGTTCATATTACCAGAAAGGGGATAGGATACTTTTTACCCTAGATTTCAATAGGGTTCCTTTGGGAGAGGGGATGAAAGTAAAATTTGTTGGCTGCGCATAGCGCCGGAACTACTGAATGTATTCAAATGAAACTTGGCAGGATTTGAGATCATACTATGATGTAGGACATAAAATACTTTTTATCAAAGATTTCAATAGGGGTTTCTTGGGAGAGGGGATGAAAGTAAAATTTCGTGGCTGCGCATAGCGCCGAAACTACTGAAGGTATTCCAATAAAACTTAGCATGATTTAAGTTCATATTACGAGAAAGGGCATAGGATACTTTTTATCCCGGATTTCAATAGGGTTCCCTTGGGAGAGGGGATGAAATTAAAATTTTTGGCTGCGCGTAGCGCCGAAACTACTAAATGTATTCAAATGAAACTTGGCAGGTTTTGAATTCATACTATGAGGAAGGACATAGAATACTTTTATCCCGGATTTCATTAGGGTTCCCTTGGGAGAGGGGATGAAAATAAAATTTCGTGGCTGCGCATAGCGCCGAAACTACTGAAGGTATTCAAATAAAACTTAGCGTGATTTAAGTTCATATTACGAAAAAGGGCAAAGGATACTTTTTATCCCGGATTTCAATAGGGTTCCCTTGGGAGAGGGGATGAAAATAAAATTTTTGGCTGCGCGTAGCGCCGAAACTACTAAATATATTCAAATGAAACATGGCAGGATTTGAGTTCATACTATGATGAAGAACATGTTACTTTTTAACCCGGATTTCAATAAGAGAGGGGATGAAAGTAAAATTTCTTGGCTGCGCATAGCGCCGAAACTACTGAAGGTATTCAAATGAAATTTAGCATCATTTAAGTTCATATTACATAAAAGGCCATAAAATACTTTTTATCCCGGAATTCAGAAGGATTCCCTTATGAGAGAAGTAGTGCGCGTTGCAGGATTTTGCGCGTTGCAGGATGGCGCGCGGGTCAAGGGCGGAAGAGAGCGATAGCCCCCCATTGTGGGGGGCACCGGCAGTGTGGCCCCAGAAGTGGGGGCCGCCGGCAGATGGCTCCCCGAAGTGGGTCCCCCATATTGCCCCGCAGTGGTACCCCTCATTAGCCCCCCAAAGTGGGGGCACCGGCAGTGGGCCCCCACATTTCCTATCAGTGGAACCCTCAGTAGCGCCCGCAGTACCCCCCGCCGTACCCCCTGCAGTGGGACCCATCAGTAGGCCCCCCACAGTGGAGGGCACCGGCAGTGGGGGCCCCCGGCAGTTTTCCCCCGCAGTGAGCCCCCCACATTGCCCAGCAGTGGGACCCCCAGTAGCCCCCCGTAGTGCCCCCCCCCGCAGTAGGGTAAAATTTCTTGGCTGCGCATAGCGCTGAAACTACTGAATGTATTCAAATGAAATTTGGCATGATTTACGTTCATACTACGAGAAAGGTCATGTAATACTTTTTATCCTGGAATTCGTTAAGGTTCCCTTGGGAGTGGGGATGGAAGTGATATTTCTCGGCCTAAAATAGCGCAAAAACTACTGAATGGATTCGAATGATACTTAGCATGATTTGAGTTAATACTACGAGGAAGGACATAAAATACGAGGCCATACCCCAAAAGCCAACAAAATGATTACAAAATTGTTATTAGTGCCGATAAACGACCTAATAGACAGCATGCGGTTGGTACAAAGCTCTCGCTACCAATGATGTTGCCGTCGTCCTGGTAGATCAGCACTTGCAATGCATTGGCGAAATGCACCAGGCATTTGATGCTCTTCAGTATCACAGCATTTGATGCTCTTCACTCGCTTAAATACCTACTGTCGTGGCGAAGACGGATACAACTTTGATCTTCGACATGTAAATCCGAAAACTGACGAGTCTGGACACTAAAAAGTTTCTGCAATGCAACTCTACGCCTAGATACATTTTACCAATAAGAGAAGGTTGCATTGCTCACCTGCAAAGGTTTCGAGGTTTGTTTAATCGTTTTCTGGTGGGCACTTACGCCATAATTAAAATGGCTGGTGGAAACTTACGCCAAAATTAAAACGAAGCGTTTGGTATACATCAGAACAGAACTAATGAGAGAAGACTGCGCGCTGAGAATTATGTAGATCTGCGAGACGCCATGAATCAAGATAGAAATTGTGAAGATTTAGGACGACTGGTGATTCTTCCTTCCAGTTTTAGAACTGGACAATAGATGTGTAGTGCCCTATTCTGCAGTAGGTACTATCAAAAGCTTTTGAAGCGCATAATATACCTAGGTAAATGTGGAGCTGTGTGACGTCCAGTCAATAAAATCTAGGTATATTTAAATCTATACTATACTACACTAATAAAAATAAGTAAGGTTTGTGTGGTTGTAGGGGGTAATCTCTGAATCTACTGAGCCAATTTTGAAAATTCATTTACTTTTATTGAATTTGTTTAAACACGCATCGTTTAAACCACGTTATTTGCGAGTTTTATAGACTACTAAAAATGTTTACCGCTCAACGAAGTGGGCACGGGTCAGCTAGTAAATGAGGGGAAGTGCACCTGTGTTTGTATCACTTGTTCACCATAATATGTCCTGAGCACTGCAAATGGCTAGTTTTTCTTCAGACTGGCTGCCGTTGTTGAAATTCGGCTAGGAAGATATCATCATCACAAACAAACACATAAATCTATGTAAAAAGATTCGGGCATCGAAGTTCCCTCGTTGATTTTAGATCCCAATAAACAGATAGCTCGGTAGGGAAATTGTTGTTTTTTTCCATCTGGTGCAGATTAAATACTACCTATATTTAGTGCTTTTTAAGCGGTGGACAAGTTTATAAATTGTTAGACTCAATACAATAAAAATAAAACCACAAAAAACTGCCTTTTTTGTAAAGCGTCTTGCATATTTATAGAATAGTTGGAGGATTTCCAAAAGATACCCTTACTGGTCATATTTTGTAATTTGTTTCATAACTTATAATATTCGATTTTTTTAGATTGCGATGAGAATTGGAAGTTCTTTCACTGAGCTAATAGGACTTTCGGACGCGTCAGAAGATAATTATATCAAATTACAGTAAATCTAGAAAAAAGTGAAATAATAACCAATGACGACTTGGTTATTTGTTCACTTTTTATGTATTTTGTGCATGGTTTTTCGTTGTTGGTTCTATTTAAATTATAATATAAGTAATGTAAATACAATGCGAAACGGAGTGTAGGAAGACCTCCCACTCGATGGAACGACGACATTGCAGCGGTCGCAGGGAGTCGTTGGATGGTGGCGGCTCAGGACCGCTATTTGAGGCGTCATTTGGGGAGGCCTGGATGTTCAGCAGTGGACGTATACGGGCTGATGATAAAATACAATGTTCTTGTCTTTTCAGAGGGACATCTACACATGGGCACTAGATCACCGAGTACACCACAAATACACTGAAACGGTCGCAGACCCGCACAATATAAACCGGGGATTCTGGTTCGCTCACGTCGGCTGGCTCGTGCTGACGCCGCATCCAGCGGTCGAGGATCGGCGGGCTGCGCTCAGGAAGACTTCCCTGGACCTGTTAGCAGATCCTGTTGTTAGGTTACAGCAGAAGTAAGTTAGTGTTAGTTAAAAGGCATGTTTTTATCCGACTGCGCGACGCAAAGGACGGTGATGTGTCTCTACATGAATGTTGACGAATAGGTCCCATTACACACAACATTTTAATAATTGCACAAACTTAAGGTTTATGCAATAATTAAAATGTTTTTGGGACATGGTTAAGCTTGCATGGCCATTTCTATACGAACGAAGGCACACTTCAAGCGCTACGATTTTTGTTTTTAATTTTATAGGCTTAGAGCCTGCGACCTCCAGACCTTCGTCATTTTATAAAAGCTGAGATTTTTTTAAGCGTATGCCCCGAACAAAGATAGGAACGATCAGCGACTATGAAGTTTAGATCATAGTGGCTTTGGCAGAATATACTCGTATCAGCCCATATACGTCCACAGCTGGACATAGGTCTCCCCAATACGACGCCACAAATAGCGGTCCTGAGCTAGCACCCCCCGCCGTTACCATGGCCACTACCGCAACCAGGAATAACGGAGCTGCCGGGGACTGGGGGCCGTTTTGTTTTAATTCAGTATATGTATATCGGCTACCAAAGTTGAAAAATTTGCGCCAAAAATTTGTTATAGTATAAAGGTCTAGTTTTTATATTTTGTTCGGGATTGTATTAGAAATCAAGTACTTCAAGTGCCAGATACTTGCATAGTGGCTGCTATAAAACGACGAAGGTCTGGCGATCGCAGGCTCTATGAATATTATGAAAGCTTACAGATTGAAAATTACAAAATAAGGAACATTACTCTAAATACATGAGATTTTAACGGTCTTGCTCAAGAAGACGAGAAGAAGTTCTCTAGTCAAATCATGACCTGCATATTGTTGGGTGTGTCCACAAGCATATTCTCCCTCCACAGTCTGTTGTACTGTCGTGGACATGAATCCAGCTAAAGTTTATAGGCCTTAAAGCTCCCAGCTAATGTATATAGCTAGGGCCTCTCCACACTTGCACGCGAATTACGGGCTCTTTAGTCCACTGATCCCGCTCTAAACTCATCCCACGGGATGAGGCGTAAAATCGCGAAACACGGCAAAACTGCCAACGCCCTCCACACTCGCGCACAACACGCGCGCGAAAGACGGCAAAACTGCCAACACCCTCCACACTCGCGCACAACACGCGCCTTGCACAAGCTTTGTCGCGGGACAAAAACCGAGAAAATAGTGAATGAGGCGCGAACGCGACGCGTACCCGCGAACAATATGCGAATCGAATCCACACTTATCTATGAAAGCCTCTCCACATTCGCACGTTACGTGCGAATGAGAGAAAATAGGTCAGTTAGTATAATAATTTGGACACCTGAGCCTTAAAAACGATGGACTCTGGAAGGACCGGTATAATATTATGGTCTCATAAATTATATGGCATAATAATAAACAAACCTAGCTAAGGTCGATCGTTCCGAGTTGGCGTAAGATAATTATTTTGATGTATTTTTCTGCGTTTTACAAAGATTAAAAGTATCAGAAAAGTAATTTACCGCAAATCGCAAGCTATTTTCTATGAACCTATGATAAAACGAACTTCGATTCAATTGTATTTTGGCAGCATTAAGGAAAATGTTGATTTGTGGTACAAAATCTCTTATTTTCCCAAATGCTCCAAAAATACTAATAAATTGAAGTTAGTTTTTTCATAAGTTACTAGAAAATGGTTTAAAATTTTTGGCGAATTACTTTTCCGCCAGTTTCTACGTTCCACAAAGAACAAAACCAACGAAAAAGTCGTTTTCAACTATTCGTATACTATTTTATTTATCCAGGAAAAAAATTACTTCGGTTAACCGATTACTTATGAGCATTTGCGATTGTAACAGATTTTGTGTTAAAAATAACAATCAAATAATATAAACAAATTAAACTAGTATTTACAATTTAAATAATTGTGCTAACTGCAGACTGTTGCAAACAATCTACAGATAGCTCAACTGGTCCATATCGGTCAGTCGGAAGCGTCCCCAAGACGCTGGCTACATTGCTTCGCTGTATGGCAATGCTAATGCGCTGCGCCAGATACTCACCAGCTCTCGGGTCACGCGTCGTCGCTTCGACCAGGCGCTCAGATAATTTTTTAAACACCTGGAGAGCCTTGGTACCCTACGGACCTAGGGTCTCGGCTCCAATGGGAGCAAATGCGCAGGCTCTGTCGAGACCTGCATATTTGCGCACACATCGGTCGTCAAACGATAAAACTTTCATAACCTGCATAAACTAACATCGTTTGAGACACCTTGATCGGGACTCTAGTAAAGGTCCTTTGAAACTTCCTTTTAATTTTTATTTATTGTGCTTTTCGTGTATTTTAACATAGATTTTAAGACAGCTGACATAAAACTGTATTTAAATGATGCCTTATTTAATTTAATTTAATTTAATTTAATTTAATTTAATTTAATTTAATTTAATTTAATTTAATTTAATTTAATTTAATTTAACTTAATTTAATTTATTTTATTTTAATTTAATTTAATTTAATTTAATTTAATTTAATTTAATTTAATTAAATAAGGCATCATTTAAATACAGTTTTATGTCAGCTGTCTTAAAATCTATGTTAAAATACACGAAAAGCACAATAAATAAAAATTAAAATTTAATTTAATTTAATTTAATTTAATTTAATTTAATTTAATTTAATTTAATTTAATTTAATTTAATTTAATTTAATTTAATTTAATTTAATTTAATTTAATTTAATTTAATTTAATTTAATTTAATTTAATTTAATTTAATTTAATTTAATTTAATTTAATTTAATTTAATTTAATTTAATTTAATTTAATTTAATTTAATTTAATTTAATTTAATTTAATTTAATTTAATTCAATTCATTTCAGACTATTCATTCCATTGTTCGCTCTGCTGAACTTGGCCTTGCCTACCCTCATCCCGTGGTACCTCGGCGACTCGCTGCTCAATAGTTTCCTCGTCAGCTTCGTGCTTCGGTTCACCATCACGCTGAACATCGCCTTTAGCGTTAACAGCTTCGCGCATCTTTGGGGGAACCAGCCTTATGACAAGTGAGGAACATTGAACACGTAGAGTGTAGACTCTACCACTTTAGTGTTTAAATTCGACACTGATGCGTGGGTTGTTGCAAAATTTCAGTGTATGACTGAATTTGATTTTCCGTGTAGGTCCCACTTTGGTGCGAAGCGAATGGGACGAACACGGAATAACTCAATAATGTAGGCTGTTGACCATGGATTGTCAACTTGTCGGCGGCGGCGGCGGCCCAGTGTGCGACCAGTAGATAGATAGAGTTCGCGCAAATGTTTATGAGCTCTGTGAAGTTGGCTTCAACGGCTGCGCTTTGAACCGTAAATAAGGCGTTGAGGGGAAAGAACAAGGTGAGAGGGGATCTGTCTGTCAGAGCAGGGTTGCTAGCAAGAATTCTGGCGTATTTTTATTTTGTCTAGCACATTTTGTTCTGCAATTTTTTTTCCCAATTCAATATTTAAAGAATATATAAAAACATCTTACACTCAATGACGGATTATTTTAAACCCAAAATGTTAGAATAAATTAAACTTTTTATCTAACGCAATTAACCCCGAAGTTCGAAAATAAAATAATTTCTATGCAGCTAATTTATTTATAATCTAGTGGGCAATACTGTCGAATGAATGCTTTTGAGTACAATGACGCAGCAAAGTCTTTGACGCTTGTCCAGTGTTCGTGTCGTTGATTTGATAGTTTGTTCTTGCGATTTTGTGTTGTATTCCCTGTTAATAGCTGTTTCTCTTAAACGTTAAATATGCCTCGCATGCGGTTTAACGTACTGCGTCGTCAAACATGGAAAATGGTGTTCGATGTCATGAGTTTCATGACAAAATAAGACAATGAACGTCTTAATTTAACCTCAAAATGGTACTTCAGCGGACTGCAGCTGCAACAGGTGTATTATTAGCACCATAAAAAGGATTTCTAGCCGAAGCCCGGGTGGGTCGCTAGTTGATAAATATCACTCTTCTATTTGATTAAAAACTTATATTACATCAATTGCTTAGGCATTTCAATGGCAATGACCTGCTACATTGTAAGCAATTCGGGTTTACTCGCGGCAGGTCAACTACTGATGCCGGTGTAGAGTTGGTATCGCATATTTTCGATGCTTGGGAGAAGTCGCAAGATGCTTTAGGCGTTTTTTGTGACTTGTCAAAAGCATTTGATTGTGTACACCATGGAACATTAATCAGGAAATTACATCACTATGGAATAAAGGACAACTCTTTGGATCTTCTTTCTTCTTACTTGAGTGACAGGATACAAAGAGTTGACGTAAATGGGAAACGGTCTTCGGGATCTGTAGTTACAATGGGTGTACCGCAGGGATCAATCCTCGGTCCTTTCCTATTTTTGGTTTATATTAACGACCTGCCTCATCTCGTTAAAAATAATCACGAGATTGTATTGTTTGCTGATGATACTTCTTTAATTTTTAAGATGATTAGACAAAACACAAATTTTGACGAGGTAAACAATGCAATATCAAAAGTAGTCCACTGGTTTGGTGTTAATAATCTTTTGCTTAACGAAACTAAAACTAAATGTCTTAGATTTATTCTACCAAATGTAAAACAAGTTAAGGCTGATGTAAACGTAAAAGGAGAAACGTTAGAAATTGTAGACACTACCGTATTCTTAGGAATAACCTTAGATAGTAAACTTCAATGGGGCCCACACATAGATAAGCTATCGAAGAGACTTAGTTCTGCAGCGTATGCAGTAAAAAAAATCCGTCATCTTACAGACGTTGATACTTCCAGACTGGTCTATTTCAGCTACTTCCATAGTATTATGTCGTATGGTATATTGCTGTGGGGGAACGCTGCAGATATTAACACCGTATTTGTGCTGCAGAAGAGGGCTGTTCGTGCAATCTATAACATGGGTCCTAGAGAATCCCTACGTGATAAATTCAAAGAAATAAATATAATGACAGTACCATGTCAATATATTTATGAAAACTTATTGTACACTCATAAAAATATCGATCGGTTCCCTAAAAATTGCGACATACATAATGTAAATACTAGAAATAAGAATAAACTCGCTGTGCCCAAAACTAGGTTACACAAGGTTAATGTATCTTTTAGAGGGCAATGTATACGCTTCTACAACAAAACCCCTAGCGAGTTGCAAAAACTTTCTATAAATAAATTCAAACAAATTGTCAAACATATCCTTTGTAAAAAGGCTTATTACAAAATTTCAGACTATCTAGAAGATAAAAAAGCTTGGGACGAATTTTGCTCCAACTCGAAAAATTACTCTAAAAATAACACCTAACAGGCTAAAGGTTTCTTCGTCGCTTCTTTACTTTAGTCTACATACCGAAGCGACCGAAATCAAAATATCACTTTATTTCCAAATCAGTGTTTAATTTTAAGAATTTGACCTGTTCTAAGTGTACATTTATTGTATTTACGGAAATAAAGAAACTTTGACTTTGACTTTGACTTTGAATTGTACTTGCGCAGTTTTGCTTCCGTGCCTAAGTTCACAGAGCTCATTAAGTTTGCGATCACTCTACTCTTCTTCATAGTTAGGTACTTCAGGTTCTATTTAAAAAATGAAAAAATTATTGGTCATTTTTGAAAAGATATTTCTCCATAACAGTGGGAAGTTCTGTTTATTCAAAACTAGAATTATTAATTTGAAGGTTTTTTTAAATTCATTATATATATTTTTTTATTCAATCAAAAACATTACATTTAGGCGCACTTAAATAATAAACAAGGAAACTTAAAGCTAGTACAATAATTAAAGGTATGTCTAATGAGATTGGCTACGGCGCCACACTAGGCTCATAGGCTCATAGGCAGCGATTTTACGTCGCAGGCCTTGCAAATATATTATATGTAGCAGAAACATTGTTGATGAAATTTTTATCGATAGAATAATTTTTCAAAGATAGCTCGATTAATATCTTTTTCGATTTATTACTAGCTACTTATAACAATTCTTTATTGACAAAGAAAATAACAATCAAATAAAATAAACAAATTAAACACATAACATACTATGTAGTATTTTCAATTGAGCTAACTGCAGACGGTTGCAAACAATCTACAGGTTCTTGGATTGTAGTGTAGATTGTTTGCAACAGTCTTGTAACGGTTAAATTATGGTTAATATGGTGGGCAATTATAATATCTAAACAAATTATAGATTAAAATTTTAAAATATTGCGTAGATTTGTAATAAAATATATTTTTATCATTTGTCGCTTACGTCGCTTTTACCTACTATCTTGGTCCTAGCTCTATAAAATTAGCGTCGTCACAGATGTGGTGGCCTTTCATCTTCGTTATTAAAAATATCTTTACTCCTCTAGGTTCGTAAAATCAGTGGAGAACGGCATGGTGAGTCTAGCAGCCCTAGGGGAGGGCTGGCATAACTACCACCATGTGTTCCCCTGGGACTACCGGACTTCGGAGCTGGGCAGGATCAACATTTCCACCACATTCATCGACGTCTGCCAGCGGATAGGATGGGCTTATGATCGTGAGTTCTACCGTCATATGTACCTATTTACAACCAATGTGTGTTACTAGTGATGACTTACGGATCCGAGACGTGGTCGCTGACTATAGACCTTGTGCATAAGCTCAAAGTCACCCAGCGAGATATGTAGAGAGCTATGCTCGGAATTCCACTACGCGATAGAATCCGGAATACAGAAATCCGTAGAAGGATCAAAGTTACCGACATAGCTCTCAGAATTTGGCAGGCTGAAGTGGCGATGTGCAGGTCATATCGCTTGCAGAACCGATAACCGTTGGAGAGTAAAGGTTCTCGAGTGGCGACCGCGATGCAATACGAAACAGAGTGTCAGAAGATCTCCCACTTGATGGACCGACGACATTGTAGCGGTCGCATGGAGTCGTTAGATGGAGGCGGCCCAGGAGCGCTACTCCTTGCATCGTTTGGGGGAAGCCTATGTTCAGCAGTGGACGTATGATCATGTATTTATAACTAGTATCTGCCCTCGGCTTCGCACGCGTTGTTTCTATGGAAATGTTTAAAGGTATTTTGTATGTTTATCCTATGGGAATAGGGTTCCCAGATCCAAAAATCCAAATTCCGTAGGAAATTCCGGAAATTTGATGAAAATTCCTGACTTTTTTATAAATATACCTTATATTATATATTGTTGATAAACATCACCGTGATTGCGAGTGTGCGAATAAACGAAGCAAATTTTCGATTCTCATCATAACTCAGTATAATTAAA
The DNA here is from genome assembly GCA_947859395.1 of Eupithecia insigniata. Taxonomy (NCBI): domain Eukaryota; kingdom Metazoa; phylum Arthropoda; class Insecta; order Lepidoptera; family Geometridae; genus Eupithecia; species Eupithecia insigniata. The sequence continues at coordinate 13,485,245 of OX402001.1, forward strand.
AAAATATGACTTACGAAATTTTCTATAAAACTATAATGCTATATAAAACTATAAGTGTTGAACAATATTTCTGGGAGCATCAAATATCAGAAGTAATGTTGATTGTTATATTGATTTGTAATAAAAGTATTTCATTTATTAGATTTGGATTTCTCTCTTACTTTAATTGTAAAAATTCCGGACGTATGGCAACCCTATATGGGAACTGATTTATTCGATAAAAAGTAGCCTGATTTCCAGGGCTAGAACTACCTATAGTAAGCATATTTCCGCAGGATCAGTTCAGTAGCTTTGGCGTGTGTAACAAACATCTATATCCATACGTGTAAACATCCAGTAGGGTTGCCTGGAAGAAATCGCTCTCAGCGATAAGGCCGCCTTTTGTACTGTTCATTTTTGTTTAGATATAAGATCTTTAATTTATGTATTTATTTATTTTCTAGTACAATAAAGTGTTCATTCGTTCATTCATTCATTCCAAACTGTCGCATTAGCAATAATACCCAAAATATTAAATAAATATACCAGCCAACTGACTCGAAAATCATCGTTTGTTGCCTAATAAAAGTACCTACCGTATTTAAATAAAAAATCCTTGTTCCAGTGAAATCTGCCTCGCCGTTAACAATAGCAGACAGAGCGCGGCGCTGCGGTGACGGAACCCTCGGCCTGACGGAGGAACCGCATCCGGAAGATAAAATAACACAATAATGTTCAAACATGACTGTTATGAAAGACTATAAAAATAGCTCAGAACCCTGGGGGCCTATATAATCCTTAAAAAAATCATTTGATATACTACCTACTCTAATACACCAAATTTGAGCGCCAATTAAATATGCACGAACGAAAAAAGAAACGAAACAATAGATTGCGTATATTGAAGAGTTAAAATGGGCCTTCTGGTTCCGTTTGACGATAGCTAGTATATCGTTGTTGATATTGCAATTCGTTCTATGTCATTTTTATTTATTTTTTATTTTTTCTGCGTTTTGGTCCTTTATTTTAATTCTGAACGCATCCGTAATACGTTCTATGTCAACCACCAATCAAAACACTCGATTTGAAACGAATGCAATACGTTAGTTGACAGACGTCAAACAATATTGGTATTGCAATTGGTTCTATGTCGGGAATTGAGCGGCAACGGTTTTTCTTCATGGTGTTTTTTTTTTGTTACTGGTGTGTTTGTTTGGCGAATTATTGGTAAGTTCTTGTTGTAATAACTTCTAAGGAGTGACAAACTGTTTTTGAACTAAAAAGTTTTAAGAATTCTTGCGTTTTACTTCTTTTTTTTTGCTGCTGCTTAAAATGTAACCTAAAATAATTGGGTCTTTACAAAAGTTTTGGTAACTAACATAAGATTTTGTATAAAAATTGCAAAATTATCTATAAATGTGCTACGGGTTTTGTTATTTTTTGTTTACAACGAACAATGAAGGCTTTTTGAACCTAACGCAATTCATGCAAGATGGTTTATGTCAAACCTAACACACAAATATTATGACATAGGTCTCATTGCATTGATCCTTGTAGGTACTTATTGCATGGGTGTGAGATGCTTTGCTTGTATTTTTTACAGGTATTATAATGAATCGACTGAGAAGAGGAAGGAAATTGGTAGGCTTGGTAACTGCAGAGAGCTCAACCGTAGAAAAATGTTTAGAACTCGACGAAACTTCTGGAATGTTTCAGCCTGCTCTTGCTTGCTCCAGAGAACTGGGTGATTCCAATGGTGACGAGACTTTCTGCGACTTCTCAGATTTGGAGTCAGTTTCCGAGCCTTCGGATCCGGAGTATGTTGATCATAATTTACAAGACGCTTCTAGTGGTTCCGAAGTAGAAGTCTTAGACGAAGAATGTGGGAGATTGACACGGAAGCGAAAAAGGGATGGTCGACAGAAAAAACGAAAGAGTAAAGGCCAAGCTGATAAGTCTAAATGGAAAAGGGTCAAAAATGCAGAGGCCAGACTTAAAGGCGAGCAGTATGAGGGGTTCCAAAAAGACGAAGATGGTAAATACAAACAAACTCTCGTACGTCCAGCCAGAGTCATGCAAGAAAGGTGCAATGGTCACATCAAATTGCTGCATGGAGGCCCAAAGCAGCAATTTGAGTGCCAAAACATAACTGAAATGGACAGAAAGGCAATATTCACAGAGTTTTGGAAAATACCATCTTGGGATGCTCGAAAGATTTTTATACAAAATTTGGTTACGATTAGCGCACCGCAACATCGTCGAAGCGGTGGCAACAGCGAAACAAGCAGAAAGGGAACGTCTTTCAAGTATTTTTTAATGCTGCGGTCAGAAAATGTTTCTCAAAGACTACACGTGTGTAAGATCATGTTCCTGAGTACGTTAGCAATTGGACAAAGACAGCTGCGTGACTGGCTCACCAAAACTCCGTCGGCTGTGACAGAAATGTCACCTTCAGCCCAACCAGTTACGCAGTCTGGAAACGATGAGTCTGAAGAGGTCAACAGCATTGTTGAGTTTTTCAACAAACTACCAAAAGTTGAGTCGCATTATTGCCGCAGCTCTAGTAAAAAAATGTACCTTGAACCTATTTGGAATAGCGTGACAGGAGATTTATATACTGAATATCGAAAATTTTGCTCCACCCATAACAAAAAGCAATATTGCTCTGCTTCTTTTTCAAGAATGTTTCACGAGAAAAACTTATCAATTTTTAAACCACGAAAGGACCAATGCAATAAATGCATTGCGTTCAAAAATGGAAATATACCAGCGGATGAGTACGCTGTCCATTTAAAAAAGAAAGAAAGATCGAGGGAAGAGAAAGGAAATGACAAAGAACACACCAACGCAGACACCATAGTGTATACTATGGATGTGCAAGCTGTGTTACTGTGCCCAAGGATGCAAGCATCAGCTACTTATTATAAAACCAAACTTAAAGTTCATAATTATACGCATTACAATTTGAAGACGAAGGAGGTATTTTGCTATCTGTGGCACGAGGGTAATGGTGGCCTGGATAGCAACGTGTTTGCTTCCATTTTAGTCAAACATCTTAGATCTGAGCTGGATAAGTCAAATGCCTCCAGAATAATTTTATGGAGTGATGGGTGTTGCTACCAAAACCGTTCAGTCAAATTGGCGAACGCGCTACTCGAATTGGCTATTGAAAAGAACGTAACGATAGAGCAGAAGTATCTTGAAGTTGGCCATACCCAAATGGAGGTAGACTCAATACACAGCTTAATCGAAAGAAAGCTGCCTCCACATCGTGAAATTTATATTCCAGGCGATTATATTAACATCATGAAAAGCGCCAGGAAAGATCCTTACAATGTAATATTTTTAAGTTACGATGATTTCTTAAAATATGATGGCGGCAAATATTCAAGCATAAGACCAGGAAATAAAAAGGGTGATCCTGTTGTGACGGATATTTGTGCCCTGCAATACTTACCTGAAGGTAAAATTAAATACAAGCTCAATTTTGATCACGCGTATGAGTATTTGCCAAGGCGGCTTTCAAATACCAATATAACTACATCTGCCTTGTATAAATCAAAAGTCCCTATCGACTTACCAAAATTTATTCATCTTCAAGAGATGAAACCGTTGATTCCAAATGATTATCATCCCTTCTATGATCAGCTGGAGCATAATTGTTCGTCTACTACTGGGAGCTGCCCGCACATTCATAAAATATAAATAAGTGCAACGCACTAAAATTTAATCTAAGTTTAATTAAATCTATGTACCTACCAATACATTTTTCTTATTTTAAGACGTTGTTTTAGTATAAAGTTGTACCCAATCAGATTATTTGCATCGTATATTATATCCTCATGTTTTTTTTTGTTATAGGTACTAATAAAGATCATTCAATTACTAACGTAAAATCTACAACGAAATGTTTTATGTCACCCCAATAGTAATAGTAGCATCCATAAAACTGAAAGCAATAGGTTCTATGTCACATTATCTTATGATAGGAGTAATAATATTATTATTAAATAGTCGAAAGTCATGGTTCCTATAATTATATAACAATCATAGAAAACACTTTTTACCATAACCCCATAGAGTAAAAAAAAAAGTGTTATTTGTTTCTCCTGTAAAGTTTGTCACCACTGACATTAAACGTATTGCAATATCAACGACGATATGTACTATTATCTATCTGTGACACTATCGTCACAGATATATATGTAAATCAAAAATGAGATGCCATGCCATCTCGATACTATTAACGAGATGGCATGGCATCTCATTTTTGAATGGAATTTGCGTAGTTCCATGTCCGCACTATAGAGGCGCTGTACCAAATCCCATAGAAAATGAGACGTCACAATAACGTCTCGACACTATCGTCAAACTGAATTCAGGGCAAGGACGTCAACTTTGAAAAACGAACGAAGTTGATGGATAACGTCGGATCGCACAAAACGAAGAACGACCGATCCGTTCCTTCGGTGAAGTTACTGTGAAAATGATTTTGTCATTTATTTCTTAGAGCCATAGCAAAAGGTGTCAGTTTAGTGACTTAGTAGTAAATTGTTTGTTTCGTGCGATCGACGTTATCCGTCAAATTCGTTCTTTTTTTCAAAGTAGACCTCCATTTTCATTGAAATAATTAATACATTGACGCGACGTGGCTAATGCCGCTCTGCAAGATGGCTTCAATTGTAGCTTCGATGGTAGCTTGGCGTGTAGCTTATTAACACTAAATGGCCGCATTGATGGCTGTCATAATTCCGTCCGGATACATCCGCATTCGCTTAGCGACCATCAAGATAAAAAACAAACTTCGCCTCGCTGCATTCACGCGACTAGCTAAGCTTGACGCTTGCATTGTAGCCGGTACCGTACGTATGTTTTATTTTATCTACCATCCGAGAGATCATTTTGCAGGATGGCCGTAGCCTTAACTCTAAACCAAAAAAATTAAAGTATTTCGTTAGCTACAATGAAAGACAAATCGATATACGAAAGATGAGAAAATGTATAAGGTAACACAGAATCTATGAACTGAAAGAATGTGATTCCGGACCCTCGCCTAGGTAAACTTAATGTAGATATACATATTTTAGTTGGGCATAAATTGCGTTCTTCGACAAGATAATCCATAAATTAGATTTTAAAAAACGTTTTGGCTAGAAGCTTTCGTACAATAATATAAAAAAGTAAAAAACCATCTCAAAAACAATAAAGTAGGTAATTAAACGAAGAACACCATCAATATATATTACGAATTGTTTCAATCAATCAATCAATCATATCAGCCCATACACGTCCACTGCTAGACATAGGCCTCCCCCATACGACGACGCCACAAATAGCGGTCCTGAGCCGCCTCCATCCATCGACTCCCTGCGACCGCTACGATGTCGTCGGTCCATCGAGTGGATGGTCTCCCATGTAAGGGGGATTTGCCATAATCACCATGTTACGAATTGTTTATCAAAGCTGTAATGCTACATGAATTTATTGATTTAATGACGTATAGAACTATATTTTGACCATTGGGTAAATTAATATTGGATCTCAGTATAAATTGCTTTAATTGAATTTGAAGCTTCGCAATATCTTCTCATCACAGATACCGCAGAGCCTCAAGACAAGAAAGTCTTCAATCAAGGTGTGTTGCCAGTGATGACCTACGGATCCGAGACGTGTCGCTAACTATGGGCCTCCTTCATAAGCTCAGAATCGCTTAGGGGGATATGGAGAGAGCTATGCTTGGAGTTTCTCCATGTGATAGAATTCGGCATACGGAAATCCGTAGAAGAACCAAAGTCACCGACATAGCTCTCAGAATTAGTAAGCTGAATTGGCAGTGGGCAGGTCATATACTAGCTCGCAGAACTGACAACCGCTCGGGAGTAGAGATTCTCTCGTGGCAGCCAGGATGTAACGCGAAATGGTTAGGTTAGGAGACCATCTACTCGATGGATGGAGGCGGCTCAGGACCGCTATTTGTGGCGTCGTATGGGGAAGGCATATGTCCAGCCTTGGACGTGTATGGGCTGGCATGATATACATATATTATTGCTTTTTTGTATAAAAAAATAATAATTATAGCTTACTACCGTGAAAGTTAAGGGAAACGAAACCTCATTATATAAATTATATGTAACTAGCTCTTGCCCATGGCGTCGCTTCCAGCTACATTATGCTTGTGTGATATAAGCTATCTATCTATTTAAGAAATAATTTTCCAAATCAGACCAGTACCAAACAAACATACAAATATAACCTATTTATAATTATTAGTAGGTATAACAGTATCTATTAATAAACGGGAGAATAATAAACGGGTTGAAAGAAAATGTACCTAAATTAAATACAAACATTCGGGGCGAACAAAAACTACGAATATAAGCTAATCTAACAAAATATGGATCTTGTTATTCGAAATAAAATATTTTAATTTATTTTTCGATATTTATTTATAAGATTCGCGAGTCTCGACTATACGAGTATAATTTGATTTATTGCAATGAAAATGTTAAATTGATTACCTAAGTATGAATGTACCTATATTGCCATCGTACAAGATAAAAAAGTTTGTAGAATTTTGATCAAACCTGTAAGCTTTATTTTTGTGCCAGAGAAACAAACATAATTAGTTATCTTTAATTTATTGCATTCTTTTAGTAGACGCTTTATGTACAAAGAAAATTTTGCATAAGTATCAAGCAAAGCATTTGCTGAACATGGTCAGTAGTGTGCTGATGAGGGACAGTATTGCCTAAGAATAATTAAATTTATATAATTTTAAACAACTCTGATATATAATAAAAATAAATATATACCTAGACAGGCTGTCTTTGTTACGTTTTGCAAACATATCGTAGCGCTGTATGGCTATGATTAGTTACTTACTTCTGTAACTTACTTATATTAAATGATAATTATTAATAAATAGTTAAGAAATAAAATTATTAATCATGTTAATTTAATAAAAAATATCGTTTCGTTAATTAAACTTTTTTGTATTATTTAAGCGATGTACACCCCGCCTGACAAGCGCGGCGATTATTCCTTACCCCTAGATAGACATTCCCAGTCCCACCTTTGATGGCGACTATGTCCAGCGGTGGACGATGCAATGCGAAACGAAGTGTGGGAAGACGTCTCACTCGATGGACCGATGACATCGTAGCTGTCGTAGGGAATGGATGGAGGCGGCTCGGGACCGCTATTCGTGGCGTCGTTTGGGGGAGGCCTATATCCAGCAGTGGACGTATACAGGCTGATGATGAATAAAACATATCTATCACTGTAATGTATTAGGTAAGTATATCAACAATGTAGTACCCATAAAACAAGCTTTGCTTAACTTGGGGTTAGATGATCCTATGCATGTGAATGGTCCAAAAGTATTCATATAATCATGGTATAGTAATAATTAACGGAATTATATAAAATAGATATATAATTCCGTTAATTATTACTTTATTATTTATTTATTTAAATTTAATATTTTGTTAATAACATACACATACATACATATGTTTATAACTAGCCGTCTTACCAAAGAAAAGATAAGGTAGGTGAATATTATGTAATATTGTATAATCTACTTAACTGCCTTTTTACTTTACCTCTTTTTCCGATGTTACTACAAAAAAATCACACAAAAGACGATTCTGTTCAAAGAACCCGGATTAACCAGTTGTTAGCCTTCAAATACCCAGTAATGACTGACTGATTTCCCACATTCTAAAAAGTTTTACTTTTGATACCCTCAGCAGCCCGTGAAACCTTCGAATGTCCTCAACCTTTAAGGTTTTAGCATAAATTGGCATAAAATACGGAACTATACTTGCTACCTCCTCCGCGGCTTATTGGCGAGAGTGCGCGGACTGCAAGCTTGCTAGCTGCTAGCTGTCACCGCGCGCGTCGACAACTTGCGATCAGAACGAATTGAGGCCGACGACGCAACGAGAGGCGTTGACAATACACTCCCGTGCGAGATGTCAGTGCAGATCTCAGTTCCCCCACTTAGAATTAGAATTAAGGTAGGTACAAGTCCGACATGGGCTGCAGACTGCAGCAACCACAGGCGACTTGCGGCTATTGACACCACTGGCGCTGCAGTCTGCGGTCGTTGCGCGCCGTGGCCGCAGGCCGCAGTGTTCCCGCGCTTGGAATCAATTTCATAGAGATGCATAGAAACTAGTATTGTCGCTTGCAGCCTGCACCTGCAGTTTGCGGCCTGCGGTCCATCTTGGAATTGCACCTTTAGAGGCGTTGAAGCAACGAGAAAGGCGTTTGGGAGCTGCTTTAAAGGTGTGCTTTGTCCTTTGGCATTGGTTGAATCTGAACGAACTTTAAATACCATTTAGCAAGAGCGGACGTTTTGCAAAATCACTGTCGTTTCAATATTCGCGTTGATTTTATCGGGACTAAAACTTTAATAATTATCATTAAACAAAAGCGCAAAACCGTAATTACATTACTGTACCGAGCAGGTGGACCAAATTAGATTAATCTAATTAATCGATACCCATCATAGTTGTAGGTTGCGTTTCCACGGACACAGAGGTTGACATTCGCTTTCAACTGTGCCTGTCTTGTCTGTGTCCCAATCGAGGGGAGGAAACTTGACGGATGAATGGGGTTGGCGAGTGTGTGGAACAGTGGTCTCGCTGGCCATGTATGGTAGGAAGAGAAGACGCCAGTCAGGTCGCAGTAATAGGGTTAAATGTTCCCGTGGTTCGGCGAAAATGGTGAGAGGGTCACCGGAGAGGTTTTAGTGGGACTTACGTCCTTCAGGGCGTTGAATCCCACATAATTCTGGCCCCGGCAGACCATTTTAATCGTGAACGAATTTCCTCGCCAAATAAAAAAGGGCTGCGTTTCCACCAGTGCGAGGATGCGAAGCGAGGGGTGTGTTTGTTAAGAACCAATAGAATCACTTCATTGCCATTAGTCTAGCTCAGCGCAGCTCTTTATAGCGGAAACAGCTCAGCAGAGCGAGGTTTTTTGTAGTTTTCTTTCATATCCTTTATCAAATCTTCAAAATAGCGAAGTTGCTCTTGGTGGCCACTGAACTCTGTTCACGCTTCTCTGTCTAAATCATAGGAAACTAAACTATTTCAGAAGGATTTAAAAAAAGCTTAGGATAGGAGCACAAACTGTACATTGGATATTTGAAAACTTAGAGTAAGATAAGTAAAAATTGGTGGTGACCATAATGTGTATGTGGTATACAACTGTCTTAAAAATACACAGTAAGAAACTTCTACTTCTCCCCATCTTTTGATATACTTACGAGTTACGACTAACTTCTAAGAACTGTCTCCAACGTTTCCATGCACTATTTTGTCTGTCTTGGCGGAGTTTCATTACCTAGTGTTTACTTTGGTGAGTTTCAATCTGTTTCAATCTATTTCGAGCTGTCCGACTAATTTTAATGGTCAACGAGATCTTGGATGTTTTGATTTAATGATATTTGAATAGTGATTTGCATAAATATTTGTGTGGAACCAAATTCACTAACAATACTCCTAAGAACAGTAAAGTCTCGAGATGAGATAGGAAACGTTCTTTTTATTAGGTACTAGATGATGCCCGAGCCTTCGCCTGCGTCTTATCGGCATTAAAAATAGCTATTCCAGGTCCTAAATTTAAAAAATTTCCGCCGCCGACTTGACGAAGTTGGGTAACTTCGTTTGATTCTCTAAATTAGAACACCATTACCATCTTGACCTCTACCTATTAATAATTAATTTTGTATTTCACAAAATAACTATCCATTTGTGATAGACGTTAAATAATATTATTGTCGTCATCACCATCATAGCAGCGAGAGTCACCTAATGCTGAAAAAGCACAGGTCTGGAAAACTACCTCGAGTCTTCTCGTCATCCATTTTCCAATTCTTGAAACTAAGATTTATATCGTTAGATAGGCCCTTACCGTAGTGAGACTGCGCCCGCGTTGGTGCCATATGAAATGAGATAGCTCGCTCATTTGGAATCAGTGTACATCAAACACAGTGGCAGCCGGACGTGTTGTAACATTTGCATTTTTTGTTGAATAGTGTCACAAAATGCCATCGTGTGCATTTCACAAATCAACAATAATTCTAAACATACAAATAAAGACAAAAGCGTTAGGTACATTTCACTCTTAGGTATTGCGATATAATTAAATAACTATTATTTGTCTTTGTGTTTTATAAATCTGTGTTTTCCGATGTTGCGTTCCGCACTACAAACTAACACTACCAGCTAATCTGTGGTACTACCCAGATTACATACTTTTTAGACATTTCAATTTCAGGGCATGATAGGAACTTTATTTTTTCACAAAAGTGTGTGCAGTATGATTGCACACAATATGGTTATAATAACAGTTAGGTACGTGGTTAAGTTTAATGGCAAAAATACAATTTTTAACTACTCATTAGTGTGCGTGCGTCGGCATTTCGTAACGCACACATTCAAAGACAACGGACCACGGTTTTTGGTGCCAGGGCATATCTAACGATATAAATCTTTGGCTTGAAAACGAAATTCTTTAATCAGTGCGTCCTACACTTCATGACCTACGAAGCTGAGACGTAAACACTTACAGTAGGGTTGGTTAACCATCGAACGTATTTGGATTTATATATTCACCATTATAATTTTTATGTTATTTTATTTAGTAGAAACATATCTAGGTACTTACTTACCTACTTAATATAATTATGTTTGCGGCGCAGACGTTGTTAGGTAGACATAGAAGTAACCTTTGCTTTTTGAGTTTAAAGGAGCAAGCACACAAGTCTTAAAACGCGTTATTGACTTAAAATTTAATCGTATGTAATTAGTAGAATGTATAGTTCCACACGACTCGTGTGGATAGAGATTAACTAGCGTACCTCTATCGTGCCCTCGTGTGACACGAGGGCACGATAGAGGTACGCTAGTTAATCTCGTTAATCTCATTAAAACGGATTAAGAATTCCGCTATTTTGGATCCGAGATAACGATTCTGAAAGTTTAAATTTTTTTTTTTATTTAGTATATATTATTAAAACTACGACACAAAAACAACAAAACGACAAATTAAAAGTATTAGTTCACTAAAATCAATTTCCTAATAATCTAAGCTGTCACCAGAAGTCAAGATTGCCCAGAATGCTGGCAGCACTGCTAGTACTGCTACTGTACTGCCGTTCAATGGTAATGTTAAATCTTTGACCGAAATAGAAACCAGCATACCGAACCGATCACCTCTGGACTCTAGACAAGTTTGGTAAGATCTTTATGAATTGCGTGTGGCCGAGGACCGAGAGGACCTTGGTCCTTGGATTTAAGGTGGTAACCCTTGGGTTACCACCTTAAATGGCTCAAATAGGTAATCTCGGTCAAGATTAGCGTATTTTGGCCGTATGAGGGATTTCGCTGATGTTACTGTGGAGCCGGTCCTTACTGATCCCTGCAAGATATGAAGGAGATATGAGTACCTATTTAGTTCATTAACTTCATTCGCGTAAGGCCCGCATGGGCTCGCTATTGTATGCAATTGGTGAGTCATCACAGTGGAGAGGAAAGATACGCTGACACATACCGTAAATTCAAAAGTGACTTTAAAATAAAAGCTGAAATATTCTGTATTTCGATTTCTGATTTCTGATTTTAATAACTTGATTTCTTCAGGGTAATAAAATAAGCACTTAGACAGTTAATTTTTTATTTACCATAAATTATTTAATTTTACCATAAACAGCTATCTATAAATACAGTAATTATTATCAAATAAGAAATAAGGTGTTATAGATTTCTCTTCAATACAATTTTTTGTCCACGCATCAGCCCATTTTGTCCACTATAGTGGAAGAAGTGAAAAAGAAATCCAACAACATTTATATATCACTTAAGTGTCTAATACGTTACTACCCCTAACTTGTGGATATTCCGTCAACTTGCACTAAGCAGTTTTATCATTCGTATCGCTAAGGATTGGAACTCGCTGCCTACCTCTAGTTTTCCGCCCAACTACAACCTGAGTCTCTTCATGACGAGAGTGAATAGGTGTCTTCTAGGCCTTCGTGATACGTCTTCGGCCGCATCGTCACTTATCATCAAGTGAGATTGCAGTCAAACAAAGGTTTATTAATTATAAAAAATAATAACATTATGTGATCGGTGTAGTGTAATGTGAACATATTCACCTAATGTAGAATTCTTATGATGCACAATCCTGTCACGTCAGCTGTGACGTCGCGCTCGTGGTACAGACACGTCACGATCGTGAAGGGATTCTTCAGTCTATTGTGTGCTTGCTCCTTTACAGCACGAGCGTTGTTGTTGTCGAGTGTATCAATAGGTAAAATAGAAAAACGCAATACCTACGCCCGGGGTCGTATGAATACAATAACAGCTTAACCTTTTTCTTCAAGCATTGCCCATTTATGTGCAAGTCACCTTCAAAATAGGCAAAATTAGACAAAATCAGTCTTACAAATGATTACTTAGCTCAGCTTCTGTTATGCTTAAATTATTATGAAGGTAATTGAATTGAATGAGTGATATTTTTTTTATTCGGCGAGGAAATTCGTTTACGAATAAGCTGGTCTGCGGGGAACAGAATTATAAATCAGAATCAATAACTTTATTTCTTTAGGCTTAGAAAATAAGCACTGACAAATCAAATTTTATTCTATAAACAGCAATAAATGTTGGACTCGACCTAATACCCTAAATCCTCTCCGGTGATCCTCTCTCGCCATTTCGCCGAACCACGGGAACATTTAAACCTACCACGGCACCGCGGCCCGGCTGGCGTCCTCTCTTCCTCCCATGCACGGCCGGCGAGTCCACCTTTCAACACACTCCCCGACCCCATTCATCCGTCACGTTTCCTCCCCCCGATTAGGATACAGACAGGACAGACGAAGTTGGAAACTCGAATGTCCACCTCTGTTTACATTCCTGAAGATGTAAGTAAGTCTATGTGTTAAATTTATAACTTAACTAGCTGACCCGCCAAACGTTGTTTTGCCTTCAACCCTTATCACTTAGGGGTATGGAAAATAGATAGTAGCCGATTCTCAGACCTACTGAATACGTATATAAAATTTGGTAAAAATCGGTAAAGCCGTTTCGGAGGAGTACGGTAACTAACATTGTGACATGGAAATTTTATATATAAGATTACCTACGTATTAATGTATAACGGACATGAACGAATGTTATTTTGCACGCACTTTGAGGAAGACCTACTGTAGCTACATTTCAGCAAAGAAAGTATTATGATGATAATATCAGTATCCAGGTGGGCCTTTCAGTCGCCCCATACTACCAGGTAAAACTTTACACAGAACCACTCACGCAATACAATAGTTGCTAAAGTAATTAGGGAAATCATTTTTCGTGGCATTAATTTCGTTTTTAAACTCTCTGTGGGAGGGTGGGCCGTTTGCGAGCTAAATTAGCGGTCGGCTTACATTTTATGGTGTCTACACAATAAACACATCGAAATAGGTAACACGCAGTCCCGCGGGAGAGTCCTACATTTCAGTGTATGAATATTTTAGGCAGCTGACAGTGCTTTGTCAACTTCTCGACGGTCGCGAGATAAATGTTGGCAAGTAAAACCTACGGAAAACAATGGTAAATGCAGACTACTAGAAGTATGTGGTTGACAGTTCTTTGGCTAGTTATCTGTAAGAAATCTGAAAATTGAACGAATGCGGAATGAATTCACCTCTGAATTTGATTTCCCGCCTACGTCCCACTTTGGTCCGAAGCGGGGGCACTTTGGTGAGAACACGGAATAACTCGGCCTACTTTGGTGTGTTGTGTAGGTACGAGTATGTAACTTCGGTGATCGGTACATTACATAACATAGTATGGACTCTGGAAACCTTAAAATGAAATTTATATTATTTTGTATTTGTTTGTATTTATTTATTTCCACCGTATAGGTTCACATGTTAAGCTTGAATTCGTTAATTCTATCTATCTTATAATATTCACACAAACTTTTCACGTAGGAAACACCATAAGGGATTGTACAGACATACATGACTCTTCGTGCTTCAAATTTACAAAATAACAAATTGTTGGCTTTAAGAGGTCAAAACTCAAATAGGAATAATTTTTCTAAATAAAATAAATAAAAATTAAATTAAAGGGTATATCAAAGTGATACTGTATAGGGGCGTTGTCAAACAAAAAATATTGTTGTTATAGCCACAGACATGGTAGAGCTGCGCCGTTATAGCAGCAATCGTTATGCACACACTGTCAAAATTTTAAGGATCTACCTATTACGGTCCCAGATATAGGGAGAGGAGAACCTAGTGCAAACTTAGGCCAAAAAATCTGTTTTTTTTTATGGCAGCCCCCTTGTAGGCCAAAAAATCTGTTTTTTTTTATGGCAGCCCCCATTCTGTGAAATTTCAACAGTCTACCTTTTGCGGTTCATGAGATACAGCTAGAGGATTCGATCCCGGGATCCCGGTCGATGTTCCATCCCGAAAATTTCGGGATTAAATTTTTCAAATCCCGGGATTTTCGGGATTGATTTTTTTTTTTAAATTTGTAAAATTAGACGACTCGCGTTAATGTAAACACAAATTATAAACTTAAAATGATAACAACTTATCGGAAGAATAAAAAAATATGAAAAAAGGCAAATCCGATCATTTCGGCTCTCATCGATTTAGTTTTCTTTAAAATATTATTATTTTTGAATAAAAGGAATCAATATTCTTAAAATCATCTGAACTCACTTACAACATATTAGTATTAGGTATTTTTTATACCAAACAATACCATTTACGTAGCTGTACACAAAACAAAAGCATTCCTTAAACAAGTAATCGATCGACTCCTCGGTCGCATCGTGGTTGGTTCAAGTGTTTTATGTAGTTTAATTTATCTGTCTACCGTATAAGAGTAGGATTTATAAAAAAGTAGATTTTTAAAATTTTATAGTGTTTTATGTAAAATTTTGTTTGTTTGAATTTAGTTGATTTTTACTAAGTTTTTGAAAGTATATAAAAGCTGATTTTCAAGTAATTCTTCGATTTTATTTACCTGTCTACGATCCCGGGATTATACCGTGATCCCGGGACCGCGTGTAGCCAGTCCCGAAATCCCGGGATCGAAAATAAAAACCGGGATCGAATCCTCTACATACAGCCCGCTGAAGGACGGACGTACGGACAGACAGCGGAGGCTTCGTAATACGGTCCTGTTTTCATAGGGTAGGGAACCCTAAAAAGTTATTTAAAATGTAAAAAATATACCTATGTTTTAAGAATAACGATTACGAAAGATGATATAATTTTGTCAGGATCGAGGCTGATATTCCCACAAAAAAATTATTTTATTAATCAGTACGTAGATAAGCGTACTCGAGCTTATTAATTGAATTAAATTTTTGACATTAATTAATTTAATTAGAGAGACTTTCTTAGAGATTTTATAGGAACAGCAATTTTGGTTGCTGACTCGTAAGAAATAGATACTTAGCCTTAGGTTTCCAAATACCTTAGGACTAAAACTCGGCTGTATCTATACCAATATTATAAAGAGAATAGATTTGATTGTTTGTTTGTTTGCATTGAATAGGCTCCGAAACTACTGAACAGATTTGAAAAATTCAAATTCAGTGTTGGAAAGCTAAACTATCCCTGGGTGACATAGGCTATATTATTATATTAAAAAAAAATAGAGATCTTGAAATTTTTGTTCAACACCCGTGCGAAGCCGGGGCGGCCCACTAGTATATGTATATCAATAGAAAACCAAGGGTGAAAGGTTAATTGAAATGGGATAACGTGACAGCTGATTGATACTTGATTGAAAGCAATTGATGAAAGCTTCTATTGACTGCAATGAAAAAATAAAACCTCTTTGGCATACGGAAAAGCACTATTTGACATATAAAATATGTAGTTAAGGACTTTTACGCTGTGATTCGCAATAAAATAATATCTATAAAAAGCAGGATGCTGGGCAGCACCAACTTTCTGATAGGGGTTCTGGCTGACAGATATTGCAGTAACGTAGCTCTACGATGTCTGTGCAGTAACCTGCAAAGGCACGGATTGCAAGGCTGATCAAACCACAAACAAATGTATTATTTATTTAATTCTGTGGGTGTATGAAATGAACCTTTAACTATCTGGAACGTATGTTATGATATTAAATATATGACATTTTAATACTCCATGGATCTTTGTGTTATCAGAATCAATAGACGAATATAATTTTATTTTATTGCAGAGTTTGGATGAAAACTTCTCAGTCCATGGCGAGGTCAGTCTGGCCATGTTTTTTGTAAGCTCTCTTTTTCTTATGTTGGTTGGTTATGGTGCATTGGTAGATAGATACGTTATAACAAGTCAATATAAGTCAAAATCGTTCTATAATTTATTGTTCTACGTGCTAGTACCCGCAGTAGTTCTACCCGCTACTCTATCTACTACCCGACTACCCGGCTTCGCACGGGTAGTAGAACATAATATAATGCCTGTATGTTTTATAACCTAAGATATAATGGGTATAATAAGCTATCTTTTAAAGATAGATACTCGTATATGCCATCGCGGGCCTTTTTGTCGATCTTATAAAAGAGGAATATCTAACATTGAATTGTTTTTTTATATCTCAAAGGGTTCTCAACGAAAGCTTCCAGAAGGTTTGACCTTTTCAGACAGTTCCAACCATTATCGTTATATTTCAACCAATTTACACAAAACCTTGACAAATTATATAGCTAAACCTTTCTCATCATCATCATCAGCCCGTACACGTCCACTGCTGGACATAGGCCTCCCCCGTACGACGCCACAAATAGCGGTCCTGAGCCGCCTCCATCCATCGACTCCCTGCGACCGCTACGATGTCGTCGGTCCATCGAGTGGATGGTCTCCCATGTAGGGGGGGATTTGCCATAATCACCACGCTTGGCAGGCGGATTGGTGATCGCAGTGTTGGTGTTTAAAAATACTCAGAAGGAAGCTGCTGCCCTTCCTCTGGTAGGATCCCTTAGTCGGCTTTTACGACATCCACGGGTTGAGTTGGAGGGGTCGAGATTCGTACACCGCGACCCCACGGCTAAACCTTTCTCATGAACCACTAAATCGATTGGTGAAAACCGCATGTAAATCCGTTCAGAAGTTTTTGAGTTTATCGCAAACAGATAGACTGACAGACAGACACGGCGGAGGACTTTGTCTTATAATAATGTAGAGATGGAAACGTGCTTAGCTTATTTCTATCCAATGGGAACTGATTTATGGAATTAAAATCAAGGGATGAAACATCGAATCAACACTTTTACGCCTAAACTACTGAATATATTACATATTTATACATATGTATATACGGGCAACGCTTCCTTCATCTTTAAATCCATGATCACTGCTAAGGTTAATTTCAGAGAATATCTTTACGACTTCCTTCCTTATTCACCTTGAACTAAATTTAACTTGAAACTTTTAATACAGACACTTTGAGACTGGCAAAATTCTTTGGTTTTCCTCCGACCTACTTTTCGAGGTTCGAATTTTGTTTTAGATTTCAGTATCATCCCCAATCTACTTGCTTTATAATCGAATACAGGGTGGATTTTGAGACGGGACTGTAATTTTTTTTTTTGAAAACCTGTGTTTGTGGATCTAAATTTCTCGTAAAAATATGGATATTCTCTTGACCAATTTCCGGTAACTACAGTTATGGTACCTGCCCTTACTTTTCCGTCTCAAAAATCCTCCAGGTATACTGAATAACATTTTAACCGTACTTAACATCACACGTTAACACTAATTTACACACAGACAACCATCCAGCTGGACCCAGTAGGTACCTGATGTCAGTAGCCAGTACCTGCAGGTTGGTCGCGTGTTATATCTTCCTCGACATCAACAGAAAAGTTTTACCAATCTTAAATTTTATAGGAGAATGGTAAAGAATAATAATTATATCTGATAAAGAGATTGTTTCGGATTTGGCCATCCACTCCTATATCAAAAAGTCACCCTATATAAGGTAGGTGCAAGGGTAGGTGTTAAATAATATAATATTGTTATATTAGAGTCCTTCTTGCAACAAATATCTAAAACTGAGGCGTTTTCCAAAAAAGAAAAACCTCTCATTATATAACTATAGAATGTACTATGCCGTTTTAATTTGACAGAGCCAAAGTCATAGCGCCCTCTCATCAGTCTGGTCGAATAATTTAAAAAAAGCCATCACTCTCACTCATTAAAACTAAATACCAAAAATATAACTATGCTTACTGACTTAACTGTCCGTAATGTTTAACGGCAATAAAAAAAAACAGTTTCAAATTTCGTAGTCGCTAGTGAGTCCAATACTTAGTGAATTGGTGTAGCCCACGATAGATGCTCATAATATTTATAATAAATTGTAAAATCGCTTGCGAGTTCGGTGAATGAAATGGTGATACGCGTGGTAGAGGTTTGTTTGCCCACAGCATGGTCGGCAGTCATCAAGATGTGATTGCTATGGGTACACGACACGCGGCGCGCGCTCTGCTTCTCGTTCGCAAGTTCACATTCGCAACATTCGCTGACGAAAAAATAAACTTTGGTTTATCAAATCGCAATCGAGCAAACTTGGATTATTTGCTACGATATAGCTATTTGGCTTGTTTATAAAATGTTCTGTGATGATGACTAAGGAATTTTCCAAAAAGTGAGTGATTTTTCCCGGATTTTTGTTTGGATTTGTTCGCGGTGGTATGTTTTTACTGAAGTTGCCTTAAATATGATTCCTTAACAAAAAACCGAATAATGAAACACTATTTAGTCATTATATTTGAATTTTTCAACAGTTTTCAGTGAATATCGAAATCTCGTCAGTGATTGTGAGACAGTCTTAAATCTGATCAGCTTTTGAGTTGGTATTCGAGTGTAAAACTATTACGCATATTTAGTTAGGAGTTTCTTTTTACCAAGGAATTTATTTATTACTTACTGCCTGTGTGTTGTGTAATGTGTCTCATTACCGGGACACAGATGACAGAATTATATTATAACTAGCTGCTGCCAAAGCCTTCTCCCGCGTTTTATCGAGATAAAAAATAGCCTATTTTTTATTCCAGGTCCCAAACTATATCCATACCAAATCGGTTCAGTAGTTTTTGCGTGAAAGAGTAACAAATACCCATACATCCATCCTTACAAACTTTTACATTTGTAATATTAGAGGATTCCTAACTGGGAAAAGGCAAACGAGTTGATATAGGTATTCAGAAAGTTCGAAGGTTTATCTTATAGTGCGTATAAGCCCTTGCTTTTGGGGTAATCTGAAAGAAATTAAATGATATATCAAAAATTCCGAGAGTTATTGACAAGCGAGCGAAGCGTCTCTGCTTCAAGTCTGGCAAAATTTGATATCTGTTAGTTTGTTGGTTAGTTTCCTCTACAAGGCGTATTTTACAACCGATCTGAAAGAAACATGCTTTACCTAAAGATTATACGACATCATAACTTTTTTGGCTATCGGGGATTTTTGATTTGAGGGGTACTTTCTCCAAAAGAGGGCTATTGAATGTCTCAGCCTTACGCGGTCAGATTTTAATTGTTTTATTTTTTATATGAAAGGTAGTAAGTAAATGAGAACTACTTGTCTGGTCTGGGTATATGGTTCTTAGCTATATTATGAAGGAATTCACCCTCTCAACTGGCAAAAAAAAAACCTGAAGAAGGGCGGCGGCCCTCATCAGCTCTCATGTAACGAATAGTTCGAATGTATAGGGAATATCATATACCTTAGTAGATGAAGTTTTCGAATAAGTTCAAAAGACGCATTGCCCCGTAAGACGCATTTGCCTAGTTGACCCTACATCAAGGGTAATAATATAAACCTAGTGATAAGAGCCAATAAGACGCAAGGGAGTCCTATGTCCAACAATGGGGGTGGTAAAGGCAGTTCATAGTTCATAGTTTTTTATTTATAACGATTATGTTACAGGTCACATTATAGTACATACATAGGTATCAATAAAAATTATTACATAATGAAATGATAAATAAATGAAATTGGTAATTAATTACATAAAAAATCATATTATTAACCTAAAATTAAATATTTAGGTACATTTTAAATTCATAAATTCGTTTATATCACAAATTGTCATACTTATTAGCCATTTTTTCAATCTTGTCTTAAAAGATAATGTGGACTGTGCGCTGGTGATAGGAGTCGGAATACGATTGTAGACAGCCGTCCCCATCACATGCAGCAACTTATGGGATATGTAGATATTGCAGATTACAGATATTCTATATTGTATGTAATATATTGTATTATGTACGTATTATCAGTCATCTAGTACCCATAACACAAGCTCTGCTTAGCTTGGGGCTAGATAATGCTGTTTTGATTGTCCAGCATTATTTATTTATTTATTCTGTAATCTGTGGTACTAATGTAGACTAGGTTCTCAGATTAACAGAATTCAGTAATCTGAGAGTAGAATACTACGAATATGAGTAATTTTTAACCGACTTAGAATAAAGGAAGTTTTCCTATGTTTTTTTTTCGCTGATTTCTCCGTCAAGTATGGCACGATTGTAGTGATTCTTTTTTGTTGTACAGAGAATGAACCTGGTGTGGTTCCGTTAAATTTTATTCCCGTTGGAGTTTTATATTTGTCCCGAGGAAGTTATATTTATCCCGCGGGAGTTATATTTGTCCCGTAAATCTTAAAAACTGATTAATGGTTTTCAGTTAATGTGAATAACATCAAACAATTTGATCTTTGAAAACAACCTCTTCGTGTTTTTACTTCGATATTTACCACTTATACCAATATGAGGCAAAGTAATAATGAATTCTTACCCTTTTTTATAGCAGACACCTACGAAGTTATTTTAGGTAGAAACCTATTATTTTTACACAACAAATAAAAATATCAATAAAAACCTAACTAATTACTTAACCAACGGGTATTGTAGTAGGTACAAGTATTAATGCAAAATACCTACTTACGTATAATAAAATTCATGAACTATTAAAATTTCATTCTAAAAATAACTATTGTAGGTAACAATTTGATTGTTTTGAAAAAACTTCAAACCCCTTAATTGTACACTGTTTTTAAGTTATGTGGGATAAATACTGACCCCTCGGGATAAATATGTTTTATACCACCATCTCGGGATTATTTTTTATACAACAGCGAAAGATTGTTCAATGTCGGTCGATATGTAATTGACGAAGAAATCAACAAAAATACATAAAAAAAAACACATCCGAACTACTTTTTCGAAGTCGGATAAAAAAGAGAAACAAATGTGTATTAGATTTCTGTTGGCATGTAGTTACAAAACTTCGATAAGCGGGTTAGATTTTGATAAATGTATGTACTTGTACGAGTGACAAATAAAATATACTATTTTCTATCTCTAATTCTATAAGGTACAAAATCCCCATTGTGAATGAAAAGTGCCGCTTACGATCAGTTGACCTCTACGTTGTTTATAAAAGTCTGTATTTAGCTCGTCAATTTACAATAAAAATTAACAATTGACTCTGTGTCAATTGTTAATGCTAGTTGTCATTTATTTCGAATAGTTATAACAGGGCTAATAAATATTACTATTCAAGCCCATAACAGACGTAGCTATCCTACTAATATTATAAATGTGAAAGTTTGTATGGATGGATGTATGGATGTATGCGGGCGAAGGCGCGGGCAGCAGCTAGTAATATATTATAGTAATATTAGCTGCTGCCTGCGCCTTCACGCGCGTTTTATCGGTATAAAAAATAGCCTATAGGTATGTTATTCCAGGTCCCAAACTATACCCATACCAAATTTCAGCCTAATCGGTTCAGTAGTTTTTGTGTGAAAGAGTAAAAAAGATCCATACATCCATCCATACAAACTTTGACATTTAGTATAATATTAGTAGGATAGGATAGGAAGGATGAATCATAGCAAGGCATAGCGCGATATACTTTCTATACAATTTTTTGAGTGACCTTACTCGCAGCTATAATTTATATTTCAATAACATCATCAAGCTATACGTAATTGCTTGTATTGCTTGCTATATAGCACGGTATATTACTATAACTGCGTCTGTGATGGACTCAGATGTGATGGCAGAGTCGTCGTAGCGAAAAGCAAGCGGCACCATCAAAGAAGAAGTTGAATTTGAAATACTACTATTCCTCACAGACATGATACTAGCTGCCCCTATTAGATTTCTGTGCTATTACTAGATCTAATCCACTGCTACCCAAGCGGGGTCCAGGTCCCCCTTTTCATTACATACATCACCTCGCGATCTTTGAGTCATCGTCAACCAATAAACCATACAATACCAGTCGGAAGCGTCCCCAAGACGCTGACTGCATTGTCCTTGTCCCGCTGTATGACAATGCTGGTGCGCTGCGCCAGATACTCACCAGCTCTTGGGTCAAGCGTATCTTCGACCAGTCGCTCACTCAGTTAATTTTAAAAAACGGGGGAGACTGGTACCCCGCAGACCTAAGGTTTTGACTCCAAGGGAAGCTTAAAAGCCTACGCTTAAGCTCCCTTTGGTGGAAATACATATACTGGTCTCCACATAATTGTATATGTAGAACCTAATTTGTGGAGACCTGCATATGTGTACCTCTTCAATTTGCCGCCCGCGATGCACCAACCCTCACGAATGTCCTCGGAATATGGGAATACACGGGTTGGCGCGAGATTAAAATTATTTAGTGATTTTAATTTTTTCTGCGTTTTACAAAGAATAAAACTAACGGAAAAGTAATTTGACGCAAATCGTTAACTATTTTCTAGGAACCCATCATAACTTCGATATAATGTTGATTTTGGCCCAAAATCTCTTATTTTCTCAAATGCTCCAGAACTACCAAGTAGCGGAAGTTCGTTTATTCATGAGTAAATAGAAAATGGTTTACAATTTGCGCCAACTTACTTTTCCGCTAGATTTAATCCTTGAAGAAAGCAGAATAAATTGATAACTAAAAAAAATTAATACCGTGCCAACCCGTGACGAACCACCTTAATTAGTTTTGTTGTATTTATTGTCAGCAAGTAGAGGTACACAAGAAATTATTTGCTGACTCAACCGAACCTAGAACACACGAGTGGAATTTGTAATTTGCAGACACTATGTTTTAGTTTAGTACCTTATTTTCTTCGGCTTCTTCACTACTTTATCGAGGAAGCCCAATAAGTACTTAAATTGTTTGTTTCTAATCATTTGTAACTTGTAACCTTTAGCTTTAGGCATCGATATAGACATATAGAGGGTTATTCAGAATTTTTCCTTAGTAACAGTTTACCACGTAAATATTAAGTAGGTAGTTATTATCGAGGACTTAATATGGCGTTTTCTTATAAAAACGTCAAGTGCAAGTTGTACTCGCGCACCGAGGGTTCTGTAATTAAAATACCTTGCCTCTTGCAAAATTTATGATTCTTGGTCAACGGGAAGTACCCTATAGGATTCCGGGCCATAGCTAGAATCAAAAATTACTTTTTATGTGAATAAACTATGTACTTTATGGTTTTCAGATTTTTTCCTTTAGTTGTGTTATTAACCTTGCTTCTTGCCAAATTTCATGGTTCTAGGGAACAGCAACAGGAATTCAAAAGGAAGTACCTATAGGTTATGTGTGCGCGTGATTCCCTTGGAAATTTCATAAAAATTGGGCATAAACGTCTATAGCTTTTGATTGCGTTGAGTTAGAAGTTTGATTTATATCACGGCTACAAGAAGTTATGGACCTGGGTATTTGATGTTAATTTCAACTCGATAGGTCCACGTGTTTCTGAGAAAAGAGGGTTGACAGACGGACGCACGGACAGTCAAATGGCATGGTTTGACGGGATATCCGAATGACAATCTTCAAATATTTGTGCAGGGTTTTCTGGTCGTTTTATATGTATAATAAAAAATATCTATCTATGCAATATATTATATTATGTATATCAGTTATCTAGTACCCATAACACAAGCTCTGCTTAGCTTGGGGCTAGATAATGCTGTTTGGATTGTCCAGTCTTATTTATTTATTTATTCCTCCTTAGCCTCCATACTTTTATTGAGGCGAGGAAAGTCTTTACCTTCTTTCATACCCGAAAACGTAGGCCGATAGATTATTAACTGGCTCTAAAAAAATAATAACAATTCATCTCGTCAATGTAAATTTTTGCATTCAACGCAATAAGGTGACTGGATTGGTTTAAAAAACAAACATTATACTTAGGTCAACAAACCAGTGTGATTGCGACCTTCACAAACTGTCCACTCAAATAGATAGGAGCTTCCAGTTAAGGTTTTTGTATCTAATAGCCCGGCCACACGCTCCAACTTTTGTGCATGCATGATGCACAAACTCAGTTTGCGCAAGTAAGATGGAGCGTGTGGCGGGGCTCAAACCAGTTTACGCAAGCATGAGAGCGTGTGGCCGGGCTCATCTTGCTTGCGCAAACTGGTTTGTGCAATCATGCATAAAAGTTGGAGCGTGTGGCCGGGCTTTAAGTCAGATTGTTTAGTGGCACCAATTTTCGCTCCAATACATTTTAACGCATTCAACGCAAATTTAACTTTATTGCTCCATTGCGAAGGCGGGTTAATATGTTCTTGGAGTTTATTCTCTAACAACAAAATTGACTAGATTGATATATTTTTTTACTGTGTATTTGTTTCCCGTTTTTTTTGCAATTAAACAGTGACGTCGCAAATGTCATTTCCGGAACGCTAGAGTTTTTTTTGGATAATAAAGGAGGCCGTTTCTTTCAGTTCACGTGTGTTGATATAGGAAAATTAGTAGCTTATCTATTAAAAATAGTTTGTAAAATTATTCTCAAAATAAATTTTAATTTAGTAGGTATTCAGAAATTAACTTAACTACTAGTACTGGGCCCAATGCCACACATTTGCGAAGCTTCAATAGTGTAATTTTAATGACCCTTCATGTAAAAAAATATCTGTGCGAATTATTGAATTTACACGTCCTTATAGCAGCAATCGAAACTGTATGAAAACAAGTTTAACCTTTTTAATATTGTGTAGGTATATAAAGTCATCTGGTCTTTAGTACCTAACTCTAAATGTACATAGTGTAATGTATGTGTACAATACATATAGACATGTTTTAGAGGTATTCTCAGAACTAAAAATTTTCGAACTTTTGTGCTAGTTGATGTTTTGTGAAAATGGTTTTTAATAATTTGGCGTGTTAAAAAACAATAAACGAACTTCAAATTACCGATAATGGGATAAAAAAATTATGGGAGCATTTCGAAATAATTTTTTACTTAATAGTGAAAGAATTTTCAAAATCGGTCCATTAATTAACGGAAATATCGCGTAACAAACCTACAAAAAAAACATACAGTCGAATTAAGAACCTCCTCCTTTTTGAAGTCGGTCAAAAATATGAATTTAAGCGATTTTGGTCGAAGCGACGCGTGACCCGAGAGCTGGTGAGTATCTGGCGCAGCGCATTAGCATTGCCATACAGCGGGGCAATGCAGCCAGCGTCTTGGGGACGCTTCCGACTGGTATTGATATGGACCAGTTGAGCTATCTGTAGATTGTTTGCAACAGTCTGCAGTTAGCTCAATTGTTTCAATTGTAAATACTAGTTTAATTTCTTTATATTATTTGATTGTTATTTCTTTGTGAATTTAAGTATTATTTTTGTACTTATGTTCCATTTGGTACTTGAAAAACGTATCTAATTATTATCTTACCATTAGGCTGTGTCAGTGGAATGTTTTTCTGTACATGACTGACATGGAACAACATAATTATTACATATAATAGGGAGGTACATAACGGTAGCGCCAGCGCCATGTTGTCCTTGTATTACCTGCCACTTACCATCGCCACCTTACAACGAAATTCCAAGTCATACTTCCAAACCAAGTTTAAATTTTACTTTTATTTACTTTTTTTTAAAACCTTTTTTTTATACCTATATAAGACCACCAAATTTATATTCATCATCATCATATCAGCACGTACACGTCCACTACTGGACATAGGCCTCCCCCATACGATGCCACAAATAGCGTTCCTGAGCTGCCTTCATCTATCCTCGATCCAAATTAATATTACCAAACTAATATAACTAATTAATGTAACCAAATGAGTGCCAAAATAATAAATTGGTTAACCAGACCAATTTATTAATTTGGTATTTATTATATAATATGTACATATAAAGTTCTTATTAGATAAGTACCCTCAGAGCAACTAGGGCAGGGGTGGCGAACCTTTTTGAACCAACAACGTGCCATTTTTTTTTTCTAGAAAGAAATCTGAGGCCATAGACTTGCCACCAAATAATTTAAACCAAGGGATTATTGGGTAAAATAACAATACTAAATACCTATTAACAATTCAAAATTCTTTATCGTCTGCCAAAAAAATACATTTTGCATTTTATACGTGTAATTAAAATTACATTAGTGTTATTCCTGTTGTTGCAGTTTAGATAACAAATACATAATAAGGGTTGTAAGATGTTACTTTTAGCAGAATGCATACTGAACTGCAGTCATCTACTCAACGGTATTTAAGAAAGTCTTTAATATTTTTCATCTCTGAAAATAATGACTGACAGGTATAGGTAGATAGGTAGATGACAATTTACTTAAATTGCATGACCATTACCAGCTTCTTCAAACAGTAGTAATATGGAATCGAATTCCATATTCCCAAATTTTTATTACTGGCATTTTTACTTAGATTATCTGTCTAATCTTTCACAAATAAATAACTAAACTATGTATGAACAGTATGAATCTTTCGTATTAATAAATTCTGTTTCCTTGTTTCAATAAATTTTTGAATCCATTTTGAACCAAAAACGCAGACCATTACTTCCGTGGCGTGCCCTTAATATTGTGTCGCGTGCCATCAATGGCACGCGTGCCATTGGTTCGCCATCCCTGAACTAGGGCAAGCCCTTTCTTGAGAGAAATAATCTACCGAGTTAACTGAAGGTTTTTACTTTTTTAGTGGCAGTAGAAGATTAAAGATCTCCATTTGCTAGAATAAGTTATATACAATGTAGGCCTTAAAATAAAAAAAAACAATGTCGAGTTACAATCAACCCACACAGCTAGTATCATGTCTGTGATTCAACCTAAAATAGGCAAGCAATTTTTTTTATCGCGAATGCTTCGATTTTTGACCACAATCTTACCGTGTATAACTTACCTGCTGTCAAGCGACGATGCTGCCGACGATATGTCACGAAGGTCTAGAAGACGCCTACTTATTCCTGAAGAGGTTGTAGTTTGCCGGTTAGGTTAGGTGGAAGTACTCCTATGTACATTTGGATTCGATTTGTTATATCTACTATGCGTTGTTTTTGCTAGATTAGCCAGCCTTATCCGGCCAGAATAGCAGAATCTTTCTGCGACCTTTACAGGCTTCGCAGAGTGACTCTACAAATTGAGGATGTCTGTTCGTTGTGCTAATTACTCCCTCGCATTCCGGGACTACGTGGGTAGCTGATTCTTCGTCACTGAGGCATCCTCTGCAGGAAGGCTGTTCGTCATCGCTCTAATGGTAAATAAGTTTTTGTGTTGTAGTTAGTCGGAAAAACAGCTGCAAGCAGGGATATTCAAAAATGTCTTATATGTACCTTCAGAAAATTTTGAATTTCGCTGCCTAATGCTGTTTTTTTCCGGCCAACACATGTTATGGCTGGGTTGGTACTTTTACTAATACTGTCGTGTGAATGGTGCCTCCTGGAACATTTATCCTCACGAGATACCTGTTTGATAAGTAGGTACATCCATGATTGATCGATGGATTATATCCATTGGATATTTTCCTCCAACTACTCAAAATTGCTAGTATGATGATAACTATTAGGTGCTTACCGTTATTATCCTGGCTTTGTTGTTTATCTAAGTAACTATTTTCTGGCCGCGGATTCGCACATGTTATTTCTATGTAAACGCTTAGGTAATTTATATCTTATGTAACAGATTTATGGAATAAAGGTTGTCGCAGATAAAACGCGCACCGATACAGCATAGCACAAAAATGTGCATTTAAATATAGGCTTTAACTCTTAACGTTTAGATGCATTAAATATAGACGGCATCTGATGATAGACAACTGGCGAACCACTCGTATGAAGATTGTGAGAAGCCATTTTGTCAGTGTATGTAATGTACTTACCTAAGTGAAGAAGGTACGTAACGTAACCAACCAACTGCTGATAAAGCTGAGATATCTTTTGTTTAACCTTGTATGTACATTGGTTTAAGAAAAACATTATTAAGCGCAAGCTTTATTCCCCGACATGCTACATTCCGTAATTCCAAATCCGACATAAAAGTGACCCTGAAATCGCTTCATATCCACCGATACGATTGATAACTGAATGTTTAAATAAAATAAACAATGAAAATTGACCACCGATGTGGCGCGGTGGGCGAAGGTCCGCCTGCGACGCATGAGGTTGCGGGTTCGATTCCCGCCTCGAAACAAATATTTGTACAATCTGCAAATATTGCTTCAGGATGTTTTTCTATGTATAATAAAAAAAATATTTATCTATGTAATGTATTGTATTATGTATATCAGTTATCTAGTATCCATAACACAAGCTCTGCTTAGCTTGGGGCTAGATAATGCTGTGTGAATTGTCCAGCATTATTTATTTATTTATTTAAAAACCATATACTTACTTATTGTGAAGGAATAAATCAGCGCAGTCAGTAGTGTACCGGAGGTACAAACATACATCCAAACTTTCGCTTAACACTATACTGTATAATACATACTATAATACATACACTATACTGTATATAATGTATTAATAAATAGGAATGATTTGTTTGTTTGTTTGCATTGATTAAGCTGCGAAACTACTGAAACGATTTGAAAAATTCTTTCACTTTGTCACCTACACTATCGCTGGGTGACAACGCTAGATAAAAAAAAAAAATTTTTTTTGTAAATACCCTTGCGAAGCCGCCTAGCCGGGGCGGGCCGTTAATTATGTGTACTTACTAAGGACCGATGTGGCGCAGCGGGCGAAGGTCCGGCTGTGATGACTGTGATGAGAGAGGTTGCGGATTCGATTCCCGCCTTGGGAAAATGTTTCTACGCCACACAGGTCGTCGTGCGCACAACCAATGGCACGGGGTTGGAACACCGCCCACTTCCTGAAAATGAATCTCTGTTCTCTGCTGCTATCAATTTTCTATATAATTTAAATTTCTAGGTATTCTAATAACAATTTATGTACCTAGATTTAGATGGTTATAACTCGTGCTAGGCTCTCTCTTGATCGATAGATACTGCGTCATAATTGTCGTAAGATGTAAAAGCAGCAAGCATTGTTCTATAGAAAGGTCATTTACGTTAGAAAGGTCGGTTACGTTATCTTACGGTCCATAAAACGAATGTTACCGATGAAGACAGTTTTTTAATCGCATTGTATCGACCTACATACCTACTGTGTGTATGTACACATCTAACACACATACCTAAGGGTATTATGTATTAGGTCCTACATTAAGGTGGTTCCCTGACCCAAACTAGCGCCGCCACCTATTTTATCGTATTATTACGTTAAGCAACGTAGTTGCACTTTTTGGCCACCAAACTTGATTTTCGCATCTCCTCCTAAGCTATACAATATAAAACTATTACAGAGGCATTAAAAATAAGCTTATGATAGGTATCACAAACGGGCTAAAGGATTTTTGAAAATTCCTTTGTTTATCGTAATAATACGATATAATAGGTGGCGGCTCAGATTGGGTCGGGGTAGCCCCTTAAGTGAATGTTCACACCACTACTTCTCACGGCTCACGGTACGGATGCAAAAGTCTATTTCAAACTCTTTGGCTTATGAAGTGTCATGGCGCCTGGCGGGGTGGGGCGGTGGTTAAATTAAATAGAAAATAATAACAAAAAAATGGCGGATAGATTTTTAAGTAGTTATCTACTTATTTCCAATTTTTGAAGCTGATTGGTAGGAGTTTCCAATTCCAGTTCTCCAGTAGGTATACCTAATAATAGTGGTCAAATAACAAACAATGAATAATTATTTATTGTATTGATGGTTCGACACCTTGACTGACCCCACGCCACCACCATGTCACACATGTGTGGGGTAGGAAGAGACACTGCCGTCCGCAAGCTTATCTACCTAACTACTACTAAACCTCTACCTAGATAAAATGAGGCTTTCGTCGATTGGGACCAATAAGTAAAGGGACCGAGGTCCAGAATCAGAATCAGAATCAATAATTTTATTTCTTTAGGCTTACAAAATAAGCATTTACACAAGTCAAGTACCATTCGCAGGATTGATAAAAAAAAATTTTCTTCCGGCAAAAGGGACCGCAAACCAGGTGACGTAAATTGTACAGTCGTCGTTAGATACCAATCCATACCGTGCATTAGCTAGCACGTTTTAAGACACTTCTAAGATTTTTTTACCGTCATTTAGATGGGTTATCTCCATTTCGTACATTCTTTTGTTATGCAAATTACAATAATTTTGTGGCAGTTTGTACACTGGCTACCTAGTCAGACTAGACAGTCAAAGTAAAAAGTGTTTTCTATATGAAATAAACTAGTCCTGATTAAAATAAGAGAATATTTACCGAATGGGAACATACTTGTAGGAAAGAAAATCAAATAGTAGACGAGAGTGTGCGACTATTGACTTCTCTGTGAAGTCACGCCAACAAGTGACTCTGGCGGAAGACCAGCGTTGGATGCTAGCTTGCTAGTCAACCAGCTCAAGCTGAGACTTAGGTCCTTTCACAAAATTGGCTTTGTCTCATTTGTCTAGATTTGATTTAGAGAAGAAACATCTTCTATATCTAGGCGTAGAAAATGTTTCTTCTCTAAATCAAATCTAGTGTATAAGTAATTGTAGTACCTACCTAATTTCTGTTTACAAAATAAAGATATTTTATTCTTATCCTTTTTCTAAGTCCGACAAGTGTCCTCATAATGCCTCCAGTGTTAATGATGTTCTTAGACTGCAGGCAGTTTGCCTGTAAAATTAACTTACCTACAAGCTCTTAGTTTTTACTCATGTTACCAACTTCTTGACCGGGCCGTCGTACTTGTTGTTTCAGGAGTATACAAGGGCCTACAGAGTACAGACCTTAAATAATAACGGACTTGTGATTAAATGTTAATAAAACTGGCCAAGCGCGAGTCGACTCGCACACGGAGACTTTTTTGCATAGACAAAACCATTTCGCAAAAGACACCCAAAAAATAAACGCATTTTTTTGATGGATCGAAAAGCAAAAAGCCAATCTAACGCGGTCACTCATCCAAGTAGGTACCTATACCTACTGACTGACCGCGCCCAACGTTGCTTAACATCGATGTTCGGTACTCAACTTTTTGTTCGTTATTGTGACGCTGACAAAAATATGTGACGTAAAACTGGCATGGACGTTGGCCCTCTGATTACATTTATTTAGTAAAAATTAGTGGTATTTGATTCAACTCAACGCGCATTGCGTTTCGTCGGGATGCGTGGCGTTTCGACGTATGTTACGGGCTTAAGAACGGAACGGATAGCCTTATTCCCCATACAAACGTACTTTCCGCTTCATTTGGAAACTATGTCGCCGATCTTATTGAAATTTTCCATACGTAATCGGATGAAAAATTGCTTAGCTAGCAGCGGTTTAGTTTTTGAAAAAACATAATGATATTTAAATGAGAGAGCGAAACTAATTTTGACCACCAAATCCAGTCATCTTCCAACGATTTTTTATGCATGATAGACACCTTTATTCGAAGATCTGTCGCGCTGCAAACATTGTAAATATATTCAACATTATAAATAATCAGAAATATTTTTGAAATCAATCGTTTACTCAAAATTAATCGGAAATTACGAAAAAGTATATAAAAATGGTGCCAACATCAAGCACACGCACACAGCCATACGACAGCTTCGTATTAGATGGTTAGACGCGCTTTCTCACTCAGCGCGCCCCATTTAATTCTACGTGAAACAACAATAAATCCGCATGGGAAAATTCGTTTTTGTTTGGGAGAGGTTCGTAGCCTTCTTGAAGGTTATGATAGAAAGTTAGATACTCGGGACAGTCAGGTTAAAACAAAATGCTTGTCGTTTTCATCTACATGCATCCTGTAATCTTACTACCAGCAGTTTTCCTACTGTCTGTGATGGAGCACTCTTTGTCTAAGTTTTTGATATACAGCTTGTTTTTGTAAAACATTGGAGGAAATTTGTCAGCAGCGTTTTGCAAACAAAAACGAAATTATATTCATAATTGAGTACCTAACATCGACTCACCGACTGTTCCCTGAAAACCAAACTAATCCAGTCAATTTCCCAAACAATCTCTACAAAGCCCTTATCGTAAAAATGCCTTGAACAACCCATTCCAATGGAATATTCTGGAATAAATAGCTCGTATTCATTCCACATTTTAGGGAAATTGGAAAAATTACCCTAATATACTGCATAATACGCATGCATGTGTGAGATATTATCTTATTTGTACACAATACTCCACTCTTCCACATTTTGTATTCAAAACAAAGATAATCACTGTTTTGGATCTCATTGCATTTTATTAGCTCACAATAATACATCTTACATCCAGTATTATATTGTACGCCTCGATCTACACTAACTATACTACCTGTACATTGTTTGCATCAGTCTGCAGTTAGCTCAGCTGTTTCAATTGTAAATACTAATTTAATTTGTTTATATTATTTGGTTGTTATTTTCTTTGTTAATAAAGAACTAAGTAAAATAAATCGAAAACGTTCATCATAAAAAATGAAATATTATAATAGACAGGATGATAGACAGACAAACTGACATGGCGACTCTACCAAGTTAGTCAGTAGTATACTTGGCAAACTTTGAAAATTATAATATCAATTTGAATTTGTATCGGATTCTCTGGTAGGATCACAGGATTGTACAGAGACCTTCTTTGGATTCATTCAGAATTTAAATAGGGGTCGATTCGCATTTTATTTCTCAAGTCTTTTGTGAACGAGAAAATTTCCTGAATCCAAACAACTTGCAAAATTAATAAAACACAATTTCTCTTATTTTACAGACTTTGAGACTGGGACTAGAAAACCAAAGGCTTAAACGGAACCATGGAGTCTCTACAAGAAAACATTACGAACGACAATGTGACAGCAGTCGTTCCTACAGAAATTTTTGGACCTCAAAGAGACTCCTTGTACATCGTGATACCAATAACTGCAATATATTCCATAATATTTGTAACCGGAATACTTGGAAACATTTTCACCTGCCTTGTGATAGTTCGCAACAAAAGCATGCACACAGCAACCAACTACTACCTCTTCAGTTTAGCGATATCAGATTTACTGTTGCTAGTCAGTGGGATGCCGCAAGAGATGTACTCAATCTGGTCGAAATGGCCGTATGTCTTCGGAAACACATTCTGCATGCTTCGAGGGCTGGCGTCGGAGACATCGACGAACGCGAGCGTGTTGACAATAACGCTTTTCACGATAGAACGGTATCTGGCGATATGCTATCCCTTCGTGTCGCACAAGATGTCGAAACTCTCCCGGGCGGTAAAGCACGTAATAGCCCTGTGGATGGTAGCTCTCGGCGCGGCTCTGCCTCAAGCGCTGCAATTCGGGCTGAAAAATGTGAGTGGTGTGGCGATGTGTCTACAAACACAAGTTATAGTGCAACATTCCTTCGAGATATCGACTTTTGTGTTTTTCTTTGCGCCGATGGTGCTCATCTCAGTCTTGTATGCGATGATCGGTTTGAAGTTAAGGGAGACGAGTCTATCTGACGGGCAAAAGAGGAAGGAGGTTGAACAAGCCCTGCCACATACAAGAAAAACAATGAGGAAACACTGTCAGTCGACGAAAAGGGTCGTTAAAATGTTAGGTGAGTGACAATGATTGAACTATTTCATTATAGGCATGAAGGAACATTATTAACTCGAAAGAAATTGTGTATGTTATTATATTACATTCAGTTCGGGATTTGATTTATTGATTATTGATTAGGTATTCCTAATATAATTTGGTAATGGTAAATTTGACGGCATGTCATTTAGTTTGTGTTATGAATTGATTACCGAATATGAACCATTAATTACTTACCTTCAATTGCCACCGTTACTAACATTACCTAGACGTTCATACCATTTACATTTAAGGTTTTACTGATTCGATGAGACGATAATTCGTAATCCCAATTCAATACACTTGTTTCTATCATTAAAATTTACACTCACAGACTAGAGTTAGCCCACTATTGAACATAGTCCTGGCCAAAACATAAAAAGCCATTATGGCGCTTATGGCTCCTTCCCATCACATACAAAAAAGATTGCCACTCACATCCAGCACCATTAAAAAGTTTATCCCCACTCACATATGTACACGAAATATTTTTGTACAGTCAACATAAGCAAGTCTCGTTCTTCTGGGTTTTATTTATTTGTATCATGACGACGTGTTTCGATCTTTAAGTTGCGAGTCTAAAATAATGCTCGACTCTAGCACAATATTGAATGTCATTTTATGTAAGTACATTTGAATTTGATTTTACAAGGAAGAGTCATTTTTCAGTCATGTTAATCTGTCGCCAATAGACGCATCTCAGCAAATGATGTACAAGAGCTAAAGAAAAAATGATAAGAAATATCCAACTACCATCATTGTACAAAAAAAACCCTAAATAAGAACTCTAGCCAAGGTGGAACAAACCGTTAGTACTGCGTTCGTTGCTTGATTACAATGTGAGTTGACGGAACTTAGACGCCCATTGTAGCTTATTCGTTAATTATTATTTTGTAAATTATTTCTAAGTTAAGTGTGCAATAGAATATTATCTATCTATCTACGTTAGAATAAATGTACAGTCATTTTATTCAGCCTGAAACATAGGTACTTTCTGCAAGTATGATTTCATAATTGTGAGTTTTATGCTTTTTGAGAGAGTCGAGTCGGGTCCCAGGGTGGCGGATAGCCCGGTTTCGCTGTCGAGTGTAGTTATAGGATGCCATAATCCCCACACTGGGCATGCGGAGATCTTGTAGCAACCAATAAACGCGGGTACTGACCGTCGTCTTTACGGGTAATGTAACGTGTTACACACCAAGATTCATCAGTACAGTCAGTACGGGGAAAGAAGGCACTCTCAACCAGCAATGAGACGGATTAAAAACAAAATAAATTCATTCGCATGAGGCCCGCGAGGGCATGTTTTTGTATGCAATCGATGAGTTATCCTGGCCGAAGGGTAGTGCTGCTATATCCTCATCTTTTTAACATAAACATTTGTCCACAGTGGCCGTTGTTATCGCCTTCTTCGTCTGCTGGGCTCCATTCCACGCGCAGCGCCTGGTGGCCATATACGGCACGAATGAGAACCACCAGGCCAAGTCCTGCATCATGTTGTATGCGTACTACTTCCTGACGTACTCCTCAGGGGTCTTCTACTACTTATCGACGTGCATTAATCCGATCTTCTATCATATTATGTCTAACAAGTTCAGAGATGCTTTTAAGGTAAGTTGCATGAATTTATATAATACTAGCTGTGCCCGCGACTTCGCCCGCGTGGAATAGTGACAGTGGGTAGCGCTTTTATATTTATATCTATTGTAATAAATTTCATAAAAATTGGTCAAGCCGTGTCGGAGGAGTTTGTAACCAAACACTGTGATACGAGATTTTTATAAAGATTAATATTTTCTTACGTGTAGAATAAATAGGTATTCTGATTTTGCTAGCAAGGCGACCCGAAAATATAGAGTTTCAGGAAAACTAGGATTGCGAGAAAATTCCATATTTTCTGATAGATTTTACCATACACATATTGTGGTCAATTCTATAATCCAATATATTTTTGCTAAACAAAGTGAAGCAAAACTGGTAGAAAAAACCATCGGAGCAAATCGCAGAGGTTCGAAATAATCTTGGAATACATACACAGTTTTCATTCCTCATTGTTATTTTTATCGCTTTACGGCTTCGATTCAATACATAATTGTCTTTGTTTATAAAACATATCATGAACTGTAGAACTGATACTTGGTACTAAAATCTTAGTATAAAAAAATCTAACAATTAGTACTTAAACCTAAAAAAAGAGAGAAGCTGTACGTATCATAATATGCTCTAAAAGCGGACTTCAAAGCTTTTAAAACCAAGCCTTAAAAAGCGGGTCGGACTCGGAGGGTTCGGGAGCTTTGATCAAACTCAAATTTTGGAAAATCATTTCCACTATTTTGAACACACAAAGAAATAGGGCTGGACGGAAACCTACCTTGTTCCACACACAAAGACCTATAATGTCGGAGCTCTAACATACAAATATTTTGGTATACGAACGGTAATTTGGTATTCATTTTCCGACCGATTGATGCAATTCAGTCCGTCTTGCACTAGATGAAAGCTGAATTTTAGATTTGACTCTCAAATTCTTTGAAGGTAAAGTTACATTAGTGACTACATAGTCGCTGTTTTAGAAACTAGTGGTTTTCTTTGAGCAGCGGAAACAATCGCAAGCTAAGCTAAGTTTTTTCAATATTTTCGTCACTGATACTTTGAAGCTCCTTAGATACTTCTGGTTCCTATTCTGGCTCCTGAAACGTCTTTATTGACAAAGAAAATAACTATCAAATAATATAAACAAATTAAACTAGTATTTACAATTGAAACAATTGAGCTAAGTGAAGACTGTTGCAAACAATCTACAGATAGCTCAACTGGTCCATATCGGTCAGTCGGATGC
Source organism: Eupithecia insigniata (assembly GCA_947859395.1). Lineage (NCBI taxonomy): Eukaryota > Metazoa > Arthropoda > Insecta > Lepidoptera > Geometridae > Eupithecia > Eupithecia insigniata. The sequence continues at coordinate 13,521,976 of OX402001.1, forward strand.
GTCCCCAAGACGCTGGCTGCATTACTTCGCGGTATGGCAATGCTAATGCGCTGCGCCAGATATTCACCAGCTCTCGGATCACGCCTCGCTTCGACCAGGCGCTCAGATAATTTTTTCAAAACCCGGAGAGCCTCGGTACGTTACGGACCTAGGGTTTCAACTCCAAGGGGTGCAAATGTGTAAACTCTGTCGCGACCTGCATATTTGCGCCTCCTGAAACTCAGTATAAAACTTGTTCGGGAGCCTGTGAATTCATTTTATATATTTGTTACTATATTCGTGTCAAATAAATGTTTATTACTTTAACTTTACTTTTTTTTTTACTTTGAAACTTGATAACTAATAGATAAGTAATTTTATTGTTTTGTCAAACAAAATACCGACTTCGAATCTCTTAATTTTACACTGTTTTTTAGTTTTGCAGGATAAATACTAATCGATAGAGAATAAAACAATATGGGAACTTTTGGAATCTTTTAGTCTACATAGCGAAAGAATTTGAAAATCGGTCCATAATTGATGGAGAAATTGACGAACATACATATAAAAAAAACATACATGCCTGCTTTTTTTGAAGTCGGTGAAATAAAAATTTCAAACATCCTATCCTACGAAATTAAGATAGGATAGGCTCAATAGACCGAGGCTCTCCGGTTTTCAAACAAAAATATTAGTTTAATTTGTTTGCTTATTTGATAGTTATTTACTTTGTCAATAAAGATAGGATGAGAAATTATGATAGGATAGGAAATTAAGATGTTTGTGCGAAGATAACGTACTCCTACGGCGAATAAATATAATGAGTACATATTATATAGGCTACTTTTTATATTCCGAAAAAAATTAATGCCAAGCCGGGCGCAGAAACTAGTAATGTAGTTTACATTTCCATTCTCTGAAATATTGCAGGACATTTTCTTAATATTGCACAAGTAACCAAAACCTCGTGTTATGTTATGTGTAAGAAAAATAACTGATATAGCATTGAGTAAATATTGACCTTAAATTCCAGAACACAATAAAAAGCTGCCGTCGGAGCCCTACGCCCGGTCAGCGATGCTCCTACTCCGCAATAGCGGGCGTCGGCAACCCCACATCAAGTCAATCAGGTATTATAAGATATTTTTGATTGCCTCAGCAGGAGGCCTATGTCCAGCTGTGGACTAATATAGACTGATGATGATCATGACTCATACGTAGTGTACGTATGAGTCATGTCGGGCGAACTCGCCTCCCCAAACTAGGACCTTCGTCGCCTATTACGACATTCAGTTGGAGCGGTCTATTCTTACACGATCGCCACGAGACAATTAAGTACATTAACGCTTTCATGGCCCAGGACACAGAGGTCCTCCTTCGAGCGGTCTATTCTTACACGATCGCCACGAGGCAATTAAGTACATTAACGCTTTCATGGCCCAGGACACAGAGGTCCTCCTTCGAGCGGTCTATTCTTACACAATCGCCACGAGACAATTAAGTACATTAACGCTTTCATGGCCCAGGACACAGAGGTCCTCCTTCGAGCGGTCTATTCTTACACGATCGCCACGAGGCAATTAAGTACATTAACGCTTTCATGGCCCAGGACACAGAGGTCCTCCTTCGAGCGGTCTATTCTTACACAATCGCCACGAGACAATTAAGTACATTAACGCTTTCATGGCCCAGGACACAGAGGTCCTCCTTCGAGCGGTCTATTCTTACACGATCGCCACGAGGCAATTAAGTACATTAACGCTTTCATGGCCCAGGACACAGAGGTCCTCCTTCGAGCGGTCTATTCTTACACAATCGCCACGAGACAATTAAGTACATTAACGCTTTCATGGCCCAGGACACAGAGGTCCTCCTTCGAGCGGTCTATTTTTACACGATCGCCACGAGACAATTAAGTACATTAACGCTTTCATGGCCCAGGACACAGAGGTCCTCCTTCGAGCGGTCTATTCTTACACGATCGCCACGAGACAATTAAGTACATTAACGCTTTCATGGCCCAGGACACAGAGGTCCTCCTTCGAGCGGTCTATTCTTACACGATCGCCACGAGACAATTAAGTACATTAACGCTTTCATGGCCCAGGACACAGAGGTCCTCCTTCGAGCGGTCTATTCTTACACGATCGCCACGAGACAATTAAGTACATTAACGCTTTCATGGCCCAGGACACAGAGGTCCTCCTTCAGCGACATCAGGCGATAGTGAATGCAATATACCAAACTAAAACATTTATTTACAAAGAAAATTACAACTACATAATAGAAGCAATGCAGCCAGCGTCTTGAGGACGCTTCCGACTGGTATTGATATGGACCAGTTGAGCTATCTGTAGATTGTTTGCAACAGGCAGTTAGCTCAATTTTAAATACTAGTTTAATTTGTTTATATTACAAATTAGAAATAATACAATTGAAACAATTGAACTAACTGCTGACTGATACAAACAATCTACAGGTAGCTCAACTGATCGATATCAATACCAGTCGGAAGCGCCCCCAAGACGCTATCTGCATTTATCCGCTGTGTGGCAATGCTACTAGTTTGCCAGGAAGAAATCGCTCTCAGCGATAAGGCCGCCTTTTGTACTGTTTATTTTTTCATTTAGGTATAAGATTTTGTGTTTTTTTTTGCAAGCCGTGGGGCCGCGGCGTACGAATATCGACCCCTCCAACTCAACCCTTGGATGTCGTAAAAGCCGACTAGGGGAACCTACCAGAGGAAGGGCAACAGCTTCCTTCTGAGTATTTCTAAACACCAACACTGCGTTCACCAATCCGCCTGCCAAGCGTGGTGATTATGGCAAATCCCCCCCTACATGGGAAACCATCCACTCGATGGACCGACGACATCGTAGCGGTCGCAGGGAGTCGATGGATGGAGGCGGCTCAGGACCGCTATTTGTGGCGTCGTACGGGGGAGGCCTATGTCCAGCAGTGGACGTGTATGGGCTGATGATGATGATGATGATAAGATTTTGTATTAATGTTAATTTAAATACAATAAAGTGTTCATTCATTTACTGCTACTGCGCTGCGCCAGATACTCACCAGCCCTCGAGTCAAGCAAGCGTCGCTTCGATCAGACACTCAGATATATTTTTTTACTAAAACAGCCATTGTACGAGTATATGTACGTACTGTGAAAACGGCTAAACTTACACTACTGCTACACTTCGCTACAAAATCGTCGTATTCACAAATTGTCAATTAGGTGAGAACGAGTGCCTAGACAAACCTAGCATACATAAGTTTTAAGGCACTACTAACCCAAAAATTTAATGTTTTTTTTATGCGCAGACATCGTAGAGCTACGCCTTTTTTATGTACCACATAAATATCATTCTATTTTCTATTACTTAAACCATGGACAAAATAAACTACCTTCATCTATGCTTAAACGTAGAGTTGTTTGTATCGCCCTCACTCATGTCTCTTAACTTTTAATCTGAGTGTTAAGTACCAGTTTGCAAAATAACAAAACAAAATAAGAAATCCTTTATTTCGAGGGTCCTAAACCTTGTTAAAGATTGTTTATTTTCCAGAGCGTGATTCTTGAGCGAGCAACGAGACGCATCAAGAGGCGTCAGTACGCCGTGAACTAAAATGCGTCTCGTTATAGTGTTACATTTAACATCCTCGCTGCGAATAGTACATTACGCCCCGTAAGTTCTCGCTGATATACACGAGCGGCAAAGTGCCAACGGCAGAGGTAACTGTAGCCGTCAACACGTGCCACCGGCAGCCGTCAACGCGTGGACGGCTGCTGTCGATAGTCGACGGCTGACGTCAATTGTCGACGGCTAAAGTTACCTCTGCCGTTGGCACTTTGCCGCTCGTGTATAATGAGCACTAACACCGGTCAGTACTCAGCTCTAAACATTAACGCAGTAAGTTCCTTCTGGGAAAGCGTGCTCCGTCTTAGGTCACATCTTCACTTTCTCAAGTGTGATGGTTGTGATGGTGATCACACGCTTGACCATGATCAATAAAAAATTTATTAATAAAAAATCTGTCTAAGTGCTTATTTTGTAAGCCTAAAGGTATAAAGTTATTGATTCTGATTCGTTACACTACACCATAATTATCAAACCTTAAAACAACTATTTAATACAAGTAAGAATAACTAATACCTACGTCGCAAAATATTCAAGAAAATCTTCTCTGGTCGTGTTAGAGCAATTTATAACTACACTAGCATCCGCCCGTGGCTTCGCATACGATTTTTTAGTATAAAAAGTACTATATGCCCTCCCTTAAAATACAATCCATATCTATCTAGATGACCCATGTAGCGTGGCTGGCGAAGGTCCACCTGCGACGCAGGAAGTTGCGTGTGTGATTCCCGTCTTGGGACAAATGTTTGTACGATCTGCAAATATTTGTTCTGGGTATTTTCTATGTATAATAAAATAAAATATCAATATAATATGTACGTATGTAAAAAGGAGCTAACTGTAGATTGTTTGCAACAATCTGCAGTTAGCACAATTGTTTCTATAGAAAATACTAGTTTAATTTGTTATATTATTTGATTGTTATTTCCTTTATCAATAAAGGATTTGTAACTACCAAAAAATATATGTAATGTACATATTATGTATATATTTTAGTTATCTAGTAGGTATAGTACCCATAACACAAGCTCTGCTTAGCTTGGGGCTACATGATGCTGTATGCTTTCACCAACATTATTTATTTATTTATTTATCTTTGCTGTTCGTAAGATTTGTTCCGTTCATTACGTAACAATCAGACAGAGTTACTTTTGATTTTATAATATTAGTTTGTATCATTTACCTACACCTAAAGAATGCCGTGATACCTATACTGTACAGGTTTTATACTACTTTATTATAATTACGGAACAAGCAAATTGTGCACCTGACATAATCACATTAATCATATAATGGTTAAATAAGGTATATTATACCTAACGCGCTATGCAATCCAAGCAACTATTGCGGCAACTGAAGTATAAGTAAGTCTAAGTATAAGAAAAATATTAAAAAGTTGACAGTTTTTAATCAACTTCAAAAGGAGGAGGTTTTCAATTCGTCTGAACGTTTTTTTTATGTATGTTACGCGATATCTCCGCCAATTATGGACCGATTTTGAAAATTCTTTCACTATTGTATAGAAATTTAATTTTATTTATTTATTCGGAGAAAAAACAGTTTGTCACACTTTATAAATAAACAAATCCCTAGGGGATTAGTATTTATCCCGCAAAGCTTAAAATAGGTGTAAAAGTAAGGGAATTTGAAGTCGGTTTATCGTTTATAAAACACGCCATACCTATTATTTCAACTAAAGTAGTTCTGTTTGCATAACGCCTTAACGCCTATGCAGACAGAGCAACTTTATATGAAGAAACTGGCCACTTTTTAACATGTAATATAACCTTCAGTTGCCGCAATAGTTGCAGTAAGTGCTTTATATACACGAGCGGTAAGTGCCAACGGCAGAGGAAACTGTAGCCGTTGACGCGCCGAGACGGCAGCCATCGACACGCGCCGACGGCAGCCGTCGACACGCCGACGGCTGTTGTTGATAGTAGACGGCTTCCGTCAACTGTTGACGGCTGACGTCAATTGTCGACGGGTGCCGTCGGCGCGTGTCGATGGCTGCCGTCTCGGCGAGTCGACGGCTACAGTTGCCTCTGTCGTTGGCACTTTGCCGCTCGTGTATATGAGCATTAAGCTGCGCCAGGTTACATACAGTTTATGAAGAAGTTTTTATGTAAACAGCTAGTAGCGAGTCGCTAGTTACCGCAATAGTTTCTCTGTCTACATAGGGCCCAATGGTTACCATTGCCTATTACTTTAACTTGATAAGTAACATAATTCAATTGAATCAGGCCTTTTTATACATTTATACAATGGCGACCGCGATACAATGCGAAACGGAGTGTGGGAAGACCTCCCACTCGATGGACAGACGACATCGTAGCGGTCGCAGGGAGTCGTTGGATGGAGGCGGCTCAGGACCGCTATTCGTGGCGTCGTTTGGGGTAGGCTTATGTTCAGCGGTGGACGTGTACGGTGCTGATGATGATACAACATTCGTAGCGCAAAAAGTTATTTTAATTGTTGCTTTTTATTTGTTTTGTTTTTGCTGCTGTTTTTTTTACATGATTACCTACTGACTAATAGCTTCTGCCTGCGGCCTCGCACACGATTTTTGGTATAATAAGTACTAGCCTATGTTTTCAAGTCACATATAACTTCACCGTCCAAAAATATGAACATGTTTAATTTAAAAAACTTGATATTAAAAGTGCAAGAACTCGTGAGCGTTACGAGAACAAATTGGCCGCCCCTATGCTCTTCTAGTCAGAAAAGTATTTTCTATATGTCGGTCAAAGTTTATCATAAATAATAATATACCTAATGATATAACTATTTTGCCAAACAAAAATGTTATAATCATCTACTCAGTGAATGTACATAAAATCGAATACTAAAATAACATTAAACTAACAATTCTGTCTGGTGAAATTGGCTCTAAGCGTATCCTGAGTTTGGGCGCTGGGAGGTGCGACACAGTTTTAAACTTATACGCTTTCCAGTGTTCCATTGTATCTTAGCTATGTTTTTGTTCATTCCAAATAAATAAATAAAAAATAAAAACTTCCTCCAGAAGTTAAAAACTAAACTAATTTACTTGGTTTTTGGAAAATTGTTTTTATCACATGAAAAATTTTTTTTACTCCATATTTACCTCAATTGAATATATTTTAGAATTATTATGATTGTGAGTGGTTATTTTGATTACTGTGATTTCTGATTATTATGATTTCATTTAAATTAGTTATTTTACAATTATGGCAAACAATTAACAATTTATTACTACAATTTATGACTGCATGCTATTTAAAACTCGAACGAGTAGATTTTGTAGATTTTTGACCAAAAAAATATTATTGAAGACCTAATGTACTATGTACCACAATCACAATGAATAAATGGTTTCAATGGCCTTTATAATATTTGTAAGATTTTCCAACGCAATCCGTTTATTCAATGAAATAAGAGACTTAAGGACTTAGAGCTTTCTTAGAGGCCAGACCTGGAGAGTTTCTCTTACTTCTTAAAACTTAGCAAACTTGTTAGACCGTTTGTTCGAGAATAAGGAGAAAGCAAAAAACCATTTTTTTTTTTTTATGGATCAATATGCTATAAATATGGTTAAAAATTCCTTTCAATGTTCCTTGACCCTCCAGTTGTTGGCACATTGAAACTCGTAAGAAACGACTTTCATTGTTAATCTTTTGCGTTTTCTGCTGAAGACGACTGACGATGTGTTTTTATTACACGTGTCGTATGCCTCTTATTACAGGTAGGTGTATAAAGTAGAATCAGAACACTTTAGTACCTTGTCGCTTTAACGTCTCGACTGTAGGGTGTACCTAAATTGAGTATTCCAATAAATATCCTACTAATATTATAAATGTGAAAGTTTGTATGGATGGATGTATGGATGTTTGTTACTCTTTCACGCAAAAACTACTGAACCGATTAGGCTGAAATTTGGTATGGGTATAGTTTGGGTCCAGGTCCCAAACTACATATACCCATACCCAGCCTAATCGCTTCAGTAGTTTTTGCGTGTAAGAGTATTACATATAGGCTATTTTTAACCCGATAAAACGCGGGCGAAGGCGCGGGCAGCAGCTAGTTAATAATAAATGATATTGGACAATCCACACAGCATCATCTATGTTCCGAGTGTTCTAGGTATTTTCTATATATATAAAAAAAACTATCTATGTCGGTAATTTACGTATTATACGTCTATCTAGTACCTACCCATAACACAAGCTCTGCGTAGCTGGAGGCTAGATGATGCTGTGTAGATTGTCCAGCATCTTTTCATTTGTTTATTAATTAATGTTATTTCAAATTAAAATGTCATAGATAGACTCTGTTTAAAGATCTCCGGGTTTTCAAAAAAACATCTGAGCGCCTGGTCGAAGCGACGCGTGACCCGAGAGCTGGTGAGTATCTGGCGCAGCGCATTAGCATTGCCATACAGCGAGGCAATGCAGCCAGCGTCTTGGGGACGCTTCCGACTGGTATTGATATGGACCAGTTGAGCTATCTGTAGATTGTTTGCAACAGTCTGCAGTTAGCTCAATTGTTTCAATTGTAAATACTAGTTTAATTTGTTTATATTATTTGTTTGTTATTTTCTTTGTCAATATAGATGATGCTGAAAGATCTAATCTATCTTTCACAACCATAACTCCGTGAATGATCCCTGCCATCCATTGAGTAACTACTCAGGCAAAAAGTATTTTGTTTTCTCTTTTTTTAGAAAACGCTTCATACATTTATGAAAAAGTTAAAGACGATAAAGTTGGTAAACGTTTAACAAAATACTATAGGTATTTATAACCTATAGTCCCTGAAATACTATAGTAACAAAATACTATAGGTATTTATAACCTATAGTCCCTGAAATATTATAATAACAAAATACTATAGGTATTTATAACCTATATATAGTTCCTGAAACACTATAGTAACAAAATACCATAATATGAAAATAAGCGTCAGTAATATTACTGACGCTAATTTTCAGATCGACACAAAATCTCCTCTTTTTGTTTTAACGCCTTGACACCTGACCTACCATACCAAGTAGATAAGTTAGCTTAGCAGTCAATATTAAGGTATTTCATATTTCCAATACAACATCGCATTAATTAGTAGGAATAATACGTACCTACATACTTGTATCGTCTCAACAAAAAAGTTTGTTAGCTGGTTAATGGTTATGCTCACCAAGCAGGTAAGGTTAATTTTACTTTGTGTAATATAATACGGAAATGTTATATGTATAATCAGTAATCACATATAATCATTGCATATAATAGTTATAATATAAGTGAGTATATAAGTACAGATGTAACGTTGGTACATAGTAACAAGCTATAAAGTGCATGCCTGCATTATATCAACAGGAAAAGGTGCATAGATTATTACCGACATTGGCATCATATGATGATGCCATAAAATTTACTTTAGATATAGATAATACAACAGAAAATATAAAACAAGATCGTGGCCGTGGGGCCGCGGCATAGAATATCGACCCCTCCAACTCAACCCGTGGATGTCGTAAGAGCCGACTGAGGGAACCTACCAGAGGAAGGGCAGCAGCGTCCTTCTGAGTATTTTTCAACACCAACACTGCGATCACCAATCCGCCTGCCAAGCGTGGTGATTATGGCAAATCCCCCCTACATGGGAGACCATCCACTCGATGGACCGACGACATCGTAGCGGTCGCAGGGAGTCGATGGATGAAGGCGACTCAGGACCACTATTTGTGGCGTCGTACGGGGGAGGCCTATGTCCAGCAGTGGACGTGTATGGGCTGATGATGATGATGATGATAGATAATACATATCTAAAAAAAAATTATTATTTCTTTATTTACTACTAGCTGACCCGTGCCCACTTCGTTGGGCGGTAAACATTTTTAGTGAACCAAACCGAACCGTGAGACCGAGTCGAAGATCAAAGTTGTATCCGTCTTCGCCACGATAGTAGGTACAATATATAAGCGAGTAGAGACTGAAGAGCATCAAATGCCTGGTGGGTGCGTTTCGCCAATGCATTCCAAGCGGTCATCCCGGGTACGCAGCACAATGTCCCGCCGCCTGTCACAGTGCTGATCTACCAGGACGGCGGCAACATCATTGGTAGCGAGAGCTTTGTACAAACCGGATGCTGTCCAGTAGGTCGTTTATCGGCACTAATAACAATTTTGTAATCATTTTGTTGGCTTTGGGGTATGGACTCGTATTTTATGTCCTTCCTCGTAGTATGAACTCAAATCATGCTAAGTATCATTCGAATCAATTCAGTAGTTTTTGCGCTATTTTAGGCCGAGAAATGTTACTTCCATCCCCACTCCCAAGGGAACCTTAACGAATTCCAGGATAAAAAGTATTACATGACCTTCCTCGTAGTATGAACTTAAATCATGCCAAGTTTCATTTGAATACATTCAGTAGTTTCGGAGCTATGCGCGGCCAAGATACAGACAGACAGACAGACAGACATTATGGAAAAAAAATACATTTTTGGCATCAGTATCGATAATAGAGTGCCATCCAAAAAAATTGTTCAATATATCTTCAATGTACAGAATTGGACCTGTTGCAGTTTTATTATAAGTATAGATTAACATCGACTTATTTCTTTTATAATTAACATTCATTATTATGTATTATTGAAATTGTGATTTATAAATTATCATGCTATTGATTGACTCTACCTATAGATACATTGAACAGTTTGCGCAATGGTTGGAAATCTGTGAGGAGGCTTTAGAACAGCTACCGTGGTATAGGAAGAAAAAACTTAAAAAATAAATAATTATTAGTTTTTGTAACTCAGGAATTACCTTATTTAATCCCTGAGTTAGATAGTTTTAAAAGCTGATGCGACCCTCTTTTGTTGTTCATATAATAGAAGCTTGGATTTGCGACGTGTCGTCGCTGTGAATAATTGTAGGAAAAAACTAAAGATAAACGCGTCAGCCTTTAAAAAAAATACCTATAATAATATATCTCTATAAACTGACGACATTGTAGCGGTCGCAGGGAGTCGTTGAATGGATGCCTCCATTGAACGACTCCCTGCTCAGCAGGGCTATTCTAACTCGATCAAAAGGTTTCCGCGACTCGGAATCTGACACATATCCACGCAAATTCAAATATTTTAGCGGTTTTTAATATTTTCTGCAATCTAAAAAAGGTAAAAATGAGTAATATCTTACAATCTCTAGATCTGGTTGTAATCCGGATACAAAAACTGTACCTAGTGCTCTTAACCTTGGCCAACAAAAACTCGATATTCATCAACGCATTTTTAATACTGGCTTCCAAAAAAGTTGTAAGGTTCGATGGTGCTGTACTTTTTTGTGTAAAAATCAACAAACACTTAATCCATAAATTACTTAACACACTAACAGTCGGTTATTCGTACGCCGCTAATTAACTTAACTTGCATAGATATATAGTTCTAGGCCTAGAACAAAATATAGACTTAGTTTTATACCTTATATCAGTTGCCATGGGATAGAAATAACTTTTAATTCCATAGAAACAAAACGTGCGAAGCCGCAAGCAGAAACTAGTTTTAAATAAATCATTTATAATTCTGTGGAGCTAAATAAGACTTAAGATGAAAACCCATTTTTGATGCAATAAAGTGTTTATGATATTAATACACAAAAAAAAAACAAAAGAATACAAAATTAATTAGTTACTAATATACAACAATACTTATACTGGTGGTCCCCGCACTAGGTCAGAACCTGTATCGCGGGAGGCCGAATTACAAAGAGAATTACTAATTTAAGGGCTATAGTAAACAGGGCAGCAATTCACTCTACAAAATATACTTTAGAAAAAATTATATTAATACTAATAAATAACTTCAAATAATGTTGTCCCCATTCTGAGTTGCCATGCGCCAGCCTGGAGAAATTCTTATTTGATAAAAATTTGCTTGTCCATCATAACCTTTTTTTGTAAGCCTAAAGAAATAAACATGATTTCTGATTTCTGGTTAACTTCCTATGTTTTATTTTCGAACGGAATGGTAAAAAGTAGGTTCTCCTTGTTTCAGGTAACTCCGGTTCAATAAAGCAAGAGTCGAGCTTTCACAATCGCAGCCGAAGACAATATCAGCAGCAGAGCTTCTGCCCTTCGCATGTCTGCCACGAAAACAGGCAGTGCCGGAACAGCTGTCGGAGACCCCTTGAGAAGACCGACAGTACCCAAATAACAAAAGATAGACTTAACAATCCAAGAGACATCTGCAGTAGTAAAATCCAAAATTCTAATGTAAACCTTCAAGACGATATCAATGTGATAGGATGTGACTGGAGGAATGAAAGGATCAAGTTTTCTAGAAATAATAATAACAATACTTAATATCTAGAATAAGTATATAATAATATAAATTAATAGGTACATTTGCTTCATTAAGAATTTAATTGAGAAGTGTGGACTTGATGAATGAATCCGCCATGTTTTTTATATTTGTAAAATACATGAAACATTTACCGACCTAATTAGCACTAGAATTTAGAATCGAAACTGTTGAGCTAACTGCAGACTGTTGTAAATAACCTAGATGTAGTTCAACTGATTTATTGTGAATGGCCAGTATTGAAAAATATGATCAATAGAACGTGCAGATCGTAAGGTAATAAGAAGCTCTCTGACTTTTTGTGAGACTGAGACAAGGCAGTCTCACATGAGACGTTGAGAATACTTTTCGTGAGACGTTGGGAATAGGAAAGTCTCACGAGAGACGTTGGGGATAACCTCTATAGAGTACCTACCTTCCTAGCCTACCTACCTATAGTACTAGTCCTAAGATACTTCATCAAAACAGTAAAAAACATCATCCAAGGCCAATAAATTCTTGAGCTCTCGACTATAATTGATATCTCCAATGAGGGCTTTTCAAAGCAATCTTTTTAAAAAATAATACCGCTTTTTAGTTGACACTAGATAGCGCTGAACAAAGGTCAATTGTCATAAAATAAATAATGAAAAGGGTGCCATTTTACACATTTTTTGGCAGTATTTGACACTGAGTTTCATACCGTACCATCTTAATTTCTGGCAACCACTTGTTTTTTTAACGTTCGCATTGAAAAGCTCTCATTAGCTAAATTAAATTTTACTTATGATATAAAACTACCTCAACAATAATTTACTCACTGTCTAACCGACTGCTATCTGGTGTTTGTAAATAATATTTATTATTTCCATTCTGTTATTCACTATTATATGACTATAAACTTAATCCTGGCTACATTCATATGTATTTAGCTAACCGAAACATGATCGCAGATTTCACTAGACCATATGGCGTCAATGGTTAAAGTTAAGAAAGGAAGTTTATTGCAGTAGTTCCTTCTATATTGTGTCTACAGACTCCTTAACCCCACAAAATAGTTATAAATTGTTGAAAGTAAAAGTATTTGTTTGTGTTAACATTCCTTGGGAATAATGATGAGAAGAATATCTCTAGAATTAAGTATACTAAAGGTAAACCCGTTTTTCTTGACATGGGTCCTCAAAGGGTTGTCTTCCTTGAAATTTGAAGTGGCTGCCCGGCTTTAGAGAAGCTAAAGCCGGTTTCTGACCGGGGAATGAAGCGTAATGAAGCGTGTTACACAGAGAGCGTTCGCGCTGTCAATGCGAGGAAAGAATTTATTTATTTATGCATTTATAGAATGTATAACTATTTTTACAGGGGCACCCAATGCAATACGTACCTTGTCTTATTAAAAAATATGAAAAATAATCTAAATCTAATCTAATCTAAATAATAAAACACTAAAATTTCATAGAATCAAAATTAAAATTTGCTACAAATATATGTCAATCGATTATTAAAATACGACAAGACACAATTAATAAATCCTGACATAAATATTAGTCAGCCCAAAATAAAATAAAATAAAAAGAATAGAAAACGCAATATAAAAATTCGTCCCTCGATAATTAAAATAATTACACAAAATCAAACCTGATTAGAATAGCATAGATAAATAACAGTCCTTTGAAAATCGATCAGAAGGCAATTAAAAAGATTGACTCTCTCAGCAACCCGATCGAGAGTGTGGATGCAGCTTTGAAGGGATGCTTTGTTCAGGAGGTTGGTCTCTTAGTACAGCCAATAGGGCGGGCCGTCTCCGTCGGTGGTGCCCGTACTCCGCAGGCACATTCAGCATTTCTTCCAAAAGACCTGGATTGGCGGTCGCCCACGAAATTTTTTGACCAAATATAGAGCAAGCGCTGCATCTCTCCTTACTTGCAGTTTGTTGTATCCAACCATGCCTATAACAAACAAGGTTAGATACATCAACAGGAAGAATAGATAGACACCATAGAGCACTTGTACAAAAATATGGTGAATTTATTTTGAATGCGCTCAACCATTTGACTGTACTTGGCCGCGTACCGTGTGGGGCCCATACCGCGGCATTGAACTCTAAATGGCTTCTCACCAATGAGTCGTAAAGAGTTTTTATTGCATTTATGTTAGTGAAGCTATTCGTCTGACGGAGTACAAATCCTAAAGTCTCGAATACCTTCTTGCAAATGTTAATCACATGTACACGGAAATGTAGCTTGTCGTCGAAATGAACCCCTAATTACCTCAGCAAATCGATTCTCAACTGTTAACCCTTCAACCCGTTAGTGTGGTGGAGTGGTGTCTTTGCGCTACTGAATGTTATTATAGAGCATTTACTAACATTGAACTGTAGTTCGTTCTTATTACTCCACTCAGCCACGTCACGGTTAAGACGTTCACAGTCCTCTTTGTTTTTAATCGGCAAGGGTAACTTAAGGTCATCCGTGAACAACAAGCATTTCGCGTCCTTGACGACTATTGGCAGGTTGATCATGACAATGAAATCTAATGGCCCCATATTGCTTCCCTGATTCACTCCAGTTAAGGTAGAAGGCACTCGCAACGACCAACGAGACTGATTTTAGCACACGACGTAAAGTTTCATGCCCTCTGTGAAGGTAGGTACATTACGCCCCGTAACACCAGGCAGTACTCGGCTTAATGTCTAGGAAAATCTTCGCTTATTCTTATTTATAAGCTCTTAATGTTGTTAGTTACATTTGTAGATAATATTTCTGAAAGTTGACGTTACAAGTACTTATGTAAATTTGTGAGTCATTATGATGTAGTCAGATGAGTCTATTTGATACCATCCTTTGAGATGTGTTCGTAACGAAGAACCATAAAGGAACAGAAATTAAAAAGTTTAATTCAGTATTTTTGCTTTTAATTTTCCCTATCCCTACGATCTAGGTTAAATTATGTTAGTTTGTTAATCTCCAATTCCATCTCATTTACAAATTCCTATACCTATTTTTCTTGGAAACTTACAGCTGATGAAGCATAACATGAGGGGTTTCACCGATTTTCATCAAATAATGGTTCATAACACGAACCGTAAGATCATAATTTATAAAAGAAATAGGTAAATATTCCCACATCTTGTATTTTAATAAAACAGGTCCAATTATCTACATTGAAGATGTTTTGAAATGTTTTTGGAGGGCTCTCCCTTACAGTTATCGAAGCCAAAACTGTATTTTTTTTTCTTTTTGTTGTGTCATATTGAAAACACATCTATACAACAAAAATAAAGACAACAATACAGGCAGAAATTATTTAAAGAGATAGAGGAAGTACAAATATTGGCTATTATTTGATTTTATAACAAATTAACATTACAATTTTCATTCTGAGATGTCCATTTCAGATAGCGCCATTCCTGGCGTCGTTTGGGGGAGGCCTTATGTTCAGCAGTGGACGTATACGGGCTGATGATGATATGTCCATTTCAACGTAGGCCTCCTTCATCGTGGTCCACTCATTTCTGTCATGTGCCGGTCGTGTCCAGTTGGCTCCAGGAACGGAGTTGATGTCGTCCGCCCAACGCAGCGGGGCGACGTGGGCGCTGGACCGGGAGGTGTTCACCTCTCCCGTACTAGTGCAACAGCTTCTAAGCTCCACCTGTTATCAGAAGTTCTAGCAATATGTCCGGTCCAACGCCATTTCAGGCGACATACAATTTTTGCGTTAGTTGTAGCGCGAACGTGTCTACTCTGATTATCTGGGTTCGGTTCGTTTTCACCCGACCCCGTATTCACCCGGTACGTTCTCCCCCGATTTAAACATTTTTATATCAATACTAGCTGACCCACCAAACGTTGTTTTGCCTTCAACCCTTATCACTTAGGGGTATGGAAAATAGATAGTAGCCGATTCTCAGACCTACTGAATACGCATATATGTAAAATTTGGTCAAATCGGTAAAGCCGTTTCGGAGGAGTACGGTAACTAACATTGTGACATGGAAATTTTATATATAAGATTTTTTGTCGCTTTTGCCGTAATTTACCTAAAGTACCGGCGAAAACAGAAATGCTTCAGAATTTTATTCTTATTTATATTATTTAGTTTTCACATTTATTGATTTATGTATCTATTATTTTCAAATAAGGCCGAGCATGATCCTTTCCTTTGACCTTTAGAAAACCTTTGCTATAGTCTCGGTGTCTGGAGTAATAGCGCTGTGTGAACCTGGTAATCCAGCACTTTGAGATATTCATGTTTTAGTAATTGGTACTCCTTGCATAGAAAGCTGTAAAGATAAAGATAAAGATCTTTTATTTGCTTAAACACAATGTACATAGGTTACACAAATGTTAATAATATTTAGTTTCAATTATGTTCTACTAAGATTAGCAAATGTTACATTAATTTCAGATTCAATTAAATTTTTTGACATTGTCTAAAACTGTAATATAGGTTATAGTTAGAAAGCTAGTATAAAGCTTTCTAACTATAACCTATATTACAGTTTTAGACAATGTCAAAAAATTTAAATTGAATCTGAAATTAAGTAAGAGGTGCAATAGTAAAATAAGGTGATGTCAGAATTTATCTGTCATGAAATCGTTAATAATATAGCATTTGTTAATTAATAATTGTTTCAGTTTAGTTATAAATATAATATATTGTCGTAAGTACCACAGCACAACTGAGTCCATAGATTAATAGATAATAGATTCTTTAATAGTTTAGATTTTAGATGTACTTTCATTATGTATGTGTTTAGGCAACCGTTATAAGTTCCATGAGTTTCTAATTCTTCGTTACTTCTACTTTGTTACTTTTTTAAAATATTTTTAGTTTTAAAAGATGTTCTCCTTTTTTTGCAATCAACCTATTTACATTCATAATGAGTTTGGAATACTACGTTAGTCATTACAGTAAAATAACATAATTCATTTTATATTGTTCGCCCTAAATACCTTATCGTCTTAAAAACAAAAATCTAGCTCTAAACCCGTTCAAGAGTTTGGAAGCTGTGTTGTCATTCGGTACAAATTATGATGACAATGATATCCATCTAGCCGAATTTCAGGCATGGGCATATTGTTGAACTTCAGTCTTTTTTTTAAATCGATTCGTCAAGGTACGGTAAAGTCCTGATTGAAGACCTAGTAGGAAATCGTGCGGCAAGAATCACTCCACGAATCGTGGCCACCCAACTTCCGTAAATAGCTATAAACTTGTAATAGGCTAATCTTGAACTAATCAATACTTGATTGCGACTTTCAGAAGTCAGGATTTTTGACAACGACACTATCCAAAATTTATCCTACACTAGCTGTGCCCGCGGCTTAGCCCGCATAGAATTTTAGTTTTTGCGCGATACCTTGCGCGGAATAAAGGTGGTACTTCAGAAACATACGGAGACTATGGAGAAGGGTTATGGGTAGTAAGAGATAGGTCGTATCTTTTTATCGCAGGAGTATTGTGTTGGACCATCGACTTCATACCCAATAGAGGCCTAATAAAGGGCGAACGCTTTAAACAACACATTTTTCTGCTATTCAGGACGGAGACAAATCCAACAAATTAAAGATCATTAAAATCGATCCAGCCGTTCTCAAGTTATAAGTATTCGAACAAAACCGACTTTGTTTTATATATTAAGGGGCTACCCCGACCCAATCAGAACCTCAGAAGAAGTTTCACTTTTTGGCCACCAAACTCGGTTATCGCATCTCCTCCTAAGCTATTCAATATAAAACTATTACGGAGGCATCCAAAATAAGCTTATAATAGGTATCACAAAAAGGATTTTTGAAAATTACTTTGTGTATCGTAATAATACGAAAAAGTATGTGGCGGCGCTAGTTTGGGTCTGAGAACCGCCTATTCTAAATGGCTGTATCTAACAATTTGCCCGTTAGAGAGCTAACAAATGAAAACAAAGGACAATGGGCAAAAATATATGGAGGGTGGGACTACCCTCCAATGGCAATAAAATGTACACATATGTATCATGAAGGCGAACGACGCGGACGGGCATATGTATGTGCACACATTATATCAATAATCTTGTATTTAGGGTATGCGATTCATGAAGGGTTTAATGCACCAGCAATGTTTTTAAATGACGAGCCTCGTCGTCGCGTCGTCGTCACGTTGTCGTCGGTCGGACAAGAAATGTTATAAGTACCCTTAATTCCCAGAATACAGACCCTTTAACAGTGTTTTTATGTTACTGTTGTAACAAATCGTTATTATACATAATAAAAACATTTTATTTACTTTATCAAAACTTTTAAGTCTTTTGACGACCGATGTGGCGCGGTGGGCGAAGGTCCGCCTGCGACGCAGAAGGTTGCGGGTTCGATTCCCGCCTCGGGAGAAATATTTGTACGATCTGCAAATATTTGTTCAGGGTGTTCTGGTCGTATTTCTATGTATAATAAAAAATATCTATGTTTATATTGTATTATGTATATCAGTTATCTAGTACCCATAACACAGGCTCTGCTTAGCTTGGGGTTAGATAATGCTGTGTGAATTGTCCAACATTATTTATTTATTTTTTATCTTTGAACGGACAGTTGCAATAGCAAAGCTGTCATAGCAATCGTTGTTCCGGTTGAATATACTCACATATGTACTAGGGATGCTATCGCTTATTAGACCTATCCAACGACATAATTATGTACATTCTATTGCTATTGGAGGTCCCAATCTGCATTTGTCCTTTATCAATTCTTCTGTAGGCAATATTAAATCGCCAAGTAAGTATTATATCAAACGGTAGGTATCTACAAAATGATTACCATTTCAAAATATTTATGGCGAGTCATGTCCTATGCATAAATGTATAATATTAACCGCCTACCCAGCAGCGCCATTGCTGAGCGTGCATTGTAATCAATTGGCCGTTTCGTGACGAAAGGAGTTAAATTACTGTAAGTTTTTATTTATCAATTGATTGTTTAGTTTGAAGGGTATAGCATTACCACAAAACTGAGATATTGACATCGTTGGATTCAGCGTATACTCGTTTCTTATTCTCGTGTCTGAGTTACCAAGGGTTCAAGCATGGCAAAAAAAACAAGGCAGTCTATCAATCTAAAATATATGTTATATATAAAACATATAAGTTAGTAAAACAATAACATTTTTGTAGGTAAATAGAATAAATAAATTTATCATCATCATCAATTTATCATCAGCCCATACACTTCCACTGCTGGACATAGGCCTCTAATAAATTTATAGTGTTGGATAATTCACACAGCCGGCATTATCTAGCCTCAAGCCAAGAAGCTTGTATATTCGGTAGATACTAGAGAAAGAATAAGCTAAAATAATTTTTAAGGGACTAAAATTGTTGCGTGATGAGCGAAACGTGATGAGAAGACATATGTTAATTTTTATCTCATTCTACCCTACATCAAATTAAAGTAGGTTATCTTTCTACCCGCTTCTTTCAAATCTGTTAATTCAAAGCGAAGCCGCTCAATTTAAAGTTTTCAATAGAAAATTACTTGAATCAACATTTGAGGAATATAGACCTATTTATCACTATTAGACATGACTACTTAATACCGAAAGATGAATAAAAAAAAATTAAAGCTTGAAGCTTTAATTTTTTTTTATCGGTTAGCGTCATCTTGACATGCCTAAACGAAATGAGGTAAAACTGTTAGAAGTACTCACTTAGACTACTTACATAATATGTTATTATTATCTGCACAAATGCAACCCTGTTGAGTTATTTACATGCATTTGTGAGTGTATCATGCAGTCTATTTGCGATTCCTCTTGGTTACTTTTCATTTATTTTTTATTATCATTCAGATTGTAGCCAATGCGCTGTGAAAATAGAATGCGTGATACACTTGAGAATGCACGTAAAGAAACAGCTGAACAGAGTTCCTCAGCCTATGTGATCGTTGTACCTAATACTTAAAACAAATAAGTCAATGATTATACTATTTGGCCAATGATGATGATAGATTTATTTACTTTGTATCAACCATAAACATATTCTAGTTTACTAAAAATAAAATATGATCGAGGTCTTTTTCAATTTATGATATTTCCATAAGGATAAGTAGTTTTCTGAAAGGTGCTTCTCTATAAAAGTAACTTATGAAAGCTAGAAAAAAAAGCATACAAATTGTCACAAACATGACAATGTCTATCAATTAATAAGTCTATGGTCTCATATGCGTCTAGAATTTTATGGTGTCGAGTCGACCTCTAAAACTCTAGTCAGCGACTACGTTTTTATAAACTTTATCGTGTTTGTTGCCTCTTCTATTCGAATAGGTACACTTAGCTAAACAGAAGGTAAGTAATTATTGGTACTTTGTTTTAATGAACCTTCATCATGTTATCAATTTACTGTTAATAAGTACAGTCAACGAGAAAAACGCTTTCCATTGTTACTTTTGAAAAATAGTCTGTAGTCTCTTAGCATTAATTTTTGTCATTGACAGTATTAGGTACACCCTCCATAATGTTCTGCGGTAGATAGATAGAAAGAAATTACTTTTATTACATACACACTTAGAACTAGAATACAATTTACAAATGAAATAATAACAAAATAAGTGAAAATTGGCGGTCTTATCGCTCAAGAGCGATCTCTGCCAGACAACCTGGCTGAACTTTAATACCTACTTCTAATACTTCACTGTCTATAGATAGAAGTAGCTAACATTGCTTTCATTTAAAATATCCTTTGGTTTAGTTAAAATAATCCTTTTTCATTAATTTTCCTTAAGAGTTGATACTATCTGAAATCACTTATTTTCAACGATCATATCTTCCACAATTCTGAAGCATTTACTTTGAGATTTTAATATGTTATAGTTCAGGATAGAACTAAACTAACTAGAACTAGTGTTTCGAAAACACGATTACATGAAATTTTCTCGATAGAAAAAAAATCCAAAGTTCACTCTAAACTGTACTTTAAACCGTCGCTATTCAATAGATACGTTAAAATAAGCCTTGATACTTTGTACAGTAAACAATCAGAGTATAAAGCAGACGGTGTGTGTTTTAGATTTTCAAAATTACTATTATTTTTACCGTAAAAAAACAAAAACATTATTTTTGCGGTTATGACGTTCTACTCTGTCCCGCTCATATGAACGCGAAATCCCAAGCCTATCCTATTCACACAATGGTGATGTACTGTAGGCCCTAAGTTCTCGAATAAACTTTCTTATTCACAAAAGTTTTAGCAGTGACGTGGGTAGAAAATAATTTTATTTGCAGAACATTTCAAGTTGGTAACACTGTACCTTTTTTTATTTCGTAAGTAATATCAAGTTGGTAATTAAGTACCTTTTTTTTCGATTTCGTAACAGTAAATTTGTAGAATCAGCATACAATGCGTTTTTATAACCTTTGACATGTGCATATAAATTACCCGCGGGCTTCAATAAATTACCTAAAGGTTTTACATTATACCTACCTACTCTAGCGAAGTAAAATATTTGATTTTAACGACCTCTGTTCCGCAGCGGGGTAAAGTCCGCCTGCGAAGCAGAGAGTTACGGGTTCAATTCCCGTCTCGGTAAAAATATTTGTACAATCTGTAGATGTTTGTGTGTTCTCGCCCCTTGTTAAAATCTGTCAACATAAAACAGTGGCGTGGAAATTTTTCTCAGTACGAAATAAGTCAACAAAAGATAACCAACAACTCTTAGTTGTTGCCAGAGCTATTGCTTAGAGAGTTTTTTTTATTGAATAAGCGTTTGGCCACCATCTCACATAAGAAAGTAAAGATGTGGCCTAAGATGGTCTTTGTTGACTACAGTCCGTTTTGCCGCTTACAAAGAGAAATACTAATGTTATTCATGAGACTATACGTATAGTTTTTACTTCAGTTTGGTTTTATAACTCTTGTTATATAACTTAAGAACTCGTATACTAATTTCTTTAGCTCGTAGAACCGATAGCCGTTGGGGAGTAAAGGTTCTCGAGTGGCGACCGCGATGCAATGCGAAACGGAGTGTGGGAAGACCTCCCACTCGATGGACTGATGACATCGTAGCGGTCGCAGGTAGTCGTTGGATGGAGGCGGCTCAGGACCGCTATTCGTGGCGTCGTTTTGGGGAGGCCTATGTTCAGCAGTGGACGTGTACGGGCTGATGATGATACTATTTTCTATACTAACTACGCGTTTTGCTAAGAGCCCTTTTGTGTCTACATATGATACAAACGAAATCTCTATCCTTCTTTACAGGAAATGCCGGACGGCCAGGAGAAGAGAGACGAGCTGAGCAATGGGAGAGAAGCCAACTGGCCTGCAGTTCTCTTCTTCATCCATATACATCTCCTCTCGTTGTATGGACTATACGTGCTGTTCTTCGAAGTTCAATGGCTGACCAGTCTGTTATGTAAGTCCTATATGCGTTGTATTGTGTATAGTAATAAAAAATATGTGGTATTGTCAAGCAAATCAAACAAATAGTTCTTTTCCATTAGACTATCTAAGAATAACTAAGCTTCTAAGCGATAAGGCTGTTCATCGTACTTATGTTATGTGATGTCAGAGACATTACACTATATATATCATCATCAGCCTATACACGTCCACTGCTGGACATAGGCCTCCCCCGTACGACGCCACAAATAGCGGTCCTGAGCCGCCTCCATCCATCGACTCCCTGCGACCGCTACGATGTCGTCGGTCCATATATATATATATATGTATGTATATTACGTAATGCTCTCTTTCTGGTGAACAACAAGTATTTTTGTATTGTATTGTTATTTGCCCATAACTCGGCTACACAAGATAAATGTAACTTTTAAAGGGCTATACGCTTCTACAACAAAACTACAAGTGAGTTGCATAAATAATCAATAAATAAATAAAAAAAAATTGACAAACATATCCATTGTATAGAGGCTTACTACAAAATATCAGATTATCTAGAGAGGATAAAAAAGCTTGGGATGAGTTTTGCTCCAACTCGAAAACTAACAACCTAACAAGGTAAAGGTTTCTCGTTCGCTTCTTTACTTTACCTTAAAAATATTGAAGTGAACAAAACATCAAAGGGATCACTTTATTTTCCTGTTTTACTTATGTAATCTCAATGTTGTCACGTGTCCAAGAATCCTGTAAGGTCTAAAAGGAATAAAGCACTTCGAGTTTTGAGTTTAGAAAAAGGGAATAAAACGGTTCTTGTGAATAAACGAAATTTTTTATGAAATCATACTATTAATATAGTATATATACATACGTATGTAAATTCTGATATAGAACAAAATTAAACAGACAGTAATAGCCATTTTTATAAATATCACCTTGAGTTTGGCCAGAGTATAAAGCAAATAAGCGAACTTTAACTATTATTTTTCAAGATGGAGCTTAACTAATTTCGGAATTGAACCTGCAACCTCTTGCGTCACACGCGGGTCTTCGCCCACCGGGCCACATCGGTCGACATCGACAACCGTCGCGTCGTTCCAAGGTTTTTACCGATAGTTTAAACAACTTAGGATGATAATTTGTTGGTGTTTGGTGGCAAGTTTATATCAATTTATTTTATACCCCTACTTGATCTTGAAAGCTGCAGACCTCATTTTATAAAACAAGGAATATTAACACTAACATGCAACATATTTGAAATAGTAAAATTTTATAGGAAAAATAAAACCTTATTCATACAAACCAAAGAAAGACATTTACAACCACATAACCTCAGAAATAAAAACCAATTACCCCTGCCTTTTACTAAATATCAGTTAGTCAGATCAGCGACTCGTCATATGGCCATCATCATTTATAATAAATTTCCCTCCCAAATAAACGACATTGAAAAGTATTTACTATAAAAAATTCAAAGAATTCCTCGTGTCTAAATGCTTTTATATTATAAAAGATTATTTAGAATAAAACGATTTTAACTATTTAGTTTACTAATTATTTAAGTATAAGCTTATATGTTGTAGCGCCCCCCAACGGAGTCTATGTCATGATCTCATATAATATTATATATTTATATATATTCTCTATTAATATTTAAGAACATATTGTAACACATGAAATAAATAAATGGATCTGTAGAACCGACGAGCGTTTGTGCAGCTGTACTTAAGATTCTATAAAACCCCCAGCCCATCTTTTTTAAATGACTATAAAAAGTACTTATGTCCATCTATCACCAAGTCCTTTGCTGCATAATCAAGGTGGATTATCTTACCCAATTATGCTACTCTATAGATCATGTTTAATCCGCTATCAACGGAAACTGATTCAGTCTTAAAAAAAACCAACACTGAAAAGGGAATGGGAATGACATGAAAAAGCACAAGGAAAAGCGTATAAAATTCCTAGAATCTATACCTAAAACAAGCTCCTAGATTAGGGCTAGATGATGCACTGTGGTGTGAATTAATAAATAATGCTGGACAATTCAGCACAGCATTATCTAGCCCCAAGCTAAGCAGAGCTTGTGTTATGTGTACTAGATAACTGATATACATAATACAATATATTACCTAGATAGTTTTTTTTTTAGTATACATAGAAAAACGACCAGAACACCCTGAACAAATATTTGCAGATGGTACAAATATTTGTCCCGAGGTGGGAATCGAACCCAACCTCCTGCGTCGCAGGCGGACCTTCGCCCACCGCGCCGTCAAGTTTTAATTGTACAGCATTATTTATTATTTATTTGTTTTGTTTTTAGTGGTAATACTCACTTCCGTGGCTATCCTCGGCGTAACTACAGGGTCTCACCGGCTCTGGGCTCACAAGGCTTACGAGGGCAGCACGGGGCTGCGAATTGTTCTCATGCTGTTTCAGACCTTGGCTGGACAGGTATGTAGCCCGGTTTCTAAAGATTAAGCTCCGATATTCAGTGATCAAGAATATTCAGTTACCGTAGTTAAGAATCGACTCTTTCAACTTGTAAAAGGTTGTTAGGGTAGGTTTTAGGCCTAAATTGGGTATAGTAGGTATTGCAAATAGGTGACCACACCACACAAATTTTGTGAAAATAAGTTTTCATGGATGTTGTATACGAATACGGTAATAATTTATTCTTTCGAGCCTTCATGAATGTTTCAACACCGCCCTCTCTCATCGCTTTCTACCTTTTGCGCATAGGTGACATTGTCTGCGTCCGCAGCATAAACTGCTTTTCTATCATTGAATAAGTAATCTACCTACATAAGTGAATGACTGGATAGTTTAACAAAGCTCGGATTTCCCTCAAAAGTACTTCCATTTTAATAGTCCACACAATAGAAAAGCTAACATAATGGAAAAGTAGCTTTCTTCGGATGACGCAGAGTCGAAAATTATACGGACGTAGCTTACGTGCATTAATGGATTTAGCAACGGCTCTGCCTACGGTCATTTGTGTGTGCATCCATCAGCGTATCCGTTTGCCTAGCATACTGCAAACATACTGACAGACGACATCTAGCTAACTGACGTTGGTATTTGCAAGAAAATATTATTAAGAAAAATATGAAATAATATAATTTGCAAGAGCTCTACCCGACCTACAAACCTACAAACCGAGATAGCTTTACCACTTTAACATAGCGCGCAGTTTCGCCCCTTCTAGAATCTAGAAGAAAAACTCGAAATATCTAAAAAGGTTAGGTATACTGAAATAGAAAAACTTTGTCTAGTGTGAAGGCCGCACAAAATCTTAACTGAATTTATGTTGAAAATTTCTTTTTTTATTACCCTGTTTTAAGGCGAATTATAAGGGGAAAAGACGAAAACGACGTCTTTTTCGAACATGTATTTGACGAAAATATAGATCGTGGACCTTTGAAATTTATATATCCGATAACACATATCTTAAAGTATTATGTGCCGGTTTCAAATGCTTGCCAGTAGTTATAGTAAGCACTCAGAAAAAGTTTAGAGAAACAATATCTTCAGGTGAATGAGCACACTTTTTGGCGGTGTGTCTTATTCGTTTACTACCAAACTCAGTATAGTTATTTATGTAGCTCGTATGCTTCAATTGCCGGTCCATTTGTTTTGAAATAAACTCAAAATAAGAAGTTTTAACGAAAAAACTATTTGCGCCTACTAAAACGTCTCTCTCCCACGAACGATTGCTCGCAAAATTTGATTAGGCAATGTTAGTAGCGAGGGCGCGCGCTAGGCCTCAGCGCTAGGCGAAGACGCGACGTTGCAAGCTCGCTAGCGGCCGGCTCGAGTGCGAGGTTGCCAGTCCAAACAAAACAATCGTGCCGTCGTCTTCGTCGTTGTCGCAGCCGTCACGCGTTTTTCTTTTTGCATTATCATGCCTACATAATATCATCTGAAGCAGTTTCAAAAATAATGAAGTACCTACCTACCTAATTGATTTTCTAAAATTCTGTGTTGTGATTTGTCTTTAGTATTTCTTCTCGAGTTGGGTTTTAGTGAAACAATAAGAATATGGGAAATAAAAAAGGGCTGAAACACCTGTACCTACCATGCTACCTATATCTGAGGGCCGCCAAACACGGACTACTCGGGCAGTTAGCCATTGATCAACATACACGGACTGCTTCCGAAGGAGTTCAACTGCTCGAGTGGTTCCGTGTATGTGTGTATGAATGATTGCTCCAAGCAGTCCGTGTAGTATGGTTGGTATGGTGGCCCTTATAAATAATAATTGCTTAGTCCCCTAGTCAAGTTCTCAGGCATAGTCTAATATCGATGCATCGATGCATAGAGTAGTGCTGTTACAGAGACTTATTAGCATCGTGTTTCAATACCAACTTTTTATACACGCAACCGAAGTAACATTACCTAATCTGTGGCGCAACTTTTACCTAAGTACCTAATAGTTATGTATCTTACGGCCGAATACTCAAACGCAACTCAGATGTAAGCACGTCTTATGTCGCAATATTTTGACAGTTTTCAATGAAAATCTGTCAAAAAATCGTCACTTGAGTCGTGCTTAAATCTGAGATTCGTTTGAGTATTCGGGGGTTAGGTACCTACTAATTATTGACGTAATTGTTATAATTATTATAATATATATATATATATGGCTGAAGTGGCGATGGGCAGGCCATATAGCTCGTAGAACCGATAACCGTTGGGAAGTAAAGGTTCTCGAGTGGCGACCGCGATGCAATGCAAAACGGAGCGTGGGAAAACCTCACACTCGATGGACCGACGATATCGTAGCGGTCACAGGGAGTCGTTGGATGGAGGCGGCTCAGGACCGCTATTCGTGACGTCGTTTGGTGGAGGCCTATGTTCAGCAGTGGACGTGTACGGGCTGATGATGATGATATGTATATATATATATAAGAGTAGACAAAAATTGTATGAACTGTATATTGAAAAACAACACAATTTTAGCCTGGAGTTCAAAGACAAAGTAAAAAATCGCTCAAAAATATTTAGAAAAGTTTATCAAATGGCAAAATCAAATTATATTAGATCAAAAATTAAAAACAGTAAAAATGTAATAAAATAACGAACGTATAGCACCAGATCTAGCTTTTATGTTCAATGAATCTATTGATTGTGACGTTTTTCCTGATTTGATGAAACATAGTAAGATAATCCCACTATTTAAATCGGGTAGTAGGTCTGACCCCACTAACTTTAGACCGATATCAGTACTGCCTACATTCAGCAAAGTTTTTGAAAAACTTATTTTACATCAATTGCTTAGGCATTTCAATGGCAATGACCTGCTACATCGTAAGCAATTCGGGTTTACTCGCGGCAGGTCAACTACTGATGCCGTGTAGAGTTGGTATCGCATATTTTTGATGCTTGGGAGAAGTCGCAAGATGCTTTAGGTGTTTTTTACGACTTGTCAAAAGCATTCGATTGTGTACACCATGGAACATTAATCAGGAAACTATATCACTATGGAAAATTGACACCTCTTCTTGCTACTTATTTGAGTGACAGGATACAAAGAGTTGACGTAAATGGGAAACGGTCATCGGGATCTGTAGTTACAATGGGTGTACCGCAGGGATCTATCCTCGGTCCTTTCCTATTTTTGGTTTATATTAACGACCTGCCTCATCTCGTTAAAAATAATGACGAGATTGTATCGTTTGCTGATGATACTTCTTTAATTTTCAAGATGATTAGACAAAACACAAATTATGACGGTGTAAACAATGCAATATCAAAAGTAGTCCATTGGTTTAATGTCAATAATCTTTTACCAAAACTAAATGCATTCAATTTATTCTACCAAATGTAAAACAAGTAAAGGCTGATATAAACGTAAAAGGAGAAACTTTAGACATTGTAGACAGTACCGTATTCTTAGGAATAACTTTAGACAGTAAACTTCAATGAGGTCCACACATAGATAAACTATCGAAGAGACTTAGTTCTGCAGCACATGCAGTCAAAAAAATCCGTCATCTTACAGACGTTGATACTTCTAGACTTGTCTATTTCAGCTACTTCCATAGTATTATGTCTTATGGCATATTACTGTGGGGGAACTAGAGAATCCCTGCGTAATAAATTCAAAGAAATAAATATAATGACCGTACCATATCAATATATTTATGAAAACTTATTGTACACTCATAGAAATATCGATCGATTCCCTAAAAATTGCGACATACATAATGTAAATACTAGAAATAAGAATAAACTCGCTTTGCCCAAAACTAGGCTGCACAAGATTAGTGTATCTTTTAAAGGGCAAAGTATACGTTTTTAAAACAAATCTCTGAGTGACTGAGTTGCAAAAATTATCAATAAATAAATTCAAACAAACTATCAAACATATCCTTTGTAAAAAGGCTTATTACAAAATATCAGATTATCTTGAGGATAAAAAAGCATGGGACGACTTTTGCTCCAACTCGAAATCTAAAAACCTAACAAGGTAAAGGTTTCTTGTTCGCTTCTTTACTTTACCTTAAAAAGATTGAAGTGAACAAAAAATCAAAGTGATCACTTTATTTCCCTGTTTTACTTATGTAATTTTAATTTTGTGACGTTTCCAACAGTCCAAGTGTCCTATAAGGTCTAAAGGAAATAAAGCACTTTGATATTTGATGGTGGAGGGGTAGGTAAGTATTTTTTTATTTGCGAAAATGTATATAGGGATTTTATGGGACCTAGGGAAAATTCCGACTTTTCGATCGATTCGATTTGCCCCCCTTCTTCCCCCCTCTAGTGCGGCTCCCAAGCAGAGCCATATTATTTTTTTTATGGGGATTTTATAGAAGAGGACAAGTAATTTGGAATGCGATAAAATTTTTGCCCCCTTGCCAACAAAAAATCCCTCCTTTTGAGATTGCTCCCAGATTCCGATGTGATAGAGGAGTATCGATTGCGGGACCGTATAGAGGGTTTCTACTGAAATTGGAAAAAAATCACCCCACTTTCCCCAAAAAAAAACTCCCCTCTTTTTGTATCTCCCAAGCGAAGTGACTTGAAAGAAAATATTTTGTTGGGTCTTGTAGAGGATCAAAATAATTTCGAAAACAAAATGTTTCCCCCCTGGCCCTTTGACCCCCCTTTTTAATAAAAAACTGAAATTTGGTCTAATTTTGACCTTTTTTTCTTTTATACCTTTTTTCCTATATTTGGATACCATGTTATGTATTTTTCTTATTATAACATAGTTTACCAACCATATTCTATCAAATGGTATCAATTGCCTACCTACTACCTTTCACTTAGAGAATATTTTTTCTTGCGGGCCATTAAATATATTAATTTCTTTATTTTTCGGTAAAAGAAGATTAAGGGTTCCGTTAAATTACTTCTTTCCAGATCAACTTACCACATCATAACTAGTTACCATACCAACCACTTACCTAGCACTGAAAACAAGGACGAATATAATTTTTAACACAAGATAGTGAATTTATATTATCATGCCGAGTGTTCTCAACAATATTAATAAAAACTTCAACAAAAATAAATTTACTAATATTTGTTGTACTAAAAAGATATTGAATATAGGTAGGCTTAGGATTAAAACATTACTACACATAATGTTTTAATCCTAAGCCTACCTATATTCATATACATCATATAATATTTTTAGACAATTATTATTCCTTTGGTCAGTTTCTCTCAAGGGGTATCTCTGATCATCATTACTCTGTGTACTGTGTGTACGTATGTACTACACTAGTGCGCGCCATCTAACTGCAGTGGAGGACACCGCGCGCGCGTTTTGCTTGCTCCATAGATGGCGCGTGGTATCCCCGCTAGGCTGCCAAATGCCCAAGGTCATTTGCCTTTGTATACGCCTTAAGTTGCGCATTCCACTCATAATAAAAAGATTTTATTGTATAAAATGCCGTGAAGCCCTGATACCCACTATAAGTAGCCTCGCCTTTAGCTTAAGAGCGCCTCTGGCTTCGACCCAATGATGCCTCCCAAAGTATATGGCCCGAGATCATGGAAATGAGAAGCACGTGGAGTCGCAAGAGCTGCATCTTAGGATGTAGACTTGGGGGTGGAAGTGTCTAATGGCGTAATAACGAGGAAACCCGTTCACGTGTCTCCGTGATGGTGAAATCGGGGCTGCACTTCTAGACACCCCTTATCACTATATGGCCCGAGATCATGGAAATGAGAAACACATAATAATAATGTTGTTAATACACTTTATTTCCAAGTTAGTGTTTAATTTTAAGAATTTGGCCTTTTCTAAGTGTACTTTTATTGTATTTACGGAAATAAAGAATTTTGACTTGACTTTGAATTTGACTTGACTTTGAATTTGAATAATAATTAATCATTCATCAGTTGCATAGGTATTAAATTGCAAACACGCGGCGAGGTATTTGTGCGAAATTCACGGTCTCCACGGGAGACCAGCGCTATGTATGATATGATCTGCTCTACCATAGCATACTGACTGGAGTCCGATTTTGTCAGTTTTTCTTTTTATATAAGGTTTATTTACTGTGTATTACTCGTCTGCTCTGGCAAATAAAATCTATAATTTTAGAACAGATTTTTTACGAATTCCCGCGTTCATTGATGTTTTTTATCAGAAACAAGATTCCTTTGAAAATACTTACAGGAAAATTGTTCGTAGAAATATTTTGTTGGGAGAAAATTACTACGTATAAATAATAATGTCAGTAAGTAATAGAACCGGACCGCTTTTGTGGCGTCGTACGGGGGAGGCCTATGTCCAGCAGTGGACGTGTATGGGCTGATGATGATGATGATGAAGTAATAGAACTAGCCTATGAAGTTACGAGATTACAAACAATTTTCTATGGAAACTGGGTAAATCGGTAGTTCAGTTTATTCTTTTTATTTTCTTGTAAAATTCTGTTAATTTCATTTCGGGAGAATCGTTAGCATTATTAATTAATAGAATTCATTAGCACGTGGATTATACAGGGTGGCTTTTTGGGATAAGATATACAGGCCAAATCTCCATTAGATCTAGAGAAAAGTCGCGTCAGCAGCTCAGGACTCATGGGCTCAAATTATACAACTGTCCTCCGGTAAAAATAAAAACAATTGCATACCTACGTAATTTTTTAAGGATCTTTCTAAGGCATTCACAATTCTTTTCAATCTAAATACTTTATCAAGGTTAAACCTTATTAAAACAGGCACAACTAGGCAATGTCTTCAACTTGATGAACGTAAAGGCCTGTGCACTCGACTTAGCACGCGTTTTACTATAGCCCTGAATGTCTAGTTTTAGACCTACATTACATCTGTACCATAATTCAAGAAAACAAGGTCTGCTCCTCCAGGACACTTGCCCACATCACCGTCCAGTTACCCCTATATTTCAACAAAACTTAGAAGTTGGCAATCAAATGTCAATTAAAAAAATCAATAAAAAATGTCAACCGTCTATTATATTTGTTAGATCAGTCAAAACAGCGTTAGTTAAACACGAGTCTCTACAATAAATTTAATTGGTGAATACAAAACCGTGCAATTTTAACAGATTCATACAGGTACTAACAATGAGCTCGAGGAGTTACGATTTCACGCTACTGGTAACACCAGAAAACAGATTCGTTATCTCATTCGCCGATGGCGATGATGACGTAGGCTTGTGTCACCCACGTGACCATCGTGTCTCGGAAGACCATACCCGTGACCATACCTTATATTATTATACCATGATCTATATATACTATAATATGTAGTTTCGCCGTGAAGAAGTATTTGTACATAACAAACATCCATTTACACAATTTAAACTTTCATCAAATTTTTCGCGTTCATAATATTAGTACCTATGATTACAGGGTTCCATCTACGATTGGGTCCAGTATCACAGGTTCCACCACGCACACTTCGGCACGGCCCTTGATCCCTACGACAACAATAAAGGCTTCTTGTATGCCCACATGTGGACAAGGCTAAGGAAACTCAGCCCTAAACAGGAGAAGCTTATGGAAGACATCGATATGTCTGACTTGGAAAGCGATTCCGTTGTTATGCTTCAGAAAAGGTCAGTTATTATTGTATACATATAACATACTAGCTGCTGCTCGCGCCTTCGCCCGCGTTTTATCGGGATAAAAAATCGCCTATCTATGTCCCAAACTATACCCATACCCAGCCTAATCGGTTCAGTAGTTTTTGCGTGAAAGAGTAACAAATATCCATACATCCATAATACATCCATCCATACAAACTATGACATTTATAATATTAGGAGGATAGGATATAATATATTACTTTTATTAATTTATTTATAACACATTATTAAAATCAAATCAAATAGGTTATAAAAGATAAACAATATGGGCCGTGGGGCCGCGGCGTACGAATATCGACCCCTCCAACTCAACTCGTGGATGTCGTAAGAGCCGACTAAGGGAACCTACCAGAGGAAGGGCAGCAGCTTCCTTCTGAGTATTTTTAAACACCAACACTGCGATCACCAATCCGCCTGCCAAGCGTGGTGATTATGGCAAATCCCCCCCTACATGGGAGACCATCCACTCGATGGACCGACGACATCGTAGCGGTCGCGTACGGGGGAGGCCTATGTCCAGCAGTGGACGTGTATGGGCTGATGATGATGATGAAGTTTAATTCAGTAAAATTATAATCCTTTTTTTGACTGCCACTTAGTTTTGTATAATTTTGTAGATTTAAGAGCTGTGTTTTTTTTTTTTCTTTAATCTAAAAATAAAATTTCAGCACAATACGTTCACTAATTTTGGCGCCAAAAAGTAAATAGGTTCATCCATCCATCATCTTCCGCATTTATAATTATTAGTGTGACGTGATTCTTCTGTTTGACAGAGTATACTGGCTTCTCTATGGGGTGATCTTCCTTCTGCTGCCCCTGAACGCCCCCCTGGAATACTGGGAAGAGTCTGTGTGGGGGACAGTCTTCGTGATTGGCTTCTTGCGGTATGCCATAGTGCTGCATGCTTCC
Source organism: Eupithecia insigniata (assembly GCA_947859395.1). Classification (NCBI taxonomy): domain Eukaryota; kingdom Metazoa; phylum Arthropoda; class Insecta; order Lepidoptera; family Geometridae; genus Eupithecia; species Eupithecia insigniata. The sequence goes on from OX402001.1 coordinate 13,555,247, forward strand.
TGGTTGGTCGAGAGCGCCATCTGTGTTTGGGGCCTCAAGCAAGGAGAAAAGTAAGTTGAATCCCCCAAGCACGGTGATTGTTGTCTATGGTAGAATAGATAAAAATTACGTCACTTAGTCATCGAATGCGTAAATTATTTCAAATTTCATCCTTCAACTTCAATAATGTACGCAATGTCCATACGTCATTATTATCTATTCTACCCTAGGAGGGAGAATATATTTATAATTATAAAACATAAGTAAAACTAACAGCTAGAAAATTACAAAATAAGAAAATATGTATGTACATGAAAATTACATGTACTCAAGCTGAGGGCTTTGCGTAAATTGTAGGCCATTTTATGATCCCATGCTTACACAAACTACGTATCAATAGGTAATAGTTTTACAGTCTAGAAGTTTGTTACAGAAATCAACATCTACAATTCAATCAGAATTTGTTTTACCAACGCTGCCCTACTTAGGAAAGGTGCAGTAACTAGTATTTTTGATAAAATTGAGTTAGATTGATACATATTCGGAATCGCCATAAAAAAAGTCATATTTCTTATATACGATCGATTTACTGATGAAATGTTGATAGTTACTGCACTTTTCATAAGGAGGGCAGAACGATCGTAACAAATGTCTTGCAATGTGAGCAAAACTTTTTTCTGCTATCTAAATTCTTGTATAACCTGTGTAAAAAACGCTAAACTCCGATGTTTTTAACGTAAAACCTACAACTTTTCTTGGTTTTTGCAAGTAAAGGCCTGTTCACACCTACGTGGTATTTACCGAGAGCGGTAGCGAAATCTGAGTGTGTACGATGCATCCCAAATCCCGCAGTCACTAAAATGTATACTCGATGGAATACCGCGGTCCGCCCGAAACCGAGCGTAAAGCAAGCGAAACTTACCTTTACCACACTGAATACCTACCGCGTAAGTCTGAACAAGCTTTAAGAGCTTCAAAACAATCAAATTTCGTATCAATTAGAGCCCAAAAAATGATGGCAGGATGTCCCTTTAACTTTATTGTCGTTGAAATCTTTTAACGAAAAAATAAAAATACTAATATTATACATACATAAATCCGTGAGTAATTCTGTCTGTTACCTTTTCGCATAAACGGCTGAACAGATATTTGGATGGCATGGCATGGAGATGATTGTATCCACGAGACGGAATAGAATCAGAAACAGAATCAGAATCAATAACTTTATTTCTTTAGGCTTCCAAAATAAGCACTTAGACAAGTCAAATTTTATACTATAAACATAGTTATTATTATCAAATAAGAAATAAGGTGTTATTGATATTATCTTCTTTTAAATTTTTTGTCCACTAGTGGAAGAAGTGAACAATACATACATATGCCTCTTTTTATGTCGGAAAAGAGCATGCATAACCACGCGAAGGAGCTGAGCTAGTATTTTCTATTACCCTGATTCATCACATGGGCACAAAGGCCTCCCCCAAATCTTACAAGCTTGTAATAAAAAAATATAAAACAAGTGTCTTCTACTTCTACAAGGCTACTAGACCTTCGTGATACCTACATCGTCGGCCACGTGGTCAATTTCCATCAGGTGAAATTGTCGTCGGATCTATCGCGGATCTATCGATTGATTATTAAAAAACTACCAAGGAGTTAGGTAACCCTTACATAAGATGAATGTAAAATATTTAACTATACATACATTTGGAAGAAAAAAATTGGTAAAATTCCTGCTTCATAATATTTTAGTGCAGAAAACAGTGCTTTCTTACTACTCAGCAGTAAAAGCATTCGAAAGGATTTATGATTAAATAAATTTTGAGAATCAATGACGTACTTTATTAAGTCAAAAAGATCTTGATTGTTCCAAATAGAAGCCACTCAAGGGTTTTGATGAAGTGTGGTTTTACTATAAAAAATATTTTATAACAGACTTGCTTTGCAAGCGTCTTCACCGTCTTCATTTAATTTTTTGTGCAAATCCTTTTTTCTAAAATATTATTAACCCATGTTTCAACATTAAGCCAGTAAAAGTCTCCTCAAAATCAGTTAAGCCATTTTAGAGATAAACCAAAATAAACAGACGTAGAAAAAAAACATTTATAGGTATTGCATAAAAAGAAAGAAAATTATTTATTAGAAACAAAACACACAAAGAAATTTTGGTACAGAAGCTTTGTTGGCGAGCTTTGGTGGAATAGTTTTTCTGTGGTTTTGTTCTTAGGTCCTACCGTGTATACATTCATGCTGATCTCAATTTTTTATTGTTTAGAAAGTTAATTAAAATTAATGTGTGGTAACAATTTAGGACAAGTATTACAATTGTAACAGTTGAGGTAACTGCAGCAACTATCTACAGGTATCATAACCGAGCCACATCAGCACCTTGGAAGTTCTGGCTGCACTGTCCCTCTGTAAGGGTGTTACCACACCAATCGATCGAGCGTCGATCGATGACGACGTGGATCCACGTCGATCGATTGGTGTGGTAGCTTACAACGGTCGTCTAACTAATCCAAGCCAGAGATGAGATGGAAACTATAGATCGACGTCAACTAATTCATTCTACCATAGATCAATTGGTGTGGTAGAAACTATCGATCGACATCGATTACTCCATTCCACCATCGATCCATGCCATCTATCGACGAACGATGGATTGATGTGGTAACACCCTAAGACAACGCTGATGCGCTATGCCAGAAATCTTCTCACCAGCTCTTTGTCTCCAGATATCCATTGGACTCCAACTCTGTGTTCATCATCAACAAGACATTCTGGCCGCAGTACCACTATTTGATCCCCTACGATTACAAGTCTGGAGAGTTCGGGACTTACGGTAAGCTCTTATACATTCACACTATACAGTATAACACAGACCGGATTCATCGATATTAAGGTCGCTATTATTACTTACTAGCTACCCGCCCCGGCTTCGCACGGATGCAATGCTGATACTAAATTATACATATAAACCTTCCTCTATCAAAAAAACCGCATCAAAATCCGTTGCGTAGTTTTAAAGATCTAAGTATACATAGGGACAGACAGACAGCGGGAAACGATTTTGTTTTATACTATGTTATGTAGTGATATGAGGACCAAATGAAAAATGTAAAATTTATTTATATTCAAGAACTCTGCATGTTGCTAAGACCTTACAGGGCTCATGTTGATACCACCAAATATTTTAAAATCTTATGATATATTTTATATTATATAACATGAATACAATAAATAAATAAGAAAGTTATATTAAGGATTTATAATGCGCGGGAGATTAAAATGTTTTGCGGTTTAATAATGTTTGTAGGTAAAAGTTTGTAAATAAGTGAATGTGTTTTTAGCAGAAAGCAACGTCAAAACTATACATAGATCGGCTGTGCGATTACACAAAAGCCACCCATCTATAATTATCATTTGGAAGCCATTTCAATGGCTTTCACCATAAAATTACGAAGGCCATTTCAAAGGCTTATGAAATTACTTTATAGGATGGGTGGTTTTTGTTTAATCCCTCAGCTGAACGAGCTGAAATGCACAAAAACTTCTGGAATAACCTAGAGCTTCACAATATCCCCCCGAAAAATACGTGCGAAGCCGCATGCATGTTTTTTTACATCGTACATAAATGTACCAAGATTTAACTATGTTGTTTTCGCGTAAAATTACCTATTGCGGTCTAATCAGAAAACCAGAAGGTCTAAAAACAAATTCAAGTGGCCGTTCTAGGATGCAAATCCTCGGATCACCCACGAAAAGCGGTGGAATATACCGCTTTTTCAATCTTCCTTGAATTTAAAACGACTTAAAAGTTCCCTTTCATCAACCACAACGAAGTTAATGCTATTTTAGTGACAAAAATCTGGCCAGGGAATTTCGAGACTGCAGATAGGTATTTATTTTAAAACTTTTTGCAACTTTTGCAATGCTTTGCAAGAATTTGGTTTTGTTGTGGTCTAAGTTTGTTATTTTACCAGTTTTTTATGACAATAAAATATTAAAAGTGGGGTGCGTGAAGTACGTACTACATTGCATGAATAGAAGTACATAATTACCGAAATGGTGAGTATAGACTAGAGCATTTACTTGTAACAGAACATCGAGCATTCTCGGGTTTTGAATTTACTCAAACCTTCACTTCGAACATGACGCTCGATGGTTTGTTAGAACTTGATTTTAAAAATCAACAAGCGTTTTGGTGTAACATTTTATCGAAGAAAGATACGAGAGCTTACGGGAGATGATGGGGAGTGACCTCACTCCTCACCATCCCCCGTCACGCGCGGTACAAGGGAAAATGTAGCAAAGTAAAAAGTAATGTTACAGGTAAATGCTCTCTAGCCGTGAGCATTACGACGAACAGAGCGTCGATCAGTTGCAAAGAACGTTACATGGAAATGCTCTAGGAAACTGAACATTTGTCTGTATTGAATATTCGTTAGAACGTTACATATTGTAGCAAATGCTTTAGTCTTTACTCACCTTACAATGAACTTAATTTGGTGCTGTAATTTTAATTCAGACTATTATTGTTCGATTCGTCCCACTGGTGGGACAAAGCTGGTGGGACGAAACGGGACGGGGTATCACGGTAATTTTGGTGCTGTTAAAGTCGCGCTGTTAACAGTCTCATCTCTCAGTAGCCAGATTCTTTAAGTACTTCATTGAGTTTCAAACACTATTTAACATGACTTAAGTTTGTTTAGTTTTAACATAGTTCAGGTTTTAAGGACCGTAACTTTAAGGCTCATAAAATCAATAGGTACCTATATACATATAATATATCAGGTTTTAGGACTTTACGATTATTAAATGCAATGTTGAAGTTGAAAATGAGCTCAGTCATCAACCTTTTGACGTAATAAGTTAAAATCTTTATTAAGACTTGATCAAATAACATCAAATACCATCAAAATAACGTTTTCAGATACGATTCCTACCAAGAGTAACATTACAGTTATTTGCTAAGTGATTATTTTAGACTGAGTGTTTGCTTACCTTTCAAAGTCAAAGTCAAAGTTTCTTTATTTCCGTAAATACAATAAATGTACACTTAGAACAGATCAAATTCTTAAAATTAAACACTGATTTGGAAATAAAGTGATATTTTGATTTCGGTCGCTTCGGTATGTAGACTAAAGTAAAGAAGCGACGAAGAAACCTTTAGCCTGTTAGGTGTTATTTATAGAGTTATTTTTCGAGTTGAAACTTTTTTCATTCTTTAGTTTGAAACTTTTTTTATTCTTAATTTATTAAGGGAATCAGTCATTTTTATGACTAAGTCAGTCCCATATTTTAACAAAAAAGTACTTAACCTCTTCAGACCTGAGCCTATAAAAATTAAATCAAAGGTTTTTTTATGCTATAATATGGCGTGTTTTAAAAAACGATAAACCGACTTCAAATTCTCTACTTTTACACTTATTTTAAGTTTTGCCAGATAAATACTAATTATCTGGGGATACAACTTTATAGGACCCCTTCGGGATCATTTTCTATACAACAGCGTAAGAATTTTCAAAATCGGTCCATAATTGGCGGAGATATAGCGTAACATACATACAAAAAAAACAACATTAGACTAATTGAGAACCTCCTCCTTTTGAAGTCGGTTAAAAATAGCATTATAAGAGTTCAAATAAGACATTGGACTAACTTTAACAAAAAAAACTTTAATTTTGATATTATGATAGGTACAGGCATAGACCTGAGGTACAAATATATGTACCTCAGGTCTATGCCGTGTACATTTCGCCTATTTCACCATATTTTTGCGTGTGAAATAGACCTGCTCCCCTCACACTCAACTAGAAGATGCTGCACATCTAGTAGGACGCCATAAGTTTGAAAATTACTTCGTAGATAGTTTTATTTATAGATGAGAAAATTTAAGTTTTTCCTTTTAAGTAAAGCCTTTCTCGGTCAAACCGCCTTCAGCGTTCGCACAAGTTGAGCAATGTTAATTCAAACATCATGTGGGCATATGTGATGTGTTCCCGTTATCTGCTTACTAGCTGCTGCCCGCGCCTTCCCCCGCATTTGATCGGGATGAAAAATAGCCTATGTTATTCCAGGTCCCAAACTATACCCATACCAATTTTAGCCCAGTCAACAGTTCAACAAACATCCATACATCCATTTATTCACTCTCACAAACTTGACATTTATAATAATATAACATAACATTACACTTTATTGCACACCAAGAAAATATATATATACAGAAAAATATAGATAACATAGTTGCACAATGGGCGGCCTTATCGCTAAGAGTGATCTCTTCCAGATAACCTTGGATATTAGTACTACTATAATATTATAAATGTCAAAGTTTGTGAGAATTAATGTATGGATGTTTGTTCCTATATAAGTCTTGTTTAATTCCAGACTGCAGCTGTTCAACAACTTTCATAAAAGTGTACGCCGCCCTCGGTCTTGCGACCAAGTTGAACACGGTAAGCACGGGGACCATCCAGAGCACCATGGCACAGATGGTCCGGACCAAGCGGCCGCTGCAGCAGTGTCTAGACGACGCATTGCAGGAGCAGGTGCTACCCGACGACCACTATTTAATAGGGAAATAGATTGTAAGGATGATATTAAATGAGTCTTAATGTTATTTAGTCTTTTGATTAACTATAAAATTATTAAAAAACTGTTTCAAATTTTAAAAATAGATCTTATAGGTACGTTTATATATGAGGTCAGACAATATAAATTGTGAACAATTATTGATAGAAAAGAAAGATCTGAAAGCAATCCCGAACGTTACAAAGTTGACTTTACCTCAGCATAAGATGAATATGAATCAAAATTGTTAAAAAATACATACAGAATTTATTTGTTGCCCAAAAGAAACAACGAAATGTTAGTTCATAAAAACCTCTATAACAAACATATAACAAGAGTTTAAAAACTGAACTTACTTAAAAATGTATGAATCAAAAATAAATAAATAATGCTGGGCAATCCACACAGCATCACACAGTCTTCTTTCCAGCTCTGGTTGGGGGCCTCCGTGCCACCAACCAGAGCCGGAAAGAAGACTGTGCCTCGAGGCTATGCCTCTTTGCTACGGCTTCAACTCGAGGGGTGACGACCCCTCGGTCCTTGGGTTGTAAAGCAGAATGCTCTTTTCCGCTTAGGAGAATTCATTTTTCTTTGTGGCTGCGTTTCACTGTCTTTTTTTCACAGCATCATCTAGCCCCAAGCTAAGCAGAGCTTATGTTACACAGTTGTCTCACCGCCGCCGCTGGCGATTTTCTCGCTCAAGAACCGTACAGTAGATATAAATTACGTGTAAACAGTGAAAGAAAAAGATATGAGTAAAATAACCCAGTGTTCCCCCCGTTCTCAGAATCACGTATGACGGCAGAATAGTTGATCGCTGACTGTTTACACTGCCGACGAGGACTCGCTCCACTAGTTTGTCGCTGAGCGACAACAGCGCAGATGCTCGCTTCGTCGCTTGGCGATCAGAAACACGCCGAGAGAGAGACCAACCGCGGTTATTGCGCGAGTAATCTACCGTCGCACGCGCACACTCGCTAATAGCCCAGTGACAAAACTATCGGAACTAAACACTCGCTTCCCGCTGCTCGCCAACTCATTTCTACATCCTTTTTTTTTGTTTCTTTTTTGTTTTCGAGGGGAAAAATCTGTAACCATATACCATACTGTAGGATACAGTATGGTTATGTGGGGATGTCGAAGAGAAGCTTCGACGACCCACTAAACAACCCCCCGGTGGCCGGCCTCCATGCGTGATCAATGGGCCTGGGAACTCCGATGGACCGCGCCAGGCCCATCTTGCAAAGCCAATTAGCACCTCTCGGGGCGTTTAAGTACGGCCGGGTCGTTTCTACATCGTAGCTCTACTCGCTACTCGTTCATCGCCGCGGTGGAACAACTATCTTAACAAGCTAGCAAACCCTTTACTCAACTATCAAAGGACACTAGAAGCCTATTGAAGTTGAAGGGCTTCTGTTTAGAAATTCTTAAAGAAGCCCCTCAATCCTCCACGAAAAGGAAACAATGGGTTTTTGTAAAGAGATGGTGGGCATCAAATTAATATTATAAATGTTTGAATGGTTAGATAGACTATTTTTAGAATATTTTTGTTACTTCTTTACGTCGAAACTACTAAGCAGATCGAGCTGGAATTTTTGATATGTATAGCTCTAAGCCTGGCATCAAACAGAATACTTTTGATCCCATGAATCATCCATGGGATCGATATAAACGTAGAACAATACATATAATTAGATCATTGTTGACTTGAAATAACGTATTTATAAGCTAAATTTGTCCCCGTAACGGGTGCGAAGCCGTGGACAGAAACAAGTTCAAAATAAATCATTCGTTCACTGAAAACTATCACAATTCCGCTGATTCTTCCGCTTCCACCGCTCACCGCAGACGCACTACAACTCAAAGAGTATAATATAATATACTCTTTGAGTTTGAGTATAATTTACTATAATAAATTTAATAAAAACAACTCCATTATCAATCAATTATAATTATTTCAATTAATTAATAGGTACCTACTTCAAGGTTGCCTGGGAGAAATCGCTCTCAGCGACAAGGCCGCCTTTTGTGTTTATTTTTTTATTTTAGATAAATGTGTTTTTATTTATGTACATTTTTTGAAGATTGATAAAGTGTTCATACTATTCACCTAAACACACACACATGCAATGAAAACAATACTAACTAAAAGCTTTTTAATAACTTATAACTAAATTGAATTAATTTACGCTTCCGACTGGTATTGATCATGGACCAGTTGAGCTGCCTGTAGATTGTTTGCAACAGTCTGCAGCTAGCTCAATTGTTTCAATTGTAAATACCTACTAGTTCTAATTTGTTTCTATTATTTGATTGTAATTTTCTTTTTAATTAATACTTATTGTAATCTATCTCTGTCTATAGACCGCCTAAGGCTGTAAAAGCCTCCTCCAAAGTTTTCCACGTCATTCTATCTTTTGCCAAAGATTTCCAGATACTTTTCTCAGCTCGTCCTTCCATCGTCTCGGTTGTCTGCTTCTCCCGGGTTTCGCTCCTCGAGGTAACCAATTTGTGTCTATTTCACTCCAACATGATTCTCTTGAGAGCTCAAAATTACCGTTGGAGTCAAATAGACAGCCCGTTTCCACTTGAGACCGATGAAATATTTTTCAATTCGTTGCAAAAGTGAAACAGTTTTAACTGGATAGGTAAAATTTAATGCACAATTAAACTTCCAGGATAAATTGTCACATGGGTGTATTGTGCATTAAATTAATTAATTTATCTACTTAAATCTGTTTCAAAATGTCCAAACAGCACGAATAACTTTTTCTCAAAACCGCCCATAATTCTTTTCTATTCTTCCAGCAGTATTCGATAATTCCTGAGAAGAAAAATCTTATTAATAGAGACAGTATTTTGTTGGAGGGTTTTTTTTCGATTAAATAAATACAAAAGTGGAATTTCAAAATTAAATATATATGTATGTATATAATATCAAAATTAAATATCGTTAATGATCCTTATAAATTCATGGACCTTTAGAAATGATTTACCTACTAAAATTAAAAATAAATAATATCTGTTTATTATTTCCAAAAATACAAAAACATGGAAACGACGAATTAAAACTAGTACATAATATTATTTACACGTCAATCAATTATACTAATAATCTAAGCCCTCACCAGAAGACAGAGTGCCCAGAATGCTGGCAGGGTTGCCACGATGAATGGCAATGTTAATTCGTTGATAGATATAGAAGCCAGCATTCCGATCACCTTTGGACTCTCTAAGAAGTTTGGTAAGATCTTAAAAGGGCCTTTTAACTATAAATTTCATTGCACCTTTGCCCTTTTACATTTATTTTAATTAGGTATATTGCACCCCCGGGGAATAAAGTTGTAATAGCGAATTTTTTTTTTTTTCAGGACAAATCAGAGAATGTTATTCTATTATTGATAGGCTCCTAGATACTCTACATATTTTATAATCGTGTCCAAATGGATATTCATAAACTTACTAGCGAGCCGCCCTGGCTTCGCACGCAAAACAGTAGATTAATAGATCTTTATAGCAGGTATAAAGTTTATGACTCTACATACTGACTCTAGGTTGCCTGGAAGAAATCGCTCTCAGCGATTAGGCCGTCTTTTGTGCTGTTTATTTTTTCATTTAGATGTAAGATTTTGTATTAATGTTAATTTAAGTACAACAGTGTTCATTCATTCCTGAAAAATATATGACACGGCACTCGCTTTGCAACTTTTTTGTAGCTCTAGGCTAGAGTTCTAAGTTAGATTTGGTATTCAGCTACGAAGACCGTGAAGTCGATGCTTTATTCCCTTGGTTATACTATAAATATTATCTTAAGTCAAGTCCTATTTTGTTTTATTAGTTTAGGGTGGCTTTTATGTCACACTGGACATGGCAGGCCTATTGTGTTCACCTTTGGAAACTGCGGTGTTAATAATTCACCACTTAGGTACCCTTACTGCTAATAACTAGGATGTTCTTCGGGGTGATGTCTCGTAGCTCGTCTGGGCTGAGCAGGTGCTTGCCCAGATGAATGCTACTAGTGCTCATCTGGGCAAGTCAAATCCTAAGTCAACTTACCTATGAAAATGGCCGCCACATACCCAGCAACCAGCAGCAGCAGAGCGGACCTGACGTCAGAAGCGCGGGCGGAGTCGAAGCCAGGCGGCGGCGCACAGTGCGGCATGTCCGGTACTAGGGCTGCTTCCAAGCGGGCTAGGGCTCCCGCGCCCCGCAATTGAAGGAGACTTGAGGAACAGCCAAGATGAACGCCCATATAGATTTAGTTTAGAAAGGATTGTGTCTCCGATTTGTAAAGGAAAATCGTTCTTGTTCTAGATATACGAAATTTTAGGAAAACCACTTTTAGTACTTTTAAACTTTAAATTTATGGGTGTGTGTTGCCTGATTCATTAGAGTAAATCAATTACCCCTTATTTCATATTTGATAAATTACTATTTATCAATGTATATTACTATTTTTATAGCGGTTTATGGTATAAAATGTTACCTGTTTTATTTTGTAAGCCTCAATAAATAAAGTTATTGAATTCTGATTCATTTCGTATGAAAGCGTCTTTGGAGAGGGAACCTACAATCCTGGCACGATCAACTGGTTCCTCCCATTTTGAGAAGTCATATGACTTTTCACAAATGTTATAGGTGCATAAGTAATGCAGTTTTAGGTACGTCACCTCTATTTTTCATACCTGACAAGAGTTGGCCTGGCGTAAGGCGATCGCCTGGGCAGTGGGAAAGCTAGGTGCGCGCGAGTGGAGTGAACGGGCACCTCGCGCACGGCGCACCTTCCTCGCGCTTGGCTCAGTGACCTAAAAATGTAACAGATGTGTGGCGTAGTATAAATTCCTTAGGAATTAATACTACACCACTACGGTCCAGAACAAAATTAGGGTTAAATTGACTTGACTTCTTCGTTGATGACAAACTGTGGGTTGAATTTGACCCCAGTTACATTTAATTATAGAGTCTAGCTACTGAGAGTTGATATTGAAAAAGCACTAGTTCAGAATTGTTCTATCGTACGCACAATTTTTCTCCAATTTCGGACTCGTAAAATGGTATTGCAAGATCACCACAAAATCTACATCAACAATTTCTTTTGTAGAATGCATATGTTTTCATTTAAATATATGTATGTATGCCATTCAAAAAGTTTGCAAATATAAGAAACCAGTCGATAGATAATGTGTTTAAAAAATTCAACTCAGGGGTCGTTCACAAAAAAGGCCCTACCAACCTGGATGCGGAAACCAGTCGAGAAACAAGTAACAGGCGTCGTTCCTCTATTTGGATGATTGAAACAAACCTGAGCGTGGACCTGGCTGCCCGCTGTCCGGCAAAGAAGGCATAGTCCTGGCTAGCAGCCCTCGCTAGCCCTTCCACAGCTGAGGAGACCAGGTTCTCAGCGTTGGAGTACCCTCGGATGTATACTTCGTTCAATTGGACGTCCTTTGTTGACTGAAAATGTTAATAATATAAAATATATTAGAAATAGAATAAAAATTATATTAGAAATAAAACAAATAAATAAAAAGCATGATGAGCAAATGCAAAATTTCAGCCAGATCCATTCAGTAGTTTTGGTGTGGTGTTATCCAAACATTTTCACAACGATAGAACGGCACAAACTTTCGCTTGTTCAATTATCAAAGTGCTTTATGTCCTTTGGGCAGGACTCATGGACACGTCACACAATCCAAATTACATAAGTAAAACTAGGAAATAAAGTGATCACTATGGTCTTTTGTTCATTTCAATCTTTTTAAAGAAGCGAACAAGAAACCTTTACCATATGAGTAGAAAAGAACTTAGTAGAACGACAAAATACTCCTATACTCAGTATAATATAATACTCAGTCTATCTCAGTCGGGCTGTCGGTGACGCCCGCGAGCCTGACTGAGATAGACTGAGTATTTTGTTTAACGTGAAGTCTAATATCGCGAACTTGAGCTGGTCCGGGGCGGAAGTTTCCGCTCTACTATGTTCTTGTCTACTCATATGCCTTTACCTTGCCGGGTTTGTCAGTTAGTGTGTGTGTTTGTCAGGTGTTCAGTCTTTGTACCACTACAAAACTCACCATCAAATACATCTGATCAGCCCCATTCCTTATATACCCAATCTGGAAGCTCGGCTCCCTTAGGACGGCGATCACGGTGTCCACGCTGGCCACACGCACGGACAGGACGGACGTGATGAAGGCAGCATATGCGTTGTAAGTCACCACGGCGAAGAGGAGACAGACTAGAAGGAGTATACTGGCGGAGGGAGTGGGGGGAGTCCAGGTACCACCTAGAACGAGAGGTTATTTTGCTCTTGGGAATTCAGGTATTACCTGGAACGACCTATCTTATTTTGCTCTTGGGATGGCACCACTGATGACATATGTCGGCGGCTCAGGACCGCTATTTGTGGCGTCGTATAGGGGAGACCTATGTCAAGTAGTGGACTTATGGGCTGATATGATGATGTAAGTGGCGAGCAGGCGTCCGCCTTCGACGCAGGAGATGGCGGGTTCGATTCCCGCTTCAGGACGAATGTTTGTACGATCTGCATATATTTTTTCCTGGGAGTTTTCTATGTATGTATGTAACTAGCAACCCGCCCCGGCTTCGCACGGGTAGTAGCATATATCACAAAATGGATTAGGCAGAGTTTTCGATGAAAGCTCCCAGGCGGCTTGACTTTTTCCGACACCTCCAACAATTATCGTTATATTTCAACCAATTTACACAAACCTTGACAAATTATATACTTAAACCTTTCGGATAAATCACTCGATTGGTGAAAACACATGAAAATCCGTTTAGCAGTTTTTGAGTTTATCGCGAACAGACAGACAGACGCAGCGGAGGACTTTGTTTTATAATAGGTATATAGTGATAAAAAATATATTGTATAAATGTATTAAGATAATCATTTATGTAGTAAGTACCTAAAGGCACATAACACAAGCTCTTTTATTCTTTATAAAATAATTATCTTCGTTTGGGAATGTAATGCCCTTGTAATCCTTTTCCTTTTGTTTCGAAAATATAGCAATTTATTCGCGTAGTTGACACCCACAGCTTTTTCAACCGGAAGCTTTAACTACGCGATCAAAAAAATATTATGATTGATGCTATGATTTATATTTATTCTATTAACTATAATTTTATGTCTATTCTTTGATTTTCCTTAATTTCAAAATCACTGGAGTAATCGAGAGAAACTATGGTAAAATCAAAAGTAAAGAAACGTTTTGAGACCATATAACTTGCCTGCCTTGAATAAATAGGAAATTTTTATAAAAACCTTGTTGACAAAGTATACTGGTAGACCAGACCAGCGCTTCAGCATACCCCATCCGCCGCTGTTCTTTCGGAGCCAGTCTGCTGATGATGACGATGGCTACAGCAGCCACGAAGACGACGACAATCACGCAGATGACGAGGCTAGTGCTGAACGGGGCCAAGAAAATGTCACGCACTGTGGATGTCTCCTGTTGTCTGATGTAGATGTTACACCTGGCAACATAAACTTTTTTAATAGGTACTCACTAAGTATTCTAAGATAAACCGAAAGAGGGGTTTTCCATTCGCTGACCTCGAACATTTTTACTGCCAGTGGCCATGCTATTCCAGCTGTCGATGCACCTACTTGAAACTAAATAGTAATTTATAGTTTTATCCCAAATTGCTCTTAAATACTAAGAAGGCGTTTCCCAGAAAGGAAAAACCGCACCTTACAACTCAATAAAGGGCGCTGTAGCGTTGCGCTGGCAATACCATTGCTCTATTATCTATGCTCAGTCGATCTTGAAAGCCACAGACCGTGCATATACTATAGAGCACCCTCACGGTTCAGTGCCCTCTTTGTGTCACAAATACCTACTAGATAACATTACTAACATAGTTTCAGCTATAGGGAATATAAAGTCCATATCCTGGGCAGCAGTATGGGGAGTGACAGGCTCCAGTGCGATGTCTATAGAGTTGTCAACGAGGCCCCCAAGGAGGCCGCTCCAAGTCCCCTCGTACGTGCGGAGACCAAGCTTGCTGTAGTACCGTGTTACTGCCCTGAAAAGTCCTGAAGATTCAGGAAAATATACGTAAAACCCTACTGAAGGGTAATAACCTATTGAAAAACAATAAAACGATGTATGAGTCCAACAATAGAAAGTTTGATTATGAAGAAACCATACGCTAGGTAATTTCGAACGCAATAAAATTCCTACTGATATGTTTCAGGGGAAATAAAATGGTTTGTTACCTAAATGCTATATTATTATCATTGCTTGTTTTAAATGCTTAACATAGAGTCAAAACTCGCTGCTGTCTTACAACGTAAAATTTCTAGGTTGCCCCTTCTGACTCAGAGGGTAATACTGAAAATCGGTGTTGGAGGAGCAATACCTTTTTGCAGGGCTGCAGCACCCACTATTCACCCTTACTTATCATAATGTGCTACCTAGATATCTATAGACAGATAAGACTTTTATTTGCTTCTGCAACGCACAGTAGTGTGGTAGTGCACAGGTTGTATATACAATGTATGTACAACCTGTGCACTACTGTGCGTTGCAGAAGCAAATAAAAGTCTTCGTTGCTTCTTCGTTCGTTCGTTGCTTCTGCAACGCACAGTAGTGCACAGGTTGTACATACATTGTATTGTATATACAACCTGTGCACTACCACACTACTGTGCGTTGCAGAAGCAAATAAAAGTCTTATCTATCTATCTTTTTACGTATTTCTTAGGGTATCTCCACTATACTTACGTAGCATTTAACCTGACAGAGAGGAAGTAAAGGACATCGTCCAACGACGCCGGCGAAGTGGGCCCGTCGTCTGAGCCGTCCGCTGCATCCGTGGAGTTGCACCTTCCGAAGACGAGCTCCTCGCCGAGAAAGGTCCGGACCTCCACCGGGTAGGGGGTTCTCATGCCAGACATACTCTGCTTACGATTCCAGGAACCTAAGTAGCAGAAAGAGTGAGAGAAAATCTATACTATTCATAATAATATTATATAATATGGCGTGTTTTAAAAAACGATAAACCGACTTCAAATTCCCTTACTTTTACTCTTATTTTAAATGCGGTTTTGCGGGATATATACTAATCCCCTGAGGATAAAAATAATTTATGGGAGTCCTTCGGGATCATTTTCAATTTTCGGGAAACAATTTTCAAAATCGGTCCATAATTGGCGGAGATATCGCGGAACATACATACAAAAAAAACACAGTCGAATTGATAACCTCCTCCTTTTGAAGTCGGTTAAATGCTAAAGTAACTATGTCTATCTGATCCGTCTGGTGTCGATATTTGATCCAGTTTTTCTGGGTCTTTTTTACGTAGATTAAAAAAAAAATATCATTGTTATATTGTGTATATCAACATATCTAGTATCCATAACTCAAGCTCTGCTTAGCTTGGAGCTAAATGATGCTGTGTGAATTGTCCAGATACATATTTTTATACATATAAAACACCCAAAATACCCGGAACGAAATATCAGCAGATCGTACAAGAATTGGGCTCAGGCGGGACACGAATCCGCAACCTGCGTCGCAGGCAGACCTTTGCTCGCTGCGCTACAGACGTCATCATTAAATATTACGCAATCAAGCATTTTCTTACCCAAATATCGTGCATACAGTGTAGAGTTGATCCTCACTTTGAAATATTGAACAACATGAAACTGCAAGATCGGCAAATCGCCATCGTACAAGTTTGTTCGTTGCCATTTCCTAAACTGTTTACTCAAAGAGAATTTACTGATATTAGTCATCAAAAAGGCTGTTGAATCGTAGTTGATAAATCCAGAATTGTAGAGTGGTATTAACTTCCCTTGATGTGCGTAAGTTTGATCTTTCGTCAAGTTTTTGTACCTCTCTGTTGATCTATAGTATTTAGAGTTATTCTTTGCGATTGTGTTTCTTAGTTCGCAATCCTTATTATTTTGTTTAATACAATAGTATTTTCTTGGCCGTTCCGATTCTTTCCTTGTTTTGTAGTTAAAGTTATTGTCGCATAGTCCCGATAGTTTTTGAAGGGTACGTTTTTCGCTGCTCTTCGAATGCGGGTATGCAACGACCAAGTTTTGGTCGAAGCGGATGGAAGTTGCGTTCAGTATTTTGTTCATGTTGCTAAACCCTTCGGCTGAGTTTGCGATTATCAGCCAATCGTATGATGCGGTGTCCATGTGTTGGTTTGTAAGCTGCAACAAAATAAAATACACAGTAAATAAATAAATAATGCTATACAATTCACACAGCATCATCTAGCCCCAAGCTAAGCAGAGCTTGTGTTATGAGTACCTATCTCAACTAGCCACCGTGGGGCGGCGTACAAATATCGACCCCCCAACTCAACCCGTGGATAACACAACCCGTCGTAAGAGCCGACTAAGGGAACCTACCAGATTCCTCTAATAAAAATAAAAATACCAACATTGCGATCACCAATCCGCCTGCCAAGCGTGGTGATTATGGCAAATCCCCCCTACATGGGAAACTATCCACTCGATGGACCGACGACATCGTAGCGGTCGCAGGGATCGATGGATGGAGGCGGTTCAGGACCGCTATTTGTGGCATCGTACGGTGGAGGCCTATGTCCAGCCATGGACGTGTATGGGCTGATGATGATGATGATGATCCCTACTAGATGACCGATATACTTAACATAGATAGTTTTGTTTTACTATATAAAGAAAATACTCAGAATACCTACAACAAATATTTGCAGATCGAACATATCTACATTTGTCCAAAGGCGGGAATCGAACCCGCAACCATATCAGGCGAACCTTCACCCGCCGCGCCACATTGGTCGTCAATCAGTTTTCGGTTTCGTTTAATTATTATTTACATATTCTAATGTCATGTGGTTTTTTGTTTTGTTTACGTATGTTGCAGATGTTTCAGCTTTTACTAAGCTTAGACAAAATTCTTAAGTGGC